>OY728166.1:629947075-631318059 GCA_963277665.1 Viscum album
GCGGTGATCCGAGAGTACCACATGAACGGTACTCTCCCAATGGTGGAGGTGGCCATGAACACCCTCAAATCTTCCAGAACTCGCCGGTTGACAGCCCAGCAGTGGCCGAAAAGACAAATCCAGACAGCCCCTGTTGCTGTCTCCACCCATTTCGGGAGTCTATCCCCGGAACGAGACAATGCGTACCTCCCTTATCTTAGGGAGGCGGATGAGGACGACGTTGAGGACTTCATCCCCACTGAACGTGGGTTCCGTTCCAAGGCCCCCGTCGGGAGACTTCATCGCAGTCGCGCCGCAATTCAACATCCTCATGCCATGGAGGATGTCACCACGAGGAATCAGGACCACGCACCTTGAGCTCAGGCCCCTCAGACCGTCCGACGAGGGCAGCAGATGTACAATCAGGGACCGGTCATAACCCTTGTCCCTGAGGAGGAGCTCTACTGTCCATCCACTGAGATGTACCATGAACAAGCACCTACACCTATTCGTTCCTCTCAAGCATACTATCCAGACATGGCGGAATCGTACTAGTAGGTATGCATCCCCACTAAGCACCACCAAGCCCATTGTTCACACAGGACGACACTTACCAGGCATGAACCTCTCCCTCCCAATGGTCGTGAAGCCCACCAACTTGACGTGTGGCGAACCAGCACCTGTAGGACCAGCTCCTAGCAGTTGCTTCTGATGCCCGCCATCCTGATATGTTGGTGATCAACAAATCCCACCTCCCAGATGTGGCGGAAATCATAGGCAGTCACGTCTCCCCAACAACAAAGGTCACCAACGAGATATGGTGGGAAACCAATATATACAGGGCCAGATCTAGGCGGATACAAGTAAAGTCCACCATCCCGATATGGCAGCCAATGGAGAGATAAACCGGCTTATCCCAGTACAGGGGTAGATTCGTTCACCTGCCCCGACATAGGAGAATTTTGATTACCCACTGACCACCGAAGGACCGGAGGAGGTGACAGAGCAAATTTATGTGCAAATTATTTATCAAATAATGAGTAGTTTTTTAATTTTTTAGATGATAAAACCCATGTATTTCATTGTTTTATTAATATAATGGGTAAATTGAGTTTTAGAATGAAAATGATCAAAAATTAGAAAATTGCATAATTCTGGATTTTTGGATAGATTATTAACACAACGGTATTTTTGTCATTTCCTAAAAAATATAATTTCAAATTCAGTGAATCTAATTTCTTTAGAATCCTTATTTTATTTCCTTAATCTTTGTCTCCTAGACCAGGTGCTGATTCAACCATCTAGTGGTCCGAAAAAGTCGTTTAAATTTGACATTTTTCTAGGCGGACAGTGTGGAACACACCACTATAACAGAACCACAACTCCTCTTAAACACCATAAAATCCGTTTATTCCACTTGGGGAGGAAATAGGACTAATAGAGGCGTTCACAAAATAAATTACATGGGTTTTGAAATCCATTAAGGTGGATATTGAATGACATGAATTTGGAGGAACTTTCCGGGAAGCTTAGTCCATAAACATAATCCTTCAATAAAAAATTCATAACTCCTTCATCTTGTTTCCCAATGAGCTTAAATTTTGTGGGTGAACCGTCAACAGATTATTGAACAACATTGAAGAAATGATCCACGTGTAAATCGACCATTTATGGGTCCCAAAATGTGAAATCTTTCAGAGGACAGAAATCTGCCTATAAAAGGAGAGGAGCTCCTGCCTCTCAATTCATTCCTTCACATCCCATTCAAGCCAGTGACAAGCATAGAAGAGGAGGATAGAATCCTCATAATTGTTCATAATTCATAATTCCTTCCTTCATGTTCATTTTTTATTTTTATTTGATGACCCAACTTGCACGGAGGGGTATAATGTTTTTTTATTGGGTGAAGGGAAGGGGGACCCCATTTTGTGATGTTTGTGTTTCTGAATTTTAATTGAAAGCAATTATTTTATTTTAATTGAATGATTACAAATTTAATTTATTTTTGGATTTTAATAAAATACAATTTAATTTTTATTTATTCTTAAATATTAAATTTCTTTGATTTAAATATTATTCTACCCTATCTTGATCAATTAATTTTTACACGGATTGGTTAATCTATGAAGAAAATCAACAGAGGGAGTGATTTGGTGATTGCTAAATCATGTTGAAAAATTAAGATAGATTAATTTAATTATTTTTGGAATTAAATACCAGATTTTCTATTTGCTATGTAATTAATATTAGTCCATTAATATTTCTACACTTTCATAAATAATTAAATCAAAGGTGAAACGCAGCAACAGTTGTTATTCAATTCACTTAATTATTTTTTCTAAAACCAAAATATTAATATTTTCATAATAACTATGATGACATTACAAAAGGTAAAACCAAACCTAAATCCATTCACTTCTCTTTCATATTAAATTCAAAAACATTTTTAAGAAAACCTCTTTCTTTCTTAAATCATTCAAACATGTTATTTTTTAAGTGACACCATGATTAAAAAACTGCTCCTTAGAGAACGACATTATGGTTACCATTCATACTACACCCTTAGGGTGATTTAATTATTTTTTCTACCTCTCACATCAAGCGTGTGTCAAAATTGGCGTCACTGCCAGGGAGAAACTGTAAATCTGCATGACTAGGACCTCAAACGATGAACTACTTGATTTCAACCCTAAGAAAGAAAGAACATTGTTTTCTTGGATTAGAAATCTAAACCTTCAAATAAATTTTTAATAAATAAATTTAGACGATTCAAGTGTCCAATTAGAACCACCAATAATGGCACAAACCCCACGACAATCTTTGAGGTACCATTGTGCCCCAAAATTTTCCAACCAACAAAATCGGTTAAATATGCCTGACCAACAAAATGATTTTGAGTTATGAGTAAACATGATTCCTGTGTTACCTAAATTTCGTGGCGTTGCAGGTTAGGTTCCCAATCGACACATTCAAAATTTTATCCATGTGTGTTCAAGCTTCAAACCAAGAGTAGTAGTGGAGGACCAAGTGAAGTGGAAAGCATTCCCTTTTTCACTAGTGGTAGCTGTGAAGGAGTGGTTGTATACCTTACAACCTGGAGAAATCCAAGACAGGGATGATCTCCCACAAAGTTTCACGAAAAGGATCTTCCCAGCCTCCCAGAGTACAGCAATCAGGCAGGAGGTATACGCCATTCGACAAGCTACCAGCGAGACTCTTTATGAGTATTTGGAACAATTCAAGAAGCTTAGTACGAGTTGCCCACACCAAGCAATAGATTAGCACCACATACTTGTCTATTTCTACCAAGGACTCCTGGACTGCGATAGGAACCTTTTGGATTCATCCTTTGGAGGTGAATTGATTGAAAAATTACGAGGAGAATCCCGAAGCCATAATGAGAAGATCACCCAGAATTCACAACAATTCGGGACAAGAAGCACTAGTACAAGAGGGATTCATGAGGTAAAACCTTCTGACTCATCTCCTCTTCTTACAACACAAATTCAAGAACTAACCAGCCTTGTGAGGAAAACGACCATCTAGCATGTGAATGAGAATCCATATCCACCTCAGGTATGTGGGTTATGTTCATCACCAAATCATTATACTAATCAATGTGTTGAGATAAAGGATACAGAAAGTTGTGTAGCTGCATTTCAGTAATGGTAATTCCCACAAAATCAACAATGGAGAGAAGATTAAACCACACAAGGATGCAGAGGACAACAAAACCAGACCAGACCGCCATTTCAGAAGCAATTTCAGAACCAGACACCATACATGTATCCCTTTCAACCACATGAATCATTTTAACCACCACCATTCCAACTATGGAATTTTGAACAACCTCCAACATGTTCTGAGAAGTTCCACCACGAAACAAAGATTGAAGAGCTGAAGAATAATGTGAAAATTTTTTACAACAAGTTTGATAAACATATGTATATTTTAACTAGGAATAAAGGAAAACTCCCGGCCCAAATTATACCTAATCCAAAGTAGAATATTAGTTCAATTAAAACTCAAAGTGGTAAAGAGCTTCCACCACCTGAGCCACGTTAGTTTGATGATTCCAAACAAAAACCTGAAGAAAAACTCATCCACCCCAAGAAGAAGGCGGAAACAAAAATTCAAAGGAAACAAAGATAGAAAGGAGGAAACAAATTACCATTCCCTTCTACACTTAATCAATCATCAAAGAATAAAGAAGAAAAAATTAAAATGGAGATCCATGAGACCTTTTGAAAAGTGGAAATCAATATTCCCTTACTGGATGCAATCCGACAAATACCCAAATATGAAATGTTTCTGAAGGAAATATGCACCAAGAAAAAAAAGATTGAAGAGGATAATAAAATTAGTTTTGGAAAGAGGGTCTTAGCCGTTTCCACCCCACCATTACCCAAAAACTTTCAAGATCCAGGGACATTCTCTATTCCCTATACAATGGTTTCTTTAGATTTTTCTAATGCTTTGTGTGACCTTGGTGCATCTATAAATGCAATATCTAACTCTGTTTTATCTTCTTTGAAAATAGTTGAGTTGAATCTCACAAGAGTGGTTATCCAACTCGCAAATGGATCCACTGTCTATTTATCATGAGTTGTGGAAGACGTGCTAGTAAGAGTTACAAAACTCATTTTTTCAGTAGAATTTTACGTACTCACCATGGAGGAGAACAATGCACCAAGACAATCACCCATAATTTTGGGATGACAATTCCTAATAACTGCTAAAACAGTCATCAATGTACATGAAGGAACTCTGACCATGGAGCTAGGAGATAGAAAGGTGAAATTCAATGTCCTTGACTCAAAAAAATATCATCAAGAAATCATTCCCTCTTTTCAATTTCCCACAAGAAGCTGGTGATCCCTTCAATGATTCAGAGAGAAAATGGTTGTTACAAGATCTGGAAGAAATAAGAATATAATATTTTTGAAATTCGATGATTTAAAAAAGAAAAACTAGGGTGGAACAAGATAGACTGATCCAACCCAGTAACTTTCATTTAGGAGACCAAATTCTTCCATACAATTCCAGATTGAAGCGAATTACAGGTAAGCATCGTTTTAGTGGGATGGTCCTTTTCTTATTACAAATATATATCCTTTTGGAACCATTCTGGTTGAGAAAAAATGGAGGAAACCCATTAACAATAAAAAGCAACAGGCTAAAGAAGTTATTTGGAAGTTTACCTCAAGAATCGGTGGAGGAGGTAAATGTTCCCCAACCCATATATTGATTTCATTTCATGATGTAAGGTCGAGCCAATGACATTAAACAAAGGCGCTTCTGAGAGGCAACCCGAGTTTCACTGTTTTCATAGGATTTAGTAGTCAGTTACCTCTTACATCACCAACTTGAGCTATAATGGAATGGTTCTTACACTTGTATGAGTGGTTTTAATTTTTTCAAGAACCATCATCGAAGGAAACCACAAGGCAGACCCATGAACAAGAGGAAGAGGAAAAAATCATTATGTCAAAAGGGAGTTCAATTTTCATGATTATCATTTAAACTCCCCACATTGTTTTCATCAAAATCATGTTTTGAGGTTTAATGTTGATATTTCATGTCCACACGTGAATTCATATTTTACTCCACTTATCTAGGAGACATGAGTTGTTTAGGAACCCAGTGATTCCATGTTTTAGATTTCAGTGTTGATATGATTAAATGGTTGAAAGGAAGAATTGAATTTTTAAAATGAATCATGGATATTGAAATAATGACTCATGATTTGAAGGAATTAATAAATTCATGTAAATGAAATTTCCCTTCCATATTTCATGCTTTGAATTTTTGAAATTTTTGTGAATTGATTTGTTATTATTAGTCAAGCCATGAGTGATTTTCCAATGTTATATTTCTCATTCCCATGAGTATTTCTAGACCAAGTACTTCTTATATATTCTTGAGCATATTTCTTGAGTGATCTTGGGACATGTAACCGACTAGAACTTGTATTGAAACATGTCAAAACTATGACTGTGAAAAAACACATTAAAAATGATTAAGGTATCCATTGAAAAGCCACTTTTATGTTAAATTACACCTTTACATCAATCCATCTTTTATCCCATAGAGACTATGAATGAACTTTATAGGGATGAGATATTTTTCAAGGCATTTTTATCCATTCCTACCCAACTATTGGTATTTTCATGTTATTTTAAAGTTGAAGTGTGGGGGTAAAGGGAATCATGGTGGACGGGACGATACACATTGTGAAGATGATGTGTGGGGGTGTTATTGTGTGAATTGTAAAAGGTTGTGAAATCATTTATTATATTCTATTGTTTTCCCCTCTTGAATTAAAAAAAATGAAAAAATTGACAAAAATATAGAAAAATGGGTTTTGATTTTGGAGAACCAAAAATCACCATTTTCCAGACCTATGATCTTATGATTGCATATGGTTATGTGATTGATGTGAGGTTTGGTCTAATCATAACATTCAAAAAATGAAAAAAAGTACAAAATAAAAAATCATCAAGAGGGTTCACAAATCATCCATTATTATTAGTTGATCATAACCTTTTCTTTAAGTTATGGGAAGTCAGCGCTGCTATTCTGAAGGGGAGAATTTCATTACTATTTTACTTTTAATATCATGCATTGTACTTCAGAGATTAGCCTCCTCCTTGAGCCTTAATTTTTAAAGAATCAAATCCTACCAACCTTAAGCCTCAGATTCATTTGAACCTTTATTGCAAGTCATCAAGATTTTATGTGTCTTTTGTCTTTACAAAGTGGAGAAAGTAGTTCATTTACAAGCCTATGGATAAGGAACATGTTCTCATGATATGAGAATAACTTGACTTAAATTGTATCATGAGTGATGAGAGAAATAAAAATTGAGGTAAATAATGACATGGCATGTTTAATAATGATGAATCAAGGATCTTGAATGAATGAAAGGACAAGTTCCATCAATTTTCAAATGGAAAAAGTTAGATATTTGAATTATTCACTTCATTGAAAAATGGGAACTTAAATTGATATTTTTATGCATATTTTTGAAATTTTTATTTTATATTGAAATTGTTTGATCTTATTTCATTGAAATTTGAATATTAGTAACATTGGTGTCCTCTGGTTTCCATGTTGAGATTTTATGATTGAGGACAAGCATAGTTTAAGTGTTGGGGTATTTGACAGAGCAAATTTAAGTGAATATTTTTTATCAAATAAAAAGTATTTTTTAATTTTTTTAGATGATAAAACCCATTTATTTCATTGTTTTATTACAATAATGGGTAAATCAAGTTTTAGAATGAAAATGAGAAAAATTGTAAAAAGTGCGTAATTCTGGATTTTTGGACAGATTTTTAACACAAGGGTATTTTTGTCATTTAGTAAAAAATATAATTTCAAATTCAGTAAATCTATGTTTTTTTAGAATCATGATTTAATTTCCTTCATCTTTGTCTTCTAGACCAGGATCTGAATTGGCCATCTAGTGGTCCTAAAAATTCATTGAAACTTGACATTTTTCAGGGAGAACACCGTGGAAAACACCACAGTAACAGAACAAAAACCCATCCTAAACACCTTCAAATCCGTTTATTCTACTTAGGGAGGAAATAGGACTCAACGAGTCGTTCACAAAATAAATTACATGGTGTTTTTAATCCATTAAGGTGGCTATTGAATGGCATACATTTGGTTGAACCTTCCTAGAGGCTTCATCTAGAAACAAAATCCATCAATGAAAAACTCATAACTCCATCCGAATTCCAAATGAGCTGAAATTTTTAGGGTGCAATTCCAACTCATTTATGAACATCATTGAATAAGGGTTCCACATGTGAATCGGTCATTTATGGGTCCAAAATCGCGAAATCATTCGGAGGCCATAAATATGCCTATAGATGGAGAGGATCTCCTGCCTCTAAATTCAGTCCTTCACATCCCATTCCAGCCATCAACAAGCATTGAAGATGATGATAGAATACTCCTACTTGTTATTAATTCATAATTCCATCCTCCATGTTTATTTTTTTTATTCAATGGCCCCACCTTGCATGGAGGGGTAGAATCTTTTGTGATTGGGTGAATGGAAGGGGGATCCCATTTTGTGATGTTTGAGTTTTTAAGGTTTAATTCAAAGGAATTATTTTATTTTAATTAAATGATTATAAATTTAATTTATTTTTGAATTTTAATTAAATACGATTGTATTTTGATTTTTTCTTAAATATTAAATTTCTTAGATTTAAATATTATTCTACACTTGCTTGATCTATTCATTTTTACACAGATTGGTTAATCTATAAAGAAAATCAACTAAGGGAGTGATTTGGTGATTGCTAAATCAAATAGAGAAATTAAGATAGGTTAATTTAATTATTTTTTGAAGTAAATTATAGATTTGGTATTTCCTATTTAATTAATATTAGTCCATTAAGATTTCTACACTTTGATAAATAAATAAATCAAAGGTGAAACGATGAAACAATTGTTATTCAATTCACTTAATTATTTGTTCTAATACAAAAGGATTCATATTTTCTTAAAAACTATGATGACATCAAAAATGGGAAAACCCAACCTAAATACAGTCACTTATCTCTCATATTAAATTCACAAAACCTTTTAATATATTTTTTTAAATCATTCAAACTTTTTATTTTTTAAGTGACACCAAGATTAAAACACTGCTCCTTGGAGAAAGAAATTCTTGTTACCATTCATACTACACCCTTAGGAGGATTTAATTGTTTTGGTCACACCTCATGACAAGCATGTGCTAGCAAGATATTCCAACTCCAATATTGGAGTGGGCCTTCATACCCATTCCAGCCAAAGATGTCTCTCTGTATTTCCTTGCAATGATGGAGGAGCAGGTATCGATCCCATATCATATCTTGTAGACTTTTCAAAATGTAATTTCATCAATGGAAATAGCAAGGACTCGGGCCCGTGAGTCCATCTCTTCAATTGAGGTGACTCATATGAGAGACAACATAGCCGCCTCCGAGTATATATGCATCCTTTCTTCTACGCAGGAGGGTCGCCAGCCATATTCTGCGACGCAAGGGCAACCGGGTCAATAATCTTCACTCGTTCCAACTAGGGGACACCCATACATCACGGTGGATGCTCTAGATCAAGCATATATCCCGGCTAAAAGTCAACATGTTTGTCGGCTTATCCCAAAAGCATCATGGAAACCAAGTAGACAAGGACCCAAAGGTGAAGGCTGTTGTAAATAGAAGACGATCCCCACTGCCCGTAAAAGAGCACCGCAAACGTGCCAAAGGCAGCCGTAAAATAATGAGGGAGTTCATGGTTCCGCTCTACTATAAGCAGGGGTTCCCAACATCGCTAAAAATACATCAACGGATCATAACAATACCCATCCATTACCATATTATGGGAGTGGTAGTAGCAGTTGCGAAGGTCCTCCCCGCAATGTTGCTACCAGCAGCTCTGAAGGTCCTCCCCAGAGCACTCGTGGGGGCCACCCCTGAGGGCATATAATGATCGATCACGATAGCACCTATTTCTATGAGAGTCACAGAAACCCTCCACGTAGACAGAAGATCGAGCTAAAAGAAGTTCATCCACTTGCTGCGGTCCACCCTGAAGGTCCTCCCCGGGGTATACACTGCAAACACTCTCCATGCAGTGGGACCACAAGTTATGATAGTAGTCCTCGCTATCATATTCGCAACTATTGATTCCCTCCCCGCAGTGACGTCTCATCATGACAAGAAGGTCCTCCATTATTTTGGTTTTCCCTGAAGGTCCTTCCTAGTGGTTACGTTTCAAAGAAACTCTACGTAGCCAGGCCTCAGATCACGGTGGTAGCTTTCTCTACCCTGGTAATGGAGGTCCTCACCATAAAGATTTCATGTAACGAGAAGTCCCTCCCCTTATTGCGGTACATTTTGGAGGCCCTCCCTAGGATGTGTCCCGCATATATTATCCCTCCAGCATTAGAAATGGCAGTCCTCTCTATTGCCGCAACTGTGATGTTAGTCCTCGGAACCACTGCCGCCATTGTGAAGGTCCTCCTCGCATTGGCCCCAAGAAACAAGAAGGTCCTCCCCTTGTCGCAGTGTGTCCTGAAGGTCCTCCCCAAGATTCACATCCAACATCAATTCATGGTGGTCATCCTCACCATGATGGAAGTTGTTGGGAAGGTCCTCCCCGTAACGACACTACACAGCCAGAAGTTCCTCCCCTTGCTGCGACACCCCTTGGAGGACCTCCCCAGGGTGTGCACATCAAAAGTAATCTATGAAGTGAAGCATCAAGCAGTTATGGTATTCCCCTCCATTACGTCCTCCATTACGAAGTACCTCACCGCGATGAAATATCATATCGATAGGAAGGTCCTCCCCTGCCGAATCAAGTACATGAAATGGCCTCGTATGTCGAGGCACTGAGAAGAATGGGATCAATCATTTTAGATTCCCAGATAGTTGCTGATGACATTCTTCTGCAATCAGGAGATAGTCCAGGGCTGCGTTCATCCTCTGAACCACCTCGAAATCACCGACATAATGATTCAGCACCTACTGGTCCCACTGCCTCTAACCAAATTGGCAGCGAGCGTCTCAGTTTGGCTGACCAGGTAAAGGATTCACTAGTGGAGGAGTATGTCGATATGCTGCACTTGAGGAAACGATTGGCCAGGGATGATATACTAGTTATGTTTTGGCCTATGCCCACCTCTCAGTTTGACATACCAAGAAATTTGTCGGAAGAATGTGTGCATGGAATTATCCATAACATGTGTAAAACCCTCCACCGACTGAAATCAAGCTTCTTGCCCTACGACGGGTATGTGGACCATGTCATGATGATAGGAGACCTTCTACGTCACATCGACCTGGATGCCCTTCCATCGGCGTGGTGAAAACACCCAGAGAGACATAAAGGGGACATGTAGATAGCCTGCCTCTTTGCGCTTCACCAGTTGCGCCGCCGCATTGGTAACGACCCGACAGGAGTCCATATCAGGGGATGGGGAGAACATAGAGCTCTGCATTTCACTCCACACCCCGCCCAGAAGAACCTGTTCGGCGTGGTGTCTTGTAACGCCATCACGTCAATATGGAAATTGAGTGGTCTGTCTATTCAGGAAAGGCAACACATCTAGCAGAGTCAGCCCTTGAGAAAGTCCCAGAACTGTCAGGCCTAATGGGAACAAGCCATTAAATAACTCCTGAATCAGGACACTGAGAGAATACAACAGGTCTCTCACCTAAGAGAGGCCAATCAGCGATCTTTTCCTACCTCCCTAGAAGCGATTGATTCACAGACGAAATCGACACCAAACCCATTTCACCCCCGAATGGGGGCACACAAGATCACGCGGGTAGCAATAGCCGTAGCCACTGCCAAAATCCTGGGTCAACACTGGCATGTAGGGATGGGGGCATTTTAAAAAAAATGCCTCCATAAGACCAATAGAACCGGGAAGAGACTCGATGTCCAAGGAACAGAGCCAACCCTATCCCTTAGGGTTGGGGGAATTATTACCCCCACAAAAACAAACTCCCCCAAGAGAGTCAGTATGCTCTAATCTAGGGGGGACAATAAGAAGAGTAGGTCCCTGTCCTATCCCGTCATTATAGTCATCATCCCCTCCGAGAGGAGGGCGCACCGTAAGGTCTCACCAAAGAACAATTTGTGTCACCCTTCGTCAAGAAGTCTGAAGGCAATCCTAGGTCAAGAAAAGGAAGGCCAGCAGAAGATGCGGGAGATCCTCTTCCCATTTGGATGATGGCATCTTTTCTGCCCTGTGATATGCAACAATAAAGGTCATAGAGGTTAACCCCACGGGTGACACCAGAGATGATGCAAATCGGGATGGATCAGGAGACGCTAGTTCCGGTCAGGCTGTGACTTATAAAGAACCTCCAGGTGTGCAGACCCAGAACCAGAGGGCCACCCTAAATATGTCTGTTCTTCCGGCCAACCCTCCTCTTCCTACCCTGCGAGATTCCAACAAAGATTAGATCAAAGGACTGGTTACCCTTAACCCGCCTTCTTCTCTAGACAAAGAGAGCCACTCACGCTCGAAGATAGATTCGCTCGACAGGAAGGGGAGATGAAAGAATTTAGGTGGCTTAACGCCGAGCAATTCTAGAGGAACCACCTTATTGAAAGTGAGTCCTTGGAGGAGCCACATCATGCACTCTTGAAAAGAGCACCTCAAAGACTATGGTTTTCCCCCACAAACGAAACACGGTCAGGGCTCCTGTACAACGAGGTGCTCGGCCCGTCCAACTACCTAAATGTAGAATCAGATGAATACTAATACTTAACTCCACTCATGAAGCAACTGGAGCGAGTGCACCTGAACCCTATGAAGGTGCCACAAACGGCACACACACCCCTGGTGCCGGCCATTCCAAATCCTCAAGCAATGCCTTAGGCTACGCCTTCCCAAGACCAGGCTCAACAGGATGTAAACCAGGGTCTCACCAACACCATCGAGGCACTAACGGCTCGATTGGAAGAGATGGAAGTTTGACGTGCTCCGATACAGCTAGAGCGGAATCCCAACCCAGAATGGGTGAGCAACACACTGCCTCCACCCAATTTTGGGAGCCCTGTATTCCATATCTTCAATGGATAAGGTGATCCGAAACCACATCGGATGCACTACATGTCTTATTGTGACCCTATGATGGGAACTCTGGAGCAACAAGAAGCAGTGAAACTCGGATGCTTCGTACGAACCTTGCAAGGATCCACCTTCATCTGGTATATGAGTCTGACAGCCCAGTCAATAAAGTGTTGGGAAGACCTTCGGCAGTAGTTCTTGATCCACTTCATATAAATGTTGCCTAAAACAACAGTGAGTGTTGTCATGAACTGCAAGAAGAGGGAGAACAAGAGGGTCTCATATCCATCAATAATCATCGAGATGAGCTGCGAACACCACTCTTACCAGTGGAGTGCACCACTGGCTTCTTCTATCTCTCGGCCATTGCTTAGAGATTTGAGGAATCCATGTAGTAGACTAATTTGATGCCCTGAATAGCCTTGTAGGCTCCTACGAAAACAAACCCTAGAGCTGAAGCGTCTGCTGTCACACTCACGCTGGCCCCTGTGCCCGCTCCACCGCTCAGGCCTCCACCAAATTGTCAAGGGCCTCCTGCATGTCAGCAGATTCTTCCACCTAAATGGGACGATCAGTGAGGACCGAAGGGGAACCATTTTGAGTAATGATGACCAAAAGTATACTCGTTCCGAGATGATCATGTCTGAGGATACTTCATTGCCGCCATGAAAAGCAAATTCATCCGCCTCCCGGAGCCAAGGAATCCTGAAGAGGTCATCCACGATGATCGGCCAGATTACTACCCCTACCATCAGATGTTGGGGCATAGTATCTGAGAATGCTTCCTCTTCAAAGACCTCCTGTAGAGGATGGTAGACTCCGGACAGGTCGAGTTGGGACCACCCCCAGCACATGTGGCATGTATCTCTACCAACGACTCTGACAAAGAGGAGGGGTGGCAGAAAGACACCAGCATGTTGGGGACGAAATTTGACAATTGGATGACTCGAAAGGCTATCAGCCGAGCCCAGAGCATACACCGATCTCAACTACAGTAGCCGGCGTTGCCACCAATAGCTGCTGACTCCGCACCACTGATAACATCGTCCTCACAATCCTCCACGATCTGGTCATCCAAGCGTAATGGAAAAAGTAGAAAAAAATCGCAAGAGGAGTAGTCCGTGACAAGGCCAAACATAGTCCCCACCCTATCAGATTATATGCCCTCAAATTTGGTGCCACTAGCACCAACCCACCAAAAAACACCATCCGGGACAACCAGCCATGTTGACCTGTTAGAGGATGAAGAGCCAATCTTTGGTTCTATTAACATCATCCATCTTATGGAATCATTCCGTGATGAAGGGTATGGTTACGAACCTGAGTTCCCTGCACAAGGATCCGGGAGGGGGAATCGTAGAGGTTTCTGATACCAGGGGAGATGCAGCCATGGCCAAAACCAACCTGATGGTTGGACCTCGGCCCAAACTGTTAATATCATGGAAACTCATGGGAGAGCCATTCAACGGACATAGCAGGAGAAAAAATTCCCCTCCACCTCCACAAGCAGCCACTCTGGCCCTATTGTTCGGCGATACCCACCAGAGGAGAAACAAGTGTCTGGCCGCCTAGTGCACACAAATAGACCAACTAGGACAAGTCCACATATCACGGGAATTCCATCAATATCTGACCCCACGGCCGGTCCCCGTCAAAATCTCCAGCCCCTAAAGCACTCGCTAAGACTCTTCTGCCAACGGGGAAGCATCGGCCGCTGGAGCAGAAATATGACATCTTTAAGCAGCTGTCATCGGTACTAGCCAAGATTTCAATCCTCGAGGCCCTAAGTCTATCAGCAGACCTCCGGGAGGCGCTTATAGAAGCTTTGATCAGCCCCCATGAGTTTCAAGCTGATGTAGCTGCCGCCAAAATTTATAGAACTAGACTGAACCAACTGAATGCAATGCGGTGATTTCCTTCACCGATCAGGATGAAGCTTCCATCCTGTAAGGACAATTCAGACCACTATATGTGTCCATCACACTAAATGGTATTGAGATCCGGAAAGTCATTATAGTCAATGGATCTAGAGTTAACCTCCTTCCCCTACCGACACTATGTAAGTTGGGATACAGTGAGAATAGCCTAATTCCCTCGGCCACAACTTCGTTGGGTTACGACAAGAGTGGGCTGAAACCAATGGGAAAAATTAATCTAAAGACACATTTTGGTGACCTGGTAGACTACATGGAATTCCTGGTGGTCTGTCAGAGCACATCATTCAATTCCCTGCTGGGAAGGTCATGGCTCCAGAAGCACATGGTTGTCCCTTCATCCTACCACCAGTGTATCATGTACTGCGTAAATGGAAAAAGTGGAACATTGAACACTGACAGGGCCCCTTTTGATCCCTCCAAGACACATTACATTGACATCGAGTTCTACGACTAAAAGAAAAAGGAGGCTTTTGTCGATAGTGTTGACTAGATCCCTGCTCCAAATTTCATGGAAATGGTTCTTGATGACCCCCTGTGGAAGCTTGCCAGAGACTACATACTGCCCGTCCACCATATTGAATGCATGGCTTCACGTTCAGACACACACTCAGCTATATTCCTTACTTCAGCCACAAAGGCCGAGTGTGAAAATGCGGAAACATCCGCTAACCCTCGGTCTGGAGATGAATACTCGAGTGAGGACACGCATGACACCTCGCCTCCGGACTCCCAAGAGCCCATGTCAGGAGATCTCTCCTCGTCGGATCAAGAAGATGAGGACATGGGAGCAGAAGAGGTGGGAGATATCAGGGAGGCACCTCTTGATTTTGAGGATGTTATCTCAACCATTGTGGACTAGCTCAGGAAAATAAACTTGGGTACCGAGGAAGTCCTGAGGCCTACTCTCATTAGTGTGGCCATGACCCCTGAGGATCACGAGGTATCTACCTCTTTTCTAAGGTAACATCAGGATGTTATTGCCTGGAATTACACAGAAATGTCGGGACTCGATCCTGAAGTGGCGACACATCACCAAGGTCTCCCAGAAGACCACTCGGGCTATAAACAAGCCACCAGAAGGACGAATCCCTCACATGCCACCAAAATAGAGGTTGAAGTCAATAAGCTCATTAAATAATTCTTCATTCGGGAGGTCCAATAACCCATTTGGTTGAACAACATAATCCCCGTCAATAAAAAGAATGGTAAAATCCGCGTCTGCATCGACTTCAGAGATTTCATTCGGTATTGTCTAAAAGATGATCTCCTGGTCCCGATCACTGAATTGTTAATCGATGCGGCGGCCGGGTAAAAGGATCTATCTTTCATGGAAGGGTACTCTGGATATAACCAAATCAGGATGGCTCAAGAAGACGAAGAATCCACTACCATCATGGCCCCTCATGGGGTATTCTGTTATAGGGTCATGCCCTTTGGTCTTATGAACGGTGGGGACACATATTAGTATGACATGCATCAGATCTTTAATCCGTTACTAGGGAAATTTATTGAATGTTACATGGATGACCTGGTGGTCAATTCCAAATAGTGCATAGATCTCCTGTCAGACCGTGAGAGCATCTTCAACAAGCTCCGATAGCATAGCTTGAAGATGAACCCCATGAAATGCGGCTTTGAGGACACCTTAGGGAAATTTCTTGGCATCGTCTTACGCCATAGAGGCATCGAATCCAACCCTGAGAAGAAAAAGTCTATCCTTGGATTACCGCCTCCCTAAAATCTCACTGATTTGAGGATATTCCAAGGACATGTAGCCTATATTAGGCAGTTCATAGCTAACCTGGCAGGAAATTTTTTTCCCTTCACCAGGTTGATGAAGAAGGGGGTCACATAACAATGGATGGATGTCTGCCAATAGGCATTCGAAAACATGAAGAAGTACCTCTTAAGACCACCAGGGCTCATGCCCCCGTTTGAAGGAAGACCTCTCATCTTTTACGTGTCAGCCCTAGAGTGATCACTGGGAGACTTCCTCACAGAAAAGAATGATGCGGGCAGTGAAAACTGTCTCTATGACCTCAGCCGAACCATGATTGATACTGAGACTCGATACTCAGATATCGAGAAGAGTTGTTTGGACTTGGTCTTCACGGTTCAAATGTTGAGACATTAGCTACAGAATCATGAGGTCAATTTGATCTCGTGGAGTAACCCGATTATGTGCATCCTCAGCCGCCTGATGATAACCAGACACCTATCCTATGGGGTGGTCATCCTACAACAGTTTGACATCTGGTTTGTGCCTCAGGAATCCATAAAGGTTCGTGCATTAGTAGACTTTTTGGCAGAGCACCCCTCAATAGGGACCACTGCACCAGACGCCGAGCTACCTGATGAAGGCATCTTCTCGGTTCAAGAATAGGTCCCATCATGGGAAATGTACTTCGACGGAGCATCCCAAAGCCCAATCGGGAAGAGGATGGAGGATCCAAGATTCAACAAAGTGGGTTTGGGGATAACACTTGTGTCCCCAGAAAAGCCAGTCTATCCACATTCCTTCCACCTATTAGAAGGATGTACGATAAATGAAGCACAATATCAAGCTCTCATTGCAGGCCTGGAACTCGCACTCCATGCGCAAGTACAACACCTTAAGTTAAAAGTTGACTCAGAACTGGTCATCAAGAAATTCAATCGTGATTATGATATTAAAAAGGAGGAGTAGATCCCCTTGTTTGACCATGTTCGAGGGTTAATGGCGGAATTATCCACAGAACCAACATTGACCTATATTCCCCGGTCTCAGAATGCTCAGGCTGATGCATTAGCCAATGCGGCCACAACCCTAGCTGACCCAGGCCGGGATGAAACGGTTATCAGTATTGCTCACCATCGAATGGTGTTTCCATTTGTTCAGACCAAGAAGGAAGAAATCCATGAATTCAGTCCTACCCCCAAGTTATATGCTCAAGCCACCGGCTGTATGACCCCCATTGCAAACTACCTTCAACAGGGAGAACATCCATCCGACATGGCTGAATGAGTGCATTTACGGATAAGGGCAATAAAATTTTTCCTATATGGATGCCCTGGTCAGTAAGAGGTCCTCTACAAATGAGGCCTCGATGGAGTGATCCTCAGATGCATTGATTGAGAAGAAACTGCTGTCGTAATGAATAAAGTACATGCTGGAGCATGTGAAGCACATCAACCGGGGACCAATCTATCCCATCAGGTTCGAAGACTTGCGTACTACTAGCCCACAGTGGCATGAGACTGCATGTGTTTTACCACAAAATTCCAATCATGCCAGATTCATGATAACTTTATACACCAATCCCCAGAGTTACCCCATAAAGACAAGTAATCATGGCCATTTTCCATCGGGGGGATGAACGTCGTGGGACCATATCCTCCCCCCACATCCAAACAACTGAAGTATATCCTCACAACAACCGACGTCTTTTCCAAATATGAATAATATATTCCACTCTGGGAAGTTGGGGTAATAAATATTTTCAGCTTTTTGAAGACCTATATCATCACCAGATTTGGTGTCTCTAATACCATATTGACGGACAACGACACTATCTTATGCTCGACTGAATTGGAGAAACTATACCACGAGTATGGTATAAAGGCTAACCACTCATCCCGCTACCATGCAGCAACCAACGGATAGATAAAGGCTTTCAATAAGACCCTATCCAACATTATCAAGAAAATGGTTGAAAAAGAAAGGAAGTCGTGGCTGGATAAACTCATCCATGTGTTGTAGGCTTATCAAACCACAATCTTCACCACTACTCGGGCCACCTCGTTCTCATTGGTGTATGACACAGAGGCAGTCCTGCCAATTGATCTCCAACTTCCCTCACTTTGTGCTGCCATCTGTTATTAATTATCCGGTGATGAGTAGTCAAAAAAGTGGCTAGGTGAATTGGAACAGCTAGACGAGAAGCGGTTGCACACTTTTCACCATCTGGAGGTATACCGGAACCGGATCACACGAGCCTTCAACAAAAAGGATCCTCTTAGGTCATTCTTGGTAGGAGAATTATTGTTGTTCCTCAGGACCCCAATGATACCTAGAAATAAGCCTCCAAAGCTAGAACCCAAGTGGGAGGGACCATATGTTGTACACAAGGTCTACTCCAACATATCATATACCCTGCTCTCCAAGAACGAGCAAGTCACCTTGACTCCTACCAATGCGAGATTCCTAAAGAATTATTTTTCATAATAACTAAAGTTTTACTATTCTTTGTCTGAGCTGCAAGACGTTAAACAGCCAAGCAACCAATGTTCCAAACTCTATGACCCTAAACTAAGAGTAGTTCTTCCTCAACTAGCTTATCCAAAATGCCCCAAGTTCTCACTGCATGACATTAAACGGCATGGAGTTCGTCCATACCACAAGACATTAAACTGAACGGAATCAAATAATATCCCTCTTTCTCACCGCATGATGTTAAATTGCATGGATTTTAGAGAACTATGTTCGGCTTTATTCCTACCCTCGCAGAATACGTAGTGATGCCAGGATCCCCTATCCTAGACCAACCACTCTCAAATGAAATTAAAAAATTCCTTCTGTCCCCATGTACGGACCAGACCCACACGATGTGTATTCCTCATCCTCTCTGCATGATGTTAAACTGCACGGATGTCATAGAACTATGTACGGCTTGGTTCCTGCACTCACAGGATACGTAGTGACGCTGAGATCCCCTATCCTGGCCCAGCCACTCCCAAATAAATGTAAAAAAAGCCTTCATCCCCCCATGTACAGACTGAAACATCACGAGGTGTATCGCTCGTCCTCACCAAATGACGTTAAACTGCCCGGATGAGAAGTTTTAACAATGCCCCTTCCACCGTTTATGGACCAGCCCTTCATGGGGTGTACTTATTTCAGAGAACTACTTATGGCATGATTCATACCCTCGCCGGATACATAGTGATGCTAGGATTCCCCGTCCTGGTGCAGCCACCTCCAAATAAAATAAAATAAAAGTTAAAAAATATCTTATCCCCCCCATGTACGCACCAGCCCTGCACGGGGTGTACTTCTTCTAGAAAAATACATGCGTCTTGATTCCTACCCTCACAGGATACATTGGGATGCCAGGGTTCTCCATCCTGGCCTAGCCCAAGAATAATAGAAAAAAATGCCCTTTCCCCCCTTGTACGGACTAGAATTACATGGGGTGTACTCCTCGTCCTTACTGCATGACGTAAAAACTGCACGGATAGAAAGATTTAAAAATGCTCCTTTTTCCCCGTGTATAGGCTAGACCTGAATGGGGTGTATTTTTGCATCCTTGCCACACGATGTTAAACTGTATGGAAAATAATGTTAAAAATCCCCCCTTCCCCCCGTGTATGGACCAGACCTACATGGGGTGTATACATTGTCCTCACCCCATGACGTTAAACTGCACAGACTTCGTCCTCACTGCATGACATTAAATTGCATGGACATTGTCCTCACTGCATGATGTTAAACTGCACGGACGTCGTCGTGACCCAGCTAAGGCACATAGCGATACGAGATGGAGATACACCTTGTGAATTTGGATGCATCTTCTCCATACATCGGACTTCACTACCCGGACAGTTATGGATCGTTATAACCACATAGATCCATCGGAAGTGGAAGGTTATCGACCCGTGGACACCTTTGTATGACTATGCATACCATGACCTCAACGGCTCTGCATAATGACATACCCTGGCTCTTCTACCAAAGGAAATATTTCCACAGGTGACACTCTTCCTAACTCCGTATACTTACCAGCCTTAGAGCCCCCATACCATACCTCATAATCCAGAAGTTTATAGAGAAGGGGTTTACAAGTTCTTCCCCTCCTCACATCTAATTGTTTCTAGGGTATCCCTACTTGGCTAGCCTATGTGTCCACGGGTGGTTCACATAGCGACCTTTATCAACGAGCCTAAATCCAGGACTAGGCTACTATGAATCAACAGAAAAGTGCAGTGAAGATGATTCTTGTATACTCGGACACCATTATCCCCACATGCCAAACTCGGCACTATGCGCGACCGTGGATCCACATAATCATTCACGACAATTGGAAGTGGAAAGTCATCGACTCGGGGAAACCTTTGTACGACTATGCATACCATGACCTCACAGGCTATGCATAATGATAGCCACTGGCTCGTCCATTGAAGGAAAGATATCCCCGGGCGATACTCTTCCTAGCTCCGTACGCTTACCGGACTCAGAGCCCCAACACCACACCTCCTGATCCAGGAGAAATCAATGTTGCAGTTTTCAACCTTCATCCCCCACCTTGTTCCAATTATATTAGAGCATGTTGACCCAGTTATACATCGAGTGACTGCAGCTATTTTCAACTAATGGTTTGAGCTCTATGACCGCTAAACTAGGAGTACATTTTCCTTACCGCACGACGTTAAACTGCATTGAGTGAAGGTACACCCCCGAGCGCAAAAATAAATCAGCACATGGAGCTCTCTAAGCTTTAACAGTAACCAGGGTCGAGCATGCCCAACTTGTTCAGACATTTCCTTCCAAGATGACAGACTTCGTGGCCCGGATAATTGCAGATCTTCCTAACCCATCATGGCCATCATAAGTTGAAATTCATCGACCTGGTGACACATTTGCATGACTATGCATACCATGCCTACAGCGGCTCTGTATATTGATAGCCCCAGACCCATCTACTAATGGCATGATTTCCTCAGGTGATACTCTTCCTAGCTCCGTACGCTTACCGGCACCATTGCTTCCATGTCATCTCTACTGATCAAAGATGCCCTGGAACCATGATTTACACCATCATCCCCCCTCCACGTCATGGACATGCCAGGATTCTTGGGCCCAGTGACATTCTAATCCAGAGTGGCCTTTTTAACTATGTCCTTGCAGCATGACGTCAAACGGCATGGAGCACATCATGGCCACCTGATGTAAGGATGCAAAGACCAAGCATTAAACATCTAAGGGAATGACTCCAACAACAAGAATTTTCACTGGTTTACTAATTCTCATCATCCTTACCACACGACGTTAAACTGCACGGTCCATTGTCCATGAATCATGATGTTAAACTGCACAACATTGGAAAAGGAAAGACAAATGACCCCTTTCCTCGCTGTATTATGTTAAATTTCACAATATCCTTTAATAATGCTCTTCGTCTTTACCGCATGATGCTAAACTGCACGGTCAAACCCATTATGATTTTAGTAAGGAAGAGAGGCTTTTCTCTATCCTTCAGTGCACGGGTCAGACCGACACAAGCCACCGTGTCACACCCATGTGGGAAGGTATTAGTTCACCCATTCTCGGGATGTTCAGTCTAGACATTTCCCCCCTATCCAGACACCCTTTAATCATAAACCATACTCTACACTCAGAAAAAAAGCCAAACACTCATAAGCCACCTCTGGTGGTCCCGAATTTCAAAGTTCCCTGAAGTTTCTTGGCTATCAGGGGAATACAACCATGGACCTAAGAACACCTTTTCAGGACTATGCTTACCTTTCCCTCAGCAACTCTTTATATTGATATCCCCTGGCCCATCTACCATTGGCAGGATTTCCTTAGCCAATGCTTCTCTCTATACGCCTCTTGGCCTCTGAGCCGCCATGTCTATCCCAAGATTCGAAAACCCTCTAAGCTACAGTTTACCAACCTATTTTACAATCTTGCCTGAATATGGTGGAATGTCTGTAAAAAGATTATCGAGGAACATCCAAAGTCGTTCCATTCTACATGATCTCCCAGCTGCATGACTTTAAACGGCGCCAAGCTTCAACCATACCTTAAGCAAACTAAATGCGTAGGAAGGTGGTTTCCTGACCAATCTCATGATTAGTATAGATGTTCTCAAAATCATTCAGACTTCACATTCCTTTTACGAGCCACCCCTGGTGGTTTTCATAATTCTCCAGGCCACCCATGGTGGTTTCCATGAGCCAGACTTTCATTAAGTCCTATGGCCATCAAAAATGGAGGGTCATTGACTTAAGGACTCCTTTGTACGACTATCCATACCATTCCCACAATGGCTCTGCATATTGATAAACCCTGGCCTGTCTACCAAAGGCAAGATTTCCTTAGGCGATGCTCCTCCTACCTTTGTACACCGACGCGACTCCCATGTCTTGAGACATGCCCTGCATGTGGTTCAAATTTAAACATGTTTCCCCCCATGTGCATCTGAAGAGTATTGAGACATATTTTAATATACCAAAACCCATTGGGGCCCTTTCCCCACCATATTTGTCAAAGTTGTTTGACCTAAAACATTAGTAATGATAGTTTTGACAGCGTGACATTAAACCGCCCAAGAAAATATGCATAAAGCCTGTTAGGTTGAAAACCAGAAAAGGGCGACCTAAGAAAAAGTCGGGCCATACTCGCTGGTTTCACACTAGTTGAGCCCATGGAAAATTAGGGCATTTCAAGAACAAACGAAAATTTGGTTGGCTTTTTCTAAAAAACCCTAAAAAATGTCAAACTACGATCCCTAGATCCCATGGTATAGGCAAAAGTTAGAGTTTTTTTCCTGAGTTATGATTTATTAGTGTTCAGTGAGTTGTTATTTACACACCAATTATTCTAGTAACAATGAAATTTTAAAGCAATAAGTGATTGATAGATATTGTATTTCATTCAAACAAAAAAGGAAGGACATCCACAAGTTGGGGTCTTTCCCTCACAAATAAAGGGGGAGGGGTATGTAAAACAGAGAGCACAAATAGTGGCTCTAATAGTCATAAAGGAGCTTGACTCGCTCGCTCCACCAGATCAGAGACTGTGCGGTGGAGGACGTTGAAAGACTATTCCAACACGGCCTTCTCCCTGGCTTCAAACTCAGCCACCGGACGAGTATGCTCCACTGTAGTTTGGAGATCGTTGATCTCTTTTCTGGTGGCTTTATGGTGACCAGTCATAGATGAAAGCTGATTACTCAGTGTCGATGTCTGTTCTTCACATTCATGAAACTCGGAGGATATGACGGCCGCCTGATCTTGAGACATCACCTACGGTGATATCAGCTGATGGAGCTGTGTCATGGCTTCTTCCAGGGCTCGGGTCCTGTAATGAGTGGCAGCAAGGTGAGAAAATTTGCTTTCACCAATGGCGGCTTCCTCACATGCCATGACAACTTGGAAGCCAAGAGAATGGAACTACCGATTGTCAAAGCCACCCGACCACAAACCCAGGAAGAGTTGACAAAGAGCTTCGGTCTTAGTTTCCATCTAAACTAGAGGTGTTTTGGCAATGATCTCGAAAATCTGAGGCTAGGCCCACCGGCACACCGCCTGGTGGTCTGCCATGACATGAGGATATTTGGTATCCTCGCCAGATAGCATGGGAACAAAATCTGGAATGGTAACCAGCACAGGCATGTGCTCACTAGAAGTTGGTTCTGAAACTGGAAAGTCCAGAACCTCTAACCCCAGTTCATGCTTGGGGATAAAGTTTCTATGCCCCGTATCAACAGGAAAAACATCTAGGATTGTCTCACTGGGACCTAGAACCACAGGGTCATCCTCATCCATGTCCAAGTAGGATGAACCCCTATGAACATCAGCCTCTGTAGGACTGGGAGAGGAAAATCCCTTGAGTCGCTTTGATCGACAAGCCATCAGTCGATCCTCCCTTAGAGCTAATGAGGAAGGAGCAGTAGACGCAACAGCCGTAGTACCTCCAGATTTGGGAAACAATCAGATAGCCTTCCCTAGGATCCCATCAGGATAGTGTTTTTCCCATGCTTTTTCATACCCCATGGAAAGGCCAGCGGCCACCCCCACGACTGGAAGGGGAATGCTTGTGTCAGATCCCTCCCGCATTTGCATCATCCCCCATTGTCTAAGTATGTATGGGTGAAGTCCTAGAGACTATGGAGGGGTAAGGGAAACATGGACTTGTATACACCCAAACTAGCGAGAAAATGGATACGGGACATACAGGTCGCATAGATAAACCCCGTCGATCTGCACAAATAGAAATCCATCCCGCAGAGAGATCATTTAAGAACGATCCTCCAGGCTCCCCAAGCAGTTGTCAACTAAGACGCTGGAAGGGTTGGGGTAGGGAGGGAAAGAAAACTGGGAGAAGTCAGTCAGTAGCACGAGGACTTCACCAGAGCTGAGGTATTTCAAGCGAACTCCAGCTATATCAAGAAGGGTTGGCTTATAAGTAGGAAGCAGGATGACCATGTTGTGGCGATACTCATAACAACGACAATGATCTGCTACCCAGCCATACAAAAATTGAAATGGCCCACTAGGACGGAAGGGTGACCTTCCGTTCTGTATGGGACCCAGCAGTTCATAAATACGCGCCACTGCGGGCATGACCAAATTCACCAGGCAGATCACTGCAAGCTCAAATTCCATCATCAGGGTGCATACCTTGACGCCAGGATTAATATCCTGAGTAGGGAATAGCCACCTGCTCAGGAAAATAGAAAAAAACATGTCAGTCGGAGAATAGGCGACGCACCAGGGCGCACCTCGTAACCCCATAAAAGGTAGTCGCCTGCCTCCAGAATCACCACGTAGGAACCTGGGGAGGTTTGTGACTATTGAGATGGATGAGTCCTGGGGCGCTTGATCTTAGGCACAAGACCAGTGGTGTTCAGAAATAACCCTATCCAGGTACTACTGGGAATATGAGAGTGGGCACGCAAGGACTGAACCAGTAATTTCTCATCCATAACCATTAGATCCCTCGCCAATAAATCCACTTGTTCGACGTCATCCTATGCATCAAGAGCAGACATAAATTCTTCATACATTTCACTAATATCCAGGATCCCTCCAAATTGATAGATATCCCACAGACTAATGCCAACATCACCATGGACAAGGTGGAAAGTATTAGTTCATGAACACTAGTGACTGAGTAGGTCATGCAGAACCCAAGCAGGTGGGTAAATAGAAAATTGGGAATCCTACACTACGTAGTATAAATTGTCTTCTTCCAGTAACTCGGGAGACTCTTGATAGTGATGATGGACCCAGAAAGCCCAGGACCAGTCATTTGAGAATATCCCACCAGACTGTAGATCCCACCAAGGAATGCACCACACATCAGGATCTACTCGAGCAAGGTTGATGATAGAATGGTAAATCTTGAAGAAAGCATCCTGAGAAACTTTTCGGGCATGTTGATCACTTTGGGTCCAAACAGAGCCTCTCCAAATGAAGGCATCTTTCTAGTTAAATTCGGAAAACATCTCCACTGATTGGGTAAGGATCACCTAGATACACTCGGAAGACACTTCCAAGAAAATAGAAGGAAGTCCTGAGAACGTGGGGGGAATAGGGACATAATCTTGAAGACCGAATCCATGAAGTAGAAGCCAATTTGATAGTGGATACTCTAGGAGCTCAGGAGGGAGTAGATCTTTCAAGACACCATCGTCAGGAATGATGGACCGACTAGGGTCCTCTTGGATGTTATCCTCTCTGTGAATCTTAGATAAACTTCTCCCTAAACCAATTGAGAGGGCCTGAATAGCAGGCCTCAGTGCAGAACGAGGGTGAACAATATTTTCTACCTCCACGATGAAATCCAATAAGCGGTTAGTCCGGAATAAAACAAATCGGACCGAAGTACCAAATATATGGATGAGGATCAGTTGAGGAGCCTTCATCGAAAAGTCCTGAGGAGGCCTCTATGGATGGTTCATGATGACAACATCCCGCGAACCAGCCCTTCGAGATATTAGTCCACGAAGCCCTGGCTCGTGGAGCATTGGCCAGGAAACCGTAGACCAGGTTGCTCCACAGAATTTCAATCCCGAATTTAAGTGGTTATGTTCGGAAGACATAGAAACATTTAATGTTTAGAAGATTTTATACCACAGAGCATCGAAACCGCAGATCATAAAAAACGCAGAGCACCAAAACCTCGAAGTGAGTTCCTACACGGCCCGTTGTGACTTAATTTTTAATTAATTAAAAGTAGTAGATCGTGGTTGGGACATTGATCCGCAGATGAAGAACCGCACGAACATGAAACGGTTAGGGAAAGTAGCAGCAGGTTCGCGGATGAAGCGTTTCACGAAGGAAAAAAGAACATGTATAAAAAATAGCTCTCGTTTCGTGAAGAATCCGGTAAAGGAAAAATGAAGGACCCCCGTATTTATAGGCGTGGTTCCCTACCGGGTCCAGCTCTCTTCTGTGAACTACCCGAGCTTCAGGACCACTCGGCATCAGAATAGCCCCCTCTTCATTCTGATTGGACCCCATTCTGATGGGTGGGATTTATAGGATCCTGAAAATCCGCAAAGGAGAATGATAATCCCCTTTAACTAAAGGGAGATTCTGCCAAATTTCCTCTCAAAAGGATTAAGAAAATGTGGTCAATCCTCAAGGATGTCGAAGGAGGAACCGTTCTGCGGACCGATCTAATGTTATCGACGCATGACCGGTTCCGCGAAGCGTCCCTCCTCTATGGACCGTCTTCGTTTGTGAGATGGGGTCGTAGATCCTCCGCGGTCACGAGGTGGGACAAACACCAACCCGGTTCACCATTCTAGACCGCCCCAACTGTGAGCTGTGCTAGCCGGCCCGAACCACCTCCGCGGTCATTCGCGAAATGGAGGCGGAAGACTCTGCGGCCGCGAATCACTCCCCGAGGTCGATTCATGGAGGAGGAGTGTTTAATTCCAAGTGAACTGCGGATTGACCAAGTCATCCGTGAACCATGTTTTCGGTCACAGGCTCCGCAAAAGGTGCCACATGATTATAGATACATCTCTTCCCCCACTCTATAAAAGGAGACTGAGGGGGAAGAGGAAAAAAGGAGGATATTTTCAGATTCGGATGGAGGATAGAAAAAATATCGATCAGATTCGGGTTGAACGATTTCAACAGTAGGCTCAGGATTTTGGAAGTTCTAGTTCGCGAACCAGAGCAGGTATGAACCTGGGAACAAACTAATAATGAACCAAAATGACATAATAACTTGGTGAATCGTGAACGTAAAATAATAAACAAGATAAGATCATGAACCAGGGTCCCTCTGCGTATGTACTCCCCGTGGAACAGAGAGTTTATGCCTCTTTTCCAATCCGATGTGCCGCGTAGAACCCTCCTATGTGGGAGAAGACCCGACCAAGAAGCCTCCGTTCGGCACCGCCCATGGCTGCCGCTGCCTACATGGAACCCTCCACGGACCACCCTGGTTCGCGGATCAACCCCGAAGCCACGAAACACCTTGTTTCGTGGGATGCCCACCACTACACGGACCACCCTGGTTCGCGGACCGATCCCAAAGCCACAAACCCTCTTTGTTCGCAAGAGGCCAATCAGTCTGTGGACCCTCCTAGGTCACAAATGGCCAATCTGTCCGCGGACCCTCCGGGTTTTCGGATGGCCTCTCCAGCTACATAGAACTTCCCTACATGAAGGGTGCCACCACCCTTACCCTTTTGAGGCTTTCCAAAACCTTCGAAGTTCCCATTCCCTGAGCCAGGTAAAATCCTGCAAATTTCAATCTGGCCTGATCCTTCGCAACCACCTCATTGGCCTACTCAATGGCACCGAGCTGAGGCCTCCACAAGAGCCACCGGATCCGTGTGGTTTTACCCTCAGGCACATCAGCGTTCCATTTTTCGTTCACATACCCACAGTAAATAGAGGTGAAGGGGTTGCCCTGAACCTTGAACAGATTCCCGAAGCATTCCTGGGTTCACATTCCCACGGTAATGTGGATTATGAGTTCAAGAGTCCCCTTTCCTCCCCTCCACTTGTTAATGGCTCTCAAGGGTGGTAAAATACCCATTAGAAGGGATCCCTCATGCACTGTATGAATGCATATGGGCACAAGATCACCCCATTTCCCTCTCCCGTTATTCTTTGTCATCGCGGGCGTCCTTCTGGGAGCAAGCCCCTAATTTATGGGTCACCCTCATGCGTAATCCCCACTCCACTTCTCGTGGACACACATTTCACGATGTGATCCTCTGGTACTTGCTGCCTCTTGTTTCTCACACCGAGCATGAATCACATGGGCTTAGAGTAAGCATCGACCATTAAATCCTCTTATGGGTCTCCTGATAGTGTAAGCCCCAATCCATCACTATGGGCCTCCTCAGAGTGTAAGCCCCAATCCATCACTATGGGCCTCCTCAGAGTGTAATCCCTAATCCATCACTATGGGCCTCCTCAGAGTTTAAGCCCCAATGCATCACTATGGGCCTCCTCAGAGTGTACACTCCAATCCATCACTATGGGCCTCTTCAGAGTGTAAGCCCCAATCCATCATTCTGGTCCTCCTTAGAGTGTAAGCCCCAATCCATCATTCTTGGCCTCCTCAGAGTGTAAGCCCTAAGCCTATGTGAACTACGAGGAATTTGATCCATGTTAAGGCATGGTACGTAGGAAGCATCCCTGAGGATCAATCCCGATCACAATCGGACCCCCGAGCGCACCTTCACGTTAGTTATATGACACCCTGATTTGAACTACGTGGACTTTGATCCTTATTCCCTAGTCAGGGTATGTATGAAACCTCCATGAGGTTCAAGCCCAACAACCGGTCAATCCAACTATCTTCACATCGGTTCACCGCGCCACTCCTAGTTCTGCCTTGATGTGTTTTGACTCCTCGGGGACATTAATCTGATTAGGGATGGTAAACCTTGGGCTTAAATGATTTCTAACCCCTGCATTTAGCTGACCATTACCAACCATGAGAAATACATGTATACTATGGTTGGGTAAAACCAATGATTTTCGAACATATGAATACGTCTTAAATCTATAAGAGAGGCTCGGAACAAGAAATAATTCCCCCCAAAAGGGTGTGATGAGTATAACGACCCATACTTAACATACATTGTTAATACTTCAAAATTGAAGCATACTTATTACAACATATAACAAAACCACGAAAGGACCGTATAGGTATAGTGTCTTTAGAAACTGGGAAACATAAACAACTGGTTCATAAATCTTCTACAGTGTCTCCCATTTATTTCATCATATCTAGGGTCCCTTTTAGCATATTCTACTTAATAACCATCTTCTTGACTTGGGGAAAAGAAAACATACAAAAACGGTGAGCTCAAATGCTCAGCAAGGGCAAATAAAGGAAATAAAAATCATATCGTATCTATTAAAAAATCATAACCTGCAAAAGAGATCATAATATCTTAACATGGGATAAATCATAGAAGTGAAAATATAATCACAATAATCATAACATAAAACATGAAACTTTGCGGCATGCACACATAATGATGGAAAATCATTTCTTGTTAGTCATGACTCATTGCCAAGATTATCTTAGCGGACAAAGTCCATTTCTGAACCGAGTTCACTCCGCGTTTCAGTCCGGGTTAACTGAACTGGTATATCCTTCCGTTCCAGCCATGTCTATCTCATGAGATATAAATCATTACCCAATGCATTGGAGGGATATATAGGTCCCACCCATCTCATAATGATAATAATCTTATGTGTGCCACAAAATCATAAACCATACTTCATTGAATAACCCATGTAATAAAAATGGGAATCTTAAACATCATGACATCATAATACAATTCATATAATATAAAGGAATTCATAAACCTAATTCCATCACAACATAGTCAAGTCAATGTAAAAATAGGGATAGAAACAGAACCCTTTATTATCTTAGATGGAAAATAATTTTGATAAAACACTTGAACTCCATTCTTGTGGAAAATATCCTTTCTACTTGAAAAACATTTTTCCTTTCTTAACATGTCATAAAATTTTAAACTACAAGAAGTTGATTAAAAATAAACATGAAAACTTGTAAAGTAATATTCTTGGAAATAATGTTTTAAAAATTTATTCATTCCGTATAAGTTAAAAAAACATTCTTCTCATGCTTTTGTCGGAAAAGTCAAAAAGTACCTCGTACGAAAAACGTCAAAAGATTCCTTTCCTAACTTTTACTAAAAACTCACTGAAGGGTAAAATTGGATTTAAACAATTTTAGGAGGATGGAAATAATATTACATATTGAGGAAACATGGATGTGGATGATAAAATACACCCCAGTAAATACCAAAGTATAAACAATCTCGGATAAAATGAGATTGTGATATATTCCCTTACCTTAGGTCCAATTTGCTTTGAACGTGTCTGAATCACCTGTATAATGGTTTAAATAATGTTATTGGCTTATTCCAGAATCATACATATTGATATGATATCATATATGGTCATATTCTTAGCTTCTTATTAGTAATATTTCATCGTTACTTGTTACTCGGGTCTTTATTGCCTTTTGTTCTTATGCGTGTTTTGCTGAATAAATTCTTATTCTTATTTTAATGTTATAGATACCTTATATCCAGAATTTTATTAGCGTAACATATATCATATTTATTCATTAAATTCATTTATATAATCACTATGTAATGATGATCATGTAGAACGAGTCGCATCACATCGTGGAGACGGTATTCCGTACGTACGCACGAGCGATGATATTATTCCCATGATCGTGGAATTGTATTTAAGTGTATTTATACTATTTCAGTATCAATATCAATTTATAATAATCATATATAGTTACTCATTACACCATTATAACCATCCTTGTATGGTGATGGTGGAAAATAGATAACACCACGGCGTGGAGACGGTATTCCGTACGTACGCACGCACGGTGATTTCATTTTTCCGTAGGATGGATAGAAGGTGAATTAGGGTTGTTTCATATTTATAATAACATATCAGTATGTAAGTAATACTGATGTTATTACTTTATCATGAAACAACTAAAGAAGAATAAGTTGAAGAAGAAAGAAATTGAAAAGATCGGTAATGGATATTACCTCTTCTTTGAAATGACTCTTTGAATCCTCCACTTAGGGAACTAATATTGGTCTTTGAAAAAGACCAGCACCTCTAGGATTATTATAGGGAAGTGGAGATGAGATTTTTTCAGGGGTTAGACGAGCTTGAGTGCTCAAATTGGTGTGACGAGAAGTGGGAGGAGGTGCCCTTTTATAAGGGAGGAGAGGGGCACCTTAGGAATATCTCAAAATATTATTTTATATTAAAGTCAAAATCGGTTTATAATGGTTCCAAAGGGTCTTATTTCGAAGGTAAAGTTGGGATGAGTCGAAATCCTATCAACCAGTAGGATTTATACAAGTTTAGGTTATTATTTTAACCTTATCAATTAGATTTAACTCTAAGTTAAATAATTTAACTTTTACCGTGACTTTTTGTTTTCTTACACTATATGGTTAATGCACTTACTATAACATGCCAAACGAACCCCAAGTTGTTTATTATTAATATATATATCCTTATATAAGTCATTTGTCCGAACCTTAGATTTTTAGGAATAAAATAACAATTAATAATATAATATTTGATTTAAAAACTATTTTGTGTCAATTTTGACACTATTTGATATATGATTTTTTTGAAAGTCATAACAGAATTATATGTTCGAACCAAGTTGATTAAATCAATACTAATATATCATATTAACTTAGAAAATTAGCGGAATTCATAAAAAGTCTCAAATTACTTTTATTTGAAAATTTATAACATCAATTATGTTAACATTTCCTTAAAAGGGTAATTACTGCATCATCGTTGAGTCATAAATAAATTATTTTATTTAATGTCTAAAAATTATAAATAAAATTCCATTCTGTATGAAATCTGTTTATCTTTCTAATGAATATTTATAGTCTAATTTATCTTATGTATAACCCCATATTAAAAATTATTTACTTATTAAACTTTGATTTTAACTATTTTAACCCTTCTTTAAATAAATTAATAATAAAAGTCCTAATCTAATCCAAGTGGGCCTAAATGGTCATATTTTTTTCCTAAGTTTGTTTTTGGTCGAATTTCACTTATCCAATAGAATTTGGACTAGTTTTAGGGTAATAATAATATTATATTTACCCTTAATTACCCTATTTACTTTTCACCGTGGTAAAACAAAGTAAAAAGTTACTATTTACCAAAAAAATTATTTTCATCTCATTGAACCACATTTTAGTCCTAGCTATTAACTGTGTCTCTCGGATTTTCTAAATTCCACTCATAGAAGCTGTAAAATTATGTTTTATGATAAATTCAGTTTTTTAACTACCACTTAGTGGTTTCACTATTCATCAAAAATTGAATGTTTTCAGAAAAATACCATAATTTCACCGTAGGCTAATTTCGTTATTCCGAATCCAAAAATGAATTCCATTTTGAATAATAAAATTTATAAAATTTCAAAAAGTGGTTATTACTATTCATAACGGCTATTTTAAATAATATTTTAATAGCATATCGTTGTTTAGTGAAACTCGGTATTGCGTACAATGCAATCTATCGAGGAAGGTCGCAATTGGGTGTAAAGTAAGTCAAGCTAGTTTGTAGTGAAGGATTCCTTTGATGATATATATATAACATAAATACAAAATATTACTCATAAAAATCTCGGGTGTTACAATGAGCCTGACTTCCCATCCTCTTGACCAATGTGTGTTCTTAAGCATCGCTGGTCAGACCATCCTGCGAAATCCTACCATTGTAAAGTGGGTCCACATGTCATCAGATATTGAACTGTTTAGAGTTTCAAGACCGAAACCCGAAAGAGTGACCTAACCAAATGCATGTTGTGCAAATATTTTATACCACACCTTGAGTAAACCCCCAATCTGGACCGAACAGTTGTCTCTGATTTCCTTATAACACATCGTCTTGGGGTTATGAAATTATTTTTAATAAAATGCATCACATATATAATATATTTAATAATGTTATTCCCTCTATTCTAAGGCTTTATAGGCCTTAAAATATCTCAACAACATAGAATATGACTCCAAAAAAAGAAATTGAATATTCAAATGTGTTAACTAATTTTTAAGGCCTTTAAAAAATTTAGTAAGTTATTTCGATGATAATTCATTTTTTGAACTTATGAAATTTACAAGTTATCATAATGTGGTTTATATTATCACTGTAAAAATCAGAATATTAAAATTATGATATATATTTACTTAATATTTTGTAAGGACCCCGAAATTTCGTCGAATTTTTTTTTTGATAAATACGTTGGAAATTTACGAGTTTGCAAATTTTTACGGCACTTGATTCTGAGGCTTGGTGTGCCCGGAATCAATTTATGATGTTTTGTTTAGGTACGATCTGTAAACATTCAAGCAAGCTTTTATAACATTTCAACTGGTACTCAGAACTAAAATATGAGGGCACCATTGAACTCGTTACACCGGTATTCGCTTAAGTGGACTTTTACCTCGCAGGCATTCGGTAGAGACTGATAGTTAGTTTTTGAGTTTTTAAGGAAACAGTTAAATAAATATAACTGTTAGCATATTTTTATTTGTTTAGTTTTTAAAACCTCCAAGAGGTGGTTAGGGGTGGGGCCCACCACATCATAACATTCCATGAGAGGTTATGGTGGCGGGGCCCACTTGAGGTTTAAACCCCTCATGTCAATCAATGAGGTGGGGACCAAACTGGCTTTAAACGCCCTTTTAACTCCTCATTAATTATTTGAACACCTCTCTTCATTTAATTTAAACTCTCCACCTCCCCTAATTTTGAATTCGAATCAATTCCACCCCTTTAATTAAATTATTTATCTCATTTTATTACACATAACTAGTTGTGTTGTTGTGCCAACAAATAATATACAATTCCACTATTTTTTTGGCTTAGAATTTAGGTGGTGCTTGGGGAAGAGAATAACTCTCCAACGACGAAACATCTCCCACGAATAACGCCACTTCCACCAATGAAGAATGTGATTCAACTAGGGAAAGAAAAGTAAGTGAAACCTGTAAAGAACGTCGACATCTTCTTTCACTTCGTCTTATCTGAAATCTCCTACCACATTCAACGATCGAAAAATGAGGTAGGGGTTGTTTTAAGTACGTGTTTTACCCTCCGTTCATCGTTTTTTTTGTGCTCTTTGAGGCCTACTATTACCACCTTAACACGGAGGGCGCGGGCCGAACAAATATGTCCTGACTGCCCTCCCTTTTTCCTCGCTTGTTGATGACGGTGGTAGCACAATGACAATGTCGGAATAGAGGACCGCAGTGGAGCAACGGCGGCCGGTGACAGGCCGACCATGAAGGGAACTGGTGGAACAATGGGCGTTGGGTCGCTGGAGGGGTCCGGCGCCGTTGCACCGCGTGGGTGGAAGGGCCACGACCAGGCAGGCCGCTGCGGCCAGACGAAGCAGCGCGACACCGTCTGTTCACGCGGAGCCAGGGAGTCTTGGCCAGGGTGGGATACGGTGGAGGAGCTAGTGCGGCTAGACACTCGGCCAGCCCGGAGGAGCGAGACCCAAAGAGTCGTGCATGTTCTTGACCATCGCCAACTGGTGCCGGTTTCAACTCACACCTGAACGACTTTGCCTTTCAGGAACCAGGGGCGTGTGGTCCCCCCTGGATGTGGCTGATGCGGGCCGTCGGGCCACCAGGCCACTGGGTCGGACCCAGTGTGGGCCGGGCTGCAACCGGGCTAGGCTGCCCCCATGGGCCAACTTAGACCCTCATGTCTGGTCGGACCCGCGGACCTGGTCGAACCCCAGTCCAGACCCGTTTGTCCCGTAAACACAATTTCAACCATATCTATGTCTATGGGTGTCTGATCGACGAACCTTCTGCGGTGACTGGAAGCATATATAGAGAAAATTCATTTGGAATACCCCACTTGTGGTTTGGTCACATTTGGGGTATGGTTTGGTTTTATTTAACCAATAAACCAACTGTTCCCATGGAACAAAAATGCCAATAACTCACAGACCGGGCATCCGATTGATGTGCCATATATTGCGTTGAGATTCCTACGATGAGGCAGACCTTTGTTATACTTATACTAGGGACATCATGACAATTGGGGAATGAACCTATAGTTCGTGGAGCAGATCCACCTAGAGACCAGCGAGCGGAGTATAGAGTCCTAGTAGATGTGTGAGACCTGACGACTGCTGGCCTTTCGACTCGGAGTGTTTTGACCAATCCAGTTGGGAGCGCCTCTGTGTGACATTGAAAACCCCCAGTGCGGAGATCCACTATGTGACGTAGTAGACCCATGGTACTTGATAGAAGGACGACCTCAATATGTTATGAGGGGGAGCGCCTCTGTGTGAGCGAGGCAGACCCACAGTGGGGTGCGCCTTTGTGTGAGCATAGAAGATCCACAGTACTCGACAGAAGGAGTACCACAATAGTCCAGGATAGTGGGAAGCGACTCTATGTGATGCCTCATGCCCACTGTAATCGACAGAGGAGGAGTACACCATTAGCTGAGATTCTGACAGTGTGACTGGGGTTGTTACTTAATACTGCCCCTAGAATAAAATATTGGTTTGAGATGAGTCAATGAATTTTGTGTTTTCCTCATGATTGAAATGTGTTACTAGACAACATAGGTATATGTATTGGCATATAACTATGTAATGGATATCCGTCGATTTCATACATTGTGTATTATCCATGATGGATTTTGTGAGACCTTGAGTGTCTCGGGGTCCCTACTGAGTATTATTATATTCACCCCTATGTGGTCTATTCCCGCATCTCGTTGTGTTTGCTGCAGACGATCGACAACGCTGACTGAGGCAGATAGAAGCGGACTGGATGGTACCCAGAGGTGGGCCACTCGGTGTGATGGTACACGGAGAAGAAAAATATATGTGGAGTACTAAGGAGGCCATTTTAACCTACCCTTTGGTTAGGAACCCTAGAGGAAGACCTAGTAGCTACTTTACTTTGTTTTCAGTTGTACTTGTACTTTATAGTTGGGCTTGTATTTTTGGCCCCTTTTATTTTCAGCAATTCTATTGTATATAGTTTTACTTAGTGTTTTGCTTCATGTTGTGTACTATGAGGCATTTTTTTACAGTGATAATGTAAATTCCTTCCCAGTTTAGGGATTTACGCCTTTGGTCCAAGTCACTAGCCCGTGACCCATGGTAGGCGGGATTGGGTAGTCACGTTACGGGCCCGGGGGGATAGTTCATTTCAAATTGGTATCAGGGAAGTTGGTTCTACCCCAGAACATAGATCTATGATATTTCTGTTCTGTGAAGAAACTGTTTTATGGTTACTAAGTGTGGTCTTAATTTTAGGGAGTCCAGTGTTGGTGCGGGTGACCGATGTATACTTACACCAGGACCCTGAATTTTGATTTCCAACTCAGTGCACAAAAACACTGATTGTGTGTGTGTTTCCAAAAGTTTTTCTTTAAGTCCCCTCAACCAGGTCAGCTCACTAGGTATAAATATTTTGACCATGTTGCATCTGTTTCTTTTAGGATGCCTCCCCATAGTGTTCCAAGATCCGTATACTCTAACAGCCCACTGAGCTACAAGGCCTCGGTGCAAGGCTATTTACCAGCAGGGGCACTAGCGGTACCACTTACTATTGGGGCACTGATGCCATCAGCCCTAGCAGCAGATGATGCACACCACTTGAGCATTTTTCATGTGTTCCAGCACCAATGGCCACCCAGGTTCCAGGGAGAGACGGGCGCACAGGCGGCTGAGTATTGGCTGGAAGCTGTGGTGAGAGTCTTCAGGCTAGTAGGGACACCAGAAGACTTCATGGTGATCCTTTCTGCCAGCATCTTTCAAGAATCAGTGGGCAGATGGTGGAGCGTGATGCTATAGGTGCATGAAGAGGTGACACTACTCTGGATAGACTTCAAGATTCTATTCCGGGTGGATTTTGTCCCAGCCAACCATCGTACGGTGCGGATACATGAGCTACTACATCTTCATGAGGGTAGTGTGATGGTGGTGTAGTACTCCACGAGGTTCACCGACCTCTTGTGCTACTCTACAGATATAGTTTCGGACCCATTATTCAAGGCACGAACCATTGATAAGGGGATCAAGAGAGTAATCAGGGCATTAGTGATCACCCTAAGCAACCCAACACATGCTGGGGTGTTAGAGAGAGCTCTCCTGGTAGAGAGTTTCTTTACTGAGTAGTCACCAACAGCAATACCCACTACTTGTCGACACGCAGTGGAGTCTTCTAAAGCTGACAGTAGATAGATGACATAGAGGTTCAAGAGGACCATACCCATGATTGGATGACTGCGGGAATGAGGATCTATTGTGCGGGGCACCTGGGGTAGTGACTTACCTGCCAGGAGCAGGTACTGTTACTCATGTGGTGGCAAGGGTCACATGGCTCTTGACTATCCGACCTGTTGTTCAGAAGATCATCAGACATTTGAGGGACCTTCTAGGCAATGGAAGATATTCAATCTCGGAGGTCCGAAGGGCATATGAGGATGTGGCAGAGGAGATGTTTGAGCAGTTGGCGGTGGATGACGTTACAAGTTATTACAACCACTAACACAAGGAGGTCCACCCTGACCACAGGGAGTAGGTGGACATGGGAGAGCTCATCTTCAGGTAGCTGAGGAATACGACCATAGTGCTCTGGATTTATTTCAAGTTAAAATCCGTGTCTACTCCACCTTAGGTTTAGTTCTTATAGACACATGTTCCAGTCACTCATTCATTGCCATTTCCCTTGTTCGGAGCTTGAAGATTCTGATGGAGTCGTTGGCTCGATCCTTACAGCTAGAAACTTCTAAAGGATTATACATGACGATTTCACACTGGTGCCGGTAGTGTGAGCTTACTCTAGGAGGTTATAGCATCGGCTGTGATATCCTCATAGTGGCATCGAGGACTTACGACATCATCTTGGCTATGGACTAATTATCTACTGTCAATGCTCAGATCGACTGTATTAGCCAAAAAGTGCAGTGGGTCCACATGGATGGGACCAGGTTCACCTTCACCGGTGAGAAGGGAACCTTTGCAGCACTAGATGGACTTACTCAGGGGAGGGTGCAACCGATCTCCCACCAGTTGTCTTGCCTTACCCTCAGAGAAATTGATGTGGAGATACCGACTTATCCTATAGTGGTGGACTATTATACGGGTGTTTTCCATGGAGATGTTATAAGAATACCTACTCATATAGAGATGGACTTATACATTGAACAATACCACAGGACGACACTGATATCCACACCAGCATATCGGATGGCTCTGACAGAGCTTTGCGAGCTGCATGTTCAACTAGAGGACTTGCAGAAGATGATATTCATCCGACCCAGTGTTTCTCCCTAGGCAGCCCTGAATCTATTTTCCCAGAAGGCAGATGATAGCTTGAGGCCTTGTGTTGACTACCGTCACCTGAATCAGGAAACCGTAAAAAACAAGTTCCCACTTCCGAATATTGACGACCTCTTTGATCAACTCAAGGGAGCACAGTGGTTCTCGAAGATAGACCTCAGATCAGGCTATCACCAGCTCATATTTTGAGATGATGATGTGCAGAATATGGCCTCAGGTGTCGGTACAACCACTATGAGTTCTCCATTATTTTCTTTTGCATAACCAATGCTCCAGAAGTGTTTATGAGTCTCATGAAAAGGATCATCCAGCCTTACCTATATCACTTTTTTGTAGACTTCATTGACGACATTTTGACCTACTCGACTATTGAAGAGGAGCATGCCTACCATTTGCAGGTAGTTGTGGACACACTCGAGAGAACCGACATTATGGTATGCTCTCGAAGTGCCAGTTTTGGATTCGATTGGTTCACTTCTTGGGACATGTCATCTTAGAAGCTAGAGTTCCAATAGATCCAGTGGAGATTGAGGCAGTACTTTCTTGGGAGCCACCCATGAGTGTGAAATAGGTACGAAGTTTCTTGGGCTTGGCTGGATACTACCGTAGATTCGTTCCATACTTCTCCAGAGTTGCTTCACCACTATCAGCATTGACAAAAAAGGGGCAACACTTCGTGTGGTTGGAGGGATGCCAGCAAAGCTTCCAAGAGATGTGGCAGAGTCTGACTAGTGCCCCCCCCATATTGAGGCTTCCAAAAGAGTACGTAGGGTACGTAGTTTACTACGACACATCAGGGACCGGACATGGTTGTGTCCGGATGCATGAGAGAGAAATGATCGCATATGGTTCTCAGTATCCGAGGTAGCACAAGTAGAACTACACTACCCATGACCTGGAGTTAGCAGTAGTAGTATTCCCCTTAAAGATGTAGCAACACTATCTGATGGGCGAGTGTTTTATAGTGTACTCTGATCACAAGAGTCTCAGGTATATCTTCTCTCAGAAGGACTTGTATCTGAGACAACGATGTTGGATTTAGATCCTCTAAGAATATGAATCGATATTGTCTACACTCCTTGGAAGGGGAACGTTATTGCAGATGTGCTCAACAGGAGGACTGGTATACAGCTTCTAGGAGAGGCGACAGAGCAGATGGATACCTTACATATACCCTTTGTGGATAGAGATGGAGCAGAATATCTATAGTCTTTCATGGTAACTCCCCCGCTTCTTCAGTTAGTCTGGGAGGCACGGAATGGGGAAAATGATTGTGAGACACAACATGCTCAGATATCCACAGGGCAAGAACCTGATCGATTTTTCGAAGGTGGGGAGCATGTCATCCTATTCAGAGAATGTACTATGGTACCACTGGCACTTTTGGAGAATGTGTTGAGGGAGTTCCACACTTCTCCTCTAGCGGTACATCTAGGGGTTGTGAAGAAGTACCAGGACCATCAACGACAGCACTGGTGGCCATGTATGAAGAAGGCAGTAGCAGAGTTCGTCTCATGATGCCTCACATGTCAGCCAGTGAAGGTGGAGAAATAGGTACCAACAGGCTTGGTACAACCCTTATAATTCCCATTGTGTAAGTGGGATGGGATATCCCTAGAATTTGTGATGGCTCATCCACGTACATCAAAGAGTCATAATTCGATATGGATGATCGTTGACTAACTCAACAAGTCATCCTACATTCTACCAATCTGAGAGTACGGCTCAATAGAGAGCATGGTACATCTCTATGTGTATAAGATTGTGTGTTTAAATGGAGTACCATCTTCTATTTTCTTTAACCCTTACGCACGGTTTAATTCCCAGCTATAGAAGGGGTTGTAGGGGGCTTTCCTGACACAGTTTCTCTTGAGCACCGCCTCCCATCCGTAGAAAGATGGTTAGACTGAGAGGATCATCCAGACCATTGAGGACATGCTACTTGCATTTTCCTCGACTTCGGTCGTAGTTGGGAGGATCACATGCCTTTAGTGGAGTTTGCATACAACAACAGCTATCACTCCACCATCAGAATCGAACCTTTTGAGCCTTGTATGGTCAACCTTGCAGATCGCCACTATGCTAGACAGAACGAGGGGAGTCAGCACTAGTGGGACCGGAGATGGTTCAAACTACCACAGAGAAGGTGCAGATCATCTAGGAGCAGATGAAGACTGCACATAGCACACATAAGTCGTATGCTGATAAGAGACGGAGACCTCTGTAGTTCGAGGATGGTAACCATATCTTTCTACAGGTCTCACCTCGACGAAGTATACAGAGATTTGGATGAGGTGGAATGTTATATACGAGGTTTATCGGACCTTTCTAGGTCCTCTGCAGAGTAGGCGAGGTGGTATACCACTTAGTTCTTCAACCATAGTTGCACCGAGTGGATGACGTCTTCCAGGTATCTCATCTGAGTAGATACGTGCACGACCCTTCCCACATCATCAACCATGGAGAGATGGAAATCGATGATGGGCCGTCTTTCACAGTAGTTCAAGTGGAGACTGAGGATCGACCGGAGAAAGTCCTCCGTGGATCGTTGATACCTCTGGTGTGCGTTCTCTTGCAACACGGGAACCTCTAGAAGAGCACATGAGAGCGAGAGGCTTAGAGGTGTGATCATTAACCCCTTTTGTTCCCTTAGTTCGAGTTGTAGCTTACAAGGACGTAAGGACATGTGGTGGGGAAAATGCAAGGCCCCAGAAATGACATGAACTTTTTTTTCATAAATACATGGGAATTTTACGAGTCTACAAATGTTTACGGCGCTTGATTCTGAGGCCTGATATGCCCGGAATCGATTTCTGATGTTTTTTTGGGTACGTTTAGTAAACTTATGAGCGGGATTTTATAACTTTTGAACCAGTGCTCCAAACTGAAATCCAAGGGTACCATTGAACTCACAGTGCCCGTATTCTCATAAGAGAACTTTCACCACGACGGTAGTCAGTCGAGACTAAAAGTTAGTTTTTCAGTTTTTAGGTAAAAAGTTAAATAAAAATAAGTATTTTCTTATTTTTATATTTTCGGTGGTTAAATCCTCCAAGATGTGGTTAGGGGTGGGACCCACCACACCATAACCTCCAATGAGAGGTTATGGTGGTGGGGCCCACCCGAGGTTCAAACACTTCTTGTCAATAAAAGATGTGGGGACCACATGGGCTTTAAACCCCCTTTTTACTCCCAATTAATTATTTGAACACCTCTCTCCATTTAATTGAAACTCCCCACCTCCCCAAATTTTGAATTTGAATCAATTCAACCCCAATAATTAAATGAGTTGTCTCATTTAATTAAACACTACTATTTGTGTTGTTGTGCCAAAAAATAATAGAAAATTCCTCTATTATATTTGGCTTAGCATTTTGGTGGAGCTTGGGTGGAGAAAAACACTCCAACGAAGAGCCATCACACACGAAGAATGCATCTTCCTCCAATAAAGAACGAGATTCAATCGGGGAAAAAGGGAAGTGATGCCCATGAAGAATGCTGACGTCGTCTTCATATTCATCTTCTCTGAACTATCCTTCCACCATCAATGATCGACAAACGAGGTAAGGATTGTTTTAAGTATGATTTTTACCCTCCGTTCTTCATTGTTTTTTGTGATCTTTGAGGCCGATTATTACCACCCTAACACGGAGGGTGCGGGCCGAACAAACACGGCTGGACTACCCTCCATTTTTCATTTCTCGTTGAAGATGGCGATGGCGCAATAGACCCACAAGAAAAGAGGACTGTAGTGGAGCAACGGTGGCCAATGATGGGCCGGCTGCCAAGGAAACTGGTAGTGCAAAGGCCGCCGGGTAGCTGGAGGGGCGCGGCGCCATTGCGCCACACGTGTGGAAGGGCCGTGGCCAGGCGGGCCGTGCCGAAAGAGATGGAGCTACTGGCTGGGAGGAGCAGGACCCAGCGGGTCCCGCGTGTTCTGGAACAACACCACCTGCCCCGGTTTCATCTCACACCTGAACAACTTTTCCATTCGGGAAACAAGGGGGCGCACGGTCCCCCAGGCCGCCCCCATGGGCCAGGTCGGACCCTCGGGCCAGGTCGGACCCACAGACAGTGTAACACCCCAAGATTTCATAGTGTGTTATTTCTTCGAAATAATTCAATAACTTGCACTACACGCAACACTGAGTTCAATTGCACCATGACTTACAAAAAAAAAGCCATTAAAAGAGGTCATGAATAGTATTAACTAAATTTTAAACTTTATATAATCCTTATAATTTTAGAATCCATATTATGAGTTTCTTAGTCATAATGCAAGAACAGATTCATTTTCAGTATTGCACTTTTATCAACTTTTGATAGTGAAACCTTTTTAAATACAATATTTTAAACTTTTTGACTAAATGGAGACATCAAAAAAATTTAAAATGAAACATCCCAAGCTTCCACGGTACGCTTTCCTTTGAATAAAACAGTAGCGTGTGTTGTACGCAACTTCGAGTTCTAACACACCATAACCAATCGAACTAGCTGTTATGAATAGTAATACCTACTTTTTGAAATTATATATATTTTATATTTTAAAATGGACTTCATTTTTGCATTCAGAATATCAAATTTAGCCTAAGGTGAAATTTTGGTACTTTTCTGATAACTTTCATATTTTGATGAATAGTGAAAATTACTAAATTTTAATTAAAAACAACTTTTTTAATCAAAATAATTAATAGTGATAAATTATGAATTTGAGTGGTTTTAAAGTATATTTAGAATATATTTTTACTATTTAATATAATGTTGGTCATTGGACATAATTTTACAATTAAACCGAACATAAACAAGTGTCAATCTTTTGGTAGTTATTATCTCTTAAAAACACGCTTTTTGTTTTGACAGCGGGAATTAATTTTAAATTAATTTCTGCCACTTCTGTGTTTTGAATTTAGAAAAATGGATTCCATATTTGGAATCAGGATGTTCAAATTGTGTAAATAGGTAACTTTTATTTTTAGACATTTTGAATAATTACTGCGGTAAAAATTTTATTTACCATGGTTAAGGGTAAATCCGGTAAATAAGGGTTAAAAAATAATATTATAATAATAATAAATTACCCTAAAACGTGTCTTAACCCTATTGGTTGATACATGGTCGACCATGGGCATCTTTGGGTCTATTTTGGGACCCCATGGATCCACTTGTAAGTGATAATGACACATTATATTAATAAAGCTAAAATAAAAATAAAAATGGCATAAGCTTACATCTTTTAGAAGAACAATTTTTACATAGGGTTATACCTGTTGGATTTTCGATTATAAATATTCATTAGAAAGATAAAACGATTTCCTACATGATGATATTTTATTTATAATTTTTAGACATTAAATAATTTATTTTATTTATGACACAATGATGATGCAGTAATTACTAAAATAGTGAAAAATTAAAATAATTGATATTATAAATACCCAAATAAATATAATATGAAACTTTTAATGAATTAAACTAATTTTCTAGGCTAATATGATATATTAGGATTGATTTAATGGACTTTGTTCGAAGTAATCAATCTGTTATGAGTTTTACAAAAATCAACTATTGAATAGTGTCAAAATTGACATAAAAGAGTTCTTAAAACAAATATTATATTATTAATTGATATTAAATTCCTAAAAATCTAAGGTTCGGCCAAGAGACTTATATTATGATAGGTTAATCATTAATGGACCACTTGGGGGTCGCTTGTATGTATATGGTAAGTTTATTAACCATATTATATAAAAATACAAAGAGACATTGTAAAAGTGAAACTAATTAACTTAGAGTTAATACTTAAAGATAAGGTTAATATAAGTACCCAAACCTGTCTAAATTCTATTGGATGAGTTGTTTTCGACCTATACCCACCTCATCCTTTGAATAGTCAACTTATGAGCCTTTGGAAACCGAATATGAATTTATTATAAATTAATATTTCTAGCTTTTCCAAAAGTGCCCCTCACCCCTCTTATAAAAGGGCACTCCTCCTTCTCTTTTCCTCACACCTCTCAAGCCACTTGGCTCGTCCAAACTCTGCCCAACTAAGCTCCCCAAATCCCTCTCCTACTCCTTTAAGCTTCCCCTTAGGCAGAAATCATTTCAAGAAGTCCTTTGGTTCCAACCAAAGTGAGTTACCTAGATTAAAGGTAACGATTTCTCTTAAATTATTTTCATTCATTTTGCTTCTCCAACCCCCAAACTCTTTTTATTTCCTTTCTTTTGTAACAACACCAGTATCCACAATATACTAGGATTTTGTTATAAGAAGGATTCAAGCTACACATACACACAACTCCATCTAATGGATGATGAACATAATGTTTCTGTGGATGGCAAACTAACGCCTCACGAAACGATGATTGTTCAAATACATCTTACCACCTCTCATGGTGGCCATTATGATGGCACTGTAATTAAATATGATATTAATGATATATATTTTATATATAAGCTTCTGTAATTCCATTTTATTTCATACCATTATTCGTTTCATGTTGTATATACATACGATAATTTCATTTGAGGAAGTGCGGACTACCGCCCCTTAAAATGATATGACTCGTTCATACCACACATGGAACGTATAAAGGATGGTGTTAATGAACTTAAGTAACATATATAAAATATTATATTATACTGGAATAGTAATATACCTATGTATCATTTGGATTCAATTCTTTTAAAATAAAAATTAAATGGAAGTAGCGTTCGTGCGTACGTACGGACTACCGTCTCCACGAACGCGGTGAGATCCATCCTCCATCGTATCCATTCAAGTATAATTATCATTTGATGATTTAAAAATGATGTTTAATGACTTGATACCATTCTGGATTTGAATAATATACAACTTATCCTTTACAAACATGGCTTATGTAACAAAACATATAAAAGAAAATGAGTAAGTTAACACCAGAAACGACGATAATTTTAAGATATTATTATCAAATCAGAATTAAAAGATCATATATGATATCATATTAATATATATGATTCTTGTATAATTTAGTAACAATTATTTCACTATTATACAGGAGGTTAACCTACCCCAACCAATGAAAAGTTCAAGGTAAGGGTTATTTCACAATCTCTTCATTATCCGAGGTTGTTTATATGTAATAATCTACTAGGATCTCTTTATCATCCACATCCATGTTTCTTAAAAATGTATTTCAAAACATTTTTACTATTTACAAGAATATGGGTTAAAGTCATTTATACCCTTTTTTTTGAATTTTTATAAGAGGTTTATAAAGGAATCTTTCCGTCGTTTTCAAAACAAGGTCCTTTTTAACCTTTTCGACAGAATTGAGGTAAGAATGTTTTTTTTAACTTATACGGCGGGTGCGGTTATTTTACGCCGTTATAAAATCTTCAAAGCTTTCCTTACAAGCTTATAAGAATATTTTCAAAGAAAATGTTTTATTTTATATGGATCTTAAATGATTTCAAAATAAAAGGAGATATTTCTTTAAAAATAATTTTGATTTCATCTATGTCAACATCCTTTGATGGATTTTAAGATTATTTGAAGTTGATTTATTATGATACAAAACTTCTATATTGTATTGAAGGTTTTGTGATATGTTTGACTGTGGATGTGCTATTTTTATACCATTCATAGTTTATTGTGAAAGTATTGACATTTCGTATGCTAGTTTTAATACGAATGTTTATGTTATGTTTAAACCTTTTCATATGGGAATGCATTGGACTTAATAAGTGACGGGTGGAGCCCGCTATAGCTCCTCGATGCATCGGTAGGTCTCATGAGACAAACTAGTGTCTTGGCACAAGGCCTTGACAAAATCTTATTTGTAGTCTTGGCACGAGGCCTTGGCTATGTGGTTATGATAGTCTGGCATTATGCATTCCAACATTATGAAAGTGGTTATTTATTTTTGCATGTGATTATTCGATTAGTGGAATATCCATGTGAATAAGTAAATGGCATTATTTAATTTTATTTATGCCATACCATGTTGAAAGTTCATGTTTAAAAGGCTTTTGTTTTAGTTATACATTGCCTTAAATGTTTATTCTTATTGATGAAAGTTTCCGCTATATTGTTATCCTTACTGGGCATTTGAGCTCACCCCTTTTTTATGTTTTATTTTTCCCAGGAAGTGAAGATGTAAGTTATGAATGACCTGCAGGGATATTATGAGGGGATTGTAGTGTGGACTGTGGAAACATTATGTTGTTGTAGTAGTTTTTGATTTTATGATGTAATGTAAAACTAATGAATATATCTAGTGTTTCCAAGGCTACTAAACCAATCGGTCTTTCGAGATTTGATCTTTCTTGTGATCATGCCAATGTTATGTAATTAATGCACCGACTCTGGGTACCTGGGGTCGGGGCGTTACAGTTGGTATCAGAGGAAGTTTAGTACAAACCTTGGAAGCTAGATTTAGATAAACTCTGATTAGAGCACATAGACCTAAGATGAACTTTGAGGATTAGTATAGAAGAACTTCTTAGAATTTTGGTATTGTAGAGATTTTGTGAGTTTTCCGAGCAATACATCCCTGTCTGGATACGAGCAGGTAGAGGCGGCTCTGGCACAGATGTACCTAGGGGTAAAACCCGAAAACACCGCTTTGAGCTAGACTCGAACGGGAACTGGTGCACGACAACGGGCCTTGCTGCACTCTTGGTTACGACACTCCCAGGGGATATGCTTAGGATAACTCTCATTTTCTTTACAAATCATTATGAAGGGTTTATGAGTATATACGTCCTCAAAGGAAACATTCTTATGATTATGGATTATATCCATAAATAGTTCAATTTATGTTAATTGTTTTATAAGTATGGGATTATGTATTTTGATTCATAAACTGATCTAGTGTATGCCATTGTTTAGAAATGGCGCCCAGTAGAAGGAATGAGAACTCCAGCAATGCACATGATCCAAAGAGAAAGAAGGATCATATCTTTCATGGTCTTAAGCCAGAATTTATAAGAGAAATAGTCTCCCATGTATTATCATTATATAAAGAAATAATATAATGTGTTGATAAGATAAGTAAAGATTTTACTGAGTCCTATGTATTTGAAGGGAAGCAAGAGAAGAAAAGGATGGAAGAGAGAAAGATGGATAAAGGGAAGAGGGAAAAGAAGAATTTTCCCATATGTGGTAACTGTGGAAAGAAACACCCTGGAACTTGCCTGAAAGGAATGGGAGTTTGTTATAAGTGTGGAGAAAAAGGGCACAAAGTACGTGACTGCAAGGGTAAGAAAATGGTTTCAAATGTACAATGCTTCATTTGCAAGGAGTTTGGACACTACGCGAACCTATGTCCCAATCATCAAACTATTCCGCAAATGATGTTATTGGATAATAATCAAGTTATGATACTACCACAGATGAAGAGGAATGATTAGAGTTCTTATATTGATTATGTCAATTGAGTGTGTATCAACAATTTACTTGTTATAATAATTATGGAGTATGTAAGGATTGTACTGCAGTACTATTTCATTAAGGACTTGAGATTTTGTGGAACAAAGAAAAGTGACTCAATAGCAGGATAAATTTTTGGAAAATATATGGTTGAGAGAATGATAAACCATAATATAGTTCTGATACCGAGGTAGTGATTTTGGAATAATACATGATTGTTTTGGATAAATTATATTGGATATTCTTGACTACCTTGGAACTGATTAATGATTTGTATATTCCATCATTGTTGGGGTTTAAAACATTTTTGGATTAATGAAGTATATCCAGCATTCTATATGGAATAAGGGAGCATGAATGTAATCAATAAGGAATATGGTAATTCAGGATGTTTCAGTGTATTAAAAGAATACATGATGAAGGTATTCATATGATATTACGGGGTAAAAAGAATCTACATTATGCTTACCTTCCTTATAAATGTTGGACTATGAGTTTGGACAGAAGTATTTTGGATAGTTCTAGTTTGGATTATTTTTGATTTCCATAAAAGGACAACCCGGAGGTCGGGCGGCAACCCGTCGCGTCCGGCAAGGCCGCGAGACTTGAACCCGCAACCGAAGGGCGACAAGGGTGTATCACCTACCACTGGCCCATGAGATGTCCTGGATTAAATAATGTAGTTTTTATTAAAATATCATGTAGATGAATTATAAATTCGGTTATTTTGGAACCCTATACGAATAGTGTAAATAGAATTTTTTTTTAACATTCTATTATCTTTTAGAGTGAAAGATGAGTTTGTGGTAGAAATTTATTAATGGATAAAACTCTAATTATAAAGTAAGTATATCTCCTTATGATCTTAGCCAATCTCATAAATAAATTCCTCAACATTAATAAAAGGAACTTAGAACAAAAATGTTGTCCTAGATGGTACCTTAAATCATCACTAATTTATGGCTTTGGGATTTTTGGCCTTTTCATAGCCATGTTCTCTACCACTCTCCATCAGATAATTGATGGTTAGATTTCTCCTCCATATCCATATTTTCCTACATGGAACCCTAGTATGTGTTATGTTCGGTAATCTTCATACTTTCCACTCTTTGTTTAAAATAGAGGCCTCATTAATTCATTTTTCGATGTGGGATTTCAACTAAGATATTTTGAAACGTCAAAAATGTGTTATCCTAATACCCTATGTTTTGTTGAACCGATGGTATTTCAAATCATCATAGATTGATGAATTTAAGGACCTCAATTATACACTTGTTTGTGATTGATGACCTCAATCACTACCTATAAATATTTACGTTTTTCCTCCGATTATATGTCTCTAATTTCCACCAATGTTCTCCTAATCGAGATCATAATTTGGTGGTGACCCTTTGATTTCTCTTTTCCTCATATTAATACTAAATTTTAGTAACCCAATTTCCGATGTGGGTTTTCCCACAAATATATTTTCTACTTTCAACCTTTTATTTTTGAAGAACAATTTCAAATTGCGAGGACGCAATTTATTGAAGGAGGGGAGAATGTAACACCCCAAGATTTCATAGTGTGTTATTTCTTCGAAATAATTCAATAACTTGCACTACACGCAACACTGAGTTCAATTGCACCATGACTTACAAAAAAAAAGCCATTAAAAGAGGTCATGAATAGTATTAACTAAATTTTAAACTTTATATAATCCTTATAATTTTAGAATCCATATTATGAGTTTCTTAGTCATAATGCAAGAACAGATTCATTTTCAGTATTGCACTTTTATCAACTTTTGATAGTGAAACCTTTTTAAATACAATATTTTAAACTTTTTGAATAAATGGAGACATCAAAAAAATTTAAAATGAAACATCCCAAGCTTCCACGGTACGCTTTCCTTTGAATAAAACAGTAGCGTGTGTTGTACGCAACTTCGAGTTCTAACACACCATAACCAATCGAACTAGCTGTTATGAATAGTAATACCTACTTTTTGAAATTATATATATTTTATATTTTAAAATGGACTTCATTTTTGGATTCGGAATATCAAATTTAGCCTAAGGTGAAATTTTGGTACTTTTCTGATAACTTTCATATTTTGATGAATAGTGAAAATTACTAAATTTTAATTAAAAACAACTTTTTTAATCAAAATAATTAATAGTGATAAATTATGAATTTGAGTGGTTTTAAAGTATATTTAGAATATATTTTTACTATTTAATATAATGTTGGTCATTGGACATAATTTTACAATTAAACCGAACATAAACAAGTGTCAATCTTTTGGTAGTTATTATCTCTTAAAAACACGCTTTTTGTTTTGACCGCGGGAATTAATTTTAAATTAATTTCTGCCACTTCTGTGTTTTGAATTTAGAAAAATGGATTCCATATTTGGAATCAGGATGTTCAAATTGTGTAAATAGGTAACTTTTATTTTTAGGCATTTTGAATAATTACTGCGGTAAAAATTTTATTTACCATGGTTAAGGGTAAATCCGGTAAATAAGGGTTAAAAAATAATATTATAATAATAATAAATTACCCTAAAACGTGTCTTAACCCTATTGGTTGATACATGGTCGACCATGGGCATCTTTGGGTCTATTTTGGGACCCCATGGATCCACTTGTAAGTGATAATGACACATTATATTAATAAAGCTAAAATAAAAATAAAAATGGCATAAGCTTACATCTTTTAGAAGAACAATTTTTACATAGGGTTATACCTGTTGGATTTTCGATTATAAATATTCATTAGAAAGATAAAAAGATTTCCTACATGATGATATTTTATTTATAATTTTTAGACATTAAATAATTTATTTTATTTATGACACAATGATGATGCAGTAATTACTAAAATAGTGAAAAATTAAAATAATTGATATTATAAATACCCAAATAAATATAATATGAAACTTTTAATGAATTAAACTAATTTTCTAGGCTAATATGATATATTAGGATTGATTTAATGGACTTTGTTCGAAGTAATCAATCTGTTATGAGTTTTACAAAAATCAACTGTTGAATAGTGTCAAAATTGACATAAAAGAGTTCTTAAAACAAATATTATATTATTAATTGATATTAAATTCCTAAAAATCTAAGGTTCGGCCAAGAGACTTATATTATGATAGGTTAATCATTAATGGACCACTTGGGGGTCGCTTGTATGTATATGGTAAGTTTATTAACCATATTATATAAAAATACAAAGAGACATTGTAAAAGTGAAACTAATTAACTTAGAGTTAATACTTAAAGATAAGGTTAATATAAGTACCCAAACCTGTCTAAATTCTATTGGATGAGTTGTTTTCGACCTATCCCCACCTCATCCTTTGAATAGTAAACTTTGGAGCCTTTGGAAACCGAATATGAATTTATTATAAATTAATATTTCTAGCTTTTCCAAAAGTGCCCCTCACCCCTCTTATAAAAGGGCACTCCTCCTTCTCTTTTCCTCACACCTCTCAAGCCACTTGGCTCGTACAAACTCTGCCCAACTAAGCTCCCCAAATCCCTCTCCTACTCCTTGAAGCTTCCCCTTAGTCAGAAAGCATTTCAAGAAGTCCTTTGGTTCCAACCAAAGTGAGTTACCTAGATTAAAGGTAACGATTTCTCTTAAATTATTTTCATTCATTTTGCTTCTCCAACCCCCAAACTCTTTTTATTTCCTTTCTTTTGTAACAACACCAGTATCCACAATATACTAGGATGTTGTTATATGAAGGATTCAAGCTACACATACACACAACTCCATCTAATGGATGATGAACATAATGTTTCTGTGGATGGCAAACTAACGCCTCACGAAACGATGATTGTTCAAATACATCTTACCACCTCTCATGGTGGCCATTATGATGGCACTGTAATTAAATATGATATTAATGATATATATTTTATATATAAGCTTCTGTAATTCCATTTTATTTCATACCATTATTCGTTTCATGTTGTATATACATACGATAATTTCATTTGAGGAAGTGCGGACTACCGCCCCCTTAAAATGATATGACTCGTTCATACCACACATGGAACGTTTAAAGGATGGTGTTAATGAACTTAAGTAACATATATAAAATATTATATTATACTGGAATAGTAATATACCTATGTATCATTTGGATTCAATTCTTTTAAAATAAAAATTAAATGGAAGTAGCGTTCGTGCGTACGTACGGACTACCGTCTCCACGAACGCGGTGAGATCCATCCTCCATCGTATCCATTCAAGTATAATTATCATTTGATGATTTAAAAATGATGTTTAAAGACTTGATACCATTCTGGATTTGAATAATATACAACTTATCCTTTACAAACATGGCTTATGTAACAAAACATATAAAAGAAAATGAGTAAGTTAACACCCGAAACGACGATAATTTTAAGATATTATTATCAAATCAGTATTAAAAGATCATATATGATATCATATTAATATATATGATTCTTGTATAATTTAGTAACAATTATTTCACTATTATACAGGAGGTTAACCTACCCCAACCAATGAAAAGTTCAAGGTAAGGGTTATTTCACAATCTCTTCATTATCCGAGGTTGTTTATATGTAATAATCTACTGGGATCTCTTTATCATCCACATCCATGTTTCTTAAAAATGTATTTCAAAACATTTTTACTATTTACAAGAATATGGGTTAAAGTCATTTATACCCTTTTTTTTGAATTTTTATAAGAGGTTTATAAAGGAATCTTTCCGTCGTTTTCAAAACAAGGTCCTTTTTAACCTTTTCGACAGAATTGAGGTAAGAATGTTTTTTTTAACTTATACGGCGGGTGCGGTTATTTTACGCCGTTATAAAATCTTAAAAGATTTCCTTACAAGCTTATAAGAATATTTTCAAAGAAAATGTTTTATTTTATATGGATCTTAAATGATTTCAAAATAAAAGGAGATATTTCTTTAAAAAGAATTTTGATTTCATCTATGTCAACATCCTTTGATGGATTTTAAGATTATTTGAAGTTGATTTATTATGATACAAAACTTCTATATTGTATTGAAGGTTTTGTGATATGTTTGACTGTGGATGTGCTATTTTTATACCATTCATAGTTTATTGTGAAAGTATTGACATTTCGTATGCTAGTTTTAATACGAATGTTTATGTTATGTTTAAACCTTTTCATATGGGAATGCATTGGACTTAATAAGTGACGAGTGGAGCCCGCTATAGCTCCTCGATGCATCGGTAGGTCTCATGAGACAAACTAGTGTCTTGGCACAAGGCCTTGACAAAATCTTATTTGTAGTCTTGGCACGAGGCCTTGGCTATGTGGTTATGATAGTCTGGCATTATGCATTCCAACATTATGAAAGTGGTTATTTATTTTTGCATGTGATTATTCGATTAGTGGAATATCCATGTGAATAAGTAAATGGCATTATTTAATTTTATTTATGCCATACCATGTTGAAAGTTCATGTTTAAAAGGCTTTTGTTTTAGTTATACATTGCCTTAAATGTTTATTCTTATTGATGAAAGTTTCCGCTATATTGTTATCCTTACTGGGCATTTGAGCTCACCCCTTTTTTATGTTTTATTTTTCCCAGGAAGTGAAGATGTAAGTTATGAATGACCTGCAGGGATATTATGAGGGGATTGTAGTGTGGACTGTGGAAACATTATGTTGTTGTAGTAGTTTTTGATTTTATGATGTAATGTAAAACTAATGAATATATCTAGTGTTTCCAAGGCTACTAAACCAATCGGTCTTTCGAGATTTGATCTTTCTTGTGATCATGCCAATGTTATGTAATAATGCACCGACTCTGGGTAGCTGGGGTCGGGGCGTTACAGACAGGGTCGGACCCCAGTCCAGACCTGTTTGACCTAAAGTCGCATTTTCGCACATAACTTGTCATACGGGGGTCCGATCGACGAACCATCTATGGCGACTGGAAACATAGAGAGAGAAGGTTCTATTGGTATACCCCAATTGAGATTTGGATATTTATGGCATACAGTTGGGTTGGATTGAAATTAAAAACCAACCGGGCCCCTAGAACGGAAATGCTAATAACTCATAGACCGGGCGTCCGATTGACATGCCGTCTATTGCGTTGAGGTCCCTATGACGAGGAGGACCTTTGTGATTGTTATAGTAGGGAATTTGGGCTTGTTGGGGGGAATCGACATATTGTTCATGGAGCAAATCCTCCACGAAACAAGCAAGCTGAGAATGGAAACCTAGTAGATGGCTGAGACATGACGACCGCTGACCCTTTGAATCGGTGTGTTTCTATTAGCCTATTGGGGAGTGCCTTTGTGTGACGCGGAAGACCCACAGTATCGACATGAGGAGTACCGCAGCAGGCTATGAGGGGGAGTGCCTTTTTGTGATCACTGTAGACCCATAGTGAGGAGAGCCTCTGTGTGAGCGCAGTAGATCCATGGTACTCGATAGGAGGAGTACCACAGTAGTCCAGGATAGTGGGAAGCACCTCTGTGTGATGCGGCATGCCCACTGTACTCGATAGAGGAGGAGTACTCCATTAACAGATGTTCTAACAGTGTGACTAGGGATGTTACATAATACTAGCCCGAGAATAAAATCCTGGTTTGAGATGAGTTAATTACTTTTGTGTTTTCCTCATGATTAGGATGGGTTACTAGATAACTTAGGTTTATATATGGGAATATGCCTAAGTAATGGATATCCGTCGATTTCATACATTGTGGTTTATACTTGTTGGTTTTTTTGAGACCCTGAGGGTATCAATGTCCCTATTGAGTATCGTTATACTCACCCCTGCATGGGATGTGCCCTCACCTCGTTGTGTTTGTTGCAGATGATGGAAAACGCTGACTGAGGCAGAGAGTAGTAGGACTGGACAGTACCCGGAGGTGGACCACTCAGTGTGACGGTACATGGAGGAGACCGATAGACGTGGAGTGATGAGGAGTCCATATTTACCTACCCTTCAGGTAGGATCCTCGGAGGATGCACCAGTAGCTTCTTTACTTTATTTTCAATTGTACTTGTACTTTATAGTTGGGATTGTATTTCCGGCCCCTTTTTCATTCCATCACTTTTTTTGTATACAGTTTTCCATTGTGTTTTTCTTCCACCTGTGTACTCTGATGTGTTTGATTACAGTTATAAAGGTAATTCCTTCCTAGTTTAGGGATGTATTCCTTTGGTTCTATTCACTAGCCTCTTGCCTATGGGAGGCGGGCTTGGGGAAGTCACGATACGGGCCCTGGGGGATTGGTCGTGACATTTCATTTTGAAAATAAGGATTCTCTAGTATGCACTATGATAGTGGCGATTATATCCTGAGTTATGTCAATATTTTCTTCATAAATAAATATTCATCAAATTAAAATATAATTAAAATTGGGTGGATGAATTTTGTTTAATGGGTTATAATTTGAAGAAATACTTTTGATGTTTATTTGCTAAAAATATAATTGAAATAATAAATTTTTTGTTTCTATCATTGTAAAAAATAAATAATGTTTTATTTTGAATATTAAATATTTCTATAAAATAAAATCTATTAAATAAATTGGTTTTAATAAAACTATCCATGTCAACAAATTTAATTTTTTTTGGAAATGTTATCTGGAAGCCTAATTTTTTCACAATTCTCCTGTTTCCTTATGAATGGTTGGGAGGTTTGTTTTCAAGAGTTTTCCCTAAACTATTCCCTAGTAGAACTGTAGCAATTAAAAATTTAGTGATATTTCTTGTTATGCATTTTGAATGCATTAGAACGTGATATGAAATCAGTTTTATAAAAATCACCCAATTGAATTACCCCTTCTATTTAATTTTTCATTAGATTTTATATTGATGTTATAAGGCGCATATTGAGCTTAAATTATTATGATATCAATATATACATTTTATTAATTCAAGAAAATGGGAATATCAATATAAAATCAATTGAATCACTAGATCCTTTTTAAATTATTATTATTTTAAAATGTACATATATCAATGATAGATATGAATATTCATGAAAATATATTATTCTTCAGTTTTTATTAATATTTCTAAAAAATAATTTTGAATAAAAAATATGTATCACATATAAAGAAGATAATAATAATTACGAAAAATGTTATTATATTTTGTTATATTTTTTACAAAAATGTGTTTGAAAATTTTATAAATCTTATTATAAGAAACCAACATCATTTTATTATTTACCATGGTAATATTGTTCATAGATTAATTTTATTGTTTTTTAATAAAATTTCAGTTATTTACAAGATCTGTGAAAATAATGTTTTTAAATAACCCATGTCTAAAAACATTAAAATATAATAAAAAAAATACTATATTGTTTTTCGTGACCAAATATATGACTTATACATAAAAATAAAATTTTAATATATAAATATTAAATTACAAAGAAAAATATGAATTTTTATATCATAATTAATATTTCATCAAAATAATATATGAATATTGTTGAGTCAATAAGGTTTTCCTGATGACTTTTCCATTCCTTCTTGTTTTGAATATCACAAACACCTTATACTTAAGCAAATGTATGTTTTACCTCCGTAAAGAAAATTTTATTCCGTAATGAAATTTACCCTAACCTTGAGTTTCTTATACATAGAAATATTTTTTATTAAGTACAAAAACCGGATTCATAACCAAAATCCTGGAATCATATAATGAAAAGTATTGGAGTATTCTGTTTCTAGGATCCGAATTCTGGATGTAAACTATAATGAAGTTCCACTCTGAATTATGGATACTAACTTTCATGAGTTTGACTCCGAACTCTTAAGTAGTTTGAATCCGAACTCTTATGAAGTTTGACTCCGAACTTTCATGATTTCTACTCCGAACACTTATGATGTTCGACTCCGAACCTTCATGAGTTCAACTCCGAACCCTTATGATGTTCGACTCTGATCTTTCATGAGTTTGACTCCAAACTCTTATGAATTTCGACTCCAAACTTTCATGAGTTCGACTCTGAACTCTTCAAAAGTTCGACTCCGAATTATTTAGTAGTTTGAATCCGAACTTTTAAGTAGTTCGACTCCGAACTCTTATGAAGTTCAACTCCGAACATTCATGAGTTCTACTCCGAACTCTTATGTAGTTCATCTTTGAACATTTACCAGTTCGACTATGAACTCTGCAAGTTTATATTGTGATCTCTGGTGAAACCAGACTCCGACTTCCCATAAAACAGAATCCGAACATTTCTTTTTATAGACTCCTAATTTCATTTTGTTTAGACTCTAAAATTTTAATTTTCTTACACTCTGGAAATTTGTATGGATATGACTTACATATGTTCCATTTTAAAATGATGTTTTGAAATCAGTTATACATGATTTATTATTAAACGATGTCATCTATTCTGATTCAAACTAACCGTTGGTTGAGTTACATGTGTACAAGTCCCTATGAATTTTATGTAAAATATGACTGTTGGGGAGGGGGCTGACCGAGCCTATCAAAAGGAGATCATTTGAAAGAGCTCAATAGATGAATGAAGTTGATCGATCTAGAGACCACACGCTGTTATGGTGATTTCTAGAGAGAGAAGCTTCTCATGATTTGTGCATACTAAATCGATCGTTCAGATTGCTTCGTGCGACTCCGAATGTTGGTGATTATATTCGAGGGATTCCATGGATAGGAAGACAGAGGTGCCGACTTCCTTGAAGTTCGAGGGCTTCCTTGTTGAGGAAGACAGAGGTTCCAACTACCTTGAAGTTGAGGGCTTTCATGGATAGGAAGACAGAGACTCTGATCTTCATATTGAGGGTTTACCCTGGTGTGAGTAAGACAGACTTGCTTGAAAGTATAAATCAATGGACCATTATCCATGGTTGTTGGATACCATTCTCTTTGGGTTAAAAGAGTTATTGTTTATTACATGTAGTTATAATAATTGTTTTTCCAATGCATATTGTATTATAAGTATTGTATAATCTTCTTATATTTCCTTACACTTTTACTCTGATTAATTTAGTTTCTATACGCTTTAAGGTAAAATCTCATATTGTAAACTTTGGACAAGTTTCAATTTCCGGATCCATATTTCCGGAACCTGTTATTCGGAATCACTTTCCTATTTCAAGAAAGTGTATAGAATTAGAAATTTTTAACATCATTCCTTATTCCCATTTCTAATTGGATTTAGAGGTGTTGTGAATCAGCTTAGTTTAACATTGTTAAACATAGATTTTTCCAAGCATAAGGAAAATTTTAAAGTGTACAATTCACCCCGTCTTGTAAATTGAGCATCTACATCACTATTTCGATACTAGAATTGGTATCAGAGGAGGTTAACTTAAACCAAAAGAATTTGGTTCAATCTAATTCAATCTCACGATTAGATTCAGAAGGAAATTTTATGATTCATGGTTTTCAGACTCATAATGTTCGGATTCATCTTTTGCTTACATCTACTAATGTTTTTTTGTTACACATAATATTCGGAGTTAATTTTCCAGAGTCATATTATTTTTCTGGATTCATACATTTTCTTTCATTACGAACTCTTGTTACTAACAAGTTTGTCTGCCAAAGGTTATTTTAAGAATGGCACGAATCAATGTTGGTTCTATTGACAATCTAAATCCTACAAGTCCACCAATTTTTTATGGGAACGATTATGATTACTAGAGAGATCGAATGAAGAGTTTCGTTTTCAATACTGGAGTGGATAATTTTTGTATGCTTACTGGTGATTATAAATTCTTTATAAAGTTGTTAGAACTTTCACTAACCAAGAAAAGCAAGAATATAAACTCAACTATAAGCTACATAATACTTTACTATGTTCAATGACTAGAAATGTATATAGCAAAATTCTTTCTTGCGAAGTAGCTAATTGTATCTGGAAGAAGTTATAAGTTAGACACTTTGGCACTTCTAAAGTGATTGAGACTAGGAGAGCTAGGCTTAGAGCTGAATACCATGGCTTCAATTTTCATTTTGGTGAACCAATTTGCAAAGTTCAACAGAGATTTATGACTATAGTGAACAATCTTCAGTCTATGGGAGAGAAAGGTCTGGATGATGAAGCTCTTGTGGATAAGATAATTGATATTATGACCAATGAGTGGGAATACAAAATAACATCTATTGATGAGAATTGAAAGGTCACTCAAATATCGTTAGATGAGTTATTTGGAACTCTTCTCCAACATGAAACAAGAATGAAGAGAGATGCTGAAAACATCAAGAAGAAAAATAGAAATGGTACAGTTGCTTTTACAACAACATCAAATCATATGAAAGCTCAGACTCCTGAGAGAGTAACCATATCCAAGTATAATAAAGTTATTATCCAATCTGAATCTAGTGAGAGTGGAGTCTCTAAAAACGAGTTTGCAAATCTTGCTCGAAGGATGAATAAGATAGTTGGCCAGAGAAATTTATAGTCCAAGTATAAGAAAAAGGAACAGAAGGATAGGAAAGATGGAGAAGTTACTATTTATGAATGCAAGAGGTCTAGACATATTAAACAGGATTGGCCATTGCTCAAAAAGAAATAAAGGAAAGAAAGGCATTCTGACAGGAACAGAACGAAGTATTATAAAGCCAAATATAAGAATGTTCTAAAATCTAATGACACCTGGAGTGCCAGTGGGGGTAAATCTTCATATGAATCTTCTGATTATGAATCTTTAGGACAGATGAATCTTGGTCTTATAGCCAGATTACCTATAAACAGTCATTATTTTATGGCCAAGGTACGAAATGATGAATCATTGACGAATGTTTCTTTAAATTCCAATGATAGAGAATATTATAACTCTTCAGATGAATAATCCTCTTCTGATTAAGAAAATACCTTTCCTACCTATGAAGAAGTTTCTAGGTTTGCTGAACTACTTGAAATTTTTAATTCCAAACTCAATAAAAAAACATGATAAGGCAGACTATAAGAATATTATTCTTATGAAAGAAATACCAGGTCTTATTAAAGATCTTGATAGGAAAAATGCTGATTTTACAAATATTTCAAAAAATCTTGAGGAAGTAAGTTCTGAGAAGAACAAACTTTCTAAAAAGTTAGAAAAACTAATTTGTAAGAAAAGTGTCTTCAAGCCTAGCTCTATTTCTAAATCTAATGATTTTGAAGATAAAAACTTGATTATAAAACTCAAGCCTGAAATCTTTTCCTTAATGAAGTGTTTATCAAACATTACCCATGGTAAAGAAAATTTTGATAAAATGTATTCTCAAATACTACCTTTATGAAACAAATCCAGATTTGGTTATACCCATGCTAAACCAACTTTTAGTAAAAATTACTTTGTTCCAAAAAGTGCTCCATTTTGTACCAAGTGTCAATGTGGTGGTCACTTGTCAAAGAACAGTTCTTTAATCAAAACCCAATCTTTAGGTTTTCATAAGGCATAATTTTCAACGAAGATGTGGGTGCCCAAAATTTTGTTATCTGGAAATCTTGGATCCAAACAAGTTTGGATTCCGAAAGTCTAATTCATTTCATGATTTTAGGATGATAAAGGAAGTACCAACAACAACACATGGTACATGGATAGTGTATGTTCCTAGCACATGACTGGTAACAAAAGCAATTTTGAAAAGATCATCAAGAATAAAGGAGATATCATTCTTCAGTTTATCGGAACGCAAGATCATCTTGCTGATATTTTAACAAAATCTTTACACTTCGATATATTTGAATACATTAAACAAAATTTCGGAATGATAAACGTAAGGTAATAATTCTTCATTTACTTCTTGTTGGAAAATTATCCTAATAGTAATAAACTCTTTTTTCATAGTGGGAGTACATTTGATTGTTATTATAACTAAAATATTTCGTAATCTATTTTTCAAACATTTTGTAACTAAAATTTTCATAATCAGTTTTTCAAACTTTTCAGAATGATAATTTCAGGAATGGAATTTCCGGAATGGAAATTTTTGGAATGATAATTTCTGGAATGGATGTTTCGGAATGGGAATTTCTGAAATGAAAATTCTCGGAATGATAATTTCTAGAACCAAAATTTTAGGAATGGAAATTTCCGGAAGCTAGAACATTCGTAGTGGGTTTTTCGTACTGGAACTATCGTAATGAGGTTTTTTCCCCATAATGGTCTTTCGAATTTTTTTTATCAATATTTCCAATTACGAACAATCTATCTAGCAAATCCGAAAGGTATTATTTCCTTACGTATGTTTTCATAATCATTATTTTTTTGCTGGTATTTAACTTTTTTTTTAAAAAAAATTTTGTATTCTTGTTTTTCATAAGTCCTAATGTTTTCTTTAAAACCTGAAAAGATCAGAGTCATGTTTTCCTTGTGGGAATGTTCTCAACTGTCAGATCAGAACAAAAAGTTTTTCAACAATTAGATGGATTTTGGAAGAACAAAGGTCACATCCATCACCTATTTAATGGGGTCCCCAAGACACGTCCCACATCAGTTTTGAAAGATTTCGCGTCTTGAGGCCCTGCTGCTCTTCATAAGACCGGTTCTGAAAATTTCAATAATATTCCTAATCATTCAAAATTCTTCACTCCGAATGTCTGTTGAAGCAACATCCTAAGATATGTCAACTATGGAACCAATCTCTAAGTGGTTAGTCTTTAGGGAAAGGATAGTTCAACCGGATTTCTATGAGATTGATTCTATAATAACCAAGAATATAAAATTGAATGGTTGGGAAGATATATGCATGTTCAAGTCAGAAAAATAGGATCCAGTTTATACTGTTTTTTTGATCGAGTTCTATGAGTATGTTTCCTTCTAGATGGAAGATAGCAGAGAGTGGTTTGCATTCAAGTACTATGGGAAGACTTATAAGCTATCCTACACCAAGGCTGCAAGCATGGTTGGATTTTCCTATGGGGGGAAGCTGATTTTTGCTCAAAAACCTTCCAGATGAGTAAGGATGTTTCAACAAGGTGAAGGCTTTAAAATTTCTTGACTTAAGGATTCTACGACCGTTATGATTTCTCATCTCACTCTGAACAATAATATTCTTCAGTTCTAGGTACATGTTTCTCTCATACCAAGAAGAGGAGACAAGGATAATTTGAAGAAAAGTGATATCTATGTTTTAGATTTCATGGTAAATCTAAGAAAGATAATTTTGATGAGGAATGTCTTGATTACGATCAAGAACATCAAAGAAGGGAATCTGAGAGCTCAAATAATTATGTACCCTGCCTTACTATCTAGGATGAAAGTTTTGTGCTTAGAATATTTCAAGGTTGCATGCAAATCAAATGTCTGTAATTTCAATATTATGCCGGTTACTGATGATACCTTGAAGAGGATGAAGATGGAATTTTTCCAGTGAATCCGGAGAATATAACCGTCGATCAGTGGAAGAGGATGAAGCAGCTCAGAAAGAAACACAGAATACGGAACTATCCAAAAAGATAAGGAAGAAAAGAAAGTTTAAGGAAGAGGTCGTTGATAATGAAAATCCTTAGGCTAAGGAAGCTCAGTCTGATCCCCCCAAGCCGAAGAAGCACAAAACATATACCGATGAAGTGGCAGCCAAGTGGAGGGAAGACAAAGAGAAGAGGAAAGATGGGGATCCACAATTCGGATTGGACCCTGCAGAGGCAAAGACCTTAAAATAAAGAGGTGTAGAAGATCTAGAGAAACTAGAAAAAGAAAAGAAGATGAAAAATAAGTGGTCTAAAGATGAAGTGGTGCAATCTTTTCTGAAAGCTACAGAGTTAGCCTCTAGAATGCTTCCCATTCCGGAAACATTCAGTTCTGAACCTTCATTACTTGAATCTCTAGCCAAGATCTACCTCACTCCAGAAAATTCCAAGGGTAAAGAAGTAGTTGATTATGCTGAAAAATAAATTACTGAAGATGTAGAGGAAGAAGATGAAGAATAAGAAGAAGAGGGAAGTGAAGATTTGGATACCCTGATCAAGAAAGTACAGGTCTATAGAGATAAGGCTGAATTTGCAAATTTAGTAACTCCAGGAAATAGAGAAGAGGAAGCTAGTAAGAATGATGATAAGAAATAGCAACAAGATGAAGAATAAAATGTCTTGTTCGATGAGGAATAATAATATGAGAGGAATTTTCTTGAGGAAGGACAAGAAAAATAGAAACCAGATGTAGACAAGATTATTCAAGTTTCTGAATCCAAGGAAGTATCTCCGGATGAAAAACCCATTCCAAGAGCTGATAAGGGGAAGCAAGATCTCATGGGGACACCTATAAATGATGTTATCAAGTAAAAAGAGGTTGGTGTCACTTCTAAAAGAATGTTAGTGCAAGAGGAAGAAGATCCATCTTTATGAAAAATTTTGGATTCAGAGTCATCAGCACAAAGTCATGACTTTATTGTTGATTCTTTGAAAATGTTGGTGGATGTTATTCCAATATTTCCCACCATTGACACTAGATGTAAAATGCTTCATCTATGCCAAAACCAAAAATCAGAGATACTATCCATGATAATGGGAAAGTGTGTGAAGAACAAAGCTAAACAAAAAAGATTCTTTATTGATTATGATGTGCATAAAAAATCTTGCAGTAAGGTAACAAAGTTGTCTAAGAGTGTTGATAAAGATTTAGTTCAGTTTGAATGTTTTTAGGCTGAATTTCAAAATGATTTTTACATGGAGGATAAAATGGTTTAGGATAATTAAGAAAAGCCAACCCAAGAGAAAAATTCTTGGAATCAACAGGTCTCGGACATGAATGTGATGCTTAACTCAGTATCTCAGAATTGGAAATGTGAAAGAGATTTCCGGATTGAGTTTAAGGAGAAGTTGGAAAAGCAATATGAAATAATAAATTTTCAGAAATAAGCCATGGAGGCTCTGCAAGAAGCTTTAAAAGTCCAACAAGAAAAGGTAAAAGCCTTGGAGAGGCAAGTTGAGGAAGACCAAAGAGACTTGAAGAATCTCAAAACCTTGTTAAAGAATCTCACCCCGAAGGAAAAGGAAGACAAATGAAATCACTCTGATTCATTTGTTGTATTTGTCTTTCCTTGTTTTTTTTGACAAGCTCAAATGAAATGGTGTTGGATAATTGTATATTTTAGTGTTATTACTAATCTTTCAGGTACCATATTTTTCATTCCCTTCAATTCCTTTTGTAAATCACAAAAGGGGTGAAGGAAAATTAACTACTCCTAAGGGGGAGAAAGAAAAAGAACAACTAAAAAGAGGAGAAAGAAAATTATAAAATATCCTTAATGTAATGGGGAGTTCCTCTGTACGATGTTTTTCATTACCATGGTAATGAAAAAACTCAGAATACAACCCTTAGAGTTTCAATGCCTAATGGGGAGTTAGTTTTATTCACTTTCATCCATGAACAAAGGGAGATAATTTTAAATTTCAACGCCTAATGAAAATGTTCAGTGTCCTTATAATCTTTTTTGTAAAGATGTTTGTGCTTTCCAAAAAGGGGTAGATTGTTGAGTCAATATGGTTTTCCTTATGACTTTTCCATTCCTTCATGTTTTGAAAATCACAAAAACCTTATACATAAAAAATGTATGTTTTACCTCCATAATGAAAATTTTATTCCATAAAGAAAATTATCCTAACCTAGAGTTTCTTATACATTGCAATATTTTTTCTTAAGTAAAAAATCAGATTCTTAACCAAAATCCTAGAATTATATAATTACAAGTATTGGAGTATTCTTTTTCTAGGATCCAAAATCTGGATGTGATCTATAATGAAGTTCCACTCCAAATTATGGATACGAACTTTCATGAGTTCTACTCAGAACTCTTAAGTAGTTCAACTCTGAACTCTTATGAAGTTCGACTCTGAACATTCATGAGTTCGACTCCGAACTCTTATGAAGACCGACTCCGAACTTTCATGATTTGGACTCCGAACTCTTATGATGTTTGACTCAGAACTTTTATGAGTTTGACTCCGAACTCTTATGAAGTTCGACTCCAAACATTCATGAGTTCAACTCCGAACTATTATGAAGTTCGACTCCGAACACTTAAGCAGTTCTTCTGCAAAATCTTAAGTAGTTCGACTCTGAACTCTGATGATGTTCAACTCCATAATTTCATGAGTTCGACTACGAACTCTTAATTAGTTTGACTCTGAACTTTTACCAGTTCGACATTGAACTCTGAAAGTTCAGATTACGATCTTTGGTGAAACCAAACTCCAAATTCCTATAAAACAGAATCCGAAAATTTCTTTACATAGACTCCAAATTTAATTTTGGTTAGACTCCGAACTTTTAATTTGCTTACACTTTGGAATTTTGTATGGATTTTACTTACATATGATCCATTTCAAAACGATGTCGTGCATTCATTTATAGATGATTTATTATTAAACGATGTCGTCTATTCTATTTCAAACTAATCATTGGTTGATTTACACATGTACAGGTCCCTCCAAAATTTATTGAAAATATGACTGTTGGAGAGGGGGCCGACCGAGCTGATAAATAGGAGCTCATTTGAAAGACCTCAAGAGATGAATGAATTTGATCGATCTAGAGACAACACACTGTTAAGGTGATTTATAGAGAGAGAAGCTTCTCATGATTTGTGCGTACTGAACCGCTCGTTCAGATTTCTTCATGCGAATCCAAATGTTGGTGATTACATTTGAGGGCTTCCGGGGATAGGAAGACAGAGGTTCCGTCTTCCTTAAAGTTTGAGGGCTTCCTTGTTGAGGAAGATAACGGTTCCAACTACCTTGAATTTGAGGGCTTGTGGGGATAGCAAGAGAGAGACTCTGATCTTTGTATGGAGGGTTTACCCTAGTGTGGGTAAGAAATACTTTCTTGAAAGTATAAATCAAGGGACCTTTATCCAAGGTTGTTGGATACCCTTCTCTTTGGGTTAAAAGAGTTATTGTTTGTTACTTGTAGATATACTACTTGTTTTTCCATTGCATATTGTATTGTAAGGAAAGTATAATCTTCTTATATTTCCTTACACTTGTACTCTGATTAATTTAGATTCTATACACTTTAAGGTAGAATCTCATATTGTAAACATAGGATAAGTTTCAATTTCCGGATCCATATTTCCATAACCTGTTATTTGGAATCACTTTCATGTTTCAAGAAAGGGTGAAGAATTAGAAGTTTGAAACTTAATTCCTTATTCCAATTTCCAATTAGAGTTAGAGGTGTTGTGAATCTGCTTAGTTTAATATTGTTAAACATAGATATTTCCTTTCTTAAGAAAATTTTTAAAGTGTACAATTCACCCCCTCTTGTAAATTGAGCATCTACATCACTATTTCGATCCTACAAATATTATAGTATTTCAAAAGTAGTTTCGTAAACATTAATCAAATTAAATGAGTCATAAATTAAAAACCAGTGAGTAAGAAATATCTACTAAAGGCCGCATTTTTTTATGAAAAATGATTTAGTATCCTTAGATTGTTTTAATTTACCCATGTAGAAGGATTATTTTTAAAGAATAATACATTATTAAATATTATATATTTATAAAATTAAATGATTTTTACCCATTGAAATAATAATATGATATTGAAACATTTATAAATATTAATTAGCAATCATTTAATTGTTAATAAATGTTGAATATGATTGGTAAAAATTAATTATTAAAATGGAATTTAGGGGAAAACGTTTTTCAACAAATTATATAATTTTATTATAAATTTATATTTATAATATATAGAAAATTAATTACATTAAATTATTCCATTTTTTTATTGATGACATTTAAAATTGATAAAAGGGTATAATTATATTTTCAGCAATAAAATAATTTACCTAATTAATATTTAATTAAAAATAATAAGTGATTTAATGAATAATCTAATATTTATAAGATTTTAAATAGTTTACAAGACCTTTAGAACTTTAAAATTATTTTACGCATTTTATAGTATTAACTACATGTACCACCATCCATACCTCACTTAACTCAACAAAATTCCATTCCTTTCTATTCTTTTGCTTCACATTTATCTTCGATGGATATTTCCATCATTCTTTATATAAAAGTGGGATCACTTCAACCCATTAAATAATTCAATCTTATTTTGAAATTTAATTAAATATATACCCAAAATATACTCAATTTTATTTCCTTTTAGCACCCATGTAACCATGGTCACCAAAATGTAATCTATATTCCTCAAATCAAAGGAAAACTTGAAGTGAAGCTTCAAGGTCTCAATGTTGTTATTACATCTTTTTTAATGTTAATTATTTATTATTTTATCAATAAACCAATGATAACTATAGTAAAATGAACAAATAATCCGTAGTCTATAGATTTTTTTCAAAATTATAGTACATCCACTATTTAATTTCTTCCATATACTATTAAAAATAAAAATCTTCATTAGTGAGTGTGCACAAATTACCGACTCCATAAAATGATCCTCTCAATTTTTCCTCACCACCATTTGTGGATGGGAGTAAGGATGATATTAACTAATAAATATGACTCATATAAATTATTTTTTATTCTTAAATTATCACTTATAGTCAACTATCACCACTCAAATTCATTGATTAAAAGAAATGATAATAGTGAAGTGTGTTGATTGTCGCCTCCATGAAAAATAAATTTCTAGTTTTTCATATACATTATATTTTTTATTTAAAAAGTTTAAAAATATTGTTTTCCTTAAAAAAAAAAAATCATAAATCATTATACATTGGTTATAATGATATTATATTAAAATAAACTCTTCGGTAACAACAAATTCCAAACGGTTTAATGCGTGTTAATGTTTTGACTGGTTTGAGAACCTACCAGAACATTAACAAGAAATTGCAACATTTATTATTATTAAAAATTATTTATTTAATCATTGGTGATAAATAATTAAATAATTATTTCTTATGTTTAGTAAATAATACATTAATATATAACTCAATAATTAATAAAAAACCCTTTTTAGGTTGAAAATCATCAAAACATGACTATTATTGAATTTATCATCAAGGATATATAATAATGTTCTAATGAAACAAAATTTAAACATAATAAGTTATTATTATTTATCTAATAAACTTAAATTTATGAAATATAATGATTATGTTTTTTAGATGAATTAAAACTAATACTACTTCTACGAAACTACTGAATACATTCAAAATTATATACTCTATGTGGGAAAATATGATCAAGACCAACTTATATATATAAAGGGAGAGATTGTAAATAATATTAATAAATATTTTTAGGTATTATAAAGCATCTAGAATATTAGATTTTCATATTTATTTTTTTTGGGGGGTCAGAGAATAATGTTTAATGTTGTTAAATAAGGTAAGTATTTTTCATAAATCAATAATATTATTGGGTTATAATGGTTATTATGTATTCCCATTATTATAAGTTAAATATATTTGTACTATATTTGTGTTAAACCATATTTCCACATTAATCTCATTGAATTTATAACTCATTACCGTGAATTCATTTCCAAATTAAAATTACATAGAAGATGTTGATTTCTGTAAGGGTTTCTTTTTTTCGAATTTTAATACCTTGAGATATGATTATGTTGTACCCCTTATATAATTTTAATAAATAAAAGTATTGAAATGATTTAATTTCGAATCATTATACTCGAAAATTTCTATATAATAATTGTTATGTTTAAATTTTTTACCTCTTATTGGTATTTAATTTGAATGTTACAGTGGTTGTAAGGTGTTTCCCCACACATAAAAAAAGATTACAATTGCCGAAAAAAGGGATTATATTACAATTTTTTTCCTGAAAGGAAATAAGAACAGCAGGAAGGTCTTCGAACAAGCTAATGTCCTAATTAACTCCAATGTTCGCCAAAACATCTGCAACCATGTTTGCTTCTCGATAAACATGTGTGATGATATAGTTAATATCAAAACGCGAACAATAACATTCCATCCAGTGAATTGTAATCGGCCAAGCCAGGTGAATTACACCATTACAAATCGCTTGAATGATAATCGTCAAGTCACATCTGATTCAATGTTTATTTCAACCGATGATCTTGGAAAAGGAAATGACTTATAACAAACCAAACATATCATCTTTAAGGTTGGTTTAAATGCCACATTTACCCATGAAGCATCCAAGGTTCTCACCAAGTTCATTCCGAAAAATAGCACCACGCCATGTAGGTCTCAGATTTCCCTTGGAGGGGCCATCAATATTGATCTTGATCCATCCAGGTAGGGGTGCTCTTCAGAACACCTCTAGTGTGTATTGAGGCTGAAAGAATGTTCCATAAATCCTTAGATGCCTCTAGATTTCAATGTCATGCATGACATTGTGGTAGTGTCCCTTTTAGTTGATGGCAGCTTCATGTATGGAAATGAAGATCCTTATCCGACCAGCATTTTGATTAGATGAGTAATTATTATGAATAATAATATTTTGATCTTACTATAGCACATGGTGGATCTTAGTAACTATAGCATAGAAGAGGTTCAAATCATGCTAACATTCATCAATTTCCGCACATTTTTTATGTTGGCTATGACATATTAAAGAACAACTATCTATAGTAAAAAAATGTCAATAATATAGTTCCAGATAGGAGAAGAAGTAGAACAAGAGATAAAGTAGTGGTTATAATCTTCCCTGTGTAGATTAAATATTTTCAATTTAGAGTAGAGCTGGATGGAAAAGGATTGGGGGAAAAGTTTAGTGGGTACTCTATTGTGAGGAAGACGCCATATGAGTTTGAATGTTGAAGGTTTTATCCAAAGTTTGTTGAAATGTATTATTCTAATGTAACTTCTTTCAGAGTTATATAAATAATGCTTGTAGAAATTTTCTAAGTTGAGAAAACCATTGTAAGTGGGTTCCAAAGTTACCAAATAATTGGTTTGAGTGAATGAGTAGTTTCAATGACGTTCTAAATTGATTCATGAAGGTGATAATGTTGAGAGTTTAAATTTTTTTTGATAGAGTGATTGGTATTATCAGGTTTTGATAAGGAGGCATCATAGAAATTAAAGGCATGCTAGTATAGTTATCCAACCAAAATGTTATGGAACAGTCTCTGGAGACCATCCATTAAGATTTATTCATAATATTGGTGAAGGATCATTTGATGGAAGGATAGATTGATGAGTTAATGAAGTTAGAAGTGCATGTTTTATGTTTTTCAAGATATCTATTTTTGAGAAAGGTAAAAGCATCAGATGTTTTGTAAAAATAGGTTCTAAGTGAGTCTTTCTTGAAGGGAATCATTAAATTATTTGTTATTTTTTATACCAATAACACCATTTTCAATGGACTTTCAACAAGTTGACCGAGGAATAGTCACACGTTCTCTTTCTTGAACGATACCAGTCTAGATGAAGTTCTTTATGGTAGTGTTCATTTTTTTTATTGAGGTAAAATTGATATTTAAAGACCAACCAACAATAAACAGTCTTCGAGACAATAGAGGATTTTACAAAGCAAGTCCTACCTACCATAGAGTGATATTTACCTTTCAAAGAAGATAGTTTATTTAGAAAATGGTCAATGATAGTCAATAAGTGACAAGATTTGGGTCTACGTAAAAAAATCAGAACACCAAGATAGGTGAAAGGGAGTATTCCATCTTTCAGACCCAGGTCACTGATAATGTTACATTTTTTATTGAGAGGGAAATTCTTCCCAAAAAAGATGTCATATTTTTTTTAACAAATGGTTTTACCAGAAACCTCTTCATAGTGTGAGAGCGCATTTTTTAGGATAAGAATGATTATTTTATACTTCTAAATGAAAATTATGATGTCATCATCCTAAAATGGATGATTAAGAGAATTAACGTTCCTTGAGACATGTATGGGATTTAGATTGTTCTGGTCCACTAGATGGTTGATCAGATGACTGGGATAGTCATCTACTACTTAGAAGATAATGACAAAAAGGGGGTCACCATTCCTCACACCATTTGTGAATTTAAAATAGTCCTAATGTGAGCCATTGATCAGGATGTAAATAGATGCTGAGTTAAAGAGAGTTTTTATTGTAGTGATAAATGAGGTATTAAAACCATAGCCTTGAAGAACATTGAACATAAAACTCATGTCCATGGTGTAGAAAGATTTTTTTATTTTATGTTTAATAGATATGTTGCCTCCCATTTTAGTTTTATTCAAATTATTAACAAACTATGTGGCAAGGTAAATAAGGTTTTGAATGGATCTTCCCTTTATATAACCAAATTCATTCCACAGGACAATATTTTCTGTGAAAGTGGAACGTCTGTTAGAAATCATATTTATGATGATTTTAAAAAGAGTATTGATAAGAGAAATGGGTTGAAACAGATGAATCTAAGAGGAGTTATCCCTTTTCATGATCAAGGTGAGAAACTGGGCAATTAGAGCGTGAGGGATAACCACATTGGTGAATATGGTTTTTAAAATTTTACAAACATCAATCTGAATCACATCATAATAATGTTGGAAGAAACCATTGTTTAATCCATCAGGACCCAGAGCACTATCAGAATTTAGAATAAAGACATTGTCTTGGATTTCATGATCCAGTGGGGTGATTAGATGTAAGGATCTAGCCACATCATTGATCACTAGGGGAATGGAATTAGGTAGGAGGTCTATGTTTATATCCGTACAACTGAAAATGGTTCCATAGTAGGAGACAATATGATGAGCGATGTCATCCTAATTGTCAAGGAGCATGTCCCCTTCCATTAGAATGGTTAACAGACTGTAGGCCATCCAGATTAGTTGAGGAGAATTGTAAAATTGAGTATTTCTATCACCGTTTATTAACCATCAAGATTTAAACATTTTTTTCTCATATTTTAATTGATGTTGAGAAGGGAGTTATGTTTGTCCACAACTTTAAGTTATTGAGTACGACCAATGTTGAGGCCATAGGTTGTGTTTTTGTTTTGATTATCATTGATATATTTCCCTAGAATAATGATGTCATTACAAATTTTATTTTATTTAGAGCTAAACCAAATTTTTAGAGTCTGTTTTAGATGTTTTAATGTAAAATTATAGTCAAGGACATCATTGTTATGAGACATTGAGGACAAAATGTTTTTTATGATATGAGAGCACTTGTCATCAAAGAACTATTCATTGTTAAATCTAAAAGGAATAAGGGGATTCATGTATTTGGTGGAGACACTGATCAGGATGGGGTGATGGTCATAGTTTAGCCTATGGAGAGTAATACTAGAGATAGTGTCATGTTTATCTAAAGTAGGGACAATCATGAATGCTCTATCCAGCTTAGAGGAAACTACTTTGTTGTAATGTCTTCTATAACAAGTTTATTTTTCACAAGTGAGATTTATTTCTGTGATATTGTTTTCATCTTTTGAGGTTTTAAATTATCACATTGAAATAGATGTGTGAAAGGGTCTAATTTTCTTTCTTGAGTTATGAATGGCAATAAAATCACCGATAATAAACCCGGTGTATTGATATTATATCAATGATAAGAGAGGTCATTACGAAGTGTTATTATTTTTTGATATCAATTTATAGCAGGAAAAATGAGAAGATAATATGTTTTTCATCAATAATAAATTTTCAAGTAAAAATATCATCAGAGATATTTTAGACACTAATATAATGAATAGAAAAGTGTGAGAAAATCCATAAAGAGTATGTATTAAGGTTATTAGTAATTTCACGAGTAAAAACATAATTTTTTTAACATAAATAAGATTATTTAGAGGCATAGTTATTTTTTTTGGCTTCGTAATAGCAAATAATAATGGATGATCAGTGGAAATCATTCTCTTTAACACAATGAAGGTGTCAGAGTTAGCAATAACACTGAAAATCGCAAAAAGGGTCATTATTAAAATCGAGTTTTGGAGTTAGAAAGCCCTTTTTATTCTTTCCAGAGCCTTTATTTTTGGATGAACTTATAACTTATTGATTATCATAGTTCATTTCAGGTTTATTACTATATTATGTGGTATTATTAATTGTATGTTCAGATATTAGATTACACGTGGAGGAGTTTGTATATTTAATATAAGAAAGAAAAAAACATTGGAAATATAATTCGAAATAGAGTTACCAGATTTTGTAGCACAGTCCTCACAATATATAGTTAGAGAGATAGTTGTACTTGGAACCTGTGATGTATCTGTATGTTGTTTCTTGATTTTTTCCAGATCTAGACAAGACTGCATTTTCTCCAAAGAGAAATTTATAACCTGCATGGGCTTAAGTTCTTGTATTGATATTGTGGTACCATGTTCAACTCATTCTATTGCAATGTGTATAGTATTAAAAGGCTTATTTAGTGTCTCAACACACCCAGAATTGGAAAGATTGCTAATAGTTTTAGTATGAGTTGGGATAACAGAAATTGGTTCATCATTTTTCATTTTGATTTCATTATTTAAGTATAAAGAAGTGTCTTTTTTAAAAGGTTGTATGATTGATTCATTAAGGTTTGGAGTTGAAGGTTTTATATTATAGATCATCATAGAGCCCATACTAAGACTACTGATATTAGGTTAAGACCCATCAAAAAAGGCATTTGTAGGACTGGAGATGATTGTGCATCGATCACGTTCCTTCTCCACCTTAGGTTTCTCTATAGCTATCTAATGATTGAAACTATTGATGATATAGATTTGTGTAGCAACCTATATTGACGGTGTAGTTCCCTTAAAATGATTAACAGATTCAATTTATTTGTGACAATTTCGTTCATTCTAGTATTAGCGAACTATGTTGTGTCCTGGATATCTTTATGGGTAGTAATTATTTTTCCAAATATTGAAATGTGTGCAGTGGAATCCTGAGTTTTATAGAAAATAATAGATGATCCTCGAGCATAGGGGTGAGAGTCTATATTTTTTGTTTTATTACTGGATTCATCCTTTAACTATGAAATATCAATGGCATTTACAAGATGTAGGTTTTGGATCTATCCAATACCAAAATCCAGGGTGTGTTTTTCTATAGTTTGAACTGAAAATGATTCATGACAATCCTCATTATTTAGAGTTTCATTACATGTGTTACATTTTTTTCAATTCAAATTTTCAAATAAATTATCCCTCTTACCGAGGTTATGATCCTTATCTTGGCTGAGGATATGCCTTGAAATTTTACCTGATTCTTTCTTCTCGTGGGATAGCCTTACAATTTCTAAAAGAAGATTTTTTAGTTCATCCAAGAGGTTTGGTCATTAATTGTTGTGTCTTCGTCTTTTGCAGTATATGCCCAGTTTATAGCCATGGTGTCCCCTATGTGTTTTCAAATATGTTTTTAACCAGAATTCATCTTTCATTTTGGTGGTTCAGATATCTCCATGAAGGGGGATTAATCATTTTTATTTATCCTTGTTTCTATCAATTCATTCTCAATTTTCGGGATTACATGCCTTAGAATAACCCAAAAATTATATATTGTGTGACCAGTAATCATACAAAAGTCACAAAAGGGATGTTTCCTCTCATATTCAATTAGAATTACAGTTTTTATTCATTTATAGTCAAGTTGACTGTGTTAGGGAGATTTGAATCTATGTTAATTTCCACAATATCTTTATTAAAGAGCCGTATATTAGCAATTAAGGTTCTTTGGTCAATTTTCAGAGGAGTCCCTATGCATGAAACAATGTCATTTAGAATTTTTGGGTGCCAAAAGAACAAATTAAGACCATGAAGTTTAATCCAAACATGTTGTATTATATTTTTATATGTGTGCCGATTAAAAGTAGAACCCCAGTCAGAAATTATATGTAGTCCTACCTTGAAATTAAGGTTTCTAGTATTCTAAACCTTTTCTAAGTTGTCTTTTGATTTTAGCAGTATGAGAATGTATACTTTCCCTATTGGAATTAGTTTATAGTTTGAAGCATTCCAACAATGAGAAGTAGGAATATTCAATTCAGAAAGAGACCATGGATGATCACATTTAAGATAGAAGATGCGGCTGATGACAGAAAATTTTCACATTTTGGGTTTTGATGAAGAGCATCTAGATCGGATTCCACTATAAACCCACCATCATCAAGTTTCATGAAAATTGGAGGCTGCATCATAATTTAGGTTCTTAGATCTATACACTTCAACGCATCCAGAAATGAGATCCCACAGAATCTACTAGGGAAAGGTTGGGTGCAAGTATTCTCATTAAGGGAATATTTATTATGGATATGCGCAACAAAATCTTGAAAATGGGGTAACTTTTTATTCAGAGGAGTTTCAAAATCGTGGGATTCATACCTCCCAGGATTGAGGAAATCCACCATGTAAGTGAGATTGAGGGATTCAGGCAAAAGATCCTCGATCACTCAATGATTATAGTGAGTGAAGGTCTCTCATCTCTCCTCTTTTACATATATGTTCCTAAAATATAGAAAAATTGTAAAAATCTTATATGAAAACACAATATTTCTATAAATATCCACATCATATATTTATAAACCAAAACAATAATATGGCCATTATGGTAACAATAACTTACAACAAGAAAATGTGTCATTAGCAAATAATTTATAAGTTGGTAATACGATTTGCAACACATCCCAAATTATTAAAAAAATAAAACTCATCCGATAATACTTTTTCGACCTCAATATAGAGGCCCCTCAATGGATACCTATAACAAGTATTTATATAACATTAGGTGTTCCACTTCATAATGTATTGGATCACCACTAGTAGTGGTGTCTAGATCCATAAATTATTGAAATTATGGACTAATATAAAAATAATGAAAAAAATATAAAAAAATGAAACATTTTTCATCTCAAACAAAAGAGTACATGGAATAAAAAAATATAACATTGTATCAAATTTTTTATACAAGATAAACATGTAATTATTTTTCTATTGGAATCATCAAAACATAAAATTTCAAAAAACTGAAATTGAGCATGGGCTATATGCCAACATATTTTCTACACTACAAATTGAGTGACTAGATAACCTCAAGATCTTCTTGGATGACCCACAACATATCATGTTATCGATATAAAAGTATACATAATTTATTAACATTCACAATGGTGATAGAGAAGTGTGTGATCATACAAAACAGTAATGTCTCACCATGATCCCTCATATACATCAACATATGAATGAGTATTCATAAATAATGTAAACAACTAAAATAAATATTCTATTCATGTCTTCATGTGTGTGAATACTTTTTTTTCATAAAAGGGATAAATCCTTATAAGGAGGAAAATCATGTCATAAAAAAAGTATAACAAAAATGAAAAGGATATCACTAACTCACCACCTCCACCTCTAATTGATACATTGATCTTGGTTAGGCCCTTTGAATTTATATTAGAGAGATGTTTCCATTTACTTATTCATTTATGTTGTTTTTGAAGATATGTTATCATAAAGAATTTAAATTGTGATTACTGTAAAATGATTTTGATCTTAGATGGAATATACTATATTATCTATAAATATTGAATGTTTACATATTTTTTTTCTTATGTGTATGTTTTTTTATTTCTTCAAAATTTGGAAAGCATCCTTATCGTGAAAATTATCCTTTTACATCCATGGAAGAGAAAAATCTTGAGAGTTATCAAAAATTTATGAATGTTTTACACTCATTAGTTTTTGAATTTGTGTTTCTAAGAGTGAAGGGGGTTTCTACACCTAAAGTTATCTGGTTGAAGATAAATAATATTATGAAGTAAAAAAAAGTCTTAGGAAATTAATTTTTCTAATATAGAGTATTACGTGTGAATATCTTAAAATGGGTGAGTTTTAACCCATTGGTGACTTATTTATAAGAAGTAATAATATTGTTAGAAATATAACATGAATTTTTGAGAAGCTTTATGATTCATAATTTTTATATGTATATTGATAAATCTTCCTGATATGATTGACCACTAAATTAATTTTTTTAACATTTAGATATTGAAACTCAACCATTAGGTGACTACTATAGTACTCTCATTATTTTTGAAATGATAATGGATAATGTTATATAATAAAAAAAATTGAAAATTTCCATCAAGTCTTCCAATAAAAAAATTCTTAGAATATTATTGAAGAAGAATATGTCAGTTACTTGAATCAAAAAAATATGTTAGTTACAATCCTGATTAACATTTATCCATGTTTTATTGAATATTTTTGATTAATATAATAGAAATAATAAGGGTTAAATTCCCATGAAATATTTTGAGTGTAAATAAATTTGAGACATTTCTACAAATTTCCTTAAAAAAGTAAATGATAAATATAATAATGAATATGATAGATACCAGAGATGATTTAGGACAATAAAAGGTGATAAGTTGAACTCTTATTATAAGGGTATATATAAAAATGTCTCCAAATAAAAAAGGACAATAATTTAATCTAGAGATGATATTGTGGAAGATATTAATGTTGATAAATAAAATGTTACTAATGTTTCAAGAGAAATTATTTTCATCAAAATGTATATAATGAAGAGTTTGGATGTATTAGCTTTGATGATGAATATAGTTAGAAAGATCTTTAATTGAATGATGAATTGAATAAATTTTTGAGAATGATTGATTGAATAAAAAGAAAATAATAATGTTGAAGAAGTACTATCCTATATAAAACCATAAGAAGAAATTTATTAAAGAAAAAGATACATTTATAGAAGATATTGATTGCATGAAGAAGTCCCTTGAGAATTAAATGATTTATAATTAACATAATGAATCAAAATTAAATAAAAAGTAGAAATTTTTATGACATGTTGAAAAAATATTTTTTAAATATTAATAGGGAGTTACATGTATTATGAAATCTATCTCTTGTGTTGGTGAATATTATGGAAAAATCTTACCTTATAATGATCAATAAAAGATATCATTAATGGCTGGGATGAAATTTGAAGCTACTACTATAAAGAATGAATTTGAGAAATTCAGGTTTGTGACCAATACCAAAAAATTAGGAATTTACTAATTTTTTATAATTTTAGAGTTTGGAAAAAATTATTCGACACTACTGAATATAATATGGGTAAAATAAAATCAAAACCAATGATAAAAAAATTGGGAAAAATAGAAGGATTTTTTATGGGGATACAATACTCAAAAAATAATATTGAGATGGATGTTTTTAAATTTTCCAACACATTACATTATATGAAAACTATTTGTGAAATATTTGAATAACCTAGGAATATGGAAAAGTATTCCCTATAGTGTTATTTTAAAAACTACATGTCTAATTCAATTATTAGAACCCACATGTGAAATAAGAATAAAATGATAGGAAAATATATTGTTATAGAAATATATCTCAACAATACAAAATGAGAATGACCACAAATCTTGGATAGTGGGTGTTCTTTTCTTAAGCTATATTATATAAAATTATTAATTAATTTGAAAAACATCAATGAAGTAAATGTGACATTGAAAAATGATAAATCTACATTATTCAAAGTTGTTGTATCATCTATTATTAGAGAATCAAAGTTGATATCCAAATCCACATTCATTGAAGGGTAGAAAGGAATCTTATGGAGAGTTTACCATAATTTTGATGAATGAAATAATGTATTTTTTAAATAATTTGTTTTTTTTTCATATATATAAATATTTATAATTTTTTACCAATTTCCAATCAAAATATTAAAACTTTTCATTTTGGTGAAGTACATAATTCATGTTATATAAGAAGGATTGTATTAAATTAGTTTTATCTTAATGAATAAGACATATTTATTCATAAAACATGACCATGTTTTCAAAGTGAGATAATATATGTGGTATTCCTGAAATTTCAACGAGAAGAGATTAGTGATTCAAAAATTTTCAGAAAGTGAAGATTATAAACTCCATGAATAGTAAAGATGATATTTTTTCCAATCGATATCTTGAACATATTAATTCCATCATTTTTAGTCCAAGTAGTATAAAATCTAATTTAGGAGATGAGTACCTCATTTTTTTCATTGATGATTATAATTTCATTAATTATGTTATAATTGAATCATAATTTCAAATTACTAAATATGTTTAAATGTTTGAGGAGAAGAGCTAATAAGGAATCAGGTTATTGTTCATTGATGTTGAAAAATGATAATGGAGGTGAATATATGAATAGTTATTTCAATAGTTGTATAAAATAATGATAAATTTTCACTGTATTTAGTTCATCATAGAAACCACAACCAAATAGGGTTACTAAAATTAATAAAAAAATTATTTGAAATAGGGTGTACTCTGTTACTTGAACATGAAATTTCTCAATGCATATGGAGGAAATAAGTGAGTATAGATGCTTATATTCATAATTAGTGTTTATATTTTTTGTGTACATATATAACTACCTATAAAATATATTTTGACAAAAAATATATTTCAGAAACCTAAGAGTATTTTGGATTCCATATATCATTAAGAATAATGGTTGAGTCCTCTTAAAGTATGATAATAGATGTGAAGATGTAATATTTCTTTTCTATGAATCAGATAGAAGTGGGTATATCTCTTTTAAAAAATAACATAGACGAATAGTTTAGTATGTTGATGTATAATTTCTTAAAAAAGATATGAAATAATATTTTTGAAAACATAGATGTGTGTAATATAAAGATGAGGATTGAATTATTATTTAGAAACTTGATATCAAATTTAACATAGGACATCTCCCAAATTTGGAGGAATCAGGCTCAAATACTTCTAGTGATGATGAATAATTTCATATGTTTCATCAAAAGAAGGGGAAATATGTGAAATAGTGAAACATTATTACTGATAAATATCAAAAGGATTATATATGAAGAATTAAAAAGTTGTTACAAATACTTATATTCATTCAAAAAGTCTCTCTAATAATTTTAGTGAGGCAATTGATCATCTAGAATAGTTTTACCTTATGAATGATTAGTTGAATTAGAATGAGAATAATGATATTTCGAAATGAGTACCTAAAACAAAAGACAAAAATGTTATAAGTATTATCTGAGTCTTCATGAACAAGATTAATAAAGAAGGTTAAGTGATAAAAAATATTGGTTTGAAGAGGATACAAAAAAATTAAAATAATTTGTAATGATGAAACATTTTCTCTATAAGATAAGTTAGAAAAAAAAATCTTACTTTCTATTATGGTAATATGATGATGATAAATTCTTCATATGGATGTAAAGTTATCATTTTGTAATTTGTAACATGATCATGATGTTTTTATTAAAATACCATGTGGATTTGTTATTATTATGGATGAAAGTGATTTGTTAAAGTTCAATAAATCCTTATATGAGATAAAACAATCTCCAATAGAAAGGTATCCAAATATGGTACTTTGTTTATAAATTTTGACATCAAGAAAGGATGAATTAATAGAAATATTCGTATCAAATAAATTAAGTATATTTCAATCATTATTAATGCTTATTGTGATGATATCAGATTTTCGGGTAATAATGATCGAACTTTTAAAAAATTAAAAAATAAATGAAAATGATATTTTAAATGTCCATTATGGATGAAACGAAATACTTTATTTGGTTAAAAATATCCTAAAATAAGAAACAAATATTTCCTTCTCCATAAAGGTATTATAAGGAACCTCATAAAATGTTTGCAATAGAAATTCCAAAATAATTTTCACAATAATTTCAATGAGAACCATGATAGATAATGATTGATAAGGTATGAAATTTGAATCTATTGTGTTTAAAAAATAGAAATGATTTTGTTTGTATCTTAGATTCTATATAGAAAACATTATTTTAGATATAATCTTATGTTGAAAATATAAAATAATCTAAAATAATCATATCATTTTTATAAAAATATAATACCCAGATACATTAATGGAAAAACTTATTTAATAATTAATTATAATATCTAATAACTAATTTACATGTTAGTTTATAATGATGTGTATGTGACATGAAGTGATGATGATAGAATTTAAAAATCTAGTTGGGTTTTATTTCGGGGATATTTTTTTGAATGTTAGAATACTAAATACATTATTAACTCTTATAATAGATGAATTAGAGTATATTTTTAATAATCAAAAAAGAAAACATCTTATATGGATGAAGACTCAATTGGAAGACATATCTGCAGATGTGATATTACTTATGATATTTGTTTTTTCATATAAGAGTACTATAAATACAAAATGAAATTAAATAAAATATTATCATCCAAAAAATATTGACAGTATTTATCACATCATCAAATCGTATGTGATAAACGTTTAATGTAGGTATATATTCAAGAGGAATTTGGGTTAAGCTTGAATTTAGAATGTATTTGTGTTAACTATTCCAACAGTTTTTTGAGATGCTTATAGGAATCATTTTTTATACTAAGAAATAAATAAAGAAGTTGTGAAGAATATAAATTTCAATACAATGTTTAATAATTCACTACTTTTAGAAATAATGGTGTTTCTATCAATGATTCTCATTTCTTATAATGAGTTCTCTCATGTAGGAATCAAATTTTTAATTAGTGATTCATATCATGAGGTTACAACGTATAGTGATTTATGATGTTTGGCTGAAAAAAATATAATGGGGAATATTGCTGAGTCCAATTTGGATGGAACTTGTTTTTTGGATGACGCAATAAGTGTTTAATGTTTTTTATTTGGTAGTAATTATGATAAATATATTCAAACTGTATGTACTGATGATTTCATGAAAGGGTAGAAAACTCATAATATTGGACACTTTTTTTTTAAAATCCATATGTTTTTTCTATTCTGTAATTTTTTTTGGATGAAGTTGTTTTTTGGACTCTCATTGTGTCTAAAATGAATGACTTGATCATTTTGATAAGTCTAATTATGGAATGTTTTCAATAATAAATTAGTGTTTGAATTTTTTATTATATTTTTTGAATATTATAATTAATATGATATACTATTCATTCAATATTTTTAAATGAATGTATGAAATAATGTATTTATATTTCATATTATTCTATGGAAAACATAATGATCTAAATGTCATAAGGAGGTCACAATATAAGATGTATTTTATAGAATAATAGATGTTTTGTTGTAGTAAACCTCTAGTCATAGTTCATCTATGTGAGTATCATAGGAAAATAAATTTTTTAAAAGATAAAATATTTGTTGTGTTTATCAAATGATCCTTCAGATGGTTCGATCAGCTAAATCAATCAATTCATAAAGATTAATTTAAACTTTTATAGTATGTGGAGGAATAATGTTAGTGATGATACCGTTCAACCAGACACAGTTTCCACTAATCCATCAAATGAGTAATGACACTAACCAATCTGAAACAATGTTGATAAAAATGATAATCAGATGAAATGTTCAATCAGAGGAATAATTATTAAGAAACTTTGATTTGTTGGAAGTCATCCATTAAATGGTATTATATACCAATCCACTAGATGATGTTCAAATATATAAGGAGAAAAGGTGAGATGATTAAAATATGACACTTGTATGTTAGATATAATATCACACTAGTATATCAAATTCATAATAGAGGTCTAACCATAATCTAATTTCTGAAACTGATAACACATCATACATATTATCATTGGTCTCAATGTCTATTGAACAAATAATGAAACAATTAGTTTATTCGAAACTCTCTCTGATGTATTTTAGAAAGAATTTTTACAATCATTAGAAGATTGAACAATGTTTCGAAAATAAATAGAACTAAAATGAAGTTGAAATAGTGTTTATAGAATAATGTATTCAATGATTTATATCTTTTAGTTTTTCAGGAGAATCAAATTAATGAGTATACATTTCTAAATATGTAATCATCGTAATGGAGAAGGGGGACAGAATTAAAATTATATGATATTGATTAAATATATTTTAATTTTTTAAGAATGAAAGTATTGTGAACTTTTTCTAGAATCATCAATAAGAATCAAGATGTATTGTAAAGTACTGGACGAGAAAAAGATAATGTAGAGAAGAAATTTGAATTACAGTTTACTGAAATATGGTGGAGTGGGAAATAGAATGTGGTTATCCCACCATTACATTTCATGAAATCTATAAATAGAATTATTTTTATTTTACATTATGATAATTAAAAACAATTAATTTGTTTGAAGAGTGAATAATATAACTTAAGGTTTTTTGGTATATGATGTTTCTAGACTGAGTATTACTAAGATTGTTTTTCAGAATAAGATTAAGTATAAGGAGGTTTCCAGATTGGACTGAGAAATCCGAATAATTATTCAAGGGAAAGAATGAGTGGTTCAGATGTTTTTCCAGAGTATCTTTTTATATATGTTTCTTAGACTAATGAATCAAAATAAATAAATTATAAATTGTCATTGTATTTATTATCCAAAAGTTTTCTAGACAAAACGTTTCTACATGATTTTTGGTAGGAATGTGGATAATTATGTTTTGACGATCATTTAATGTGGAAACTATAAATGTTGAAATGTGACATGTTTGGAACTTACTATTTAATGATTCTTATCATGTAAAACAAAATTTTGTAAAATCATTTGTGCTAGAAGAATCACAACATCAATTTAATTAATCATAGTCTTAGAAAATTGAAAGTGTATTTCCTACTTTTTTTATCCAAATAGAAGGATTTTTTTATAATATATTATGTGGTATTATATTATTTCCAAACCATGAAAACTATGAGATACTCTTGTTGTGTAGTGAACATAGTAAATAATTATGTTTTTTTTGTTGATGTGGGAATGTTTTTTTCCAAAAAATAATATAAATATAAAACAAGTGGTGAAGGATGTTAATAAAGAAAAATAAAAAAATGAAAATATATTACTGATTCATTGCATTCACTTCTCAATGATAAATTTTTATAGGTTGGGACTTTTTTGTGGTATTGGGGTGAAGGATAAATTCATTTATTATTTTATGTGGTTTTTGAATCAATTTTTTGGGAGAATCATTATTTTTTGAAAAGTAAGTGGATTTACAACGTTGATGGAAAGAATTATCATATTTGCATGGGAATGATATTGAAATATTTTATGTATCTTTTTTATCATGTTTTTGGAGCTGATAAATATTGCTTTATTCCTCACATTGAATGTTCTCCACTTATATATATGGACCAGAAGAATCCTGGGACTAATGGAAGAGCTAATGACGATATACTACCATAAATATCTAAAAGTGAGTTTCTAAGAGTGATGGGAGTTTCATCAACCCAAGGTATTTGGGAAAATGTAAAAACAATTATGAAGAAAATATAGCTGTGAATAAGGAAAGGATGCAATTTTACATGATAATATTTTAAGATAATAAAATAAGAGGGTATTAATCATTGTGTGACTTTAGTACAAGTTTCAATGACATTATTTGAACCATAATAAGTCTTATTAAGATTATTGCAGATTCAAAATTGTACAAATTATTTTTCTAATATATCATGATATGTTTGATTGCAAATATTCATATTTGAAAGATATATTTCCTCAAATGATATCATTAGATGACCATAATATTACTCCCTTTAATTATGAAATCTTAAGTGAGAATGCTATGAAAGAAGAAATGTTGATTGGGAATTTTTTTCTAAATATTTCATCACGGAATGTTTGAAAAGATTATACTTGTTGATAAAGAATGGGACTCTAAATATGAAAATGTACTTATTTATGATATTGATGAATTTTTATTCTTTTTTCCTAATATGTTAAAATAGGTACCTAAATGTATAATGGGAAACATACCTTTATATGTTCTGAATAATGAGTTGTTTGATGCATTCTAAGAATTTTCTTCTAAAATGGAATGAATATATTAATGATTGAGATTATAAAAGTCTTATAATATCATTGAATTAATAGTATGATACGTGAAAATCTTATCCCAAGGGGAAAGATAAAAAGGTCAAAAATACTAATAGATATTTTTTTCTAAATACAATGAATATTAATTCAATGATTTTAAAGATGATATATTTACTAATGTTAAGAGATAAAATATTTTTTTAGAAATAATTAATGATGAAGAGTTTGAATGTTTTAGTTATAATGAGGAAGAATAAAATGAGTTAAAATTTCACCTAAACATTATATTTATAGAATTACATAGAATAATTTTAATTTCGTTAAAGAGATACCAAGAAGATGAATAAGTAATATCCCACCACAAAAGAATAGTTTTTTTGATGAAAAAATCTATGTTACAATATGATATTCATTTTCTGAAAAATCATCTTGAAAAATTGAAGAATAAAAATGAACACCATGAAGTAAAATTGAAATAAAATGAATAAGAGTTAGTAAATTTTGATAAAAATCATTTAAGAATATGTACTGACACGTTTTATGAACTATATATCTAATTTTGGTGAATTTAAATAAAATTTGAGCATTGTAATAATATAAAAATATTTATTTGTTGGAAACGAAGTTGATGATTCTCTTAACAAGAATAATACTGTAAAAAGCATGTTTGTGGAGAAACCCAAAAAAATTAAATCCTTATGTTTCTAAAATTGGTGAGTGAAAAAAATTCCAACCGATACTAATTATAAAAGCATAAAAAATTCAAATTGATGAAAAATAATCTTAGAGATAACTGAATGATTTTGGCACAAAAATGCTCAAGTATTAAAGAGAAAATATCATTAAGAATCATGATTGAAACATTATGAACTATGAATGTTGTAGAGGTAAATATTATATATTTTGTTTCTAGAAATATTATGATCGATTTTAGCATATATAAAATATGTGTTTTTTATCCAAAAAATTAAAATTATCCCATTTGTTATATAATTAAAATTTTAATGGGTATTCAATCCTTGAAAAGTAACTTTAGGAATGATTTTTTAAAGTTTAGAATAGATTCCATCAATTGGAATATATTTTTTTAATTTTGTGGAAAACTTGGTCATGTTATAAAAATATTCCTTGTTTTTTAAACCTCCGAAAAAAATTATTTTAATAATTCAGAAATAGTGGGTTTGAATTAGGATAAATGGAAAGAAAAATCAATTATTATTGAAAATCAACATAGGCTAGTATAAAATAATTAACATAGATCAAGTATAGATTGTGTTATTATTATATGAATGTAGACTTGAAATCAAGGAATTATGTGAATGAATTCAAATACAGAATAATTTTTTTTTCAAATGATGAATCTCCTCTAACCAAATCTTTTGTTACTGCATTTATTAAGGAATGAAAGCTAAAATTCAAGAAAGAAATATTTTTTATTTATTGAATCATAATATATTTATTTTTACCCAACAATGTAGTAAAGAAAATAATTTTTTTTAGAAAATAGATTTTTTATAAAAGAATAGAAGACTGAAATTTTATTAAAAAACGGCCTTGGATAAAATGAATTTTTTTTTCACATAGTTGAAATATAGAATTCACGTAACATAAGTATTATGGGAAAAAATATGTTGTGGAATAATATTTTGGGACATATGGGTCAGAAAAATCTTAATATGTTATCAATGTTAAATACTATTTGTGGTTTTCTAGATATGTCCGAAAGAATATATTGATGTTTTACTATTTAATAGAAATCTAATATTACAACATCTTTGTATAAGAAAGTATTTTTTCTGTGAGCCTGACCCATTGACCTTATTCATTCCAAAATATTGGACTAATGAGTAAATAAGCTACTTTTGGATAAAATTACTTTATTTATATCATTACCGATTTTCCTCACATTACATGTGTTATATATTTGAATCAGTGTTAGATGATTTTAAAATGTATAAACGTTTTATGATGATATATGAGAATGAATTTGGTAATTCTTAGAGGATTTTGAGAACAGATAATGGTGGGTAATTAAAGAATAAATGATTCAAGAGTTATGTTTAATAACAATATATTATTTGTGAGATCAGTACACAATTAATAAAAGAAAGAAACGATTTTTATAAAAGGAAGAATAAATGTTTGGTTGAAATTAAGAGTCTTCATTTCATGAATTCATGTTCTGATATGACTAATTCAAAAATATTTTTTAATCCATATTTAAAACTTAGAAGATTTTTTAGAGCATTTTCATAATAATGGACAAAGGACGAAACCTTGGGAAGTATGATCAGAGAGGTGAAGATGATATATTTCTTTGATATGCTTTATCATGAAATGAATACAAATTTTTTAACTAGATGACTAGAATTGTAATTTATTTTCATAATGTATATGTTCTAGAAAAAAATGAGGATGATTTTTCAAAAACAAATATAGATGAAAATTATTAAAAATTTGAAAGAATTATTGTTCATAAAAATGAATTATTTTTAAAGTGGTGATGTGTGAATCTAGATGAATCAAATGATACTTTTTCTTGTAATGAATAATAAGTGTATGTGGGCCATCTTAAGGATAGGAAATATGTGGAGAAGATTAAATTATTTCGATTCAATATCAAAATGTTTCAAATAAGAAGAACATCAAATTTTATAACATAAATATAATTTTACTCAAAACATGATATCAATAATGTTAGTGAATCAATTTAACTTCCAAAATTGGTTCATTATATGAATGTGGTGTTTGATCTTGTTAATAATAATGATAATTGTGATATCATACATAAACCAAATGTCAAAATTGATGTTAGTACAATGTTTTTCTGGGAAAAATATTAACAAAGAAAGTAAAATGATAGGAAATAATTCAAGATTAGTCTGAAAAGGAAACTAATAATTTGAAGGAATTTATATTGATGAAAATATTTCTCAAGAGGAATGGTTATAGAAAATTAGAATCATTCTTGAAATTATTGTAAAATTATGTTATCAAATTCTATTTATGGATGTAAAGACATAATTTTTTAATGATGAACATGATGAATTTGTTGATATTGAACAACTGTGTGGCTTAATTATTTGGAAGAATTAAATTTAACTTTTCAAGTTGATGAAATGCTCACATGTTCCAAAATAAGATACATAGGCCTACTGTTCCAAATTATATACCTAATTATAAATGATGAAATTAAAATATGTAAGAGTGGATAGTAATTTATACATTTAAAAAATATAGAAGGTTTCACTCATTATTATTTATTAGATTAAAACTCATATTTCATAGAAATAACTAATGATCGTGTGAATGGTTTTCAAATGAAATAAAAATGTTTTGCGAGATTTCTATTTGTAGTGAAATGAAATACATGATTATGTTAAAAATTTAACAAAATAAAAAACACATATTCTATTCTTCGTGAAATATGATTAGGAAATTTCTAATAGGGTTATCATCCAAAATTAGAAATATGTTACCCCACCAATTTCTATGGGAACGATGTTTACAAAATATGTAAAAATTAATAAATTTGGTCTAATGAAAATTGAAATGTGATTGGATATTTTTTATATCTGAGATACTGAAAACCATAAATTGATTATGTACTAAAATTATGTGTATGATTACAAATTTCTATAAAATAATCACATATATTAAATTGAAATATAATCCTTATATATATATAAATTTCACAATCGATTATAGAATTAGTTATGATTTCATATAAACAATTGAATTGTTTTTATATACATATGTTGATTGGGAAAGATGTGTTGACGATTAAATATCCATATCGTTTAGAGTTTGTTTTATTTTGTAATTCCTTGTATTTTGAAATACAATGAAAAAATATTCAGTAACTCCTAGGAATACTAGACATAAGTATGTTTCTACTACTCAAGACACCACATCACATGTGTGGATAAAAACTCATGTAAAAGACATGATGATTTAAATTTATATATGATCTTTGGTAATGATAATTAGGGTTTTAAAATCATTACAAGGAATACAATGAAAAAATGTTATTCAAAACATATTGATATCAAATACCACCTTATCAAAGATAAAGTGGAGACAAATGAACTTAAGCAAGAGTATGTTCTTACATCTGAAAAACATTCTAAACTAATCCAAAAAACATTACTGAATGTATCATTTTTCAAATAGAGGTAGATGATGGCTACTCAACCTCTTTCAATCCAAGGTTGTGTAATGTTTTTTATTTAATCTCATCATATTATTTTATATGGATTTCAAAGGTGAGAATAATGATGTTACATTAATCTATCTATTGTTTTGTGATAAAAATTTTAATAAAGTCATTATTTATATAGAGTCATTGCTATGATGTGAAATCAATATAGATGTGTCTGAACATCTATAATAGTTAATTGAGATATTTGTAGAAAATTTTTTTACATGAAGAAATAAAAAGATGTTGTTAATATTAATTTTTAGAAGATAATGTTTCTTAAGTCGGTACTTGTGTACATAAAGATATTTAAAAAATTGATTCTTGTTTCATACAAATGGTTCACTCACATAGGTATATAATTGTTGATTAGTGATCCTTGGAATGTGGTTACAATGTTCATTAATTTATGATCCTTGGATAACAACAAAATTCAAATGTTGAAATTGTTTGGAATATGTTGTGGAGAAGTCAAGTTTTAAATTTTGATAGACATTTTTTATGATTAAGTTTTTTGTGGAAGTCATTAAAATAAATCAATTCTATTGTATGATTGTGTGATTAGATGAATTTGTACTGGAATTCCTAATATTAGATTTAGTTTTGTCAATTAAATCCATTGTATTCATTCTTTCTCTTCTATAGAATTTTCGGGATGATGTTTTTCTTCAAAATTTGCATTGGTTCTGGAATGAATGTTTTGATTGTTATGAAAAGTCTAATCGAAGAAATTTTGGGATACAAAATATGGTAATGCTATCTCTTTTTTATATTTTCAATAACATATGTATAAGGCCCCAGCCTTAAACCTTGCATAGTCATGCGTTATTACAAGATTACATATTGAGGATCTTTCCGAGTTGAGAGTTTTAGAGAATTAGATCATAAAACTTGCATTACATTCCACATATAAACAAAGTGGTTACATAAAGATAATATTCTTATTTCCCATCAATGGAAACATATTTAAAATAAAACATGGATTCTTTCTTGACACTTCCATGACACTGTCATCATATCATGTACCTTTCCCTTGACCTGTGAAAAACATTTAAAAAAACATGGGATGAGCATAAAAAGCTCAGTAAGGGATATAAAAATATGGAAAGGAAACATGGGTACATATATACATAAGAATGAAATCATACTTTACCCATAAAACAGAAGCACTTTAACATACCTCATCAAATCACGAATAAATCATAGAAATCATAAGACATAAAGGTTACTTGAGGCATTCATAACATTCTTACGTAGGGAGTAACCCTCTTGGTTACATTTGGAATACCCATCACAGTATATGCCCTAATTCTCTTCAGAGAAACCTTAAAGTTTCACTCATTTGCGTTACCCATTGCATTGGAGAGCTATATCGAGCTCACCTGCCCTTAGTTTATCACGGAACCACCCATCTTCAAAATAATGCCCAAGAACCTCAACATAATCGTATCGTATAAAACATGCATAAAGGAAACATAACATTTACACCTTTCAATCATAAGATATCAATACAAAACATTGATATTAAAACATTATGAAAACCATTTTCAATACCAAAATAAAAGCAAAGTAAAACATGGTATTTATTTTTCTTTTAAAAAAAGGTATCGCTTGTAGAAGAAGTCGAAACTCAAATAATGGTCACGGTGGCGGCAAAGTCGTTGTCACCTCATTCGTACGACAAAAACATTCCCTTTTGTCGTTTAGTAAATGCTTCATATAAAAAAGATTCCTTTTGAATAAACGTAAAAGTCAAAGGGGTTTATACACCGTATAAAAGAAGGTTGTGTATAAAACAAAATATACCTCAATGAAAGGAGATTGAGATGAAGTCCCATACCTCGGGTCCGACATGACTCGATCATTCTTTAATGTCCTGAATAATAAACTTGAGTTAATTTCTACTTGCTTAAGAACCTTTTTCAAGGTCATTATTCCTTTTATATCACTTACTTTCATGTCATGAACACTATGTAATTATTTAAGTTAATAACGGTCGTTTTAACGATCATTGGTAGTTGAGTAAAAAATAAACCCTTTATAATTACAAGTTGTTCATGTATCCATTATATAAATAATTATAATCATGATTTATATATCATATATATCCAGTATATACATGAATTTATAATATTACATAATCATTTAGATGTAAGAAATGAAATGCACCGTTCATGGAGACGGTAAGCCGTACGTATGCATGAACGCTACTTTCATTTCTATTTCATATTTTATAGAATGGAATCATAATGATATAAAGGTATATTATAATTCCAATATAATATCATATATAATATCATAGTTCCATCCTTTATACGTCCCACATATGATATTTAACGAATCAAATCAGTTTGAGGGGGCGGTAGTCCGAACTTCCTTGAATGAAGATATCGCGTTTACCCATAATGGAAACCATAATGGTATGAACAAAATGAAAAATACTGAAGCTAAAGGAAAAAATAATCATATTATATATCATATATAAATATAGAGATATCCTAATGGCCACCTTTGAAGGTGTTAAAAGAATGTTGAACAATCATCATTTCGGGAGGCATAAATTCACCTTCCACGGAAACAGTATGTCCATAACCCAATATATGTAGGTGTTGCTCGAATAATTCTTATAAAAACATCCTATTATATTGAAGATACTGTATGTGTTACAAAATAAATTAATAAAATGATTTTAGGGGGTTGGAGAAGCAAAATAAAAAAAAGGACTCAAGTGAAGACATTACCTTAAAATCGGGTACCTCCCTTTGGATTGAGCTCAAAGGCTTCCTTGGGAAGACTTCTGCCAAAAGTGAGGCTTCAATGAGTAAGAGAGGGTTGTGGAGAGACAAAATGGGCAGGTTTTGGCAGATCCAAAGTCTTTGGGAGTGTGGTTAAGGAGGTAGAGGTGGGGGCCTTTTATAAGAGAAGAGGAGGGGCACTCTTGGAAAGTAAAGAAATGTTACTTTATTTGAAAATGATTTCCGGATTCAAAAGGTCCCACAATGATATTATTAGAGGGTAAGGTGATAAGGGTTCTAAATCCACCCATCCAATTGGTTTTGGACATGTGTAGGGCTTATATTTTACATTATCATTCCATTTTATTCAAATCGTTAAATGATGAGGTCATCGCTGCATCATTATGATGTCACAAATAATTTAATTTATTTAATCTCTAAAAATTATAAAAAAATACTATGATGTAGAAAAATTTTTTATCTTACCAATTACTATTTATAGTCCAAATGATCATTTATGTATACAAAATTAAAAATATTTTACTTAGGTGATACATTCTTTGTTACATTTACCATTCTTTAAAAATAAAAAGATAAAAAGTCACTTTCTCACAAAAGTGATTCCATGGGGCCCCCAAGATTGGTACAAGGCATCCCATTTTCATCCATGAGACAACCAGTTTCCTTAGGACACATTTTGGTGTAGTTTTTTATTATTATGATATTATTTTATTATCCTTAACTACCCGATTACTCATTAATCAAGATAATTAAAGATAATTACCGTCGTTACTATTCATAATGTCCAAACACAAAAGAGTATTATTTACATAATTTGGACCTTCTGATTCCAAATATGTAATCAATTTTACCAAATTTTAAACACATAAATTTCAATAATTTATTTAAAAATAATTCCCGTTGTCAAAACAAATAGCGGGTTTTTTTGAAACAATATCTATGAAAAGTTTGGCATTGGTTTATGACCAATTTCAAAGTGAAATTAATAATAATGACCACCATTGGATTAAATGGTAAAAATATATTCAGATTTCACTTTATGACCAATTAAAAATATAACCTAACCATATAATTAAATTAAATTAAAATGCAGTTCTGATGTAAAATGCAGTATTTTTCACTATTCATTAAAAATGAACATTGTCAGAAAAATACCAAAAATATATCCAATGTAAATTTTCATGTCCCAATCATAATGAATATATTTATTTTGACAAAAATAGATTATAAAATTGTCAAAAGGTTGATTTAAAAAGGTTTTTCCATCAAAAGGCATTAAAACAATTTTTTAAGAATATTAGTGTATTTCATGCTTAAGATTGGATTTATTTTCATTTTAAGACTCTAAAACACTATATAATTCAATAATAGACATAGATAAAAATATCTATTATTCATTACATACTTGGGATGTTACATCCTTCCACCCTTTAGAAAATTACATCCCCTCAATTTATTTACTTATCGAATAAATGGGGATACTTATCCCTCATTGCATTTTCAGATTCCCATGTTGCCTCTTCCATTATGTGGGTTTTCCACAAAGACTTAAACTGATTAATCACCTTATTCGGTAACACTTTCTCCCTGTGGTCTAAAATATGGACCGGTTGTTCCTCATAAGATAGGTTCTCTTCCAGCTGAACTACCTCTAGACTCAAAACATGAGATGGATCTGGCATTTACTTTCTCAGCATCGAAACTTGAAAAGAATTTTGTACCTGAGATAAACTCGGAGGTAAAGCCACCCAGTATGCAACTGATCCAACTCTCTCCAGAATTTCATATGGTCCAATGAACCTTGGACTCAGCTTTCCTTTCTTACAAAATCGCATCACACTTTTCCACGGTGATACTTTGAGAAAAACATGATCACCTACCTCAAAAGAGAAATCCTTCATCCTGTTGTCTGCATAACTCTTCTGCCTACTCTGAGCTGTTTTCATATGTTTCTGAATTAGCTGAACTTTTTCTACCATCTCTTCTACCAATTATGGTCCCATCAACTTCCTTTCACCCACTTCAACCCAGAAAGCTGGAGTTCGACACCGCTTCCCATATAACGCCTCAAATGGTGCAATCTGTATACTGGAATGAAAACTATTATTATATAAAAATTCAACCAAAGAAAAATGTTGGTCCCAACATCCTTGATAATCCATCAAACAGTCTCATAGAATATCCTCCATGGTCTGAATTGCTCATTCTGATTGCCCATCTGATTAAGGATGAAAAGCTGTACTAAAATTTAATTCAGTACCCAACGGCTTTTAAAGGCCTTTCCAAAGTTAGAATTGATCCTGGGATCACGGTCAGATACAATGGAGAGAGGAACTCCATGTAACCTGCCTATCTCTTTAAGATACAAACGGTAAAGTTGATCTAGGGAAAAGGTATCTCGTATAGTAAGGAAATGAGCAGATTTGGTCAAGCGATCAACAATAACCCAGATTGCATTATTACCTCGATATGTATTCGGTAATCCCACAACAATGTCCATGGATATATTCTCCCATTTCAACTCTGGAACTGGTAAAGGCTGAAGCATCCCTTTCAGTAATTGCTGCTCTGCTTTAACCTACTGACAAGTCAAACACTTCACAGTAAAATCAGCAATATCTATTTTCATTCCATCCCACTAGTAATACTCCTGAATATCTCTATACATCTTAGTACTGCCTGGATGAAATGAAAATGGAGAACTATGAGCTTCGCATAACAACTATCTCTTCAACTGTGAATCACAAGGCACACACAATCTCTTCCCAAATCTCAAAACGAAATCATTATCAATGTTGAATTCAGGTAACTTACCTTTCTGAACCAGCTCTACCTTTTTCTACAACTCACTGTCTTACTTCTGTGCTTGCTTAATTCTGTCTGATAGAGATGATCTCACTGATACATGAAACAAAACTGAAGAACATCTTTCACCAACAACTTATATGCCAAAGTTCATCAAATCCTTAACCAAAGGATCACGTTCCAAACGCAACATTGATAATGATGCATTAATTTTTCGACTCAAAGCATCAGCCACTTTATTTTCTTTTCCCGGATGGTAATGAATTGGACAATCATAATCCTTGATTAATTCCGGCTATCTCCTCTGTCTCATGTTTAACTCGTTCTGAGTGAATATATACTTTAAATTTTTTGTGATCAGTATATATTTCACACTTTACTCCATACAAATGATGCCTCCAAATTTTTAAAGAGAAAACAACAGGAGCTAATTTCAAATCATGTGTAGGGTAATTTACCTCATGAGTTTTCAACTGTCGTGAAGCATAAGCAATTACCAGATCATTTTTCATTAGGACGCAACCAAGTTTATTCAATGAAGCATCACTGTATATAACAAACTCACCATTCCTGGAAGGTTGTGACAAAACTGGAGCATTCATCTATCTTTTTTTCAATTCCTGAAAAAAGTCATCACATTCTTTTGTCCAGATAAACATAACACCCTTCCGAGTTAGCTTAGTCATTGGACAAGATAACCATGAAAATTTCTAACAAACCTTTGTAATAGCCTGCCAAACAATGGAAGCTACGAATATCAGTTACATTTGTGGGTCTTGTCCAATCTTCCACAACTTTTTTTGGCAGGATCAATAGTTATCCCATCTTTGGAAACAATTTGACCAAGGGAAGAAATTTTGATGCAACCAAAACTCACACTTGTTAAATTTCCCATACAATTTGTTTTCTTTCAAGGTTTGCAAAATAATCCTTAAATATCTTTCATGATCCTCTTTACTTTTAGAAAACACCAATGTATCATCAATAAAAACAACAACGACTTATCACCTGAGTCAATTGAGCCATCACTGCAACAAACTATTCAATTCTGATTCTGACCATCTCAAGATACTGATTTGAAAGGTCATTTCCCTCTGTATGCCTTCCTAGGAAATCTATTCTGTTTCCTCTATGAGAATTCATTCTTAAGACAGAAATATCTTAGGAGAAGCAACATGGTAATCTTCAAATTCTATATCATTTCAATTTGAACATAATTTTTTTAGATAATCATTAAATAGAATTCAAACTCCTAAAGTTATCTAAACCGACCTTTGATACCAACTATTAAGACCCAGCCTTAAACCTTACATAATATTTAGTTATTACAAGATTACACATTGAGGATCTTTTCTGGTTTATAGTTTTAGATAATTAGACCATAAAAAATTCATTACATTCCACATATAAACAAAGTGGTTACATAAAGATAGTATTCTTCTTTCCTATCAATGGAATCATATTTAAAATAAAACATGGATTCTTTCTTGACTCTTCTATGACACTATCATCATATCATGTACCATTCCCTTGACCTGTGAAAAACATTTCAAAAAACTTGGGATGAGAATAAAAAGCTCAGAAAGGAATATAAAAATATGGAAAGGAAACATGGGTACATATATACATAAGAATGAAATCATACTTTACCCATAAAACATAAGCACTTTAGCATACCTCATCAAATCATTAATAAATCATAGAAATCATAAGACATAAAGGTAACTTGATGCATTCATAACATTCGTACGTAGGGAGTAACCCTCTTGGTTACGTTTAGAATACCCATCACAGTATAATCCCTAAATCTCTTCAGAGAAACCTTAACGTTTCACTCCTTCGCGTTACCCAATGCATTGGAGAGCTATATCGGGCTCACCCACCCTTAGATTATCACGGAACCACCCGTCTTCATAATAATCCCCAAGAACCTCAACATAATCGTATCACATAAAACATGCATAATGGAAACATAAAATTTCCACCTTTCAATCACAAGATATCAATACAACACATTGATATAAAAAAATTATGAAAACCATTTTCAATACCAAAATAAACGAAAAGTAAAACATGGTATTAATTTTTCTTTTAAAAAAAAGGTATGGCTTATAGAGGAAGCTGAAACTCAAATAATGGTCACAGCAGCGGAGAAGTAGTTGTCGCCACATACGTACGACAAAAACATTCCCTTTTGTCGTTTAGTAAATGCTTAGAATAAAAAATATTCCATATGAGTAAACGTAAAAGTCAAAGGGGTTTATACACCGTATAAAAGAAGGTTGTGTATAAAACAAAATATGCCTCAATGAAAGGAGATTGAGACGAAGTCCCATACCTTGGGTCCAACTTGACTCGATTGTTCTTTAATGTCCTGAATAATAAACTTGAGTTAATTTCTACTTGCATAAGAACCTTTTTCAAGTTCATTATTTTTTTTATATAACTTACTTATATTTCATGAACTCAATGTAATTATTAAAGTTAATAACAGTCGTTTTAATGATCATTGGTACTTGAGTAAAAAATAAACCCTTTATAATTACAAGTTGTTCATGTATCCATTATATCCAGAATTATAATAATGATTTATATATCATATATATCCAGTATATACATGCATTTATAATATTTCATAATCATTTAGAGGTAAGAAATGAAATGCACCGTTCATGGAGACGGTAAGCCGTACGTACGCATCAACGCTACTTTCATTTCTATTTCGTATTTTATAGAATGGAATCATAATGATATAAAGGTATATTATAATTCCATTATAATATCATATATAATATCATAGTTACATCCTTTATACGTCCCACATATCGTATTTAATGAATCAAATCACTTTGAGGGGGCGGTAGTCCGCACTTCCTTAAATTATGATATCGCGTTTACCCATAATGGAAACCATAATGGTATGCCCAAAATGAAATATACAGAAGCTTAAGGGAAACATAAACATATTATATATCATATATAAATATATTGACATCTTAATGGCCACCATTGAAGGTGTTAATAGAATGTTGAACAATCATCGTTTCGGGAGGCATAAATTCACCATCTACGGAACAATATGTCTTTTTACCATTAGATGTAGGTATGTGTAAGTGTTGCTCGAATATTTCTTATAAAAAAATCAGAGTATATTGAAGATACTAGATTTTTTACAATAGAAATGAATAAAAAGAGTTTAGGGGGTTGGAGAAGCAAAATAAAACAAAAGGACTAAAGTGAAGACATTACCTTAAAATCTGGTAACTCCCTTTGGTTTGAGCTCAAAGGCTTCCCTGGGAAGACTTCTGGACAATGTGGGGATTCAAGGAGTAAAAGAGGGATTTGGAGAGAGAAAATAGGCAGGGTTTGGCCGAGCCAAAATCTTTGGGTGTTTGGTTAAGGAGGTAGAGGTGGGGGCCTTTTATAAGAGGAGAGGAGGAGCACTCTTGGAATGTAAAGAAATGTTACTTTATTTGAAAATGGTTTTCGGATTCAAAAGGTCCCACATTGATATAATTCGAGGTTAAGGTGATAAGGGTTCGAAATACACCCATCCAATAGGTTTTGGACATGTGTAGGTCTTAGATTTTACATTATCTTTCCATTTTATTTAAATCGTCAAATAATGAGGTCACCGCTGCATCATTATGATGTCATAAATAATTTAATTTATTTAATGTCTAAAAATTATTAAAAAAAGTACTATGATGTAGAAAATGTTTTTATCTTTCTAATGCCTATTTATAGTCCAAAAGATCATTTATGTAGACAAAATTAAAAATATTTTACTTAGGTGATACATTCTTTGTTACATTTAACATTCTTTAAAAATAAAAAGATAAAAAGTCAGTTTCTCACAAAAGTGATTCCATGGGGCCCCCAAGTTTGTCAAAAGGCATCCCATGGTCTGGCATGAGACAACCAGTAGCCTTAGGACACATTTTGGTGTCATTTTTTATTATTATGTTATTATTTTATTATCCTTAACTACCCGATTACTCATTATTCAAGATAATTAAAGATAATTACCGTCGTTACTATTCATAATGTCCAAAAACAAGAGTCTTAATTACATAATTTGGACCTTATAATTCCAAATATTTAATCCATTTTACCAAATTCCATACACATAAATTGAAATAATTGATTTAAAAATAATTCTCGTTGTCAAAACAAATAGAGGGTTTTTTGAAACAATATCTATGAAAAGTTTGGCATTAGTTTATGACCAATTTCAAAGTGAAATTAATCCCAATGACCACCATTGGATTAAATGGTAAAAATATATTCAGATTACACTTTAAGACCAATTAAAAATATAATCTAACCATATAATTATATTAAATAAAAAATCTGTTTTGATGTAAAATGTAGTATTTTTCACTATTCATTAAAAAAAATTAACATTGTCAGAAAAATACCAAAACTTTATCCAATGTAAATTTCAATGTCCCAATCATAATTAATTATTTTATTTTGACAAATATAGATTATAAAATTTTCAAAAGGTTGGTTTAAAAAGGGTTTTCCATCAAAAGGTAGTAAAACAATCTTTTAAGAATATTAGTGTATTCCATGCTTAAGATTGGATTTATTTTCATTTTAAGCCTCTAAAACACTATCAAATTCATTAATAGACATAGATAAAAATATCTTCTATTCATTACTTACGTGGTATGTTACAATAATTATTCTAATATTCTTGTGATATAGGCATTATACATGAATGGATGAGATAAATTTTTGTATTTTAGATGATTTAATGTTGAACCTTAGATTATCAACATTATGAGGTCGTAATGATACATGAAATTGTTTTTAGAAAGAAAAAATTAATTAAAGAATAAGTAGTCTGGACTTCATTAATTTGGGTGAGAATCACATGACTTGGAAACTGTATGAATGGTGGAATGATTAAATTGGGGATTGTCAGATCAACCAGAATATCCAGTTCACCATATTATCTAATCAAACGAATTAATCAATTCAAAAGAATAAATATATTATTCAATTGGATCTAGAAGAATGATTTCCCAAAAAACACCATTCCATTGGACACTATGTTCTACCAATCCATCAATGGAGTTCTGAAACTAAACCATTAGATATTGTGTTTATTAAAAAATGTAAATGGATATAGAGTTCAATTGGTCGAAGAAATATTAAGAAAATGGAATTTCTGGAACCGATCAATTTCTTGTGAAAAAGGACTGAACAACTAGATGATTTTCAACAATTTATTTATCATTTTCTATGAGTATGGCTTGTTTCTAAATTGGGATAAGATCATAAGAAGTATGATTTTTTTACCACAGATCAATAGTGAATGCAGATATATTTATTTAATTAAATTGGGTTAATATTTATCAGAAATAATTGGACAAGAATACATCATATGTACATCATCGACTGATCCATTAGATAAATTATGACACTGATAAGTCATTAAATGTAGTATCTTCAATTTGAATGTTTCTTAAAAAAATGATGAAATGGTGAGATTCCTCAATGATAATTGTGATTTTTATATTGTACTTTTAAAATAGTTATATTTTTCAATGAATTTATTAAAATAAATATATTTATAAAAAATTAATAATAAAGTATGTGGTATAATGGTATCAAATATTTATATATTTCTAATGGAAAAGAACATCATAATAAATAGTATTAAGATAAATATATATATATTGTATGAATTCATTATAATGAAGAAGTGTATCAGATTGAAAGATGTATTATATTGAAAAATTATTTGTAATTTTGAAGAATTATAATATTGTGAGAATATTTTAGATGTTATAAAAAGAATAAAGAAGAATTATGATGCATTGAAAGTGTCAAGCATGAAATTAAAATAACTGTAAAATTTGAGTATCTAGAATATTTCTTTCCATGACTGTGAAAGTGGGTTACATCCCATTTTATTTCATTTCACTTACAAATATAAGCAATACTATTTTAATTTTTTAAGATGAAACTTTTTTCAACTGAGGGATTATCAAGTAAGGGAAATGAGTTTTTTTAGTTGGAGAAGTTTCCACATCGAGCTTTCTGGATGTTATCTTGTAGATTGTAGAAGAATAAAAAAGGTCTACCAAATTAGGATAAGGGATCTAAATGATTTATTAGGGGAAAAAAGTGGTTAAAAAAATTCGGAAGTAAATTATCTTAATTATTTTCTATACCATGGAATCGGACTGATGAAATCAGACTAATCAATCTAACAGTGTTCTGTACTAAGTCAAGAAAGGTTGTTTGTATCTATTACTAATTATGAAAGGGACTAGTTTTGTTTTTAAGACCTTTTTATTTTTAATTTCTTGGGGTATCAAAATGAAAATCTTATATCTTACCGTTAAATTATTTTTAACTTATTATAGAAACATGGCTTACATTATTTGTTCTAGAGGAATTGTAATCACTGTTTTACGAATCATTGTTCTACACATGTATAAGGTTTTTTCCTACCATTTCAATCAAAACCCAATAAATTTTTATTGGATTATGTGGTATTAGATGATTTACAATCCATGCCAATAAATAGACACCATTTTAGGTAGTCAACCGTGTAAGTAATTGTTTTCATTTAGATGAGTGAATGTTTTGTTTTCATTAATGTGATAAATAATAAACCGTTGTAGAAGGTTTTTATAAAAAAAATATTAAATAAAATGAAAATATATCACTAATTCATATTTCCCCATCTCAGTGATACATTGATCGTGGTTGCACCTTTTCAATATCAAGAAATTGGCTCCCTCAATTTCTCCCTTATTCATATAATTCCTCATATAATAAATTATGGGTTAAATTCATAAACTACGTTCTTTATCATCAAATGGCCATATGGTGTAAATTATAAAGATTTATCAATATTTACACAGATAAAAAATGGAATTTATTATTGAGTATTATATATTTAAATGTTATATGGTATAGAAAATAAACATATCCATGATTATAATTATGGATATCTCAGTGAAATTTAATATCCTATGATCATATGAATTTTATCATTTAAAGGGAATACTGTTGACTACAAAAACTGAATCAAGGAAGTGAAATTCAATTCTATCTTCAAAAAAAATTCGTAAACCTTCCATATGAAGAACGTGGATAGTACCAATACATCATTTCCCCAATATAGTATATATAAAATAAAGTTGTTGTCATTGCATAATATTAATAAGATATAATTTTATTTAAAAGTATTATAGAGTAAAATATTCGATTATTTTTTAAAAATATCATTTTATAAATAAAATAAAAAAAAATTGAAATTAAACAACTTTGATAATAAACCACATAACAAGTAAAATAATAATTAAATCATTTTATAGGTTATGATGACTATAAATGTAATTTTAGCTAAACATATAAAAACACTAATTCTGTTTGGTTTTTATGTAAAGGAAAAACGCGCATTGTTTTAAAAATATAAATTTTGATTATTTATATCCATTTCATAAATTGTAATATTTTTGAATTATTTAATTAATAATTCATTTAGATGGGAATTAATTTCATTTTTGAAAATATTTTCTAAAAAAGGGTTTTGGTCGAAAATGGCCTTTTTCGAGCAATGAGGGAAATAAAGCCAGATGTTGTAAACAAATCTCAATTATTTTAATTACCAATGTGTAAAAACAAGGTGATGATATATCAAAATATCAAGAGTAACTAGAGGAAAAAATGTAATAAGATTATTATACAATTACGAAATTATTTCCATCAATTAAAATTCATGAATTATAAATCCTGAACATAATGAGAATGTGTAATAAATTCTTCAAATGATGGTAAAATTTTAGTGATAATTAATCAAATGAATAAATTTTTCTATGAGCTATATATTTTAATAACTCTACTATAAACAAAAAAAATATAATAATAACAACATTATAACTGTACTATTACAAAATCAGTGACAATGAACAGGTAATAAACCCTCATTAAAAGAAACTGAAGTATGAAATTGTGTAACACTTTGTAATTTTCATATCCAATACAATTGGGTTAAATATTTAAAAATGAGACTTAAAATAAAATTTATTTTCAATTAATCATGATATAAAATTTCAAATGGTATGTATATACACCACCTATATGAAACTGTTGCAAAATTTTCAAATGTGCCTCAGTGAGTCAAAATTGAGATTGAAACCCCAAAACCTTATTACATTTTGTTGAACATTATATAGACTCTTATATAGTAGAGTTAAAAATGATATTATTTTATTAAATATCTAATTCAATATTCATAAAAACATACATGATCCCTTTATAAATCATTTCATCAGTGAATTCATAATCTTTAATTGTTTTAATTGTTTCAGGTGGAAATTGTCTTTTCTATCTTTCATATTTTTTCATAAAATCTCAATTTATTTTTGATATTATATTGTTAAATAATATATATAATATATAATTATCATAATTATTCATCAATTATAATTTGATGAACACTCATTAATGATGTTAATGAAAAACTAACTATGTTACAATCATGGACATGGTAGGCCCTATATATGGATGAGTAACATTTCCATTTTTAATTAATTTTCAAGGAAAGAAGGTTGGTAATATTGTTTGGATAAAAAAGATGATAAAATTGCAAATAACATAATATTTCATTAAATATTCTTATATGTATCATACGGTTTTCATGGTGATAAAAAATAAGTCACATCATTTCATGAAGGTGGCAGTCTACACGTAAATGAATAATGTTATTATATTTTAGTCTAAGATATAAAATGTTAAATTATCTTCTAATATAGTTATACATGTCACAAATATAATAAGTAATTATTTATCACATATATTAATTTACATTATCTTTAACAATTTCAATGTAAATATTTATTGAGAAAAAAGTAACATTACTTCACAAGGTAGTAGTCCACCGTACAAACAAGTGATGTTACAGTCTCAAAAATGAAATAGAATGTAAAATGATATGAATGATATATTTAGTAAAAATGAATTGTTTTTTTAATATATATCATATATGTAACATATATTAATAATAATATCCAACCATGAATAGTTGTTATTTGAAAATGAATGGTATTAGTTTGAGAGGTGGTAGTCTGCTATATACACGAAGAATGTTTTCACATTCCATTTGATGGAAAATATGATGGCTAAAGAAAAAAAACATAAAAAAATTATATGAAAATATTAAATATTAATGATTTTCGGTTTAAAAATTTATTCATGGAGGTGGAGGAAAAAATAAAATGAAAATGCTCATTGAATAATGTTATCTCTTTTTCAGGTAAACTAATTATGATTTCACAAAAAATAGTTTCTATTGATTTATGGACAAAGTAATACTTATAGGACTATATTATGAAATATATGAATTGATTTGGTATGGTATCGTTTTAATAAAAGGGTTTTATGGTATGATGAATAGAGTATCGGGGTGTCCTTTTATACGTGTGGTTAGGGGAACAATAGTAATTTTTTTATCATATTCAATAAGACCACATTTATATCATTCTATATGCCTAAAAATTTGAGACTCATGAAATTATAAAGTATAGGGTCTAAATACTATAATCTAAAAGTTTTTTTTAAAGTTGGTGGGTCATTGTTTACCCTTTTCATTTTAGATTAACCCCCGAAAAAATCCATTTTTCCCTTAACCACAGTAATAATTTTTTATTATCTTCACTATTTGTTTTTGTCAGTTTTTTTCATTATTACAAAATATATATTATTAAAAATTAATATATTTAATATATTATCAAATATTCAATTTAATTCAGTTGAAATATTTAAAATATTATTAATTCCACATATATGATGAGAAAGCAGGTTTTCAAAGATAAAATATTTGAGAATTTATAGTGTTTTAATATAAAACTTTAATATGGAAATGATTCGAATGAATAAATTTGAATAAAAGATATATAATTGAATAAATTTTTCTTTAAAACCAATTAATAATATAATCTATCTTCCTAAATAATTTAATTTTAAACACATATTTTAAATAAAATTAATTAATATTTATTATTCATTAAAAATAATGGTTTCAGAATTTTTTTTGAATATTCAGTGTAATTCAATTTTCATATTATAATTAAAAATATTTAAATTATTAAATTATATAAAAATTGTTAAATTTGTTAAAATATATTTTAAATTATATGCATAGATCATGACTAATTGTTCTTTTAGATAAATATACACTTCCAGAGAAAAATTTCTTTTATTAAATGATAATTATTTTGTTACTATTAAATAGAACACTATTAAACAAGTATAAAACATAATGTTTCATAAGTTTTTTTTACCCTATTTATACCATCAATTTTTATTACTATATTATGTATTAAATAATAATGTTAATGATATATTGCTGTTTGAAAAAAATATAGTTTTTCACGTGACACAAGATATAGAAGAATACATTTATTGTGTGTAACACAATCTAAAAATGTTATTATATGTAATTAAAGTTATTTAATTTATTTTAAAATAAGTATGTCATAAATTCTTATGGTGTGATATTTCTTCTAATCATGGATTTTCATTTCATATATGCCATCAAATATAATGTTATTGTTTTATAATATTAGTGTGTAACAATCTCTATACATTCAAAAAATATCATGCATTTAATTTAAACATAATATGAGAAATCAAGGTTTTATATTTAGTCAATTCTATCATTGAAAAAACCAAAAATTGAAAAAATTTATAAAACATCTTCTTAATATGGGTTTAGGGTAATTAAAAAGGTCATATCGATTAACACATAAATAGGTTTCTATGTATGAGAACCTTAGGGGAAAGTGAATATATGTACATGGAAAATATATAAATATATATTGTGATTTATTGAGGTTATTTACCATTAGATGTTTAGTGATTAATGAAATATTAAAATTTTCATAATCATAAATATGAGAAGATTTAAAAGTCCATCAGATTTATTAGATATGAACGTACTAGGGTAACCGTTTTTTTATTCAATATTCTTTTCCTAATGATAAGGAATTATTTTACTATCAATGAATACAAGGAAATATACTTACTTGATATTTCTATATTTCAAAATCACAATCCTATATTATTTATTTCTTTGATCAACATCCACTTCAACATTTACTCCATGAAATGAATATCAGAAAAATTGTTTTTTTAAGAAAAAAAACATATAAAATATCATAAAATCATTAAAATAGTGTGATGTCTTAATGTATTTTTATAATCATTTTCCAAAACCAATATGGATAGAAAATATTATAAAATATTATTAATTAAATCACAACCTCAAATGTAACAAAAATAGTTCATAATTAATAATTTTTTATATTTATTAACTAAAAATTATGGCATTTCAAATAGGACACCACATAGGCACGTTCTAGGAGTTATACCCTATCATCCTTCAATTTTTGGTTCATGCCATGTGACTTTGCAGGATATGACAGGATTTTACCAAGCATGTATGTTGTCCCATTATAATATATAAATATAATTACTATATTGTTCCCAAAAAATATAATTTACATCCATGAAATTAATTTTATAATTAAATAACAGATTTAATAAGGTTTTAATTACACCCTTTTCCATAAAGTCTAGTGATATTATTTGGAAATAATTATATTGTTACTAATGAAAATGTTAATCCAAAAGGATAAAAATTCTTTTAAAATGGTATCAATATGATTTAGAATAATTATTCCACAATCAATTTTTTTAAAAATTATTTACTAAAACAAATGGGTAGTATTTTTATAAATTTTTTCCAAAATATCATTCCTCTTGTTTGACTACCATCAGGTAAATCAAGAAAATGACGTGTTTAAAAAATTAATCTTTTTTCAAATTTAAAACTTCTAATCCATTTTTTCAATCCATAACTAGTATGTTTTTTAATATATATATTAATCGAAAATTTACCAAAATTCAAGGATATTTCATGATTATTATGCCAAAAATATAATTGGTAATAATTATTCTATAATTTACTTCATTAACCACAATATATAAATACTTCATCCAATTTATATCCACATAGGGCTTTATATGGTCAAGGGATTTATGTTTGGATATTTTTTTAAATCATATAATTTTTAGGTATAGGACATTTAAAAAACAAACAATAAATAAACAACATGGATTATATTAATTTCTTTCCATAGTAATAATCATTTATTCATCAATAATTATTTTCGTTGTGACCTTCATTTATAAACATAAATAATTTTCACATTCCTTCAATATATAACCCAATATTCATCATGTTTGACCTAGGCCATTAAATTTAATTATCTGTTGAAATCCATCAAAATGGTTTGAAATGATAATATAATTTATCTTAAGAATACCCCAGGAGTTTCAATCCTTGTGTGCACTAAGACTTATTTTCATGTATGAGTTTATGAATGGGTTATGTCCAATTCAATCTTTATTGAATTTATTTCACTTAGGAACATCTAAACTAGAAAAATATTCACTTATAGTAACAAAACATAAATTAATTTCTATGGAAACCCATATAAATTATTATTTTCCAAAACATTATGATATTATTCTTTATTTATCCTCATTGTCTATCATGTGGTTATGTTATATAATATATTTTTATCTAAATATAGTTTAATTGGTTTATAAATAAAATTTACTACTAATAGTGGAGACTCGAAACCCAATAGCTCAAAGGTGTTCGATGCTTTATTACATTTGAATGTGATATAAGAATCACATCTTGAAGGATAAAATTGTTTTTTAGTCTTTTTAAAATAATACATGCATGATTCCAATATTATAATTGTATACACAAATAACATAATAAATTATCCCAAAATATCAATATTCCTATAAGCATAATCATTCATATGTTTTGTACCACACTTTATGAATTCATGGGAATAGATATAAAAATAATGTTGAGATCAAATTCTCAGTAATGGTTAAGTACAACCGATGATATAATGAATCTATAGGCATTATAAACATGCAATTATATATAACTAAACACAGATTCCATTTAAATAATTTAACAGTCATAATCGATATGGAAATATAAATAAATGAAAACAAATACCATTTAATCAATAACATTTTTATCATAACCATAAAAGTAATAATCTATATGGAAATAAAAATATCATAAAATACAATCTATTTTATCTATAACCTGATAATTAAATTAATATATATATAATATCCTTAGGAAAATATCACGAGAAATAATAAATGAATTCTGGATAAAAAAATATTAATTATTGGACTTCATTTTTCAGGCACATGATACCTATATAATCAATACCATCCACAAGATAGATATAAATAAATTTGTAAAATTTATGTAAATAAGTCAAACTAATTTAGTCTTCCCATGAGGCAACTTTTGAATTGAGAGGATATATTTAACCAATCCCCTCCCATGTATTAAATATATCAATAGTTTCCCTTATATCTGAAAATCAATTACATTCATAAAAAAGTGTGTCTAATAATAAAATACTCATATTGAGTAATTAATGGGGAATTTTTAATATTTCCTTTGATATGAAAATAAATATAAATTTATAACACCATAGATAAAAACTATATATTTTTAAAACAATAAAAATTTCCTTGATAAATAATATCTATATTTTGGCTAAATTTAATATGTAATGAGAACATGAAATTGAAAATAATTATTTCAGTATATTAAAAATAAAGGTTTGTTTTCATTGATGAAATAAAATAAAATAAGAAGATAATATTTAACATTCTTCAGGAAAATTTTCCATCCATTTTAAATAAACTCTTTTAAAAATGATAATTCAAAATTTATTTTTAAAATATTTTTATTTTTATATAAACATTAATTCTTATAATATAATATTTAAATCATTTTATTTTATAAAAAGGATTTAATTTTCAATTATGTCTTATAAATTAAAATAAATATACATTTAAATTATCCTGTGATGGAAAAATGGAAATAATTCTTGAAATTAGAATGAATATTCCTTTAAAAAAATAAAAATTTCAAATGTAAAAAATTATAATTATTAAACCATTTCAAAAAGGGTTAAATGTATTTTTTAATACACCTTTCAGGAACAGTTTTTTGTTAAAAAAAGGACTTATAACAGATGAGTTAAATAAAATTGGATTACCTTTAATATATTTCTAATTTATTTTATTTACCAAATATTGTATATATGGATCAATAACATGAAAATATAATGAATAAAAAACTAATATAAAAATAAATGATTTTATTATGAAATAATTATATAATTTCCTTCAACTAAAAATAAATGAAAAAACCTCGATTAGAATAAGATCCTGAAATAAACCCCTAAAAATATCTTAACATTGAATTGAGTATTAATCAAATGAATCAATTATATGTATCTGCTATAGATACATATAAAAAAGTTTAAATAAAACATAATACAAGAACAAAAAAATATAAAGATATTCTTATAACAACAATGACAACAATTAATGAATATAACCAATCAAATATAAATTAAATTATGAAATACTTTACCAATTGGTGATTCAAAGTAAAATCCCTTAAGATGAGATAATTAATGTTTAAACATAAAATCACATTGATTTTATATAAATCATGATATTAAATAACAATGGGGATGTATATAAAACTTATTAATGATATTTGTGGATAATATAAAAATTTCTATCAATGAAAGGAAGTTGAGACATGATACATTACCTCATGGGTCCATTGGGTTGAACATATATTATCATCTTATATAGCTATTTTAGACATAGATAAATTTATTAATTATTAATACTAATACTTATAATATAATATAATATATTTTAATATAATTTTATCACACATTCATTAATTATCATTCATTATTTTCATTGTTTCAGGTGTTAATTGCCTTATTTTCTTAGTCATGTTTGCCATGAATGTTTCAGTTGTTGTAATTATTGAATATTTTATTAATATAACGTGTAATAAAAATGAAAAAATTACCATATTTATACATCATTTATAATATTAATACCAATAATTACTGATGGTTATTAAAAATAAACTATGTTTCAATCATGGAGAAAAGTTGCTTCCCGTATGAATGAGTAATGTTTTCAATTTTCAATGAGCATCATAGAAAGGATATATGTTATTATTTTTCCATACATAATTATCATAATAGAAAACCCCAAATTACTTCATTAAATATACTTATATGTATCATATTTATCGTGGATTTATGAAAATATATTCACATCTCATTGTGAAGGTGGTATTCAACACATACATGAGAAACGCTATCATATTTATCTATAAGAAATAAAATGACACATTTTATTTTTAGAAATAAAAACATGTCCTTAATAATATAATTATGTGTATATGGAATTTATTCATTAATATTATCCTTATAAAATTACATATAATGTGTTAGTGAAAAACAGAGCATATCGCTTTTATGGTGGTAGTCCACCATACGCCCGAGGGACATTATATCATCCCCTATATTATGGAATGTATAAAAGTATATATATGATATAATTTTCTAATAAGTATAATGACGTTATAAATATCTTATATATTACTTATATCAATCATTTTACCCATCTATGATAAGTGGTAATGCAAAAACAAATGACATCTATTCATGTGGTAGTAGTTCAACGTACACAAGAATGATGATTTCGTAACCATTATAATGGAAGAGTGGATGGTAGTATGTCTTTAAAAAAATTTATATAATATACTATGGATACTATATAAATTTTTTGTATTGATACTTATGTTATATGGAAGAATATATAAAATAAAACCCCAGGTTTAAAAATGTTACATCTTTTTAGCATAAACTCCAAAGGTTTGTACCAAAAAACTTCTTAGGTGGTCTTTCTTTCCAGAATAATGACTATATGATGAGATGAGGAATTTTTTGAAGAGATTTGGGTAGTTATTTTATAATCCAAACTTGTGTGATTGTCTATATAAGAGTTTATAGGGTGTGGCCTTTAATATGTAAGGTGAATTGAATAAATATAATTTTGTGACAAGATTCAATCATACCCTTTTTTAATTATGCTTGAAGAAGAAAAATATTATATTATCAAAACCAAAAAAATAAAATGTAACCATATAGATAAAAAAAATTGAATTGTTTTCCTATTTTTTAACATTTATCATATTATGTTCACCCCTCCCTTTGTAAATCTATTTTTTACCTTAAGCATGGTAATTAATAGTTACTTTTTCCACTATTAAATTTTTTTTATCCAAAAAATATTTTATTTTGATTCCAAATATGGAAAATATTTTTCCAAATTCTACTTATAGAAGTAGAGAAATTTAATTTGGTATTAATCACGAGGACATGACGAAGAATCAAGTATTTAAAGTGAAATTGTTCAAAACATTACAATATTGTTATATAAGAATTTAATATGAAAATGATTATATAAACCTAAAATTTATTAATACATATATAAATTAACTAATAATAGTTAAAACCCAATTAAATATATTATTTAAAATTATAAATAATTTATATTAAAAATATTTTTTAATTAAAAATCAATATTACCACAATTAATTGAAAATTGAATTATTTCTATAAAATTTCAAAAATTAATCATAAGGTTATTTTTGATATTGAGGATTTATAAATTTTGTTTATTTTTTAAAATAAAAATTAAAAAAGTACCCAAAATTTATTTTACTTTATTTGTGTTAATTATGAATAATCCGTATTTTAGAAAAATGCGGTTTTTTAGAAAAAAAATTCTTTTTATTTTGAATGATTGTTATTTTATTACTAATCAATAGAGAACTAATAAATATATATATGACAAATATATCAATAAATTACTCAATCTTGTTAAAAAAATCATTTTAATGGCCATAATATATAATAATAAATAATACTATAATTTTTTGGCAAAACTCAGGCTTTCATGTTACATAATATACTGAAGATACTCATTGTTACGTGTAAAATAAGTAAAACTCGGTGTTTCATGAAAATAAATCAATTTATGAATGTGAATTTATTTAAAAATAAATATATCTCAATGTCCAAGGGTGTAATATTTTCTTTTAGGTTTTATGATTGCTTCTTTATACATAATTGAATACAACATTATAAATTTTAAATATCAGGGTGTTACAATATTGGTGATGTATACATGAAAAATGAATCACAATGCTTTATGGTGTTGGTAATCAACATGTACGCATCAATTAGTTTTTCAATTTGCAATATATTTAATTGTAACAATATGAATGATATATAATCACTCCAAAATGTTTCACATGTCACTAATGTCATATATATATATATATATATACGTTCCTAAAATCGACCATTACAACAAGTCATGAGTGTCATGGATATAAATTTAACTACAGTAGTTCGCGAGATGGTAGTCCATTATACGCACAAGCGATGGTTTTATTGTCCATTTGATAGAAAAATGATATGGAAAAAATTTATTACATTAAGAAAATAAAGTATCATCCAATTGAATATATTAATGTATTTGTTTATAATTTTTTGATGACGTTTTCAATGATTTAATAGAACAAATAAAATAAAAAAACCACTAAATAAATATTCCTTTCCTTGAAATAACCACTTTTGATCTATAAATAATGCCTTTTACGGTTGGTTTAATGATCAAACCATGACCTTTACCACTTGTGGATGGACGTAAGGTAGAGATGTTGGTAGGTATTTTATTATCAAACTCTCAATTGTTTTTATATATGAGAGGATTGGGTTTTAACTTCAATAATGGGGGAATGGACATAATTACAATTTCTATAAAGATAAAAATATATTTACACTGGTAATTTTTTTTACTGTTTTAAATATTAAATTCAACAAAAAATTATATTTCCTATATTACCTAATATTAATATTTTGGATTCCATATATGGAATATTTTTTTATGAAATTCATGTTTCTGAATATTAGTGCATCAATTTAAATGTTAAAAGGAAAAACCCAAATATTAATGGGGTTTCATATAAATGAATTTTATGAAAAAATATGTTTTTAATAAATTATCTATAATTTTAATTGTAATAATATTTATCTTATGCTATTTAGTAAATATAAGATAATAAAATTATAAATATAATCTAAAATGTAATATTACTTTTTTATCACATGAAATGAAGAATGTATTTTTAAATAATAATCGATATTTTTCTTTAATCGTTGAAAAATAAATCATCTAAAAAACATAACAGAAATTTATACTAATCTAATTTTAAAATGTTAAAATAAAATTTGATGTTCAATACTTGAATTGAATATCATATAATTTTGGAATCTGTATTTGAAATAAAACCATATATTCCATCGAGAGAAAATTTAGATTGAAATAATTCATTTTTATATTGACTAAAAAGTTAAATAATATTATTATAATAAATATAAATATATATAATCTAATGAATGAATATTAATAATACATGAGAATTATTTATATTAACCTTACCAGGGTTGTAACAAGGACATCCATTGTTATTAATTTCTATCAATGATGAAAAATAAAATAATTTTTATTATGTGAATAGTGGACAACCAAATCCACAAAACAATGTCTATATTTTTCAACACTATAATTATTTAATTTAAATTTATCATAAAAATTGATTTATCACATATATTGAGAAATGTAATCATTAATTTTGAAAACAAAAGACTATCATAACAATGAACGAAGAATTTTGTTTGTTATTTGAAGCCTTAACGAGGCATTCAAATAATAAATTTAATGAAAATATATTTTTCTTATAATATCTATAATATTATATAAATGTTAACTAATTTTTATATAAGAAACTTTTTATACACACAAAATCATTATAATATCCCCTGATTTGGGTTCATTTTACCACCTAAATGAACAATGTTATCCGGAATTCACCATGAATGACTAGAAAATATTAATAAATAATTATATTATTTATTAATATTGTAAAGGTTATTTAAATTATTATTCAACGACTTTACTATTAGTTAATTTACTTATTAACATATCACCTTTTAATCATTAAACTTGTTATAACCAAGGGATAATAACATAAATTTCCCCAAACCATATCGAATATTTCACATAAGAATATAAAAAATAAAACATTATTGAATATCACATATTATTCTACAATTATTATTATATGATTGATGAAAATTTGGATATGAAGAGTAAAATAAATTATTAAGAAACAACTAGAAAATAATTATTATTACTTACTCCTAATATTTATTATCATTAAAAACATTTTAGTATACATGGATAATATGTTTATAAATAGAATTTATAAAACAAATTTGATATTTATGTGGGCATATAATATGTAATTAATATAGTTATGTTTATTGTCATGATTTATGATCACATTTGATTAATTGGGAAAACAATTTTTGGCTTTCATTGACTTGTTTTTAAATATATTGGAAACATTTCATATTGTGAACCATCATTTATTTTTTGTAGTGTAATTGTTATATAATGAATTTAATTTTCCACATTTAGGAAATTCATAGGGTTTTATGATAAATACAAATTTATTTTTAAAGTGGACATTGATTTTAATAGACCAAAACTCTCCAGTCCATTCCATTGTGAAAATGTGGTGTTAGAGGTGTTCGGGGAGGTCATGACGACTTGGGGTGAGTTTGGGTGGACTTTTAAGGAAAGATAAAGGGTTATAGACTTCGCAAGAGAGGCACAAGTTTTGTCAAACTGTGGGTCCAAACCGAGCGAGGTTGGTGTTGGAGGTAGTAGAAAATGCATGGTTAGCACATGGTTTGTCTAACCATACGGCCTAACCGTGCGAGGAGTGTTTGAAGAGGCAAGATCTAGCGCACAATTATCACATAGTTTGGTAAACCATAAGGACAAACCGTGAGAGCACTTATTGTTTGATCCTAAAATTTTTGACATGAACTAATTTTCCTTTTAATGGTTCGTTTAAGACTCTATGCGGCCATAACACGAGATTACCCTTCCTTGGAGATAGAAGAACCCCTCCCAAGATTTTTGATGGTGATCTGGAGGTTTTTCTTTGCAAATCAATGCTGGTTTATCGAGGTATGTGATCCTTTTTGTTGGTTTCCTTAGATCTACCTAGATATACTCCTCCTCTCCTCTTGGGATCATAGATCTAAGCCTGTTATGGGTAGCACTAAGTTTTTGTATGTTGATTATAATGAGATTTGGTCTTGGTTGTGTTAGGAAAATATATCTAGGGAGGATCCTTGGTGAATCAGCCCAGTCTTCTTGGGCGTTCTTCGACCATTGTGGTTTCCGTCAAAACAGATAAGGTAGGGGATTCGTGGGTTCTCTAATTGTTTATGTGAAATCCTAGAGTTATCATGATTTAGCCTTTGCATCACAATGGAATTGACCAAATTAAATACTTGAAACTGATTAAAAGAATTGGTTTGATTTCATGTTGTTGCTTTGTTCTGTGATAATGGTTCTCCTCTTGATTTGCTAGATTTTGTGATATATATGCCTTTCTTGTTAGCAAGTTGCTCTTGAAGAAATTGATAAAGAACGTAAATCCAGAATTAATTGATAATTAATTGGCTAAAGATAAAGAGGCATGTAAAAAAATCCAGTTGTTTTTCTGGATGTTGTTCCAACTTCATGTTAATCAAATTAAGGCCGATAATGTGTTTAATTCTGTTGGTTGGTAAACCTGAAAACTGTTAGTGCTAGTTGTTTGAAGGCCAGATGCCTTGTTAAAGGGCCAAGATCCCAAATTGATGTGATGTTTGTTTTCCTACTTCTTGTGTGGTGATGTGACCCTGAGAGGGTGTTGTGATATGTGGGAGCATGGAGGCCTTGTGGTTGTGGCAGTGGATGATGCCTAGAGTGGTGAGATGCATCAGTTTATGCATATAGGTGTCAAGGAAGACACCAAGGATGATGGAATGGGATGGATGTGATTGTTGGATGCATGGTTCTTAGTTTTTTATTTATCTTGATTACTATTCCCCACTGCTCAAGGTAGCTGTTCTTGCTTACCCTTATTCCGAAAGTGGTGAAGACACACGGGGTATGCCATGTGCTTTCCGTGTTTAACATCTATAGGGATAATGGGTCTATGCTCTTGCTATAGGCGGAAATGACTCGACGGGTAGTACATCTACTAACCATGTTGATCCCCTTGTGTTTATTTGCATAGGATTATTTTCTATAAAGACTGGGAATATGGGAATGTAATTCTGTAATGAATGTTTGAATAAATGATGTTAACCCATGGGGTAAGAGTTTTTCGGAACTTAATGATGAGATTGAGAAATGTTGAAGGGACATTGGAATTTGGATGTAAAGTTAATGGAATTTAATGTGTTTTTCCCTTGGTTAATTAAAGGTGGAATAACTAATTAACATACAATGGAACCAATAAAAAGAGAATGAAGTAACCTAGTAGGGATCTTTAAAGGGTTGTGTACTTATAAGATACATAGTATTAGAAGTGGTAGCCTAGAGTCAGAGAGACGTTAGCTGCAGTTGTTTCTAATACTAGGTTATTCCCATAGTGTGGTTGTGAGTTATATTATATTCTGTAATTTTTGTGTTTCTATATGATACTCCACCCTGTGAGTTAGGGAAACTGGCACCCCAGGGATTCTAAGCCATGAGGGATGTTTTCCCCAACATTCTGGTGGGAGGATGAATGACTGACTACCCCTTTTACCCCACTCTCTTCTCTTGGTAAATATTATTGCCATTAGGCACAACGGTTAGTTTTCCCCATATATATTTGTAGAGGGTTGTAATGGCTCGTGGTTATTCACACACATATATTCTAGATATAGTATCCTACGGACTACTATGGATGTAATGTGTATAGGCTGTGATGGCTTGAGGATCCTTACTCAGTGTATGGGCTTTAATAGCTTGAGGTATAATACTCGACGTATGATACTCGTTATGTGAGCTGTGGTGGCTCCTAGAAACCACCTGGTTACTTATGGTGGTCAGGATGGTGTGGTGCTTAGCCTAGGTGTCTGCGGGAAAGACTTTTTGGTGCACATGGTGCAGATTGTGGAGCTTAGTCCAGGTGTATTCAGGAAAGCCTTTGGAGAGAGATGCATAGGATGTATGTCATTGGGGGAAAAGAGGAAAACCAGTGGGGAAGTAGTAGAAGGGTACCCTGGATATTATTTACTATATGAAATAATCTTTTATGTGTTACTTGGTGAGAGTAGCCATGGCGAGGTTGGGAACTTAGTATACGTGTTTAGGTGACGTGTTAGTTTCACATGGTGTTTACTATTCATTAGCATGCTTTATTTAACTTTGAATTAGAGAATTTAGGGAGGATCCTACTATGTATACTATTATACTCAGCCTACGTATATATAAACTATTTTTCAGGTCACTTAGAGCAGGTTGGAGATTAGGCTGGTTACTACTAGCTTGTGGTTGCAGGCGCTGTTCGGGCTTGTGATCGCTTCTGTTTTCACATTATTTTGGGTACTCGCAGTTTTCCATTTTTGTTGTAGTACATTGTCATTACATTACACATGTGAACTTGGGGTTTCAATTATACTTCAGTTTTGAGTTGGAGTTGGTTGGTGTCTATCTTATCTCTCTCTTCCGCGTGTGTTTTCTAAGAGAGTAATGCCTACTATTTGTGTATTTATTATACCCTCGGTGTTAGTCGCCAACCGGGGCCTACTGGAGGTGGGACTTGGGGGGTCATCATTTCCCTTCTCACATTTCTGGCCTAGGAGGGGTACAATTTGTGGGGGGGGGGGGGTCATGACATAGTGTTAACAGAGGGTGGTAGAGGGATAGGATGGAGTTTGGAGTTAGGCACATGCGAGGTTGCCTGGGTCAGTAGGGAAATGGTGCCATTCATGTCTAGCAAGTGAGGTAAACACTGCAGACCGGCTAAGACATAGTCGTTTAGGTACCCATATGATCTGATGCACGGAACATTATTCTTACAATGTCTACTAAACAAGGTGATATTGGTTGTAGGGTAGAGATGTAGGAATGGATCATGAATCATTCTTCTTTGTGCTTGTGTTTGAATGGGTAGACTTTTCTATAGGTTAACTTAAAATGAATAAAATAAAAAAATTAAATAATTAATATTGAGTCTTCGATATTACAGGGTTAGGAGATCAATTTGTTTGTTATTTTACAGGTATGGCTCCATGTTGACGTCCTCGTCAGTTTTTCACAAAAAATGTCTAGCAGGCTATTCCAATAGATCGCCGTAGGGTAAAGGTTGACGAATATGACACTTGGAGGAAAAAACTCCGAGGGATTCAGCACCAGAGTCTAAAGAAGTACAAGGTCTATTCGTCAAATAAAGTCACAGAAGACTGGTTGGACGATGTCAAGATAGGATTCAATTCGATCAGTTCTCAGAAAGATCACTGGGTGTCCTTAGCTGTGACGTTGCTGCATGGATTAGAAAGGTAGTGGTGGTTCTTATTCCGCGGGGATTGTGGGGAGTCAGCGATCACATGGGAAGAGTTCCGAGACAAGAATAGAGTCAAGTTATTTTCCTTGATTGCGAAGGCCTCCAATCTCCAGGAGCTTCTTACCCTTTAACAGGGGAGCACTACTGTTCGAGTGATTGTAATCCATTTCAGAAACCTTTTACGATATTCTTTGAACCTGTTTCTAGATTAGGAGGCCCGGGTGATGCATTTATAGGAGGCTTTGCATCATGATATCCAATTCCAGGTCACCCCATTTATACTGAAAACATATCTTGAGGTGGTGGAAAGGGCATAGGTTTTCGGGAGGACTAGGGCTAGGACCAGATCATCACGAGAGGAGAATTGACATGATTCCTCACGAAGCAGAGTTGTGGTCTGGGTTTCTCGGTTTTCAGGGAAGAAGAGTTTCTGTTCAGCTAGGGGTAGGTCCCAGCCCTCCATATCTCGTTTCTCTAGAGGCATCAACTCTTAGGAATATGCTAAGGAATCGAGATCTTGTTTTTCTTGTGGTGTTCGTGGTCATGAGTAGCAGGAGGGACCGACCTTTCAGAGTGGTCATCGTGCACCGGGTACTACACTCCAGGTTCCTCCTTTGAGACAGTTCCATCCAAGGTAGTAGTAGCATCAGTTTTCACAAGCTTTAGATTAATAAAGAGTGGATGGGGAAGGAAGGGGACATCCCCATGATGCTCTCCATCCTCAGAGAGCAGTGCACGACCGTTGTGGTGGTCATCATCAGGGTCAGAGAGGCCATGGAGGAGGTCATGGTCATTATCATGCTCTAGCATTGCCAGCACCAGATGAGCCAGATGTTGTTCGTGGTACCCTTTTCTTGTTTTCTACATTGGTTTATGCCTTGTTTGATTTAGGAGTGACACACTTCTTCATATCACCTACCCATGTCCATGCTTTGGGACTTGATGTAGAGAGGCTTGCAGTGCCCTTGGATTTGAGTACGCCAGTTAGAGGTCGATCTGACTTGTTTGAAGTATATAGAAACTGTGAGCTAGTGTTGGGGCAACACCACTCTTGGAGAGGTTGCCTATGTTTACGAATACAATCATATTACATCAACTTCGGCATGGATTGGTTGTATTTGATGAAGGATCTCGTGGATTGTTTCAAGAAGATGGTTGTTTTGCAAGGTGTGAATGGAGAACACGTGGTATTTGTTGGTGAGCGAGATCCTTGGATGGGCCATTGGTGCATTCCATCCTTATCATCCGTGATGGCCGAGATGATGCTGAGTTTTTTATAGGTTCAGTCATCGGTGTTTCCTAGGGTCGTAGAGGGGTACCCTGATTTCTTTCTTGAAGAGGTTGTAGCATTACCCCCTCGACGAGAGATCGAGATAAAACCATGAGTGTCTCCTATATCCATTTATCCATATAAAATGGACCCTTCTATGTTATGGGAACTACGTATACAGCTTGATAGTCTTTTGCATTGCGGTTTTGTTCGGCCATGTGTGTCACCATGGGGTGGTCCAATTTTGTTTGTGAAGAAGGCTGGCGGTAGATTGCAGTTTTGTGTCATTTATCATCGCTTGAACAAAGTGACAATAAAGAATCTCTATCCTCATCAGTGGATTGATGAATTATTTGATCAACTGAAGGGTGGATGTTTATTCTCGAAGATCGACTTGTGGTCAGGATATCATCAAATGCGTGTGAATGATGAGGATATCCCAAAGACTACTTTACGTTGACATCATGGGCATTATGAGTTCATTGTAATGTCGTTCAGCGTGATGAATGCTTTAGCTTTGTTCATGGGATTGATGAATGCTGTGTTCCGTGAGTTTTTGGAAATGTTTGTGGTAGTTTTAATCGATGACATCCTTGTGTAATCCATGTCTGAAGAGGAGCATGTAGAGCATCAGTGAGCCGTTTTGGGAGTACTTCTCCCACAATAGTTGTTCAGGAAGTTGTCTTAGTGTGAGTTTTGGGCTCGATATGTCTGTTTCAGGGGTCATGTTGTGTCCTTATAGGGAGTAGCTGTGGATCCATCGAAGATAGAAGCAGTTTTATCTTGGGAAGCCCCCAAGACAGTGTTAGAGGTGCGAAGTGTCCATGGTCTTGCAGGCTACTACATAACGTTTGTATCCAATTTCTCTTGAGTTGTATCTCCTCAAACATCTTTGACCAAAATGATCCGGCATTCATATGGACTGATCAGTTCCAGGAAACCTTCGAGTATCTAAAGGATAAGATAGAAAGTGTTCCAGTCCTTTGTCTTCCAGCAGTGGAAGTTCAGTTTGATTTTTTCTGCGATGCATCACATCTTGGGTTAGGTTTTTTTCTCATGCAGTAGAGGTCAGCTGATTCTTATGGTTCATGGAAGTTGCGTCCCCATGAACTCAACCATGCAACCCATGACCTTAAGTTGTCATCCATGGTGTTTTCTGAGATGTTTTCGAGACATTAACTCATTGGTGAGTGCTTTTTGGTTTTCACCGATCATAAGAGTTTGAGGTATGTTTCATACCAGTGTGACTTGAAGTTACGACAGCATCGGTGGAAGGAGTTCTTGCAGGAATAAGACTTTGAAATATTGTATACACATGGAAAGGTGAATGTGTTAGACGATGTGCTAAGATTAAAGTCACGTAGTGATTTTGTGCATGAATCCAGTGATTCTTGGAGATTAATGGAAGAACTGTCAGCATTACATCTTGATATGGGAGATGTTGGGGGTATAGGTTTTCTTTTTCAGATGACGGTACAGTCATCCATGATGTTGAGGGTGGAAGAGTCCCAATTGGGGGATCTTGAGGTGCAGGTCTAGAAATACCGAGTTGTTAGTTGTGAGGCCACTAATGGTTGGACTAAGGATGAACAACACATTTTTTTTTATCATGGAAGGATTTTTGTTCCCTTGGAAATGCACGAGATGGTCCTCAGAGAGTTCCATGGTTCTCCATTAGCAGTGCATCCTGGTGTGACAAAGATGTAATGATCATTGAGGAGTCATTTTTGGTGGCCTGCGCTGAAGCGTGTGTTTGCAGAGTTTGTGTCTCGATATTTAGTCTTCCAAAAGATGAAGGGTTAACACCATGTTCCTGGTGGTCTTCTCTTTCCATTAGAGATTCCTCAGTGGAAGTGGTAGGACATCTCAATGGACTTTCTTACGGGTTTACCTCGATCTCCCGAAGGTTATGATGCCATTTTGGTGGTAGGGGATCATTTAACAAAATCCTCCCACTTTATAGCAATCAAGGTGTCAATCTAAGTGGATGTTTTGTCGAGGCAGTATCTGGAGGTGGTGGTGAGACTTCATGGTGTTCCTAGGACAATCATTTCTGATCGAGATTCTTGTTTTACCTCCAGGGTGTGGAGTGGTCTCCAACATGATTTCAGTTCTCAACAATGCCTTAAAACTTCTTTTCATCCTCAAATGGATGGTCAGACAGAGTGAACCATCTAGACTCTTGAAGACATATTACTCTCTTTTGTTCTTGAATTCACAGGTTCGTGGATGAGGCACATACCCATGTAATAGTTCTCCTACAAGAATAGTTTGAAATCCACCATTGTTATGGAGCCGTTTGAAGCCTTGTATGGACAACCTTTCCATTCTTTTTTGCACTAGACTGGGGTCGGAGAGTCAGTAATTATCAGACCAAAACTACTGTAGATTACAATAGAGATGGTTCAGGTGATTTGTGAGAGGATGAAGGCAGTGCAAGATCGTCAGAAATCATATGCTTATCAGAGGAAGAGACCTTTGGAGTTTAATGTTGGGGATCATGTGTTTCTAAAGGTGAATCCCCGTCATGGGCAGCGAAGAATTGGTCTTTAATGTAAGCTTTCTGCCCGGTTAGTTGGGCCCTTCGAGGAATTAGATTTTGTGGGAGTTTTGGCGTATCCAGTAGCACTTCTCCCTCAGATGTGTCGGATACATGATGTTTTCTATGTATCACAACTACATCATTATATTCATGATGAATCCCACATCATCGATTGGGGAGAGATTGATGGTGATGATTATGCCACCTTTTAGGAGAAACCTGTGGATATCCAATACCACAAGGAAAATGTGTTGCACGGGCGTTCCCTCCCATTAGTTCGTGTCTTGTAGCGACACGGTGACATGGAGGAGAGTACCTGGGAACGTGAATCACAGATACGTTCTCAGTACCCAGAGTTGTGTGATGTTTAACTCTTTCCATGTATCATTATAGCTAATGTGGTTATGAAACTTTCATGTTTTTGAAATGGATCCCTTTGTTACTTGGGTGGCTTTCTCTCTTTTGCGAGGTGTCTCGGTGGGTGGTTGTTCAGAACCTGTTTCGTTTTCTCTTTAGGGGGGTTTTGGATTCTCGAGGATGAGAATGTTTCGAGAGGTATCTGATGTAATGTCCTAGACCTCTCCGGTCCATTACATTGTGAAAATGAGGTTCTGGAGGTGTTCCAGGAGGTGAAGGTGACTTGGTGTGCATTTGGGTGGACTTTTAAGGAATGTAAAAGGGTTATGGGCTTCACATAGGAGGCGTATGGTTTGTACAACCATGTGGCCAAACCATGAGAGGTTGGTGTTGGAGGCAGTATCCCACGCACGGTTAGCACACAGTTTGTCTAACAGTGATGCCTAACCATGCAAGTAGTGTTTGAAGAGGCAAAATCTAGCATATGATTAGCGCACGGTTTGGTAAACCGTGCAAACTAATAGTGCGGGAACATAAAGTTATATCCTAAAATTGTGGATCTGAACTATTGTGCCTATAAATGGTTCATTTAAGACCCAAATTGGCCATAACTCGGGATTACCCTTCCTTGGAGATAGAAGAACCTCTCCCAAGAGTTTTCGAAGCGATCCGGACGCTTATCTTTCACAAATCGATGCCAGTTTCTTGAGGTTTGTGACCCTTTTTGTTTTTTTCCTTAGATATACCTAGATCTACTCATACTCTTCTCTTGGGATTATATATCTACACCTATTATTGGTATATCTATGTGTTTGGATGTCGATTATGATGAGCTTGGGTCTTGGTTGTGATTGGAAAATAGACTTAGGGGGGATCCTTGGTGAATCGGCCAGGTTATCTTGGGCGTTCTTCAACCGTTGTGGTTTCTGTCAAAACCATTGAGGTAGGGGATTCGTGGCTTCTTTAATTGTTTATGTGCAATCGTAGAGTTATCCTTATTTGGCCTTTGTATCACAATGGAATTGACCTAATTAAATACCTGAACTAGATTAAATGAATTGGTTTGATTGTATGTTGTTGCTTTGTTCCGTGATAATGGTTCTCCTCTTGATATGCCAGATAGTGTGATATATATTCCATGCTTGTTTTCATGTTGATCTTGATGAAAATGATAATGAAAGTAATGCTAGAATTAACTGATAACTAATTGGATAAAGATAAAGAGGAATGTAAAAGAATCTGGTTGTTGTTGTTGTGGATTTTTTTCCAACATGGTGTAAATCAACTTGGGGCCGATGATGTGTTTAATTCAGTTGGTTGGTAAACATGAAATCTGTGGGTGCTTTTTGTTTGAATTCCAGATGCCTTGTTAAAGGTCTAGGAGCCCAAATTGATGTGATTTTTTTTCTTCTACTTGTGATGTGATGTGAACCTAGGAGGGTGTTGTGATATGTGGGGGCATGGAGGCCTTATGGTTGTTGAAGGGGATGATGCCTAGAGTGGTGAGATGCATCAGTTTATGCATATGGGTGTTAGGAAGGACACTAGAGATGATGGAATGGGATGGAATTGATTGTTGTTTTCTTGGTTCTTTTTTTGGTTGTTTATCTTCTTTACATTTTACCCACTACTCAAGGCAGCTGGTCTTGCTTACCCTTCTTCCAAAAGAGGCGAAGACACACGGGGTATGCCACATTCTTTCCGTCTCTAGACTCTAAAGGGAGAATGGGTCTACATTCTTGCTATATAAGGAAAAGATTTTACTGGTAGTACATCTACTCACCATGTTGATACCCTTGTTTTTAGTAGCATATGATGCTTTTCTAGAATGCATGGGAATAAGGGAATGTAACACTATAATGAATGTTTAAATAAATTATGTTAACCCATGGGGTTGGAGTTTGTTGGAACATAATGATGTGGTTGAGAACTTTTGATGGGACAGTGGATTTTGGATGTGATGTTAAGGGAATTTAATGTGGTTTTGATCAAGGTTAATTAATGTTGGAAGAACTAATTAATGTATAGTGGAACTGATAAAAAGGGAATGAAGTATCCAAATAAGGCTCTTTAAATGGTTGTGTGCTTATAGGATACCTAGTCTTATAAGTGGCAGCTCGGAGTCCGAGAGACATTAGCTGTAGTTGTGTCTAAGACTATGTTATGCCCATAGTGTGGTTGTATGTTATAATATATTTTGTACTTGTTGTGTTTCTATATGCTACTCCAGCCAGTCAGTAAGGGAACTGGCACCCCAGGGATTTTGAGCCCTGTGGATGGGGGTGTTTTCCCCAACATTCTGATGGGAGGATGAATATTTGACCACCCCCTTTGACCATGCTCTCTTCTCTTAGTAGATATTAGTGCCATTAGGCACAACAGTTAATTTTCCCCATTTATGATTGTACAGGGCTGTAATGGATTGTGGTTATTCAAACACATATGTTCTAGATATAGTATCCTATGGACTACTATAGGTGTAATGTGTATAGGATGTGATGGATTTTAAATCCTTACTCGGTGTATGGGCTGTAATGGCTTGAGGTATAATACCCTACTTATGATACATGTTATGCGAGCTGTGATGGCTCTCGTAAGCTACATGGTTACTTTTGGTTGCGAGGATGGTGTGGTGCTTAGCCCATGTGTTTGTGGGAAAGCCATTGTGGTGCAGATTGTGGAGCTTAGCCCAGGTGTATTCGGGAAAGCCTTTAGACATAGATGCACATGACGAATGTCGTTGGGGGAAAAGAAGCAAACTAGTGGGGAAGTAGTAGAAGGGTACCCTTGATATTATTTACTATATTCTATATTATTGTATTAATTACTTGGTGAGAGTAGTCGTGGTGAGGTTGGGAACTTAGTATACATGATTAGGGGACTTGTTAGTTTCACTTGTTGTTCACTGTGCTTTAGCATGATTTATTTACCATTTCACAAGAGGATTTTAGGAGGATCCTACTAAGTATACTTTTATACACACCCTACGTATATATAAACCGTTTTTCAGGTCTGTTGGAGCTGGTTGGAGATCATGCTGGTTACTAATAGATTATGGATGTAGGAGCTGTTTGGTCTTGTGGCTGCTGCTGTTTTTACAATCTTTTGGGTACTTGCAGTTTTACCTTTCAGTTGTAGTACTTTTTCATGACATTACATATGTGCACTTGGGTTTTCTATTATAATTCAGTTCTGAGATGGAGTTGGTTGGTGTCTATCTTACATCTCTCTCCTACATGTGTTCTCTTAGAGGATAATGCCTCCCATTTGTGTGTTTATTATACCCTCAGTGCTAGTCGCCAACTCGGGGCCTACTGGAGGCTGGACTCAGGGGTCATTATCTCCCTTCTCACATTGCATGCCCAGGAGGGGTACACTTTGTGGGGAGGGGTTCGTGACATTTATTCAAATGATACCGAAGGTTTAAGATTATTTAATAAATTTACACCCATTATTGTGTTATAATGTGTCTTTGAGAATTTTTTTGTACTATTTGTTTCTAGAAGAATAATAATCAGGGTTTTATTGATCAAATTTTTATATAGGTTTATGGGTTCTTCCTATATTTTCAATAAACAAGCATGGATTATTTTTTGGATTATGTGGTATTGGAATATTACCAATCCATAAAATGAACTAGATACACTTTTTGAGTAGTGGTATTTTATATAATTGTGTTTCATTGGTTGTGCTAATTTTTTGTCTTCATAAAATTGATAAATATTTTACTATAAGAGAAGGTTATTATTAAATAAATATAAACTAAAAAAAGATATTATTGATTCATCCATACCCCTCTCAGTGAAACATTGATTATGGGTTCCCCTTATCACTGTCTATAATTTATCTCCACATATTTCTACCATTTTCAAATAATTACTCATAAAATGAATAATGTATTTAATTCATAAACTATGTTATTTATCATCTAGTATCCATATGGAGTACATAATAAAAAGTTATCCATATTTTCTGTGATAAACAATAAAATTTTATTTTTGAGCAGTGTATATAGATATGATATATGGTATAAAAAATAAATATATCCATGATAACAAATATGGATATCTAGATAAAATATAATATCAAATGATCATTGGAATGTTAACATTTAATAGAAACAATATTGATAACAACAATAACTCACATAAGTGAAATTAAATACTATCCTTGATATAAAATAATCATAAACCATCCAAAATAAAAATTATATGGTATCAATACATCAAATCCCTAATGGAGTATATATTAAAAAATTGTTTGGTCAATTAATAATACTAATACCATAGAATTTTGTTTAATAGTATTTTTGATGAAATTGTTGAATTAATTTTTAAAATAATTTTTTAATAACAATTTAATTAAAAAATGAAAAAAATTATAATTGATAATAAACCAAAAAGAATATAAAATAATAATTAATACATATAATTATTTGTAATGACTAGATATTAAATTTATGATATACACATTAAAACAATGGATCTGTTAACTTTTTATGTAAATGAAAAACAAGCAGTGTTTTGAAAATTACAAGATGGTATCATTATTTCCATTTTATAAATTGTAAAATTAGGTTAATATTTCAATAAAAAATTATTTGGGAAATGATTAATGTCATTTGTGAAAATATTTTCTAACAAGATGGTTTTTGTGGAAAATGGATTTTTAACTTTTTAGAGAAACCTAGACGAATATTCTAAAAAATATCCTTGATTTTAATTACCAATCAGTATAAATATGGTGATGTTACATAAAAATATGATGAGTAACTATAGAATGATAATATTTAGTAGTTATATTATACAATTCAGAAATTTTTTCCATAAATTTAAATTCATCAATAATCCATCATGAATATAATGAGATCCTGAAATACACTGTTCAAAAGACTGTAAAATTTTAGTGAGAATTAATAAAATGAATACATTTTTTTATTAGCTATATATTTTCCTAAAACAACTATAAATATAATATAATATAATAAAAACACATTATACCCATAGTTATACAATATCAATGACAATGAATTAGTAATATAACCAAATTAAATGAAATTTAGTTATGAATTTTTTTACCATTTTGTAATTTTTATGTCAAATAATCGTGGGTTAAATATTTCAAATTTAGGCTTAAAAATCAGTTTATTTTAAATTAATCATGATATAACATATCAAATGGTATGTATATACACCACATAAATAAAATTTATTTATAATGTTCAAATTTGAATCAATGAATCGAAATTGAGACCGAAACCCCAACAACAGAATCCTTTTCGTTGAACTTACGTTAAAATTCTATATAGTGGATTTAAAAATGTTATTATGTTATTAAAGAAAAATATATATATTTATAATATCATACATGATCCTTTTATAAAATATCATCATCAGTGAGTTAATAATGCTTCATTGTTTTCATTGTTTCTGATGTTAACAATCTCTTTTCTCGTTCATATTTTTTCATTAAAGATCAATTTAGTTTGGATATTATATAGATATATAATAGAAATAATACATATTTATCATAATTATATGTAAATAATAATTTTATTTCCACTCATTAAGTATGGATATGAAAAAAACTATGTTTAAATCATGGATATGGTATGCCATATATACACATCAATAATATTTACATTTTTTATTTTTAATCATTGAAAGGAATTAAGTAATAGTTTATCTATGAAAATTTAAAATAATATCATAAATAACCTAACATGTGTTTAAATATTATTATACATATCATTTTTTTTGTGGTGATGAAAAAAGAGTCACATCTTTCATGAATGTGGTAATCCAAACGTACATTAGTGATGTGATATTATTTTATTCTACAAAATAAAATTATAAATTATATTTTAGGATAGATAAATATTTAATAAATATCTTAATTATAAGTATATCACATATATTAATTAATTTAATCATTATCAATTTCCATGTAATTTTTTAGTGAGAAAAGACTCACATTTCATTAGGAGGTAGTAGTCCTCCGTACAGACGATTGATGTTATCGTATCAAAAATTAAATAGAATGTAAAATTATATGAATGATAGAATGAGTAAAAATGATTTTTTGTAATAAATATGATATATTTAATGTATATTCTCAATAATACCCAACCATTAATGGTTGTTATTTGAAAAATAACGGTACTAGTTTGAGAGGCAGTAATCTTTCGTACACACGAAACATGATTTCACAATCCATATTTTGAAAAAATGGGTGGTTATAGAAAATTAAATTAACAAAAACAATATAATTTTATGTAAAAACTATGTTTATTATGATTTTAGGTTAAAATAATTATTCATGAAGTTGGAGTGAAAAATAAAATGAAAACACTCAATGAAAAGAGTTATATATTTTTCTAGAAAATAATTTATGTTTTCAGAAAAAAATTTATTATAGGTATGATTTACTACCAAAATTAGACTGATAAGATAATATAATGAAAGTTGTGAAGTGATATGGTAAGTTTTATTCTGAAAAAAATGGTTTTATGGTTTTAATAATAGAGGATAGGGGTGGACATTATAAGTGAGTTTAGTGGAAAACTTATAATTATTTTGAAAATACTCTGTAATACGAAATTTTTATCATGAATCATGCCTCAAAAATTTGAAAATCATGACATATATTTGGAAAGGGAAATTGTGCAAAAAAAATGTTTTTATATCAAAATTTAATATGAAAATAATTATAATAACATTAATTAGATTAATAAATATATAAATTAACTAATGATACATTTAAATCAATTCGTAATTTTATTTAACAGTATACATATTTTATAATAAAAGGTATTATTCAATTAACATTCATTTTTATTACTCTTAATCGAAAAATGAATTATTTCAGAAAAAAGCGTAAAATTAACCATATGATTTTTTATAAAATGGTTATGTATTTTTAAAACAAAATCATTCTAAAAGTGATAATAATTCATTTTTCATTATGTCTGCAAAGCATGACTAATGTGTATTTGAGAAAAATGTAGTTTTTTTAGAAAATAAATATTTTTATTTTGAATGATTCTTATTTTATTACAAATGAATAGCGAAATTATAATTTTTTTTAACATAAACATAAAAATATGTTAATCAATATTATTCATAACTATCATTCAAATGGCTAGAAGATATAATAAAAAATAATTCCAATACTGTATTGTATTTCTGCAATACTCAGTCATGCATGTTACACAAGCTATTGAAGAAACTCATTTTTACATGTAACATTAGATACACTCGGTCATTCATGAAATTAAATCTATTGATGAGTGTGAATATATATACAAAAAATATATCGCAAATTCTAGGGGTGTAATATTGTATTCTATTCATTTTTATATCATATATGCTATTGTATAAAACGTTATTTTACAATATTTGTGATGTGGACATAAAAAAATAATCACAATTTTTTTGTGGTGGTGGTAATCCACATGTACACCTAAAAGACGATTCTATTTTTCAATATATTGAATGGTCAAAATATAGATGAAATTTAACCAATCCAGAATAATTTACATGTCATTAAAATCATATATATTCATATATACATAAAATACATCATTATAACATGTCATGAGTGGCATGAGTATAAATTGAATTACTCAGTTCATAAGATGGTAGTCCATTACATGCACAAGTAATGGTTTCATTATCTATTTGATGCAAAAATTATATCGATATACGTTATTACATTAAGAAAATAAATTATCTGCATATGGTATATATTAATTTAATAATATATAAATGGACGATTATGTTTTCAATGTGTTTAAAGAATAAATAGAATAAAAACTATCAGATATAAACATACATTTCTTCAAAAAACCAATTTTGGTCTATAAATAAAGCCTTTTTGGTAGGTTTAATGATCAAACCATGACCTTTATCACTTGTGGAGGGATGAAAGGAAGAGATATTAAAAGATATTTTATGAATAGAATTATTTTTCTGTTTATATATGATAGGATTGGTGATTACATTCATTACTAAGGGAATAGACATAATTTGAATTTCTAAAAATATAAAAATATATTAACTATGGTAATAGATGTTTACTGTTTTTACTATTCAATACAGGCAAAAATTATGTTTCCCTTATTACATATTATTTATTTTTATCTTTCTAAATATGGAATCTTTTTTATGAAATTTAATTTTATAAAATTAGTGAATTAATATTAAAATTAAACCCTAAAACACAGAGAATACTGGTTTTCCATAAATATATATTTTCATAGGAAATATGTTTTTTAATTTGTAATCTATATTTATGAATATAATAATATTGATCATATTTTGTTTATTAAATATAAATTAATGAAATTTTAAGAAAAATTCAGACTATAATATTACTTTTTAATCACTTGAAATGAAGAAGATAGGTTTAAATATAAATAGACAATTTCATTACACATTAAAAAAACATTTTATAAAGATACTATATATTTATCATAATCTAATTTTAAAATGATGAATTAAAAAATGAAGTTCAATATTTTTTATTAATATCATATATTTTTGTAATAATTCTTTGAAATAAAACCATATAATATATCAATACCAAATTTGGTTAGAAATAATTCTTTTTCTTTTCGATTTAAGATTTTTATAATATTATTATAATGAATATAAATATATAAAATATAATTACTTAATATTAATAATAAATGAAAATTATTTATATATTCATTATGAGGGTTGTAACAAGGACATCCATTATTATTAATTTCCATCAATATTGAAAAATAAAATAATTTTTATTAGGTTAATTGTGGAGTACCAACTCCACGGAACCATGTATAGTTTTTTTTAATTAAAATTATTTATTTATAATTTCTCATAAAATACTAATGTATGACATATATTGTGAAACGGAATAATAAAATTTTATATTGAAGACTACCACATCTATGAATGAATATTTTTTATTATCTTAATCCTTAGTTGGTCATTCTAATAATAAATTTTATGTAAATTTAAGATATTTATAATATTTATAAGATTATATAAATAATAAGTTTTCTTTATATGATAAAATTTTGAAACAAAAAAATCATTATAATATCTTATAATTTGGGTTCTTTTTGCCACATAAATAAACGATGAATTTCTAAATTCACCATGACTGCCTGAGGAATATTATATGATGATAATATTATTTACTAATAATATATAGGTTATTAATATTATTCTTCAGAAGTGTTTTTACTAGTTAAAATAATTATTAATATATCACCTTTTAATCATTACACATGTTATAAATAGCTTAACACAACATCCATTTCCACAAACCATATCTAAGACTTCTCATAATAAAATGAAAAATAAAACATTATTGAATATCTTATATTATTATACTATTATCAATCTATGATTGATGAAAATAAGGATACCAATAAAAGAAAGAAATTATTCTAAAGACACTAAAAATGATATGATTACTCACACCTAATATTTAAAATCAATAACAACTTGTTAATATTCATGTAGATAATATCTATAAATAAATTTTTTTAAAAAATTATTGATATTAATATGATTCTATAATATCTATTTAATAAAATTATTTTTATTATACACGATTTGTGATCACATTTGATTAAGTGGAAAACAATTTAAGGCTTTCCTTCCATCATTTTCAAAACCATTACACACATTTGATATTGTGAACCATTGTTTATTTTTTATAGTGTAGTTATTAACAAGTGAATTTAAATTCCCATATTCATGAAATTACTAGAGTCCAATGTGAAATAATATTTCAATTTTTAAATTGAAATTGATTCAAAAAATACCAAAGGTTTAGCATTATTTAATAAATTAACTCCCATAGTTGACTTATGATGTGTCTTCTAAAATTTTCTTCCAACAATACTTGTTCCATCCAACCTAATATATTATTTCATGTCATATATCTTCCATTATAGTGATAATTTTTTTATGAAATCATTTACAATTTATTTATTTCTTCTTATGAAATTATATAATTGTTAAGAAGAATTCGCATCCTTTTTAGGTATGGGTTCCCTAAATTGTCTATATTATACTTTCAAACGATTGTTCTAAATTTTATTTATAAGAATAATTAATTTTTATCACTTATTACCTTCATATATCTAATTTATTCCTTTTAAATGATGATTTTATTGTCTCAATTTATGATTTAGGATTTATTTAATAGTATATTAAAATATTACAATGGATTTCCAACCATTAAAATATATTTTTCTATAATCCACACCACATTTTCTATGAATCCTTTATATCTTATTCATGTATGATGTATTGAAAACTCAGTTTGAATTTATTTATTATTCCAAAATATTCAATGTAACATTATAGAAAAAGAAATTTAAAGTGAATGTAACTTTTATTTTTCACTATAGATAAATGAATACATAAAATTTATTACAATTTCACTACCATAATCATGTTTATCAATAATATTTATATTTAATTAGAAGTTGTTTTTAGGAATAACTTATTAAAAATTTCTAAGGAAATTCTATTTTTTAATGAATTTTAAGTTTCAAACTTTTACTTTATTATGGTACATTTTTGTGTTAGCAGTTGGAGATGTTATAGTACCCAATTTTAATTCCATTGGTTTATAATGATTTTATAAATTATTTTTTTCTAGTGGATCATAGGGTTATTGATTAATGATATGTGGGGTCCTATATCTTCCTAAAATTAATTAATAAAATTTATATATACTAAACATAAAATGGTTCATAAGGGGGTTTATATCAAGAAAATTCATAAGTTTGGGTTTTATCATAACATATATGGTACATGATATCCTTTATGAAAATTCAATGGGTACATTGTAGGATTTCATCCCTGAAAAAGTGTATACAAGAGAATTTCATAGAATCCAAAGGGAATAGGAGTTGATTTATCCAACACCAATATCCTTACAATGGGATTTTTCCCATGATCATGGGTACATAAAACTGTTATCTAAAACCTAATAAGGTACATCGGTGACAATCCCATGACCATTTGACAATTATTATCTTTTTGGAATACCATTAAAAATTATTTTTATTCTTATGTCTATCCAATTTTATTATATTAAAATCATAGTCCTACGATTATTCATTTTATATCATTATAAATGTATAAGGACTACACACATTTTTTATATGTTATCTACTTTTTCATTAATATTATATGATAATTTTCAGGAATTATAGAAAAAAAATTATTTCATTCTCAATATAAAATATATCTCTATCATGGTAAGGTTTATTTATATTCTTATGACTGTTCCCTTAATGAAATATTCATTCATTCTTAGTAATGCATTGTTTTACCTCAACCATTTCACATTTTTTCATTTCTGCATGTTATTATAAAAATTAAAAGTTAAGAAAAGAATAAAATACAGTTTGGAGAAGTTAATTCATAGAGTAATGTTTTAATGTATCATAAAATAAATTTATTATATGATTCCACCTCAAATAAGAAAAATAAAAAAATTCTAAGTGTGGTGTTAAACTATTGTTAGATGATATACATATGTGACATTTAAACATGATAAATATTTATTATATCACTTGAAATCAATGTTAATTTTTAAATTTATTTCTTTTTATCACTAAAACATGGAGTGTGAGTATGGGGTTCCATAGTTTTTATCAAACTAGTTTTTATTTTGTTTTGGTTTAGCTTAAATTTATTTATGATATTAATATATTGGAAAAATTGTGGATAATTATATACGAAATGTCTTTTTATATGATAATATTCATAAAATTTGTCAAGGTATATATTCTTATTTCTTCAGCTCATAAAATATTAGGGATAATAGAATTGAATACAGGTTTTAAGATATATGTACACAGAGTTTTTAACCAAGAAAAGTGAATGGTGGGTATTTTCTCAATTGTCACTCAGTTCATGATAAAGACACCAAACTACACATCCCATTTAAATCTCATCACTAATATGATTTGGATAAAACTCATTCACTTTATAAACTATTAATGAGGATATAACCATATATCTTGATTAGTTAAGGAAATATGAATAATAATATCAACAAATAACTTATATTGAAACCTATATATTCTTATGATATGTTGTAAGTATCATTAATGTGATATTTCTTCAGAGATCATAATATTTTTAAATTTTTTTAACTATTTATAATTTTATAAATTCCCATATTTAATGTAATGGATAGAACGTGAAAGACCTAATTAAAAAATGGGTGGATTTAAAAATGTTGAGATAGTCCCATCATGCATCCAAGTTATATGGAGAATGGATGTAAGACCTTGTTGAAAGGGTTTTAATAGTTTATTAATTGTAATATAAACCCTATTGAGCTCTCAAACACATCATTGTGGTAGTTTATTATTATCAACTCTTTCATGTTCCTACTTTTTGAAAAATTTAGTGGGTCTCATGATCTGATAATTATGTAGAAATGTATTAGTAAAATTGAAAATGTATTTTATATTATATATTCCTCCAAGGATGAATGTTATATTTTATTGGTATATTGTCTGGATGATAAAACCGATCAATGGTTGTGGCTAATCAAGAACATGAGGGAAAAGTATGAAATTTTCACTAGAAACTAGGATGATTCTACAGAGTAATTAATAAGGGAATATTCATTGTAATCTCTTAATACAAAAATATAGAATGATTAAATTCATTTGAAAATAATTTAAGATGAATTCATTATTACAATTGAATAAAACTATAATATATTTTATGGTATTTCAATAGTTTTATCATTGACCATATAATTATGGTCATTTGATTATTTATCTTTTTAAAGATGAGTTTCTATAAATATATGGCTATAAATTTTTTTAGATGCTATAAATATATAGTTAGCGATGAATAAATAGTTTAAATAAAAACAACAGACTCCCATTATTCTCATTGTTTGGGAGATAAAAAAATTAAAATCAATTTCAATGAGAAACCAAATGATAAAATCCTTGATATAGGAAAGTTAATATTTCGGCATGATGATAATGTATTAAAAATAATATTGGGGAATTCCCTATAGAACAAGAACATCATGGGTGGGAGAAAAATTAACCGATAAAATTATTCCCATTGAGATACGTATCAGATAAGAAAAAAAATAGATTGAGGTAATTTACAAAATAATGAAAACCCCTGAGTTTAATTCATTAATAGATTGGGTGGGGTAATTATGAAAAATATGTTGACAAAATACATGGTTTACACAAATAATTTATATTCACATCCACCTAATCCAAAAGAATATGTAAAACCCTCTAGAATATTAATTACTAATATAAAATGTGATAATGAAGTGTGTTATTAAATGAAATGAATATATATCATCCACTCAAAATTAAAAGAAATATTTTTTGTTTTTAGTGATATTACTCTAGTATATATAATGTTTTTAATAAATAAAAAAAACACAATTTTTTTATATTATTAGGAAAAAACATACTTTATTCTTTTATCCCATGATTAGGTTTATGAAATATGCTTCATAAAATAGTCTTACTATGCATTATTTATTTTGATTTAATGTGAGTTTGGTAATATATTTGTAATATCCACATATAACTCATTGTAAAAAAATCTAGAAATCCAATTTCATTAAAAAAAATCATATGATAAAAAATATTTTAAGGTATTCCTATGATATCTATTATAAGTAAATTCTATTATATGGGTTTTTATAATATACCATGTCAATTGTTTTTCTCAAATGATTGAAGGAAAAATAAATTTTATGGTTGACCTATAATGTGTGAAAATGGTATATTTCCTATTTTTTCTATGAGTCATGTGTATCTCTCATATACCCTTAGTGACACTAAAATAAAAAATCAATATTCCATAGATGAAACTTATTTGAGGTTGATATTATAAGAACCATATATTTTAGAAATTATTTTTCATTTTATTATCATAGTCTTTAATATATTGTCTCAAAAAACAACACAAAACATAAATTCTCTGGAACATAATAGATGAATATTATTAAGAAAATGTAATAATAATAAAATATCATTAAATAAAATTATTATAACCAATTGAAAAAACACAAAAATATGATTACAAAAATATAATAATGTATTTCTTCCAATAAATTTATTATTTTTATATATTTAATTGTAATGTAAAATCTGAATTTTTTACTTTAAGAATTTTTAATTTTTGAAAATTGATGAAAATTTCAAATTCAAGACATTAATATTTTAGTATTGTGATTTTTTGTGAAATTTGAAAAAAATGATTTTTATGTGAATTTAAATAAATAATTTCTTATAATGTACAACAATGTTTATGAAATTATCATAATATTATAATGAATTAAAATTCATTGAAAATCTTCCTATAAAAGTTTCTATTTATAATTAAAAATAAATCATAAAAAACAATTTTTTTTTGAAACCACGTCTTAACGTTTTTGAAAAGTAATAATTTTCATTAAAAAACAATTATATTCAATTTTTTTAAAATAATGTTTAAAAAAATGTAGAAATTAATTATATAAAGAAGATATAATTTTTTAAATTGAGATATAACTACAATTTAGTATCACCAATTTAATTTTTATGATGATAAATATCATAACTAGTATTTAATTTAATAACTACGATAGTGGGGAAACTGTTGTTTTCAAATAACAGTTTTATTAACAATGAATAATTATTATCTATTAAGATTAATTAAAAAAATTAAAAAATATAAATTTTAATCCTATTTTTAAATATATAAATACTCGCTCACTTTTCAGTCTGTAGTAATTTTAATTTATAATACATAATGGTAATTAAATATTTTTCTACAAAGAATATTTATGATATATTACATTTATATAATTAAAAGACAATGTTATCATAAATGGAAGATAAAATAGAATATATGGAGCCTATAATTATATTTATAATGTAAAAAATTAGTTATAATGGTTTCCTTATATTATTAGTAAAATGTAAAATACAATAGCAGAAACAGGTTTCCAATGTAAAAAATAAAAATAGAAAAACATAAAAATCAATTACTAAAACTCAAAAAACATATTAAAAAATATGAAAAAATTAATTTTGGATAAATTATAAACATTAAATGAACTAAAATAAATTATTCAATATTTTTTGATACATTTACCACAGAATAATATCATTCTATTGTTGAAAAATAATTGGTACTCACCAAATAATCCTTTTTCCATTTATAAAATGCATTGAATTTGGCCCCATAATACCACCAAAATACCATGACATTTTATCCTAAATATCTTCAATTTCTATCCTAATTTAATTATATAAATTCTATTAATCATATTTTCTCAATTATATTTACTATAATTTCATTTATAATGAAACTTTTAAGATAATGTCAATGTTCCTAATATGAGTATTATATAATCAAAAAATATTTCATCCTAATTTTCACTTGAGAATATATCATCAACACAGTATTATGAAGACCTCAATATAATCATAATCATTGTGGGTTATTATTTTGTTAAAAAAATTTATTTATCAATTCCCATTATTATATAAAAATAAAATTACATTAATATTGCATTGAAGGAACATATGTCACCCTAAAGAAACTCTTACATTTTTCATCAAATCATTTCATGTTTTATAATAGTTATATATTTTTTTAAGTAACATAATTATTATTTCACAAATATTAATCACAATTACAAATTTTCAAATACCTTCATTCAATCCCATTTTCTGAGAAATGAAATCGTTAATCATGCATATTCTACCGCTTCTAAGAATGTCGAGTTTCAATTTTCATCACCACCTTTCCAGGATAACTTTAAGAAAAATTTTAATGTATATACATGATATTTATTACATTATTAATAATATGTATATGTTATATAAATTTTAAATAATAATATGTAATTTCCTAAGAAATCATCAAAACATGATCTTGTTTTGGTCGGTTATATAACATAAGTGAACAATGTTATAATTTCTACTCCAGTAATGATTAAATAATGTAAAATAATAGTACTATAATTTATTAATATTTTATATTATATTATTTAAACTATTCAATAGTTATTTTAAAATATTTAATTTTTTTAATTGTTGACAATTCTATTATTAAACACAATTGAAAATGTTCATTAGAAAATCATTTTTCATGAACCATATCTGGGTTTTTTCACATTGAATTGTAAAATGGGAAGAAAATTTAGGGAATTTATATGAACTAATAAATAATCGAGTAATGATTAAAATTTTATGAATAATGAAGAATAAAACCACTATTTTGAAATGAGTTGAACACAATCAATATTACACTCACTTGATATTGAAAATAGATAATAAATAACAAAGATAAATATAACGATAAATTATAAATATATTTAAAAATGTTATTGATATGATTAATATTATATTGTAAGTAACAAAAATAGTTGTATTTATTATATAAGAGGTTATATCATGTTCAAAAAATAATGAATACATTGAAATAGCTTCTTTTAATCATTTCGAAATTCATTATGCATATTTGATATAGCACACCATATTTTCATTATAGATCCTGATTAATACCTATAATAATTATTTAACCATATATATGAAATTCATGGGGTTTAAAGATAAATATATAATTTCCTGTAGTTATATTTTTTTATTCAAAATATATTATTATTATAAATTTTTTTATGTTAACTCTCATAATTGAGTAATAATGCTTCTATTATTTACATGTTTTATTATATGATTGGTTCCCTCTTCCAAATGATGTTATTTAATTTAATTTTTTTTATTCTTGATGAAGATTGTTTTTTAATTCAATTATTCATACATGATGAATTTCTTACCTTAAATTATATCATTTTAAGGAATAATTATCATCGCCATTAAAAACTCATTCACCACATTTTTCAGATTTTCCATTCACTCAAATGCTATCTAATATTAGTATAAATATAGTTATCTCTTATCCCATCAGAGTTTTATTTTTTATTTTTTTACATTTTTAAAGTAATTTATATACATAATTAAAAAATGAATTTTTGAGAAACAAATATTTCTAAATTTTGATATTGGTTCTCATCCTTTTAAAATAGTAGTATTAATCTTCAAATCCACAATTATTTTTCCATCATTGATTAATTTTCCAATGTGACCATAACTTATGTTATGTAGAATGTAAATGAATTTACGAAAAACCATATTATGATTTATCTTCCATTTTCTTGTTTTATGATAAAAGATTAAATTCTTTAGAAAATATTTTTCATTAATCACCCATATAATGTTAAACTTATATAATATTTTGGGTGATTGAATTATGTGTATCAAAAATTCCAATTATAATTTTATAATTTAGTAATACAGTATGGTGATGTTTTGAAAACCATTTTTCATTCAGTGGTATCTTAATGATATGGTGATTGATTATTTTCAAAAGTAAAACATATATATATAAATTAACGATGTGAGGGGTCCTGTATTACCCATAAATATATATGTAATGTTTAAATCTCATGATCCCAAAATTTTACATAAGATGATTTATCTTGAGAAAAGGGTAAGTGGGAGGATTTACCCATATCCAAAGGGTACAAGGTGAGATTTATCATTAACCAAATGGTATGAGGGATGAATTACCCAAAGAGAATATGTACAAGTGAAAATTGAACAAAATATATAGTGTATACTAGAAAATATTACACAAAACATAGTGAAAATAAAAATATTTACCTTAATCACAAGGCAAAATTAGAGGATTATACCAAGCCCAAGATGGTGAGCTCATCATTATCAAAATCCTACTATATGGTGAATGTCTTTGTGGGTTGACATGTTGTATTATTATCTCATAAACTGATGTAATTTTTTTTAATTACTCATAATTCTGCACAATTTATCTACAGTATCATTTTGTTCATTTGGAATCACATGTCGTTCAGTTGTAAAATGTGGACACAAATTATGATTTCATAATGTTTTAAAATGATATTAATATAATGAATTTTTTTATTTATATTATTATAATCTATCCCTTAATATCATTTTGTTATGTTTTTCCTTAATATTTGCTTAATCTCACCCATTTCATACATTTTTTCCCCTGTAATGAAGAAAATTATAACTTTTTGGAAACATTTAAAAGATTCGAGATTTGTAAAATTATAGAAAATGTTCACGTTTCTTTGTCAAAATAGTTTCATATATATCCCATTATCAAGGAAACTAAACAAAAATGAACATTGAGATTTTTGATATTATTAAGGAATGTTTTATTATTCTAAATTTTCATCTAAATTATCAAAAAGAATCCCATTTAGTATTATCAATAATTTTTTAAATTCCATGTATTTATAAATGAACATATGATTTTGGAATCGAAGCTTCTCGTTTAATCTTAGGATAATAACAAAAATCATTTTACAATCATCTAATCCTACCACTCAAAAAATAATATAAATAATTTAAGAACAAGAATTAATATAAAAATAGGAATATATATACTCTTATTTTTAATTCAATTAATATGATTTTTTAAAAATATCATATTTTTAATCATAGAAATAATAAATTATGAAAAAAACTAATTAACATCTATAATATATAATATGGAATATAATTCACCGACCTTAAATGAAACTAAAATTACTATATAAACAATATGATGAAAATAATATTTAGAAAAAACATGAACCCACATTTTAAATCCAACCATCATATAAAACATCAACATCCCGTTAATCTTATATCATATTCATTGACTATATACTATTTCTTCTCGTGAACATAGAAGACAGAAGTGAATAGTGAAATAAAAATGTTGATGAAGACCTATGTTTTCACATGTAATGGGTCTCATGTATCCATTATGACCTTCTAAATCCACTAAGTAATACCAAAATTACTTCCACGGTTTTAAGAAAAGCTGTAAGATAACAACGTGGGAATATAATTTCCTAAATGTGTATTTTAAATTCACGTGGACAAACACATTGTTTGGTAGAATAGGTCACATTACAGTCTAACACTATCAATGATGATATGAAATCCATGGTTCATTGAAATATAAATATCTGAATTCCAAACTATTATTATTTATTAATGAATCGCGATAGAAAATAAACCAAAAATTAACCACGATAAACCCTTTATTGTTCCCTCAAATCCCCTTGAATACTTTAGAAAATCCATGGATTATAGATTTATAGTAATCAAAATTTTCATCCATGAACTCAAAAATGATGTGGAATTCTTAGTATAGGATATAATTTTCACATAAATACCTCCTCAAGAAAAAACAAGACAAGTATGCTCCTCACATGAACCATATCAAAACATAAACATGATATCACAATTCCATAATAAAAATTACCAAATTGAATTCTATATTATTTTCCCAAAACCATATAAATGGAACCATGTTCATTTACAACAAAATAGATGATGAAATAAACTATGGCATAGTTTCCCCCAATTTCTGTTTAATTTTTTTATGAAGAATTAACTTCTAAAACCATCCATATAGAATCAAATTCCCTAAAATCGACATGTAATATAGACATTTCAGGTCCATATATTTTATATCTCTAAACTGATTCTTATCCACATGAATACAAAAACGGGAAAAAATTGATTATAACACTTAAAAACATAATAAAGACCTATCAAATATGTATATCATATTTATAATGGATTAATGAAAATATTAAAAATACAAAAAACCATTAACCATTATATATCATAAAATAATCTCAACATCATTAAAAATAAGGAACTGGAAAAATCTTTATACTAAACTCATATTTTTTACCACCACTCTCATATAAATTCTCCAAAACCATCATAGATTTATAAGATAATAACCAATGGAATAACACTTCCTCAAAACACAATCAATTGATGATCCTAAATCACTATCACCAAATAAAAAATCAAATAATCCCCCATAAAATATAACCCATAAAAATTAATGGCCTATGAGTTATAATGAATATATCATTAAAATATAAAATGAGGATAAAATATTGTAAATATAATCCATCAAGGGTGGTGTTCCATCTAATACATTACCAATCTAACTATCACTAAAAATATAAAATATAATATTTGATAACAAAAATGTTATTTTATAATGAAACACACTCTTCATACATAAAAGTTACAGAATTTATTTCAGAATACATAATACATTACTCAAACAGACGCCTAAATACAAATTCGTCTTGTGAAATTGGAACCATAGAAACAAAAACACCTGTATATAAGTGAGATAAATTAAATCCTTATAGGTTCTCCATGACTACAAACCTTTTTAGAAATATCATACATAATACATATCTTCAAAACCTAGAGAATAAGCACATTAAAACAGGTGATCTCAGATTCTTAATAAGGTTCAAAAAAAAGAGATATGTAAGTATAAACATGAGAATAGGGGTATAAGAATGTAATCTTGAGATTTGAGCATATTACCCTATAGAAAAGAAATCATAAACATGATTCATGGTTTAAATATTGGACGTTCATAAAAAGTGAATCATAAGTTAACCAAGAGAATAATATATGAAATAATAAGATAGAAATAAACATTGAATTTTATGAATACCCATAATCATATAAAGTGATTCCCATATTAGTCAAATAATCACTTCCAATTCCATATTAATAGTATGGTTTCACTCCCCATACCATCATGTAATCCATTATTATAAGGCCCCAACCTTAAAACATTAATTAATATTGAGTTAAAACATGATTTCACTTTGATTACTTTTTATGGATTAGTGTTTTATAGAATTAATCCATAACTATTACATTTCATTTAAATATTACGAAGTTAAAACATATACTCTAATAAATTTTTATTATAATAGAAAGTCAAAATAAATAAAAGAATAATTATTTTCTTGATAAAAATCAAAATTAATTCTGGATCTTCCATACCCTTCATTAATCCTTGTAAAAAAACATTTCAAAAACAGGGGATTAGCATAAAACGTTCGGTAAGAGTTATAAAATAGGGAAATAAACCAACAGTCTATCAATACATACAAATAAATAAATTCATACTCTTTAGACATAAAATATACGATCTTTATAATACCTCATTAAATCATCTGATTTATATTTAACACATAGAAATGAAAAATCATAAAGGTAACTTCTGGCATCCATAACTTACTTTCATTGTTACTCTCACAACAAAATAGAGAGTTACTTTTGGAATACCCAACATGGTAAATTCCATACAGATCTTATGTGAATCATTAATTTTTACCTCTTTCACGTTACCCAATGCATTGTAATGATATCTTTGGCTCACCTTCTGTAGTATTATCATAGAACCAACTGTATACTTAAACAATTTAAAAAACATAGCATAATCATAACACATAAAAAATCATAATAGAAAGATAAAATCTCCACATTTAAATCACAACATATTAGTTAAATATATTTACATAATCATTTCATTTTCTAAACCATTTTTAATTCCAAAATATTTAAAAATGGAATATAATATTTTTTTAAAAAAAACTTGAAGACTTATTATGGAAACCAAGTATAAAATAATGCTCATGGTGGTGGAATGGTCATTGTCAACACATATGTTAAAAAGAAACATTAATTCATTCATTTATTAAAATTATTTTTAGAAAAAATATTCCCTTTAAATGAAATTAAATGTTAGTGGGACATATACATTATAGAAAATAAGGTCATTTATAAATCAAAATATGTCTTAATGAATGGAGATTGAGACATAGTCCCTTATAAATATCATTCTAAAAATTAAATTGACCTATTTTGTGTATTCACTATATGTAAACATAAAAAATTTATAAATACAAGATATGATATATATATATATATATCATATAATTTCGTAATCAAGATGTTTAAGAATAACCCTATGAATGGAAATTTGGTTAATAATTTCTCTTAAGAAAATTTGACAGCCTAATAGCGTCACAATAAAATTTATAAAATGAGGAGAAGAGAGAAAAATGGTATCTCATAACTTGAAAATATAATGGACAAAAATAAGGATATTGATGAAAATATCCAAACAAAAGAAAATAGAATCTAAAATATATAACATAAAATAAGTCATTAGCTAAAAGACGAGGGTGAAAGGTTTATTTTCCTTGTGTCCGACAAGTCTTGTTCATTCTTAATATTAATGAATAATAAAATTAAGTTATTTTAATCTTTCATAAAAACCCTTTTCAAGTTTAATATTCATTTTATATAACATGTTACCATGTTAATAAAATTACTAAATTATATAATATAATATTGGTTTTTTCAATATTCGGTACCTGAGTAAAAAATAAAATTGTTATAATTACAAATATTTCATGAGTTCATACTAATATTATCTCTAGAATGATATTTATGATTTTAATATCATATATAACATTTATATCCTCTATAAATGTATTTATAATGGTCCATAACATTTCGGGATAATAAATGAAATGCACTATTCATGGAGATGATAAGTCGTACATACGCATGAAAGCTACTTTCATTTCTTTTTTTTCATTTTAATATAATAAAAAATAAATGAAAATTATGTATATTATAATTAAATAATAATATAATATACTATATAAGTTACATATGTTCATTAAATTCATCTATTATATGTTTCATGTATGGCTTGAACGAGTCATCTCACATTGTGGGGGAGGTAGTCCATGCTTGCTCAAATGAAATTATCATATTTACATATATTGGAACGAATATAGGGATGTGGTAAATAATATTACATAAAAAAAGAGAAAATATAAATATAATAAATATTATATATAAATATATTGTCTTCATAATGGCCACTATGGGATGTGGTAGGGAAAATAGAACAATCATCGTTTCGGGATGTAGTAGTTCGTCGTACATAGAATCATTATGTTTGTATCCATTAAATAAAGGTGTGTGTACGTGTATTTTTAATAAATCTCATAAAAAAATAATAGTATATTTAATACACTAATTTTAATATAAATTAATTTAATATTGATTGATTATGGGATTGGATAAAGGAAAAAAAGTGAAAGAAGCTTGAGAGAAGACATTATCACAAATCGGGAAAATCCAATTGATTTATTGTAAAAGGTTTACTAGAATTGAATTATGCTGAAATTGAGGATTCTAAGAGACAAATAGGGATTTTGGTATCTTATTTGGGATGATTTTGAATGATCCAATGGGATTGAGATGTGTGAGTATTAGTTACAGGTGATTACCTTTTATAAGGGGGAGGAGGGACACTTTTTGAAGGTATTGAAATATTATTTTATTATAAAACGATTTTCAGTTTAAATTGGTCCCAAAGTAATTTATATGAAACATAATATTTTTTCGGTCATAAAACTCTCATCCAATGGGTCTCAGTATTTTCTAGGTAACAAATGTAAATTTATCGTTTATCATTAACACTTAGTTTACTAATTTAACTCTTACCATGTTTTCTTTTGTATTCATAATATAAGGGTATTATAGTTACTATAAAATGCATATATAACTTATAGTTGTTAATTAATTACATTTTAAACATTATACAAGTCATTTTTATAAATCGTAGATTTTTAGAACTATTATATCATTTAATAAAACAATATCTTTTTAAAATCTCATTTCTTTCAATTTTTATACTGTTCATACCAAGACTTTTTTAAAAAATTCATAACTACATGATTCCTTCGAAAAAAACTATTAATGCCATGACAGCATGTCATAATCATCGTTAAAATTCATAGATGGCATAAAATGTTTAAAAATAAATTTATTTTATTTTTTATAATCTAACTTAGTTAAATAATTGAGTAATAAGATAATCACTACATCATCATTATGTCATATATATATTTATTTACTTTATGTATAAAAATAATAAATCAAATACCTTGATATGGGAAATCTTTTGGAATTTCTAATAACTATTTATTGTGGAATGGATCACTTAAATAACCCTATATAAAAATTGTTTTAGTAAAACATACATGTTGAGTGTATATTTTTTCCTTAAAATTAAATTAAAAGCATTTAAATGTCATTTTCAGAACAAAGTACCTCCACATGGCCTTTATATCGACCCAAGGATGTCTATAGATGGAAATATCTCATAAAATATTATTAATACATCTGTTAGGGTAATTTATATTATTATATTATTAATTTAACCCCTTATTTAACAAATTTTCCCTTTTAACATGGTAAATAAAATATTTACTGATGTTACTATTCAAAATGTATAAATATAATAGTTATCTATTTACACAATTTTTACTACTAGATTCCAAAGGTGGAATCCATTTTTTAAATTCAAAACATTGAAGTTGCAGAAATTAATTTAAAATTAATTCCCATTGTGAAAACCAAATGCGTGTTTTTAAGAAGTAAAAACTACCAAAATATTTACATGTGTTTATATCCAATGTCAAAGTGCAATTCATTATAAAGTCCAAAATTGGATTAAATTATAATAATATAATTCAATTACACATTAACACCAATTTGTTGGTAAATATATCTATATAAATAAAATAGCATAAAATGTAGTTTTGAATTAAAATGATTGATTATTCACTATTTATTAAAAATGAACATTTTCAGAAAAATATCAAAATTTTAACATAAGTAAATTTTGATGTCCATATAATAAATAAGAATTTTATTTTGTGAAATAGAACATGTAAATGTGAGAAAAACTATATCTACAAATGTTTCTTCCTAAAATTTTGGTAAATCAACCTTTTAAAGAATACTAAAATATTTCATGATTAAAATCGGATTCGTTCAAATTTTATACCTCTAAAATTTATTAGATAAATATAAAAATATTTAACAAAACATTGTAATCAAAATCTAGTTAGTTATGTTCATTCCCTCCAATAAAATGAATATGAATTAACTACCATTTAAAATAATATAATAATTGCTTTATTTTTTGGTATAACTCAATGTTGTGTGCAACATAAGATTTCAATGAAATCCATTGTTGCGTGTTGAGTATGCTATCAAAAAAAGTGTCATGTTTATGATAAAATTAATATCTTATAAATAAATATTAATATAAATGATAACATCTTATATTATATTTATACATGGGTCATTACATCCTTCCCCCCATTTGAAATTGCATCCTCGAAATTATAAAATTTGTCATGGAAATTTCAATGAATGTATCACATCAAAAAAAGAGTCAATAAAACTATGACATTAAAAGAATGAAATAGATGTATAAAGGTCACCTCTGATAATCCATAATATGGTTCAATGTAAGACAAAATTGATATGGAAGAGAAAACAAAACATTACATTCTGATGTATAGCAATAAAAAACATAATCATGAGATTGTAAACTACTAGAAATCTATAAAATTGTAATGGGTTAAACGATTATTGATTAACTAGTAAGATAAATTAGTGTGAAACATTTTTTTAAGTTTTTTTTTCTTAATATTTTAGAATTTATTTGTGAGATTGTGAAAAAAAATAATGAAATATACTTATATTTCTAGTAGAGTTTCTTACATTAATTAATTTCTACCAAAAACTCATATTTTTTCCAAATGATGAGTATTCATTATAAAATGGTCACACTTGAAGCACTAGAATCACCTTTTAAAAAAAACATAATCAAAAAAAGATTAAATATATAGTTCTCCTATCGTTATTCATTATCCAAAAAAGAAAATGGTTTGTAAGATATCAGAGAATCCCCAAAAAGGATAATCTATTATAAAAATAAATACTACTATTAATCTCTTAAATTTAAAAAACAGTACCCAAAATTCAACAAATACCAATTAATACATAGTTTCCTTTATAATTATTCAATATAATACATACTAATATTGAAACCCATAATTGGGAACTATTTAATCACAGAGTTTTTCACAATAAATCTTAACATCTATTTCCATATAACATAGACTACTCTTAATGTATCATATATAAAAGTATTTAACCTAATCACATTTTCTCCATGATAGGTTAATGATTTCCATAAATAACCATAATCACTATAAGTCTACAATAAAAACATAAATTATTCCAAAAAAATTTATGCCATTACTCCCCAAAATAAATCCCATATCATTCTCTTCCCCTTAGGCATATAGTATTCTAAAAATAGATAATGTTGCCCAAAATCACATTTATCACTTAATCACAAAATGAATTTATTATACTAAAGACATCTGTTTGATAAAATATATGTTCCCAAAATTAACTTATTCATGATCCATAAAGTGATTTAGCAAAAAATAATTAGTCATACAAACCATAGACATCACCCAGTCCAATGGTAGGCAATAAACCATAGTTGCACATTGGTGGTGGGTTCGATTCCTGCAACTTTTTATGATGCAACAGGTTGTCACACAGTTTGAGTGTTGTCCATTTTCAAAAATAATAAATTCCTTAGAAATAACCATAACATATTTTGACAACATATGTTATCTCATAGCTCACATTTTCATCTCAATAAGTAATAACATATAATTTCCTCAAATTTATGCATCATATAAACCCAAATTGTTTTTTATAACTATATCCTTAAAAGAAAAGATAATTCTTCATCAAATAGCATTTTCACATAAAAAACTGGAGGGTTAAACATACAAGAGAAAATTCATCCAATGTAATCCTATCATCAAAGAGAATTTATACATTTAAACATTTCATCATGCAAATATCTATCATAACTCACAAGTTTATAAAATGTTTTCATCTTAATCATCAATCATTATAAGTTATCCCATAATAATTTTGGAAACATATTTCCTAACACTTCTTTTTATAAACAAAATCATGAATCATTTCTTAAGATCCAATAATATTAAAACATCAGCTAAAAAATAATCCATACATTTCATAGGTCATTTCAGGTTTCCTCATCTTCAATTGGAATGGCATTGGGCATTGGAAAAAATATATTTATATGGTACATTTCATCCCATTCATGAACCTTCTTCGTAGGATATCTATATTTTTAATGACCATGTACACCACATTTGAAACATTCAATTGATCCCTTAGAAATATCTTCTTTCCTTTTTCTAGATTAAACTAGATGATTACTTTTTTATATGGAAGGATATGGATTTATGATATTCGTTACCACATCTGTTACATCTTTCCCTCTATTTAAATCATTTTACTAGTTGATTCCTTCAACATCTTTCAAATGTAGGTTTTTTATTATACATACTTTTATGATTATTACCTGGAAATCCATAAGGATTACATTCTCACATATATGATGCCCAAGAAAAAACCCACAAGGGTTAAGTGGTCATATCATTACCCTACATAGTAAGTTAAGAATAACCACAATAATTCTCTTTATAGCTCCTATTTCATTTTGTTTCTCATTATGAAAACCGTCAATTTTTTCTTCACATCCATTGTTACTTTGGTGCCTGCTAGATCGAGTGATCTATTAAAAACAAAGGGTTTGTGTGAGTATATCATATAAATCCTCATATAATATCTTATGAGGTGGGTATACACTATGATATACTTATTCATTTTATCCTAAACTCAATCAATATATGTAATATAACTATGACTCTTTCTAATATGGTAACTATTATGGTTATGTCACTAATGCTTAAATAACACCCAAACCTCTAAGGTTATCTAAACCGACCTCTGAGACCAACTATAAGTCACCATCCTTAAAACATTACTTAATATTGTGTTAAAACAAGATTTCATATTGAGGATCTTTTTTGGTTTAGGGTTTTAGAGAATTTGGCTATAAATATTACATTACATCTTAAATATTACAATGTATACACTTGTACTCTACCAAATTTTTTCCACAACAATAAAACTACTAAAATTAAACTACAATTCATTTCATGATAAATATATTATTGAATTATTCTTTTATTTTACCATTCTTTATACCCTAAGAAAAACATTTTAAAACATGTGATGAGCATAAAATGCTCAGTAAGTTGTATAAAATAAGGAGAGAAAACATTAGACTATCAATACATTTAAAATCAATGAAATCATATTTTTCACTCATAAAAGAAAATATATTTAACATACATCCGGAAATCAAAATATTTAAGAATAATACATATAAATCCAAAATAATAAAAGTAAATTGTGGCATCTATAACATACTTACATTGTATCTTTCACAGCTACATAGGGAGTTACGTTTAGAATACCCATCATGATATATTTCTTAAATATATTAGGAAAAACATTAATATTTACCTCCATGATGTTACCAAATAAATTTGAGAGCTATCATGGGCTCAACCACCATAGGATTATCACAGATCCACCCATATTCATAAATAATTCCAAAAAAACTTAAAATAATCATAACCCAAAAAAGAAGCCTAAATGAAATATAACATTTCCAAAATGCAATAACAAGATATCAGTTCAATATATTTACAAAATAAATCAATTATAAAAAACTATAATCAATACCAAAATATGTAAAAAGGGTATATAATATTTATATTCCTTTTAAAAACATTATGACTCGTTAAGGAATGTGAATATCAAACAATGCTCGTAGCGATGGAAAGGTCGCTTTCAACACGTACAGTTAAATGAAAAATTATATTTATAATTTAGTGAAACTAATTGTATAAAAAATATACCATTTAAATGAAATTAAATATCAATGTGATTTATACACTGTATAAATGAAGGTCCTGTATAATTCAAAATATGGCTCAATGAAATGAAATTGAGATGAGGTTCCATTACAAGATAATTTTAAAAATAAAATTGATGGATTATGTTTATTTACAATATGTACACATAAAGAATGTATAAATAAATGATATGATATAAAATGTTATCACAGTACACAATAATCAATAAATATATTATTTAACCAAATAATGTAAATTGGGTAAACAAGTTCAATTACAAAAATTTGGCAGCCTAATTGTGTCACATAAAATTCCAAAAATGAGTTGATGAGAGAAAAAAGGTATCTGATCAAATAGACATATAATTCAAAATAATTTTGGATATAGAAGAACATATACCAACATAATAAAATGGAAATTAAAATACACACCATAAAAGTATTCTTTGACTAAAAGAGGAGGGTGAAAGGGTCCTTTACCTTGACTCTGACATGTCTCAATCATTTTTTATATAAATGAATAATAAACATACGTAAATTTATCATTGCTTCATAAAATTTTCTGTAATTTACTATTTCATTTATATCCCTAATAACATGTTATAAAAATTACATAAATATTTATGTTAATATCTATCATTTTGTTGATATTCGGTAGTTGAGTAAAAAATGAACTTGTTATTATTACAAATTGTCCATGAGGAGAAATGTTCATTATCTAAATAATGATATTCATGATTTAAATATCATGTATATCCTATATATCTTATATATAAGTATTTATAAATTTCTATAACATTCGGAGATACGAGATTAAATGGATCATTCAGGGAGATGGTAAATCATACGTACTCATGGATATAACATTCACAACTTTTTTTTCATTTTTAAAGGAATGAAAGAAAAATGATACATGGGTATATTATAAGTCCATTATAATATCATATAATATATATGATTCATATATTTCTTGACTCTATCCTTTATAAGTTCCATGTATGTCATGAACGAGTCATATAACATTGAGTGGTCGGTAGTTTGGGCTTCGTCAAATGAAATTATCATATTTACACATTATGGAAAGCATAAAGTTATACTGTAAATAAGATTATAGAATAACAGAGAAAATTTAAATATAATATATATCATAAATAAGTATGTTTCTATTATTATGGTCACAATTAGAGGTGGTTGGTGAAAATTGAACAATCATCATTTCACGTGGAAGTAGTCCGTCGTACACGGAAACAATATATTTGTATCAATTAGGTGAATTTGTGTGTAAGTGTAGTTCAAATACATCTCACAAAAACATCCTAGTATATTAAAAATAATAGTTTTTTATAAAATAATTGAAAAAAAGAGTTTAGGTGGTTGGAGAAGTGAAAATAATAGAAAGAATCTTGAGGGATGAAATTACCTCAAAGCGGTAACTCCTTTTGATTTAAGCTAAACATATTTCTTGAATTTAATTTTGTCCAACATGAGGCTTATGTGATAAATATTGGAATTTTGGGTGCCTATTTGTGCTGAGTTTGGATAAGCCAAAGGGATTGAGAGGTGTGAGTAAGGTATAGAGGTGATAACCTTTAATAAGAGGGAGAAGGGGAACTTTAGGAAGGTAATGAAATATTATTTTATTATAAAATGATTGTCAGTTTAAAAAGTACACAAATTCATTTATATCAATGTTAAAAAAATTTGCGACAAAAACCTCTCAACCAATAGGTTATAGATGCATCTAGGTCACAAATTTAACGTTGTTATTTTACTCTAACCCAAAATTATAAAATTTAACTCTTTCCATCTCATCTAGTATGTTATTATAATTTGGTGAATATAGATACTATAAAATTACAATAAAACATCATGTGTTTTATTAATGACATTTTCAACATTATATAAGTCATTTGGCTGAATATTAGATTTTATAAAATATTATATTAATTAATACAATAATATATGTTTTAAAAACTCATTAATGTCAATTTTTATTTATTTCTTATCATGATTTATTTTAATCAAAAAGAACATTATTATTTAAAAAACATAATTATTTGAATGGAAAAAGGTCATACTAATCACTAGAATAATTTGATGGCATAAAAAGTTTAAAAATAAAATTATTTTAATTTTTATAATCTCATTTATTTAAATAATTCATTATTAAGGTAATCACTAAATCATCATTTTTTCATAAATATATTTATTTATATGATGACTTAAAATTATAAATAAAATACACTGATGTAGGATATTATTTCAAATTTCTAATGACTATTTATCATTGAATTGATTCGTTATGTAACACTATATAAAAATTGTTTTAGTAAAATATACCTATTTAGGGTATATATTCTTTAACATTAAAATAAAAGAAATTATAGGTAATTTTCACACGCAAGTGGCTCAATTTTTTCAAATTTAAAACATCAAAGTTACAAACATTAATTTAAAATTAATTCTTGTTGTCAAAAAGAAAAGTGTGTTTTTAAGATGTAAAAACTACTTAATGATTAACATGGGTTTATGTCCAATTTCAAAGTAATGTTAATTACTATAACCAACAATGGTTTAAAGGATAAAAATATAATCCAATTACAAATTAAAAACAATTGAAACTACAGTATTACTATATGAATAAATTAGATGAAATGGTAGTTTTACCTTAAAATGCAATATTTTCACTATACTTTAAAAAATGAACTTTACCATAAAAATAAGATAATTTCATGAAAAGTACATTTTGATGTCCCGCCTCTAAAGAATAATTTTATTTATACAAATAAATAATATTAGAGTTAGAAAATCTATATTTAAAATGGTTTCACCATTAAATGGTGGTAAATCGTCCATTTAGAGAATATTAATGTATTGCATGCCTAAAATCAGATTCATTCTTATTTTAAGCAAATAAAATTTATTATGTAAATGTAAAAACATTTAAAAACATTTATAATCATAATATATTTTGTTATGTTCGTTCCCGAAAATATAAGAACTATGCATTAACTACCATTTGAAATAATAATAATATTATTTTATATTTTGGTATAACTAAAAGTTGTGTGCAATGTTAGATTTCAAGGAATCCTGTTGTTGTGTGATGAGTATGGTACTGAAAAAGGTGTCCAATTTAATATAAAATTAAAATATTATTCATAAATATCTATATAAATGAAAAATAAAGTATTATTATATAAATACCGGGGTCATTACAGCCTTCCACCCTTTGGGAAATTTCTCCCTCGCAATTATTAAATTGGGATTGGAATCTTTATTGAATGTCCCATATAGGAAAAAAAGGCGATGAATCTATCATATTAAAAGAAGGAAAGATAAGTACAAAGGTCACCCATGATAACCTAGACTGGGGTTCTATTTAGGAAAATGTGGATATGTAAGGGAAAAGAAACCATCATGTTCTTATAGAGAGTGATAGAAATCATAATCAGGGGAATGTCAACCACTAGAAAACCATAAACAAGTGATTGGTAAAATGGTCTTTGAATACCCAGTAGGAAGATTAAATATATATTTTTTTCTTTAAGTTCCTTTTTATAAATTATTTTTGATATTGAATAAGAAAATGAAAAAAATACTTACTTTTCATGTAGAGTTTCATCCTTTAATATATTTCTACCAGAAAGACATCTTTTCTCCAAACGATGAGTATTCATGATGACATGTTCACTCTTTAAGCACTAGAATCCACTTCTAGAGAATCATATAATCCATAAAAGATGAACTATATATTTTTCCTATATTTATAAATTACCCAAAACCAGAAATGGTTAGTATAATACTTGATAATCCCTAAAAGGATAATACATTATAAAAAGAAATACTACTCCTAATCTATAAAATTCAACAAACAGTACCCAAAAGTAAACAAAGACCATTAAACACACCATTATCCTAAAAATTATTTTATATAATCCAAACTAATATAGAAAACCAAAACTCTAAAGTATTTTATAACATAGTCTTCTGTGTTAAATTGTAACATTTATCCCTAAATAACATTGACTACTCTAAAAGTATCATACTTCAAATTATTTAACCAAATCACATATTCTCCATAATAAGTTAATCAATTAAATAAATAACATAAATCACTAAAATTCCACAATAAAATTATATATTCTTCCAAAATAAAATTCAACCATTACTCATCAAATGAAATCCCATAGCATTCTATTTTCCATAGGTAATCGTATTCCCAAATGAGAGAACATCTTCCAAAATAAAATTTATCACTTCATCCCAAAATTGTTTTACCATACTAAATATATCCATTTGATAAAATATATGTTCCCAAAGTCAAATTATTATTTATTAATAAATTAATTAAACTAAAAATAATTAATCATACTAACTAGGGACATCACGTAGTCCAGTTGTAGGAAATAAATCCTAGTCTAACATTGGTTGTGGGTTCTATTCCCACAGCTTTGTCTGACACGTTGGTTTTTTCACACTATCTGTGTGTATAACTTTTTCAAAAACAATATAATTTTATAACATTACAAATAATGAGGTAGATTCGTCAAAAATAACCATAATATATTTTTACCACAAATTTTATCTCATAACTACCATTCTCAACCATAAAACTATGAACATATAATTTCCACACATTCAGGGTTCAAATAAACCCAAATGGTCTTTATAACTATATATACAATAGAAATTATTATTCTCCCTGTAATATCATTCTCACCTAAAAAACTATAGGTTTACACATGAAAGAGAAAATTATTTTGATGTAATTCCATCAATAAAGAGCATTAATACTTTTAAACATTTCATCACCTATATATCTAACAGTATTATCAAATTTATAAAATGTAGAAATCTTAATAATCCAACATAATCCATGATCACATAACATTTTTTTTCTACTTATTCTGTAACACTTATATTTTACAAATAAAATCATGAATCATATCCTAAGAATAAATAATATCAACACACCAGCAGACAAATAATCCATATCATTCATAGGTCATCTCTAGTTTCTACCTCTTTAATTGGAATGGAATAGGGAATTGGTAAAGATATATTTATATGATACTACTGATCCCATTACTGAATCTTCTTTGCAGGACATCTATTTTTTCAATGACCATGAACATGACATTTGAAACATTCAATTGATCCCTTATAAAGTGCCTATTTCTTTTCATAGAGTATACCGGATGCGCCCTTTTTCCATGGTAGGTTATTGATTTATAAACATTGTTACCACATCTATAACATCTTCTTATCCCATTGAATAATTTTTCTAGGTGTTTCTTTCCACATCCATAACACATTAATATTTTAATATACTTACCTTTATTATTATTACTTGAACTTATATAGGGATTCATTTCATTCATACATGGTTCCCTAGAGAAATCCATAAGGATAACGTGGTTAATAATGACTCAAGAAAGTTGGCTAAGAATAACCGCCTGAGTTATCATTACAGCTCCCTTTTTATTCGGTTCCCTATTTAGAAAATCATCACAATTTTCTTCACATCCATTGTTACTTTGGTGCCTGGTAGATCCATCCATTTACTAAAACAAAAAAAGTCAGTGTCTGTATATCAGAAAAAAATCATATAATATGTTTTGAGAATGGTAAACACTAATATATACTTATTTATATTATCTATAACTCATTCAATATATCTAAAATAACTATGTGTCCTTTTAATATGCTAATTATTATTTTTATTTTATTCATTATGAAATAAGCCCCTACCCTCCAAAGTTATATAAACTAACCTCTCATGAAAACTATAATGCCCAATCATTTAAACATTACATAATATTTTTTTAAAACATGATTTCACATTAGGGACCTCTTTAGGATTACATTTTTAGAGAATTAGGTAGTAATTAATACAGTACAACATAAATATTAAAATGTAGACACTTCTACTCTAACAATATTTTTTCACAACATTAAAACTAATTAAATAAAACCCAAATTATTTTCTTGATAAAAATCATATTGAACTCTTCCTTTCTTTTAACATTATTTATACCATGAAAAACATTTTAAAAACACGGGATGAGCATTGAAAGCTTAATAAGGGTTATAAAATAAGGAATGGAAACATTAGTCCATCAATACATACAAATCAATGAAATCATACTTATCATTCATAAAACATAAGATCATTAAAAAACCCATGAAATCATAAGATTAATGAATAAAAAATAGAAATCATAAATCATAAATATATCTTGTGCCATCCATAACAGAATTACACTGTAGAATTCATAATTACATATAGAGTTATGTTTGGAATACCTATCATGGTATATTCCCTTAATCTCTTTGGAGAAATATTAATGTTCACCTCCATCTTGTTACCCAATTCATTGGAGAGCTATATCGTGCTCAGTTACACTAGGATTATCACAGAACCACCCATATACGTAAATAATTCCCAATAAAGCATAACATAATCATCACACATAAAACAAGAAAAAAAGGAAATAAATAATTTACACATTGCAATAAAAAGTTATCAGTTTAATATATTGACATAATAAATCCATTCTAGAAACAATTTTCAATACCATAATGGGTAAAAGGGGTATATGGTATTTATTTTTCCTATAAAAACATTACATCTCAGTAAGGAATCCAAATATCAAATAATGCTTTCGGCAGTGGAAAGGTCGTTGTCCCCACGTACGTTAAAAAGAATGATTTTTGTCATTTACTAAAAAACTTCATCGAAAAAATATTCCCTTTGAATGAAATTAAACATCAATGGGATTTATACACTGTATAAAAGAATGTTGTTTATAAATAAAAATGTTCTTCAATTAAAGGATATTGAGATAAAGTCCCTTATAAAGAATATTTTACAATTAAAATTTATTTATTATTTGTATTAACTATAAGTATACATAATAGAAGTATAAATAGAAGATAGGATATTAAAAGTTATCATAGAATGACATAATCATGAATAAGAAGATTAACCCAATGAATACAAATTGGTTTAACAATTTTTCTTATGAAAAATCGGCAGCCTAATGAAATTATATAAAAATTCAGAAAATGATTTGATGAGAGAAAAATGGGCTCTCATTAAATTGGAATAAAATTTACAGAAATAAGGATATAGACGAATGTATACCCACCTATAAATATTTAAATTAAAATATATAACATGAAATAAATATTTGAATAAAAGAGAAGGGTGAAAGGTCCCTTACCTTTAGTTTGAATTGTCTCGGTTGTTCTTTATATTATTGAATAATAAACTTAAGATAATTTATACTTTCTTCATATGATCTTACAAGTTTAGTTTTCCATTTATAACACTTCTTTCCATGTTATAAATATTATATAATTGTTTATTTTAATATCGGTCTTTTGTCGATATTCTATTCTTGAGTCAAAAATGAAGTTGTAATATTTTCAAATTGTCCATGATGTCAAAATTCCAATTTCTCAAGAATGATATTCATGATTTAAATACCATATATATCATATAGATCTAGTATATATACATTTATAATAGTCCATAACATTTGGAAATAAGAAATTAAATGCACCATTCATGGTGACGTTAAGCCGTATGTACGCATGAATGATACTTTCATTTTTTTCATTTTTAATGTATTAAAAAATAAATGATAAATAGGTATATTATAATTAAATTATAATATCCTATGATATATACATTACATAATTTCATTAGGTCTGTCTTATATACGTTCCATTTATGGCATAAATGAGTCATCTCACTTTTATTGGGCAGTAGTCCATGATTCTCAAATGAAATTATCGTATATACACATAAAGGAAAAAATAAAAGTATTATATAAATAAAATAAAAAAAATTAAGACAATATAAATATAATATATATTATATATAAATAAATTTCCATAATAATAGAAACCATGTGTGGTGGTTGGGAAAAATCGTATAATCATCGTTTCGTGATACATTAGTTCGTCGTACACAGAAAGAATATATTCTAATCAATTAGGTGGAGGTGTGTGTAAGAGTAGTTATAATCCTTACCTTAATAAAATCCTAATATATTGAAGATTCTATTGTTTTTATCAAAAATTTGAATAAAGTGAGTTTAGGTGGTTGGAGGATGGAAAGTAAAATAACGAAGCTTGAGAGAAGACATTACCTCAAATCGGGCAACTCCTTTTGATTTAAGCTAAAAGAATTTCATGAACTTCCTTTTGACCAATGTAAAGATTATTCGAAGAAAAGAGATATTCTAAGAGATTATTTTGGTAGATCATGGATGACCCATGTGGCTTAATAGGAGTTATTAAGGGATAGAGGTGATTCCCTTTTATAAGAGGGATGGTGGGCACTTTAAGATGGTATTGAAATATTATTTTATTATAAAATATTTTTTTATTTCAAATAGTCACATAGTCATTTATATCAAATATATTATTATTTTCGGTTGAAAAACACTCAACCAATAGGTTTTATACAAGTCTTGGCCACAAATCTATCCTTATATTTTAGCTTTAACACTTAGTTAACAAATTTAACTCTTACCATGTCTTCATGTATATTCGTACTGTATGGTTAATAATGTTACTATAAAATTCCAATAAAAACCCGGTGGGTAATTAATGACATGTTCAACATTATGTAAGTAATTTATTCAAAATATAATATTTTTATAACTATTATATCTTTTATAAATATAGTATTTGTTTTAACAATTCATTTTTGTCAATTTTTATACTATTCATATAATGAAATTTTTAAAAATCTATAACAACTTGATTATTTTGAAAAAAATCTTTACATTATAGATAACAAGTCAAAAAATTCCCTAAAATCTGTGATAGGCATAATATTTTTAAAAATATGTTTAATTTAATTTTTTTATTCTAATTTATTTAAATCTTTCATTAATATGGTAATCACTATAATAACATTGTGTCATACATATATTTATTTATTCGTTTTATAAATTGTTTTAATAAAATAAAATGAATTAGGAAATATTTTCATATTTCTAACAAATATTTATATATGAATATATATCTTGTATAACCCCATATAAAAATTGATGTATTAAAAGATACATGTTTTGGGTATATTTTCCTTAACTTTAAAATAAAAGTATTTGAATGTCATTTTAACACCCAAGTGGCACCATGGGGTACTAAAATCAACCCATGGATGCCCATGGTCAGAAATAACTCATAAAATAGGACTTGAACACATGTTATGGTAATTAAATAATATTATAATATTATTTTATACCCATATTTACCAGATTTACCCTTTAATCATGGTAAATAAAATATTTATTGAAGTTATAATTTATAATATCTAAAAATAATGTTACCTATATGCACAATTTTTATCTCTTGATCCCAAATATGGAATCCATTTTTCCAATTTCTAATCAAAGAATTTTTAAAATTAATTAAAAATTAATTCTCATTGTCACAACCCGAAAACGTGTTTTTTAAATTCAAAAAACTACCAAAAGATTGACATGTGTTTGTGTCCTATTTCAATGATAAATTATATAAAATTGACCAAAATTGGTTTAAATGACAAAAATATAATAAAATTACACATTCAATCCAATTAAAAGTACAGTAAAACTATGTAATGAAATTAGATTAAATGGAAGTTTTGAATTGAAATGTAGAATTTTCATTATTCATTAAAAAATGATTATTTTCAGAAAAATACCAAAATTTAATCAAAAGTAATTTTTGATGTCCCACTTCTAAAAATAATTTTATTTTGTCAAATATAACATATAAGAGTGTCGTAATGTATATTTAAAAACGTTTCTCCTTCAAAATGTGTTAAATCGACGTTTTAATGAATATTAAAGTATTTAGTGCTTAAAATATAAATCATTATTATTTTAAGGCCCTAAAATTTATTAGATAAATGGAAAAACATTTAAAAAACATGAGTAATCATAATTTTTTTTATTAATGTTCATTACTTTCTATGAAATGGCTATGTGTTAACTACCATTTACAATAATATTATTATTATTTTACTTTTCGGTATAACTCAAAGTTGTGTGCAACATAAGATATCAAATAAACATGTTGTTGTGTGTTGAGTATAGAATCAGGAAAAGTGTCCTATTTAACATAAAATTAATATCAAATTCATAAATTATAATAGAAAAGAAAATTTATTAGTATATAAATACGTAGTTCATTACATCCATCCCTCTTTTAGATGTTTTTTCCTCGATATTATAAAATTGCGCATGGAATCCTCATTGAATGTTCCACATCGAAAAAAGAGTCAATAAAAATATCACTTTAAAATAAAGGAAGATAATTAAAAAATTTCAACTGAGATATACCGTACTAGAGTTCCATGTTGAAAAACATGGATTTGGAAGAGAAAACAAACCATCAAGTAATGATGGAGAGTGATAGAAAACAGAATAATGAAAAAGTTAATTACCAGAAAACCATAAACATGTGATGGGTTAAAATTCTATGATCAACCTGTAGGAATAGTAAACAAACAATATTTTTGTTTTACGTTTCTTTTCATAAGTTTGAATAATTTATTTATAAGATTTATTAAGAACATATGGAAATATACTTACTTTTTGTGTTAGTTTCATCCTTTAAAAAATTTCTACCAAAAACACTTCATTACTCCAAATGATTGGTTTCATGATGACTTGGTCACACTTGATGAGCTAGAATCAACTTCTAGAGAATCAAATTATAAAAAAAGATGAAATATATATTTCCACTATCTTTAAACATTTATCAAAACCAAAAAATAGTTTGAATGAGATCATATAATCCCCAAAAAGGATAATGTTTTATAAAAAGAAATACTACACTAAATTTCTAAAATTCATCAAACAGTACAAAAAATTCATAAAATACATTTCCATGCATTATTATACTTAAAATTATTCAATATAATCCAAACTAATATTGAAACCCAAAACTCAGAATAAATTGATCACATAGTCTTCCACGTTAAATCTTAACAATTATCTCTAAATAATATTAACTACTCTTAATATATCATACATAAAATTATATAACCTAATCCCATATTCTCCTTGATAGGTTAATCATTTAAATAAATAACATGAATCAAAATAAATCCACAATAATAAATATATTCTTTAGAAATAAAATTCCTCCATTACTCGACAAAATAAATCCCATAGTATTCTATCATCATTAGTTATATAGTGTTACCAAAAGAGATAACATCATAAAGGATAACAGTTATCACTTATTCACAAAATTAGGTCCCTATAATAACAATATATATTTTGAAAAATCTATGTTCTCAAAAAAAAATTTATTATTTGTCCTTAAAATTATTTAACTAAAATTAATAATTCCCAATAACTAGGGACTTCACGTAGTCAAGTGGTAGGTAATAAATCACAGTATCACTTTGGTTGTGGGTTCGATTCTTGGTTCTTTATTTGATATGTTATGTTTTAAAACGTTCTTGATGTTCTACTTTTAAAAAACTATATAATTTTACAAAATTAACAAATATGAGATAAATTCCTAAAAAATTAATATAAAAAATTTTAACCACAAATGTTATCTCAAATGTCGCATTTTCATACAAAATAGTAATAACCTGTAATTTGGTAAAATTTCAGGATCATATAAACACAAATGGTTCTTTATAACTATACACATTAATAAAAAGATAATTCATCCTCAAATAGATTTTTCACAAAACTTATTGTAGAGTTACACATAAAATTTAAAATTTTTCAAAAATTATTCCATCAACGAAGTGAATTAATACTTTTAATCAATTCATCACCCATATATCTAACATAACTCGATAATTTCTAAAATGTATACTTCTTAATAATCAGGAATTCTCCATGATCCCTTAATAATTTTTTTATTCTTATTCTCTAATAATTCTATTTAGAAAAAATTGTGATTCATATTCTCAGATTCATTAATATTAAAACAGCATATAAGATATAATTCATCCCTTTCATAAGTCATTTTCAATTTCCTTGTAGTCAATTATAATAGAATTGGGAATTGGTAAACATATATTTATACGGTTCTGCTGATACCATTTCAAACCTTCTTTATATGACATCAATTTGTGTAATCACCATGTACACCACATTTAAAACATTCAATTGAACCCCAAAATATAAATTCTTTCCTTTTCTTGGATTCAACTTTGGGATTCATTTTTACTATGATGGTTAATGTTTTTGGACCATCATTACCACATCTAGAACATCCTCATATAACTTTAAAGAATTTTCCAATGTGTTTATTTTCAGATCCTTGACACATTGTTTTTTGAATATACCTACATTTATGATTATTACCTAAACTTAAAAATGTATTCATTTATCACATATTTTATTCCCTAAAAAATCCCAAAGGATCGAGTAGTCAATCATTATTCTAGATATTTGGTTAAGAATAACCAGGATTGTTCTCATTACTGATCCCATTTCATTCAGTTTTTCATTCAGAAAAACGTTACAGTTTTTTTCAAATTCATTGTTACTTTGGTTCCTCCTAAAACAAACCATTTACTAAAACCAAAAAGGTCAGTGTGATTATATGAGAAAAATCATCATATAATATCTTGTGAGGAGGTTAAACACTAATATATACTAATCTATGTTATCTTAAACTCATTCAATATATCTAAATTAAATATGATTCTTTCTAATATGATTATTAATATGGTTATGACATTATTGCTTAAATAACACCCTATCTTTGAATGTAATGTAAAATGGCCTCTGATACCAACTATAAGGCCCTGAACGTTAAAAATTAATTAATATTATGTTAAAACAAGATATCACATTGAAGATATTTTCATCTTTATTTTTTTATAGAATTAAGTTGTAACTATTACATTATATCTCAAATATTACAAATTATACACTTCTACTATAACCATTTTTTCACAAAATAAAAACTCCTTTAACAAATCATCAATTGTTTTCTTTATAAAAATATTCTTGAATTCTTCCATTCTCTTACCCTTCCATATACCCTTTGAAAAACATTTTAAAAACATGGGATGAGCATAAAAAATCAGTAAGGGTTATAAAAAAAAGGAATGGAAACAATAGTCCATGAATACGTACACATCCTTGAAATCATACTTTTCACTCATAAAACATAATCTCTTTAACATACCTCGTGAAATAATAATACTTATTATTAAAACATAGAAATAATAAATCATAAAGGAAACTTGTGGCATCTATAACATACTTACATTAGAGCTTTCACAGCAATATATGTATTTACATTTGGAATACCCATCATGGTATATTAATTAAATATCTTAAGATAAACATTAACTTTTACCTTCGTCACATTACCCAATTAATTAGAGAGCTATCATGGGTTCACATGACATAGGTTTATCAAATAAGCACCCATATACGTAAAAAATTTTCAAAAAACATAACATAATCATTATACATAAAACAAGCATAGAGGAATGAAAACACCTACAAATTGATATTAAAAGATATAACATTAATATATTGACATAATAAATCCATTATCCAATCCATTTTCAATACCAAAATATATAAAATGGTACATGGTATTTATTTTTCCATTAAAAAAATACATCTTGTTTAGGAAGTCAAATATAAATAACGCTTGAGATGGTGGAAAGGTCGTTGTCACCAAATATGTTAAAACAAAACATTATTTTTGTTGTTCAGTAAAAATATTTATAGAAAAATTATTCCCTTTAAATAAAATTAATAGTAAATGGCATTTATACATAGTATAAAATATAGTCGTGTATAAATAAAAAATCTGCATCAATGAATGGATATTGAGATGATTTCTCTTAAAAATATCATTTCGCAAGAAGAATGGATCTATTATGTGTATAAACTATAATTACACATAATGAAATTATAAATAAAAGATAGTATATTAATTTTTATAATATAATGACATAATAATGAAGTAGAATATTAACCCAAATAATGGAAATTTGGTTAAATGATCCCTTACGAATATTTGGCAACCTAACTACTTCACATAAAAATTCAGAAAATGAGATGCTGATAGAAAAAAGGGTCTCTCATCACATGGAAATAAAATGGAAAACACTAAGTATATTTAAGAATATATTCAAACTTAAGAAAATGTAAATTAAAAGACATAACATAAATGAAGTCTTTTACTAAATGTGAAGGCTGAAAAGTTCCCTTACCTTAAGTCTTCTATGTCTCATTCATTATTTATATTCATGGGTAATAATCATAAGATAATTTCTATTATCTTCAGAACCGTTTTTGAGTTTACTATTACTTTTATATCAATTCTTACCATGTTTTAAATTTTTCATTGTTATTTATGATAATATCGATCTTTTTGTCGATATTTGGTACTTGAGTAAAAAATGAACTTGTTATAATAAAAAATTGTCCAGGAGATCCAAGTTACATTTTATAAAGAATGATATTCATGATTTATATATCACATATATCACATATATCTAGTATATATTTTTTTATAATAGTCAATAACATTTGGTGATAATAAATGAAATGCATCATTTATGGAGACGGTAATTTGTATGTATTCATGAATGCAACTTTCATTTATTTTTTTCTTTTTTAAAATAATGAAAATTAAATGATACATATGTATATTTTAATTCCATTATAATATCATAAAATATATATGTTTCAAAATTTCATTAACTCCATCATTTATATGTTCCATGTATGGCATGACTGAATCATCTCACTTTGAGGGGGCAGTAGTCTGCACTTCCTCAAAGGAAATTATTATATTAACAATTTATGGAAAGAATAATGGTATATTTTAAATAAAATTATAGAATAATAGAGAAAATATAAATATATTAAATATCATATATAAATATAGTGTCATCATAATGTCCGCTATGAGAGGTGGTAGGGGAATATCGAATAATTGTCATTTTGTGAGGCAGTAATTCACTGTATATAGAAAGAGTATGTTTGTATCTATTCGATGAAGGTGTCAGTATGTGTAGTTAAAATAATTCAGAAAAATCATCCTATTATATTTTATATACTGATTTTTTTATAAAATATTTTAATAACGAGTGTTTATAGGGTTTTAAATGGAAAATAATTGAAAGAAACTTGTGTGAAGATAATACCTCAAATCGGGAAACTCATATTGATTTAAGTTAAAAGGAATTATGGAATTTCTCTACACTTAATGTGATGCTTATAATAATAATAAAAGGATTTTTATAGCTTATTTGGGTAGATTTAGGATGAGCCAAGGGGATTTAGAGGTCTGAGTAAGGGTTAGAGTTGATGCCCTTTTATAAGAGGGAGGTGGGGTACATTAAGATGGTATTGAAATATTAAGGTATTATAAAATTATTTTTGATTTAAAGTAGTACCAAAGTAATTTAGTTCAATGATAAAATGATTTTGGTCAAATACCACTCAAAAATAGGTTTTAGAAGAGTATAGTTCACTAATTAATCCATATTTATTTGCTTTAACCCTTAGTTAACTAATATAACTCTTACCAAGTATTCTTGTATATTCATACTATATAGATAATTTAGTTACTATAAATTGGAAATAGAACAACAAGATGGACATTAATGAAATGTTTAAATTATATAATATATTGGAAAAAATGTTATATTTTTATAACTATTATTTCATTTAATAAAATATTATTTGTTTTAAAAACATAATTATGTTAGTTCTTATACTATTTAAATCATGACCTTTATAAAAATCCATAATAAGTTGATTCTTTTGAAAAAAAATTATTAATTAAAATAATAAAAATGCATAGTCATACATAAAATATGTGGATGGCATAAAATGTAACAAAAATATATTTTAAATTTTATAATCAAATTTATTTAAATCATTAATTAATAAGGCAATCACCAAATCATCAATATGATGTAAATATATTTATTTATATGATGTACATAAAATATAAATAAAATACCATGATGTAGGTAGAAATTTTATCTTTTTAATTATATTTTGTATTCAATGATATCACTTATATAACCACATGAAATATTTTTGTAAAAAATACATGATTATGGTATATTTTCCTTAACGTTAAATTAAAGTAATTTAATGTAATATTCAAAGACAAGTGTCTCGATGGGGTACTAAAATAGACCCAAGTATTCCCATGATCATAAATAACTCATGGAATAGGATTAGAACACGTTTTAATCCATTTTTTCAAAATTAGAAACACATAAATTTCATAAGATAATTTAAAATTAATTACATTTTCAAAACCAAAAAACATGTTTCTAAGTCTTAAAAACTACAAAAATATTGACAAATTTTTATGTCCAATTTTAATATGAAATTACTTAAAATTGCCAAATTTGGATTAAATGATACAAATATAATCAATTTACACTTTAAAAATTATAATAATTACAATATAAATATATAAATAAATTAGATTAAATGGAAATTTTGAATTAAATGCATTATTTTTCAGTATTCATTAAAATATGAACATTATCAGAAAAAATATAAAAACATCATCAAAAGTATATTTTGATATTCAAAATCATAAAAATAATTCTAGTTTTTCAATTATAATATATAAAAGTGACAAAAACAAAATTTTAAAATGGTTCCCCATCAAAAGGTGGTTAATCAACCTTTTAAAAAATATTAACGTATTTCATGCTTAATATCATATTCATTGTTATTTTAATCCTCAAAGATTTTTTTGATAAATATAAAAACATTTAACTAACTTGTGTAATCATAAATTTTTTAGTTATGTTCATTCCTAGAAATAAAATGGTTATGTATTAATTACCATTTAAAAAAATTATATTATTATTTTATATTTTTGTATTAATCCAAGTTGTGTGAAATATAAGATTTCAATGAAACCTGTTTTTGGGTGTTGAGTATGCTATCATAAAAAATTTTCTATTTAAAATAAAATTAATATCTCATTCATATATATTATTATAAATTAAAAAAAATATTATTATATAAATACCTCGCTCGTTACATTTATTCACTCATATGACCATCATAGTAGTCAAGGTTCAATCCCAATACCATATTGGTAGTCATGGTTCACTACCATAACCATATTAGTAGTTAGGGTTCACCCCCAATTCTATATTAGCATACAATTTTCTTTTTCTAAACTAACATCAATACTCATTATGGATATGTTTGTCTCATGAGATATAAATCCTATACCAATTCATTGGAGGGATTTATAGGTCCAAAAAATTTCATAACTAAATTATATATACATGTTCCACTTTATAATATGAAATCATTTCTTAACCAATGAAATTAAATGGATATCATAAAAATGTACTCAAATCATAACTTTTGGAAAATATGAAAGTTTCATAATCATTTCATCAAAGAATAACCCTATAAAAATATGCGTGTTTCATAAATTTATAACCTATGAAAGAGAAATAGGTATCTTAAAAATATAATCCATGAAAGAGAAATGTTTTTTATAAACATTATACTTAAAAAACATAATCGATTCAAAGAAATAATATGAATGGAACGATTAGGTTATTATTTGGAAAGGTATTAGTAACATCAACATATGTCATTTGAGATGGAAAATATTTTATATATATCGTTTCAAAAATATTCATACAGGAAATATCCTCAATTCATTGAAATATTAATCTTAAAACATAATACATTATGAAAACCCATTACATTGATAATACATTGGAAACAAATAAATAATTATTGAAAAATTTTGAAAACCATTTTCCTTGAAAATATAAACAATAAAACCGATTACATTTGGATTTTTTTAAAACAGTTTTAAAAGAATATTGAAAACATTTTGATTACATTTTTCCGTGAAAAAAAGCTAAAAACTTTTGAATTTTTTTTAAAATATAATTATTTTAATATAATTCGAATACTAATAATATTATATTTGTAATAAACTAAATCCTTATTTATTATAATTTCTTTTTGAAAAAATATGAATGGAGATTTTAAAATCATTTAAAACAATTGTAACTAAAAAAAGAAAAATTGATCCCCATATACTTTGAAATCCACTTTCAAATAATGAAATTTAAATAATATTAGGGAAAAAATCCTTAAAAAATTACCATGTAATCATAGAAAGTAATCATATAGGAAATTATGGTCATGATGGTAGGTATGTCCATACCTGTGGGACATCGGTTTTTTACCATAATTTTTTCGAATTGTGCCATGATCAGAAAACACACACAATGTTTCTTTTTAAAATAATTTTGTAAAAAAATTAATAAATGGGTAAAAAAATTAATATATTTCATAATATAATATTAAATCATTTTTGAATTTTTTTTAGAAAACCCTTATTCAAATAATAGTTATTTTTTAATAAAGGACAAATAATGTCAAATTTTTCATAAAAATCCTTTTTTAATTATATTGAGTACCAAAGTGTTTAAAAATGTACCATTACATGTATATAACTAGAATAAATATAAGGTATGAAACTTCATTAGAGTTATTGAGATATTTATTATAATATTTCATTAATGGAAGAATAATTGTAAAACAAATATCAACAAATGATGAGATTTTTACAGTATACCATTACCAATTTATTAATTTTGTATCATAATAAAATGTAAAAAATAATATTACATGAAGACAATGATTTAATTAAATGAAAAATAATTATGATATAAAAATGTAATGAATTCATATTAAAATCATAGAAAAAATATTGATGCATAAAATGGACTGTATCTCATAGAAGGAAAATTAAAACAAAATTACTATTTTGATTTGATAACCATTGAAATATAGACCCTAGGAAACAAATATAATCAAATAGATAAGTAAATAGACATAAATATATGTATATTGATCATATAATTCATCCATTGGTAATATATACAACACAAAAAAATAAATGAGTTGTGAATAAGGCATGTATCTGATGGATATAAGAAATGTGATGAGAAAACCATTACCTTATGCGATGACATTCAATATACAGATTCAAATATAATTTAGAATTATTATAAGTTTAATATAAATCAAAAAACACATATTATTATATCCAATTCTATATATTATTTGGGTATGACTTTATTTTACCTATTTATAAGCATCTCAATGTCATTAGATTGTTTTGGTTCATATCTACTTTGCATTTTGTATAGGTTTTGTATTAGAATTCATCTTTCTTCGATCATGAAAAAGAATTATTACATGATGCATAAAATTATTTATATATCATAAAAATTCACTTTATAAATTTTTATATTAATCAATATATTATATAAGTAAAAAATGTAACACACAATTCATTTAGATGGTAGGTTGTTGGTACACTTGAACACTATCTCTATTTAATGGTCATTTGAACAGAAATTGTATGAAAAATATGTGTATATATAATATAGATATAGTAAAATTGAGATATCATATTATAATATATCATTAATAAAACCCATATTTAGTACATCCCAGATTAACTGTGAACAAATCACATTGCTTTGGAGAGGCATTAGTCCACATGTCCACAAACAATTTTATCATATTTACATGAAAAGGAAAGTAATAAGGTATATGTTCTATATTAATTACAAAAGCATAATTTTCTCATAAAAATAATAAAAATTATATATTTTATTAAAACCTTTATTAAAATATTCCAAAAAATAGTGAATGAATCACATCTCTTTGAGGAGGTAGTAGTCCATATGTCCCCAAATGACGTTATCATTTTTTCACAAAATAGAAATTTTATGATATGATTTATATAATAATACAAAAAAAATTAATAAATCATTAATATGATATATATCATATAAAATATAGTTTACATAATAATTCCAAACCATGAGATATGGTAAAGGAAAAAATGAACAATATTATTTCGTTTAGTGGTAGTTTTCTATACAAACGAATGTTTTGTTCGTTACCCTTTAGATGGATGGGTGTGTTTGTGAAGGCTAAAACCATAGGCTCAAAACATATCAATATATTTAGGATATTATGTTATTTATATAATCATATAATAAATATAATATATGGGTTGGACAATGAATATAAACATTAGATATTATTGAAGTATGTTACCACTTTTTTGGGCAACGACATATAGTTAGCAGAAAGGGGATTCATCAGGTGTATTACATCCTAGAGGGAGTCTTCGAGAATTATTTTAGGATTTTTAAAATATTACATTATAGATTTTCTGATGGAAGAAGTGATTGAAATGTGTGAAAATTGGGTGTGTTAGTGCCTTTTTATAAAGAATGAAGAGTTGCATTCTTGTAATATTTTAAAAAGTGAATTATATCAAATTTTATCCATTGATAGGTTCCTCAAATAAGAATAAAAATATGATCCAATTGAGTATAGGATTTCAAAATATATATAAAATATATATTAGACATCGTTCTAAGTCATTTGGGCCCTTAAGATTAAGGTTTAGTCCTTTGTTCAGCTAATTTTTTCCTTATTGACGTTAATTAATTTTATTCATTTCCCTAATATTTTGTCCAAAAAATAATATAAGAATATTATACATTAGAAATTATAATTTTTCGAATTTTGGAATCCTTTTGTCAAAATTAAAATCACATAAGTGGTGGAAATTAAATTAAATTTAATCATTTAGATTGGATGAAAAAGGAGGGTTTTATATTATCATGTTCGAAAGATTGCAATGTATTTATATGAACATTCAATTTCAAATTTATTAAAATTGAATAAATAGGATTAAATTAATTTAAATTTAACTTAATATACTTTAAAACTGATAAAATATACAATTTAACCCTATAAATATATTTTACGAAAAAGTAATTTTCAATAAAAATTCAGTATTTCTTAATAGTCATCAAAAACAGAAAACATCAAAGAAATGTACCAAAAATTAAACCTAACCCAATATTATGACCACTATAAAAAAGAATTAAATTTTTTCAAATTAAAAATTGAAAACTTCAAAAATTAATATTTAAAATGGGATCTCCATTAAATGGGGGTAAAATTGCCTTCTAGGAAAATACATCATTTTATTCATAAAATTGGATTTATTATTATCTTATACCGACCACATCTATTGGATTAGTATAATTTTTTTTGATTTATTATCTAATATATAAGTTTTATTTATAACATCACCAATTGTGGTTTTCTTAATTTATTGGGATAATATAGTTTTGTACATGGAAAAATAGTTTTACAATAGAATTTATATATTTATTTTCAACCAATTCTATCATTAATTTTTAAATAATAGAAAACTGAAGGATTTATTTTTTATACATGTGTAAATCATATTTTAATAATTTATTTAATCTTATTTTTATCATCCATTCGAACAACTAGGTAAAATATATAATAATATTTTCTTGATAATTTTAATAGTAATTTGTAGTTTTTTTATACTAGGGCATGTATACACCACATGTTTTTGAAGGAACACAACATTGTGTCTAACAAAATGAAAACACAGTTTTGTGTGTACCAATAGATAATATAAATGTTTGTTGTATAATAATAATAAGTTATTGCTATGTACTATTCAAACCAAACTTTTTTCTTTAAAATAACAAAATCTATGTTCGAGTTTGTGTGAAATAAAAAATATGATAAATATTAAATTAAAAATAAAAAATTATTACAAAAAAATATGAAGGTGTTACATTATACCCCCATTAAACTAAAATTCACATTAATAATTCATATGGGTTATTAATGTTTTAATACGTTAATGGTATATTAATATATACCAATATCCTATAAATAAATACAATAAATCCATTAGAATGGGATGTTGGAAAGATGATGGTTACCCAAATTAGACAAAAATAGGTTACAACATAAAATAACATAAGTGGGAAGTAAAAATTGGTAAATAGAAGAGAAATATTACCATCATGTTCATATAGATAGTAACATAAAACTAGGTCATAAAATGTTAATAATCACAATTCCACAGTTCTTTGATTATATGAAGTACCAATTGATTCATTGGAAATGATGTTACTAGGATAACCTTTTTGGTTTAAATTTAATCTCCCAACAGATAAATAATTTTCATGAGACAATATAGTGACCTGACTATATAAAATGAAACATTTTTTTATGCTTTGATCAATTTCAAATTATTCTATTATTCTAATAAATGAAGGTGAGTTTTTTTCTTTCCTGAAGCGTTATCATATAATAAGGTTCATAAATATAATTATAGGCTATTCCATATATCCATAACACAACAAAAATGGTTAAAAAAGTTTATCCAATATGCATCAATCATCATATGGTTAGGTAACACTTTATTCTCTAAAACCATATTTTAATTTTATGATAAAGCATTCATTATTCATTTATCCTTATAACCATTCTTGAAGCTATATGTCCAAAATTCTAGAAAGAAGGTCACTAAATTTCACAAAAACATGTTATCATTGATCCCCCATATACAATATAGTATATCTTATCTATCACATACCAAACATGTGAATACCTTAATCAAGTATTCTCTTGAAACATTGAAATGACCTGAATTTCATAAATATTTTATAAAAACATTCTTTATTCATTATTACGCAGTATATTGTATATATTCATTAATTGAAAAAATGATTTAATCATCATTTATAATAGCATAATTCATATGTAAATCGGTCTTTAATTTGTTCAAAGGTAATCAATATTTTCCAATTTAATTATTCATATACAATATATCATTATCTAAAAAATATTATCTTTATATAATGAACATATTAAGTGTTTTCATTCCCATAATAATGGGGTTTCCCCAAACATATCCTTTCCATTAAATTTTATTTCCGATCCATCAAAAACAACTAAATATATTTATGTAAATCCATAATGGAAAAAATATAATCATAAAAATCCTTAAATATTTCAGCATTAATAAAACAGTATTCATAAATAAAAATACATAAATACTTCTATTATTTCAATTCATCCCTAGGTAATAATAATTATATATAATCAGGTGAATTAATATCTCTTCCCTTTCACATTTCATTTTTAGGATCATCGTCATCATCATCATCTATGTTTCTATTAATCATACCACCATTTTTATTCTCATTGACATCCTTACACTAGGGACATTTATTTTCATAATTTCCACTCATTAAACACTTAAACAATTTAACCTTTAATGATGTTTTATAGAATAAAAATATTCCCATCCCTTTTTTAAATAAACCCTTAAATTTTCATTTACTATTACTTTATATGGGGCTATATTTTCCAAAGTCAAGTCATTTTTTTTCCTCTAAGGCATTCACTTTGGTGAATCATTCCACAATCTTGACAAAAAGGAATATGAATATTCGTTCCACCATGGTTTCTATAACCCACATTCTCAATAAAAATGTTCCTTCAATTCATTGGTGAGTCTAAGAGTTGGTTAAGATAAGAGTTCTTAATCGAATTCTGTGAAAATTGACTGGGAATGATATACACATCCATAGCTCCATTGACCATCCCATTTGACATCTTCTCAGAAACCTTTCAACCACAATTAATGTTAATCGTGTTCCTTATGGTTCCCACCATTATATAAAACCATAAAAATGTGTGAGAAACACATATCATAGAATAAAACCACAAAATCATGAGAAATTGCATATATGATATCTAAATAATGACACATACTTATTTAATTTACTGGACTTTAGGATATTTATAATTTATTCATAGTGAAAATCTATTTAAATCCATTATGATGGTTGGTAATGATTTTTTGATTTCCCAATGCATATCCCATTGGCGTGTCAAACCAAGTGTGCATCAAGTCATTTTATCATGTACTGGGTTAGGCTTTAGTCAGACCTAAACCATCTTATCAGAGTTGTTACCCCAAGTTACATGTATGCTAGATCCACATCTACAAGTAATATCAGGATGTGGATGTATTTATAAGAATCCACTAATTGCATCCCTTAAAAAAAAGACAGCACAAATATATATAATTTTATAAATCCTTAAATTTATCCATAGATATATCCTTAGTGCTATCATAAAGGTTTCAACATCATTGTTTCCATAGGTTAACTAAAATATTACTCTGATACTATCTATAATGACCCTCACTTTTTATAAATTAACATTACATCACTTTTTCATAATACTTAATACATTACACATAAACCTTCCCAAATAGCATATTATTATATTTCCATTGGGAACACAGAAAAATAAACATTGTTATATACATGAGATAGATAATCTCCCACTAGGTTCTCCTTGACTATTTACCTTGATAGAAATATCACACACAATTCATATCATCATAAAATAAGAAAAAAAACATAAAAAGGGGTGAGATAAGATGATTGGTAAAGGTTAAAAGAAGATATGTAATATTAAAAATTATAATAATGGTATGTTAATGTGATCATGTCATTATAAGATCACACCCTATGTAACAAAGATCAAAATCACGGGTTATAGAATAAATATATTTATTTCATAAGAATATAATAATAATTGAATTGTGAGAATAAGCTTTGATATAATAATAAGAGTAATAAGAAATAGAATTTATGGTAGACACGTCATCTTATAAAATTAAATCTATAATATTCATCTCATTTCTTGATACCCTTGGATCACAAATATAATAATATTTTTTTTCAAGGTTCACTCCCAAGACCATCTTAGAGGATAAAGTTCATTATTGAACTTATTTCACTAATTGATCCATCCATGTCTATCTCATGAGATAAAAATATCTAACCCATTCATTGGAGGTAGATATATGTTCCAACCATCTCATAATAAAATTATATAAATGTGTTCCCAAATTTTATAATAAATAATTTAATAAACCGTGAAATTAAATGGGTATCATTAATACATAATCATGTTATAACCTATGGAAAATGGACTGGTTTTAGAATCAATTTTTTGGAGTCATATCATGTGAAAGGAAGTACATTTTGTAAACATAGAACCTTTGAAAGAGAAATGGTGTTGCTAAACATATAACTCATGAAATAGAAACAGGATTCATAATCAACATTAAATAAAATGTAAAAACGTTATTATAGATAATAATAAGGGATTATTTGGATAATTTCTAATAATTTCATGACTAATATCAACATATTTCATCTTATATAGAAAATAATTTCGTAATATCATTTAAAAAAAATTTGAGGGAAATATTTTTTCATCATTGAAAAAGAATTCCTAAAAAAGAAACAAATTTGATAACTATTTTCATTGAAAATCATTCGAAAACATATATAGAAGGATTTAAAGTGTTTTAAAACCCTTTTTCATGAAGACTTATAGAATACATCTTAACCCAATTTGAAAACAATTTTCATTGAAAAAATATAAGTTATGCCTGAAGAAATTTTAAAAACCTTTTTCTATGATAATTTATAAAATAATCATGGAATAAATTTGAAATAAATTTGTAATGAAAAAAAATTTTAATCATAAGATATGATCTTTTATTCCATTTTAATCAATTTATGTGAAAATGGATTTTTGAGAACATATAATGTCAACATTGATAATAATTCGAAATAAGTTTTTTATCATAGAACATATTATAGAACCCATTTTAAACTAAATTTTAAAATAAAATAATTATATGTTTTTTAAAAATAACTTTTTTAATAAAAATTTACTTCTAAAAGAAAATGTATTCATCAAGGAAATGACAGTCATGATGGCTCTTAAGTTCATACATTCGAAATATTCCTTTTACACTATAAAAGATTTAAAAAGTGTCTTGACCAGATAAAAAAAAAATATGATTCCTTTTCATCATTTTTAAAAAGGTAATGCATGGATAAAAATTACCTTCACTCATCATAGGATATCATTAAAACATTTCTCAAAAATTTTGTAGAAAACATAGTTTTGGAAAAACACATATTTTTAATTGAAATGAGAAATAATGTAATATTTGCGAGAAAAAATATTTTCTTAATAATATTAATTACCAATGAGAAGAAAAATAGTAACATTACTTTGATATAAAATTAATAACCAGAGGATTAAAAAATCATGATAATTTTTGAGAGATAGATAATGATATTTCATCAATGAAAGCATTCATATAATCAATCTCGATAAACAATGAGATTGTAGTATTAAATTGTTATCACCTTGGAAACATTAGATTATAATAAAACAATTTATGTAAATTTAAGATTTAAATATAATGAAAAGAATTATTATCATTATATAACAATTCATAGTCATTATATCATCCTTATAGAGAAATATTGGATCATAACATGTCTTCTATCTCAAATAATGAAATTTGAGAGATAATTAATTTAACGATTTGGGGTCTTATGAAAAATAAACAAAATGAAATAATATTTATAAAATGTATATGTAAATAATGATAAACTTAATTATAAAACGTTATAATTAATCCAATTCAATTGTATATACTACCTAGAAGGAATTATTATTGAATTGGGCATGTAACTCATAGATTAAAGAAGTAAGATGAGAAATCCCATACCTTAAGTATTGACTTTAATCCCACATGTTCAAACCAATTTATTAGTAAAAATACATTTATTATAAATATACAATTGAAACATATAAATATATCTTACATGATATATTATTTGGTTATGACTTTATATTTACTTTTTATTAATAAATTATTTTAAATGTAATGTTTTGTGTAATAATTGCATCTTTCTGTATATGTTTGGCTTATAATATTCAATCCTATTACATAGATCAAGATATAATTATTTAAAGAATATATAAAATTATATGTATATATATATATATATATTTCGAACATATTATTTAGATAAATTTTATAATAATATCTAACTATATATAAATATGAAATGTAATACACTGTTTATGGAGATAGTAGGTCGTACATACGCTTGAAATTAGTCCCCATTTAATTATCATTTTGGGAGAATGAATGTAAATAAAATATACACATATATATAATTTTATTTATGTAAATATATTATGTTTTATTTTTCATATATTTTTAATAAACACATTCTGAATACATACCATGTATATTGTAAACAAATCACATTTCTTTGTGGTGGTGTAGTTCACACGTCCCAACATGAGGTTATCAAATTAACAAAAAAATGGATGGTATTAAGGTATGTTTTTTAAAATATTTCCAAATGAATAAATCCATCATATATATCATATAATTTTATTAATTTTACTTAATAAAACCATAATAGAATCCATGTAAAGTTTGAACGAATCACATTGTAGGGAGGCGGTGGTAGTCCACACATCCACAAATGATGTTATCTTCTTTAAAAATTAGAAATCATGAAGGTAAAATTCATAAAATAATTAAATAAGAATAAATAAATCATAGATATCAAATATATAATATAAAAATATATTATATATCAGAATTTAAAACCATGAGAGATGAAAAAAATGAACATCAACATTTTTTTAGGTTGTTGCTCATTGTACAAAAGAATTGTTTGTTTGTTACTCATTAGATGAATGTGTGTGTATGTTCAAGTAAAACCATTAGGATTAAAAACATCCATATATTTATTATATTTAGGGAACTATATAATACTATAATTAGAATAATTCATAGGAGGATAATGGAAATAAAACAAATGATTAGGTGAAATGATTTTACCTAATTTTTCATTAACACATTATGGTTTTCAAAAAATGGATTCATTGATTTAATTTAGGGAAAAATAAGTTCTTTTATTATTCGGGGAAGGTTATTGGGAGCTTATTTGAGTTTTTTGTTTTTTATAAAAAGGATTTATAGGTGCACATAAGTTGTAGGGGTGAGTGCCTTTTAATATTGGAAGAGGAGTGACATTTATGTAAATTATAAAAAGTTAATTATACCCACGTTTTCATATGACATTTCAATCCAATAATTTTAAAGATATGATCCATGGGAAGATATGGCTGAAATATGGCCTTCCAAAAGATTTCGAGCATGATTCATTCACATTTTGGTCTATAAGATTAAGGTTTAGTCCTTTATATGGATAATATTTTATTTATTATTTGTAATTAATTTTATTTAATTTCTCTAGTTTTCTTGTCATAAAATAAGTTTATGTTATTATAAATTATTAATAATTAAAATTTTTAAAATATAGTAATTTTTTTCAAATTTCATTCACAGAAGTGGTAGAAATTAATTTAGATTTAGTCTCTCATATTTGATGATGAAGTAATTTTTTAATGTATGTTTTCCAAATTATTTCATATTATTGTATTACATTTAATTGTGAAATTAATTCCATTGATCAAAATTGGATTTAATAAAATAAAATTAATCTAATTAAACATTTTAAAATGTATTTTCATTTATCCCTATATATAAAATATATGAAAACATAGTTTTGAGTTAAACATACGTATTTTACATTATTAATCATAAAATAAAACATCACTGAAAATTACCAAAAATTAATCATAACCATATTTTTATATCCCTATTTATGAAATAAATATTTTTTAATATAAAAGATTCCAAGAAAGGATTTAAAATGAGTCCTCTTGTTAAAGGTTTTTAAATTTCTATTTAAAAAATACATCTTTTTATTCATAGAATTGTATTGATTTTTATCATATACCCATAAAATATATTTTATAAGTATAAATTACAAATAAATAATAAATAATAGATATAATTTTAAAAAACATATTCATTAAAATTGGTTTTTTTTATTTATTGAAATATATTTTTGTTTGTAATAGAAAATTAATTTTCCAAGAGAAGCTATTTATTTATTTTTAAATAGTTCTTTCTATTTATTTCAATCTCAATCAAGATAAATGGATTAATTTTATATACATGTGGAAATTATATTTTCATAATTTAGTTATAATTATTCATAACTTCCATTCCAATCGCTAGGTGGTATTTATAATAATATTTCAAGAATGTTATTAATGGTGCATTTTAGTTTGTTAAAACATGGTATTGTGTGTCACACATGTTATAAAAGGAAATTAGAACTCTGTTTAACACAAGATAAACATAGTTTTGTTATAAGGAGCAATAATATAATTGATGCATGTACCTTATGTTAATTTAGTGTTTTTTCAAAACATGGAAAACATAGTAATATTTTATAATAAATCAATATTTTGTATTGTTTGAAATAAAAAATATCAAAAACATTAAATGAAATTTGAAAAATATTTCAAAAAATATTAGTGTGCTACGTATTTACCCTAACAGTCCTCTACTTGCTACCATTTTGAAAACCCATTTGGGACACATTATCACTAATATCAAACATCAATATGTCCCATCCTATAATCAGTATAAGGTATATACATGTCCTTGAAAGACATTGTCAACTCAGGAATAACATAAACATTACTCATTGTAGTCTATACCATTTTTTCATGTTATATCTATCTCTACTCCCTTGTCCCTATGAATGTTTTATATTTACGGGTTCCCTTATTATATGTGGAATAGAAAAAATCCAATGTTTGATAGATTAAAATTTTTTTAGGAAAAATAAATCAACAATAAATGACTCACTCACAGGTATTCAAAGTCATAAAGTAATATATTGGAAATATCCTTCACTATATTGATCATTAAACCAATCATCCTAAACAAATTTAGAAGAAAACTTATGAAATGGTATAATTGAGAAACCAAAATACCTTAAAAACACATTCACACAAGAATTGAATATTGAGGACCTCAAATAAATGATCATACAAAAAACTCCTTAAATACTCATCATATTATCTATATAAATCCTATCCCAAAAATCAAAAACCCTTAAATTACATATCACTTAAAATTGAGATAAATTTTCATATCAATAAAAATCAACTTCAAAAACCATAACATCCTTTCAAATATCTTGTTTATCTATAATAATATCAATACCCATTGTTACCTATTTTCTGTAACGGATATATGTAAGTTTTGTCACCCTAGATAGATAATTATACATTTCTTTAATGTACTTCCATATAAAACATTAATATATATATTCAACCACTATTACTTACAAAACCAACTATAAAAATTTATCCATTAAATCATTATAAATATTTTATATACAAGTATTCATTACATGGTATATTATATGGAACTCACATAGATCCACCTCTCACATCTCATGTCGAAGGATCAAAATCCTCTATAATTACATATGAATCTCATCATCACCTATATATAAATTATAAACATCTCCAAGTGTAAAATTATCACAATATACCATCACTTCATGATCTCAATCTAATTATCTTTTATTTTCTAAAATAGGGAAGAATTTTTAGATATTTGGAATATTTTGTCTTTATTTTTAGCTTCATCAATTTTCTTATATTAAGATACATGCTCATCTATAATGATATACTAAATTATAGCTCATGAAAAATATTTAAATGCATCTTTTATCACGTCACAATAGTTAAAACTATACGTTAAACAATAGTAAATGATATCGATAAAATCATAATCCCTCAAGTAATATACCAATCAATATAAATGAAAATTAAATTCATGTAATGTGAATATATACCATAATTTCTTATGATCATGAAAAGACATAATGTTATCTATGATTAGAAAACACCACCACAACATATGATAAAGAACCACTACATAAAATATAATGTTTGTGGTGTCTTAGAAATATTATATAAGGACTAAATCCCTAGAAACATAAATGACTAGTGACCTCTTTTTTATTAACATGTAGTGAAAACCAAGATGATTAAAACCATAATAAACATTTTTTAAAATTCCAACCCAAGAGAAATTAGGAATGTAAAAACTTATCATTTTTTAATTATGAAATATAAATATAAAGTAACATTATGTTATATAAAAAATTACAAATCATCCCATGTAAAATATATAAAATGTTATACATTAAAAAAATTGATAAATCTTATTATATATTGTATTTCCAATGATACTGTGAACCCCTAAAATATTTGGAGGGAAATATAGGCAATAATTTATTATAACATGAAGCAATAAACATTGAAAACATACAAATATATGTCATATCAAATTTAATATATCTCTTATTTCAAAAAAAATAAACATATTCAACTTATCATTTTGATGATGTTTTCAATGATCTCTAATGCAACCCCTAAATGAAAAGTGTTATCTTTCTACATAATAAAAAACATGTAGATATTTTGATCAAACACAATGAGAAACGTAGAAGGAACTCCAAAAATAATTAATCCATCAATAGTTTTAATATTATTCCTATTTTTATGATCATGAGATATTTTGATAGAAACTCACAGTATCTATAATGAGATCAATAAAATTACTCTTTTAAAAATATTACAACTTTACCTTCAATATATTATTTTTGAATATGGAATAATAATTTTAGAACCATCATGAGTTTTTATAATAGTTTAATGGAGTAGTTTTTCATTAAGAGGGGTAAGTTGTTTATCACTATCACATGGTTCAAAATCTAATAATCCACCCATTATTAAATTATACAGTCCTACTTATTTTTAATAAAAATTATATATCTCTATATAGATACCAAAGTTTAGAAGAAATTAATCCTAATAGATTTTCAATCTGAATCTATATCAACATTAGCTCTAAATGTTATATCTTTTTAAATATCTATTGGAATTGTTGAAATCGTTAATGAAACACAATCCAAAATTCATTATCAAATTTAGGGACACGGTCATACCCTATTAAATAAAACAACCATAACAAACATCTATTCTATCAAAATATTCATTTATCTACATTATGGAATTATTGAATATTCCATCCCATCAGGTTTCATGATATATGACCAATAAATTATAAATGGACATGATAATTTCAATCCCAAATAATGGAAATAATTTAACTCTAAAAAATCTAGTAAAACACTAAAACTAGACTAAATTCAATGTTTTCCTGTGACAAATACATAATATCCATATCAATGATTAAATTATAATATAGTATTCAATACAAGAATAAATTAACCAATCAACTAGTAGATCACCAAAACAAAATCATACCCCATTTCAATCCATCATTAAATACATATATCTAAATGGTGTGGATAACACTAATGGAGTGAAAATTTTATCAATTAAGAATATAATTTTTTGAAAAAATAGATTAAGGATAAATAGATACTACCTAAAACACCAATTAATTCATTACTGAGGGTAAAATCGGCAAAAATAACGGAATGATCTCAATATATCTTGGAACATGAAACTTCATTGTATTAATGTATTGTTTTATACATCAATCCCTCATTGTTCGAGGTAATGTATAAAACCTCCTATATTATCACTTATAAGTCTATTATAAATGAGGAATTTCTATCTTTATTTATCTATCCAATTCATTTATCATTGTATGTCTAAATATTTTAGTTCATTAAAGCTATAAAAACTATTAGGGGCCACTTGTGGTCATAACATAAAATATTCTCTATCTATGTAGATTGTTTGAACACCAATATTGATGTAAAATCATTAAAGTGAAAACATGACTATGTATTATTTCATTATTGAAGACCAAAAACATCATCGTTTATAGAACCATGAAAAATAGGATTGGGAAATAAAAATATGAAGAAAAATCATCACCCTATTTAATAAATGAGATCCTAAATCCTTATCCAACTACATTGAGATGTTCTAGTAACATAACTATTTCTATTAATTCATTTATTTTATTATCTTTTCGAACACATCATCTTCAATCAATTATTCAATATGTGCTGGAAATATTAATTTCTTAACTTATAACTAAAACAATGTATAAAAATCCCACTAAAATTTCAATTGATAACTTCATTATTTGGAAATGTATATGGATAATAGCGAAGAATGTTACTCATCCTTACATTCAATTCCCATGTACTCAGACTCTCTTTATGAATTGGAATAAAATGTTATCTTAAAACCATTTTATCATTATCGATGATAAATTAGTCTTAAATAAGCTCTTATATTTTCTGGATTTAATTTCTAATTCACAATTTTCCTGAAGATATATGGTTCACACTGAATAGTTTTCATCACTATATATATTATTCCCTAATGGAATCTCATATCCTTTAATGCAATTATTAACTCAAAAATCAATATTAATATATTCAAGAATGGTGTTTTTCTCCAAAATCAAAAACAATCACCTCTTATTTTGGTATAAGTTTCCATTAAAAATCTCACAATGTCTCATTATAATATCATTACCATTTTGTGTTAACAATTATTTTACTATTAAGAGTTTCCTTTTACCCCACACCATCTATAAACATAATAATTTTTTATTCATGAGTCAAATAAAAAAATTAAATGAAAAAAGAAATATATAATAAATATTTTAAAATAATTATTATAATATAATTTTATTTTAACATATTTAATTTCCACATATTTAAGAAAAAGATATATCAAGGTTGATATATGCACCGTATCTTGGTTATACATAGAAAAAAATTCCCTTATACACAAATGTGTTATGTTGACAATTTATTTCTTTATATCAGATCATATATCCCTAATTATCACTTGAGTCAATCAATATATAAACAAAGCACTTTCCATGTTTAATGAGTTTTTAACCTAGTAAACCATATTGACAAACTCTATATATCCTACTCTATAAATTATCATAATGGAAATCAAATTAATTGATACATCTTTTTTTCAAATGATCCCTTATAAAACATGTCATATTTTAATAATTATGCCATACATTATCCACAATTCCCAACTCAAGTAGTTCAATGATTGTGATTGTTAATGTTGTTATAAGTCACATAGTATAAGAGAAATTAGTAAAAGAAATAACTACTAAATTTAATAAATTTATACCAAATATACCAAGAAAACAATGTATAAAATAATTATAAATAAATTTCTGTAAAAAACTATCATGATTAAAATTAAAATAAATAATAAACATCTTTGAATGAAATTTATTTATCTAATTTCGATATGAAATCATTCCAAATACATGTATGATCCATCCAATTAAAAAATATATCAATAAAATTAGTGAAAAATAGTATATTTAAGTACGAGAGAGAAGATATGTTAACTTAAAAGGTTCCTCTCTAAAAAACATTCCTCATATCATGGAAATATCATTTTAAATTCCAAATGAACAAACCCAGAAATCAACTCATATCCCATCCGGGTTCAATTAAAACCAAACACAAAAACATGGATACTCTCCAAATCCACATGTAATATTTATAAATATATTCTATATCATGTAAATATTTACAAGGAGGTTTAATTAATCAGCTTCCCCACTAATAAATTTATTCTCATATACGAATGAAATGTTTTTAGGTACTATCATCTATTCATAAATTTAAATACCATAATTATAGCCATCTTCATTAATATATACTATCATTACTCTACCACATACTACAAACTCATACCACCACTAGATCCAATACATTTTATAATAATTATTACAACCACTATCTACACTATGGCTGGAATAAAAAGAAGATGATGCGAGTAATCTACAATAAATTTAACCAAGAAAATGGATGTTGAGTTTTCACCGAGTACCAAAAACCACATATGAGAATAATTTTGGTTACACAAATTGAGTTTTAATCCAGATAATATAGAAAAATATAAAATGATACTACATTTAATAAAATACTAACCCATTGTTCTCAAGATATCTTACACAACTAAAAGAACATCATTAGTTCACTATCACAACTATTGAACCAAAAACATTTCCACCTCCAAAGTGGACTTAAATAATAATGAAACCACACTAAATCTACATTATACATTCCATTACATGTTTAATTTATTGTTTCAAATTATATTTTACAAATCTAATTATATCATACATTATAGACTCATTAATAATTATTTCTAGTAATTTTCCATAATACATTATAGATTCTCATGTTATATAAAATTTAGAAAATATTTACTATATAAAAAACTAAATTATAATTTTTTTAGTCATGAAATCATAAGAATAAAATTATACCCCATTAAATTTATTTAGTTACCTTAATTTTTTCATCATGATAAATTTCCAACGAAACATTGACAAATATACAATCAGAATATTCCGTATTACTTTGCCATTAAACACCTCCAGTAGTTTTATAATCTCATATTTAATTTTATCAAAACAACTAACACAATAAAATAAATGGAAAACATTTCAAAAACTAGGAAAAAGATAATTCCAACTATTTAATCACTTATTATTTTTATTCAAAACATATTCAAAACAAAATATATTTTAAAAAATCTTCCCCAAATTATAATTGGGAAAATAACACCAAGATAACATATAAGAATATATATATCATTAGTTAATTATATACCACCTTAGTAATGTTCAATTATACATTTATTTTTAGGTAATTATCGTTCTTGATGTAAATGAAATATTAATGAATAATACATCCATAATAAAAAACTAAAATTAATTATCCAATCAAAATAACATAATAAGAATAATGTTCTTTTTTTTCAAAATATGGAGTGAACTATTATTTCAGACAATGAACTTCCCATAATGATTCACTAACCAAGTTATAACATATAAAAATATCCACAATAATCAATAATATCCATAAACCATCTATTAACATACCTATTTGACCATGAGTAAATATTTGAAGATATAAAAATAATGATGAATACAACCAAAAATAATAAATTGTTTGTCCTAAAAGAAAAAGTATTTGTGGAACTTCCATGGGTGTCTCAAAGGATATTCAAATAATTACACCACTGCAATTATTTTCCAAAAACATAACAGAATAAATAAAAAAACGATTAGTTCCCAATTTATATATAAATATTTTACTGCCAAATCCATGATTTGGTGACATAAATTGATTTATTTTAATCTTGTTAAAAGATGATAAAAAAACATGGTTTCATAAAACAATGAACATTGAAATATATGAAAACTATTACATTTAATATCTTATACATTTCCCCAACCCATTACATTTCTACTCTTAAACGTTATGTGGTCACTTGGTTTTAGATTAATATTCAAAAAAACAATGATATAATACTATATAAAGAAAAAAATTAATAGTTAAATTAATGAATTCACTTTTTTGGAAAAAACCCAACACCAAAACACGTATCCAAAAAACGTTTTGGTAAATTTACACCTCAAACATATAATAAAAACCATGAATCCAGAAACCCATTATTGTTAGTAATGTAGAAACATTGTTATAGAATACTTATTTTCACATAGTCTCTAACATCATAGTATTTTTATGATACTAGATACACATATATTATCAAATTATTGATTAAAACCTAAAATTATGTATAAAAAATACATGGTAACATTATTATCCCATCTAAAATAACATAAATATTGAAATATAATTCTATTTTATGATTCAAAGATATTGAAAAAAATATAGTGAGATTATATTCTTAATACGGATTAGCCTGTAGTGGAATATATGAAAATATATTCATGGAATAAATTGATTCAAAAAAATTAAATGATAAAAATAATTAAATAATAAAATGAAAAATTGTACATAAAATATCCATAAAAAAATGATAGTATATATAATAATTATTAGCCTTATATTTATCAAATGGATGATGTGCAGAGACATATTTATTGAAAAAAAGATGTACAAGAAACAAATGAATAAGACAAAACCACAAGGTTCAAAACAGAAGCAGAAAATGAGACACCACAACCCACCCAAGAGGTCGTGATCATACTGTGAAATGAGAAGAGAACACCCCTGCCATGAGGGTGATATCCCCTCCTCCACGACTTGACATGCGATAATGTGCCACCCCATTATCCAAGATCTATTCAAAGAAGAAAATATTAGTTGATAAGAGAAGCATTTATTTAAGCCGCATCTTTTGTGATTTCATAAACACTTCCTTCCATCATTGAATGAGGATGATCAGCTACTCTTTCTACTTGTACAAACATATGTCGAAGTCCATGATACAAAAAGATTTTAAGACAAGAAATAGAGGACACATGGTATCCCTGCCTAGAACCCGGTAACGGATTAGCCACACAAAAATAATAATAAATCCAGCAGGAAAAGCAGGGTGCATTCCATTCCTTCAAATCATCCTCTCCAACTAGACCTTTCTAAGCAAGACAATCTACATGCATGTACTAGCGCATAAATGAAGAGTAGAAAATACCATGCCATAAAAACCTGAAAATTTCCACCATTCCTACAAAAAGCAGCATACACAAGTCAAAAATAGGATATTTCCCACGATCCCTTTTAAGAAAATGAATAAGATCTTCAAAAGCCTGATCAAACCCAAAAAAGTCAACTCCTTTGTTTCCCTTATTTGGAAGACCATCAGCAACCGAATTGGATTCTCCGTAAATGTGATTGATGATATTATTCATGGAGAAATGAGAATCCAAACAATTGCACCAACAATTAGTTACCTTCCAAACCAAAGGAGAGGGGCGCATCCTGATGGAAGAGATGACCACTGTAGAGTCACATTTAAACAATAAATTATTCTTACCACAATCCTTGGCTTTCTCTACCACAAAAATTATTCCAAGAATTTCAGCCTCATGGGAATAAGCAAGTCCACAATAAGCATGAAAACATCCAAGAACATCCCCTTTATGATTCCTAAAATCATCACTATATCTAGAAGGCCTGAGATTACCTCTTTAATATCCATCAGAGTTGACATTTATCCATCAAACAAAAGGCTCCTTCCATAATACATAAAAGGTTCCATGAAGAGGCCAAATTTTCCCCTTGACATTGATCTGATTAAAAATGGACCATCATGGACCAAATTAAAGGAATAATAATTCTTTTGAGTTCTTTCCTCACACACAACAGTAAGAATGGAATAAATAGAAACAATTATGGAAAATGAGAAACTATTAAGAATTTCTGTATTTCCAGCGGACCAAATAATATAAAGAATCTCTATAACTACCACCCAAAAAATATCCAGCAGTTGTGGAGAAAGGGCAATTGAATGCCCGCCTTAATGAAAATCCTGAATAGAAACACACAAGGCATAGAGATTTCAAAGATATTAAAAACAGACTTCCACATGGATGAAACATTATTAGTATTATATTAATAAAATGTAGAATTTAACATATCAATAATATAGTGTTAATGCCTTGTTCTAAGACATAATAAATAAAATTAAAAGGAATAATAAAAAACACTTTCTGGATTTTCTAATGGAATTTAATGATGAATCAAGGGGTTATCTATATCAGGCCACATCTATCGATATTCATGCCTAATTCATTTATCATATAAACTAACAAGATAGTTTATAATATATGCTATCAAACCTATAATATAAACATTGATAAATAGAACTATGGATATATGTATGACGAAAATATTGAAATTTAATATTTACCCATTAAATGGAATAATTTGTAAATTTTCTATAATATCTTGGACTAAATCATAGAAATGATTGGTTATTATTATTGTAAAAGGACACACCCTTATCGAAAAAATTAATATAAAGTTGTAGATATGATGCATTAAACGTGTTTGATTAACAATATATGATAGACATTTTGTTGAGTGGATTGATTTTTAAGATAATAATTCATTTTCATGAAAATAATTCATTAATATTTATAATGATCGTGTGAATTATCCACCCTTGTCCCATGGATGCGAATTCTTTTTGTGAAATCATACGCCCACTCCTAATACGCCGAGGTAGTGATTGATTCATTTAATTAAAAAATTGATTATTAACAGTGTGTGAATCTATTCCAAAGAAAAATATACATTCCAATATCCGTAGAGGGAATTATTTTGATGGAAAACCAATAACACTAAACATTCCAATTTATTTCACAATTATATGTTCTTAAGAAACATTTAAATCAAATAATATTTAAAATATAGATATTTTAATGGAAACATTAATAATGTGAATGAAATATAGTTCATGAAAAATTTAACCAAATAGGTAACAAATACACTATATAATTTCAATTAGTTTCACAATACAACACATGTATAATGGAATATAATTTGAGAGTAAAAGTCCCTTACATTGAATTCTTTTTGACTTTATCATTATCTAACATACTTTGTGCTGAATATAACTAAAAATTTTAATTAATTATTGTCCTTATTTAGTTTTTATATTCTTTTATAACTTCATTTAGCATCATATGTTTTAAACATATTACAAAATTACAATTACATTCATCATGGGGTGTAGAACATTCAATTTATTATTTTGTAAGAAATACATTATGATGAGATAAATTATCAATAGTTTTATATTTTAATAACTCGTCAATTATTTAATATATAATTATCATTTTATTAAACTATTTTCTAATTGTTATGTTCATTGGGTTAAATACATGAATCAGGGTTGTTAAAAATATAGGATGTGGTGAACTATTTTTGGTGTGATTAACAATCCAAGGGTATAATATTAATAAATATATTATATATTAATATAAAATGACCAAAATCGTTAAAAACACAAAAAAATATTTAATATAGGACATTATTATTATGTGAAACTCCACAAAAATTCATCATAAAAATGTTATTTATGTTGGGTGTAAAATGAACCCAAATTAAGGAATGTCATAATGATTTAATTCATGGGTAATTTTACAGAAATAAATTTAATATATTTTTCTATAAAATATTAATTGTTTATAAATTAAATATTATTCAATTAAATCAATTTCAAAAACAATTCATGATGAGTGGAGTGAAAAATTAAAATTAATTTCTCAATGATGTAGTAGTCCACACATGCTCCCGATTAACGATAACATTTCTCAATTTATGGAAGAGGTGATGGTATAATAAAATTAAAATTTTCAAAACTCTCAATCTGAAATGAAAAACACAATTATTCCCAAAATTTACATTTTATACCATCTATGTGAGGTGATGAAGAGAAAATAACAACAACACTTTGTAGATGTGGTTTCCTACAATTATTCTTGACCAACGAATTGGTGGTTTATAATGAATTGAATGAAATTTTTTTTTTATTAAATTTAATAAAATATATTTATAAAAATAATTCAAATATTATTATATTAATAAGAATAAATAAGGTTGTGATAAAAAAATTATATAGAAACACTAAGAAAAACTGGAAACACATTTCTAGTTCTTAAATATTATATATTTTTTCACCTTTAAAATGAAGGACTTAAGCTAAATAATTGTGAAAAAAGGATTTTGGATTGTTTTTGGTTATATGAGATAAAAATGAGAATATGTTCAATGGGAAACAGAAATGTAAATTCTTTCATGAAGTGGTGGGGTGGACTATTTTTGAAGTGAACAGAACAATGGTTTTGGAAAAACGTACAGATATAATACTGTAATTTTACTATTCATTGTCAAAATACCTTAAATAATAATAATATAATGTCATTTTTAGTCAACATGTACCTTAAATACACATTATTTAGACAACATAGAGTAATTTTAGGATTTACCATTTTTATTTTTAACCATTAGACTAATTTAATTTTACATCGGTGACAAATTTTGACATTGTAAATTATTTTTAATGCCATAAATTAGGATTAATCCTTTTACCATATTTGATATTTATATATTCAAATTTAAAAAATTTTCTAAATAAGTTATATAAATTGGTCAAATGTTAATTTTAATATGTACACACTTTATCACAGAAAAATGTTTTTAGATATATTAATGATTAAAAATTAAAATAATATATGATATAAAATTATCATTCATACAAGTTTCAATAAAATAAAATATATTCATATAAAAAATGATGTTTGTATGGTTTTCGTGATATTTATAAAATAAAAAACACCTAGAAAATACCTGATTCAATGAAAGGATAGAAATTTTATTATTAGAGTAATATTTTTATTTTGTTTCATATTTTTTTTAAATATTACTAATATGTTGAAATATTACTATAAAATGAATAATTCTATTCAATAAATTAAATAAAGATATCTTAATTTTTTTAAAACACTTGATTATTATTTTATAACGAAAATGACATATTAATTACATGTTTCCTGAAAACCATATTTTTTACAGAATTTCATCAAATTCAAGAAATGGTTAAAATTTCATACTAATATAATCATCATAATTGATATATCATAGAGAATAAATGACATTGGGTAATTCATACATACAAAATATATTGGCTCCCATGTTTCAACCCTTTGTTTTGTATTTTTCTATGGGAATTTCACTGACCCGATGATCTAATTCCACAATTGAAACTTTATTGTTTAAATAATATTGATAGGATATTTATTATAAAAAATTTTAGGTCACAACAATATTAAATCATATGCGAGTAAATGAACTGAATCTAGTATGTATTACCTTAATAATGAATCATTGTATGAGTTATGAACATTATAAATGTTTGTTGGAAGAGAAAATTAGTAAGAAAAAAATTATATTCTCTATATAATTTTAAAAGGCCCATGGTACAAAGGTATTGTTATCCCTTCTTAAAAAGATCATTCAACTATTTTCTATTGTGAATCCTTAAATAATAAGTGAACTCACACTTGAAATTCCAATTACATCCTTCTATTAACTTCGTAAAAAAAATTCAATAACCAACTTCGATATTGCTCAAAATAGACTATACATTACTCATTTTAATATCCACATGTTATGAACATATTCTCTTCCTAAATCCATATTCTTCCCACAAAAATTTATTACAAAATATCTTCATACCAAATTCGTTATTTTGTTCCATATATATTATTGAATGAAAATTTTGATATATGAAAATTCCACTATAAGAATATATTTTTCCCATAAACCATGGAGGATAATAGAAAAAGTTATCAACAATTAGTATACATAAAAATTGGTCATTATAAGAGTCCCATCAGTTTTGGTATGATGAATATGTGATCAAATGTAATTTTCTGTTGAGGGAATTTTTAAATTTTTCCTAAATTTCTATGTGAAATGATGGTCACAAAATAATTTAGAGAAGTGCATCATGAAGTATCATAGTTTTATTATAATAGTGAATGGAGTAATAATTAAAGTTAGTTCATCAATTTCTACTATGAAATGAATTGATTAGAGTTAATTATCCATTATAACAAATATTTCATCATTATTTCATAAAATCTATGGACGTATCGTGACATGGATTATTGTAACATTTTTTCACATCGACATATTTATACGTAGATGTTACCTGGCTACGTTATGATGTGACCATTCATCCATTACTGACAAGAACACTAATAATTTGGACACACTGTCCAAAATTTCATTCTTTATACAATTCCACCTGAAATATCTTGATAATTCACTATACATCATTCTACTAACTTTGTGTATAAGCATACTTAATGTTTTTTCATCATCTTGTAGCTCCATCCTCTATTAAAATGACTATGCCACATGAATCCTCATTACAAACATCAAAAAATATCTTAGAGTTAAATTCAATAAATTTCAGAGCATCCCCTACTCTTATCCCCCTTTTTAAATCTTTATGATCATGCAGGGACTTTATTATATTTTCCAATACGGATGGATAAGAAATTACTTGTAAATGGAATTATGGATCCTTAAGCCTTAACATTACCATATCAATTTAGAAATGATCCATGGATATATGAGGTTTATTAATCATTATCAAGGTTATATCTTCATGGTCCATCAAACTCAATACATCTATAAATATATTTTCCTTCCTAAGGTTGTAGTGTAAAATGACATCACAATCTTCAAGTCATTATGACAATATTTTTATACTTTCAATGAGATCATTATGATAGAAAGCATACTTCGAGATTCAATTATTTGTATATATGTCACATATTTATCAATGCAGATATTGGATCAATGTATTTATAAAAAATATTATATCCTCAAACTTGAGGACATAATTTGGATAGTTATATTTCCAAATATTTTATGTCATTGATTTATAATGATCTAATATATCATTATTTATATAGACACAACCCTGTCCATTCATTTATGAAACACAATATATTATAAATCCTTCATTTACCAAAGGTAATGTAAATAATTTTTCATTCACCAATTTACATATTATCTCTTCAAATCATTCTTTATATTCCCTAAAAATGACAATTTATCCTCTTTACATCTCAACGTGATTATCAAGTTGGCCAATCTGATGAAATTTTGAGGAGACCTCTGATAACAACCTACTAATCCCTAAAAACTATCTATGATAGTTATATTCATCCATTTAAGAAATTATTTAACTACCATTTTCTTTAAATGATTATTAGATGTTATATCCCTAGAGACAATATGTTCATGAAAAGAAACATCATGGATCCAATATTCACAAATACATAATTTCACTTATAATGTATTTTATGTAAGGGTGTCAAAATTTATTCATTGATTGTTCCCATGATCTAATAACATTAAGAGAATATAGAGATATCATCAATTAATAACACTAAATTTCTTTACAGATAATACTTGAAAACATTTTTCATTATAAATATAAAATGTAACATATATAATTTAATCCAATGTCCATCCTTAAAAAACCAAAATGTATATACATAATATAAAATTCCATATTTGGTATCTCAGCCATCATTACCCATAACTAATCATAACAACAGTGAATATAAATAATTTAAATGTTTTGAGATCAATGAATTTTAGAAAATAAATCATTAATGTGTTGTAAAAGGTACATATTATTTACGGTAATATCATTGATCTACTAGTCTGTAATGAACAACCTCATAATCCAATAATTCATCTTCACAAGTAAAACTAGAGCTCCCCATAGTGATTCACTATGGTGTATAAATCTCGTATCACATAACTCATGTTTTTTTATTAATATATACCAATTACACAAGTACCAATCTATATTGAGTTTAAATATAGATCATTCAGCTAGAATTTTTCTAATGGAGGGATAAACATTTAATTTACATGGATGACCAGGTAATTAATTCAAAAATATCACAATGTATTTGTCTGTAACTGTTACATACTCAATCCTTGTAATATTATTCTCATCCATGTATACTTCTTTATCATCCCCTCTGATAATTTCAGGAGGTTATATATTATAGTTGTTCCTACATCAGACATTATAGGTAATTCCTCTCCATTAAAAATGAGGGATTATTTTCCCCTTTCAAAAATTATAATATCCTTTTATAAGTATTAAATTCATAAATTATATATTGATATCTAATTTGTACCATTGACGATGATAAATGAAAGTTATGTATAATATTAATGATTTCCACCATGTAATATTTATGCATCTTAATAGAGACATCACATTAAATTGTCCCTACAATAATAATCTCATCTGGTGTCTTAATTATTAACCCATTTATTAGAATATTGGGGGCTGATATAATGTCTAATGAAAAATTGAATGATAAATTGTTTTCAGTTGATATGAAATCAAGTAAACACTTTTCTAACTATGAGATTAGGATCAACACACCTACTATAAAATCATTGGGTACACAATACCAAACACAAATGATCGAATAAGCTCAAATATTCCATGTTATACTTTTATAATGTAAAATACCTTGATGTTTGGAGAATTTTTTATAGTTCCCCATTTCTATATAAATAATATATTCAAAATCAGAAAATTAATTTTTCCTATACATTCAAGAGTTTGATTTCCTTTGTATTCATGTGTGAAATTTCAATCATTCATTACCCCTCTTTGAAAAATAATTCATTTCATTGGTCATGAATAAACCATTTCTTCTCATGACTTCCACTAAATACCAAATTCAGGGAGAACTAATTTCCCTTATCACTATTACGTAAGACAATATCATCTTATGAATGAAATTTTAGAATACGTAATTCCTTTTAAATTCACATCATTATCCCATAAAAAAACATTCAGGATTTTCTATTATCTATGTACACATTCCCCAGTTTTCCTTGATGACCTCATAATTTTATCATCTTAATCATCAACATTTTCCTCCTCCTTATGTCTGAGATTTAAGAGCTTCCTTTCTATTTATTCACTTTTCTAAAGAGGATGTGTTTTTTATTGAGTACCTCCTTAAAATTTCAATGTTTTTGTGCCCTATAACTATACTTACCCCTTTAGTTTAATGAATTTATCCCCACCATCCACATATCTTCTTAAAAGAGATATTACCATGATGGATTTTTCTTTTTCACTACATTCCAAAGTGAGAAATATCATTTCTAGTTTTTTTTATAATTTTAACATTACAATATATTAGAATTTATATTTAATTGTGGATTATTTTGTCCAATGATTATGTCCAACTATGTTATTCCACGTTGTTGATCTATAGGGGTTTCTAAGATAGAAAGGTAATTTTTCATAACCTGCTTCAATTTCCTTAATATGGTTATTTTTTATTAGATCCCACACTGGCTTCATTGATATTCGAAGGAGGAACATCCCGAAATTATATAGAGGTGTTGATATATTTCAATTTACTTTCATTATTCACAATCTCTAAAAAATAGAATACTATTTAATACCATATTATATTATATTATAAAATACAACTCCTTCTATGTTTTCTAAGAATCATTCCTTAAAATCATTATTCTTTTTCATATTATTTTTGATATGTAACCAGGTTCCTCTAAATCTATAAATCAATTTTTCTATTAAATAATATCATATAGAAATTTTAAACACACAGACTCTAGCAATTCAGAGCTTATATTTTTACAACATATTTGATTGGGATTATTAGATAAAAACATATTTTTACATTACACTTTAAAACATAAAATATACCTTGAATACTCCAAGGGATCATTACCATAACTTATAAAATATCCTTGATTAATACACATATTTCACTTATTGGATAACAAAAAATTGAATAAATGATAAGTATGGGCTTAGATGATCATTGAAGAGTATAATATAATAGACATTACTATAAAATAATAATAGAATAAATATTATGGAAAAAAATAATATTTAATATAATTATACTATCAAATGAAACCAAGTACATTCTATATTCATGAATATATATGACAACATTGTTGTTAATTATTTATATCAAACTTATGAAATACATATTGTTGTAAAATATAAACATAAAATAAATGCATTATTCCAAGACATCATCATAAACAGGTAAGAAATATGTCCATACCCAATATAGTTAGTATCATGATGCATAAATGGGATATCTATATTGGGACTCATCCATCATAAAATAAGTAAAATAAATTCATATTATGCATTAATAATACATTTCATATTATTTTCTGAGACACTTGATACATAATCATTTCTAAATAGAGTATTGGCTATCATTATTTAAAAGATTTGAGATTTTTTTTCCTCAGTAAATGAATGAATTTTTAATCATTTAGAATATCTTATATATAACCTTATAAAGAATAAGGCATTTTAAATATAATACTATGTACCCTTATTAGAGAAATAAATATAAGGTGGTGGGGATGGAATTTATTATGTTATGGTTTATTAATATGAGAGACAAATTGATTTTTGTTCTTTTCTAATGGTATGAAATCATATAATTGGTAACAAAACGCTTTTTTATAGTTTGTGATGATCTCATGATTTATCCAACTGTATCCACCAAGAGTGTATCTCTATGTTTGTAGTCTCTGTCCCACTCATCATGCATCTAAGGTGACAATAAATTAAATGCTCCACTAATATATTTCATGTTGATTAACCCTATTTTTTTTATTTAACTACTAAACCCACATGCTAGTATAAAATCAAGGATGTATTTTCTCAGAAAACCCAATAGAGTCTATTTCCTATTATTTATGATTTTGGAGTTATATAACATCAAATGATAAATTTCAATTAAATACATTTTAAAATATATTTCTCTTAATTGAACTCAAAACACAATGAATAAAAGAAAATTCATGATATAGTAACAATGTTGATAGTATATATAGCTTATAATTGAAATTATGTGCATAATAAAACACATGTGTCTAGAAAAAATAATTTTAGATTAAAAGCCACTTACCTAGAATTCTTACTAACTCAAACATGCTCTCACCTCACATATGGTAAACATAAGTAACATAATTATAAAATTCATAAAACAATTACATTTTTACCCATTATTTAAGTTATTTATAATAATATATTAAAAATATATTACCCATTTTTATTTAATTTCATCATCGAGTCCTAGAGTGTTCGATAATTATTTTTCATAACATTATAAGGATATGATCAATTCAAAAATGTTGTTTTTTATTCAATAATTCCATGATCATATATGATAGAATAATTTTTTTTAAATGTATAGTACAAATTTTTTTCAGGGGTGGGTAGTTATGAGATTCATTAGAAATAATTAATATGGAAAACCAGTTTAATAGCAATGGATTCGAATGTTTGATCTATTTGATATTTTTGTCTATATCTATGGAAATTTTCATAGATATGGATCATCTTTAGTGGTGTCCTTTTATATAGAAAATAATATAATAAAAATAATAATATATTGAAAATCAATCTTGCATATCATTTTATATTAAATATTTTTCCAATTTATTGGGATGGTTTCTGAAAAATAAAATACCATACTATATTCTTGAACACATGCTTTACCATAGGCATAACATAATGCTGGTCAAAATCAATCCTACAGTTAAAGATAGGGTTTTGTGGGTATGGTAATTATACTGTGTAATTTATTTAATTAATTAATTTAGAGGACATAAACGTATGACTCTCAATTAAATTCATCAATATGGTGAATTTATATGGTTCACTACCCAACTCTAAGATATTAGAGGATGATTTTGGAGAATTATTAGTATTAATTGAAGTGACCAGATCAATGTGAATCACTGAAAGTGGGAGGGGTGAATCAGTGATACCATTGAATATTTTTACTAATTGATTCCTTACAATTAAACCGATATGGATATTTAATTCCTCAATCCACTCTTCTTGTGTCTCTCATCCTCACCTCATATGGTGGAGTACATGTAAAGGCACTGAACACAAGGATTTACATGGTTCAGTTCAAAGACCTAATCCTTATTGTGTTGGTTATTCTCCACAACACAGATTATTAACTATAATAAGTTGAGAAATTAAAATGGTTGATACAAAGTCACACTATACCTATCATGAGTACCACAAGAGGTTCTTTATACTACTTCCCATTGTGTTACCAGAGTCACACTGGCCTCCTTCTGAGTCCAACTAAATACTTCTTCCTTCTAGAATTCCCAAGTGATGGTTCGTGGTTTACTAAGTATAGATCGTCTGATCTCCCCTAATGTGATGATTGAATCACACATTCTCTTGAATCTTTTCATGAATCTTCCACACACTTTGGTAATGTCTATTGGCCTTACTCAATAAATCTGATCTCTTTTCTGATTTTTCCTTAGTCTCAACAATGCTCAAGAAATTACTTCTTCTTTTGATGGAGATGTGGTGGCACTAATGAGTGTGAAAGTTGTACACAAAACCTCTTAAATAGTTCTAGAATAATTATGAATAATATCAGATCTATCTGGCTTCATGGATTATCAAATATTGTTCACTTAGTTATAATATCTTTTATAATTCATTCTGTCTTCAGTCTCAGATCACATTAACTTCATGCACGAAATGCATGGCATTCAAACTACTTGTTTTTTTGGATATCTGAGCTCCTTTCACACGTTCATGTGTTCATGCATAATTTCATGCATGTGTGTCATGATTTTACAAATGAACTCTTTTCTTGGATTCTTCTTTCTCAATACACACACACACACATAATCTCTTCCATTATGTGTCATTACGTGTGCATTCTCTTGTATGAAAAATTATTTTATTTTTTCTTGGGTGAAATCTCCATTAGGTATAATTATTTAGGCACTCACACTTACTCTTTATTTTTATCTCAAAAAATCACACACACATTTTTTCTTCAGTTATTTAAACACACACACTTATTATTTATTTTTGGTTCAATAGGAGTGTGTGTCTTCAAACCCTAATGGGTGTATTATCTTTTGTGTGATAATCTTCTTTATTCCTTCACTATCTTAACATGTGCTCAGAATTTTTCATTCATGTTCTTTACATGAACATGAACTCAACCATGCATGCACCATAGCTTTTTTTCTTCTTTCACACACATCCCAAATTGGTGTGATCCACCCTTTGGATTTTTCGAGCATCTAAAATCATTCCATGCATGCATGATCATTATGAATGCACTTTCTTTCCTCCACAAAGTTCCTCAAGTTCCTTATTTGTCTCCTAGGGCAGTGTATGTATACATTTTTATTTGCCTGTTTTCACACAAATGGTGTAATATTCCCCAAATATGAATCTTGTAAACACAAAACAGAATATATATATATATATATATATATATATATAATGACGGGTCTTCTTCATATTCCTGAAAATAGGAGGGAATGGGTCTTCTTCGTCGTGAAAACCAAGGAGAACAGTTTTTTCTTCATTCTAGATGTATCATGGATATCTCAATCACAAATACATGAAACAAGATAGTATCATTGTTCTGTCTTTGCAGAGTACAAAAAGTGTGAACGTGCACCCATTGCGTACATGCAGGATGATCCTCACGAAAACATATTGAGGGTTCGAAATAACCTATCATGTTCTAATGATTTTCTTCACAAAGGGGGCGTAGATGCCTTCCTCCATTGCAAGGATGATTCCAGTGTGTTTAACACTTTATGAATGCATTTGGTTCTCCTTCTTCTCAAAACATAGATGTGTGAAAACTTTTTTAGTACGATGCAATTATTTTTCAGAATACATGAGCTCTTTATGATTTTCAATAATAAAAAAATGAGTTTGGTGTTCATTCTTTTATAAGAAAAGGTAGAGAATTGCACTGAGTTCTAATCTCATGAGATATTCCATGGGATTCAAATCATTGAATGTCCATGATCTACACCTTTTAAATATTCAAACACTGATTGAGATATTCTGAGTCACTCAGTTTATTTTTCTTCAATGTGAACTGATTTTTTCTTAGTGATAACATCATATTAATGCTTTTTACAATGCATGTGAACCATAGCATTGTACATCAAATCGGGACTGAACCCTCGGCAACTTTGTTTACCTTTGGCTCCTTCGAATTTCATCATTTCGATGCATGCATGAAATTGTTAGTGTGTGAATGTTTTTGGTTCGTGTAGACGGTCTCTGTGGGCATGAAAGGAGATCAAATGATGTGTGAAGTGGTGAGATCAGTGTCTGGGAACATCACTGGTTCGCAGGTGCGTCAGGGGTGGCCAAAGGATAAAGATATTTCAGTGGGGGAGATTGGATAGCCACTGTTCTGTCGGTGAGATGGGGGATGATATGAGTTATCTTGATTAGATCTCTCAAAATGAATTAGATGTGCAGCTAAGATCATATGTGGGATTAGATTGAGAGGAGAGTCCGCTTTCGTGTTTTTCAAATTTCATCCCACATCGAAACACTCTGCTGTTTTTGGCTTATTTAAATAACAAGCCATGGTGGCATGTGCTCATAATTATCCATACCCCCTCACGGTACTGCCCCATTCAATGTTAACCATGTGATCATGCTTCTATGGTTGCACCTCAGGTGTGCACTTAGCACCAACTTTGTACGTCGGCACACAAGTTGATCATCGTGCATGCACCTGTGGGCCTATACACATCAGGCACACTCCTACCCCAGGTGGGGATGGTGTTGAGGGCTTCCCTTCGGTGCAGTTGACCCTCGGATCTTGCATATGCTTGAGGATGAGGGCCTTGGTAGGCCTCTAGTGTTGGATATATTTTTTGATGTAAGGATATATATACTATTTTAAAAGAACAAGTGTCCAACACAATAATAATCCATGGCCACCTTTTACCTTCAAAGCTCATGCAGGGGCAAAGAACTTAGTATATTCCATACTAATCCATTGCTAATTTCTTTTTCATCATCCACCATTATTCTACTTTTCATTTTGGAATAACAAATCAAATATTTTTCAAATTCCTTTAATCCAATCATGGATGATGCATGGATGACTTTTTCATGTCTCGTGCATTAATAAATAATGGATGTCCGTTATATTTTGTGATGGATTTGTTCTATATTAACACATATCATGGACTTTGAGTACTAGCTCGAAAATTATCAGAACTCTTTCCTCAATCTTAATCGATTATCAACATCCATAATTAATGTGGTTTCTTTACTAAATTAAAAACCTAACAACTTTAATCATCTGAACAACTTCCATAATCACTTTTCTATACACATATTGATAACATATTGACAATTTCCTCCTTATTTACAACCAATGAAACACAATGCTCTACAATATCCCCATTTTTATTTTGTTTTCAATATTACTTAAGAACACATTAGATGGGTCAATATGTGTGCCAATATTTTATCCCCATTATTTAAAACCAAATTAAAAGGTGTAGTTGGGTCTATTCAAAAACATGTTCACCTCCAGTTGAATAATACCTTCTTGAATATTTTGAAGATATGGATTATGTCACATAGTTCACTTAGAAACGAGCCTTTAGTAAATCAATTGTATGTCCATTATGTATAATAAGTGTAGAAAACAAGAGAGATATGACCAAGGTTTTCAATTTTATCCATAAACAAACATACATTTGAAATCATGCTCTGAATGTATGACCTTTTATCCGAGATGTTGTAAATAATCAGATTTATCAGTGAAATTCTAAATGTCACACAAACATCAAAAAACAAATTAAAAAGTTCATGTGAAAAGATAATGTTACCCCTTTCATCCCATCTTGTCATGAATCATGCACTCCTGTTAATTGAAATTATAAATACCATTACGAACAAGGGATGAATTTGTGATCAGAATACCTCAGTTTCAACTTCTTGAGAGGATATGAATTCCCTGATTTTCCATGACATAATCCTTGATATCATCTCCTTCATATTTGTTCCCCTCAAGAGGTTCTCTCCCATTTATTTACCATGGTGGAGAATATCATCAAATAATCTTGTATATATGAATTCTAATAATCTTCCATTGTGTATCACTTCATGTAATTATAAAACAATGATAATGAGTTCAACATTTAATTCTACTCTTTTCTTATCCCATTGTCATCTTTAGGGTGACCTTCACCTTTAATTCCCTGAAATTTAAGCACATGAGTAAAAAAATATATGGGAATAAGATGAAACACTTGTGAGATTTTTAATAGAAACAACGGGATGATAATTTTTCTCAACCCAAGAACTCCTTTCCATGCAGCTCTAATGTGTATAGTACAATTCATGATGATATCTCATATCCATTTGGATTATTTATTTCTCATTGTCAGCATGGATTCATTACTTACATTCACCTTCAACTTGTGTGTATTTTTTATCTTCAATTCTGTCAGTATTGAAGTATCTATTACTAGTTCATTTTGTTCAATTTTTCCTATTTTCCCTGGTAAAATGGTTATAAATATGTTTTTATGATGTCCATCCTTCTTTAACTATCCACATCATAGTTGTGAGATACATGGGTTATCATGTGATAACAACCTTTCATTAAATTCAAGTTTCCTTCATGTGGAACGACATGTATCCCTTTTTCCTTTTCATTAGTACGTACTTCATATTAAACTATTTGTAGTTATCTTGTATTGTTAATAGGTTATGCCACATAACTAAGCACTTATTATTGAAATTTTTTGATTTGTAGCATCGACATGGATTCTTCATTTTCTTCAAGTTAAATTTTTTTGACAACATATAATCTTCAGTAATGTCTTCAATGAATCCCATATTCTTCTAGATTGATTCTACTTTTAGATGAGGATTTGTTCAATTAATTTCTATGGCATTTTTATAGTTATCCTTTGTATGAAATTTAATTCCACAATAGAAGAATCTAATATTTTTTTAGATGAAATTATTGATATATGGCTTGAAAATCTTCTTGGAAATCATTTCTTTAAATGTTTTCTTGACATCATTGTATTTCATTTTCCAAATGGATGACATTCCAACTACTTTTGTTTTCTCATGCCTTTTTTTATCTATGATTTTTATCAACATATGCCTAAGGCATGGTAGAACTAAACTAGCACTCTCTTATAATTTTGACCACTTCTGTTGCAATTATCCTAGAGGACTTCAAGATACTCCAATATGTTCTTGACATACAGATTCATTTTCATCAATTTTTTCTACCATAGCATTACAGGTTGCTTCATTTATTCATATATCCATTCCCAATGTGTAGGCCTTACCCAATTTATATATCCTGACATATTATGCCAGCATTTGTTGGAATGATTCCCAAACTTTAATCCAAACTATCAATTTCAAAATAAAACTTCTTCTTGTACTTGTAGTATTACTCAATCTAGATTTAGTGAATTTTTTTATGGATAAGACTTTTTTTATTTATAGAATATTATTGGGAGTTTCTCTTCTTAATAATTACAATATCAACCCTTGATTTTTTGATGTATGTATTATCATTTTTATCAATCCACATCTTCCCAACTTTTGGCTATGAACCTATACATGGAGATTAAACTACATTAGTAGAAACTGAAATAATTGTGTTATGGGATAAATTCTTCTTGGAGGATGTTTTTATTTTCGAGGATTATTTGATATTCCTCTTATAATCATATTCCTTAAATAAAAAATGAGTAGAATCATATCTTCTTTTCTGATTTTTGGAATGTTCTGTATTGTATTGATTTTTGATACTTAAATTTCACCTCTATCTCTAAACACATCATGTTGAGGGGGTTCTTTTCATACTCAATGGATCTCTTCTTTATTTCCCAATTTCCCTTCAGATTTTTGGTCTAATCATTATGCACATTTTTTAATTTTTGAAATGATATGTCAAGCTGCTTTACCTTGATGTCTTTTATTCATAGTTGGGAAGCTTTGATAACCATAGAGACATCGGGTAACTTTTTAAGAGCATGGAAAGCTTAAAAAAATACTCTTTCAAATAATTATTTCTCAAAAATACATCCCTTCATTACTATAGTAACTTGAGCATGTAGTTCATTGCAATAATTAATTTTTTAATCATTTATATTCACTATTTTTGAGAGACTATTGTATATGCCAAACCTTTTATCCAATTATTCTTCCATGGAATTAGATTCTTCTTCCAGCTATATTTTTTCACCTTGGTGAGAAATAATGATTTCAATAACGTGTCTTGACACTTCTTTAGACAATTTATTCAGATGATCCTTAAGTGCTGCCTAAAGATCACTAATTGATCTATCATCATCACAGCTTCATTTGGATTCATCAAAAGTGTTATAATTATAAAATGTATTATCACATGTTGTACCTTTCAGATTTCCTTCAGTAGAATGTGTCTACCCATTACTACTAAGTTTCTTCTTCATATACTTTGCCTATTTCTTATTTTTTTCTTTTCTATGTTTTGGAAGAAATCTCCATTTGAGGATCCTCACTCATTTCCTTAAATGTGAACTTCATAACAAATCCTTTTGATCTTGAAAAGGTATCATCACTTTGATACTTATTGAAGTTCCCATATTAGTTTGAATCACTGAGAGGGGGAGGGGTTGAATCAGTAATCCCGTGGAATCTTTTTACTGATTGATTATTTTCAATTAAACCCTATGGATGGTTAAAGCCTCGATCCTCTCTTCTGGTGTCTCTTAGCCTAACCTCTAAGGGTGTATTAAATGTAAAGGCACTGAACACAATGATTTACAAGTTTTTGTTCAAAGACCTTCTTCTTTCATCGTTGGTTATTCTCTCCCACACAGATTCTCCACTATAATATAGTGCGTAATTACAATATTCGATACCGAGTCAAACTTTATCTCCCCTGAGTCCCACATGTGGTTCTTTATACTTCTTCCCACAGTGATACCAGATTCCCACTAGCCACCTTTAGAGTCCCAATGAAGAATTATTCCTCACAGCTTTCACAAGTGATGCTTCTAGATATATTGTGGATGGATCTTCTGTTCTTCCCTCACAAGATTTTTGAATCCCAATTGCTATTAAATCTTCTCAAGAATATTCAACATCCTTCGTTATAGTCTGTTGTCCTTGCTCAATAAATCTAATATTCTTTCTGATCATTTTTTAGTATCAATAAGGCCTAGGCAATTTTTTCTTCTTCTGATGAAGACCTAGCCTCACTAATTTGTGTGTAAATGATGTACACAACCTATTCAAGATTTATAGAATAATTCTTAATAGTATCAAATCTCTCTGCTATCTTGGATCCTCATATACATTTCATTCAGATATAATATCTTATTTAATTTAGTCTTTCTTCAGTCTCAGTTCTCATTCACTTCTTCCATTAATTGCATGGATTCCAAACTTCTAGTTTTTGGATATCATAGTTTTTTTTCACACATGTAGATGTTTATTCATGATTGCATCATTGTGTCACATGATTTTGTACAGTCACTGTCATCTTGGATTATTATTTTTCAACATTCACACACAATATCTCTTTCTTTATGTATCATCACATGTTCATGTTCATGCTTGAATGCATGAACAATTTTTTTTCTATATTATGTGAAACTCCCAATGGGTATAAATCATTAAGAACTCAAACTAAATCTCTCTTTTTATCACATAATTTAACAAAATCTTTCTGTATTTTGTTCATTGCACACACAGGTATATTATTTTAATTTTTTCCACATGAGTGCTTGTCTTCATGCTTGAATGGGTGTAGTCTCTTGTGTGTGTTATTAGTTTTTCTTCCACATCCTTCTTTACATGTTCTCAGAATTGGTCTTTCATGTTCTCTGCATGAACCTGAACTCAACCATACATGCACCCATCCCCCAATTTCTTCTTATTTTTCAGACAACCCGAATGGGTGTGATACACACTTTAGCTTGTTTGGGTATCTAAAATCATGAACATTAATTAATGAGAATCATGAATGCACTTTACTTCCTTAACAAAGTGCTTCAGGTAACATCTTCTTCAATTAGGACAGTGTATGCAAAGACTGTCCTTTTCTTTTTCACACACAAATTGTGTGATATTCACAAAATCTAAATCCTAAAAAACAAAAAATAGATTATATATATACAGAATAAAGGGGCTTCTTATTCTTTGTAAAAAAAGAGGGTAAAGTTATTCTCCTTCATGCAAACTAGGTTGCACGGTTCTTTATTCTTATTAGCTATCTTGAGGATTTATCAATCACAAATGAATAAACTACGGTATTATCATGGTTATTTATTCACAGAGTATAACAAGGGTAAAAGTGCACCAGTTGCGTATAGGCAAGATTCTCCTCATGAAATCACAATGAGGGTTCGAAAGAACCTATGGAGTGCTTGCTGGTTTCCTCAAACTAGAAGTTTGGATGCATTCATCATTCATAAAGACGATTTAATAGTGCATATAAATTTTTGAAAGCATGGTGGTCTTCTTATTCATGTAGTAGAGATGCATGGAATCCTTTTTAGCCAGACGCTCTGCCTTTTCGGAAAATTGGATCCCACTAATGATTTTCAACAACCAAATATTATTCTTTGTTAGCTTCCATTTATATGAAGAGGTATTGCTTTTCACTGAGTTCAAATCATATGATATATGTCATGGGTTTAATATCATTGAATGTTTGTGATCTAAGGCTTTGAAATATTCAAACGCCTGATAGAGATATGCCGAGTCTCTCGGTTTATTTTTCATCAATGAAAACTCTTTCTTTCTCATTGAAAACATCACGTGCATGTGTTTAAGAACACATGTGAACAATCTATTTGTACATAGAATAGGATGTTCACCCTTAGAAATTGTTTTCCTCAAGATCCTTTGAATTTATTCATGTTGATTCATGCATGAAAATTTTAATGCATGCATGTGTTCGGATCATCCAGATGATCTTTGTGGCTTGAAATGGGCTCAAATGATGGCCAGATTGATGGGATTGGTGCCTGTGATCATTACTGGTCACAGGTGCATCGGGGGTGGCTGGAGGTTGAAGATAACTCAGTAAATGACATCAGAAGGCCACAATACAATTGGTGAGATTGAGGATGAGATTAGGAATACTGATTAGATCGATTATAGCAGATTATATGTGCGGCTGAGAGAATATCTGGGCTAGATGTACTGCCTCGTAATGTGTTCACCCTACATGCATGGTTCTGTGACCACTCTACTCACAAGGTGTGCACTTAGCTCCTACTATGCATGGTAGCACATTGGTTGATCACTGTTTGCACACATGTGTGCCTATTCATGGCCCACTATCTTCTTCCCCACACGGGGATGACCTTGAGGGCTTCCCTCAAGTGTGGTTAACCCTTGGGTCCCGCTTATGCTTGAGGATGAGGGCCATGGAGGCCTCCATGGTTGGCCATATTTTTTGATGTAAGTCCATATATAATTTTTTAAAAGACAAAGTGTCTAGTATAAAAATAATTCATGGACACCTTCTTCATTAAAAGAATATGCATGGGAAATGAACTTAATAGATTCCATACTAAGCCCTTCCTCCATTATTTTTCTTCATCCACCATTATTATTATTTTCTTTTTTGGAATAGAAAATCCACGATCTTCATCATTTTTGTAATCCAATCATGGATGATGCAAATAACATGTCTACACGTATCATAAATTAAAACAAAATTGAAACCCTCTCATTTTTGTAATGGTTTTGTTCCACATTAACACATATATTATACTTTGAGGACTAGATCATCAATCGTTAGAATTGTTTCCTCAATCTTAATCCAAAATTAATGTCTATAATCAAAGTGGTATCTTTGCTGAATTAATAACCTCACCACTTCAATCATTGGCACAAAATCTATAATAACTATTCCATACACATATTGACAACTTATAGAAACTTGAATCATTATTGACAACAAATTAAACACCATTATCTATATTACCAAATAAGGAATTTGAATCGAGGATAAAAATTGAGGATAATCATGAGAATAGTGATTAATGTAACAATCAAATCATTTATTAATGAAACCTCATCTTGGTCAAATTAAATGTATTATTATGTAAACTAGTTATATAAAATATTCACTTCCTTGGTTTTACGTTTTTTTTATATTACTATTATGAATTGTGACCGTTGGTAATATAGCTTTTGAATAGTTATAACATTATTGGTATAAATATAGGGATTTAATAAACCCAATTTACTCAAACAAAGGAAGAGATTGACTCATTCACATTTAATTTCTCTATAAGAAGCCGATTTATTAGAACTCATAAAGGAGGTGGAGTCATTATGCATCTCTCTTGACCAAGACAATGGTGAACTTCAACATGTTAAGCTCAAACTGAACCACCTATCAGAGAAGTGGAAGTTTATAGAGATTACCACCTGAGAGATGTTATCAGAGCCACCTAATGAGTCTGTCACCATCGCACACCCTACCCTTAGTCCATACGAGGGTTTTATAAGGGGTTATGTTAAAAGGCCCTAAAAATATCATTATTTGCATTATTTTGTTAAAGAATAAATAATATACATTCATTTAATTATTGTGACTTTGTAAATATTTTTTAAAGAAAAAATAGACGTTTCATTTTATATTAAATTAAGAAATATATGTTGATGATTTAATGTTTTTTTAATTAAATAATATTTTATTGAAATATTATTATTAAATTAATTTTTATTTAATATAAATTTTTTTATAATTTTTATGAAAACAATTTTAATTTTTATTAAGGTTTGAAATCCATTTTTTTCAAAACCCATAAAATTTTAAATAAATTTCTATTTTTTTAAATGAAAAAATTTACATATTTTGAAAATTATTTATAAAAATAAATATTATTTATGGATTCTTAACGTTGAAATTATCTAACAGAAAATTTATCATAATTTTCTGATACTGTCAAATTTTTGGGTACAAATTAAATATCGTTTAATAATATAATGTAATTTATGACATCATAATGACCCAATAGTGATTTAATAACATATTATAAATGATATTTTCAGAAAAAATATTTTCTACCTTTAAAATAATTTGATTTTATATTTTTTTATTAATTTTATGGTTCTTTATTGGACCCTCGAAGAATTATAAAATAGTTTTATTTTTTAAATTGATTTCCTGGAGTGTGTAACTCACGTCAATATAAGAATCCCTAATATTTTAATAATTTCGTCCATTTGCCTAAAAAATAATGTCTTCCCCTCTCCTCTTCACAAAACCTTGGGAAAAAATCAAGTGATGGTGTGTAGTTTTGATTAGTTTAATGAGTAGTGTCCAAAACCTAAATAATAAACAATTCCCTCTATTCTCCTATATAAACCCACCTAACACCCCACTTCTCTTCACTCAAAGCCCTTGGACCACAACTCTAATATTCCATACATTCTATAAAATCTTTTCAAATCACCCCAATATCCCCGAAGCCTCTTTAAATCCCTACCCAAGGCTTTGGTATCACACTTCCATGTAAAGGATTTCATCCTCTCTTTTTTCCATCATACTTTAAGCTTATATACCCTTTCCATTTCAATTAAAAATTTTGGCGTATGATTTTTAACATAACCTATACTTCCCTCCTTATAATTTCATGATGGTAAATCCTTTTATCTCTCCTTAATGCCTCCCATGTACACCTATTACAAGGATAAAATTATGATTGGGGTTTCATTTTTCTTATTTACATTCAAGAAATTCTTTTATATTATGATTATAAATTCCATTGAATATGTTGGATCAAGTATCTATATGACCCCCTTACTGTTCATTTATTTTAATTATGATGTGATACACCTTTCTCTCCCAAAAACATTTTTTTATGAATTTTAACGTCACGTCGTTATGCTACCGAAGTTACACCATGATTTTCCATGCCAAAGTAATTGTGAAGGTAATATCATGCCCATTTACCTATAATGGGTATTAACCTTCATGAAAATTTATTTATTTATTATATATTTTAATGTATTAATTACACATTACATTAACTTTTAATAAATGATGATTTTCATGGAATCCTTGTTATATGATCCATGTGGAACACAAAAACATGAAATAAAATTATAAGGAAGGGTGAGCCCTGATAGCACTCTAATACATTGGTAAAAGACTAGTATCATGATATGTGAAGTGAAATTAGGGTTTAATCATTCTAATTCATGTTCAATGAGGGTTTACCCATGCACCATGTGCAATGATCCTTGGATCTTGCTAATATAATGTTAAATTTTGATGCCACATTTCAATGTTATGTGAATCCTATTGTACCATCCCTTTATGTTTGTGTTTCTCTTATGCTCTATTGATATTTAGGTTCCCTAACATGTACAATATTTTTCATATTATTCTTTGATTACTCCCGTACATAAAATTATATCTCACACTTTTCTTATACATCTCCTTAGGTTATCCTATTCAATTCTATGTACGAAATAATATGTGTGGTCATGAAACAGATGTTTTCAAAAATGATGTGTATTTCATGTTTTAAGTTGTTATATAATATTAATAAGGCCCAATGGCATTAGACCTGTCTACCTGCTATGTTGTATCAATTAATGATTTTATTTAATAAATGATGTTTGAGTGTGAGTTAAAGATCGGGGTTTAAATAGTTGGTATGAGAGGAAAGATTCAGTTATTTTTGGGATTAGGATTAGAAAACCCTAGTGAAAGGCTTGGGATAATACTAAGTATAATAAAAACATCCTTATATTGTTTTTCTATATTGAGTATGTTTTTTATCAAAATACATCCTTGTCTGAATACGAGTAGGTAGAGGTGAATCTAGCATAGATGTATCTATTGGTAAAACACAGAAACACTGCATTGATCAAGACTCAAACAAAAACTTGTGTGTGACAATGGGACATGCAACACTCTTGCTTACAAAACTCCTGAGGTATATGATTTGGTATATTTTTATGCTTTGTATGAATAATTATTTAGGGAATAAAAAAATGACACTATGAATATATGTTGTGAATTAGATCATGGATAACTTATATTGAATCCAATAAATTTATAATTTAAGGAAATAAAATTAATTTATATGTTATCCCTTTTTGTATTTGGATCCCCCATTATGGGTTATCCCTAAATTTCATGTTACCCTAGCCAATGGCCTATAATTAGAGGACACAGACTAAAAACTGAGGCAAAGATTAATTTGAAGACTATTCAAATAAGATACCCAATATGGTGTGATCGGGAATTGAAAACATTGTCATGATACTCTCTCAAATAACTCAAATTTTGAATAGAATCATGGGTCTAGAATAACATTAAACCCACCCTAAGAAAGGACAAGCCGCAATCTAAGGCGTCATGAGACAAATTCCTCCTACTTTTAATGGGTTACATGATCCCTCAATTGTTGAACGATGGATTAAATCCATTGATAAGATCTTCTTTATCCTTCAATGTTCTAAAGAATAGAAGGTTTTTAGGGATTCTTATCATATCTATGTCGTAGCTTATCAATGATTGAAATTTATTAAAAATATAATGCTTCTTGTGTAGATTGCGTTGTTGGAATGGAAGGTTTTTATAAAAATGTTTATTGATAAATATTTTCCTTTTTCAATTGACTGATGATGGAAAAATAATTAATTTCCCTCAAGAAAAAAAATATGACAATTCCATCTGAGCATACGTGGAAAACATAACATCTCTTGCATGACATTCCTCTGGCTTTATTGTTACAACCGAATGCAAGGTTGGAATCTTCTTTGGTAGACGAAAAACTAGCCTATGGAAATACCTATTAATCCGTGACTTTAAGAGCTATGAGGGATATGGTCTAATTTTCCCTAAAAGATGAAATGAATATCGGTGAATATCAGGGTTATCATGGGGATAAGAAGCATAAGGTGGAATTTAATTCTAGAAGTCTGATGGATAAATCCAAAGGTGCTATGAAAATCCAAAACCCCACTAGCCAAAGCTGTAGAAATAAGATCCCCAAAAACTACCTAAAGGGGGTGAGGAAATTCTTTAGGTGTGGAAGGGATGGGAACCCAGCCATTAACATCCGAAAATAAAAACCTATAGCTGTGATAGAGGATAGGAACCCTCCGTTCGACCCTAAATGCATTGTTAATTACTACAACTACAAAAATAAGGGAACTTTTTAAACTAATTCCATTAGACAATGGTTTTTGGAGGTAACCAACAACCTCCAAGGTATGAAGGGAGATATTTTTCCATCATTTCCATTGAAGTGAACCCCCGAAGATGAAGTGGTGACATGTACGCTAGTTATTCCATCATGAATAGAGAACATACTTTTTTATTCTATTTATACACATTATGATATCCTGAATGATTAGTAGATAAAATAACAACACCACCACAAATCATAGAAGCACAGATGTAGGTGAGAATAGAAAATATGGAAATCATTCCATTCGATGGACATAACACCTCCCATGTCATGATTTTTGGATTGAACATTCCGAAAGAACCCATCATACTACCTATGGTAAAATTTGATGCAACTCGTGGAATGTATTAGATTTATTTATATAGAGCCTACATAAATTATTCTGAGAGGGAAATAACTCTCCATATTGAGAATCCACCCCCGATTTTGTACTAGTGCAAATAGGAGGACAATTCATCATCAGCATCATTTTCTCATCAATGGATATTAATAACCTATGAGAATGTGTATCATGCATAAATGATTGATTATATATAATAAACCACCCTTTAGGACATGCCTATTGTGAGAGAATTTTCTAAAGTGTTTCTCGAGGAATTTCCAAGTCTTCCTCCTAGAAGAGATGTTGAATTGCCTATTGATTTTAAATGGGGAATTTTCAATTTCAAGGACTCCGTATAGAATGTTTGTTGTGGAGCTTGAGGAGCTGAAGAAACAACTATAAGAGAATATAGATAAATGGTTTATATGCCCATGTTCTTTACCATGGAGTTTTATATCCCTCTTCATCAATAAGAAGGATTGGTCAATGAAACATTACATTGATTATTATGAGGTCCATAAAATCATGATAAATAACAAGTATCCTTTTCCACGAATTGATGACTTGTTATATCAGCCATGTGGAGAAAAACCCATCTCCAATGTGGATCTGTGGTTGAGATATTATCATGTAAGGGTAAAGAAAGAGGATATCCCCAGAACAAATTTTCATATAAGATACGGGCACTATGAATTCCTAGTTACGAATTTGGGACTCTGTAATTATCCAAAAATATTCATTGACATGATGAATGGAGTCTTTATAGATTTCCTTAAAACCTTTATTGTAATATATGTAGACTATATTCTAATATACACCAAAACCAATAAAGATCCTGAGGAGCATCTAAACACTATACTAGAGACCTTGTGAGAGGATAAGCTCTTTAAAAAGTCTTGAAACTAAGAGTTGTGGTTGAAGAATGTATCATTCTTGGGTCATATCATCACTTGAAATGGGATATTTTTGGATCTCTCCATGACAACTGTAATTGAGGGATGAACGAGGCCAACTTCAGTAACAAATATCCATAGATTTCTGAGGTTAGTTGGATATTATCATAGATATTTGAGAAATTTTTCACTTTTCTCCAATCCATATAACAAGATAACTTTGAAGGTGTAATTTTTTCATTGATTGATGGACTTGAATAGAATAAAGGATTTGAAAAATGGGCTTATCACTGAACCTATGCTCACACTACCCACTAGAGTAGAAATTTTCGTAGTATTAATTGACTCTTTGAAGAAGTGACTGGTTTGTGTGTTAATGAAAAACGACAATGTCATTACCAATGGTTCAAGGTAATTGAAGGTTCATGAGAAAAACTATCTAACACATGATTTGGAGTTGGCTATAGTAATCATCACTTTAATTATTTGTCGATGTATTCTCTTTGGGGAGAAGTGTGAAATATACATGGATCAAAAAATCCTCAAGTATATATTCACATAGAAATAATTGAACACACATCAATGAAAATGGGAAGAGATGATTGAGGACTATGACTGCTCAATCCATTACCACCATGTGAAAGTGAAAAAAGTAAAAGATGATCTTAGTAGATAAGACCCAGTGATTCTATCATCGATGAGAATTCAAAAGGACCCAATCTCCATAGATTTGATGAAGTTGGACATGGGAATCATAAAAACGGAAACAACATCAATCTTTTCACAAATGATTTCTCAACCGTCACTTTTGGAAAGAGAAAAGGATGCACAAAATGATGATGTGGGAATTCAAAAGATTGTGGAAACTATAAAAAAATATAAATCCTTGGAATTCAATTTTAATGAAGAAGGAATTGTGAGATTTCAGACAAGATTATGTGTTCCATCAAATCGGAGTTAAGGAAAGAACTTAAGGATCATGATCATAGTTCAAATTTCTCCATTCACACATGAAACAGAAAGACATATTGAGATATTTGAGAGCTTTATTTGTGGGATTACATGATGAAGGTGATCGATGAGTATACATCAATGTTCATTGTATGTCATAAAGTGAATACCGAGAGGTAGAATTCTAACAGGATGATGAAAATATTACGCATATTGGGCTGGAAATGGGATAACATCACCATTGACTTTGTCATCGTACATTCGAGGAAATACAAAGGAAAAAAAATGATATATGGGTTGTGGTGGATCATTTTACAAAGACTTCACACATCATTTCAATTCAAGAGGATTTCTCATTGGATCAACTGGAATAGATATATATCATAGATGTTGTAAGGCTACATGGAGTACCACTATCTATTGTATCTGACCGAGATCCATGATTCACCTCTATGTTCTGGGATAGTCTTCAACATTCTCTAAAAATAGTTTTGAACATCAGTACATCTTATCTTCTTCATACTAATAGCCATTCAAATATGACCATCCAAACACTTGAGGATATGTTTAGAGAATTCTCAATGGACTACAATGGGGTATGGGATCAAATTTTTCCTCTAATTCTGTTATCTTACAATAACCGTTTCCAATCAAGAATCTTGAGGGATACTTATGATGTCATGTATGGGAAGTGCTACATAACAAAATCATGTTGTGATGAGGTTGGGGAGAAAAAAATCTTAGGTCTAGAAATGGTCAATGAAATGGTGGAGAAGGTTAAGACCATCCAGTAGCACACTAATGATGCCCAGAGTCGACAAAAGAGCTATCCCGATAATCATTAAAGAGACCTAGAGATTGATATCGAAGACATGGTATTCCTGCCCATATCACAATTGATGTGAGTTATGATATTTGGGTTGAAGGGAATGCTTAGTCCAACGTACATCGGCCCTATGGAGATCCTTGATTGGATTGGAGTAGTGACCTATCTAATAGAACTCCCACCAAACCTATCTCAAGTACATGATGTATTCTATGTATCACTATTGATAATGATGATACCCGACCCATCACATGTACTCAATCCTATGATTGAACCATTGGATAATTACCTCTCTTATGAAGAGAATCCAGTGATGATCTTGGGTCATAGGGAAATATTTCTACGAAATAAGAAATTCCCATTGGCGAGGTGTTGTGGGAATACCCCATGTTTGAAGAAGAAACATGGTAATCAGAGGAAGTGGTGAAGCAGAGATACACACATCTATTTTAGTGTGGGAAAAGGAAATTTCATGGGAGAAATTTTATAAGGGGGTATGATTGTAACGACCCAAAATTTTATTAACAAAAATTCCTCTTTATCTAATTAAATGTCTCATTATGTAAAATTGTTATATAAAATATACACCTCTACGGTTTTCTGTTCTTGGATTTTAAATTTCTATTATGAACTGTGACCATTGCTAATATATCCAATGAATAATGATGACATGATTAATATAAATATAGGACTTTATCAAATCCAGTTTACTCAAAAAAATGAAGTGATGGCCTCATCTAGTAGAAATCATTTGTACGATGACCATTGATCAGGGATCAGAAAGGTGTTTGCATCATTGGTTTTCACTCTTGACCACTCCCATCCCAAGCATCAACACGTTATTCTTAAACATAAATGCCTATGAGATAAGTTAATGTTGACAGAGATTACCACTCGAGCGATGTTTTCCAAGCCGCCCCAAGAGTCCACCATCATCACACACTATACCCCTAAGTCGTATGTGGGTATTATAAGGGGTTATGTAACAAGAACCTTCCACTATTATTATGTTCATTATTTTTTATAGAATAAATAATATACTTCCATTTTATTAATATTAATTTGTAAATAAATTTTAAAGAGAAAAACTTTTTTAGTTAATATTCAAATAAGAAATATATTTTTATGAATTAATGGATTTTTTAATTAAATAATTTTTAATGAAATATTATGACTAAATTAAATTTTATTATATATAAATGATTATATAATTTTTATGAGTAGAATTGAAATTTTTATTTAAGGATTGGAAGTTATTTTTGTCAAAACCCATGAATTTTCTATAAATTTTATTTGTTATTATTACAAGTAAAAATTAACATATTTAGAAAATTAATTATATAAAATGAATATTATGTTTGGATTCAAAATGTCGAAAATATCTAACTGTGAATTTTTCATTACTTTTAGAGACAATAGAATTTTGTGTAAAAATATAATACCATTTAATTATATAATATGTTTTATGACATCATAATGACACAATAGTGATGTACTAAATTAAAATAAATGGGTTTTTCGGCCAATATATTTCTTAACAATAAAATAAGGTGATTTTATATTTGATTGATTAACTTTATTGTGTTTTATAGGACCTAACATAAATTATAAAACAATTTAACTTTTTAAAATGATTTCTTTGAGAGTGTGACTCACCTCCAAATAAGAAAGCATAATATTTCTATATGTTTGGACAGATGCCTTATAAAATAATTTATTCCACTCCCCTTTTCAAATTACAATTTTCAAAAACCATGGGCTGGTTAGCGGTTTTTATTAGATTAATGTATAGTGTCAAAATCCTAAATAATAAATAATTCCCTCTCTTTATATATATAAAACCTCTAAATATCCCACATCTATTCACTCAAAACACATGTAGCACATCCCTAATCAACCCTAATCTCTCTAAAATCCTCCCAAGTCACTCCAATATCCCATGAATCCTCTATCAATCCCCTCCCATGATTTTGGGATCAAACATCCAATTAAGGGATTTCTTCCTATCTCATTTTTTCCATGTTTCATTATATTGTTATACCCTTGTGTATTTAATTAAAAATGTTGGTGTATGATTTATGACCTCCCCTATACATCCCTTCTTACGTTTTAATGATAAAATACCATTTTACATCTCATTAATGCCTCCCATGTACACCTGTTACCATGATAAAATTCCGTAAGGGATTTCTCTCTCCACATTTAAATTGAAGAAATTATTTTATATTATGAATAGAAATTCCATTTCAAATGTTGGAAAATCTATATATATTACAACATAATTTCCATTAAATGTACATGTGATGAGATACCCCATTCACTCTCATATACCATTTTTTGAATTCTTATGTGACACTGTTATGCATTCGAAATTGCCTTGCGATTTTCCAAGAAAAATTCATTGTGTATGGATTTCCAAGCTCATTTCCCTTTCAAAGGTATTTACCATCATGCACAGTTACTTATTTTTTATAGTTCTTCATGTATAAATTTAATATTCAATTATCATGGAATAAATGATAATATTTAATGAATACATGTTATGTGATCATTGTGGAACACTTATGAATGAAATGAAATGATTAAGAAGGGTGGGCCATGATAGCACTCTAATGCATTGGATATGTACTATGATCATGATATGTCAAGTTAAATTAGGGTCTAATCATTATAATTCAAGTGCAATTATGGTTTACTCATGGTCCATGTGTAATGATCCTTATCTCATGCTAATATCATATTAATTGTTGAGTCCACATTTCCATGTTTTGATAATCATGTTATACCATAACTTTATGTTCATGTTTACCTTATGCTCCATTGATATTCCTATTTCCTAACATGTACTATATTCTTTATTTTATTCCTTGTTTACTCTCTTACAGGTCTTTAAAGATCACCATTTTCTTATACATATCCTCAGGTTATCCATGCAATGCTAAGTACGAAGGAATGTGTGTGGTCATATAAAAGAAGTATTCAATAAATATGTTTATTTCATGCTTTCAGTTGTTATATAATGTTCCTAAGCCATAAATACACTATACATCTCAATATTCAATGTCATATCAAGTGGAAATTTTATTTAATAATTTTTTTTAAAATTTGAATTAAAGAGAAGGGTTTTTATCATTTAATATAGTTTGATATAAACTGTCATCACTGGTGCATACATTCTCCACCATCGATCGATCAATTATTTTCATAGTCCACTTTATTTTTTTGACCCATTGAATAATTTGATTAATATCTATTTCATATCTTCGTATTTAAAATAATTTTACATTTATCCTATATACCTTGTTTTATCAAATATTGTAGAACTATATTTTAGATTGTTTTCTCTTGTTTTAACCCCATTGGGATCCAAGAAATATAATCATTATTCAATATCACATCAGCATATGAAGATCTCACTTCGTTCATTTACAATTTTCGCCATTGTTCATCGTGTTCTTTATCATTTCTCCAAGAATCCAAAAATTGAAATTTTGAAATAGTTTCATGTGTGAGCAATCACATACCTTTATGATGGATATGGTCTTGTTTAGGTATTTTTGAATTGTGCATATATATATGAGGTTTTACATCATGCAGTTGGTGGATTCATAGATCAATACCATGGCCAATGGTGGGAGGCACATTATCTATTCATGAGTGATCAAAATTCTGATTTCTAACCATTGGAGGCTATGAATAAAAAATTAGGGATCTTACCCTTACAAATTCAGTCATATTGGTTGACTCTAATGGTGTAGGAAGTGCCAATAATAATGATTCATCTATCAATGTGATGATAGATTTCACTATTAGGTAAACACATGACTACAAATTCTATATCCCAAAGAAAATTAAAAAGTTTATCATTATTTCATAAGGTTTATTTGGCTTCTGACAGAGATAAATACTACATTACAAGTGGATGGGCCTACATTCCATGTGGCCATATAGTTGTGTCCAAGACATTTGTGAAGTTTACACTCCCAAGGCTTGTGTTGATAAGTCACATGTTGTCTTTGGACATATATTTCATGTGAATTCATCTGTCTTACTGATATTTCATATCATGACTGCATTCTCATTACCCTAGTTTAACATACATATTATGTCCAAATAGGGACACACAATATTAAGCTAAATGAATACCTATGAAATTTCATTGAGAAGTACATGCTTAGGTAAAACAGTGATGTCCCACAACATGTTAAACAATATATATGATGTTTAATTTTACCAAAAACATTTACATATGTATCTTCTTATTCTGAATTAGATTTAGGTCTTTCAGTAGACTATCCTAATAAAATATTCACATAAAAGGAGATGGTAGCCTTTTCAATGGAAACATAGATAAGAATTAAATTGTGATAAGCTTGATACTTCCTCCAGAAATTAATGGATTAGTAAACTAATTGAGAGGTTTTAACCAAGATAATTCATTATTGATACTCCCTAGACAAACTAGGGACTGAGTCCCCCTATGCTTTATGTAGGTGGTGTCACTATAATCCCATGAAAATAAGGTTCTAGTTCCTCAATCTATGGAGTGTTACTTCCTAGTATTTGACTGTTGAGTGGGAGAGGTGCACCCAATAAGTTTTTTATCCATTAGATATTGGGTGTAGTGGCCCTATAGTGTAATTATTTTGATGTTTCATGTGGTTCGTGAAATAAAAATTGGGGCCATTATTGTTTTAGGTCGACTAATCATTCATATCTAGCTTTGAAGTTTCAACCCCCTTCACTCCATTCATGGGATTATCTTGATTGTATTAGATTATTGAAGATCATAACCCAATTCAAATATTATTTGAGAGGACAATATTATTCCATATATTCAGAATTTTTTTGTGTCATAATCAGTATATATATATTTAACCATACATTGTAATTTCCTATATGTGTCATGACTTATGCAGGTGATAGGAAGAAATGTGGTGACATTTAGGGACATAGTTTTAGAATACCATAGAAATAATAGTAGTTTATTGCTTAAATTTGTAGTGATTTTATGATATTCCAAGTTGGGATATTTTAATTTTTCCTATTTTCAATTGTGGTTGGGTTGAGAACTTATTCTAGATTAGGCATGTATTTTTACCCTTATTTATTTTTTGACTCCTCGCTACCCATTTATGTATTTTAAAGTTGGTTTTCCATGATTTTATTAAATAGTACATATTTTAGTATATTTAATATCTTCTCACTATTGCAAAGATATGGTTTTTATGTTTGTACGTGAAAAATAGGCTAAGGTAGCACATTATAGTAATGTGACTACATGAGATATGTCTCAATCACCTGGCCTATTAAATGTCATTTTGGGGGATCACCCACACATTATAAATCATCCTAGGCTATAACATCTCATATTTACCTTGTATTATTTTTGGATATTATATGGATTGAATTCAAGACTAGGAGATGAGACGACATGCAATTAGGAGGACTGGTGTTCCTGGAACAACTATTTTAAAAAAATATAAAACTATTTAATATAACACAAGCACTGTATTCCTAAAAATGATTAATAAATACTAAACAACATTCTTAAATCAGAAATCAGAGTTCAGTATTGATCATATAACCTTATTTAATGACTTATTTATTGTCATTGTGGGTCTTCTGTCGAAAATCACAAAAATGACATAATTGTTATTAAATAATTTAAATAAAAATTGTTTTCTCTAACACATGGATTTTTTTCTTTTTTATTAATCCTTTTTATGGAATATTGGGTTGTTAATAGAAACCTTTAATACTTATAATAAATAATAAAATAATTATCTCTAATTAACGATGTCAAATCAGAGAACAGATCGTGGATCCTCACTCCATTGATGATAAAGGATCTCATTAATGATGACAAAGAAACAACTTCTCATTAATGAAAAATCCAAATTCCAGGTAAGGCTATTATTTCTTTCATTATTTTACTCATTCATAATTTCCATGATGAATGTAGTTTAATACACAAATAGAATGATCTGTGGTTTGATCATTTTTGCGGAATGAGTTATTGTTGTGGGATTATTAGAATATTAGTTTATCTTATTAATTTATCCATATAATGATAATTAATCATGCTTGAAATGAATAAGGTTCAAGTTTTAATCCATGTCCTTTCTTGGTGCTTTTATATCTATTGTTATTAGCATTATACATCATTAGATCCTCATGACTGCGCATCGCATTTCCATGAGGCTCTGAATGTGATATGTGCCTCAGATTGGAGGAAACATGAAACAGTGGTAGGATCAATATAGATTAGGTCCAATGACTCGTAGATGTGTGATAATATTATTGTTTTAACTACAAAAGGAATAAAAACATCTTAGGGAAGCAGAAGTGGTTGCGTTTCGTGGAGCTGTGGCAATGGCCACGTGTGAGCCGATGGAGTCGGTGTGATCAGAGGCCGTAGGACATGGCCCGAAGCTCTGTGGCATGCAATAGTGGTCATCACGCGAAACGTCATGAAGGAACACATATTTAAATTATTTAGGGAGGTTGATTAGTCCAAGATGGCATGGTGGGATGGTATCATATAGATCATGCTAGGCCTAGTGGTTTAGGCCGACCTAGTGGACTTGGTCAGACCACGCGAGTCGGGGAGGACTCAGGTTTAACCAGAGTTTCCAGACTAGGTCCTTGTCAAATGGCCATCTGTGAGGCCCTAACAGCTGGGGAACATTTGACCATAGTCTTTGGCCACACCATCCACTCCACAACCTACTGAATCCCCAATCTGAAATCCCCTATGAGAACAACATCCAAACCGAACATCTATTTGATGATTCATCTATAACGTTGGAGCCCCAATGATGAGACAGTAATTTTGATATATCATTAACAAAACTACTTGGGAGATTTTATGTAACCTTATGGTTTGAGGATTGAATTTTCCTAGAATGTGCACACTTCAAGAAAACCTTTTTGTGGCTATCTATAACCCTAGGATTTTGTGTCTTATAGAGACTGTGTGTCTTATTAAGATTGTATGTCTTATGGAGACTACATTTCTTGTTAAGACTATGTGTATTATTTTATTGTGTATATCTAGATGTTATTGATATATTTTCTAAGAGATATGTCTATGCGGGGATAACAATAATTATATTTTTGGAACCTCATTTCTGTTATTCTTTCATTTTATATCCTATTTAGAATTTTTTATGGTATTCCTTCATGGAATTTCCTTTATAGAATTTCATTTATGGTATTAATTTGGGTTATTCCATGGTGGTATTTCTTTATGGTATCTCCTTTATGGAATTTCATAGTGGTATTTCTTTATGGTTTTGGGGTGTCCTACTAAGTACTATTTTACTCACCATTGTTTCATATTTTCCTACATGTGTCATGCCTCTTGAAAATAATTGACACTTAGACGAAGTACTAGGCATTCTAGGACAAAGTAGTTCCTTGTGAGACCGGACATGCCGAGGTGTGATCTGGAATCTTTTCCAATGGAAGTCTCAGTACCTCTTACATTATTGGTTTAAAATGTTGCTATAGTCTATTTTCTATTGGTTGGTTTTTTCCTTATTTGCTTTCATTGGTGTACACTGTCTGTGGGATACAACGGGTTTCAGGAAGTTTTTACTTTGTGACTTCACATTTCAGCATTTTTGGCATGGAGATGTTTGTGTGCATACATGAAATTAGTAAAATGCCTCGCATTTGTGTGATATTACTACTTGGTGAAAGTCACATACACCGAGCCTATTAGAGGCAGTTTTGGGGTAGTCATAGAATGGGACCCTCTAGGACTGGTCATGATAGAGTGGCATCAGAGGAGTTTGGTTTTATATTAGGATTGAGAGTGTGTGAGATTGGTTTTGGGTAATGGGTCATGTGTTTTAAGTTGTTATTTCAGGACATGGAATCATGTGTTGGTACGGTGGCTATTGTATCCACACAGTAGGACTCTAGGAACCTGATTTTTGACTCAATACAATAATAATACTAGTTTTAGGGAAAATAATGGTACATGGAACATATAGATACATTTTTTGTCTTTTATATCCTCCCTGAGACTACTCTCCAAATAAACTCTATTGATCGTGGTACATCTTATTTTATTATATGATTCCTCTATAGATACAGGAAGCTATTATTTTGTTGAGGGATGAATAGGATGATCTGGCTAGAGATTAGGCATTGGTACCGGGGCAATTAATCAAGATAGATCCTCTGGGTGGTTTACTAGATATACCACCATGCATATAGCAACGTCTAATACCAGCACTACTAGTTGAGGATGATCACATAATGATCGTATTTTATGAGTTTCAGAGGGAGTGACCTACAAGGTTTTATTGTGAGCCTGATCCCCATGCATTTAAGGATTGGATGAAGCTAGTTAACTTTTTCTTCTACTTTTTGATGAAGCCTTCTAACCAGATTTATGCCCTTGCTGTGAGTATTTTTCATGGCTTTGTAGGATGGTGGTGAAGCTTAGTGGCCAAGACACATGATGATATGATTATTTGTTAGAAAAAATTTGAGAATATATTCATATAAGAGTTCCATCTAGCCATGTTGTGGTCTGGGTAGATACAGGAGATTCTGCATCTACAGTAGGGTAGTCAGTCTGTGGTAGAGTATTCAACGAGATTTATATATCTTTAGCACTACTCCCTTGAAATTTTTTAAGACAAATTATTTAAGGCTCATCCAATAGAATAGGTATTATATTAGGAAATCAAGGAATCTATGATATCCTTTACAATTCCTACATATTTTGTGGTGCTTGAGAAAGACCTTGTAGTGGAGAGAATTATAGGTGAGTAGGCACCGATAATGGGTGCTACAAGTAGGAAACATGTAGTTGAGACCATAGAAGTATGAAACTTATTGTAGCCATGGGGATCCAATCCAATAAAGGGATTCACGAGATGATCTTGGGTTACATAATCTATAATGCATAGATTCTAGGGTAGCTCTAGTCAGCTGAAGGACGTGTTGGGTTACTCGGGTAGCAGCTAGGGACATATGGCATGAGATTTCCTAACTCAATGTACAACTGAGCAGGATATGGTTCATGGGAAACCATGAAATAGGTAGAGGTAGTATATGGATAGTCCGTAGGGGGTAGATATTGATGGCTTGAAGGCAGGGTGGAAGGAGGTGGTCGAAGATTTGAAATATTTCCAACACCACCCCTAGGTGGTCTACGATAGTCTGAGGGAGCTAGTGGATAGGGATGAGGCTAGTTACATGTGATGAAGGCATATCATTCTGATGATCTAAGGATAATTAGAGTAAAATTTTCTGTATTTTGTACCTTAGATGCCTTTTTTATAGAGATATGCTAGTCATTCTTTTCTTTCCACAAACCTTGTCTGAGATTCAAAGATTTTTGTGGAACCGTTGACTCAACCCTTTAAATTAGAAAATCATACAGAGGGAGATTCAATGAAAACACACTAGTGATGATATTTTGACCTTACTCATGTATGTTATAGTTTCATTTGGAATATCATTGACACATCATTGAGGTCTTTCAATGTCATTCGAGATATGGACAGTTTATCCGCACTTCATGATCACATTAATTATTTTAGGCACATAGTGTTATGTGTCTGTAGTAATGGTACAAAGTCATACTTTTTGGTGAAAATAAAACATAGATAGTGTATGATGGTATCACATATTGGATGGTGTAGCTGATCACTAATCATTTGGCTAGCCTATCCCTCAGCTCAGTGAATGATTTGATTCCACATTTTCCTATAATGGTGATTTAGTATGATGACATCATTCCTAAGGATATTCGAGGATTACCTCCCCACTGGAAGGTAAAATTATACATTGATCTATACCCAAAAAAACAATGATATATACACCTGATTATTAGATATATCCTGTTTTGTTTTGTGACCTGAGGGTGCAGTTGGAGGACATGTAGAGGAAGGGAATCATGAGACCTACAGTTTATCCACATGCTGCCACAGTTTTTTTCCATGAAGTCAGGTTGGAGCATGAGGTTATGTGAGGTATTTTGGGACATGAAATAGGTTATTGTAAGGAACATTTAGCTACTACGGAGTATTGTTGAACTCTTTGAAAAATTGAAGAGGGATCTATGTCTCTCGAAGATTGTCCTCAGATCTGGCTATCACCAACAATGAGTAAGGGATGTGGATATACCAATGAAGCCATAAGTTTTCATTTTATCCACAATGAGTAATTTTTCATGCCATTTGGAGTGATGATGACCCCATCATTTTTCATGGGACTCATGAACCTGATCTTTCATCTTTAAATAGACCGCTTTCTATTGGTATTCATTAGTGACATCAAAATGTACTTAGCATCTAAAGAGGATAATATGTGACACTAGAGGATAGTCTAGGACAAAAATTGATAGAAACAACATTATAGGAAGCTTGAGAAGTGTCAGTTCTGGATTTGGGAGGTCCTTTTTCCAGGACACATCATTTCAGAAGATGATGTAGAAGTGCATATAGTGTTGATTTGGGTAGTTATTTCATTGGATATGCCCAATATTTTTACAAAGGTGTGGAGTTTACATGGACTAGTAGGGTACTATTGGTGTTTTATATCCAAGCATTCCCTAGTATCAGCATCCCTAACAACTTTGACATAATATGGACGACCATTCATGTGGATAGGGACGTACCAGGAGTGTTTTTAGCTATTTAGTCATAGACTAGCATGCATTTCAATATTGAGATTTCAAGATTAGGGTAATGATTATGTAGTGATCTACAATGCATTAAGAACCTGTATTATTTATGTCTTAATTGAGGGGAAAGTATTGATTGTGTATGTGTCATCCTATTTGAGATCTCATGAACATAATAATTAAACCCACTATCTTTAGATATCATTGGTGTTCATATCTTTAAAGATGGGGAGACGCTACCTATTTTTCGATCAGTTTATCATCTACACTAACTACAAGAGTATCAAGAATTTATTCTCTAAGAGGGATCTAATCATGAGATATAAGTGATGGAAAGATTTATTTCAAGAAAATTACATTGAGATTCTCTATACTCATTGGAAGGGTATCGTGGTGGAAGATTCTCTCATTAAGATATATAGTTCTCCATTATCGAATGATGAGTCAGATTAGATTTCTTCATTGAAGATATCCTTTGTTGATTGGGATGGAGAAGCTTACGTCTATTCGATGTTTGTTACCCATCCACTCTTATAGTGAGTTAGGGAGGCCCAACATGGGGATACCTATTATGAGACTTTATGTACTCAGATATCCATATTTCATTCCCTTGATGGGTTTTCGAAAGTTTGTGATCACGTCGTACTTTTTGTAGGGTGCATTGTAGTACCAAAATCATTGTGGATCATGGTTTTTATTGATTTTCATACATCCCCTATGATGGGACATCCATGTATGGAAATGATGTACATGGACCTCTGATGTCCATTTTGGTGAACATGGATGAATAAGGGAGTTGAAGATTTTGTTTCATGATGTCTTACATGATAGATAGAAACGACCGAGCACCAGTTTTGAGTGGGTTATAATCAACCACATGAAGTGGTAGAATGGATGTGGGGTGATATATCGGTGGAATTTAGGATAGGTTTACCACATACGTCAAGGTTACATGATACCAAATAGGCGATCATTGAAAGACTCACGATGTCATCCTAATTATTAGAAATTTGATAGTATAGTTTATTAATGAGAAAGAGAAACATTTATCTACATTATATAGTTTGAGTCAGTGGAGGTCCATAATTTATTGTCTTATTCTGTGATGTATCCTTCATTTCTTGGTTGTGGATGGGATTGTATGAGATGTTTGGGACTTAGTTACTCTTGAGCACAACATTTCACCCATATATGGAAGACCAAGAAGAGAAAACCATACCGGTTCTAGAGAACGTGCTATGGGATTTCATGTTATATTTTAAACAGTGTGGGGAGTATCACCAACCCTTGGAGGATATTTAATGAAACAACATATACCATTATACCATTGGTATATAACCATTTGAGGCATTTTATGGTTGACCTTGAAGTCATGAAATTACTTGATAGACCATGAAGAGTCATCATTCATAGTCTCGGAGTTGGTCAAGGTGATAAAAAAGAATGTGAAGTTCTTCTATGAGTGTATGAATATTAAACATTTCTATCTTAATTCTTATGTTGAGAGATTATGAAGGCCTGCAGTTTTTTAGGAAGGATTCGACATGTTCTGTCGGGTCTCAGCTCGATTTTGATTAAGGTGATTTGGCCAAAGATGAAATCTATATAAAAGGTTCATTAGACCATTCCTAATACTGTGTATTGTATGTGAGGTGGGATAACACTTGGATGTACCTCCTCAGTTAGAGCAGGTATATAATTGTTCTATGTGTTTAAGTTAAGGAAACACAAGATCGACACATTTCATGGCCTTGACTGGAGAAAACTGGACATAAAAAATGTGTTTAATTTTTTTGATTACATGGTGGATATCTAGGATCAATAAGAGAGGTTACCTTTTAAGTGTTTAATTGCTCTAGTGTTCATTTAGTAGAAGTAATAGAATCTGAAGGAGAGAACATGGGGGAGGGATGCTCAGATTCGTGGTCAGTTTCCTAATTTTTTTGAGTATCCATTGGTTTTAGTTTTCAGGGACATAAATTTATAAGGTGTGGAGAATATAATTTCTAGGATTTTATATGTATTATTTATAGAAATTATAGAAATTGATTTTGAAGCTATTCACTGAGATGGGGTGCAATTCTGGGGCCCGGTGTGCCTCAATTATTGGTTGAAAAATATTAATCTTATTAAAATCATACATGAATGGTTTTCCTACAAATGTGGGAAAACCCTAAATAGGTATCCGGATAAGAAATATTAAGGGACTTTTGAACTCAATTCTAGAGTTTTACTCTAGGAACGACTTCTCTTTTTTCAGTGTGGTTCTCCTATGGATGAACTCAAAAGGATGTAATTGTAATTAAATAGTCTAAATTAAAACTATTATCAGTTACACAGTGGCTTGTTTCCATTTTTGAAACCATTTTTATAAATATAGGGCAATCAATATAAACTTCTAATTACACTAAGACATGTATAAATAATACACTAAAATGAAAGACGAAGGATGGGAGAGAAAATAATTAATCATCATTCCAATGATGTTAGAGGTTATCTTCAGTGATGAAAAAAAAAGTTTTCCTCATCAAAGACAAATAATAACTCTACGTAGGGCCCTTGTTTGATATTTTCTTTTCTGTGTTCCTAATATCACAGTTGAATGTGGGTTAATCCACAAACTGATTGATTTGTGGTTCAGTCGTTGTTGGTGTATGTGTTTACTATGTGAGGTTTTCATGATATTAGTATATCTTATTTGTTTATCCTTTTGATGAGAAATAATTGTGGAAAAAAGAAAAAATTCCAATATTTATTTTTCGAGTGGTCATGGTGCTTTTCGGTCCCACGTTCTGGGAGTTCTTCGCTATTGGATCCCCATGAGGACTGCTCGAATTTCCAGGAGGCTCTAAACACGATCAGACCCCCGGATTATAGGAAATAGGAAACATAGGTTGGATATGTGTAGATTGAGTCATGATGGTCAAATTGGTGATTTCATTTTTGAGTTTTGAGAAAAATATTAATAATTAAGGATCATAGAAGCAGTAGGGGTGGTGAGTAGCAGCGGTGGGGGAACTACGTGAGATGTGATGGTGTCTTCTTGGAAGTCGTTTGAGCTGAAGGAATTTGAGGCCATAGGACGTGGTGCAATGCCACATGAGATGCGGCCATGGTCACTATAGGTGACTACATGAGCGGAGTGGGTCAGACCAACTTGGTGGGTCGGGCCAACAAGGTGTGTCGAGCCCAACTGAACTAGGTTGGGCCTAGTTGACATGGTCAGCCTGGTAGATAGGGACCAACCCATTGGGTATGTTTGGACCTGGTGGGTTTGGGTAGACCCGAGACAAACCCGAGTGGATGTACTAAGCCATGGATGATTGTGATCCATGGATGCTCGAGCTTCCATGGGGTTATTGACCACACAATCCTTTCAAGACCAAGTGATCCCCATTATGGAATTTTCAAATGCCATAACATTCAAACATGACATTTTTTTGATGATCCATCTATACTGTTAATAACTTTACAATAAGTCATTCATTTCAAGATATTCAATTTGGGGTTTTATGGGAGTTTTCATACAACCTAATAGATTGAGGAGTGACTTCTCTTATAAAGAGTGAGCTTCAAGAAAACATTAATGTGGAAGGATTTGAACTGGTTACTATGTGGATTTTAGAGATTGTGTTTCCTATAAAGACTATCTATCATAGAGTGACTATAATTTTTTTTGAGACCACATGTCTTACGAGGAATATGTGTCTTACTGAGACTCTTTTTCCTAAGGGATTGAATATATCTAGATTTTCTTGATCTATTTGTTGTAAAATTAAATCTGTGTGGAGATGACAGTGAATTCATTTGTAGTACCTCCTTTATGTTTTTCATTCATGTTATTTCCTTTGTGGTATTAATATTTCATAGTCCATTGTTGTATTTCCCATATGGTATTCCTTTTATAAATTACTTTTTGGAATTCCATGGTGGTATTCCTTCTTGGAATCAACATCATGGTATTTCCATTTAGGTATATCATTTTTGGTACTCCTTTATGGTTTCATGGTTTCCTACTATGTATTGTTTTACTCACCCCTATACAGTCTTTTCCTACTTTTTTGGGTCTTGTAAATATTATTGACTCTTCGACGGACATCTAGGATGACCAGGTCCAGGTGGAGCATTGTGAGAACGGACAAATAAAGGTGTGTTCTGGTAGTGTTTCTGAAGATAATCCAAGTACCTCATACTTTAATGGTTGGACATTTATTAGGAAACTCTATTAATTTGGTGATATTATTTTGTCCTAATTTACTTTCACTGTTGTAATATGGTTGTGAGACGTAGTGGCTTTCATGAATTTTATACTTAGTGAATTTACATTTCATAATTTGTGGATTGGAGTGATTTGGGTGCATACATGTACTTAGGAAAATGGCTCCCAATTTTTGGATATTCCTACTATGTTCACGTCACATTCCCCTAGAGAATTGGAGGAGGGATTAGAGTAGCCATATAATGGGCCCCACTGGGATGGGTCATGAAATTTTAGGGGCATCAAGGTGTCAAGCCAAGATAGTGTTATATCATAGTAGGTTTTTATATAGGTCATTGTTAGTTGTCATTTGTGTCCAAAGGATTAGTAAGCGGACATAGAGAAATATTGTATGTATTTCTGAATTTTGTATCTCATTTTAGGGAACCCATTGCTAGTGTGATGGAAAACACTACTATACACATGGACTTTGACTACCTACTTATTGACATTAAATATTGAGGAATCTATTTATGGGAACCATTTATGCATGCATCCTATAGGATCAGTTCTTTTTAAATTCACGTAATTATTTCATAGAATCCATAGATTTCACCATCTAACCATAGATTTTTTTATTACCATTGATGATTACAAAATAATTACAACCATCTATATTACCAACATGGGGTCCTGATGATTACTAATTGGGAAATGATACTTTAAGTCGTGGAACTATTCCAATGGGACGCTCTCAATATTACGATATATAATTTCTTTCAACTACCGGGATGCACATGAATCTATCAATAATGGGTCAGGTGGATGATTGAATGCATTTTGGATAGCTAATAACTCTAGTTGGTTAGGATGATGAAGAATGATAGACTAGTTCATTTCATGATATCATGTAAAATGTAATGTTAAAAACTAACAGAGAGCCAGATCCATATGATGTAGAGGATTGGATAGAGGTAGTTGTCCGAGTTTTTGGGGTTTTTTTAGAGCATTACTAATTCGGTGGCAATTCATTGAACCATTCTTCTACCTAGAGTGATAGGGGTATAGTGGGGTCTGATAACTCAAACCCATGATGAGATGATGCTCTCAAGGGATGAATTTTATTAATTGATAAATGATTAGTTTAGGTGCAAAAAATATTCGAATAAAGGATAGAAGAAAAAGAGGCCACACGCTCTGCCTTGTGAAGCACCGACGCGAAGTTCCCCGAGCAACGTGGCCGCGAAGAAGCACTAGAGGCGATAAACCTCCATGAATGCCCTGACGTTCGCGAACCTGCCATGAAGCACCAGAGGTGGAAACGTTCTGTGAATGCCTTGACGTTCATGAACATGCCATGGAGCAAAAGAGGCGGTACCTCTCCACGAATCGGGATGACATTCATGACCCGCCGCGAAGTAACCGAAGTCCACTTCGTGCCACGTGAGCTATGCTACGTAGTTCCCCTTGCCTATAAATACCGAGCTCCCCCTGAGCTCTCCAAACGGACAATACGACCTTTCGGATTCTAAACTCCCAAATTACGAAGCACCCTTCACTCTCGGAATGATGATATCCACGATGTATTTTTTCTTCGTGAGAGGCCTTCGTCTGGTCTCGTTTTGAGCCCCTCTTCTGTAAAACCACAAGCTTCTACGGTACAATTCTCTTTGAATAATGTGATAGCGTGTGTTGTACGCAACATCGAGTTCTAAGACACCACAACCAATCTAACTAGCCGTTATGAATAGTAATACCTACTTTTTGAAATTATATATATTTTATATTTCAAAATGGACTTCATTTTTGGTTTGGGAATATAAAAAATATCCAAAGATGATTTTTTGGTATTTTTCTGAGAACATCCAATTTTTATGAATAGTGAGAAATGCTTAAAAACAACTTTTGTAATCAAAATAATTTATAGTGATAAATTATATTATTGAGTTTTTTAAGTATAATTATAATATATTTTTACCATATTATCCAATTGTGTTCATTATAATTAATTTCACTTTGAAATTGGACCTAAACAATTGTCAATCTTTTGGTATATATTGTTTCTTAAAAACACGCTATTTGTTGTGACAGCAGGAATTAATTATAAAATTAATAATTGCAACTTATATTATTGTAATTCTGTAAAATAGAAATCATTTTTTATTCGGAATATCAATTATAGCTTACGGTGAAATTTTGGCATTGTTCTGAAAAACTTCAATTTTTGATGAATAGTGAAACAACTAAGTGGTAGTTAAAAAAACTGAATTTTTCATAAAACATTATTTTACCGCTTCTGTGAACTGAATTTCAAAAATATGAGAGACATGGTTAATATCAAGAAGTAAAATTTAGTTCAATGAGATGAATATAATTTTTGGTGAATAGTAAATTTTACTTTTATTTACCACGGTTAAAAGTAAATAGGGTAATTAAGGGTAAAAATGATATTAATATTACACTAACACATGTCCTAATTCTATTGGACAAGTGTATCTCGACCAAAACCAATCTTACGAAGAAAATATTATCATTTAGGTCCAATTGTATTAGATTAGGACATTTATTATTATTTTATTCAAAGGAGAGTTAAAAGAGTTAAAATCAAAGATTATTAACTAAAACATTTTTAATATAGGGTTATACATAAGCTAAATTTTATTTCAAATATTCATTAGAAATCTAATAATATTTCCTACATAATGATTTCTTATTTATAATTTTTAGACTTTAAATATTTTAATTTATTTATGACACAATGATGACGCAATAATTACCATATTAATGAACAATTAAAATAAATGATATTATAAATACACAAATAAATATAATTTGAGAATTTTTATGAATTACAATAATATTATAAGTTAATATGACATGTTAGTAATGATTTAATTAAATTTTTTCGAAGTAATCATTCTGTTATAAGTTTCACAAATATCAACTATTGAATAGTGTCAAAATTGACATAAAAGAGTTTTTAAAACAAATATTATATTATTAATTGATATTGAATTCCTAAAAATATAAGGTTCGTCCAAGAGACTGATATAATGATATTTGTATCATTAATGGACCATTTGGATGTCGCTTGGATGTATATAGTATGTTTATTAACTATATAATATAAAAATACAAAGTGACATGGTAAATGTCAAACAAATTAACTAAGAGTTAATACTTAAAGATAAGGTTAATATAGTAACCCGAACCTATCTAAATTCTATTGGTAGAATGGTTTTTGACCTATCCCCCCCCCCTTAACATTTAAATAATAATCTTTGGATCCATTAGAAACTGAATATGAATTTATTATAAATTAATATTTCTAGCTTTTCTAAAAGTGCCCCTCACCCCTCTTATAAAAGGGCACTCCCCCTTATCATTACTTCACAACTTCAAAGCCTTTTGGTTCGGCCAAAATCTGCCCAAATACTCTCCAAACTTACCTCACTACAACCTATTGGCCTTAGTTTTTTCAGAAAGCCATCCTAATGAGCCCTTTTGATCAAATCAAAAGGAAGAACCCAAATAAGAGGTAATTATTTCACCGCCCTTTTCCAAGTTCCTTTCTTCTTCCACTTCTTCTTACTTTGTTATTACCATTCTAAAATAATTACTCCAGTATCATATATAAACTATGATGTTATTATAAATATGGTACAACCATATTCAGCATTCAATCCATCCATTGAATAACATGTCACCATACGTGCGTACGTACGGCTTACCGTCTCCACGTCATGGTGTAATTGTTATTCATTAAATTATTATTTGGATGAGTATAATAATGATGTGTAAGTCATGTAAATAATTTATATAACATGATACTGATTTTGTATATATATGGTATACCATCCCATTATATATTATTTTAATATCAAAATAATGATATTGTCGGTCGTGCGTATGTACAGACTACCGTCTCCACGAACGAGATGAAATTCATTCTCCATCGTATCCATTCAAGTATAATTCTCATTTGATGATTAATAACAGTATCTAAGGACTTTATATCATTCAGGATATGATTAAGATACAACCTATCCATTACAAACATGGCTTACGTAACAAAACATATAAAAGAAAACGAGTAAGATAACACTCGAAACAACGATAATACTAAGATATTATTAACAAATCAATGTTAAAATAACACATATAATATCATATTAATGTATATGATTCTTGTATAATTTAATAACAATTATTTCACCATTATAAAGGAGTTTAACCTACCCCAACCAAGGAAAAGTACAAGGTAAGGGTTATTTCATAATCTCTTCATTATCCGAGGTTGTTTATACGTAATAATCTACTGGGATCTCTTTATCATCCACATCCATGTTTCTTAAAAATGTATTTCAAAACATTTTTACTATATAAAAAAATATGTTTTAATGTCATTTATACCATTGTTTGACTTTTTATAAGATTTTTATAAAGGAATGTTTCCGTCATTTTCCAAACAAGGTTATTTTTAACCTTTTCGACATAATTAAGGTAAGAATGTTTTTATTAACTTATACGGCGGGTGCGGCTATTTTCTGCCATTATAAAATCTTTGAAGCTTCCCTTAAAATATTATAAGAATATTTTAAAAGATAATGTTTTATTTCATAAATATAAGACTCTTAAATGATTTCAAAATAGAATGATATATTTCTCTAAAAAGAGTTTTGATTTCATCTATGTCAACATCCTTTGATGAATTTTACGCTTATTTGAAGTTGATTTATTATGATACAAAACTTCTATATTTTATTGAAGTTTTTGGGATATGTTTGACTATGGATGTGCTATTTTAATACCATTCATATTTTATGGTGAAAGAATTGACATTTTTTATGATAGTTTTAATACGAATGTTTTTGTTATGTTTAAAACTTTTCATATGGGAATGCATTGGACTTAATATGTGACGGGTGGAGCCCACTATAGCTCATCGATGCATCGATAGGTATCATGAGACAAACTATTGTCTTGGAACAAGGTGTTGGCAAAATCTTATTTGTTGTCTTGGCACAACGCCTTGGCTATGTGGTTATGATAGTCTGACATTATGCATTCCATCATTATGAAAGTGGTTATTGATATTTCATTTGATTATTAGATTAGTAGAATATCCATGTGAATGAGTAAATGGCATTATTTCATTTTATCTTTGCCATACTATGATGAAGTTCAAGTTTTAAAGGCTTTTGTTTTAAGTTATACATTGCCTTAAATGTTTATTCTTATTTATGATTGTTTTTACTATATAGTTAGCCTTACTGGGCATTTGAGCTCACCCCTTTCAATGTTTTATTTTTCCCAGGATGTGAAGAAATAATTTATGAATGATCTGCAGGGATAGTATGTGGGGATATGAGTGTGGTCTATGAAGAAAATATGTTTTTGTAGTAGTTTATCACTTTATGGTGTAATGTAAATCTTTATGAATATATCTAGTGTTTCCAAGGCTACTAAACCAATCGGTCTTTCGAGATTTGATCTTTCTTGTGATCATGCCAATGTTATGTAATAATGCACCGACTCTAGGTAACTGGAGTTGGGGCATTACAGTTTGTGTCAGAGGAAATTTAGTATAAACCCTGGAAGCTAGATTTAGATAAACTCTGATTAGAGCACGTAGATCTAAGATCAACATTGAGGATTAGTATAGAAGAACTTCCTAGAATTTTGGTATTGAAGAGATTTAGTGATTTTTCCAAGCAATACATCCTTGTCTGGATACGATCAGGTAAAGGTGGCTCTAGCATAGATGTACCTAGGGGTAAAACCCAAAAACACCGCTTTGATCTAGACTCGAACGGGAACTAGTGCACGACAACGGACCTTGCTGCACTCTTGGTTACGACACTCCCGAGGGATATTCTTAGGATAACTCTCATTTTCATTTCAAATAATTGTGAAGGGTTTATGAGTATATACTTCCTCAAAGAAAAAATTCATATGATTATGGATTATATCCATAAATAGTTCTATTTATGTTATGTGTTTTATATGTATGGGATTATGTATTTTGATTCATAAACTTATCTAGTTTATGCCATTGTTTAGAAATGGTTCCTAGTGGAAGAAATGGAAACCATATCAATGCACACACTCCATGTAGGGATTTCCCTCCTATTCAAGATAATTATAGTGGAGATGGTGATGCAACTGGGGCCGATCAGCTAATCACCATACTGGGAAAACTCACTTAGGTTATGAATAATAACCTTACCCATATGGAGCACCCTGATCCGCAGCATGGAGGATCAATGTTAGATCGATTCATGATTCAACAACCACCAACATTCAATGGGAGTTCAAATCCCTTAGTTGCTGAGCAATGGATAAATTCCCTAGAGAAAATATTTCAGGCTTTGGGGAGTAGTGAACAGGAAAAAGTTATCATGGCAGTTTACCGCCTCACTGGAGATGCTGATCAATGGTGGTCTTTGATTCAAAACACTAAGGAAGGTGATGAAGTATAAAATATGGAATGGAGGGAGTTCAAAGATCTGTTTTTAGAAAAATACATTCCTTGCGACCATCGATCAGATATGGAAAGGCAATTTCTGAGTCAGAGACAGAAGGGGGATGAGAATGTCACAAAGTATGAGGCTAAATTTACAAGGTTATCAAGGTATGCTGGAGATTATATACGTAACCCAAGAAGTATGATTGATAGTTTCTTTGATGGGTTAAAACCATTTCTCCGTCTAGAATTAGTATCACAATCCTTCGCGTCATACGAAGACATTGTCTCATGTGCTATCAAGAACGAAAAGTAATTCTCTATGTCTTATGACTATAAAGAAAACCAAGAGAAGAAGAGACCTACTGATAAATCTTGGAATGGAAATAAGGGGAATAAGGGAATGGTTGAATATCCATCCTGTGATAAATGTGGTAAGAAACACCCAGGTACTTGCTTGAATGGAACAGGAGCCTGTTACAAGTGTGGTAAAAAAGGCCACCAAGCTCGTGATTGAAAGGGGAAGAAGGAAGCTACCAATTTTTAGTGCTACAATTGTAGGGAGATGGGGCATTATTCAAAAGAATTTCCTAAGCATCAGGAGAACTTACCTCAGAAAAGTCCAAGGGATCAAGGCCAAGCTTATGATATCACTACTGCTGAGGTAGAAGCTCCGAAAGACGTGGGGTCAGGTAATTTAATGGTTTCCTCAAGTTTAGAAAATTAATTATTTGATTCTAGATCATCACATTGTTTCATATCTTCCCAGTTTTCTAAGAAAATTAGATATTTCCAATTTGATTTAACTAGGGAGTTGTCAGTTAAAACTCCTAAGGGAAGTATCATTGCAACAATGTTTTGTGAATAAGTCCACATTAGAGGACATAAATGTTCTTTATTTGCTGATCTCATCATCATACCTATGATTGAGTTTGATATAATCCTCGGTATGGACTGACATTCGGACTATGATGCGAAGATTTATTGTGAGAATAAAGAGGTTACGATTCTTGATGATGATGATAAGGAACACCTTATCTTTAGAGAAGAATCGTCACCACCTAATTCTTATCTATATCCACCCCCAGTAGCTCAACTAAATTCAATTATTGAGGAGGAAGAGAATGAAATAACTGTGGGTGAGTAAAAGAATGTTCAAATAGAGGATGTACCTATTATGAATGAATTTTTAGATGTATTTCCGGAAGATTTACCTGTACATCCTCCAGAACGAGAAGTTGAGTATTCCATTGATTTAATTCCTGGATCAAGGCCTATATCGAAGACCCCATATAGAATGGCCACTGTAGAATTAGTTTAACTAAAGAAACAACTATAGGAATTGAGTAATAAAGGATTTATTCGCCCTAGTGTTTCTCCATGGGGAGCCCCTGTTCGTTTTGTTAAGAAGAAAGATGGATCCATGAGGTTATTTATCGACTATAGGGAGATCAATGCTATATCAATAAATAACAAGTATCCCCTACCTCGCATTAATGATTTATTTCAACAACTGCATGGAGCTCAATACTTTTCAAAGATTGACCTTCGATCTGGATACCATCAGTTGTGTGTGAAGAAGGAAGACATTCCAAAGACAACATTTCGAACCAGGTACGGGCATTACGAGTTTTCTGTAATGGCTTTGGGATTAACTAATGCACCCTCTATATTCATGGATCTAATTAATAGAGTTTTCAAGGAGTATCTCGATGAATTTGTGGTGGTATTTATTGATGATATCTTGGTATACTCCAAAAGCTATGAAGATCATGAAAATCACTTGTGCATTATGCTGAAGACTCTGAGAAGACATGAATTATATGGAAAGTTTAGCAAGTGTGAATTCTAGCTTCAGGAGATTTCTTTTCTTGGCCATATTGTCTATAAAGATAGAATCTCTGTTGATCCTTCTAAGACCAAGGCAATTCATGAATGGCTAGCACCTACGAGTATAACTGAGGTACGTAGTTTTATTGGTTTAGCTGGTTATTATCGACGTTTCATCTAGAATTTTGCCCGATTGGCTAACCCATTAACGAAGCTCACACGTAAAGGGGTTAAATTTGTTTGGAAAAAAGAGTGTGAAGAATGTTTCTAAGAATTGAAGAGAATATTAGTCAATGCTCTTATATTGACTCTACCATCGGGGAAATATGGGTTCGTTATTTATAGTGATGCATCGAAGAAAGGACATGGTTGTGTCCTTATGTATAATGATAGGGTTATTGCCTATGCATCATGATAGTTGAAAATTCACAAAAAAAACTATCCTAATCAAGATCTCGAGTTAGTAGCTCTGATATTTTCTTTGAAGATATGGAGGCACTACCTCTATGGTGAAAAATGTGAGATTTATACTGATCACAAGAGTTTGAAGTATATTTTCTCACAAAAAGAACTCAACATGAGGCAAAGGAGATGGCTTGAATTACTCAATGATTATGATTGTACGATACACTACCACCTGGGGAAAGCAAACAAGGTGGCAGATGCTTCGATCAGAAAAGACCATGGAGTTTTAAACATGATGAGAATTGAAAGGGATCCAATTTTGATGGATCTAGTGAAGATGGACATGGGAATAACCAGGGAAGGTGAAACATCAATGCTTTTTCAAATGGTTGCCAAACCATCTTTACAAGAAAGGATTAAGAGTTCTCAAACCGATGATGAACAATTTTAAAAGAAGATTAATGTTGTGAATGATGTGAGATTTAGAGACTTTGTGTATGAAGATGGAATTTTGAAATATGGGAAGAGACTTTGTGTTCCCGATATACCTGATCTAAAAAGAGAATTGTTGGATGATTCTCATTGTTCCAATTTCTCTATACACCCTGGGAGCACCAAAATGTATAGACATTTGATGGAACATTTTTGGTGGGACAACATGAAGAGGGAGATTTCTGATTTTGTGTCAAGATTTATGGTTTTTCAACAAGTGAAAGCTGGAAGGCAACAGCCTGGAGGAGTTATGAAACATCTTCCCATACCGAAGTGGAAATGGGACAATATTACGATGGATTTTGTCATGGGGCTACCAAATACTCCTAGAAGGAATGATGCAATATGGGTTATTGTTGATTGTCATACCAATTCATCACATGTTCTTGATATAAGAGAAGATCTACCCCTGTAATGTCTAGCAAGATTATATATTAATGAAGTTGTGAGACTTCATGGAGTACCCCTATCAATTTTTTCCGATCATGATCCCCGTTTTACGTCTTGATTCTGGAAAAGTCTTCAGAAATCCCTGGATACTGAACTTCATTTGAGCACTGCTTACCACCCTCAGACAGATGGACAATCAGAAAGAACTATTCAAACCTTAGAAGACATGTTGAGATCCTGATCACTTGACTTTCAGGGTATGTGGGATCAATATTTACCTCTGGTAGAATTTTCCTATAACAGTAGCTTCCATTCGAGTATTCAGATGGCACCATATGAAGCATTATCTCGAAAGAGTTGTCATACACCAACCTGTTGGGATGATGTTGGTGAAAAAAAACTAGTAGGCCTAGAACTGGTGGAGGAAACGATGGAAAAGGTGCAGGTAATCCAAAGCAACATCAAATCAGCTCAAAGTAGGCAGAAGAGCTATGCTGATAATCGAAGGAAGGACATGGAATTTCAAGTCGGTGATCATGTTTTCCTGAAGGTATCTCCATGGAAGGGAGTCATACATTATGGTAAGAAAGGTAAATTGAGTCCTAGGTACATCAAACCTATCGAAATTCTAGAATTAATTGGGGTTGTAGCTTACCAATTGGCAATGCTGCCAAGTCTCTCCAAAGTTCACGATGTGTTCCACATTTCTCTGTTGAGGAAATACATGTCTGACCCAACGCATGTACTCACCTATGAGAAGTTAGAACTAGAACCCGATCTATCTTATTGTGAAGAGCTCGTCATGATTCTTGATATGAGAGAAAAAGTACTGAGAAACCGGACGACGCATTTGGTAAAAGTTTTGTGGAGAAACCATAAGATGGAAGAGGCAACGGGGAAACCCGAGTAACTTATGATGAAGAACCACCCGAGTCTTTTCATTTGGTAGTATTCTGGAAATTTTTAGGACAAAATTATTTGAAGGAGGGTAGAATGTAACACCCCAAGCTTCTACGGTACGCTTCTCTTTGAATAATGTGATAGCGTATGCTGTACGCAACATTGAGTTCTAACACACCACAACCGATCAAACTAGCCGTTGTGAATAGTAATACCTACTTTTGGAAATTATATATATATTATATTTCAAAATGGACTTCATTTTTGGTTTTGGAATATCAAAATTATCCTAAGATGATTTTTTGGTTTTTTTCTGAGAACTTCCAATTTTTATGAATAGTATAAAATACTTAAAAACAGCTTTTTTAATGAAAATAATTTTAGTGATAAATTATATTATTAAGTGGTTTTAATGTATAATTAGTATATATTTTTACCATATTATCCAATGGTGTGCATTATAATTAATTTCACTTTGAAATTGGACCTAAACAATTATCAATCTTTTGGTATATATTGTTTCTTAAAAACACGCTATTTGTTGTGACAGCTCGAATTAATTATAAAATTAATTAATGAAAATTATATGTTTGGAATTTTGTAAAATAGGCATCATTTTTGAATTCGGAATATCAATTATAGCTTATGGTGAAATTTTGGCATTGTTCTGAAAAACATCAATTTTTATGAATAGTGAAACTACTAAGTGGTAGTTAAAAAAACTGAATTTTTCATAAAACATAATTGTACTGCTTCTGTGAATGGAATTTCGAAAATCCGAGAGACACGGTTAATATAAAGAAGTAAAATGTGGTTCAATGAGATGAAATAATTTTTGGTGAATAGTAAATTTTTACTTTTATTTACCACGGTTAAAAGTAAATAGTGTAATTAAGGGTAAAAATGATATTAATATTACCCTAAAACATGTCCTAATTCTATTGGACAAGTGTATCTCAACCAAAAACAACCTTATGAGAAAAATATTATCATTTAGGTCCACTTCGATTAGATTAGGACATTTATTATTATTTAATTCAAAGGAGAGTTACAAGAGTTAAAATCAATGTTTATTTACTAAAAAAATTTAATATAGGGTTATACATAAGATAAATTCGATTGTAAATATTCATTAGAATTATAATAATATTTCCTACATAGTGATATTTTAGTTATAATTTTTTTTACTTTAAATAATTTAATTTATTTATCACACAATGATGATGCAGTAATTTCCATAATAGTGAAAAATTAAAATAATTGATATTATAAATACACAAATAAATTTAATTTGAGACTTTTTATGAATTAAAAGAATTTTATAAGTTAATATGTCATGTTAGGAATGATATAATTAAATTTTTTTGAAGTAATCATTTTGTTATAAGTTTTACAAAAATCAACTATTGAATAGTGTCAAAAATGACATAAAAGAGTTTTTAAAACAAATATTATATTATTAATTGATATTAAATTGCTAAAAATCTAAGGTTCGTCCAAGAGACTTATTTCATGATATTTGTATCATTAATGGACCACTTGGGGGTCGCATAGATGTATATATTATGTTTATTAACTCTATAATATAAAAATACAAAGTGACAAGGTAAATGTCAAACTAATTAACTTAGAGTTAATACTTAAAGATATGGTTAATATAGTAAACAAAACCTGTCAAAATTCTATTGGTTGAATTATTTTCGACCTATCCCCACTTTAAAATTTAAATAATCTACTTTGGATCCATTAGTAACCGAATATGAATTTATTATAAATTAATATTTCTAGCTTTTCCAAAGGTGCCCCTCACCCCTCTAATTAAAGGGCACTCCACCTTATCATTACTTCACACCTTCAAAGACTTTTGGATGGGCCAGACTCTGCCCAAATACTCTCCCAACATCCCTCAATACAACCTGGAGTCCTTATTTTGATTAGAAATCCAACCTATGAAGCCCTTTTGATCAAATCAAAAGGAAGAACCCGAAGAAGAGGTAATGATTTCACCACCCTTTTTCAAGTTCCTTTCTTCTTCCACTTCTTCTTCCTTTCTTATTACAATTCTAAAATAATAACTCCATTATCATATATATTTTGTGATGTTATTATAAATATGTTACATCCATATTCATTATTCTATCCATCCTTTGAATAACATGTCACTATACATGCGTACGTACGGCTTACCGTCTCCACGTCGTGGTGTAATTGTTATTCAATAAATTATTAGTGGGATGAGTATAATAATGATGTGTAATTCATTTAAATAATAAATATAACATGATACTGATTATTTATATATGATATAACATCCAATTATATATTATTTTAATATCAAAAGAATGATATTGTCGCTCGTGCGTACGTACGGACTACCGTCTCCACGAACCTGATGAGATTCATTCTCCATCGTATCCATTCAAGTATAATTCTCATTTGATGATTAATAACAGTATATAAGGACTTGATATCATTATGGATATGATTAAGATACAACCTATCCATTACAATAATGGCATACGTAACAAAACATATAAAATAAAACGAGTAAGTTAACACCTGAAACAACCATAAAACTAAGATATTATTAACAAATCAATGTTAAAAGATCACATATGATTTCATATTAATGTATATGATTCTTGTATAATTTAATAACAATTATTTCACCATTATACAGGAGTTTAACCTACCCCAACGAAGGAAAAGTACAAGGTAAGGGTTATTTCACAGTCTCTTTATAATCTGAGATTGTTTATACGTAATAATCTACTGGGATATCTTTATTATCCACATCCATGTTTCTTAAAAATGAATTTCAAACGATTTTTACTATTTAAAAGAATATGGGTTAAAGTCATTTATACCTTTGTTTGACTTTTTATATGAGTTTTATAAAGTAATCTTTCCGTCGTTTTCCAAACAAGGTGCTTTTTAACCATTTTGACAAAATTAAGTTAAGAATGTTTTTTTAACATATACGGCGCGTGCGGCTGTTTTCTGCCGTGATAAAATCGTCGAAGCTTCCCTTAAAATCTTATAAGAATATTTTCAAAGAAAATGTTTAATTTCATAAATATAATACTCTTAAAAGATTTCAAAATAGAAATAGATATTTCTATAAAAAGAGTTTTGATTTCAACTATGTCAAAATCCATTAATGAATTTTACACTTATATGATGTTGATTTATTATGATACAAAACTTCTATATTGTATTGAAGGTTTTGTGATATGTTTGACTGTGGATGTGCTATTTTTATACCGTTCATAGTTTACGGTGAATGTATTGACATTTTTTATGCTAGTTTTAATACGAATGATTATGTTATGTTTAAACCTTTTCATATTGGAATGCATCGGACTTTATATGTGACAGGTGGAGCCCGCTATAACTTCTCAATGCATCAGTAGGTCTCATGAGACAAACTGGTGTCTTGGCACAAGGCCTTGGAAAAATCATATTTGTAGTCTTGGCACGAGGCCATGGCTATGTGGTTATGATAGTCTGGATTATGAATTCCATCATTATGAATGTGGTTATTGATATTGCATGTGATTTTTCGATTAGTAGAATATCTATGTGAATGAGTAAATGACATTATTTCATTTTATCTTTTCCATACTATGTTGAAGTTCTAGTTTAAAAGGCTTTTGTTTTAAGTTATACATTTCCTTAAATGTTTATTCTTATTTATGAAAGTTTCCGCTATATTGTTATCTTTACTGGGCATTTGAGCTCACCCCTTTCATTGTTTTATTTTTCCCAGGATGTGAAGAAGTAATTTATGAATGACCTACAGGGATAGTATGTGGGGATATGACTGTGGTCTATGAAGAAGTTATGTTGTTGTAGTAGTTTTTCACTTTATGGTGTAATGTAATACTTTATGAGTATATCTAGTGTTTCCAAGGCTACTAAACCAATCAGTCATTCGAGATTTGATCTTTCTTGTGATCATGCCAATGTTATCTAATAATGCACTCACTCTAGGTAACTGGAGTCAGGGTGTTACATCTTCTGAGAGGGATGCCCTTAGTGAAGACTAAGGGAATTCGTGACGGAAGGGGATCCCCATGTGGATCTGGGCAGTCACGAAGCGTTTATGCTTCGTGAAACACCCACCCTGTACCTGTAATCCATGTGCCAAGGCAGGGACACTGTAATTTGTGAAGCACACTACTTCATGGTATATTGCTTCTCGAGGCACCTCTACTTCGTGAGGTAGTGCTCTGCGAACACCTATCCACTTCGCGAAGCACCACCTACTCACACCGATGCCCCATTATAAGGCCAAGACACTCCATTTCCCGAAGAACACCCATTCGCAAGTGCCCACCACTATACAAAGCAACCTTGCTCCGCAAGTCCCCTACCTGTGGACACCTCTACTCAGCAATCCCTCTTCCTGTGCGACCCACCAGGTTTGTACGATGTGATTTCAAAGTCCCCTGAACGACACCACCCATAACATTGCTTTGCCTAATGCTTCTGTGCATAGGCACACTAATGGATATTGCTTCTCTGAATAGCCACGCTAATGTGGACCCCACTATGGTTCGCTTTGAGACCCCCTTCACTACTTCATTGCCAGTATCTTCCCTCCCACCAAGAGCATAGGGTACCGATTATGTATGTCCTAGGGGTGTGGAGTGATCCCACCTCGTCCGATCTACATGACGTTAAACTGCCAAGTGCCTCATCCTCAACACATGACGTTAAACTATGATCTGACCCCGTGCCTTGCACGAAGGGTCCCCCCGGCTTGGACATTCTTTACTCCTAGTAGTCTCCATGGAAATGGGATCACCCCATACAGGGGATGATATCCTCCTTGTCAGAGTGGGGTTTTTCCACGAGGAAGGGCATCCATCTTGGCATAAGCCCCCTATCCCCTCTTGTGGAAGGTGGCACCCTGGCTTCTCCGTACTTCCTCACCACCAGGGCTTGCGGAGGACCTGATAGGGAATGAGTCACCTCCTTTATTCCGTCCCAAATACTCTCCCTTTGCGCTTTGTCGCTCTCGGCCCTCCCTCATGGACCATGTCCCGGCACCATGGGCCGCCTAACACTTAAGCCCCTCTTCACTTCCCATAGACATACACTTCACGACGTGATTGTCACGTCTTTTCTATCTCTTGTTCCCACACGGAGCACGACTCATGAGGGATTAGAGTAACCATCGACTATGATAATACCCCGTCCAGCATGACATTAAATTGTATGACCCCATCCAGCATGACGTTAAACTATATGTTATTCCACTTGATGTTAAACTGTATATTCATCTGAACTACATGGACATTGATTCATGTCAAGGAATGGTACATAGGAAGCCTCCATGAGGTTCAAACCCACCACCAGTCGTCTATTCACATCAGGGTTCAACCTCATCACTCATGACGCTTAACAGCATTCCAGTCATGTGGTAAGCCATTGTGACTACCCGAACTATGAGTACATTGATCCATGTCAAGGCATGGTACGTAGGAAGCCTCTACAAGGTTCAATCCCACCTCCAGTGGACCCCCGGGTTCACCTTCATGTCTGTTCACTGATGAAGACCTTTGAACTATGAGGTCTTTGATCCATACTAAGGCATGGTATGTAGGAAGCCTCCAGAGGTTCATGCCCCTCATCCATCGGACCCAGTCCACCTTCATGTCAGTTCACCAACACTGCCACCTCCTGAACTATGAATACTTTTATCCATGCCAAGGTATGGTACGTAGGAAGCCTCCCCAAGACTCTATCCCACCACTCGGTTGTTCCGACCCCATTCACGTTGGTTCACCCCCGTCTCGCATGACGTTAAACATTATTCCCCACACTGAACTACATTTTCTTTGATCCATGTTATGGCATGGTACATTGGAAGCATCCCTGAGGTTCAAGCCTACCATCCACCCAGACCAAGGCCCTCATCCACGTCAGTTTCCCGAAACACCCATGTCCGGCATGATGTTATACTGCATCCAAATCCAGCGGTAAGCCATTGTGAAACACCCAAACTACGGGGTCTTTGATCCATGTCAAGTCATGGTATGTAGGAAGCCTTCCTCATGATTAAGCCCACACCTATCGGTCCTAGGACTATTTTCACATCGGTTCACCAGCATCAAACCTGAACTATGGGGTCTTTGATCCATGTCAAGGCATGGTACGTAGGAAGCCTCCCCAGGTTCAGGCCCACCATCCAGTTGTCCTGAAACTCCTTAACATCAGTTCAACAGCCCCTTTTTCATCCCAAACTATGTGGACATTGATCCACGTCAAGGCATGGTATGTAGGAATCCCCACGAGGTTAAAGACCACCACCATTATACCCCTGGTCCACCTTCACGACGGTTCGCTGACACGCCTTTCTGAACTACAAGGTCTTTGATCCATAACAAGGCATGGTACGTAGGAAGCCTCATGAGGTTCAAGCCCATCACATGGTCATTCCGACCTCATTCACGTAGGTTCCCCCACCATCTAGGGTGGCCCAGAGTGTAAGACCCACACATCAATTCTGAACTACATGGACTTTTATTCCCTACCACGGAGATACGTAGGAAGGTTCTTCGAGACTCAATCCCATCAACACCGTCATCTCCACGACGGTTCCATTTTATTCCCCCTCCATTCCGTGTAGCCTTCCATCACCCATCTTGATTATCATCGGGGCCATCACATCCCATTGAGATCATGCCACCCCATTCCCCTTCACAGCATTCAGGAAGCTACCGACGGGCTGGCTCCGATATCGTTGTTCTCTCGAGGGGGATTCCTCAATCTGATCCACTCCAGCTAGTGTCCTGATCATCCCGATTTGTCTCTGCTGGACGTTAAACTTCCGGCATACCCTGTGTTAAAACATGGGAAGTCGAGGAAAACCCCAAATACATGCCAATGGAATATGATTCTCTTTGCACGATGTGGGATTCCTTGGGCTTCTGTTCCCTCAAGAATCCCTATAATAAGGGACGAAATACAAACACACCTATTACATAGCATTCAGACACGTTAATGATGCCTCGACGTGACTACTTCCCCGACTGAAGGTTGCTACCATGACCGGACCCTTTGAAATGTCCTGACAGAATCAGTGTAATTAACCGTCATCCATGGAATCATGGCACTGGGAAGAGATTCAAAAACAATGTATTAAATTGATAAGGGAGACCTAGACTTGGTGACGAGTTCCAAGGAGGAATCCATGTAAGAACCTACATCCCATCATCCCGGTTTTGATCAAGGAAAAGATGTCCCTGAATAAATATCGAATTCCACCCGCCTTTGGAAAGTGGGAGTGCGGGGTAACAAAAGTTGTTCTTATCACACTCAAGCGGACTGACGCGTGAGCCCCGACAAAAGCTCAGAAATAGAAATGGTGAACCTGATGTGATGATCTTCCCCTCAATGTGTAGATTAGTAGCACTCAAGACATCAGTAGATTGACATGTCAGCAGATCCAGATATCTGGTGTCGGGTCCCACAATGAAAATAGCAAGCCCGGTGTGAAACTCACTAGATGTTGGGGCAGTAGAACATGGGGAATTCCATTCTGCAATGTTGTCAGCGTGGATCCCTCTTTTCGGCCACGGAATACGGAATGGACCTGGGCCACTAGTTTTTAATTTCTTTTCCTCGCAGTGCTGATGAGTTAATCTCCCTGTTTTTCAGGAATCAAGTTGCTGCTATAGGGACACAATCGCCGCCCACCCTCCTCGGCTGGGGCAGTGTAAATACCGGCACATCCATTCTACGTGGCTCCACTACAGCCACAATGGTGTCTCCATCCACGAGCATGGGGCGCCCACACACCCTCTCTCCAACAGAAGTCATCCAACGAAGGGTGATTAACGACCTCGTACATCATTATGAGAAGGAGGGCATAATTCCAACTCGGGATATGGGCCTCCTGGACATGGAGGCATCCAGGCCCCACCGTTAACACTGCCCTCGAGGGCTGCGCAGGGATCCCCTACTCCCCTTCCCAACATTCATCCTTTCCGGGAGCCTATCCCCGGAATGCATTGACGACTCCCTACCTCACGCCGATCAGGTGGGTGATGTCCGGCTCATCCCGGTCAGAGTCTCGATCCAAGGACTCCAAGAATGGGATCCCACCCAGCCGCGTTGACACCACCGTCCGGCCTTGCCAGAGGAGCAGTTAGGCTATGCCCCTGCGCCACTCACGTCGGCTTCCCTGACCCGACCCTCGCGTTGGGCCCAAGCTGAGGACGCCTACCAAGTGTGTCAACATTGACCAATACTGTTTCCCGATCCACCACTAACGTATATCACAAAGTCCCTAAAAACACTGATTAGGGGTACTCCTATGGCCAACTGGGATTGAGGCCCCAATCACCCCACAGGCATGCTGGGTTGACTCTCTGGGTTGCAGGCCTGAGTGGTGATCACCGCGAACCAACCCGCGGTGACGTCACCTCGTATGGAGGTCCTCCCCGTACAGCTACTCTATAGAGCCTGGGACATCCCCGCTCCAAAACTAATCATGGAGGTATGCCTCATGCTACCCCCAACACGAATGAAGACATGCCACGTGTTAGTGAAACTCTGCGCCGAAGCCTCTCCTGTGCCAACCACACCGGGTATGGAGTTCCTCTTCCTGCCCCGGACCGTAGATATGAAGGCATTGCCCATCTGGTACCTCTCCAACATGGGGACCCTCCCTACATCCTCTCCGTAATTGGTGATGGTTCTCCTCGACTGAGAAACCGAAGGGGTGAGGGTCAACCTCTCTCTACCCGCACCAAGCTTTGAGGTACCCCCATGCTCCCGCCGGTTCCAACGGAGGTTTCGCCCACTCAGGTGTTGTTCATGGATGTCCTCCCCATGTTCCCTTTGACATTTTCCCTAGTTCTCCTTGCACCCCGGTTGTCTCAAGCAGAATTCCTCTCTACCATGGTGTCAACACGGCCCCAAGTCTACATGTTAGGAATCAGCCTTGTCCCGAGGAGCTATCTAGGGGTAGGAGGGCAGGTCGTCGCCGCCACAAGATGAATCCTAGGAAGGCCCAGGTGGAGATCAAAATGGACTGCTTCTCAGATTCTGAAGCCGAATTTGAATCAGTAGTAGTCCCCTCTCCTCGGTCCTCTACGTCAAGGACCGGAGAAGGAAGAAGGCGTGTCAGCCTCATCCTTCCGGAATGCAAAGTCCACCAGATTCCCACCTCTCTTCATAGGTATATCCAGGACAAGGAAATTGTGGGAATCCAGCTGGTTTTAACCTTGAAGTCACCACCATCGTCAGCAGAAGCGCCCTCTACCTCGACCAGAGATCACATAGAGCTATTTTGGGAACCGATGGAGATTAAGCAACAATGCGACCCATCGCCGGTACCCGCAATCCCAACACCAGAGGTTGTGGCTATCATCCTGTCGTATCGTGACATTGTGATCAGGTCACCACACTCTTTGGAGGATGGCCCGGAATTCGGTGGCCAGTCAGCTCAGTCGCTGTATTCTTCGCCACCCAGTTTTCTATCTCTGTGATCCGCCTCAGTACCACAACTAGTTTATCAGCCACCTCTGTTATATGAGTGGGGAAATATGGGGAAAAACCCTGAATCTGAGCCTAGGATCTTCTGGAACATTCTTGTAGTGGATCTCTTCCCAGAGAAGTTCTATCTCGAGGCAGCATCAAATTGTTTTCACTGGGATCCCTCACCTGGGAGCCAAGTGCACTTTGAGGAAATCGGTGATCAATGTCGTCTGGTCGATTTGGCCGCACTCCCTATCGCCCAGCCCCCCTAGTCACCAGGTCGCCAGAGCGCCCTACAACAAAAATGAATTCAGAGTATCAAGGTACTCCTCAAAATCATCAAGGAAGCTACCCCCGACATGCAAGTCTATGGCTGGGGACAGTATGATGCCCTCCTCTTCAATCTTATCTGGAGGCAGCCCGATTCGTTATACGACATTGAGGAAATTCCCCCAAAAGGGTTGCGGTCCACAAGGCTGACATAGTGGACAAGAAGGACAAGCTGGAGTTTCTCGATGGAGATTTAACCCATGATGGGGTACCACCGCTACTGGACACATCAGGGAGAATTACTCATCAGCAGAAGAACCTTCTATGCCTCCCTATGCCCACTGAGTCGCTAGTACTCAGTTGGAATGTTGGTAAGGGGAAAGAACATGTCAGATCTTTCAAGCACACTGACCCATCCACCTCAGTACAAAAGATGTAAGAAACCACAAAAAGGTTGCGGTGTGCCAGCAACTTGCTGAGTAGAAGAGGATGGTTGACGAACTCTTAGCCTAGCATGCTATATAGTGGGGAGCTGACTATGGTGATCCTATGCCGAGGCAGTAGGGGTAGGAACAACTTCCCCCGGCGAGATGCCTCCGGGAAACCTTGATCATCCTTCTCCCACAGACAGGGATGAAGACAGGACTCATGGAAATAGGGTGCAATATGTCTCGCCAAACTCTCTTGAACGGCGAGGCAATCTGAGAAATCCAGCCCGGGTTCCCCCAGCCGCCCCAAGGGCCGTTCTGCCAGTCGCTCCACTCACTATGGAAGCTATTTAACATGATGAAGATATTGAAAACAGTCTCATGGTTAGGGATCCCCATCAAGATAGGGACCCCCACCCAGAAGATCCTATAGAAGCACTCATCGCCCACCTCGAGGCGTTGGAAACGCGGCAGGAGGCAGTCCAACCAGATGGAAAACTGTATCCCGCATGGGTGGATGATATTCCTGCGCCTCCAGGTTTTGGGAAAACCACTTTATCACCCTTTAACAATACTGGGGACTTTCCATAACACCTAGACCATTTTTCATCTAGGCGTGGCCCCATTTTCGGGACCCCTTCATAGTAAGAAGCCACCAAACTCTGATGCTTTGTGCAGACATTGGATGGCCCTGCATTTGTCTGGTATGACTAGCTCCCTATTTGATTGGGAAACAGTAGGGAGGATCTCTACAGGTAGTTCCTATACCAGTTCAGCTCTACCATGCAAAAGACAAGCATCACATACCTCTTGAAGTGCAAACAAAGGCCTGATAAGCGAGTCGCAGACTTCATTGCCCGGTGGAAGGGGATTATATACTCCCTCGACATGCCGGTGACTCAGGTGAAATTACAGACGATTTGCGTTGGGAATGTCAAAACAGAACTGGTTCCTTTCTTAATCACCTAGAACTACCCCGGAGGGTTCCGGGACTTCACAGATAAGGCTCAGCACCTCTAGGAAGCTCTGTAACAGGATAGCCAGGCGTGTCTGCAGCCCCCTTTGATCCCAGCAAGAAGGGATGCTAGAGCCGAGCCCACCGCGATGGACCAAATAGAAGCCCCGAGGTAGCTAGAATTGCTGCCAGTGGCACTGGCTCCGTGACCCCTTAGAGGCCCCCCACCTCAGGCTTAGGTTCTTGCCCAACAGTGATTGCCTCATAACTGACATGTTCCCCCTCTCAATGTGCCGCCACTGCCTAGGCGAGACAATCAGGCTCCGCCTCTTCAGCAGGCCCCTCCGGCCTCTCGTCAGGGCCAAGATCCTCAAGACCCTTATCCCAAAAGAAGGCACCAGCTTTAATTGTTCAATGATAATCTGGTCCCCGGTTACTTCCATAGTTCCCTAGAGCAGGGGATTATGCGCATACTAGAGTGCAGAAGGCCGACAGAGGCGAATCTCACCGATCGCACCAACTAATTCCCCTACAATTAGATCTTGGGAAACACCCTCAAGATGTGCTATGTGTTTAAATACTGGCTCAAATACTAGGTCGACAACAACATAGTCATGTTGGCCCTGGCCATGACACAAGTGGCAGGTGTCTTTGTCAGGTCAGAAAGCGGTAGAGACGATGAAGGCAACTGGCAGCAGGTTCCTAGCTATGGGACCCAGAAATACGATGACTGGATGGCTCGTAAAACTGTCACATGCACCCAAGGTATCATTCGGGCATTCCTGAATCAGCTGATGCCTTTAGGAGATGTGACTATCTCTACATCGTCATCTCAGTCAGCCCCTTCCCAAAAGGGGATGCAGCGGCGACGTAAGTAGAAGCACCGCGCTCCACCACTGCAATCTTCATCCTGTACTCTCGATGACTTCATGCCCCCTATGATTGGGATTCCTCCTAGAATCTTCCCAGTGGTGGATGATTCATCAAGTGAAAATTAGGGGTATTCTTCGGTTAATACCATGGAGTTGGTAAATGCCTACATGACTCCCGGTGAGGGGGAATGGTAGGTGAGCCTTCCCAACGTTCCCAGCCAACGTCAACGTCAATGGAACCGAGGCCACATGGGTCATCAAGGTATGACAACGGGTGCTTCCAGCTAGGCCATGCAATATAATGAAACCAGACAGTAGGCCCAGTGCAGAGCTCAGCACATGCAACCTCATCTGATGCCCTAGGATCTACATCCACCGCCGTTTGAGCTACATGATCAAGCAGATCCACCTCGTCCATTCCATGGCCAATCTTTCCCTGCTACATGCCTATATCAAGTGTCTGGTCCTCATCTGGTAGCTACTCTTCAGGAATTTACTAACAGGAAGCGGGACGTACCTAGTACCAGCCAACCACTAGTCTAGCTGGGGGGCCCGTCATGCCTCCAATTGCAGAGCGACCTCCTATAAGCAGAGGTTCGCATTGGGCATAGAATTATGATATTTTGAAGCACCTTTCCAGCATTCCAGAAAATATTTCTATCCTAGAGGCTCTTCGCCTCTCGTCTAAAATGCATGAGGCACTTTCCGAGGCCCTAAAAATCCCTCTCTAGTTTGAGATGGAGGTAGTAGCTACATAAGCCTTTCACGTTGAGGCGATTGAGAATGTCGAATGTCTGTCAGTTATCTCGTTCTCTGGAAAAGAATAAGACCCTGCCATATAGGGGCACATTCTCCAATTGTATGTCACTGGTCAGTTCAATGGCATGGAATTCGGCCGCTCCCTTGTTGACAACGGTTCTAGGATTAACCTAATCCCTACTCATACACTACAAACGACGAGTTTGTCTGAGAAAAATTTAACTCCCTCCAACCCTAGAATCCAGGGATATGATTGGACCGAGCAATCCCCAGTCAGAAAGATCCTCTTGAAGACCCAGTTTGGTGGTCTAATTGCCACCAACAACTTCATGGTTGTATCCCAGGACACTACGTACAACACATTGATGGGTAGTCCCTGGCTCCATCTACATGCAGTGGTCTCTTCGTTGTATCACCAATGCCTCAAATACTCCCTCAATGATCAATTTGGCGTGCTCCATGGATATGAATTTTCTTTTTTCCTCTTGTGAATCCCTCTATCTTGACGCTGACTATTACAAGATCAAGGATAAGAAAATCCTGGAAAACGAGGATGAACCCGACCCGGTCACAAGTGGTCCCTGGGTAGGTCTGGACAATGGCTACATCTTCCCAATCCATCGGTTGGAGGCCATGACCCCCTACATGGGGAAGGTTTTTGTTGTATCATGTACAAGGGGAAGGCATATTCCCATGTCCATGCAACAATTGAATATCACCTCTTACTCCTACACCAACCTGGCTCAGGTGATCCCATAACCTCCTACCCCTATATGACATCGGGATGTCAGGCTCATGGCAACGGCAGTACGTCATGCGTGTCTCTTCCTCCAGGCTAGAATCAACCGGATCAGGCCAACGCGTCACTACTGATTTGATTTCATCAAGCATGGACCCTTGGGCTGAAGGCCATATGGTATTGGATCGACTGCCTTCGTCGCAATGGTCTTAGAGGCACATGAGTCTTCGGACGTGATGACCACTGCTGCTCAGGCCAGCACCAGCCTCCCATCAGAGTCTGGTTGCTTGAAAACGACTCCCCTCATGGAATATCCCTCCATAGGTGGAGAAGAGGATATGGAGGATGCCCTATTCCTTTGAAGAAGACATCTCTACCACGATCGATGAACTAGTATAGGTGAACCTTGGTAGCGAGGCAGATCTGAGAGGCACATTGATCAGTGCCACCATGTACCTCGAAGAGCAGCAACAAAATGTGGACATTCGTAAGCAGCACCGAGATGTGTTTTCTGGGAGTTTTGATGAGATGCTAGGACTAGATCCTCAAATAGCCGTCCACCGCCTTGGCCTCCTGACAAACCATTGCAGGTTCAAGCAGCCTCCCAGAAGTATGCACCCTTCCCATGTTGCCATGGTTGAGATTGATGTTGACAAGATTTTCAAAGACAACTTCGTTAAGGAAGTCTAGTACCCCAGGTGGCTAGCCAAGATTGTGCTATTCAGGTAGAATAATATTTAGATCAGAGTCTGCATCGACTTTCACGATCTCAATCACCACTGTCCGAAGGATGATTTTACCCTTCCAATGATAGAGTTGTTGATTGATGCCACGTCCGGTTTCCAAGCCCTTTCCTTCATGGATGGATATTCCGGGTACAACCAGATATAGATGGTCCCTGAGGACGAGGATTACACTGCCTTTAGGTCTCCCCAAGGCACATTTTTTTACCATGTTATGCCCTTTGTCCTGAAAAATGCGGGTGCCACCTATCAGCGGGCCATGCATCGCATATTCAAGAAAATTCTTGGGGACACTAGTGGAATGCTATGTGGATGATCTGGTGTTCAAATATCACCAGAACCAAGACCATCTCAAGGACCTTGAAAAAGTGTTCGGCTTTCTCCATTCTTGCCACCAGAAGATGAACCTGGTGAAGTGTGCCTTCGGGGTCACCTCCAGGAAGATTCATGGATTTTTTGTCAGATACTGAGGAATTGAGATCGACCCAGAGAAGATCAAGGCCATCAGCCAGATGCCTCCCCTGAGAAATATTCAAGAGCTGCGAGGTCTCCAAGGCCACTTAGCCTACATACGACGATTCATTGCCAATCTGGCTGGAAAGTGATAGCCCTTTTCCCGTCTTATGAAGAAAGCCTCCGCCTATGAATGGGATGAAGAGTGTCAGACTGACTTCAAAGAAATTCAAGAAGTATCTGCTCCAACCTTTGGTTTTGATTCCACCCGTCTCAATAAAGTCAACAGTATTTTACATGACCGCCCTAGAATGGTACCTCAGTGCACTTCTCGCCCAAAAGAACAATGAGAGTATAGAAAACAACCTCTACTACCTCAACTGCATGCTACTCGATACGGATACTAGATACTCCCCTATCGAAAAGAGCTATCTTACGCTCATGTTTGAAATATAGAAATTGTGGGATTACCTGCAGCAACATGAGGTATAGTTGGTCTCTCATGTAGTCCCACTGATGTACATTATGAACCTTCCTATGTTTGATTAGCCGACTAGAGTAGTCGGTATTGACCCTCCAACAGTTCGACATCAGATTCGTGCCTCAGAAGGCTATTAAAGGACAGGCACTAGAAGAATTTTTATCTGCCCATCCATCCTCTATGGACCAGTCCCTACACAATGATTATTCTTGATGAGTCTATCATCTCGGTCGATCATGTCGACTCATGTTGGAAAATTCACTTCGACGGTGCCTCCCTGAGCTCCATCGGTAGGAGGCTCAATTATCCTAAGCTCAACATAGTGGGGTTGGGTAACATATTCATCATACTAGTGCAAGAAATTCTACCATACTCATTATTTTTGTCATAAGGATGCACCAACAATGAGGCAGAGTATCAGGCTCTCATCACTGGCCTCTATGTAGCGCATGATATCGATGTTCCACATTTGCACGTAATAGGGGATTCTGAACTAGTTATCAAGAAGGTCAATGGAAACTTTTTTGTCATGAAAACGGAGCTCGTACCATTATTGGAGTGCACCCTCCATCTACTGGCCCAGTTACATTCTTTACCAAAGGTTACCCATGTACCTTGGTCACAGAACGGTGAAGCAGACGCTTTGGCAGGCCTAGCTACATCACTCGCAGAACCCGAGCAGGATGATTTGATCATACATTTGGCACACCGAAGAGTCATTACACCCATCACCCCATGGGATGATGATGACATACGGGTAAGCCATCTTACCTATAGACCCTCCACGTCAGGAGACCCATGTTCGTCAGATGCTGTGGTGGAGGACACTCCTGACTACAGAGCACCTTTTGTCGAGTATCTCCAAAACGGTTTCCTCCCAGATGATCGGGCCGAGCGTGAGCGAGTCTGATGCTGCTCACTGCAATTTACTCTCCAGAGTGGTCCCAGACATGAGAGGATCCTATATAAGGGGGGATTCGATGGTGTTCTCCTCTGTTTCATTCAAAGAGTCGAGATTTCTCAGGTCAGGAAAGAGGTTCATGCCGGTTCCTGCAATGCCCACCAGGCTGGGCCCAAGATGTCCGATTAGATCTGGAGGTTGGGGTACTACTGGTCCCCTATAATCCAGGATTGTATAGAGTTTTCCAAGAGCTTTCATACATTCCAAGTCCATGATAACTTCCTACATCGGCCTCTAGAGCCTCTCCACTCCACCAAGTACTCTTGGCCATATGCGGTGTGGGGACTCGATGTCCTGAGACCATATCCACTTGTGACAGCTTGTTAGTGTAGGTTCATCCTGACTGCTATAGATTCCTTCTCCAAGTGGGCCGAGGTAGTTCCACTAAAAGTGGTCAAGGCCAGTTTCATCATTGACTTCGTGGGCTCCAATATCATCCACCGGTTTGGAGTCCCTCACGTTGTCCTCACTGACAACAGAACCCACTTCTGAGAAGCCGAGATGAAGAAATTGTATGACAAGTACAATATCCATTCGAACCATACCTCTCACTATCATGCATAGGAAAATGGGAAGATCGAGGCGTTCAACATAACTCTCCCTAACATCAGGAAAAAAATGGTTAGTCCGAACAATAAAAGTTGGCCAGAAAATCTCCCTAACGACCTCTGGGCATATCAGACGACGACTTGCAATTCCTCCCAGGTGACTCTGTATTCCCTGGTGTATTGGGCTGAGGCTGTCCTGCCCATTGAGATCCAGCTCCCATCCTTACGCACTGCATTCTATGACCAGTAGGAACCAGATAAGGTGGCCGAAATCCATCTAGCTGAATTTGAAGCACTGGACGAGAACAGGCTTCTTGTCCTCCACAATGTGGAAAGACATCAGAATAAGATAGCCAAAGCCTTCAACAAGAAGGTTCGGCTTCACTCTTTTCTAAAATGTGACCTGGTTTTGGCCCTCTGAACACCAATGATCCTTGGCAGGAAACCTCCTATGCTGGAGCCCAAATGGGAAGGACCTTACATCATTCATAAGGGTAACCCCATTAGAGCATACTACATGGTGACAATGGATGGTGAGCGCATCACTCCTCCCTCCAACTCCAAGTTCCTCAAGAAATTCTTGGTTGAGCCCCATGGTCATGCATGACCTTAAACTGTACGGTCCCGCATGACTCTAAACTGCACATTACCGTCCTGCATGATACTAAACTGCACATTACAGTCCCGCATGACACTAAACTACACATTACATTCCTGCATGACTTTAAATTGCACCACCGTCCTGCATGACAATAAACTAAAAAATGTTCTAATCTCTATGACCTTAATCTAAGATCTCATTCGTCCTTACTGCAAGAAGATAAACTGCAAGCGGCTTGGGCCTTTGTGACCAAGGCCCCTTGGCCTTTCCGAGACCCCAACCCATCGTCCTTATGTCAAGATGATAAACTGCAAGCTGTTCAAGCCTTCCTGACCGAGGACCAGCCTCAGGGCCCTTGGCCCTCCACAACTCAAGCTCCCTTGCGGGATTGTACGGTGTGGTGTGGAATTATGTCCTCATTCACGTTGGGTTACTCCCCAGACCATACATATCCCCAGAAAAAACATGTCCTCGTCCCACATGACGTTAAACTGATCATTTAGAACTATGTATGGCTTGATTCCCATCCTAATGGGATACATAGGAATGCTCAGACATCTTTTCTTGAGCCTAGCCCCGAGCTTTTCTCTTTGTCTGTCCCCCCTGGGTATAGTTTCCTCAGAGGGTCCTCATATGAGAAGAAGTAGGCTTCCTTAGCCCCACTCATACGCAGATTATAGTGGTCACACCATATTCCCACTCTCATTTTTTATCCTCCCACTTCTTCACCACATGACGTTAAACTGCATGGCCTTCACGAACTATGTATGGCTTGATTCCCATACTCATGGGATACATAGGAACGCCAAGAAATTTCATCTGTTGGCCCAGCCCAAAACCCAGAATTCTTCCCCTTGGGACAAGTCATATGGCAGGGAGCATGTTTTTGCCCTAATTCACGTTGAGTTAGCCTCGACCTTGCTGTATGTCCCCCTGATTGGAGATTTTCACCTCTTTCGTAAATGGGTACAGCTATGCTCCACCCACTCCTTGACTGGGATTCCATCACTTTCCCATTCTGGAAAGGCCCCTAAATGGTATTGATGCTTGGCCTAAGGGCTCTATTACCACTTCAGGCCAATGCCCTTGACGATGACGAGCAACAAGCTGATACAAGTCCCGTGTTTCGAATCTGGTCTGCAGTCGATGGTCATTTGTTGCTCCCACCCCAGGTCACCATAGGGACGCTATGTTACTAACACTGTCAACAACCACCCTAGTTCTTCGGTTCCACCCCAAGATTTCCCAAACATCAAGTGTAGTGATTCGTTCTGCCCTGCCCCGAAGTGTCGAACTCTTTCAGGGCAGGGCCAACTGTCGGGCCATTGGCCTAGGTTCTCTATGATGGGATTGTGCAGTGTTGTGTGGGATTATGTCCTCATTAACGTCGGGTTATTTTCCATACTACACACATCCCTGGATGAGATACCTTATCTGCCCCCATCCTTACTGCTAGATGATAAACTACAATCTGGTCAGGCCTTCTAGACCAAGGCCTAGCATCAGGACCCTTGGCCTTCTCGGGCCCCTTAGCCCCGGTTCATACCTGGAGTGTACGGTGTGGTGTGGGATTACATCCTCATTCATGTCGAGTTCCCTGTTGTGACATAAAACTCCCCTGTCTAGCAAATATTATTCCCTAATCAGGTCCTGATTTCAAGACCTTAAACTGCGAGTGGGCCAGGCCTTATTGACCAAAGCCCAGCTATCCAGCCCCTTGTCCTTTTCGGGCCCCTGGGCCAGGTTCTCTTTTACGGGACTGTGTGGCGTCGAATGGGATTATTTCCTCATTAATGATGGGTTACTCCCCACGCCATGCCCATCCTAGTTAAGGTATCCTTCCCCTGGGTATCTTCAAGAACTAAGTATGGCTTGATTCCCATATTTATGGGATACATAGGACCACCCGAATGTCTAGGCTTCGGGTCCAGCCCCATCTTCCGAAAATCTCCATCCCACCTTGGACCCTTGGCCTACCCTTCCCCGGAGAAGGGAGTATATAGCATGTTTCAGGGCTATGTCCTCATTTATGATAGGCTTGTAATGACTAGGCCATGTAAATCTCCCTCCTGAGCTACTTTATCGGCCCTTTTCGGTAGTTCACGAATGTGCCGAAGGGTACTCTAGTTTTGTTACCTGGAATATCAGACTCTACTCGGACTCGTCTTCACCCACTTTTCGGGATTTTTTTTTCTATTAATTAGGGCTTTCATCACCTTTCACACCCCGAGGGATGCCTAAGAATGGCCTAGATACAATTCCCAAGGGCACTCCTACCATTACGGGCCTATGCCCCCGAGGGTTTCAGGCAACAAATAGATAAAAATCCCACGTTGCGAATACGGTCCGTGGTTGATGCCCATTTGTTGTTCCCATTTCAATCTAATGTTATATAGATACTTCTTTTCCGCCACAGTCAGAAGTAACCCTCCATCATCACGCCAAACCCATTAAGCCCAAAATGTCGATTACACGATCAAATCCTTCTCCATCCCCATCATGTCCAAGTAGAGCTTTTAAACTCTTGATACTATTCCTCAGTATGCATCAGCGTGTCAGGAGAAAAAAGCTGCGTTAAAGGTGTCCTTTGGGGATCTTATGAATTTCCCTCGATGGATTTTCCGGGTATTGTGATAAGGATCTTCCTCCATTGATTCCCACACTGTGGTTAACTCACATGGTCTTAGGGAATGGGTTGAGGTCTGCGCTTACTTGGAATGTTGTCATCCACCCATTGTCGGAGTTTTAAGACCCTAAACTAAGATCTTCTCAGAACTATGTCTGACTTGATTCCCATCCTCATGGGATATGTAGGAACACCCGGACCTCCTGTCTATGTGTGCAGTTTGTGTTCAGATAATTTGTCTCTTCTATACAGACTTTGGGACTTTGACTGCGGGACCGCATCGGGTGATATGGAATTGTGTCATCATTCACGTCGGGTTTGCAATAGCGGCCCCACATGCACCTTGTTCTAAGAATTAGCCCTCCTATTTCCTGTCCCACACTATATTAAAAGGCACCATCCATAACTACGCGTGGCTTGATTCCCATCCTCATGGGATATGTAGGACCACCCTAATGTATATACTTTGGGTCCAGCCCCACCTCCTATAGATTTACCGATCTCCCCGGTCTCCTAGGTCTCTTGGATTGTCCCTATCCATGAGGGGGATATATAGGTGTGGTATAGGGTTTTTGGCACCATGCCCCCTTATCCCTAGAATCCTACATCTCTTGGCTGCCCTCAAGTTATGTTCGTTGACCCCTTGTAGTGGTTCGCCCATGTGTTAAGAGTACTCTGGTCAAGGACCAAGAGTGTCAGATTCAACTTGGTCAAGTTCCATCCACTTGTCAAGCTTTGTGTTCCACTTCACTCAGGCTTCCATCATCTTTCACACCCAATGGGACCCCCAAGAATGGCATGGATTCAACGCCTAAGGGCTCTCCTACCGTTATGGGCCAACGCCTCCAAGGGTTTCAAACAAAAAAAATTATTACAAATCCCACATTGTGAACATGGTCAATGGTTGATGCTCATTTGTTTGTCCCCGTTTCAGGCTAGCACGATAGGATTCTATGTTGCGAACAAGGTCAGTAGTAATCCTCTGTCGTCCCACCATCCCATTTAGGACTTGATTGTTGGTTGCATGATTCACATTACGTTCCACCCCATCATATCTAGGTGGAATCTTGACACTATAGGTGATATCCCTCAGTGCACCTTTGCACTCCTGGGGGAGAAATCTGCAATACAACGTCCTTCAGGGCTCCCACGGTCTGATCTCTAAGACCATAAACAAATATATTCATTAAGGGCTATGTGCGGCTCGATCCTCATCCCAATGGGATATGAAGAGTCACCCGGAAGTCTTGTTTTTAGGTCCAGCTAAGTTGGGAGCCAGTTTCTCTATCCCTATTCTTTCCCACCCCTATTTGGCCCCCTTGGCCCAAGGTTCCTATTCCAGAATTGTGTATGGTATTATGTGGGATAATATCCCTATCCATGTCGGTTATGTAGCACGACACCATACACATTACCCGCCTAGAATCATCTTTTCTGCGTCTGTGCTGCCTGATGTTAAAATGCATGCTTGGTCCTATCACATAACCCTAAACTGTGACGTTATCGTTCTAGCAACATGAAGAAAAACAGAACTACAATGTATTGACCTCACGATAGAGGAAGTCATGTTGGGTAATGGTTATACACCATGCCATTTTTCAACACCTACTACGGCTTGATTGTTGTGGTGACACCTGGGTTTACTACCCTAGGCCTGTTGCTCCACGAAAAAACACTCAACTTAAAGGAAAAACAATATTTATCAAATTCCACTTCTTTTGGTGCAAGGGACATGACCACACTCCCCTTTTTCCTGGAACTGGTACCTTACCATTCCACCTTCAAGAACTATGTGTGGCTAGATTCTCATCCTTTTGAGATACGTAAGAGTGCCCGAGCACTTCCCCGGGGGCCCATCCCAACATTCATGTTCAGTCCCTCAACTCGAGCACCTCCCCAAAGAACACATGGTAAGTTGGTATTATGTCCTCGATCACATCGAGTTTTGTAATCACCTAACCGGTGTCCCCTGCTCTCCATACCCATTCAGGGTCCAAGTTCTAGGACCTTAAACTAAGATTCTCTCAATAACTACATGCATCTTGATCCCCATACTCATGGGGTACATAGTAATGCTTTCACACTTTTCTTCAGGCCCAGCTCAACTCTCATTTTCTGTCCCTCGGCCTAAAACATTCTGAGAATCACGTGGTGGTTGGAACCCTCGGTTCCCATTCACGTCTGATATTTGAGTTACTCCACCATGTGTCTCATGTGTTTCTTCCCACCCATGGTATGAATTCTATGACCCTAAACTAAGATCTCCCTATGCGAAGGGACTCGACTCCCCTTATCTAATTCATCTCATTAATGTATTTAGATGCCTTTTGACAAAACTGCCGATGTATGGAATCTTCATGGGGACATTCCTCTCATTCCATGTCTAGGATTTGTAATCTTGCTATTTGGATCCTCATCCTCTTCCACATACAAAAGTACCCTTGGACAACAGGGGTACTAGACTTAATGGATCTCCAAAGATTCTGGGCATAAGGTCTCTCCTATCGTTTTAGACCAATGTCCCTGAGGATCTCTGACGACATTTGCAACATGGACCCGTGTTTCGAAAATGGTCAACGGTCGACCCTCATGTGTATATCTCCATTCCAGGCTAACACGATATGGATGTTGTGTTTCCTCCAAGGTTAATAGTTATCCCCCATCATCATGTCGCTGTAATTGTGATCCAAATCTCGAGGGTCATGATTCAAACATTTCCACTATATCATGTTCATGTGGAATTCAAAAATACATGGATATACCTCTTCGTGCATCTAGGTGCGCCACAAGGTTGTGTTAGTGTCATTGCGAAGGTATTTACCGAGATTCCCTTCACCTTAACCTGACCCTTCCTGTGTCGGGAAAGTTCCCTATTACTTGTTGTTTCCCACATTGAGCACGACTCACGTGGGCTTAGTAGTTTTGGTGGGATATGTACCAGTGTAACTGGGCTTCATCTCTTCCCACATGACATTAAATTGTACTTCCAATACTATGTATGGATTGATTCCCATCCTCATGGGATACATAGGGAAAACATGGTATTTTTCCAAGGGTCTATCCCATAAGAATAATAATGTCATATTCATCCCCATCTTCTGGCCCATAGACTAACCCATCATGAGGAACCGCGTGACTATAAATCTACCCTAAACAAGTTCAGGATGCCCCAAGATGACATTGGTAAGTGACAACCCCCCTCGCCAAAGAGGTCCTGTCTGAAAGAAGGAATGATCCATGATAAAACCGATGTGTCCATCCAGTGTGCTTTCACCACGATGGCGTAATCTCAATAGTGTTGAATTCTGTTCAAACAAACCCTCACTCCACATTCCATGCTTTATGTGCCCCTTATTTGGACCCTCGTCCTATTTCATGTTTGGAGGAACCCCCTAACAGTATGGATTCCCGACCTATGTTCCGCCAGCTTTTCTAGGTCAATGTTCCTGAAGATTGGAAAATTTTGGAAGGACCCCCTAACAGTATCGATGCTTGACCTATGGTCCGCCTCCTGTCCTTGTCCAACCTCTTGAAAGACTAATCAATGATACTTGAGTTAGGCCCCATGTTGTGAATATGGTCAGTGGTCGACCCTCATCTGTTGTCACCATTTCGGGCTAATGTGATATGGATGATGCGTTTCGGCCACGGTCAATAGTTATCCTTTATTGTGACACCATACCCAGTGTTCCGAATTTCGGGAATCATGATTCAAACCTCCCACTTCCCTATGTTCGGACTAATCCCAACTCCCAGGGTGTCACTCTGCTCATGCATCAGAGAACACTGAAAGAGCGGCTCGTCGATTATTCTAAATCCATCCTCGATAACGAAACTCATATATTACAAAATCAAAACATGAAAGTACATTTGAGGGTTTGTGATCCGTACAACACTCGGGGGTTTATTCCCCCAATGGATGGGTTGACCCCGTCAAAAGAATGTTGCAGCTCCGCCACCCTCCGACTTGTGGCGTCTAGGAGTTACTGCCGCCGGCTCAGCTCCCGCTCCTCCTCAGTGGCGATGGGGCGCAATTCATCATCCTCAGTTTGGTCATACTCTATGTCAGCCTCAATGATGTCCATTTCATTGGAATATTTCCTCAGATTCTCTTCCACATCTTCCAGCTGGGCCTTCAATCATGAGATCAGATCATATTGTGCATTGAGAGAGGTGAAGTGCTCATCTTCTCGGATCCATAGCCGGTGGATCTCATCTTCAGCCTCCTAGAGCTTCTTGGTGTTCGTCGCTTTCCGCTGCTGCCATCCCACACTAAGGCCGTGATCATACTGCCTGAACTTCTCCGCCGTAAGATCTCAGATGAGAAGATGAGGACGCTGGGTATCCACTCCACCATCACATAGATCGTGCAGCCGCGAGCAAATCCTATCCATTTTGTCCATCCATAATGCATGGGGGGGAATTTTCGATAAATCGCACGATCAGCTTCCATGATAGGAGGCAGACAATTTCACTATCCTCTTCATTAGAGGCCATCTAATCCCAGTCCGCATGGTTGGCATGCTTGAATGTAGGGTATTCCCTCATTAAATCTCTAGAAGGATCAAAATCTGGTGTTGGATCAAGCACGGCATTTGGCGTCGAATCATGCGTGGCAGGACATTGGTCGACCGGTTGATCCTCGTCTTCAGACCCCACCTCAATGATCTAGAGAACGACCCCGCTAGTGGTCCCGCCAATAGTAGGGGGAGCCGCAGCTCGAGTGGGATGGGAAACTATCTCCACGATTACTGGCATGGCCCTGGGAGGGGGGCCGCCAAAAATTCCAACTAGCCTCGCTGCAGCGGCCCATGCCTGTTGAAGAACACTATGTAACAGAGAAGGGAACTGACATCAGTTGGTACGATCAATGTATGGCAGTAATAAACTCACTTGAGAGGACTTATTGAGATCGAACTCCTGATGATACTCCTGAGATGATGCTGACAGATCCTCGAGGTGTGGTCCTCCATATATTGTTTGAAGGTCTGGAGATTTTGGAGGAGCTACCTTGGGTGCTCTTGCCCTGCAAGGCTTGGAAATGGACGCAGCTACAGGCACGGGTTCCGAAGGCCCTGCATCATCACCCCTGAGGGGTGGGAGTGAGGTATCCGTACAAGTTCCTCCTGCACAATTCAGATGTTCGTAAGAGGTATATAATGGCCTGAGAGTGAACCCTGGGGAAAGAAACTCGGAATGATACCTCAAGAACCTCTACAAAATCATCGGAATACGAGTCTTGATCCCCAAATTTGCCTTCCTCCAACGGGATCCCTCTACCGGCCTTGTCTTCCCCAAAGGAGTCGTCTGATTCTTTCAGATGGGGAGAATGCTATCTCAGCTCAGCGGCCGATAGCTGTTGGGTAACTATCCGGTTTAGAAGCACCCTCACCCGGTCTGTCATTAGACGCGGGGCACCACTGGAATGTATGTAGTCCTCTATCTCATCCAGATACTGCTCCGCCTCTATTGGAGACACCGTGAAACCAGCTCGAACAGGGCCTTTAACCGGTATGACCATCCCGAGATGGTTCAGGTGTTCCCACATCTCAATCAGACTAAGGTGTTGTCGGTTGATGTCCCAAATTTCATAGGCCTCCAGGCAAACAACATTCTCTGGCATGTCGATATGGAGATGCCGCTTCCCCGGAGCCTGAGTGGATATCCTGTGAAATCCCCTAGGTTTCCGCCCCTCTGGATGGCTCTGTTCTTCGGAGACCTCCAGATCCACTGCTACTGCCTCATCCTCAGCTAGTGCCAGTCTCGCCGCCACAGCAGCCCCACCCCCGCGAGAGGCCTTCTTTGCCCTTTGACGCTGACCTCGAGATAGGGGAGGCCCGCCATCACCAGACTGAACAGTTGGTTGCTTCATCATTTCCCCTGGATAAGCTGCCTCCTAGCTGATGTCATACTCCTCCACCATTCTGAAGGCAGCAGTGGATGGAGCCAATGCATTTCACATTTTCCCATCTTCCCATGTGAACATGAGCCACATTTTCCTCATCACACACGGGTGCTCCTCATGGTGAACCTCCCAGTAGACCTGCAGAGTCAACCACTGCAGGCACTGGAACTGCCTCGTAAACCAATGCAGGGTGGATGGCTCGTAGAGCGGATCATTGTCCACCCGTGCCACCAAAACTCCACCTCAAAAGGCCAGGATATATGTCTAGTGCTCTTTCGTTCCTCAACCACCATCGGTGAGTACCACCGTCGACAATGGAAATGGGTGGAAGTTAAACTCATCTTCCCTCCACACCCGATTCGGCACCATGGATACGGTTAATTTGGTTGGGAAGCTACCGAACACATATAGAATGGAAGGGCGGAAGTTCATCCCCAGTGGTGAGATTGGGTTTAGATATTCATAAACCCCCATGACCTATGCCGCGATCCACCAATACCGAAGGTGGAAGTCCCTGCATATCCTCTGCAGCTTCTTGCCCTCAGTAATGTGCCGCAGTATCTTGTACAATCTGGCATGCATTGGAATCCCTAGATCGACCTGTTTCCCTATGGCCAACATGGATTCCATGATGAACGAGCTGGCCCGCCCCCCCATGTTGGTATCCCTCACTAGTAGGATCCAACTGTAGATATGGGTCATGATAAATGCCTCCAGCATGACTATCGTCTACTGTTCTGTATTGACAGTGAAACCTCAGATCATCTATTGGCTGTCCTCCAAGAGCCGCCAATACCAGTTCTCCTTACCCCGTTGAGCCCCCATCAGGCAAGTTCGAGGCATCGGGGGAAACTCCTAGTTCACCGGGAGGTTCGGGAAATTCTTGAACCACTTCGTAAAGTGGACATCTCTCACCACATATTTGTCCTCTCAGGGAACCAGTCCCATCAATTTCATCGTCATCCGCGACATCTGATCTGGATCCTCTGACGCACTCATGATGGGGAGGAAGTCATCATACATGGCCCTCAAGATCAGGACCCCCGAGATCTGATGGACAACCCAAAGACTGATGCCAACCTCCCTATGGTGCATGTGAAAGGTGTTGGTCCTAGATGACCATCTACTCAACTGCTCTGGCATCAGCTGTTTTTGTTGATAAATGTGAAATTGGGAGGCCCATGCCACTTCATACAAGCCCACTCTCCTCAACTCGGCCCCCAACTCCTCACATGAGGCACCTACCTAGTAGGCCAATGCCCAGTTGTTGGTGAAGTTACTGCCCTGGCGCATGTCCCATTCATCAGACCACCACTTCTTTGAATCCTGCAAAACTGCATTCAATATGGTGCGGTACATGGGAGGGGATGTCTCTGGTAGCAGTGGCTTCCCATCGATGTTGTTTAGATGGTTGTACAGATAGTCGACGGTGACAGGTGCGATGTCCTCCCATGCATGACCATCGGATGCCCCGAACCATTGACGCTGGCATGGCGTGCTCCTGAACTAGCAAAGTGGTTCGTTCCTACTCGACTCAGGAATGAAGACCTCAACCCTCAGCCCGAAGCCATACAAGGGCATCTTCTTGCACATTAGATAGTTTTTTTGGCTCTCTGATAGTAGTTCTTCCAAAGAGTTATGATCTGAGTGGCTTCGGCCTAACTCCCCCAGGCCTAGAATGTTGTCCATCTCATCCCTCCGTGGCAGCGTTTGAAACCACCCCCAGCATGGCTTCTTGATGGGGCATCAGGTTTTAAAACATGGAAAAATTTCAGGTCTAGCCGTGAAGCCCGTTCGCGGAGCTCAGGCGCAAAGCCAAGACGTGGAGCCTAGCCTTGTCTTGCAACAAGATGTTCGCTCGGTGCAGTCACGGAGTCAAAGACTCATGGAACACCATGAAGCTCGATTCACAGTTAGGAGACGCGAAGTACGTGGAGCTTCGTGAATCGAGAGTGTAAATGAACAAAGTCGCGGAGAAAGGAACAAAAAAAAGAGAGGGCGGTCCCCCTATTTATAGGTGGCAGCCCCGGAGCTTTGCGGCGCATTCAGCCCGTGCGTAGCTTCGCGACGCTTCCAGAGCACGTGACCCCGTCAGCGTCGGACACCCTCTTCACAATATATCACCGCCAACTACTGAATCATTTGGCGATTTCACTCAAACATCGACCCTTGATTCCTGTGCGGATCCAAGTCTGATAGGGGCATTTTTAAGTGTCAAAAATATTCGATGAAGGGAGAGAAGAAAAAGATGCCACATGCTCTACCTCATGAAGCACCGACGTGATGTTCCCTGAGAAACGCGACCACCACGAAGCACCAGTTGCGGTAACCCTCTGCGAACACCCTGACGTTCGCGAACCCACCACGAAGAACCAGAAGTGGTAATGCTCCATGAACACCCTATCATTCGTGAACCCGCCGCGGAGCAAAAGAGGCAGTACCTCTCCGTGAATCCATTTGACATTCGTGACCCACCACGAAGCAACTGAAGCCCCCTTCGCGCAGCGTGAGCTCAGCTTCACGGTGCCCCTTGCCTATAAATACCGAGCACCCCCCGAGCTCTATGGACGAACAATATGACCTTTCGGATTCTCAACTCCCAAATCGTGAAGCACCCTTTGCTCTGGGAATCATGAGCTCCGCGAGACATTTTTTCTTCACGAGAGGCCTGCGTCTTGTCTCGTTTTGAGACCCTATTCTAAGAGGGATGGCATTCGCAAAGAATAAGGGAATTCGCGAAGGAAGGGGATCCCAAAGGGGACCCAGGCCGTCATAGAGCATTTAGGCTTCGCGAAACACCCACCCTATACATGTAATCCACATTCCAAGGCTGGGTCACTGTACTTAGTGAAGCACACTACTTCACGGCAGGTTTCTTCGTGATGCGCGTATGCTTTCGTGAGACGGTGCTCCGCAATCACCCTTCCACCTTGCGAAGAAACTCCTACTCACACCTATTTACCATGCTAAGGACAAGGCACTCAACTTCGCGAAGCACACCCCTTCGCAAGTGCCCTCCACTACACAAAGCAACCGAGCTCCACAAGGCCCCTACCTGTGGACCCCTCTGGTCGGAATTCCCTCATCTCGTGCGACCCTCCAGGTTTGCACGATGTGATTTTAAAGTCCCCTAGATGATACCACCTGTAGCGTTTCTTCGCCTAATTCTTCTTCGCATAGGCATGCTAACGGCTATTATTTCTCCATGTAGTCACGCTAATGTGGACCCCTAGATGATTTTCTCTGAGACACCCCTTCACTACGACATTTCCGGTACCTTCCCTCCCACCAGGAGTAGAGGGTACCAATTACATAAGTCCTAGGGGTGTGGAGTGATCCCACCTCGTCCGAGCTATAGGATATTAAACTGCCATGCGCCTCATCCTCAACACGTGACATTAAACTATTATGCGACCTCATGCCTTTCACACAAGGCCCCCTGGCTCGGACATTCTTTACGCCCACTAGTCACCACGGAAACAGGATCACCCCTCATACGGGATGACATCCTCCATGTTAGAGTGGCGTTTTTCCTTGGGGAAGGGAAACCATCTTGGAATAACACACTAGACCCTCTTGCAGAAGGTAGCACCCATGCACCTCCGTACTTCCTCACCACCAGTGCTAACAGACGGCGTTATAGGGAATGAGGAACCTCCTTTATTCGTTCCCAAATTCTCTCCATATGCGCTTATTCGCTCTCGAGACTCCATCCTAGAGTAAGTCCCGACACCATGGGCCACCTAACGCATAAGCCCCTCTTCACTTCCCACGGACGCATCTTTCACGACGTGATCGTCATGTCTTTGCTGCCTCTTGTTTCCCACACCGAGCACGACTCACATGGGCATAGAGTAAGAATTGACTATGAAAATACCCCATCCAGTATGACATTAAACTGTATCCCCCGTCCACCACGACGTTAAACTGTATGCTATCCCGCATGACATTAAAATGTACATCCATCTGAACTATGAGGACTTTAATCCAAGTCAAGGAATGGGATGTAGGAAGCCTCCATGAGGTTCAATCCCACCACCCGTCGTTTATTCATGTCAGGGTTCATGCTCGTCCCACATGATTCTAAACTGCATTCCAGTCCAGTGTTAAGCCATTGTGACTACCCGAACTATGAGTAATTTGATCCATTTCAAGGCATGATACGTAGGAAGCCTCCACGAAGTTCAATCCCACCACTAGTGGACCCCCGTGTTCACCTTTATGTCAGTTCACTATCGATGCCCTTTGAACTATGAGGAAATTAATCCATACTAAGGCTTGGTACGTAGGAAGCCTCCCAGAGGTTCAAGCCCATCAACCATCGGACCCAGTCCACCTTAATGTCGGTTCACCGACACTGCCACCTCTTGAACTATGAAGACATTGATACATGCCAAGGTATGGTATGTCGGAAGCCTCCCCGAGGCTCAAGACCACCACTCAATCATTCTGACCCCATTCATGTCTGTTCACCCCCACCCCGAATGACGTTAAATTGTATTCCTCATCCTGAACTATGTGGTCTTTGATCCATGTCAAGGCATGGTACGTAGGAAGCCTTTCTGAGGTTGAAGCTCGTCATCCACCCAGACCAAGGCCCTCATCCACGTCAGTTTCCCAACACGCCCCTATCCCGCATGATGTTAAACTGCAACCAAATATAGCGGTAAGCCATTCTGACAAACCAGATCTATGAGTTCTTTGATACATGTGAAGGCATGGTATGTAGGAAGCCTTCCTGGGGTTCAAGCCCAACACCTATTAGACCAAGGTCCATTTTCACGTCGGTTAACCGGTGTCCAACCCGAACTAAAGTGTCTTTGAGCCATGCCAAGGAATGGTATGTAGGAAGCCTCACGAGGTTCAATCCCACCATCCAGTTGTCCTGACACTCCTTCACGTCGGTTCAACAACCCCATTTCCATCCTGAACTATGTGGACTTTGATCTATGTCAAGGCATGGTATGTAGGAAGCCCCATGAGGTTTAAGCCCTCCAACATTGGTCCCCCAGTCCACCATCACGTTGGTTCATCGACACACCTTTCTGAACTACGGGGTTTTTGATCCACGCCAGGCACGGTACGTATGAAGCCTCACAAGGTTCAGGACCATCACCTGGTCATTTCCACCTCATTTAGGTTGTTTCCCCCACCATCTTGGTCGGCCTAAAGTGTAATCACCACACATCGATTCTGAACTATGCGGAATTTGATTCCCTACCATGGGGATACGTAGGAAGTCTCTTCGAGACTCATGCCCATCAACACCATCATCTCTATGACGACTCCATTTCATTCCCCCTCCATTTCGTGTAGATTTACATCACCCATCCTGATTCTCATCTGGGCCGTCACATCCTAGTGAGATCATGCCTCCCCCTTACCCTTCACAGCATTCAGGATGCTGCCCATGGGCTGGCTCCGATATTGTTATTCCCTCAATGGGAATTTATCAATCTGATACACTCCAGCTAGTGTACTGATCAGCCTGATTCATCTCCTCTTGATGTTAAACTTGCAGCATACCCTGTGTTAAAACATGGGAAGCTGAGGAAAACCCCAGATACATGCCTATGGTATATGATTCCCTGCACTTGATGTGGGATGCCTCGTGATTTTGCTCCCTCAATAAGCCCTATAATAAGGGACCAAAGATAGACACCCCAATTCCTTGGCATTCAGACATGTTAATGATGCCTCGACGTGACTACCCCCCTGACTGAAGGTTTCTGTCCTGACCGGACCCTTTGGAATGTCCTGATAGAAGCGGTGTAATTAACCTGCGTCCATGGAAACATGGCATTGGGAAGAGTTTCATGAACAACGTATTAAATATATAAGGGAGACTCAGACTAGGTGATGAGTTCCGAGGATGAATCCATGGAAGGAAGAACTGACATCGCATAATCCCAGTTTTGATCAAGGAGCAGACGTCCCTGAATAAGGAGCGAATGCTGCCCGCCTTTGGAAATCGGGAATGCGGGGTAACAAAAGCCACGTCGGTCGCACTTAAGTGGATGGACGTGCGCGCCCCGTCAAATGCTTCAGAAATAATTAGTATTACACTTATAGTTTCCACTGAGTGTGGATTTATGAACATCCGAGGATTCAACAAGGTGACATGTTATTTTATATAATTCCTCAAGGATTAACAGTGTAATGATTTACTTATTTGATATGATGTTAGATGGACACAAACGGATGTGGGTGTCTAACTATGGAATTCAAATGAACATGTACACAAGAATGGTCCCTTTATGAATTGAATCATATTCTGAAGTTTTGGAGGAGGATTTGGTTAAACATAAGTCTATGGTATTTCGGAACTAGGATGTTATAGATAAAAATGGATGTTATGGGTCTAAAACATCTCTAGTGTCTAGAATGTGTCGGTTATCCAGGTCTTGAAGTTAAAGGAATATTATTTTCCAAACTCAGATGCATATATTTAATGTGTAGGGATCACATGGATGAACCAATAATCATTATAAATTTGATGATATTCTTTTGATCGGTGAGGTCACTTGGCTCATTATTTCCCATTTAGACATGTTGTAGATGGATGAAATAATGTGTATGGACCTCTACAACCATGTATTCATAATTATTCGAGATCTACAAGGCATTGTGATAGTGTCCCTAAGGAGGCGGTGCAAATAGTGGATTCAGTGATCATCCAGAGAGAATGGATGTGGGTCGAGGATGATGGTATGAACTACCACCACCACCAAGTGTCCCACACCAAGCCCATACATTGGGTGGTTGGGGGGGAGGATTTTTTAAGGAAATTGTGGTATATTACCAAGATAATCAAGATAATTATTGATGTATTCACTTTTTCTTATCTACTCTAGAACTAATAAATGTAGGCATATGGATGATTTATTCCTGTATATCCAAATCCCTTATATGTATGTGAGAAATTATAATATAATATTTCTCCTATAATATATGTCTATAGGTTATTATAGTATGTTATTTTTCAATATTAAACATATAAAGATTATATGAAAATATTCTTGGTGGATCTAGTGTCTAATAGGACCTCTTAGTCATTGTGATAAAACCTTATCAAGTCCTCTTTGAAATGGATGTATTTATATATTGTGTTACATGATTGACCACCATTAGAAGAGAGTTAGGTACTTTTACATATATGGGATAAGAATCACCATCATGAGTGAGATGTGTATTTCTCCTAGGTGAGTGGGGGCCCATGAGTAGGAATCTAAAACTTATCACCCATCAGTTGGAACGTTTATCCCTTTTTACAGTGGGATATTCATAAATTTGGATTCTAGTTAATTATTGTTAATTTAGGTATTTCTTCCCCTAATATTTTATAGTATTTCTTTATTGATGGGAGATCGACATATGCACCATGATTGACCCCGGGACATCATCTATATGTTTTATAAATATTCGTATTTCCCCTACTATGATCTAATAACTGATAGTGCAATTGTATGACCAATGTGTTAATGTTTTTATCAAACCCACAATTTACCATTGGGATCTCCAATATTGGTAATGAAAATGTAGATAGGTTTTAATAGATTTTTGTTTATTATAGTCACCTCAATAAATTGAATATGAAGAAAAACTAAAATTTCCCACGAATTGACATCCTTTAAACCCAAATTAAATATGTGATTTAATTTTAAATAATCATCCTAATTTCTAGAAACTATTGGTTAATGGTTCAATAGGATGATACTTTTTCCACAATATTCTTATACCACTATGCACATTATTATTTTCTAGTGATTCTTTTATGTGTTACGAAGGACAACTCTATCACAATGGAACTTATGAATAGGATCATATTTCTAAACATGGACTAATTCATAGCTGTATTTATTGATTCTATCTTCATACACTGTTCATTAATGAATGAAAATATAGTGAATTAAAGTTTAGTACTATAAATATGTTTGGAATTATTGGTATATAATAATCGTTTGATGTGTATGATTTGGATGGGTTAGGTTAGCAATAATTGTAATATCATCTTTGAGCATGTTTTGGTTATGGTTATATTGTTTATTGACGTAGCCCTCACCTGGATCCCAACCAAGAGTATTTCAATGGCATGGGGTTTTCGTGATTTGCAAGAGTACTATCTAATATTCATGGTAGTATTTTTTAGGATTTTGTCCCCAATAATACATTAAAGTAGATAGGGTTTCTAATTTCCAAGACTAAGTAGAATCGGGGATCATTAATAAGAAGGGGTAGTTGTTAATCAGTGAAACTTTTTTGAGACTACATATGTATGGAATTTAGTATATGTTGTTTTTTTGTCTTTCTTATGGATCTTGGATAATATGAGTATTAATGTACAGGTTCGCATTGATTGCTTATTGGTAGAGGATGTTGAGACCCTATGGTAGTAATTACATAAATATTGACTTCATGTTGTTGGTGGTATACTTAGATCAAATAACATGTAGTAATTATCCTTTGGATCAGTGTTTTTTTGTTTGCTCAAATCGCTAGTCTCAGGTACAACATCTCCCAGTGAGATCTCAACCTATGATATAGTTAATTGTGAAAGATAATACATGACTATGATTTGAGGATATTATAAATTCCTTTTAAAATAAATGTAGTGGAATATGGACTTATTAAGAAATATTATTCTTGGCTTGTAGAGGCGACATTATATAAAATGGACTAATTACCGTTGACCCTAGTGTTGAGAGAGCTGTATAATATCTTTTGTCGATGAAGTGAGTGTAACACCTAGATACTTTAAATGATAAAATTCTTGTATGATAGTATTTATGATATGAAACACCCAGAATGAAAGATAACTTCACACATTGAGACTTTATGATATAATTCATTTTATATAAATTCAATAATAATAGTATCTTGTGAAACATGCAAGAAAGGGTTTAAATGAAATGAGATACCAAATTAAAATGTTATCCATTAAAGATGACATTTATAACACTGATATTATATGTGAGTGTATTAATTAGAAGAAATATATTATGAAAATTACAATTATTACACATGTATAATAAAATTTAAATGTTTACCTATTTTCTATATATAAAATAAAAACAATTTGAAGGAAAACATAATGATTTTTCGAAAAAAAAATATTTTTTAATAGGTTGATTAATAACTCAATATGAACATAATTTAAGATTACTTTTTCATAAAATTGTAATTTTTTATTCTATGAAATTAAATTCATCTTTGAAATCATCATTTTAAAATTATTATAGAGTAAATGTTTGTGTATTTTCCAAAAAAATCATTTTTCACTGAATAGTGACATATACCGATATTTGTAAATCTGTCATTAATTTACAATAAATTATTTAATTTAAAAGTACCATTTCAATTTGAATTTTTTTCATTAAAATAATAATTATTGGTTTATATTTTATCTAATAAATTGTTTTTTGATCACATTTATAATATATTTTATGGTGATTTGTTTATTGGGTTTATGAGTACATTTTTTAAAAACTATTTTAATGTAAATAAAGTTTCCCCATTAAAATTCATAAAAATTACTATTAATATGGAATTAATTAAATGATATATATAGATAATAAATAAAATTTTTTATGTGAAAATTAATATAATGATTATTTATATACTGACAGAAAATATAATGTTATATTTTCATGGAAAAATACATTTCATAGAAACTACTATTTTATCCTGTTTGGGGGATAATATTGAATTTTATTCAGCCACATCTATTACTTTAATTTCAAAATAAGAAAATTTGTTTTTAATAAACATATTTCATATTATATATTAGTTTACAATCAATTTTTGACCGTAATTTATAATAAAAACATTAAAAATTAAATATCACCGTAAAGGTAAAAATAGGTTTAGAGGGGTTAATCTAAGAAGATAAGTTTTATAAATTACCAAAAAAAATTATAAAATGCTTTTTTTAAATATTTACAACCTTATTTCATCCAAGTTTGTTTAATTATGCATTTTAGGTTCTTTTCATGATAATAATTGGGGTTTCACATTATCGTTTCAAAAATCCAATGTTTTTCCTCTCCCCAACTTATAAAAATGAAAAATCACTCACCTACCATCTAATGACTAGAAAAACCATTTATTTTGGCTAATATGTTTCCAAATAACTTTCTTAATTCGATAAACAAATCGTAGAGGCCTTATTTTTACTATCAATATTTCCTAAGAAGGTTTTTCATATACACATAAAGAGGCTCTCGAAAGAAGATGTAATATTTTTAAACAGGTTTATTTGTTTTATTAATACTCACACCACCATTAAATAATTTCTAATTTTTTTCATATAATAAATATAGTGTACCATAAATTTTTTTTTTATTATTATGTTAATTTCATAACCAATATATATCTCCACATCAATTCAATAGGAAAGGAAACCATTGATTATATGTATGGAGGTCTATCACCTCATGACAGGATGTAATTCTATTTCTACCACTAAATTTCATGGTTGTAGATAATGATAGATTACACTATTGTATATGATATTAATGAATTAATTATACACATGGAATTATTATATCACTTATACATTCTTACATTCTACACTATAGATGATACAATAAAATAATTCATGTTTAAAGCAGACTACACCTTGTGATGTGACGTGAATCATTTTATGCTTCTGCTTTACATAGAATGTATTAAGGATAAAGTTAATGAATATATTTTTTATTTCAACCTAACCATAATTTTATAAATATAATATTTCATTTATCAAGCTACCTTTCTTCCATTGGAAAATAATAATCTCCCTCTTGCGTGCATACAGACTACATTGTCTACATAGTTATGTGAAATTTTTATCATTTCAATTTTATATGGATGATATCAAATATATTTTTAATAAAAATAATTTAATTATATAAAAAATATTTACTTTGTAATGGTGAATTAATAATTATTTTTATTTCATTCCCTCTATCGAGAAAAAATGGATGAAATGTTCATGTGTATGAATAACCTACCGTCTCCATGAATAGTGTAATCCATTTTCTATATATAACATTAAAATATTACTATATATATATAATCAATATAAATTATATTTATATAATGGATGAAAATTATATGAAATATGTATTGTCAATATAAAAGCACCAACATTACCTAAGCAAAAGATACCTGAAAAAAAAGTAATTATCACCTAAAACATTGATTTAAACAAAGACTTGTTAATAAAATAGACTTATAAATGTATAAGTTAATATTATATGGTATCAAATATTTAATTATGTATTTGAAATTTTTTTATAATAAAAATAAATTTATTATATAATTGGTTTGTATATGTACAAAGTAGGTTTATCCTGAGGAAAGGGTTTCTCATACCACTATTACTTTTGTGACACATATGATGTATTCACTACATAGTTATTTTTTGTTTTTTATAAAATACTATGTTGCTACATTGTATCATGAATAAATTTATCTTCTAGCTATTTTATGTTTTATATGATGTTATTTCATTTATGGGGATACTATTCCAATGTTACCAAACTAGTAATGGTTTATTTTAGAATCTCATTTTTTATAGAGATCATGAATGATTAAATTTATAATGATGATATATTATGAGAAATAACTCAACTAAAAATATGAATTTTATACTCTTATGGTAATTTATGAACATTTTCTATAATATTAATATTTCTAAAATTTGGTTTTTAATATTATTTTGATATTTTTTATGAAAATGTTAATATATTTCTATTTTGATATGATAATCGCATTTACATAAAAAGTATATTTTAAAAAAGTTATTTAAGAAATATTTATAATAATATTTAAATAAATTTTATGCAATATAAACTATGATTTATTTTTCATAAAATTAAATGAATCTTCATTTTTTGTATCTTACAATTCCTATTTAGAATTTACAAAAAATATGAATGGAATCATTATTTTGATGTGTACTGCGTGAATGAAATTTACTTCCTTTGTAATAACTCAATTTTTTTAAGGTAATATCATAGATTTACACTAATATTTTAAATTAAAATTAAAATTTTAAATTTTTGTGAGGTTTTAGTTTCAAATGGATTTTTTTTAGAAAAAGGATATTTCCCTCAAAAAGTTTTCTGGTGGAAGTTTTTTGTCATTTTTATTCATCAATGACAACATTATTAATTTTACCTTCTACACCATTGGTAATATAATGTAACAAATCTATCATAATTTTTACTTTTCAGGGTTTATGATCATTTGAATGGAATGTACTATTTTTATACAATTCTTTATTTCAATATACATGGAATATGATTATGTTCAATGATTGGGGAATGTATTTAAATTTATTATCCTTGTTTTACCTATATGATTTTTTATGTTTCTTATGATTTTCATCCAATTCATTTTGAGAAATCATTGAAATTTCTATGCAATAGGAAGGCCCTATAATTACATAACCCCTAGATGCCCTGTTATATCTCGTGAGAAAACTTATTTGTAAATTAAATGGGGTTTCACAAATATTTTTTAACTATCATTTGAATGGTCATGAATGTTTCTTTATGATGTATGTAATTATATATTACCACTATATGAGGTGAATTATTTATTTTTACTATGAATATTTTATTAGTTATAATATGCATGATTTATTTTTATGATCATTTGATTATTAATATAGAATTTTTTTCATCCTCATTTATTCCATCAATATTATTGTTCATGTCCGAGATATTGATCAGATGAAATGTATTATACTTATTTACAGTTAAATATTAATAAATTATTATGTATTGATGATATCTTTTTTTGTATGCATACCCTTAATGATTCTTAGATATCACCACTTTCTGTTGTTTTGTTTCCCCATTATTTGAGGAATTCATTCATGATTAAAATGATGAAATATTCTATTATAAATAAATATGTTCTTAATGAAAATACATTTTTTGGATTTTATGTTTTATAATATATGTGAAAGTAATTTATGTATCATGTTTTCTATTAATATTAAACTATTTGGTCTTTAATGATACTATTCATTATATATTATGAATATTTATTAATGTTAAAACTGAATCTTGGTATATATTATCTGGTTATTTATAGATGATATCAGACTAGTTTTAGTAGAAACCTTGCGACCTTGATTATGGATGAAATATATTATCGAGAATAAAACAATAATATAAATTTATCTTTAGTATTTAATAACATTCTAAATTTATCATATGCTATATATTTTGTGTTTTCTTTCACTATACACTATTTTCTAGATTCTATAAGTCAACATGGGTTTGCAACAGATGTACCTAGGGGTAATTTCCCTAATAAAGAATATCATTCTTGACTCATGTAGTACATGGTATGAAAAAATGGCCTTACAATGCTCTTGGATCGACTTTCATAGTTGATATTTTAGTTAATTCATGTTTTTTTACGAACCATTCCAATCAATTTTGAAATAAATTTTTGTTTTGAAAAATTTCCCAATGAAAACATTTTTATGATTATGAGATTATCTATGGATAAATTTTTCAATTTATTAAAGTATTTCCCTCGTTTTGGAATTATAAATTATTTTGAATAATTTCAAGATATAATATTACTTAAAACATTTTTTGGATATAACACATTGTAGAATGAATGGAAACCATATCAATTCATGTAACCAATGTAGTGATTTCTCTACTGGGAAATAAATAATGTTAGAGAACGAGATTATAATGGAACTCAACAAATTATAACCATATAAGGACAAGCAGCTCATGTGATGATAAATAAGATTTCTAGTACAGAGTAGCCTATTAATTCACAATATTGTGTTAAAATGTTAGATAACTTTATACATAAGAAACTTATATAATTAAGTTGGACTATAAATCCAATTTTTGAAAAGTAATAGGTAATTTCCTTAGAGATGACATTTCATTTTTTTTGAAGTAATTAAAGGAATATGTTTTCAGGGATTTTTAGTGTCTCTCATGATATATGGATCAATGATGTTGATTAACTAAAAATAAAAATAATAATAAGAAATAAAATACATTGAATTTAAGTAATTTATGTTACTCTTCATGAAATAGTATTTTCCACAAGATAATTGATTAGATGATGAGAGGAAATTCATGAATAGTCACAAGGAAGATGATCTTATTATTATATATGAAACTCATTATAAAAGGTTATAAAGGAATGATAAAAAATACCTAATTAGTATAAATAGAAATTTTAATTATTTGTTGGATGTGTCAATCTTATTATTCAAAAGGAACCTATCCCCAAAACATTCTCATTATAGGGTTACATGGTATCATGTGGTATAAAGAAGTAGAAATAATTTTCCATGTATTATGGAATTAAAGTGGTCAAATAGATGAATGTGAAAATGTATAAAATGAAGAATAATGGGAATAAATTAATGAAATAATTCCCACAAGTTATAATTATGGATGGAAAGATAGTAGTATATTCATGAAGTGAAAAAAATAGTTTTCAAAAAGTGTAGAGAGAATGGTCACTGTGCTAGTGGTTCCTTGGGCCTAAAATAATTAATCAATTTCTAATTATTCAACTTCATTGAAATGGGTCACTATTAAAATAAATTTCTGATGAGTCAAGGGAATATACCCAATAATAATATAAGATATCAAGGCTAATATTACGATATTAATATAGCCAATGTAAAAAAAATTACCGGTGTATTTAAATTCATGAAATCTATTGAAGATGTATTTTATCAAGGATTTTATTTTTTAATAATCATAAAAATATAAAGATTATACTACAGTGGGTTTTTCAATAAGGATTTCGTGACATATGTTGAATGGTGCTTAGAAAATTGATTTTCTGGAAGGTTTAAATTTTTTGTAAGAATAATGATTGAATGAGGATAAATGTTAATATATGTTCAACATTGAGAGAATAATTTTAAAGAGAAATTTTGGGATTGAATTGGGGAAATTGTAATTTGATATTGATTTGAGGTATAATTCATGTTTTCATGTTTTACTGCACATTTGGATTTATGGAATATATTTCTCAGTCTGTGATTTTATTTTTGGAAGTGTGAATTATCTAATTATAGTTTTAAAGAGAACAATTTCTTCACATATATTTTATATGAAATTAATAGATACTTTATGTTTTTTAGGAAATCTAATGATATGTTAGTGATTGGATGTTAAGTGACATTTCATCAAAATTTAAGGACATTGACATTGGTCAAACATATTTTTGAAGTGTGGTATGGTTAAACATTTTTGAAATTTATTAATTTGGGATTGGGTAGCATTAAATGAAATATTATCAAAATTTGGTTTTGGTAAATTTAAGTGTAATATCTTGTTACCCTTTCAAGGATATAATTATTTGTTAAATTTTATTTTTATGTCATTGACATAAAAAACTAGTTTTGATATATTCATATTATAGATTCAGAGATAAGGTGAAAATTGATAGAAGAACAACTATAGTAAAAAAAAATTATTATTTAAATGAATTATATAAAGTTTATTTCCTTATATTATAAGATAGTAAAATAACATATCATCATTAGAATAAATATATTGAAATAAAAATGATATCAAATTACAAAATATGTATTTAATGAAATGTTATTTTAAATTATCATATATATTTAGATTTTTAATGGACTTATATTTTCATTTATCATTAATTTTATTTTGATCAAAGATATATATCACCCTAAATATATATTTATTATTTTTATCCATGTTAATATCTTAATTTCCCACCTATATTCTTCAAATTAAAAACCTTGTTCTTTGTTATTCTATATAAAATTTTTACTCCAATCCCTATCATATCTGAAGAATCCTTTATTAACTATTTTTATGTTGTGTTATTCTATTAAAGCTATTTTTAAATATCAAACCATTAATTTTTGAGATCAATATTTATTTTCAAATATAAAATTTATTTAAGTTAGTAAAACTAATTCACAATGATATTGAAATATGGAAATCATGTTTGATAGTGAATATTATAGATAGTACCAATATTTAAAGATAAGGTGTCAACCTAAGACTTTACGATATATTTTCTTTAAAATAAAATCATTATTTTTGATTTCTTGCTATGGAGACAATGATATGTTTCAATGATGTTTAAAAGTCTATTAAAATATTATTCTTGAAACGTGACATTAATAACTAAGATATATGTTTTCATGTATTAATATTATTAAATAAAATATGTATATTTTCTATTTAAAAATGTATAAAATAAATTCAAATGTTATCTATTAAATAAAAATATAATAAGAAATGCATGAAAGAAAAAGAAATGTTTTCTAATATACTATATTTTTCTAAATGGGTGTTCAGTATGACATTAATCATATATTATTTTAATAAATTTATCCAATTTTAGAATATTTCATTTTAAAAAGGGAAAAAGATTTAAATGATAATATAAATATTATCATAGTGGGAATTTTTGGTATTTCTCATTAAATAATGATTTTTATGTGAATAGAAAAAAATACCAATTCTGTACATCTGTTTTCTCATTACAATAAATTAAGTAATATAAAAATTCCATTATGATATGATTTTAATTTAAATTAACATAAATAATATAATTTTATACGAAATTCAATTAATTATATATAATTACCATTATACAAGATTTTAGTATAAATTCAATTTTTGGTTTAAAACAAAATTTTAAAATACTATTTTAAATACCATAATGTTTTCCCACACTAAATAATTTAAATAACACCTAATGTGGATTGGTTTCAATGAAATATATTTATTATACATAGAATTTTTTATTTTTTATTTTATATAATGATGATTTTTATTCATACATTAAAAACGTCATCATTTCACTGGAAATTACAACTCTTCAAAACCCCATTTTTATCACATATATGAGATTAATTTTAAATTAAATACAACTACAGAAGTAAATTTACTTTAGATAATTTGATTCAATAATTTAATTAATAATAATTTATATTTGTAATAAAGTCAACTAAATATTTTTTCATGATCAATTGGAAAAACAATTGAAATTAATTATAGTGGATAAGGTAAAAATGGATTTATCGAGGGTTAAACAAAGGAGATAATTGTTGAAAATGACTAAAAACATGTGAAAAACCATTTTATGCCCATATTTAGACCATTTAACATCTGAAGATTGATAATTACCAATTTTTTACAATATTTTCTTAGTAAAATTGTGAGTAAAACATTATTAAAAAAAATAGATATGTGCACTCTTCACCACTACTAAATGGCCACCATCTCCCCCTATTCAAAAATCCAAAAAAAATTGGTTTAGCCAGTAATTCTAAATATATTTATCTTAAATCACACCCTTCATCTTTTAATCCATTACATTAAAAGGAATTTCCACTAGATAATATTTAAATATAATCCTGTAGAGGATATGTAAAGAATATGTAAAATTAGTAAATGTGTGAATTTGTTTTACTTCTTCATCTAAATCCATCAAATAGATGTAAAATATAAAAATATAAAAAATAATTTATCCCCTATATATAATTATTTTATTATTATAATTTAATTACCCATATCCATCTCCACTTTAGTCAAATGGGAATGGATATTGTCGATCATGTATACAATGGTCTATTGCCTTGCGATGTGATGAATATTGTTTTCCTCCACAACATTTCATGTATTGAAATAATGGTAGATTTAATTTTTTTATATTTATGATATTATTAATCTTCTATAAATATGATATGACATTTATCTTCATACTTTCCATTATATTGGTGGATAAGATAGATTCCCTCATGTGTACAGTGAACTACCGCCTCACAAAGCGAGGTGATTGATTTCTCCATTATATTTCTCATTGAATGTACTAATAATTATTTTGATGAATATATGTGATATTTATGACCAAACCATAATTCTTTATATATAATATAACATCAAACTTCATACCATCCCATCCATCGTTAAAAATAACGCCACTCATGTGTATGTGTGGACGAATTCCAACACATAGCAATATGAAATATTTTTCATTTTATTTTTTGAGGAATTTATAAGAAGAATTTATTTGATTAATAAGAATTATATATATTAAAATATAATGTTTTGTTAATGGTGTAATAATATTTATTTTTGATTCATTCCATCGATCAAAAAAATTGTAAAAAGTGTTTTTGGGTACCAACAACTACATTCTCTATGAATGGTGTAAACCATTTTCTATCTATAACATTTATAGATTTGTTTTTATATATAATTAATATTTATTATATTAAGGGCTTGATTAAAATTATAGAGATAATATAACCTTGATCAATACAAATTCTTTAAAATTAACGAACCAAAACATACATGAAAAACAAAACAATTATAAAAAGAAATTTTCATTTTTTACAATGATTTGTTTGTATGCTAGTCAAAAAAGTATATTTATGAAAAATATGTGGTATAAAATATATTATAATGGTTCTATAATATTTTTATAATAGAATTATTTTTATTTTTAATGATTTTTTGGCACATAGGAATGAAGCTAAACATGAAGTAAGGATTTCACCTCTCACATATACATCTGTGAGACATTTTCCATATTTACCACTTTGTGGATTTTTGTTATTTCTATAATAACTATTAAATATATTATATAATAAATACCATTATACTTATGTTATTTATTGTTTCATTTGAGAATATTTCTTTTATGGGGCTTATGATACAAAAGATAGCAATGTGGTTAGGATTTATTTCAAAACCTATTCGTTTATGAGGACACCTTATGACTAAATAAATGATGTTCAAATATTATGATATATTAATAAATAAACTCATTAATTTTATTGTAATATGGCTATTCATTTAATTTTCATGTGATAGTAACATTTTCCCCTCTTTCGAGCTTAAATTTATTATGTTTTTGTTTTTATGAATGTCCAACCTTCTTTTCGTCTTTGGGAAGAAAACCATTTTCTTCAAAAATGATGTTTTTATAAAAAACGTTTTTCAGAATTATCTAAATAATTTATCAATGAAATTTTCACCCATGTTTTACTTTTTTTAAATTTTTTTCGATGTAACATCCATTCTTTTCTTAAAAAATTATGTTTTTATTTTATCAATAATATAAAAGGAATATTTATTCAACTTCATAGAATGCATGGAATTTTAGACTTTCAGAACCACAAAATTTTTTATTCATCATATAACAATTTTCCATGATAAATTTAAATTAAAATATTTTACACTTTTTTAAATTTTATATTTAAGTGTTGGTTTTCTAAATGAATATTATATTTTCCTCAAGAATATTTGTCCTATATTTTTTGGGGTATTTGGTTTCATAATTGAAAAACCTCTAATATTACATTTTTTTTATTTATTAATAAAATGTGATATTTACATCATAATTATTTCAATGGTTGATTTATTATTAATATACTAGGATTTTATATATTATCTATTTACCATAATACTCTAAATAGTTAATTATTATGTTCTCGATTGGGGATACATTGATATTTTGTACACTATTTTATCTAAAAATAATGTTAATGTATATTATGTTTCACTCGTTTCATATGTGAAATTTAATAAACATACTATTTGATGGGTGGGGCCCACAAATAAATAACCCCCAAATTCATCAGTTTATCTCATGACACTAATTAGTTAGCTAAATGTAATTATATTTAACCATATTTTAAAATAATTTTATGATTTTTTCTTGAAATTATGAATATTACATTCAACAATATGCATTACCTCATTATGATAATATTTATTGATTATCTATTGTATTATTCCATTATTTGTAATATCTATAGTTATGTTTCATAATCATGTTTTTTTGTGGATTTATTTGATCTTGATTTATTCTTTCTATATTGTTATTAATTGTTGTGTTTATGATCAAATAAGACGTGTTTCAATTATTTACCTTTCAATATTAATTATGTATTTTGTACTTATGATTTCTTCACTTGTATGCATAAACATAGTGAGCATTGGAGATCAACCCTTTCTAATGATTTTTTCCCATGGATGTGAGTTGGTTTTTTAATAATTGAAATGTAGGGATATACTAGATGGAATAAAATTTTTTTAAAAATATTTTTTAGTATTTTATGGTTTCAGATGTATTTGAATTTAAAATATTTATCCACATTACCAATACTACTATCAAATCCGCTCAATTGGAATGTCATTGTTGGTATTTTATGCCATTATAATAATGTGACCACTAAACCAAGGCTACTTTGGTCTGGGAAATTATAGTGGATCCAACGCTTCGTCATCGGGTGATAGGAGATCAATTAGGATATTTTATATTTATGTTTTGGTGTGAATATTTTTTCACATAAGATTCTCTATATAGATCTTCTTGAGTAGGGGGAAATGTCATCCTTTTTTATTGATGAACCATAGTAACATTCATGTTTCATGAGGAGGTGTTGAGGGAATTCCACAAATCACCCTTGGTTGTGAAATTAGGTTTGGAAGATATATACAAGTAACATTAGAAATCGTTTTAGTGGGATTATATTTATCAAAACATTTCTGAAATTATTTCTTGGTGTCTTACATGTAAGTTGATTAACGATTAACATTAGATTCCATGGATTTTCTCTCTGTCTCTTGAGATTATAGAATTGATGTCTCATGGTCAATTAAATGATTTTGTAATGGATATTTTGTGGACATTGATATTCCATGAATGGATTTGGGTGATTGATGACTAACATACCAAGTAATCATAAATTCATTACAATAGGGAGAAATGTATTATTATATGTTTTGTATAGTTGAATATGAATGGATTTATCTATCTTCTTGGGGCACCCATGAACCTCATCTCTAACTATGATTCTAATTTATGTAATGGTAATGAACAAGGTAGTAGGAAGCTTTTGGGACCAAGCTATGGATGATAACAATGATCCACCCACATAAGGAAGAATGTACATAGAAAACCATCCAAATATTGGAGTTTATATTGAAGGAATTTCTCGTAGACATTAATTGAAGCTAAAAATAACACCTTAAATTTGTGGAGTTCTCTTATAATGACAGATGTCACACTATGATGGAAATTTAACCTTCAGTAAACCAATATGGGATATTATATGGGTCACAATTATGATGGAATGAGATTGTTGAGACATATCTTGTTTCAAAATGACTATTGTGAGCAATGTAACAGATTGTAAAAGTCATTTGTGAATATGGGAGTGTGGAAAAGCTCCAAATGAAATTTTACACAAACCAACATTTTAGGCCTTTGGATTATTAGTATAGATATTATTTTTTTCTAGAATGTCTCATCATTAGTATGATTGATGATATTGTTTATGATAATAAGAATTCACTATGGATTTTTTTCAATTATAGATCCTATAAAGATTTAAATTGGTTGATTGTCACATTGTCCTTCATGCATTGTTCAATTGAGTGCTTGATGAATCCCATGTGACATATAAAATGAAATGAATGTATGATCCATAAAACATCATATATTGGGAAGATATGGACATCAAGGAAGGATACACATAATTGTAGAATCTATGGGATATTAATAAATGAGTGGTTAAGATCTTATGTGGATAGAACATTCCTCTAGATCAAGTGATTTGGATCATTAGAGTGTCTAAGAGCGCTCCTAGGAGTGCGCAATCCATTAACATGACTTTTACCCCAAACTTTTTATTTATTTCATTTATGTTTCATCCATAAAATACTTGATCAATTTGAGATATCAATAACATGAGATTCAATAGTAAGTTATTTTGAATATTTCTACGCATATATATGGATTTTTACTCGAATTTGACAATATGTTTTGGCCCCCTCAAGACCCTAAAATTAAAATATTAAAAATATTAAAATATATTAAATCATGACCACACATATTTTAAGAATAAATTTTTTCCAAATTGATCTAATCTAGGGATGGGAAACCTAAAACTGTGTTTGTTTCCAGAACATCCGATATACCAATTAAAAGTCATAATGTTGGTCTATGTCAGGCATTTGTTTAAAGGAGAATATTGGTGTGTACATCATGTAAACTAAATAATTTATCTGTTTTGTTAATTAATGGTCTAAATACCGAAATAAACTATAAAAATTAATAATTATGAATAATATCCATAGTTATCTGCATTACCTTAGAATACTAAAAAGTAAGTGGGATCATTGTTGGCGTCAGTAACTTTTGAACATAGATTGATTACAACGCTTGTATTGAATTATGATACCAATGAAAACATTGATTGTTTATCACCATAATAACTTGTGGGTGAATTTTTCAATAGAAATAAAACTATTCATGTGGTACATTTCATTATTTTTTATATTTTCTCCCTTTGGATAATTATTTGACCATGGGTTCCAAAAAAATTTATTTCTATAGGTTTTCTGTACTTCGCATGCGCATGATTTTAGGTGAAATTCTTGAACTAAATTTTTTACATCATTTGTGCCTATAGACCACCCCCTTGGTATCCATATATTTTCATCATCGGATAGGATTGAATCATCCAATGAAGATCTCACGTTGTACAATTTTTTTCTCACTATAGTTCTTCTCTGAATTCATCATTGGTAGACGAGGTCAGTTATTTGGCATTTTCATGACAGATTTGAGAAACTTTGGATGCCTATATTTATGAGGGATGTGTGAATGAATTTGGTATCAATGTATTTAATATAGTTCAAGATGACACAATGGGATTCTGATGATGGATTCATGGATCTTGACACAGAACAGTGACATGTGGAAAGAAAAATACACTCAAGTAGTAGGAATTCTATTTTCCAGCCACTAGAGGATGGGAATAACCAATCTGATACATTCCCCAATGAGTTTTTCCATTTCAGGGAAGACTATTGGTAGCGAATGTATTGAAAATTGAGAATATGGAATTTTTTTAAGGTTAAGACTAACTATCTATAGAAAATTAGGATGGCACACCACATTTCCAATAAAAATAGACATTTTGTATCATGGTTTTAATTTCATGTATTCATTTTTGAATATGTTCATTGTCACCCGATATATGGAGGGTATAAAATTCTACGTGACCTTGTATAGCCATGATATATTTCGAGAGTACACAACCATGACCCACCATAGTCAAAAAAAATCAAATCTACAAATGGACATGCCATGTGTGTTCACATGGATAGTAGAACCATCTTTTAAGAGAACACACCCGTGAAATCAAGTGAAAAACATGAAGTGTACCTATATGGACATGTAGTTTTAGTCCACTTAGAAATTCAATTAATATCCAGGAGAGTACATTCCTAGTATTTTGAGTGAGGTCACCTAGTGGGTGACCCAATATATACATCATTTAGTCTTAACAAAAAAATCCCTTATTTTACTCCAACTTTAGTTCATCCAATTAGTAGCATTAGAAATCTATACAATGTGATTTTCCACATAGGACATTGTGGAAGCCTTTGAATCTATAATAGAGATATGAAATGACGTGTGGAGATACTGATACTTTTTCCAGTTATTCTTGTACAATAAAATTGTTCTGGATGGGTCCCCATAGGGATGTCTAGGTCAGTACACCCCTAATACATAGGAACATGGCTTTTCCATAATCATTATATACTTATATTTGATAATCTTATAAGATGCATAGGCTTTTATTCCTCAATAGATGAAGTCATAAAACCCCATCATCGAGCACCAATTGGGAGCAGGTACATCACTTGATTCAATTATACCTTGGCTATGGAATGTTGAGGTGAGGTGTGGGACCACCAATATGTTTCCTTTTAGTTTATTCAAGGTATATATAATTTTAATTTTGACCATTTTATGTGTAGGAACAATGATCATTTTTATTAGTTTGGAGTTTTTTAGATCCCCATTCTCAATTATCTTTGGTTTATCTTGAGTATATATAGTGATTGGGTTCTTTTACAATCTAATATTAAGTTTATAACTAAAACTTTTATTATTTTTATTCCACTTTACATTTTTAAATAGCATAATTCGTATGTATATACTCACCCATTCATCGGATATTACCATACATTTCATTTTTTATGATGAAAAAAGCAGGACAATAGTGAAATTCAAGAAATGAATTCGAGAAGAGCTTAGTAGTACTTAGAGGGTATGACCACATTCGATGGGGGGTCATAAAGATTGAGACTGTGGTCCTCTTCAATTTTCAATTTTTTAGTCTCTATCTTGTTGGGAAATCATTTTTGGGTGGGTTTATATTTTTACCCATTATAAATTTAATATTACATTTCTACAACATGATGTATTTCGAAGATAGTGTATCATGCATTTATTAGAAACTAGAAGTTCGAGAAATTATTTTATCTTTACATAATTAACTGTACTTGGATGTGTAGGTGTGTAACGTTATGTAAGATTACTATTTCCCATGCTGTTGATATACTTAATCGTCACATATTTTCATCCCATGGACTATATTTGGTTACTATGGGGTTTCACCCAAAGCGTACTACAGGCCCAAGAAGTGTTTAGGTTTGTTGGGATGTGAAAAATTGTTTCAATATGTCTAATGATAAAAAATTTGCAATATTAACAATTTTTTATATTAATTTAAATAACCACAAAAATAATTAAAAATATTTTTTTATTTGATAATTCCATTATATGACATTCTATAATCATTGATTGAATAATTATAATGACAATGAGGTAAAACCAACCCAAACTGGTGGATGTTATAATGAATTAATAGTTGAGGAATTTTACTTATATAATTATATGTTAAATTATATTGAGGATTAATAATTTATTAGATATTTTATTCCTCCAATAAATCAAATAATGGAACCATCTGTCATTGGTGGTGATGAAAAATGATGTTAATTCATTATAGAAGCTGTAGCCCACACATATGCATGATTAATGATCTCATTGTACATTTAATGAATGATGTTATGGAATATAAATATTTATTATTTAATAATTTTTATTTTTACATAATAAAATATAATTATTCATATAATTCATCCATCTTACTATGCATGAGTGGTGGAGATGAAAAGCAAACATAATTTCATTGTGGATGCTATAATATGTAAGTATACATGATAGATGTTTTAGATTTAATTATTGGACATAATGTGCTGAATTAGTTTTTTTAATTAATATAATAAATTTTAAATATAAAAATGATACTAATTTAACTATCTTAATATTTTATAGGATTTTAAGAAAATTAATATTTTGAAAAAAAAACACTAAAAAGATGTGGATATTCACATCATGGACTAGAATTTGTTAATGTAATATCCATAGAAATTATGTACTTATTGTCATTACACCATCCCTAAAAATATTAAATAATTAGGGGATATATATAATATCCCCTATGTATTTTCTCCATTAGGCCTTGTGTTGGTGACTAGCATCGTTGGAATAAAAATCATATGTATGTGAGTTATTATGATCTATAACAATATATGATTGGGATATAATATTAATCATCCATAATATACTCAATGAAATCATAATATATAAATCTAAATAATCCCAAAATAAATGTATAAATAAAATAATACATATATAAGTCTCCAATATAAATACCAATTAACATTGATAAAACAGTGACATACCAACAATCTGAAGGTCTAATCTAGTAATGTCCCTTAAAATCCATCAAGTCCTCCAAGAAACCTGAATGAAATTTTTATATAAATAATGTGAGATAACATATATTCCTAGAAGTAAAATAAATGTCTCTCATTAAAAAATGAACGTCATATACTAATTCACATATGAGAAAAATAGCATCACAAAATTACACATATACAATAATACTAACCATAACCCCAACCACAAAAAGGATCTCTCACCAAATAATTATTCCATGTATTATAATATAATGTGAATCATATCAACCATAATGTACCTTGAACATATTCACCACTAATTTTCTTCTATTTCACCCAAATATCATATATCCAAGTACTACAACTTCCATTGAATAATATCACAATACTTCACATAACATCCCAACCATAGAAAATCAGGCTATCACATCACATAAAATCTCTTTTCCATAGTTGTAAGGAATCATTAATGTGAATGAAATAAACTTTATTCCATCTTCCAACCATTCAAAAACCCCATCATAAGCCATCTCCCCATATCCCTCAAGAACCTATATGAACCATCGAATATCATCACATCACAACTCTATAGTTTCAGTTTTGACTTCTTTCCATTGTGGCATTTTTATACACCTCAAATCTTCAAGAAATGGGATTGGGGAAGAGTGGTATCCATCCATACATCCTCAAATAGGAATTTTACAAAAATAAATCATGATACTATTTTCATGCGGGCACATAGTACTCTTTGAGGGTGGGCTGTGAATAAAATTCATATTAATATAAAAAATTTATACATATAAGGAAATAGAACACAAGATAAATCCTTAGGGTTCACAACCCATCCAGGAAGAAGATAAATAAATACTCCACTTTTTATAAAAATGATAAATGACAAATACAAAAAGTAAAATCAAAATCCACATATCACCATCTATTTTTAGAATCATATTTTACCAAATTAAAGATTTAAAATAATAAAAAATTATACTTTAACATACCTTATTAATTTAACAAATTCAACATTAATTAGAATCCCAGTTCTTTTCATTATAATGAATTTTACTCTATAACTACTCTTGAAACTCAAATAGGAAACCACTAATGAAACATTACTAGAAAACTGAAATACAAGCACCATCGTAGCCCCACTACATAACAAAATTAACACCACCATCACCACCCAATTGCATATCAAATCCACTACACCAAAACCCATCAAAAACATAATCACCACTCATGTACCAGAACCTCAAAACCAATAAAAAAATAAAACCAAAACAAAAATTACATCATACGGGTAGCATTATTTCAGATTAGACATATGGGATTTGATTTAATCCCATATGTTTTTTTATGCTTGTGATAAAACATGCCAAAAGATCTGGGGGAATCCATTTCATTCCCTAACTATACTTGATTTTCCAATTTATGTTTATGTTCTTCCAACAATCACATAACATGAATTCCACAATTTACATCATAACATAGAAAGAATGGACCCCCAAAAATCGTGATTTTCAACCAGAATTAAACCATGATAAATAACAATATCAAAACAATAACTACAAAGTATTAATACAATTGTTCATATTTTAGGACAACTTTTGATTAAATTTAAAATAATTCATTTATATTTTCTAATCTGGATGAAACAATATTGTCAATATAAAAAAACAATAATATCATCTAACATGATACACATAAACTGGAATGAAGGAATTTTTACCTAGAAGAAGATACTTTTCCAAAACATGCTACACTAAAACTAGGGGTGCACATATTATAGAAATACTATTTTAGTATGCTTTCACCCAATAATGTAATAGAGATCCATGACTCTAAGGGAATAAGGAATAAGAACCACTCATTGAATAGAAATAAATACAAAAAAATGATATATTATTCTCTGTTTTTGAAATATTGTATATGATACTAGTAGGATTAGATGTGCTTAGTATTGTCCATTAAAGGAGGATCTCAACAAAATAAGATGTTTTAAAAATATTAAAACTCTATAAACATTTTATAAATTAAAAATATGATTAATTATTTTTTAAACAGATATAAACCCCATTAAATAAAGAATAAATATCATTTCTCATCATCAAATACATCAGAATATATGAACTATAAATTTTAGAAGAACACGAAACACTATTTACTAACACCACCAAGGTGACATACTACAAGAAAGAAACTACCACTAGAATGACCTACTACCATTGTTTCCTAGAACAAGAACGACCTACCACCAGAACTGAAATACCACAAGAATTATCTATCATATAAAATGACTAGCATGAAAAATAACAAACTGAAAAATATGACCCAGCAGTAGAAATGTATGACCACAAGAATGACACACTGCCAAAAATGAACAACCTCTAGAATAACCTACTACTAGAATGACCTATCACCAAAATTATGCAACATTATAAATAAACTACCACATGAAATTAACTACACCAATAAATTACTAACCGCTAGAATGACATAACTCCATAATGACCCACCACCAAAAATTAATTACCTTTAAAATGACAAAATCCAAGAAATTACCTACCAAAAAATTTACCTATCACTGGATTACCCACCACCATTAATAATTTACATCTAAAATGACATACCACTACAATGACCCCCAACTAAAATAATCTACCACAAGAATTACCTACCACCAGAAATTCCCTCCTTCCAATATGACCTACCACATGAATTTCCCATTATCCACTAAAACAACCCATTTTCATACAATAAAAATAAAACTCCCTCATTAAATGTTCCAAAACATATTAATAACCCTACAGTAATATCTAACACTATATTCCCCAGAATGTAATGGTCGAAATGGTTTAATCCATTATAATAGTTACCACTCAAACTACTCATTCCATTGAAAATTCAAAACCAAACCACAAGAATAGAGGAAAAGGGTATAGAAAACCATTACTCAAGATAGCACTCAAGTATCTCATTACCTCTAAAAAATTCAAAAAATTAACCTACTAACCCAAAATCCCACTACAGGTGAATGTAACCATACTTTTCAAAATATATGAATTAAGGAAATCCATCCTCTATCTGAAGATATAATTTTCTATGGATGGAACTAACTCGACCACATAGTTTTAATCACATCGTAGTATAATATGTCATGGTTAGGAGTGAGGTATCCCCATTCCTCAGGCTGAAAAACTATCCCACATTTACAATCATTTCATGGGGAAATAAACTTATCTCATAAAATATCAAAGTTAAAACATAAGATTATTAAGAAAAATATAGTGGAAAAATAATAAAAAACCATCATGGTTCTAGGCATACATCATTTTCACACACTCACATGTAATATCCTCCAAGAAAGAATTCCTCCATAGCACACAAACCAAGGTAATGGTTCATCTCATAGAACCTTCTCACCATAGTCCTGGATCTCTACTGGATTCCCTATGAATGTCACATCGTCCTCGATATCTAAAAATCCACAAAAAAATGTTTGGGGAGCCATCATGAAGATACCATTATAGTTGAGAGATGTGGATGATTTCATTCATCTAGTTCACTAAAGGAATATTTTTCAATCGCTTAGCCACATCTCTAATGAACCCAAAATTATCGATGGGCTTAACTATATAGGGTGATAACAAAGTAACTTTATCAAACATCTACTACCCACATCTATCAGAATCCATCATGAAAACACAGTCTCTTACCATGAACCCCAACTACCTACTCCTATGATCATGATAAGACTTTTTATGGTCATGTGATGCTTTAATCCCCTCTTGAACGAACTATTCCATCTTTGTCATGCTCTACACCATATCAGGTCATAGGACGAATAATTTTATAATCTATTCTCAACATCAAGTTGAAAAAAATGGATGATCATAAAAAACATAAAATGATGTCATACAAATGATGCGTGATAGATTTAATGGTAAGAAAACTCAACCAAGGTATGGTTTCCCTCCAACAATCCCTAGATGTCCAAGACACATGCCAAAATCAAATCCACAAATTTCTTGATAGTCTAAATTATATAATAATCTAGTAGATGGTGGCATGTGGTTCTCAGGAATAACTGAGTGCCCACATAATTCTATAATCCCATCAAGAATGTGAGGTTAAAGGTGAATCCACATTTAAGATAATGCAAATAAATACTTTGTGCAACCACACCACATTATCTAAACACATTTGTTTTTTAAAAAATGCAATATTCTTGAATATTTAAACACTATGAATTGATATTATCTTATAGAAAAGTCCAAAAATACACATATATAATCAGAAAATCTATGGTCTCTAAAAAACATTTTTTTAAATCCAACAATATTTCATCCTATATCCACTAAATAAAATAAAATGGTTGTTGAAGACCACTAGGAACATGATGTTTGGCCTTAAACTACTGCCAAAATAGACAATAAGCCACAAAAACGTCCATTAACCATTAAATACTATGCCACCAAAACATTTTCCTCATGAAATGTTACATCTGGGAAACATAATGGTGTATCACTAATTGTGATCTATAAAACTCCCAATGGACTCCCAAATGCGTTATTAATCGATCAAAAAACCTTCCAGAAAATAATATCTAGTTATGACTATCCTTTGACCATACCATTATTGCATCAACAAGGGCAAAAAAATCATGCATCACCTATACCTATGTGTGTCCCAATTGAGGCTCTTCCACCTACAACATCAGAGAATACCACACCATTATCCAAAGAAAATAACATACACCACCATCGACCATTTCAACTATTTGTTGGGTTAACAACTCCTCCATTTAACGTGAAGCACTAGAAGAATCCGAAACATCATCCTTCAACTATTTCCTTCTCAAATAAATCAACATTACATTCCACATAACAATGGTGTGGGAGATCTTAAATTCAAATTCCCAGTAAAACTAAAAAAACTTATGTCATAGATTTTGATAACATTTGGAAAATACATACCTTAAACTGCTATGATCAGTAGGGATCCAAATGCCCCCTAATGAGTTAATGTTTCCACAAAATGAATTTAAACACAATTTTTGTCAGCTATGTATCAATGGTTTCATAGTTATGTTCATGGGGATTTCCATCAAACACCCCTAAGAGCTAACTTCTTATTTTCATTATAGAGATCGATATAAAGTGTAGATTTTAAATTTCAAAGAAATCCTACAACATCACATGCTCTATATTAAAGTGAATAAATAAATCACGTACTAACATCCATTTTTTCTAGATGAACAATTTTTTGAAATGTTATGTTCACAAAAACGTATAGTCATTCCTGGTCAACACAATCAATAGGTCTTCAACTCAATATAAATCAGGCATGATCATGCGACAATAGCTTCTGAGAATAAGTTTGATGTGAACCTATACCACATTACTGGGTATTTCCCAAGAGACAACAATCTTGAACTTTTAGGGGTCCACTGCCACACTATGACAATACACAACAAGAAATTGGAGATAAACATCACATTTAAAAAATATTATATTGGAAAACTATATATAATGTTGGTGTCAATGAAGAACATTTAAAATGGATAATATATTCATGATAATATAAATCTATATTATTGAGTATATATAGATTTCCACAATGAATATGATTATTCATGGGTCTAGTAACTCAAAAAACACATCGTCCATAATCCATGTGAACATGGATATTGTGTTTGTAGCACCGAAAGGCATGAAACGTACTCAAAGTCCCCATACCTGTATCTAAAGGATGTCCTCTAGATATCTCCAACCATTACCCTTCACCGGTAATACTCAAACTACATATCATTCTAAAATAACCAACTATCACCCCTTAACATATGAAAAATATCATTAGTCCATAAAATATGATAGGAATTCTTGATCTTCAATTTGTTTGGACTCTGATGATGAATTTAAAACATAAGAAAAACATCCTCTAGGTTAGAATACATCATTAGAGAACCATATAGTGATATAATAGGTCATACAAAACCACAATTAATTAGATAATTTATATAAATCCTTATCTCTTATGACATGTGAGGTTACATTTAAAATGGTGCGATGAAAATCATAGATGCTCTGAGCTAGAAGTCTATCATGAACTGAACATTTCTTCAGAATGTTTGTGTCGAAAATACCCTCAAGTAAAGATCATAAAACTACTTGAAAACCATGGGAGCCACCTCCATCCTAGTACCTACTGTTTACATATACAACTCAACCATATTGAAAATAAGGGGCTCCAAATTCCGACTACCCATCTCAAAACCCATCATTCCAATTTTAACCCCAAGATGGCCATCTAATTTTGAAAACAAAAATCTGGTCTAACTTCATTTGATAATAGAATTAAAAAGTACAACTACTCAATGATTATGATGATATCATATTTATGAATATGAATTTATAGACATTTTACACACAACTAATGCTTCCCCACCATTAATATATATCTACGTTGTAGATCAAATAATATGGTCTGGCCTCCAATGGGTGTAGTCAACACTAGGGGTACGAGAAGACTCACTATATATAATCCAATTATGGGAATACAATTGTTTTAACAAATGAGTATGAATATCCCTTATCAAAAAAGGGAAAAATGGTATATGATAAACTCAGTATAACTTATGTGATAATTGTCTGCTCTAGTAATGGTGCCTCCAATACCTTCAAGTGACCATACCCAGATCTTATTAATCACTATTGATATCCACCTCCATGACCAGACATGGTTAACAGAGGGTGTGGTACTCCCTGAGGATGACCTCCTCCTACCACATATACTCTATACATAAAATTTTCTTGCTAGACATTATATTGGAATAACCATATTGGTATGTGCTACTGATTCCTCTGTGGAACCTTTCCACCTATACCTAAGTAATCTGGAGATGTAGATCGTTACTAATATAGGTAGTGACTAAAAACCAAATAAAGAAAAAAAACTAGTGTTATGTCCCTAAGAAGATTGCAGAAATGACTTGACACATACAGAGGAAAAAGATGTTGTTTAGGTCAACTCCATGTTTGTCGAAACCTCACAGACCCTAGTACTTGAATCCTACACCTGCAAACTATACTGTTCATGGTAACATGGTGGATCCCATATCATTGAAATACTTAGTGATAGTAAGTCCTCTCAATATAAACTTATTTATATTTTTTTCCCCTTATAAAATTGTATGTATAAAAGGATTAACTTCATACAATATTAAAGGATGAAGTTCATCCTCAAAATGTCTCACAAGAAAATCCTTATTTAGAAATATAACATTGGATGATCATAGAAGGACCTAGAGACTGATACCAATATGCTGTATAGGTATACTTCTCCTCTGAATGAGGAGTTTCACTGACCTATTTACAAAATTCATTACCAATGAAGGGAACATTACCCAGAACTTCTTCAGGAAGTCATCCCATGAAAAATATGCCTCAATCGTCTCTCCAAAGTATAATATCCACCATTGATGTGAAAATCCTCGAATCTAACTCTTCCAAGGGGACCCAATATTCTATTAGAGTTTGGATCAAACAAGAATAGATATCCAGCTCCTCTTGAAATGAATTTATCTCTACATTAGAAATTTTTCACTAATACATCACAAAATTATGACTCTATAAATCATGAAATGTTCTTTATCACTGATCATCTTATTCAGACAGACCAAACCTCCATTGATCAATTGGGTTTTCCTACTAAACCACTACTTTTTAAGCCACATACGGTCGGGACCAGGGGACATATATTAAAGATAAAAAATTACTTTCTAAACCCCATTGTATGGAATATAATTATGATTCATTTTAATTAATTGTAGTCATTTTAACTATTCTAACATTCCCCAAACAACAAAATTTGATCAGAAAAATAATTCATAATGATGTATTAAATTCTAATAGGTATGTACCCATAAAAATATCTATATAACTTTCTCGTTCGAAGAGCTCAATGTTCATGAACTAGATCACAAGTCCTATAAAATCATATGTTTCATCTAATCACAATATCCCATATCAGGCACCAAGGTCAACTGGCACTATTTCTATAACAACACGTGAAATTTTCACTATGCCAAAGTGAAAAATCCATGATATATCTCAACAATACCCTCTTAAACCACTCTATCATGGCCCCTACGTGCAAATATATCGCAATGAGGGAATAGAGATAGTGACCCCTGAGTCCTACCTCCATTAGGCCCCATGTTTCTAACTTGCACCTACTCTATACAAATATCACATATAAAAAAGAAATACCCTTTGGAAAAATACAGGATTGATAGATAAAGTGAATCATCAATCATAAAAACAAGGAAATAATAGTACAAATGTTGAACCATTCAATGATACGTGTATAAATAAAACTAATACATGTAAATGTGTGCAAATTAAATTACAAAAATGAATGCTAAAGTAGTGAAACAACAACTGACAAAATGTTTAATCTAGTAATGTACAACATAGTCAATGAATTCCATCTAGAAACATGAATACAAATTTATATGTTTAGGGTGAGAATAAAGGTATAGTCATTAGAAAACCCATAGTATCCCTTGCACATTTGTAAAAAAGAATAGTAATTCACCCATGAGAAAAAAAGAAAAATAAAATAGTACAATTACATGTAAACTAACAAAAACCCCAACCTAACCACACCATTGTCACCAAATAATGCATCCAAGTATAATAATATAATTTCAAGCATACAGATTTTAGAGTAAGACACACCAAATTCCAACTAATTTTATTTTCATATACCCCAATTTCACACGTCATTGTTCTCCCTCGTCATAGGAATAAAACCACTTCACATCACATCAAATCCCTCCCATAGAGTACCGGTCCATAAAATGTCATCATATATAACCACTAGGGTAGTAGGGTATCGCGAACATAGTGTAAAACAACCTCATTCCCTCTGGATTCCATGTATAACCCCCATGGTAAGACATCTTATCTCATCTTTCCCAAACACATCTCGGTCAACAAATCTCATCAAATCAAAAATCTACATCGACACCTTTGAATTCTATCCATCAAATCAAATTCATGTAATTATATTTTTCTAGAATAGGGGGAGGTGATATTTATGTAGCTATCCATCAATACCCCCACTAAAATTTTAGGAAAATTCCCCCCATGTGACAATTCATGTATCTTTACATTGTTTTATATGAGGGTTGGTGTGTATATAAATCACAAGAAAAATTAAATTTATATATAGGGAGAGAATCAACACACAATCCCCATTGTATGGGTTAAAACCAAATCATTAAACATATCAAATGATAATACAAATTTGTAACCAATGATAAATTAAAAACCCAAAAAATAAAAATTGCTACAAATCACTTTCTAGTTTTTTTAAAATATTTTTCCAAGTTTAAAATTTCATATCATCAATAAATTCTACTTTAACAACCCCCATTTTATTATGAATTAAATGTTTTTTAGAATCACACTAATTTTCTTTATAATGAATTTAATTCTATATCTATTCAGAAAACTGTAATAACTAACCACCATCATAACCCCATTGTGTATCCACAATACAATCACAATCACAACATGACTGCATAACCACACCACCAACACCATCATATCCATGCTACATCTCACATACATTGTCACCATACCCGTCCCAACATTAGTAACCACCCGTTCCTAACATCTTTATATCCAAACAAAAAAACAACTTCCAAAAACATATTAAAACACACCCACTGTGATTTCCAGATAGGTATTAGGTGATTTTATTCCATCTAACTTATTTATTTATGGGTTTTATCACACAATCCATCAGATCTTGAGGAATCCAATTAGTTTACAAATAATAATTGATTATCCTATTATGGTTTAAGTGTTTTCATTATTCATACAATATGCATTCCACAATTCCCATCATAATAGTGAAATGAATGATCCCCAATGATCAATATTTTTAGTAGAAATTAAGCCATACAATTGAAAATTTTAAAAAATAACCAACACACTATAAGATCGTGATTTTCATTGCATTTAACCTATTGATATAATTTATTAAAATCCATTTTTCTTTCTTAAACATAATGATACAACCATCAAAATATATAACCATAATAATCCCATCATACCTGATACACGTAATGTGAAATGAAGGAATTCCTACATTGAAGGAGTATCTTTTCACAAACATAGTTCACATTAAAAATGGGGTGCATGCATAGAAGGAAGCCTTTTATGGGTAGTAGAATCTAACAACAAAAATAGATCTACTTTAATCCTATAGAAGAAGGATTTGTAATACCCATCTTAAGATAAAATGATACTTAATGAACGTATTATGTTTTTCTATTATTTAAATATTATATTAGATATCGATGGAATTAGATATGGTTTATATTCAGAAAATTTGGTTATTGAAAATTATGAATTCAAGAGGATGGAAATTCTATAAAACATAGCAATGAATACAAATTTAATCCTAATGAATATTGAAAAAAATGTTCAAAGTTGTGTTACCACGAGGAACAAAATATTATCATGGAACACCTATCCACATGGCGATACACCACTTCAAAATGATCCAATGAACTTCATAGTTCATGATATAAAGACATTGGACTAGGGTCTGAAAATGAAACTAATGTCAATTTTCCTGGAGGAGGAAATGATATAAACCCTCAAAAAAGAAGATCTATCAGAGAAATAGTAGTTCGCGGGGTAAGGTTGCATCTCCATATTATATAAAATTAACCACACTAACTATGTTCACCATGGGCTCACACAAATGATACTCGTGATGCACCATACTCTTATATAAAAAGCCAAGATGTGAGATAATGAAATTAATGTGGGATAGAGTAAAAAAATGTGGTAACCATTAAGAATAGTATATAGGGTTCAAGTGAAATCTCTCCCAAACCCAATGTTACTTGCATACACCATACCACAACCTACATGTGGATGACTTTATTCAAAAGATAATATGTGGAGGCAATGCCATTTGTGAATTGGGGGCATTAAATTATGAAACTGTGGAAAGAATAAAATGGATTTTTGAAAGACCCTTTATGAGTACTACACTTTGTGGATGCTTTTTCATGGCCTAAAATCCATGGACAATGCCTTCCAGTGGATGCTTTGGTGAAAATCCTTAATGGGAACTCCTTTGAGGAAAACCCTTAATGATGAGTCTCTTTCCAGATGCTCCTTAACAGATGCACCTCTATGGATGTTACTTCAGAGAACATCCTTTACGAATGGTCCAATGTGTTCAATGCCTATGAAGTATACATTATGGTGAAAATACCATAAAATCACTAGTCCCATCTCTACCAGTACTAAAACCCATGAAAAATGGAGGTTCACAACATGATATATTCAGGTGGTTTAAATGAAATTTTATGTTGTTCCCTTATGATACTCCAATATCCATTCAATCAATGCATTGAGTAGAACAAATCCTTGTGACATTCCCGAAACTCCATAACCAAACTCCTATTCCAGGATCATCCATATCTTCAGGGAAAATCACAGTATGAACAATTATTATATTTTCAGGAAAACCCCTCTCAATCAATCAAACTCTATGTCCTGGGAGATTTTGGATCATCACAAACCTCCCCAAGAAACATAAATGGAAGGTTAGTGTCATGAGGACACCTTTGCATGACTATGAAAAATATGTTGTGGTCTCTCTTCATATGTTTCCCAAAAATGGCTAATAATCAATAGAAAAATCCATCCATAGGAAAGGCATTGCCATCCCATGTACACCCCAATGGCTCTTTTTCCCTGTTTCATTTCTCATAATCCAAGAATTACCAGAATCATGGTGTACACATAACATCCCTCACATTTTCAAGGCATGTGGGATCATCCAATCCCAATTATCCTATAGTTACTCATAGATCCAATAATAATTGGTCATCACTATATGAACATAAACTGAAGGACCACAATTATTCCAAACCCCTTGACATAAATAGTACAATGTCACTCCCAACAACGTGATATTAAAATGTGATGTAATAGTCTATGAAATACGACATTAAAATGTGATTCTGTTGTCCAAATATATTACATTAAACTATAGTATACCTAATATTAAAATTTAAGGAAACTCTCACTGAGGTAATCCCTTGAAATTTCTTATAGGAAGTTGCTCATGTTCCGCTATATGCCCTTACCCGGGACATATGAATATATGTCTCCAAAAATGACTATACATGATATGAAAACATTATATGATATGAGCACACCCAAATCCATTTATCTATACCCTAGGGCTTCCGAACTATATATCTATATGTTTAGTGGGATGTGACTTCTTTATATCGACGACTTCCTCTGGTTTCTCACACTGAGCCTGACTCAGGTGGACTTCGATGTTGGTGATGATCATGAAATCCACGTGGTCCCAACGAATGTGACTTTTCCATAGATATAAACCCCAAAATCAATGAAAATCATGGTTTTTATCCATAGATGATATCCCCAACAACAATCCAAAGCACAATCCTTCTCCATAGATATAATCCCCAACCTCATTCCAAATGAGACTCCCATGAGGTGTAAGAACCAACCAAATCCCCTAGAATGGGTCATCTACAATGTGTAATCACTAATCATGATCCCTTAACAGTTTTCGTCCAAATTATAAGACCCTGATTAAATTGAACTACAAGGTATTTGATCTCCAACACACTAGGATACATAAGAATTATCTATAAATTCCAAACCTAATATCCAAATAATCCTAATGTTTCCCAAGATAAATCCTTAATAGGGTCACATATATGTCCTTATACCATGAAATTAAATAGTTTGGTTGGTTACTAATCAAATGAACATAAAAAATGATGTGTCTAGTAATGTGACCCTTAATAATGTGGATTTTGACTCATCTAACAAGGATTCCTAGAAACCCCATTTTTATGTCTGGTGTAGACATCATAACAAATCTCCTCCCCCTAGATTATGATAAATAGTAGAGCCCATACCATATGGATCAAAACCATCAATGTCTTAGAGAACAACCAAATCATCCATAATTTAACAATAAATGGGTGGTGTTGATGGATATCCTATAATAAATATATATCATTCCATTAATAGAGAAACTCAGATACATAAATATGATTCCAAACCCATGCATAATCTTGATTAACTACTACCCCTATGATGTACCATGAAAACACAGTTGGGAATGAACCAAGGATTAATGAAAATATGAACATAGCTTATATATATTAGAGAGTACTAGAATTTTAAATAGCTACACAAAAAAGGGTGATATGAGCTTGTGTTCTTATCATATTGACCAATGTGAGTTCCTAAGTGTCATTCGGACAATCATCCACTAAATGCCTACCATTGGATAGTGGGCCCATAAATCATCTATGTGAGAGTCATTGTGTGTTTTTACCGCTTTGACCAAACATGTTGGAGACAATCGATGATGTTATAACTCAAAAAAATATTGGACACTAATTAACCCACCAAAAATTAAATCAATTGGTCACATTAACCATCAAGACAAAAAAAATATTTCTATCAGAAACAAAAATGAAATAACCTGATAAAGCAAATATATATTAATCATTCGTCCCATCCATAATGTTTTCAAGTTGAAATTAATTATGAACCAGATGTGAATCACTAAATATGGAACCTACTTGATAAGATAAAAAGTATATACTACCAAGGCACTATCAACCTTTTTTATGGGTAAAACATATTTGGATTGAAATAGGAAGTAATGGTGGATCTCAAAAAGCCATCTGTTTCAAGCATTTAAAAAGTATCTCAATTTTTACTAAATAATATATATGGTTATCTCCATTTGATACTATTGTAAAAATTATTAATTATAGAATTAAATCCACTATTTTCATAGATGATGTCAAAATGAAAAATGTAAATTTTTTAAAAAAATTAAAAAATCGTTCACTTCTACTCTGAGAGGGACATACTACTCGAAATGATGTATGACTAAAATGATCTACTGAAAGACTTTAATAATATGAGAATGACCCATCACTAGATATGATCAACTATACAAATGATTAAACTTTATAAATGACCTTACAATATAATCATGTACCAATAAAAATGACCTAATCCCAGAATGACCTTCGTCCAGAATGAGTGTCGTAATAAATGATCTACTGAAAAAATGACCCACTTCTAGAAATAAGATTCTTAATGAATGATCGACCAATCTAATGAAAAACCTCTTGAATGACCCACCTATAGAAATGAACTACAACTAGAAAGACTTACTTTTTGAAATGGATCACCAAAAGCACGACTAACTGCCCAAAAGATTTATTTCTAGAAATAATATACCGCTAGAATTACCCACAGTATGAAATGAACTACAACCAAAATGAGCAACCACTAGAATTCAACACCTCTAGAAATGACCTATCCCTAGAATGGATTATCCCAAAAAATGAACTACCATAATAATGAGCTACCGCTGTAATTTCCCCCATTTCAAAAAACTCACATTTTCAACCAAAACACTACCAAACTTGTCCATTAACTCTTCTAATACCACAAGACATCCCTTGGACATCTCAACCGCCCAATTTATTACTATGTAATGGATAAGAAGGGTTGGGCTAATACAATTATTATTATCGATGATGAAAAAAATAATTTGGGTATGGGAAAGAATTACAGATGGGGAATAGTGGAAAATTCTAAAATGAAAATTAAAAGGAATGGTGATTATTAATGAGGTGGGTGAATTTACACTTTTATATGTGATTAAATGATAGTTTTGAATGTAACCCTCATTGTTTATATAATATATAGTTACAATTTGTTGTTAAATGGATATAAAATGGGATGAAGGGGTGTTTATGTGACTGTGGGTCCTTAATCACCTCAATAACTCATTTTTACTCATCAATGATTGTTTTTTGGAATGTTATTTTATCTTTTTACCATTTTACCAAACTGTAATTTACCATGGAAAATAATTTTATCCTTACAAATTTATTATAATAATAGAAATTTTTATTGAACATATTTCATATTTTTATCCATTAGATTCATTATCTTAAAATAGTATTATCATATAAAATTTTAAAATTTGTGAAATGTTAATTTTAAAATAAAGAAACCTAATAACTTAAAAGTAGTTTTTAGAATAAAAATTGACTTTTTAAATCTTAATGTTTATATATACGATAAATTAATATTGAATATTTATTTTAATGAAATTAATTGATTAAATATAAAAAATAATATGTATAAGGCATCAAAGTCATTCCAGAATTGAAAATAATATGAAAAAACCCAATTGAAGGAAATTATAAATATTTATTTTATTTATGTTACATTATACATTTGTTCAAATGATGCTCAAAATAATTTTTTTTCTATATATTCACATTTGATCACATAAATTATTTTATAAACTAGGTCATTCATATTTAATGATAATGGCAAAATTTTATATATTCCTTGAAAAATGATTTTTACTTAAATAAAACCATTTTAAAAATGATCAATACCCATAAAAGATATTTTTGGTATGATAAATTTTAAAATGATGTTTATTTTGAAAATCTGAAAAAAAAATTTATATTTGTAAACAATTTCACAAAAATTATTTTCAAACTATAAATTTTGAAATAGTTTTGAGATGTATTGTCTACTAGCTATAATAGTGTTTCATATATTATTGAAAAAATGTTGTGGGGAATAACAATATTGTAATTGTATACTAAAAATATAAAACATAAAAATTATTTTCCAACCCAAGGAGCAGAACAACTCAAATATTAGGAGATACAATTCAAAGATGAAACCAAACACCATGGTATAGAATTACACCTTCTATGGATAAGAACCCAAAAATATAATCTTATTCAATATTCCTTTAGTAATTCACTGATATACTCACCATTAATGATTCAAAAAACATAAAATATAATATCATAGGATTAAAAATAAAATACACCATGTAAAAACTCTATGATTTTTAAAAATATTCAAAATATAAATTCAACTTTTATTTTCAATTAAATATCTATCTAATATATTCATGATATAGACATGGGGATCAGGCATGGTGGGGGAGTTATCTAGGACCATTGGGAAGTAGTTATTGCATCATTCTCAGCATTATTTTTAAAGTGGTGACTCATTGCAGTCTAAGGAACATGCCTTTATTATGATCTTGAGGTTGTCAAAATAGTGGCTTTTTCCATTGAGGCGGTGGAAATTGACTCTCTTACAATTTTCAAGATTCCTCAGGGATAGGGAAACATTCCATGGGCAATCACATATATTATTTAAGCTTGAAATGACCTCATGAAAAATCCCATGTAGATTTAACAAATGTTTTGAGAGTAGAATAAGGTGGACTATTTCCCTGGCTTACAAATAATCCAAGGATGAATGTATTTCATAATTCATTAATCTTGGGTCATTTTTGGCTGATGGGATTCATTTTTTTATAAATTATGTCTTAGGTAATCCTTATTTCATGCCTCACTATTTTGTTTTCATATACTCATTTTTATTTTCAATAATAAAATATTAATTTCATGGTTGTCTAATAATATCATAATTTTCCATATATCCTTATATTATGAGAATATATGAGTGAGATTCATCCTACTCCTAGAATGTACCACTATATATCATTTTCATTATATATATAAATTCTTTTATTTAAAAACCTGAAGATACAATACCCACATAACTATCTCATTTTGATATTAGAATGTGTTACAGTGTACTAAAAATATATTTAATATGTACACAACAGATATTTTGGACAATAAAAATAAATACGCTTCGTCATCAAAGAATTTATGTTATTATCAAATTCCAAGCATGTATTGGGTAAAACATATGATGGGGAATTGTATATATGAACCCATACAACCTACACTTATTTAGATATATAAAAAATATCATTAGACAAAATTATATGTATTATACTAGACTTCATTTCCAATGCATAACATAGGATGAAACATAACTGATGCTTATTTATGACCACTCTCAAATTCCATAACCAAATTTTGTTAAACCAGACCCCAGTTAAATTTCAAAAAAATTTAGTAAAATATTAGAATCCCACATAAAAAAATATTTTATAATTCCCTTATAATACAATACATATAACTATAAATTATGTTTATGTATTTTTCATGAATTTAATTAAAAAGTTGCATTAATACTACCAAACTACAACAATTATTAAATAATTTTTTGTAATGGGTGATTTATAAGAAGATTTTAATAACTTGAATTATTTTTTTGGAGAATGTTTAAACAAATTATATTAATTAAATATATATTTTTATTCTTATATAAAGATCAGTTAATGTAAAAAAGATGATTTTTTATAGTTAAAATAAGTAATAAAATATCATAATTTCCATGGATGATTAAAATTTTTAGAGATTTATGTATAACAAAATACTCATAGTTAAACAAAAAATATACCACTGATATCAAAGGATAAAAATAGTAAAACATTCATATGGTTGATCACATTGAAATAGAGAGGGAGTTCAACAAAACGAGCTTTTTATATATTAATATTACATCACTTTTGAGAAATAAAATATACATTACAATAAAATGATGTGCAAAGACAATGCTAGTTTGGTGCCTTTGGAAACATGGAAATACTAACAGGGGTACATGAGTGGGATTAATTATCTCAAAATAGGTTCTCCAATACTATAAATCCTTATATATATATATTACCTATAATGTATCTTTAAATCAAAGGGAATGAAACAAAAAAAGGGGTTTACTCAAATGCCTAATAAGGGTAAATAAAAAAATGTAAGCATAAATGTGCACAAAAGGGTATGATAACATGCTCATAGCATTATAAGATCATACTCTATATATAAACGATAATAGAAATGAATCATATAATAAATAATGGCAGTGATTAATAAATTAATCATTAAGGAAGAATGGTTTTTAACCATGAGGTAATAACATAGGAATAAAACATAGAATTTCTAAAAGAAACATAAGCATATAAAAATGATTTATAAAGAACTCATGGAATCCCTTAAAATGCCATCAAATTTGTGTTGGTTCACTCCACATACAATCAATTTAGTCATGGTTCATTCCCATAAACATCATGGGAGTCATGGTTGACTCCCTTGACAATCATAATAGTCAATGATCACTCCTAAGAACATCTTAGTAGACAAGGTCCTTTATGTCTATCACGTGGAATTTAAATCGTTACCCCTTGAATTATATGGAGATATAGGTCCCACTAATTTAATAATAAAATCATACTTATTTTTTTGTGATATCAAAAAAATTAATCATAAAATAGCTTATGAAATAAAATAGGTATCATACCCAATTAATCATATTCTAACCTGTGGAAAATAGACAGGTTTAATAATCATTTCATCATAGCATAACCTGCAAAAAAATGGGTTTCATATACATATAACCAACAAAATAGAAATTTATTTTATTATCATAAAACATGTGAATGAAAAATGGATTGAATAAAAATTTAACCCTTGAAAGGGAAATAGGTTTCATAAATATATAACCCATCAAGAGAAGTAGGAATGGATATAGTATAACCTATGGAAGAGAAATGGGTTTCATAAACATCATATTATTATGAAATAAACCATTCAAAAAATGATTTAAATGGAACCTTTGGATATTTCCCATAAATTCAAGAGTAACACCATTGGATGGATTCTTTGGTGGAAAATAATTTGTAAAGAACATTTTTGAAACTTTTCTTTTATGAAATATCCTTTCATCTATAAAATGTATTTTAAAAATTCATTTTTGAAAAAAACATTTTTTGACAATACATTGAAAATATAGAAAAAAGTGTTGAAATAATTTTGAAAAACATTTCCCTACATATCTTTTAATGGAATATTGAAAAACTTTTGAAAACCATTATGTTTGAAAATAATTTTAAAATATATAAAATAATCTTCAAAATCATTGAAATAATTTTATTCCTAATCAAAATTATCAAAACATATATCGTTTGTTTTGAAAATAACATAAACTCTTTTAAAACATAAATAAAATTTGATAATATGGTTCATTAAAAACATATTTATATAAGGAATTTTATGATTATCTGACATCCATTTTACCTCAAAAATGAATTGTAAAAAAAATAAAATTTATCATTAATGTTATTACAAACATAATGGGGTAAATCCTACCAAGTCGAACATTTCTTTTGCACCGTAAAATATTTAGAAAAGTTGCACAACAGAAACAAAAAGTTTAATTGTTTTAAAACAAATATCTTAAAAGTCAAAACATTGGTTAAAATATATTTTAATGACAATTTTATAATAGGGGTATATTTTTGGAATAAATTTGTACAAACTTGGTTCTAATGGAACACAAATTTCTAATCAAAAAGAGATGTAATGTCATAATTTCATTAGAACACATCCTTGGTCATATTGTGTTCTAAATTATATGAAAATGGAACAATTTTTTTTAGAAATTAAATGAAGAAAACTAAGGGACATAAAACACATGATTTCTAGAGAGATATATATAATAATATTTCATTAATGGGTGGATCATAATAAACAGTCTCAAGAAAAGGTGGGATTTTAGCAATACACCATTATGAATTTGGTAACATTGAATCCTACCACAGTGGAAATAAAAACATTAAATGAAGCATAAAATATAAGAAAAATTATTATATTCATGATACATCATGTAAAATGTTGTATATACACCACATAAAAAATATAGGTGCATAACATGGAATGTGTCCTAAAGAGGTCTTTCAAGACAGAATTACTATACCGATTTGGTATCATTTAAAACATAATCCTTGTGGAATAAATATGATAAATTTTTTATTTAAATAAATATATATTTATTTATGTAAAATATATAATACACTATGGGATATATACACACCACTAAAAATAATTTAGTAGTGAATAAGGAATGTATCTCACGGAAATAAAAACCTAGATGATATTCCATTACATTATTTCTTTAATCAATTCATACTTATACAGTCATACTGTATATTAAATATATTTTTTTTATAAATTTTCATAATTAAACACAATATTATATATAATACCATATATGCTTTGATTATTAACTTATATTTCCTTCTTATTAATAATTACAATTTATGGTTTCGCTTCCAGTAATATCCACTTTGTTTGTCAAACATGTTTTGATTTTTAATTCATAACCCCCTTACATAATGATCCACTTAATTTTTTTACATAATGTAAAACATGAAAAATATAACATATATTTTATTTATATAAATTTTTTTAATAATCTATAAAATATACATATATTAAATGAAATAAATTGGTCATGGATATGGTAGGCCATACGTACGCATGGACATCTTTTCAATTTTCACAGTGTATTGAAAAAATGTTTGTAAATAAAATATATCTATATATGTATATAATATAATTAATGTATAATTATTATGTCTTATATATGATATATTTTTATTAAACACAATATTAATACATATAATTTAATGTGTGAATGAATCACATCACATTGAGAAGGTGGTAGTCCACTCATCCACATAAGAAGCTATCATATTTAAACATAATTGAAAGCATTAATGTATGATTTATATAATAAATAAATAAGTATAAATACTTTATAAATATAATATATATTTATTATAAAAATCAAATTAGAATCATAATTCCTAACCATAATAGGTTGTAATGGTGAAACAAACAACATTGTTTTGAAAGGCGGAAGTCAATCGTACACAAGAACTGTATGTTTGTTAACCATTATATAGATTTTTGGGTCTTTTTAGGTTGAACCCATAATATAACAACATATAAGAATTATATGTATACTGAGGATATTATGTCTTCATGTAATAATATGAATTGATGTGGTGGAGAAATATAAAAAATGAATGGATCTTGATAAAGGATGTTAACTATAACGACCCATACTTTACATACATTTTTAATACTTCAAAATTAAAGTACACTTATTACAACATATAACAAAACCATGAAAGGACCGTATAGGTATAGTGTCTTTAGAAACTGGGAAACATAAACAACTGGTTCATAAAGCGCCTACACTGTCTCTCATTTATTTCATCATATCTATAGTCCCTTTTGGCATATCTTACTTAATAACCTTCATCCTATCCTGGGGAAAGAAAACATACAAAAGGGTGAGCTAAAATTCTTAGTAACGATAAACAAAAGAAATATCAATCAAATTATATTCATAAGAACATAACATTTTGGAAATTTTACCCTAAAAAAGAGATCATAATTTTAATAACATAGAAAAAATCATGGTAGTGAAATGTAATCACAATAATCATAACATAAAACATGAAGCTTTGTGTCTTATATAAGTAATCATAGAGAGTAATTTCTTATTAGTCAAGACTCATTCCCAAGACTATCTTAGGGGACAAAGTCCATTTCTGAACTGTGTTCATTCCTTGTTTGAGTCCTGTTTCACTGAACCGGTTTAACCTGCCGTTCCAGCCATGTCTATCTCATGAGATATAAAATCTTTACCCAATGCATTTCAGGGAGATATAGTTCCCAACCATCTCATAATGTTACCATTCTTATGTGTGCCACAAAATAAAAAATCATACATCATTGCATAACCCATGTAATAAAAATGGGATTCTTAAACATTATGACATCATAAAACAATTCATATAAGAAAAAGGAATTCATAAAAATAATTCCATCACAACATAATCAAATCAATTTATTAATAGGGATCGAAACAGAACCCTATATTATCTTTGATAGAATATAATTTTGATTAAACACTTGAACTCCATTCTTGAGGAAAATATCATTTCTACTTCAAAAACACTTTTCCTTTATAAACATATCATACAATTATAAACTAAAAGAAGTTGATTAAATATAAAATTGAAAACATTTAAAGGAAGCTTCTTGGAAATAATTTATTAAAAATACATTCATGTCGTATAATCTAAAAAAACTTTCTTCTCGTACTTTTGTCAGAAAAGTCAAAAAATAACTCGTACGAAAAACGACAAAAGATTCCTTTCATATCTTTTACTAAAAACTCACCGAAGGGTAAAATTGGATTTAAAAAATTGTAGGTGGATAGAAATAATATTACATATTGAGGAAACATGTATGTGGATGATAAAATACACCCCAGTAAATACCAAAGTATAAATAATATCGGATAAAAATGAGATTCTGATATTTTTCCTTACCTTAGTTCCGATTTTTTTCGTAAGTGTCCGAACCACCTGTATAATGATTTAAATAATATCATTGAATTATTCAAGAATCATACTCATTGTTATGATATAATATATGGTCATATTCTTAGATTTTTATTAGTAATATTTCATTGCTACTTGTTATTTGGGTGGTTATTACTTTTTGTTCATATGCGTGTTTTGTCGAATAAATTCTTATTCTTCTTTTTAGGTTATAGATAACTCATTTACCAAAAGGTATTAGCGTAATATATATCATATTTATTCACTAAATTCGTTTATGTAATCATTATGAAATGAAAATCTTGTAGAACGAGTCGCATCACATCGTGGAGACGGTATTCCGTACGTTTGCACGAGCGATGATATCGTTCCCATGATCGTGGAATTGTATTGGAGTGTATGTATACTATTTCCGAATAAATATCAGTTTAAAATAATCATATATATTCATTCTCTACACCATTATACCCATCCATGTAAGGTGGTGGTGGAAAATAGATTACACCATGACGTGGAGATGGTATTCCGTACGAACGCACGTGCAGTGATTTCGTTTTCCGTAGGATGGATAGATGGTGAAATAGGGTTGTTTCATACTTATAATAATATATAAGTATATGAGTGATACTGATGTTATTAATTTATAATTAAACAACAAAATAAGAAGAAGTGGAAGAAGAAATAATGTTGAATGAATCGGTAATGGACATTATCTCTTCTTTGAAGCGCTTTTTTGAGACTTCCTTTTAGGGCACTAAAATTTGACTTTAAAGAAGACGAAGACCTCTAGGATGTTAATAGGGAATTGGAGAGAAGAAATAGGCATGTGTTTGGCCGAGCTTGAAGGCTCAAAGTGGTGTGAGGAAGAGAGGGAGGAGGTGCCCTTTTATAAAGGAGGAGAGGGGCACCTTTGGAAAAAATAAAAATATTATTTTATTATAAAGACATATTCGGTTTTAAATAGCTCTAAATTGATTTATTTAGAAGATAATGTGGGGATGGGTCCAAATCCCTTAATCTAGTAGAATTTGGACAAGTTTAGTTTACTATTTTAACCTTATCATTAGATTTAACTTTAAGTTAGATAATTTTACTTTTACCGTGTCTTTTTGTGATCTTAAACTATAAGGTTAATAAACATACTATAACAATCCAAAAGAACCCCAAGTTGTTTATTATTAATATAAATAACCTTACCTAATTCATTTCTCTGAACCATAGATTTTTAGGAATAAAATAACAATTAATAATATCATATTTTTTTTAAAAACTATTTTAGGTCAATTTTGACACTATTTAGTAATTGATTTTTGTGAAAATCATAACAAAATTATTGGTTCGAAAAAAGTTAATTAAAACAATAATAACATGTAATATTATGATATAAAATTAGTTTAATTCATAAAAAGTCTCAAAATACAATTATTTGGGTATTTATAACATCAATTATGTCAATATTTCATAAATAATATAAATACTGCATCATCATTGTGTCATAAATAATCTAAATTATTTAATGTCTAAAAATTATAAATAAAATACCATTATGTAGGAAATCTTTTTATATTTCTATTTAATATTTATAGTCTAATTTATCTTATGTATAACCCTATATTAAAAATTATTTACTTATTAAACATTTCTTTTAACTATTTTAACCCTTCTTTAAATAAATTAATAATAAATGTCCTAGTCTAAATCAAATGGGCCTAAATGGTCATATTTTATTCCTAAGGTTGTTTTTGGTTGAATTAAACTTATACAATAGAATTAGGACATGTTTTAGGGTAATAATAATATCATTTTTACCCATAATTACCTTATTTACTTTTAACTGTGGTAAATAAAAGTAAAAAATTACTATTCACCAATAATTATTTTCATCTCATTGAACCAAATTTTACATAATGACATCTACCATGTCTCTCGGATTTTTAAAATTTCACTCACATAAGTGGTAAAATTATTTTTTATGTAAATTTGCAAATTCTCCTAGGAGGTGGGTAAAAGACGGTGAAAAGTTAAATAAACTTTATATATATATATAAAATTATTATAAAATGACTCAAATGAATTACATTGAACTTATATAGGTGTTATGCATAATTTTTTACCGAAGATATATTTAAATAAAATAAATATTTTAATACTTAAAAATTTGGTTTTTAAATAGTAACCCAGTGTTTTTACTATTCATCAAAAATTGAAAGTTTCCAGAAAAATACCAAAATTTCACCCAAGGCTAATTTCGATATTCAAAATCCAAAAACGAAGTCCATTTTGAAAAATAAAATTTACAAAATTTAAAAAAGTGGGTATTACTATTCATAATGGCTAGTTTTAATAATATTTTAATAGCATATCTTTGTTTAGTGAAATCTGGTATTGTGTACGATGCAAGCTATCAAGGAAGGTCGTGATTGCGTGTAAAGCAAGCCAAGAAATTGTTGTGAAATATTCCTTTGATGATTTATATAAAATAAAAACAAAATATATCTTATAAAAGTCTCGGGTGTTGCATTCTACCCCTCTTAAAAAGAATTTCGTCCTCGAAATTCGTCACTTGTAACAAACAGATGAGGATACCTCTCCCTCATCATATTCTCAAGCTCCCATGTAGCTTCTCCTAATTGGTGGTTCTACCATAAAACTTTCACCAAGTGAGTGGTCTTGTTCCGTAGGACTTTTTCACTATGATCAGGTATGTACTTTCTCTAGAGAGATACATGGAACACATCTTGAACTTGAGAAATATTCGGTGGAAGTGCCAATCAGTAATCTACCTTCCCAACACGATCCAGTATTTCAAAAGGACCAATATACGTAGGGCTCAACTTTCCCTTCTTTCCAAATCTCATTACTCTCTTCCAAGGGGATATTCCTAAGAACACCTTATCACCCACTTCAAACTCTAAGTATTTTCTTCGGTTGACGGCATAACTTTTTGGTTGACTCTGAGCTGCTCTTATGTGTTGTTGAATAGATCAGATATTTTCTTCCATCTCATCCACAAGATCATGTCCTAATAGCTTTCTTTCCCCAACATAATCCCAGAAAATTGGAGTCCTGCATTTCATTCCATAGAGAACTTCATAAGGAGCCATCTGAATAATTAAGTGACAGATTTTATTATAAGAAAATTCCACCAAAGGTAGGTATTGATCCCAACCACCAATGAAATCCATAGAGCAAGCTCTCAACATATCTTCTAGTGTTTGAATTGTTCTCTCAGACTGACCGTCTGTCTGAGGATGATAAGCAGTTCTAAAACTCAAATCTGTATCCAGAGTCTTCTAAATACTTCTCTAGAACTTTGAGGTAAACCTAAAATCCCGATTAGATATAATAGAAAGTGGTACTCTATGCAATCTTACCACTTCCTTTACATATATCCCGGCAAGGTTTTCCAGAGAGAAATCCTCTCTAATAGTAATGAAGTGTGCAAACTTTGTAAGATGATCAACTATGAAAGAGATATCATTATTTCCATTGGATGTTTTAGGAAGTCCTGTGACAATGTCCATAGTGATGTTTTCCCATTTCCATTTGGGTATGGGTAATGGGTGTAACACCCCCATAGAATTCTGTCTCTCAGCTTTAACTTGCTGACAGACCAAGCATCAAGAGACATATTCCGCAACATCTCTTTTCTTGCCATCCCACCAGAAGTACTCTTTCAGGTCCCTATACATCTGCGTTCTTCCATGATGAATAGAGAATTAAGAACTACGAGCCTCATTCAGCAGCACCTTCTTTAATTTGAGGATGGGAGGAACACAAACCCGATTCCTGAACATTATTATCCCATCACAATCAATGTTGAATTAAGGAACATTTCTCAACTTCTTTTGTGACTCTACATCTTCTTTATGTGCCTCTTCAATCTTAACATGTATAGATGGTTGAAAATGCTTCTGACAAAGATACGATTTTTCCCCTTTCATTATAATTCCAATATCCATACTTTGTAAATACATAAATATTGGATCTTTTTTGATCCTCATCGTGGGTAAACTGGCATGTTCATATTGACTTAATGCATCTGCCACCTTGTTTGCTTTCCCATGGTGGTAATGAATTGAGCAGTCGTAATCATTAATCAGCTCCAACCATCTTATTTGGCGCATATTCATCTCTTTTTTTGTGAAAATATACATTAAACTTTTATGATATGTATAAATTTCACAACTTTCTCCATAAAGATAATGCCTCCAAATCATTAATGAAAAGATTACCGCAGCTAACTCCAAATCATGAGTTGGGTAATTTTGATCATGGATTTTCATCATTCGTGAGGCATAAGCTATCACCATATCATTTTGCATAAGAACACACCCCAATCCCTTCTTGGATGCATTACTGTAGATCACAAACCTTTCTCCACTAAAAGGTAGTGTGAGCACAGGTGCACTGGATAACCTTCTTTTCAACTCCTTGAAATTCTCTTCACATTCCTCCATCCAAAAAACATAACTCCTTTATGAGTCAACCTGGTGTGTGGATTAGATAACCATGAAAAATATTTCACAAAACATCGATAATATCCATCCAAACCAAGAAAACTACGGATCTCAGTTATTGTTGGTGGTCTCGACCATCTTTTGATAACCTCTATTTTTTATGGATCCACATATATCCCCTATTTTGAGATTATGTGACCCAAAAATGAATCTTTTTGAATCCAAAATTCACACTTGTTAAATTTGGAATAAAGCTTCCCCTTTCTCAGGGTCTTCAATATAATTCTCAAGTGATCTTCATGTTCTTCCTTGGTATTTGAATAGACAAAAATATCGTCTATAAAAACTACCACAAACTGATCAAGATAGTCTCTAAAGACTCTATTCATTAGATCCCTGAAGATAGCAGGGGCATTAGTAAGACCAAATGGCATCACTATAAATTCATAGTGTCCATACCTTGTACAGAAAGTCATCTTTGGTATATCCTCCCTTTTGACCCATAATTGATGATACCCTGAATGAAGATAAATCTTGGAAAAGTATTGAGCTACGTGTAGTTAGTCAAATATGTCATCAATGCATGAGAGAGGAAATTTTTTCTTGATAGTGATGTTGTTAAGTTCTCAATAATCAATGCAGAGTCTCATTGACCCATCTTTCTTCTTTACAAACAGAACAGGGGCTCCCTAAGGTGATGGACTAGGGCGTATGAACCCCTTATCAAGATTCTCTTGGAGTTTCTTCTTCAATTCCTGCAACTCAATTGGGGCCATTCTATAAGGTGCCTTTGAAATAGGCAAAGTACCCGGTACAAGTTCTATTGAAAACTCATCTTCATGATTTGGTGGAAGGCTCGGTAATTCCTCCGAAAAGACATCGTTAAACTCCCGTACAATGGGCATATTCTTAATTGTGAGTTTCCCACCAACCATTTGAGATAAATAACCTTCAATTAGAGGAATCAAGCCCCATAAGATGGATGAAATTTCCATTGGAAGGTTATGTTCATCCTTGCATCAATAGAAAATCATAGATTGATCTGTAATACGAAATGTGACTTCCCTTCTTTGGAAATTGATATAAGCTCCATATAAAGAAAGACAATCCACGCCAAGAAACAAATTAAATTCCAATATAGGAAGGATCACATGATTATCAGGAAGCACGTTTCCACAAACATCAATCGGAGAAGAATTATAAACTTTTGATGCGACTGTTCTTCCATTAGGGGTTGTTACAGCTAACTCAACATCTAATTGTTGATGTAATATGGTGATACCCTTATAAAATTCTTCAGAAATAAAAGAGTGGGTGGATCCAAAATCAAATAAAACATTTTATACTTTGGATTGGATGGTATGTGTACCTTTCACCACTTCGTTATCATACTCCACATCGCTGTTAGAAATTGCATGTGACTTTCCTTTGTCTTTAGCCTTAATATTTTGTTGACATCGATCATCATCAACAAACCTTGGATTAGGGAATTGATTGGAATAATTCCCCATTTCCTTGCACTTGTAACAATGAAGTGTAGGAGGTGCACTCTGTGTAGCCTTTTCATTGTTCGCATCACTAGAAATCTTCTTCCCATCATTGCAGCATTCAAATTCCTGATGACCTTCCTTACCACATTTGAAACATTTACTTGTCCCTTTAAGACAAATCCCTCCATGATTCATTCCACACTTTGAGCATAAGGTAAAACTCATCTTCTTTTCAGTGTGCTATTTATATTTTCCTTTGAATTCCATTTTCCTCTTCTTATCAAACCCATATGATGGATGGGTTACTCCAACATCCATCTCAACTTTGAGATCACATCGAATGATTTCCTCGTAGCTATTGAAGTCCCTTATGGATATCGCCCCTCAATGACTTGGTTTTAGTCCAATAAAGAATCGATCGATCTTACTCTCAGGTTGGATAATAATACCAAAAGTGTACCTTGCAAGTCTTGAAAAATTTTCTTCATAGGTACCAACAGATTCATCATCCTTTTGCTTTAGTTAAAGAAACTCCTTCTCCATTTTTTTCAGAGAATACGAGGGAAATACTTATTGAAAAATAAGTTCTTGAACTCTTCCCATTCCATAAACTCAATTTCATCTCTTGGCCTTGTAATCTTGAAAAGATTCCACCATTGATCAGCAACACCTTCCAAATGATACACCGCTAAGATGACTTTATCATGTTCAAAACATTGAAGAACTGAAAATATCTTTTCAGTAGTACTGATCCATTATTCAGAAACTAATGGCCCAGTAGACCCGTTGAATGACGGTGGAAGCTTTCTCATGAAGGATTCAACAGAATGTTGCTCCTTTGCTCGTTTGGAAGTACTGCATGATTCATAGCTTGAGGAAGTTGTGTGAGCATGGCTACAAGATTTTTCATTCCATCTCCCATAACGTTTGGTTGCTCAGGGGAACAATCATTGCATTGCCCGTCGCATTCCGCATTAACATGGATCCGTCGGGTTCCAACCATTGGCTAAAACCAAGACGAATAATGTGAGAACACTAATTATAGTAGGAAAACCACATAATCATGAATAAAATTTCACACTTATGGTCTTATCCTAGTTTATTCATGGCCATTTCTAAAACACTAAGATTGTGTTCTATGCCTAGACTTATCCTTAGGATTCTTACTAAGGCTTTCACAATCTAGATTCCAAAGGTTGTCTATACTATTCCTCTGATACCAACTATAACGACCCATACTTTACATACATTTTTAGTACATAAAAATTGATGTACACTTATTACAAAATATAACAAATCCATGAAAGGACCGTATGGGTATAACATCTTTAGAAACTGGGAAACATAAACAAATGGTTGATAAAGCGTCTACAATGTATCTCATTTATTTCATCATATCTATAATCCCTTTTGGCATATCTTACTTAATAACCTTCATCCTGAGCTAGGGAAAGAAAACATACAAAAGGGTGAGCTCAAATGATCAGTAATGGTAAACAAAAGAAATATCAATCACATTATATTCATAAGAACATAACATTTTGGAAATCTTACCCTGCAAACGATATCATAATTTAATAACATGTGATAAATCATGGTAGTGAAATGTAATCACAATAATCATAACATAATAAATGAATCTTTGTGGAATACACACATAATCATAGAGAATCATTTCTTATTACTTAAGACTCATTTCCAAGACTATCTTAGTGGACAAAGTCCATTTCTGAACCAAGTTCATTCCTCGTTTTAGTCTTGTTTCACTGAACCGGATTAACCTGCCATTCCAGCCATGTCTATCTCATGAAATATAAAATCATTACCCAATGCATTAGAGAGAGATATAGGTCCCACTCATCTCATAATGATACCATTCTTATGTGTGCCACAAAATCAAAAATCCTACATCATTGCATAACCCATGAAATAAAAATGGGATTCTTAAACATTGTGACATCATAAAACAATTCATATAAGATAAAGGAATTCATAAAAATAATTCCATCACAACATAGTCAAATCAATGTAATAATTGGGATATAAATAGAACCCAATATTATCTTAGATGGAAAATAGTTTTGATAAAACACTTGAACTCCATTCTTGAGGAAAATATCCTTTATATTTCTAAAACACTTTTCCATTCTTATCATGTCATGCAATTGTAAAATAAAAGAAGTTGATTAAAAATAAAATTGATAAATTGTAAAGGAAGATTCTTGTAAATAATATTTTAAAAATCCATTCATGTCGTATAAGTTAAAAAAACATTCTTCTCGTACATTTTTCGGAAAAGTCAAAAAGTACCTCGTACAAAAAATGACAAAAGATTCCATTCATATCTTTTACTAAAAACTCACCAAAGGGTAAAATTGGATTTAAAAATTTTTAGGTGGATGGAAATAGAGTTACATATTGAGGAAACACATATGTGGGATAAAATACACCCCAGTAAATAACAAATTATAAACAATCTCAGATAAAAATGAGATTGTGATATTTTCCTCTACCTTAGGTCCGATTTGATTCGTAAGTGTACGAACCTACTCTATAATGATTTAAATAATGTCATTGACTTATTCCAGAATCATACTCATTGTTATGATATCATATATGGTCAAATTCTTAGCTTATTATTAGTAATACTTCATTACTACTTGTTATTCGGGTGTTTATTAGTTTTTGTTATTATACATGTTACGTCGAATAAATTCTTTTTATTATTTTTAGGTTATAGAATATTCATTTCCAGAATGGTATTAGTTTAATATCTATCATATTTATTCACTCAATTCATTTATTTAATCATTATTCAATGAAAATCATGTAAAATGAGTCACATCACATCGTGGAGACGGTATTCCATACATACGCACGAGCGATGATATTGTTCCCATGACCGTGGAATTGTATTGGAGTGTATGTATACTATTTCATAATCAATATAGATTTAAAATAATCATATATATTCATTCTCTAAACCATTATACCCATCCATGTAATGTGGTGGTGGAAAATAGATTACACCATGGCGTGAAAACGGTATTCCATACGTACGCACGCTCGGTGATTTTGTTTTCCGTAGGATGGATAAATGGTGAAATAGGGTTGTTTCATACTTATAATAACATATCAGTATATGGTTGATACTGATGTTATTAATTCATAATGAAACAACTAAAGAAGAAGAAGTGTAAGAAGAAATAATGTTGAAAGAATCGGTAACGAACATTACCTCTTCTTTGAAGCGCTTCTTTGAGACCTCTTTTTAGGTCACTAAAATTGGTCTTTAAGGAATACCAGGACCTCTATGATGTTTCTAGGGAAGTGGATAGGATAAATTGGTAGGGGTTGGCCGAGCTTGAAGGCTCAATGTGGTGTGAGGAAGAAAGGGAGGAGGTTCCCTTTTATAAGTGAGGAGAGGGGCACCTTTGGAAAACTAAAAATATTATTTTATTATAAAGCAATATTTGTGTTTAAATAGCTCCAAATTGAATTATTTCAATTATATGGTGGGTATGGGTCTAAATCCTTTCATCCAATAGAATTTGGACAAGTTTAGTTTCTATTGTAACCTTATCAGTTAGATTTAACGTTAAGTTAGATAATTTTACTTTTACCATGTCTTTTTGTGTTCTTACAATATAAGGTTAATAAACATACTATAACAAGCCAAAAGAACCCCAAGTTGTTTTCTATTAATATATATAACCGTATCAAAGGCATTTGGCCGATCCTTAGATTTTTAGGAATAAAATAACATTTAATAATATAATTTTTGTTTTAAAAACTATTTTATGTCAATTTTTATACTATTTAGTAATTGTTTTTTTGAAAATCATAAAAGAATGATTATTTCGAATAAAGTTAATTAAATCAATAATAACATGTCCTATTAACCTTGAAAATTAGTGGAATTCATAAAAAGTATCAAATTACATTTATTTGGGTATTTATAACATCAATTATGTCAATATTTCATTAATAACATAATTACTGCATCATCATTGTGTCAAAAATAAACTAAATTATTTAATGTCTAAAAATTACAAATAAAATACCATTATGTAGGAAATCGTTTTAGATTTCTAATGAATAATTATAGTCTAATTTATCATATGTATAACCCTATATTAAAAATTATTTACTTCTTAAACTTTGATTTAAATTTTTTAACCCATCTTTAAATAAATTAATAATAAATGTCCTAGTCTAATCCAAGTGGGCCTAAATGGTTATATTTTCTTCTTAAGGTTGTTTTTGGTCGAATTAAACTTATCCAATAGAATTAGGACATGTGTTAGGGTAATAATAATATCATTTTTACCCTTAATTACCTTATTTACTTTTAACCGTGGTAAATAAAAATAAAAATTTACCATTCACCCAAAATTATTTTCATCTCATCGAACCACATTTTACTTACTGACATCAACCGTGACTCTCAGATTTTTGAAATTCCAATCATATAAGTGGTAAAATTATTTTTTATGTAAATTTGCAAATTCTCCTAGGAGGTGGGTAAAAGACGGTGAAAAGTTCAATAAAATTTTTATATATGTAAAATTATTATAAAATGACTCAAATGAATTACATTGAACTTATATAAGAGTTATGTATCAATTTTGACCTAAGATAAATTTAAATAAAACAAACAATTAATTAAATAAATATTCTGTTTTTAAATAGTAACCCAGTGTTTTCACTATTCATCAAAAATTGAAAGTTTCCAGAAAAATACCAAAATTTCACCCTAGGCTAATTTCGTTATTCCGAATCCAAAAATGAAGTCCATTTTTCAAAATAAAATTTACAAAATTTCAAAAAGTGGTTATTCCTATTCATAACAGCTAGTTTTAATAATATTTTAATAGCATCTCATTGTTTAGTGAAACTCAATATTGCGTACGACGCAAGCTATCAAGGAAGGTTGCGATTGCATGTAAAGAAAGCCAAGCTAGTGTTGTGAAATATTTCTTTGATGATTTATATAAAATAAAAACAAAATATTTCTTATAAAAGTCTCGGGTGTTACATTACCCCGTCATTGGGTAACTTATATTTATTTTATCCAATTGGATTCCTTGGATGGATTTATAAAAAATATCATTAATCAATTATTTATTTGAGGATTTTGGGAATTTTATTTGATAGATAATTTCCAAAATTAAGGTGCATGAATGTTTTGAATAAGGGGGAGATGTGGTGGCCTTTTATAAGGGAGGGAGGGGACACAATTGGCATTTTTGAAAAAAGGATTGGTGTACCCACATGTTTAACACCAAATTCATAAAAACAAAAAAATAATATAAGTTACATGGAGGAAATGTGGCCATAAAATTTATTTAGACAAGTTTCTATGTCATTTTGGCCGTTAATAATATGGTTTTGTCCCTTGTTAAGCTTAATTTTACTTTATGTTTTGTAATTAATGTTAATAATTTTCACTAATAGTTTTGGTCAAAAAATAAATTGATATTATTGGACTATAAATATTATAATGATTCAAACTTTGTATGTACACTTTTTAAAATTAATTACTATATCTAAAAAACTTATCTGTAATAATAAATCTATGTACGTAGTGAGAAATAATATTTTATCTGTGGGAATGTTTAATAGTTTATTAATATTTTATCTCTAAATTCGACAAAAAAATAATTGGAATGACCTACACTGAATTAATATATGTATTATTTATATTTATGAAATTGAGAAAACTTCAAATATTAATTTTCTATACTAATATATTAGATGAAGAAGAATTTATGAAGTAAAATTCACTATTTTCACAATTCACAAAAAATGATATTTTAAAAAAAATTACATTAATTAACAATAAGATAATTTTGATATTATGAATTTAAAAATTATTTTTATTAAATAATGTTTAATTTATATAAGTGTATAAATTTAATTTTATTATTGTTCATAGATGGAAATAAAGAACAATTAATTTATGGAAATATTGTTTCCAAACATATAAATACTTTACAAAAAATTATAATATTTTAATGTCGTTAAATTTTATTAAAAATAAAATAATTATAAATAATATTTAAAAACATTTTATTATCCTTCATATTGTTATGTTAAATTGATACTTTATAACTATATTTTTAAATTAATTATGAATAAAAAAATGTTGTTTTCTAGAAGCATCCCATGTCAATGTTACATATAACGCAAGACAATTTGATGTTTCATATAAATAAATCATTTTTTTGGGGATGGTATAATGAATTAAAAAAGTGTTATATCAAAAAATCTAATAATAAAATTGTTATTTTATAAAAAAAAGTTCTATATTCATTGTTGTGTGAAATAAATAATAACAAAAAGATTATATTATTTTTAAAAAATTTTAGAAAAACACTAGGGAGTTTGATTTAACCCCACTTAAAATAAATTTCCCCCTAAAAATTATTTAGGATTAACAATGGATTAATAAATTTATTTTACATTAATATAATGCATCATCATAAAAATGAACACTAAAAAATTATTTTAAAAACGTCATTTGTAACCATAATGGTAACCGAATGTAACTCATTACTGGGTTTCCACATAAGAGATCATAGGTCGAATGTGAAACCATTGACATGGAAGAGAAATATTACTATCAAGTTATGGAGAGAGTTATATAGATCATGGTTAGGATAAATTTAACAATCACAATGCCATAAATCATTGATGATATAAGGGTCTATTTTATTCATCATAAAATATGTTACTAGTTTAACCTTTCTAGTATCAAGATTCATTCCATAGAGTTGAAGAATTTTGATGAGATGATATTTTTACATTATTTAATTCCCTTAAAAAAGTAAAATATCACACGTTGGTCATGTATTAATCAATCCTTGCATCCCCTCTTTCTAAAAAGGGGAAGGTAAATTATTCTTTTCTGAAGCACTAATAATTAATGAGATCCATGTTAATTCATCCCATATCCCATCAGTTACCACCAACAAAATTTTCTTAGAGAAGGTCATCCAATATGAATAAATCCTCATGTGTTTAAATAAAATATTAATCTCAAAAACATCATCCAATGTATAACATAAATATTCTATAAGTGTTTAGCCTTATAACTCTTATCAATGATGAAAATCCAAATAATTAAAATGATGTTCAATAAACCATCTTAACACTAATCTCCCATATCATAATGTAACACTTGGTTGTCACATTTCATATATTTGAATACCCATAGTGTAAATTCTTTGGAAGCATGTTCATATCCTGATTTAACATAAACAAATTCAGGAAACATGAAGTCTTCCTTATTCCAATGATTGATATATATATTCATTAAGTCCAAGAAGTGGTAAAATTTTTCCCTGATAACATATACTACTTGCTCAACAAATCATTTACCTGTTATGAGGAAATCGACAACATAAAATTTAAATATTCATATCCAATATATCACTATCTCAACATCATGAATTATTTATGTTTTACCATCCCTAAAACAAAATATCACATTTAAATGAAATAAATTTTCTACCTCACCATCACTATTCATCATATCATTTCAAATACTATATGAAAAATTTACACTAAAAATAATTATATTCTTCAGGAATCATATATTACATTCATCTAATTTCATAACACATACACATTAATCATCCAAAATTTAATCTTAAAAAATTACTCAGGATTCAACAAACTGTTACTTAATAACTATTTCCTATAATATGAAATATTAATCATGTATTAAATTTTATGTAAATTAATTTAATCATTATTATCATCAAAACTATTTGAATGTCACATACCATTCATATGATGTTCTTGGTCACTTCATCATCATTAGTAAAACCATTTCTTATACCACACAAATGAATTTTTTCATGATCCTTCCACATAATTCATAAATTTTCCTAATTTCTATACATTCCACATTTAATGAAATAATCAATTGATAACCCCATAGGGATTCCAATAGTCCCATCCATTGTTTTAACTCAATTTTTCATTTTTCCATTGACCTTAAATTATTTTTTCCTTCTTTTACATAGTCTAAAAATTCATTTCTCTTCATGGGAATTCACATATGTGATTATTTCCACATTATTATCATTATGAAAAATGAATCGTCTTTCATCCATAGTCTCCATTACCCAAAATATCAGCGAATTCATTCTTTATCATTCTTAGTGAATCCAAGATTTGGTTGAGGTACATGTTGTTAATAATGTTTTGTAGAAAATAATGAGGCATGATCAAAACATCCCTCACTCTAGTGACCATATCATTTGAATTTTCATCAAAACATTATCCATCCCATTTAAGGTTATACTCGTTTTACCTTGTTCTTTAAATTGACTAAACACAAAAAGAATTAAGTAAAATCATTTATCACATATAAGAACAATATAATCATTAAACCCACCTTAATTGATGTTAAAATTATGGTATATTTTATAATATATGGTAGAATTAGTTTATACGATGTTATTCACAGACATTTAATTATTAAATCTTGTATGACAGTTCTTGATGTGTTTCTAAATTCACAAAGAAAATCCCCTAGGAGTGTCAATCTAGGTGCACAGAAAGGCACATCGTTGTATACACAATTATGCTCGATTCTGGCCCGATGAACTTTAAAAGAATTTTTACTTCTAGGTACATCTATTCCAGAACCATGTCTACAAAAAGTATGCCTAAATTAATGTATTTGTAGGAATCCAATTTCTGTATCGTTTAAATAAATGAATGACATTTTATTATATTTTCATCATACTTAAACATAACCTTTGAAAAATCCAGATACATATTCTTATAAATATTCCATGAGATATCACTAAGGTTTTCTCATCCTATTTTCAAGAGTATAACTAAATATTTTCCTTAATAAAAACTATATCTAACCTATATTTGCATATAATAACATTGCATCAGCTTCTCTAAATTATTAATAAATAATAAAAATAGATGACTAATAATATTGAATGTCTAATGCCTTTAGGAAGATGAAAATTAAATTTTGGTACATGAGTGACCTATATTATCTCCGACTAGGTTATCCAATACTCTCTCTTATCTTAGACATATCGTACCTAGAAAACGTTCATCACGTTGTGAATAAGATATTAAAATCGGTGATCTCATATTCTCAGTAATGGTAAATAAGGGAAATATGTAATCATAAACATGTGAATAAATGTATGATAATGTGATCATAACATTAGAAGATAATTCCCTACCAATAAAATATTATATTTATTCATCATGAAATAAATAATGGTAGTTAAAAATAAATGGATCATAAGGGAAAATGAGAATAATCCATGGGTGAATAAAAAAAGAATACGTCATATAATTTGTGGCACACACATAATCATATAAAAACTCTATTCTTAATAGTCAAGTCATCACTGATAAGGCCATCATTGCAATATGGTTTTACTCCATAAACAATATTATAATTCACGGTTCACTCCTATAAGAATTTTAGGAGTCATGATTTACTCCCAGTACTATCTTAGTAGTCAGGGAACACTCTCAAGGCCTTCTTAGTAGAAAAATACATTTATGCCAATCTTACGAGAAATAAATCATCAACCAATTCATTTGAGGGAGATATAGGTCCCAACCATATCATAATGAAATCATTCATAAGTGTGCCATGAGACCACAAACATTAATCATAACGTAACCCACAATATGAAATTGGTATAATAAACTTGTAATAATATCCTAACATGTGGGAAAGTGATAGGTTTCATAATCATTTCATCAATGTGTAGCCTATGGAATGAAATGGGTTTCATTGACATATAACATGTGAAGGAGACAAATATTTCATAGACATAGAACATGTGAAAGAGAAAATAATTTAATTAACATAATACCCAAGAATGAAAAATGGAATCAATTAATATATAACATGTGGAATGAAGCAGGTTTCCAAAGCATGTACCTCATGGAAGAGAAATGAGTTTCTTAAACATCATGCTATTATGACATAACCCATTTACCAAATATTACGAATAGAACCTTTTGATAATTTAAAATAAAATAAAGAGTTAATGTAATGTATTTATTCTATGGTTGAAAATAAATTGGTAATATAAAGTTAAATTTTTTTAGTGAAAATATAATTTATTATATAAAAACTATATTTTAAAACAAAAATTATTTTTGAAAACATATTTCTAAAAATACATTGAAATAGTAAAAATAAGGCATGAAATTATTTTGATGTAAATTTCAAATTAAAACATATAATAAAATGTTGAAAACATTTTTCAAAATAGTTTCCATGAAAATTAAATCAAAACATATAAAATATGATTAAAAGTAGTTAAATTAATTTCATTCAAAAACAAACTTTTCCAAACATAAAAAAATGTATTGAAAATAATTTATAACTCTTGGAAAAAAAAATCTTCAAAATCACATTCATCAAAATAAACTATGAAAAAATGAACATCACGAATATTAAGAAAATTATTTGATGGATAAAAATAATTCTTTTATATTTTAAAATAATTTATAAGGGAATTATAGATATGAAGGTGGTTAAATACTTACATGCCTAACATTCCTTTTACAATGATTGTTTTTAGAAAAGTTTCTCGACAATAAAACGACAAGAAGATAAATATTTAAAATCCATTTTAAAAAAAATTAAAACATTGGTATAAATGTTTTTAAAGATCATAGTATAGTAGTAGAATATTGTATGAAACACTTTATGAAAGCAAGGTTTTGATGGAAAAATTATCTGGGTGAAATGAAGGTAAAAATAAGACTCTTTAAAAAAACACAATATTTATCATATTATATAAAAAATGAGCAGAACAATGGTACCATTTTTTGGATATAAAATGAAAAACCATTGGCTAAGAAACCTGATTAGAGTCCTTGATATATTTTTAATACAATTTCATCAATCAAAGAACAGTCATATACAATCTGGATAAACTATGATATTGTCGCTATAAACCATTACATATTTATAACATTGAATCATAAAAAATAGAAATAATAACATCACATGAAACACAATATATCATGTATATAATTAGATTCATTATATAAAATGTCATAGAATGTATATAAATCTCGTAGAAAAATATAGGTACATAAAATGGCATGTGTCTCAAAGAAAGAAATTTGAGACAAAATTTCATTACTGATTTGGTAACTATTTCAACATTAACCCCTGAAAGAATGAAAATATGATGTATATGTAAATAACCATATATTTAATTATAAAAATAATAGAATACATCCAAGGTAATTATACTGACAACAAAATATAAATTAATGGTGAGTAAGGCATGTATCTCATGGAAATAAAAAGTGAGTTAAAATTTCCTTACCTCATGTATTTACACTGATTATACTAATACAAACCTATTGTATAACAAATAGAATTTTTTTAAACAATTTAAATATAAATATTCATACATATAATACCGTATATGTATTTAATATTATTTTATATTACCTTCTTAATAAGAGTACCAATTTATGGTTCCACTTCAGGTAATATTCCCTTTGTTTTTTGTGCGTGTTTTGAATTATCATTCATGATCCTCTTACTAAATTCATAACTTGAATAAATAAATAATTTAAAACATGAATTAAATATAATATATTTTATGTATATATACATTTATAATAATATATAAAAGACATATATATGAAATAGAATACACCAATCATGGAGAAAGTATGGTTTAAATAGCATTAACAATGTTTCGATTTTTCTGGTGTGTTGAAAGAAAAAAATTAAATGAAATATATATATATATATATAGTATCATTAAATTAGAATTTTTTTTTAATAGATATAATATAATTTAAAAAACCCATACATGATACATTTAATGTATTGTGTGAACGAATCACATCGCTTTGAGGAGGCAGAAGTCCACAATTCCACAAATGATGTTATCGTATTTACATATAATGAAAAACATGAGAGTAAGATTTATATAATAAATATAAAATTATAAATACATCATAAATAATATATATATATATATATATATATATATATTTATATCATATAAAAATAGAGTGTCGATCATAATTCTCAACTATCAGCATCATCATCATCATTATTTATTTAAAATGGAGGGAAAAACACAACGAAAGAAAAGATATAGGGGTGTCTAAAATAATGTAGGCCAAGGGAGTCCCCTATTGCCATATTTTCTCCCTCAGGTGTCAACTGGTTTGGGTTGGTGAAACCTATCGTATGTGATCCATGGGATATAAGAAAATGGATGTCTGTGTAAATGTATATAGAAACCATAATATAAAAAAATCATAGTATATTGACTATATTTAAGAAATTATTTGTTAATGGATTATGATTAATTGGTTTGGTGGAGCATGAAAATAAATGAATGGATCTTGAAGATTGTTGTTACCTCATCATTGAGTAACTCCTTTCTCTTTGCACCAAAGCTCTTCCTTGGATATCTTTAATCCCAAAGGGATGCTAAAAAGAGTAATGGAGGGATTTCGTATGATTATTTGGATGATATTGGCCAAACCAAAGTGGATTGAGATTTATGAAGAAGGGGCTGAAGTGGTGGAAATTTATAAGGGTGGGAGGGTACAAACTGTATATTTTATGAATGAATTTAGGTGTACCCATGTTTTTACCAAAAAATTCATAAAATCAAATCCCAACACATGAATTAATGTTTAAGTAAAATATATGTCCCAAAAATAGGGGTTGGAGAAGTTTATATGTAAATTTTTCTCTTAATTTAAATGGTTAGTCCATTGATAAGCTTAATTTTACTTTAATCATTGTATTTAATTGTAATCAAATTCACTAATTTTTTTTGTAAAAAATAAAAATGATCATATTTAAAAAAAAGATAAGAATTACATCACCCATTTATGTGTCTTTTTAAAAAATTCATTTTAAATAAAAGGTAAAATTAAATGAAATATTAATCCCGTAGATGTGGTGAAAATGAGGGTTTTCAAATTGATATTGTTCAAACATTATATAAGATTTAATATCTAAATTCAAAATAAAAATGATTAAAATATCATAAATTGGATTTGTAGATGTATTATTGATATATTTTGACATTATAACTTAATTTTAATATAGTTAAACTATCCAAATATATTAGATGAAAATGCATTTATGAATTAAAATTTTATATTTTCCACCATTCAACCAACAATGATGTTTCCTAGAAAAATGCCAAAAAATTCACTATAAGAAAATATCGATATTATGAATTAAAATATTATGTTATTTTTTTCAGATTTAATTTTGAAAATAGTCTAAAATTTATTTTATTATTTTCACATAAGGACATAAAAAGATGTTTTTTGAGGAAATTATATTTCCAACCATATAATGACTTTACCAAAAAAAATATATGTTTTATCATCATATTGATTTATTTATATACACTAGTGGAGAAAACATTATTTACATCACCATTTTTTACATCGGTTATATATAACCGACGTGATAATCTGTGAAACGTGGTTTTTTACGTCGGTTATAAATTACCCAATGTAACAAATGTGGTGACTAGATTTTTAGCGTCGGTTATTTTAATAACTGAAGTTTAAAATCTCTCATGTTCGGTTTTTACGTTAGTTATCAAATAACAGACGTAAAAAATTAATGCTCGGGGGGTTTTTTAGGTCGGTTATAAAATAAATGACCTAACAAACCAAAGCGCGGGGGTTTTCTACATCGGTTATAAAATAACCGGCGTAAAAAACTAAAGCGTGGGGGGGTTTTTAACGTAGTTTATAAAATAATCGACGTAAAAAACTTGTAGATATCTCATTTATTACGTCGGTTATAAAATAACCGACGTAAAAAACCAAGGAGTGTGGGGTTTTTTACATCGTTTATTTGATAACTGACATAAGAAACGAGATATCTACGAGTTTTTTACGTCGGTTATAAAATAACCAAAGACAAAAACCAAAGTTTGGGGGGTTTTTTACATCGGTTATTTTATAACCGACGTAAAAAACGATATATCTACGTGTTATTTACGTCGGATATGTTCTAACCGACGTAAAAAACTATGATCTTTGATGTCTTTTTTACGTCAGTTATAGAATAACCGACGTAAAAAACTTTTTTAACGTCAGTTATTTTATAACTGACGTAAAAAAAGCCGTATCTGATACATTTATAACGTCGGTTATTATAATAACAAACATTATAAATGTAAAAACCAGTTTATAACATTGGTTATTAAATAACCAACGTTATAAAAACATTTAAAAATTTAACAACCCCTGGGGTTTGTCATCTATGAATTTTCATTCGACAGTCCGGTGGCTTGTCTCTCTCGCGCGATAAACCCTAATCGGGTCATTGATCTTGTTGCGTTAAACTCATTTTTCCTACAATGTTTATCATTTTTACTCTCCTCAGATCTATCATCTCAACTCCCAACACTCAAGTAAGCCTTCAACAAATTTATTTCGTTCGTTTTTTTCCTGGATAGTCTATATTTATATTTTGAGAATTTTGTTTGCTTTTTTTTGTTCGTTTTGTGTAATTTCAACTCGTTCGATTTTTGTGTGCTTTTTTTCTCAGATCTATCATCTCAACTCGTTTTGTGTTTTTTCAACTCACAATACAAAAGGAATTCCAAAACCCCCATTTCATTTAAGCCTTCAACTCGCAACACTATATTTTTGTGTGCTTTATTTCATTTGTTTTGCCTACATCATATATTTTTTGTGGTCCCAAATTTTTTTTGATGGATTTTGATATGTCTTTAATTTTATATATTCATTTAATCTTGAAATTGGGTGCTTTTAATGTGTGACTCTTAGGTTAATATTTGGGGGTATTTTATAACCTATGAAAGTGATTCATTAATTTTGAAAGGGGAATCCAATTATGGTTTTTTAATTTTTTGTTGTCATGTGGGCCTTAAAAGGGGGGGATTTAATGGGTGTTATTTGTAAAACCTTGTCACACTTCTTGAAGGTTTTTTATGAAAATGTTTGTTTTTCATGTGTATTGTATTTGACATTATTTGAGGTAAATTATTAAAATATGGGGGTGGTTTAATAAATGTGTATTGAGCTGAAATTTATATTTAGGATTTGTATTGGTATGATTTTTTTCTTGAATGGGGGTTTTGGAATGTCTTTTGTGTGCAATAAATAGTTGTTCCTCTTGGGATTGTTTTATGAAAATTGAAAATGATTTAGTGAGTTAAAAAAGTGATAAAATGGTGTAAATGAAATATTTTGGCGATTTTATTCACCTAATAAGGGTATTTGAAATGTAAATAGGTGATTTAAGATGTCAAATATTTTTCGAATGTTTATAAATTGAGGAATTGTTTTATTAAATTGTGATGTTGGTGCGAAACATGTTTTTGGACTATTTTTTGTGACTTTTTTGATAAAATAAATAATGATATCAGTTATCAAGAAACTTATGATCATTTAAATATTTAAATATCAATGATAATTTTTAATTATCATACGATCATTTAAGTAGCCATATTTAATAATATTTAATTCCAACTATTTCATGCTGAAGTTTATATTTAATGCATGTGTTTTTCATTGTTCACCATCCCTAGTTTTATAAGTAAACCATTGTTTTGGGGGTTTTCCGGGGGGGTGGGGGGCTGTCCAGAGGGTTGGGGGTGTCCAAGGGGGTGGGTGGGTGTGGGGGGTTGTCCAAGGTGGTGGAGGCCTGTTCAGATGGTTTTGGGGGTTGTCCGGGGGGGGGGGTGCTGTCCAGAGGGTTGGGTGGTGTCCAGGGGGTGTCCAAGGGGGAATGGGGTGGGGGGTGGTGTCCAGGATGTGTGGGGGTGCTGTCTCGAGGGGTGGGGTGTAGTCCAGGGGGTGGGGGGTTGTCCACAGGGTTGGGGGGGGGGGTGTCCAGTGGGGTGTCCAAGGGGGTATGGGTGGGAGTGTTGTCTAGAGGGATGGGGGTTGTCCACGGGGGTGGAGCCATGTCCAGAGGGTTTTGGGGGTTGTCTGAGGGGTGGGGGGCTGTCCAGAGGGTTGGGTGGTGTCCAGGGGTGTTTGGATTTACATTGTAATTTTCTCCATCTGAGTTTTTATTTTAAATATGATTTGATTCTCAGGTTTACCCCATTCTCTCCAATTTTCTATCAACCATGTAGGTTCCATGGTTTTCTTTTATTCAATGGAATTTAAAACTATTATATCTAACTATATTTTCTTTTAATAATAATATTCAAGCATATTTTTTTAAGTACGCATAGATTTGTTTTATATTTCAAAATTGTTTTACATTCAAATTATGATTGTTTTCATATAATGTTATATTTGTCTTATCTTAAAAATATATATATATATTTGATATTTTTTATAGGTAATAATGAGTTGAAGTTGGATTACGGAACATCGAATGAGCAATGAATATGAGGAAGGTGTTGATGCATTTTTGGAATTTTCTAAACAAAATGTTCTAAGTAGTGACATTTTTTCTTTCCATGTCTGAAATTTTTGAATATGAAGAAGTTGAAAACTAGAGAGATAAAAGATCATATGATATGTCTTGGTTTTAATCCGAGTTATAGCCCTTGGATTTGGCACGGTGAAATTGGACGAAATGTAACTGATGATAATGATTCACAAGATGGTAACTCCGATGGAATTGAAGAAATGATTTGCGATATTGTAGCAGAAGAAATTGAGATAGAACCGACAGTTGCGCGTATATATGGTGATGCTGAAAACCCATTATATCCAGGTTTTACAAATTTTACGGTTTTTTCGACGGTGTTAAGATTGATTGACCTGAAGGCGATACATGGATGGAGTGACAGAAGTTTTACAGAGCTGTTATAATTGATGAAAGACATTCTTCAAAAAGATAACGATCTTCCAAATTCTCATTACAAGGCCATGAAAATATTATGCTCGATGGGATTGGGATACAAGAAAATACATGCATGTCCGATTGACTGCATTATATATAGGAAGAAATATGTATTTTTGTCATAGTGTCCTAAATGTGGGACATCACGGTATAAGGTGAAAGAGAAATCATAGGCTGATGTAGAGATTACAAAGCTCCCTGTATAGGTATTTTGGTATCTTCCTATATTTAATCATTTCAAACGTTTATTTTCTAATTCACATGATGAAAAAAGGTTAAGATGGCATGCTGATGAGCGGGTATGTGATGGAAAAATACATCATCTAGTGGATTGTCCATAATGGAAGAAAATTGATGCACAATACTCTACATTTTGAAATGAAATAAAAAATATCAGATTAGGGTTGTGCACAGATGGAATGAATCCATACCGAACCCTCAGTAGCACACATAGTTCATGGCCTGTTTTATTTGAAATTTACAACCTCTCTCCTGATGTTTGTATGAAGCGCAAATATGTCTTGTTGAGTATAATGATCACAGGTCCAAAGCAACCCTACAATTATATTGATATTAACTTGTCACCGTTGATTGATGATTTGAAACTATTATGGGATGATGGTATTAGGGTGTATGATTCTTATAAAATGGAATATTTTCAACTATATCCAGTGCTTCTGTTCACTATAAATGACTTCCCAGTGTATGGAAATTTGTCTCCATACAGTGTTAAATGGCATAAAGCATGTCCAATTTGCGAACAACAGACGTTATATTGTCAATTACATCATGGGATGAAAACTGTGTACATGGGTCATCGAAAGTATTTTCCCCTGGATCACCCTTATAGAAGACTACAAAAGGTATTCAATGGCTCACAAGAATTTGATACTGCTCCAAAACCTTTATCACTAGATCTTTATTTTGAGTGGGTGAAAAACCTTGATGTGACATTGGGAAAGACACAGAAATCTGGTAATGATAGACATATTTGAAAGAAAAGGTCAATATTTTTTGAGCTACCATATTAGAGGTATCATGAAGTTAATCATAATATTGATGTCATGCACATGGAGAAGAATATATGTGATTGTTTGATTGGAACATTGTTAGATATTAAAGGAAACACTAAATATAGATTGAATACAAGATTAGACTTACTATAAATGGGAATACCTTTGGATTTAGCTCCAACTCCTAAAGGAAGACGAACATTTCTTCCCCCGGCTTATCATACATTATCGAAGAGGGAGAAAATTAGCTTTTGTCTGTGTCTTCATTATATCAAAGTGCCTCAAGGTTATTCTTCAAATGTAAAAAATTATGTCTCATTGAAGGACTTAAAGTTGATAGGTCTGTAATCACATGATTGTCACGTCATGCTGCAGCGAATTCTACCAGTTGCATTGCGTGGAATATTTCCCTTTCGTGTCAGAAAGACTATAATGAAGTTGTGTTATTTTTTCAATTAAATTTGTAACAAGGCGATTGATGTGAATGCTTTGAAAATTTTGGAAAAGGATGCAATTTTTATACTTTGTCAATTGTAAATGTATTTTCCTCCAACTTTTTTGTTATAATTGTGCATTTAATGTTTCATCTGGTTCGAGAAATAAAGTTTTGTGGACCTTTATATCTTCGTTGGATGTATCCTTTTGAAAGGTATATGAAAATATTAAAGGGGTATGTTAAAAATCCATATCGACCTGAAGCCTCCATTATTTAAAAGTATATTTCTGAGGAGGTAGCAGAGTTTTGTACGGGCTACTTACATGCGACGCTACACATAGGTCTGCCTCCATCTCGCCATGAATGAGTTAATAATGAGGGAAAGGGGATTCTTGTCTTGAATGTCAAATCATTGTCAGCTGAGTAGATGAAGAAGTTAGAATCATAGATCTTGAATATCATAGCTGATTCTCAACCATATATCACATTTCATATTAATGAGTTAAAACAATGTAATCCAAAGAAGAAAGAAATGTGGATTTTGAATGATCACAACAAAACTTCTTTGTCATGGATTAAAAAGACTTTTCTTGGTATATAAGATATATCAGAGACATTAAAATGGATAGTGGGTGGTCTATGTTTAAATGCGATAACATGGTCCAGTTATGACATTAATGGCTATACATTTCATACGAAAGCTCAAGATAACATAAGTGCAGTTCAGAATAGTGTTGAATCACTGTTTTTAAAAGCAAGTCATTTTTTTAGTGCTAAGGACAAAAACACAATTTCTGCATTAAGTGCATATTATGGTGTGATTGAAGACATATGGGAGGTTGATTACTTTAAAATTAAAGATCATATTTTTAAATGTAAATGGTTTATCAGTAACAACAGTGTCGGACACGATGAATTTGGAATGTCACATGTTAATCTGAATAGATTGGAAGACAGAGCTAATTCTTTTATAATGGCAACACATACAGAACAAATATTCTATGTAGTAGATCAATCAGATATGCTATGGGCTGTTGTTTTACAAGGGAAAAACAATATGTTGGTGAGGATGAAGTTGATGAAGATTCTTATTTATGTGAGATCCCTACTTCCATGGAAAGATGAACAGAACATAATGATGAGCATGTTGAAGACATGGTTTGTGCCATAAGGAACGATCATGATGATGGAATTTGGGATAACAATCCATTTGTACATTCCTATAATTATAGTTAAAATATTTTTATTTCTTGTTTACATTTATTTTCTTCATAATTGTTAGATATTGTAAGTTTTTTATTTATTAAAACATGTTTTAAAACAAAATAATTTTAAGATTTTGTTTGTATTATGTTTTTTTAGTTAACTTTATCATGTTTACCATTACATGAATTATATATCTATTTTTTTTCATTGAAAATTAATTTACCATGTTTACCAGGTTTACCAGGTTTACCATGTTGACCATATTGTCCATATTTACCATCTTTACCATCTTTACCATTGTTTAACAAGCTTACCATATTAACAATGTTAACTACTACGTATCTTAGTACACTTTTCTATTTTCTTATTACAGTAGTATTAAAATATTTTAATTTGTATATTTTTGAACTAACATTTGTTTTTTTTGATTTGAAGGATAATGACAGATCATTTAGTTGATCAACCACATGATTCTGGAGATGAGAATACTGGTCATACCTCTGGGGAGGAATATTCACATGCTCATATTAGAACAAAGAGTTCAAAGGATGGTAAACGTGGGTGCACACGTTTACCAAAATTATCAGTTGCCCATACGCAGGATCAGAGGATAGTCATTGAGTTTGATGATGATGATATTCTTAGAGGTCCAAATACAAAAGATTTTAATATTTTTGTAGCAACTCAGGCTAAGAGAGAAGTAAGAATTTTGTATGATGACTGGAGAAGTGTGGATAAATCGATAATCTAGCAGTTATGGGAGACGATTTTGGTAAGATCTTTTGCTATTGTTTGAATATTCTTTAAATGTTTCCAATATATATAATATCTTTAACCTCTTCTTTATCAAGTGAAAATTGATATTTATGACACTGGAGGAGTCAGGAAGAAATTCTTATCGTTGGCTTCCAAGAGATGGAGGGATTTCAAATCAACCCTCTCATCTGATTTCATTTATGGTCATAGGAGTCATGACAATCCATGTCGTATATATCACTTTATAGATGAAGACACATGGAGACAGTTTTATGAATGTATAAGAAAAGAGTCATTTTTTGTAAGGGCAGTGTAAACTTTTATAATATTTATAATATAAATGATCTTCGTAACGTTTTTTAATCATTTATTAATCTTAATTTACAGCAAACAACGAAAGCTCATCCCGAGATCCAATCTAAAAATGTATACCCTCATAGTTTATCTCGGGGAGGGTATGCATTATTGGAAGAACAAATGATGGGGGAAAAATTTACACAACTAAGAGCTGAGTCTTCAAGCTCTGGAGAGGTGGACCCTCCATCCTCTCCATCTAGACATGACTAATGGAAGAGAGCTCGGAAGGGGAAAAAAGGGTAATATCTTTGGTATGAATCGAGAATCGTAGCTGAGAGGATAAAATGATATATATTTTATTTAATTTAGTTAACTATTTTCATCATATAATTTCAATCATTACAGAAATGTTCAATTAATTAATATAGGACTCTCTTGAGGAGCAGAGTTCATAGGGGACATTTACAGCTACTGGGAGGGATGATTTTTTATCTGTAGCATTGGGATGTCCCAAACATCCTGGTCGTGTAAGAGGATATCCGGCAGGTGTATCGGTAAGAAAAGTGTTGCCACGTTCTTCAACATCAAACATTGTGGAAGTTTATAGGATGAAAAATTAATTCCATGGAGTCTGAAATTCATAATATTAATGCGATGATGGAGGACAAGATTAGAGCATCGATGCAATCTATGTTTGCAGACATGCAAAGACAATTTCAGACTGCAGCTCCCACTCCTCCACCTCCCCCTGCAGACCCCATTATTTATCCTCCACCTCCGCCAGTAGCTCCCACTCCCCGACCTCAACCTGCTGACCCCATTTTTTATCCTACTCCTCCGCCGTAGCTGCCTACTTATTGAGAGTTGTATGTTGATGATTCTCAACAGTATATAGTAGCATATGGGTTGGTATATTGTATAGTAGATACAGTTCATCATCAAAAATTAGAGGTAGAGAATCAGAGGGTCACTGTACAGGATATTATAGATAGATCAGCTCTGGTACCATTACCTACAGATGAGTTGGTGACAATTGGACATAGTATCGACCATTTTTTAATTTGGTCATCCAGACTTCTTTGACTAATTACCATAGAGGTATGAATGTTATATCTTTAATTTTATTTTTTTATTAAAGTTTTTTTATCATTTGAATACTAATATATTTTTCAATTTATTTTTACAGGAATACTTCAAAGGTAAAGAAATACCGTATAGACAACAACAAAGGCAAATTGCTATGACATTAAATAGAGAATCCAGTAGTCTTGACAGATTGTCAAGATATTCATATTTGTTGGCGGATCATTATGAGATTCTAATGGAATATCATGTTTGTGGAAATGAAATAAATGTGGGGATTATGAAAACTGATATCATGGATCTGGTTACTGGAGATATGTTGGGCATCAACGTGGTGAAACTTTTTTCCATGTACGACTTAACACCTTTTCCCTGCATTATATTTATTAAAAATGTATACTTATGTCTATTTTGTATTAGGTATCTTTATAATATTTGTTATAGGAATGAGTAGACCGATGTATATGGATTCATGGACCCACAATTTATTTCCCCTGAAGCATGTGCATTGGATGAGGAGCAAAGAATGGTATATATTTCTGAAAGATTTGAAAATAATATAGTCACACAATGTTGGATGATTCCTTTTTGTGAGAGGTATGAAACACATCTCTCTCAAAGTGTTAATTATCTTTTTACATAAAAAACCACTAACATTATATTTACTTTTATCAGTGATCATTGAATGTTAGGGGTTTTTTCCAAAGGGAGAATGAACTTTATTGGATATGCTCTGTCCATGATGATGTGTGGGAAAGTTTTAAGAATATATTGGAAAAGTAAGTTTCAATTTCTCAATAGTTTTATATATTATAATGAATTTTAAATTTACCCCATTAGTATTATTTTCTAACAGGGCATGGTTCTACTTTCAAAAAAATGCAAAGAAAATGAATTCAAAGATAAAATATGTAAATGCGAAGGTAAATATCCATTTATAATTTGTACTTTTTGTTTTATTACATTAAAATAATATATTGAATTTACACTGATTCAAACAGTATTGTCATGAAAAAAAAGGCGTCATCGAATGCGGATATTATATGTTATGATTTATGTATGAAATAATAACAACTTGGACATGTGTGAATTTTGACCTGTTAAGATTTCTTCTTAAACATTGCCATAATATTTCAATTTGATTTACTCCTTATACACGTTAACTACTATCATTTTCATTCGTAGCTTTTTGATGACACTCAACCCTATATTGCTGAAGATATCAAACAACTACAAGTGGAGTGGTCAAATTATTTTACAGGTTTGATTAAATTTTAGTTGTTTGTAATGTAAAATTTAATTTTGAATATTGTCGTTGTAATTGTGTATTTGGTAGTAGTTTAGGTTGGATTTAGTTTCTTTTTTGAAGTTGATAGTGTAAGTTTTAAATGATATATATGTGAATGTTTCATTTTTCTCTACTTCTTGTTTAGGTCTACTTATTATGGTTATTTTGGAATGGATTCTGGTCTGGGGGGAGGGTTTTCAAGGGTGTGGGGGGGTGTTTATTGGGGTTGGGGGTGTCCAGGGGTCTAGGAGGGTTTTCCGGTGGGGTGGGGAGTTTTCGAGGGGTGTTTGGGTCTGTCCAGGGGTTGGGGGGTAGTCCAGGGGTGTGGTGGGGGCTCCAATGCGGTGGGGGAGGGATGTACAGGGTGTGGGGGGTATACATGAGGGTGGTGGGGGGGGGGGGTTTCCCGGGTGTTTGGAGCTGTCCAGATGGTTGGGGGAAATCCAGGGGTGTGGTGGGGGTTGTCATGTGGGGTGAGGGGGTGCTGTTCAGGAGGGTGGGGGTTGTAGAGGGGTGTTTGGGGCTGTCCAGGGGGTCAGGGGCAGTCCAGGGGTGTGGTGGGGGCTCCAATGGGGTGGGGGAGGGTTGTCTAGGGTATGGGGGTATACATGAGGATGGGGGGGTTGTCCCGGGGTGTTTGGAGCTGCCCAGGGGGTCAGGGGGGCAGTCCAGGGGTGTGGTGGGGGCTGTCAAGTGGGGTGAGGGGGTGAGGGGGTGCTGTTCAGGAAGGTGGGGGTGTTGTCGAGGGGTGTTTCAAGAAGTCCAGGGGGTCGGGGTAGTCCAGGGGTGTGGTGGGGGCTGTCATGTGGGGTGATGGGTTGAGGGGGTGCTGTTCAGAAGGGTGGGGGGTTGTCTATGGGTGTTTGGGGCTATCCATGGGGTCGGGGGGCAGTCTAGGGGTGTGGTGGGAGCTCCAATGGGGTGGGGGAGGGATGTACAGGGGGTATACATGAGGGTGGGGGCTATCAAGTGGGTATGTTTTATATGTTATCAATGTAAATGCTTATATTTTCTTTAGTTCAAGTTTTGATCTTTTGTTTTTGTGGTACGAATTATTGATTTGGTTTCTGGTTGATTTTGGGGGAGAGAAGAGGATTGGAGTGGATTTTTTTTTAAAAAAATATGTTTTTCACATTAGTTATTTTATAACCGACATGATAAAGAAATTGAGAAGCGTTTATCACATCGGTTTTTTTCATAACCGACGTGATAAACATCTGTGGCATGGTTTATCATGTCAGTTATGTAATAACTGATGTGATAAATGACCAAGGAAATGATTTATCACATCGGTTAATCAATAAAAGACGTGATAAACCATAGCCTAGGAGTTTATCACTTCGGTTATTCAATAACCGGTGTGATAATGTCACCCGCACGTATTTATGACGTCAGTTATTGTATAACCGATGTGATAAAGCCCCCCCCCAGGTTTGTCACGGTGGTTATATAATATCTGGCATTATAAACCCCGCCCCCTTGGGTTTTTTCACGTCGATTATTAAGTAACCGACGTGATAAAAACCGCGATGTTATGTATGTTACATCGATTTTTAAATAACTAACATAAAAAACATTATTTATAATGTTTTCCGTAATAACATCCGCTAAAACCCAACGTAAAAAATGAAAAATAACCGACATAAATATCGTTTTCTGCACTGGTGATAAAACCATCACTAATAATATTTAATATTTTTTGTTAGTGTTCATATTATTATGATAAATTTCTGTTTTATCAATATATCAATTAATTAATTATAAATAAAATCAGGATGTTTCGTAGAAACTCAGTTTTTAGTATAATGAATGCTAAGTCAGTTTAGTGTGTTTCGAAAGACAATTCAGTGTTCTGTATAGGGAAAACATATCTTGATGTATCATATAGTAAAATATTATCTTCGTGTTGCATTAAAATAAAAAAAATCTTGGTTATTTGATATAAAATAATCTATATTTTGTGTTTCTTGAAATGTAACATATCAAATGAATAAATCATCTAAGTGAAATAATTATCACCTATACATTTTCTGTTACAAGATGTAATGGAAAGGGTAATGTAAAATAATTCAAATAAATATATCACAAAAAATTTATATAAACACAATTTTATCATGATATGGGATTTTAATCATGATCAAATAACTTATATGATGTCACTATGAATTATAAAATTTATAGGATGGTGCTAAATATATCTGAAGAATTTATGGTAATATAATCATTCATGTCATAATTTATGATTAGACAGAATTTTTATTAGGATATAAAAGATGATATTTAATGAAATGATATATGAAAAATGATAAGTAACTTATTACATTTTTATGGGTATCATAATAAATCCACATTTGTAGTTATATAATTTTTTTCTTTATAGAGGGGAATTCACAATACATTTGATGCTAGTTTACATATGTTGATATATTTATCATGTATAAAATGGATATGATAAGACTTAATTTATTATTTAGAAAAAATTAACTTTATCATAAAATATTATAGTTAAATATAATGATTTTTATTTATTAAAGTTTTATATATTCATAGTGATGAAATCATCACTAATGATTGAATTAATATCTTCCATGAGAGTTATGTTCTTAAGTAATTATAAATTAATTTTAATAGGTAGGTTTTATATTATTAATGATAGAGTTCTATTATGAATGAGTATATATTGATATGGTTTTATATTGTGATTGATTGTTTATCTTATGACATATTTCTGTTTTTTGGAAATTAGTGAATATGTAAGGAAACTAGTATAATGGGGAGATATTATGATTATAAAAAAATACCTTAATACATAATTTTATAAATATTTTGATTTTTTAGGCATTCTAGTGTCCATATATTTATATATAAATAATTGGTCGAAAGTATTAGGGAGTAAATATTTAAAATTTAGTCAAAAAAATTTAATAAAAAAATTTTCATCAATGTAATATCATAAAATATATTAAAAATTAAATGAAAACTAAATTTTTTTGAAACAGTATATATTTAAAATTATTTAAAATATCTTTTTTTTTAAAAAAAATTAATCATAATATTTTTTTTCTAGTATATTTAATTGCACTATTTTATATTTTATACCTAAAATAATAATTAATGGATGAATTGATGTGGTCATAGATTCTTGAATGTTCTTTATTCTCAGTAAGTTAACCATTGAAATTATATTATAAAAAATAGTCAATGTTTTAGTTTTTAGGATCTATTTATGTAACATTTATAAAACATTTAATTTAATCAAATAGGTATGGAATGGAACCAAAAATATGGAATACCAATTCATTATATATTAATTTTCAATGACTAGTAATCACTTATTCTTATACAATAACGATCTCTTAAAACCATATATGTAGACAATATGGGGACCACAAAGTGTTTGTTAACATGTTCCACCTTAATAATAATGACTAAAACTCTATTATATGGGGGTTATAATACAGTGGACATACATTCATACATTTATTATCAATAACAGGTGATGTCATGAGTATGAACATGAACCAGTTAAAAGTACTGGTACTAACTAGTTTCAATATCACTTCCACATCACAAACTACTCCTACCACCGAATGATCATTGAAAATTGTTTGATCCTCCTAAAATAATCCATATATATATATATATCATATTCAATAATCGTTTATTGTAATATCCCATTAATTATTTCAGAAATTCTTATTCTTCGATGAAGTAAAATAACGATTCACCTTTTTTCAAAAAAAAAATTTATCCTTCAAAATTATTCAGTTTTTATTATTTATATTTAATAAATATTAATATAAACTATTCTTCATTATATTAATATAGAAAAATCCCTTGAATCTTATAAATATCTTGTTATTTTAATTATTCTATAAATAATAATTCATTGAATTTGAACATTCTTTGTTTTTCTCAAACACTATAACTTATTCTTCACGTGATAATTCAATTATTGTGGTTTTATGAACCTTATAATTCTCAATGATAAATATTTAGCCATTTCAGTATAAGGGATTTTAGATTAATAATATATCTTGCTTATTGGATCACATTTGGTAGCAATGATCTCTATGAACATATCATTTATCACATGCATGAGATGTTGATCCATCATTAATGATATAAAACACATGTTTTCACTAATGAGTCACCATGGATTAAAATATGATGTGTATGTGTCTCATCATTTCATGGAAGTGTTTTTCTAATAATACACAAAACATTATAGCATGGGGTCGATTGAAATGTAATTTTCTAACAATACTCTAAATAAATATTTTTCTTACAATATGGTCTCAATATTATTTCCATCCTGAAACACATCAACCAACAATTCTACTTCTCTACTATGAATAAATAACCTTACATAACTATTATAAATTATTAAAAACATATACTCAAATATATAAAATCATTGTATAGGTTCTAAATTACCTTGATATAGCCAGTGTAATTCTAGTGCACCCTTTACAAAATTTGTCAGCCATTATCACAAACATTCAGAGCCCAATAGTACCTAAAACCATCCTAATCATAGCTATACCCACATGAATCACACATTCACATACAATATAGTGTCACATTCCCCAAATAATCTAAAATTTCTAAATATGGCAGTGAAAAATGGTTCTTATTTTATTTTTTCAAATAAACATACATTTATAATAAATGAAAAATTTATTGAGCCATGAAATGACATATTCATTACAACCATGGTGAATATTCCATCATATTTTTGGAATTATCCCAATAATTATTAGATATTCTTATACTCTTATTTATAAATTTTCAACAACTAAATTTAACTACAATACTTATCTAAGGGAGCTCCATTAATGGTATCCTATCTTCACATGTATCTAATAGATAAACATTCAATCATGTACAATACATCAAATATATAATCATTTGGATATATTCAATATTCCATAAAGTTTTACTGATATCATTTCTACATCTTCAATAGTTTTTATTAAGAATAAAAATAATAAAAAATCATTACATGAAATAAATATTTAAAAAAAACCTGACATCATTTTTGGGGACTCAATAATCATCCCCTTAAGATTTCTTTCAATAAATCATCATTTTTATACGCAATATAAACAATATAAAAAAATGGTTACTATGATTAGAATAAATTCTAATCAACTGATAAAAAATTTTCATGAAATGATCATATCTATGTCAACATGATCAAGATTATTGTAGAAAAAAGGTGATTAAAACAATAATTAATGTTGTACATTATATAACAAATCTCAAACATATATGATCATAATAAAATAATATACAAAACTCATGAAGTGATAAACTAGGTCCCATGTAAAATAGATTTCTAGGTTTTAGGGTTACATGACTGCAACACAATAGAGATTATTTAGAAATTTAATGAATTGTTCGTCATGATGTAATTTTATTTTGTTCATAGGTTTGTGGACATGTTATGTTTCAGGTGTTGGTTCACACAGAACCAATAAATGTGACTCTCAAAAATAATATAATGTTATGACTGAGTGAAAAAAAACCAACAGTAAATTATTTCCCATATTTATTCCCCCACTGAGAAACAGACATATTAAAATCACTTCACATGATATTAAATTTTTTTTGATCCCATATAATTATCATCTTCTAAAAAAATAAATAATATTTAATAGAAGTGAGAACTCTATCAATTTCAATATCTTCGTCTCGAGGTGTGTACGATGCACGCAATTATAGCCTTAAATGTTCATAACTCTCAGTAATAAAAATATTCATTAAAATATCAACATTCTAATTGGTGGATGTAATAAATAATAACTTCATAATATAATATTCAACCATCACCATTGAGAAATGATATTTTATATCATGATATTTTGACATCGACCAGTTAACCTGAATTTTTTTAAGATTTTTTTCTCATTGAATGTCAAAAGTCACAATCTTTCTGTATCAAAATTGATCAGTTAATTTACCAATTTTTCTTCTTATCCACAACATCAAAATGTTTACCTATCTAGTAGCATCATATTTTGACTATGTGAAGCTCAATGTGATTACAGATTTTTATTTTAATTCCATCAAACACATTTATATTTTACAAACTGTATTTCCTATGAAGGTTATGTTATATAATCTATATATCAATTAATATCAATATCTTAGAATCAATTCAAATACACCTATCTTTCCTTCTTGTGTAGTAGTAAAAATATGGAAGTATCAGAAGTATATTTAATAATTCTTTTCCTTCCAATGGCCTGAAGGCCTTCATTTTTTATTGATTTTTGATAATCCACCTTTCAAGGGGTTAGGTGGAACCATTACAAGGCCCGTAGGTGTAGCTATAAATGTCATATAGGCCTTATATAAATCTATTGCCCGTAGGCTTCAAACATTACATGCAACATTGACTCACTAATTTTAACATCTCCTCCCCATCATCTTAATTGTGAAATAAGCTCTCCACCTTTGCGTGGCTATTCGGCTAGGCTTTCCCCTGCATGCACAGGATTGTCCTGATGGTAGGTGTCATACCCTCTCATTCTTGCAAACCGTTTAGCTTCTACTATGGTTAATGCTCTTTACTTCACCACATTCTAAAGGTTGTTCCTTATAGGTTTTCTAGTTTTTATCTTCACTTAAGGTGGATCGAAAGCCTTGAGGTTTCCCAGAGGCCTTACTGACTCGAAGGCCTAGGTGGCCTGAAGTCCTTAAAGGACATGGGAACCAAATAGGTGGCTCGAAGGCCCAAACGAGGGAATATTCCTAGCTGTTACGATGCCAAAATGTACTAGATATAGTTCCTGCTATAGTACATGCTACAGTTATGCACAGTTCTTACTACAGTACCTACTATAGTACCTGATATAGTTACTGCTATAGTTCCTTCTATAGTACTTCTATAGTACCCAGAAATTACCCTCCGCCTGGATTTTATCACAGTTCTCTTGGATGCACTTAAAGAGTCCTCACCATTTGTGCTGAGGCTCATGTGCTAAAAATTCATTTCATTCTAGGAATATTAGATTCCGTAATATTATTCCCAAACCTAGAACAAAGAGTAAAAGTGAATAAAATATCTATTCCTTATGTATATATATGAATGATACATCCAATAAGTAATTTGAATATCTTCTTTATTACATTTCCTTGATAATGAAAAATATATTTTTAATCACATATATATGATTAGGTTATCCGCTTTCTTACAAAATTATAATAATCTTTGACAGGTCATTTAAAAAAAATAGTAAAATGATAACATAAAAAGATACACTAGGGATTTTTCATTCTTAATATAAACATCATATCTCCATGACCTAACATATAAAATTTATTCTTCATTTTTTTCAAAAATCATCACATGGTTTTTCTTTATCATCAAGAAAAATGATATCCTCAACAGTCTCTTTCGCAATTATTTATGTGGGGTAGAAATTATTTATATAATGGTGGATTTTCACATGTCCCTTATTTAACTTCACTCTTCTAAAATATTCATGAGGAATAATGTTAAAATATCTTGGACCAGTCATTAGTCCATAAAGATCCTTATTTTATTGGATATATTTTCTACCATCACCCAAAATTTAAAACCCCTTAGACTATACCATATAAAGTTCCTCATTTAGTTCAATATTTTAAAATATTTTTAAATCCATATATTTTAAACAACATTATTTGATAATTTTCTAGAATGAAAAATTCACATTGTTTCATGTCTATAAACATGATAAATAATATCAACAAAATCAATGTCATATACTTTTGAATAAACAAAACCAACATGTCTGTATTTATTAATTACACATCATTATTCCAAATTAATTTTGTTCTATAACAAAAATTTGGTTATAATAAAATAATTTTTAATTGGTTATTGGGTCAATAAATTAATTTCATTCTTCCCTAACTAGCTTAGTTCCATATTCATTGTTTTCATCCATACATTGTGTTCATAATCTGTAGTAACACTTTCGAGTTCATCATTTTAAAGCAAGAAATTTTGAATGGTTCGTCTGATTAATCATAGAGTCATAACATTAATATTTTATTTAGAAAATATATTATCAATGTCTATGTACTTACAATGTCTTTAACATATACCTTAGAATTTTTGACTTCCTAAACCATTATTGGAATATGATTAATTTTCATTATCATCTTCATTTTTTCTAGTTTCATATAATTATTTAATTTAAAATTGATTACTTAATCTTTAATGTCACCCATACCTAGACTCCTAAAATATTCCTCAATTCCGATATCCACCACAACATAATAGTCAAAAATATTTTTCAAATTATTATTCTATTATTTGTAGGAACATTCATTTCTTATATAACTATGTAATACTTCTTTATTTTTATTTCTGGTCAAATTTTAAATTAGTTATACCTTTTATATTAAATATCCATAAAATCCCAATATTTATTAGTTTTTTACTCATTATTTATTCCTAAATTATATTTCATTGATAGAAACATAAATTTCATACTTCAAAAATATTTACATTGAAAAATTCAAGTAACTGTTAATGCTTGTAATCAGACATATCATGACATTTCATTATCATTATTAACTACTAAAAAATTTTAATAACTATTTTATTATTCCTTTCATTCTACCTTGTTTTAATAGTGTATATGGTTGTAAAATCACTTGTAATTCCATATTTTTATGGGATTTAAAGAAATATATTTTGATATATTCAGTAGCATAGTTTGTTCTCTTCATTTTCAATGATAAACTTACTATTTTTTTCATCCCCCAAAAAACAAATATATTCGTAGATATTGATACTTGTGTAATGTAAATATAATACGTGTAATTATTATAAATTTATAAATGATTTTTAATAAATAGATATTTCCACATAGTGACATCTTTTACATTAGACCACATATATCATTCTAAACGATCTGTAATGATTCTATCTTTTTAATGTCTTTTACATTGTGTGTTTTATTTATAAAATTATCATTATTGAATTTATTTTAAACTGTTGTATTTTATTATTTTTTGAAGAGGTAAGATTTTCATAGCTTTTTCTTTGATCAAATTCATCAATTTTTTCAATATAGTCCATTCTTTTATGCGGAAAATTATATTCAATATGTTAACTAAAATAAAAGGTTGATTTTGCTTCCCTAAGGTTATATATATTACATTCTTTTCTAGTTTACATATACATGGTAGATATATTTATAATAAATATTATAAGTCATTCAATAGACCTAAAAATTATGTTATTTCCATTTTCACTTAGTTTTGATACAATCGTGTGGTTTTGTTTTACACCATCATCAAATAAGGCATTATTGATCCAATTAGTCTCAAGCATTCATGTTGTAATTCTTTTAATTTCATGTGAATTTTCATTAAAAATATGATATAATATCATATATAAATCTCCATATTATTCATATTATTTTGAATTTTTAAATCACTAATAATATGATATGAATATGAACTATCCTTTATTTTCAGCCTCTAACTTTTGAATTTTTTTCAAGAAACCTCCCTGAAACATTATATTTTGGTTTTAAAATAAATACATTCCAAAATATTAATGAATGGTAATTTTAGATTATTTAATTGGGACACGATCATTTGATGTGTTCCCATCTTCACCACTTATTCCACATGGTTCTATTAAACATCCAACATTGTTTCTCATCACAATATTCTATTTAGATCGTAGATTATTGATTATAATTTCTATATATTGTAATTTTCTCCCATTTGAAACTCGTTCCTTGATTTTTTGAAGAAGTATATTATACCTATTTTTCTCTATTCTTTATACAAGTATTTCCCAAAAACAAGAAACCTTTAAATATATTCATCATTAATATAAGTTCTTATGATGTATTAAAAAATTTTATTTCACATTCTTTGGCCTCCATTGAGAATATTTCATTATAACATATTGTGTACATACTATCTATGTAATAGTTAATGGAATTCAAACATTATTCGAATTTTTATCATCTCAGATATGATAATATTTTAACATTTCATGTCAATTTATATATAACAAGACATTGTTCCTCTATAGAAACATAAAACTCACACATTATTTTGGAAAAATTTGAAAAATGGAATTTTAGTACCATGTAAACTGGTATGAATATCAAATCTGATAGATTCCAATATTTTATAGATTTTACCTTTTAATTTTATCATTATTTTATACTTTTATCTTCTGAAAATGTAAATATAGAATTCTCGGCTTTAGACGTTTAAACATTTTATTTTTTTAGAATAATATGGGTAAATAATAAATATTACTCTTATTTTTTTAATTTAAAAGAAATAAAATTTTTAATTTAATCATGAATAATATATTGATCAGACTGAACAGTATTATACCCTTTGGAATTAATTTAGACATGACAACAACTATTTATAAAACATCCAATTTTACTAGTACACATTTTATTTTCAATACTCATTATAAAAAACGTGGATGATTCATATAAATCATATTAATATTCATTGAATGTGTTTGAATAATCATCAAATTTATTTTTTATTAAACATTATGAGCTATAATAACCCTACATTAATGTTTAAAATGTGAATTCTCATCACAATTATAATCATCGCTATCAAAAAATCCAATTTCAAAATAGATATAATTTCAAAAATAATTGATATATTTGCCACTTCATTTTCACCAATGATTGGATTATTTATTTTGATATTACATTGAATGATAAAACCATAATTTTCCTTTTTTAAATATTCATATTTAAAATTTATTTTAAATTTGGCAGAGAAGTGACGTTATTTTCAATAGTTTAGTCATTTGATTAGAATCTTAGAATTACACTTTGAAGCTTTTTCTCTGGTTAATAATCTTGACATTAAAGAATATGTCTCAGCATTTTCTTATATAGTTTTCCCTCCACATGAAGATATGTGTTCATTATCTATAATCAAATCATTGTGATATTGGAAAGAATAACATTTCTCAATTTATACATTAATCATATGAGAATTCCCTTTTCTCATTTTATAATTTATAAAAGATCCAGGAACCTAAAAAATTAAAAACACAATTTCATCCAATATAGATAAATTTTAATCAATATTATTATATAGAATTATCATCTATGACATCATAATATTAGAGTTACAAATATTCTCCCTGAAAACTCTTATTGAGTATAAAATAACATTTAATTTTGTAGAAAGTTCATCAACAGATCCAAATTAATACTTACTACCAACATCAAAATATTCACTATTTTTGTCATACTTTAGTATATTTTTCTTTCATATATGTGATGGTGTTTTTCCATGGCTTTCTTCTTATACATTCTTCTAATGGACATTATAAACACATTCCATGTTAATGGGGTGATTAGAGTATTTCAATATTTTTCATCATTCATATCATTGAACATTTCATTATAAGTCTAAAAAGAACCATACAAATAAATAGTTTATCCTTTTAGAGATGCATCAATAACACACCAACCCATATATGAAAAATGAGGTATTATCTTCTACTTCGATTATTGATACCCTTTTCTGTCAAAGGAAAAAACTCATTTATAAATTATTATTTTTTTCAGATTATATATAATGTAATTATTATATTACAGAGGTTGCTTTAAGATATGATAAAAATTATTGTGGATCACATAGTAATGGAGAAGAACATAAAGGTTGGGGGTGAGTCAGTGTCAAATATTATATTTTACATTATAATATAATACCTTTATTTTATTCAATAGAGATCTCCAAAAAGAAAAATAGATATCATGTGGAGAATAAAAAAAACGTTAATAAGATTCATGATCCAATGGATAAATACATCCCTGATGTATAGTAGTTTTAGTCCCCCATGCACACTATAATAAATTTCATATCAATAATAGTTAGATTAAAGATTGTGATCTTAATCCATTTTCATATATGGGAAGAAACCATTTACAATACATTTTCTAGAGAATATGTGAAACCAACTAAATAAATATCAATGAAAACTTTAAGAGCACCCATTTAGAATCACATGATGTAGATATTCTTTGTCTACCTTAAAAAACTGAAATAGATTATATCATATCTTCCTATACTACTTCAATACCACAATATATAAGATCTAATTTTTTAGGAGTCCCAAAAAATTCTAATTCATTTTCACTAATCATTTGAAATAATAAAATATTACATATATGTATTTACCTGTGAATCTTATTGAAATTTCTGGTAATTAAATTTCAATCATCATTGACCATCTCCATGAATCAGAATTATTCTTTATCCAATAAATGAATTCCCAATATTTTATCTACTCCATATTTCCCACATACATGAATATAATAAAAATTAGTATGAGTGATTCATGCATAATGATATTTTTTGTAATGGTATAACCTTTTATGATATTACACTTTCTGTATTTATCTCTTATATAATTAGATTTTGATCTAGACACATATTTTCTAAAATGATACTCTAATAATCAACGATGATTCACAATGGGATTAACTACAATGTGGATGTATCTCACCATTTCCCACAAGTGGATTCAGTCTGTAATTCCCATCAATATTATATATAATTCCTTGAAATTTCACTTTGAAAAAATAATTTTAAATTTGGGTTTTCTTACATTGTTTCCAAAATTCTATTCCCATTTTTAAACTCATCAAAACATAATTCACCTTTATACAATGTGAAAAATCATCCTTATAATGATATAATAAAATGAAGGAAAATTATAAGTAATTTATGAAAAACCATTATGAAAGTACTATATTATATTGTCATAATCACTAAAAATCATGGTTAACCATTATTCATAATAACAAAATCCACACCAAAACTCAACCGAAGGTATCTTATTTATTTCTTTATAATAACTATGGTTAGATGAAACTCGACTATATTTAAATTTATTTATTTTATTTATTATGTATGTATTTATTTAATGTATATGGGTTGAAATATAACACATAAATCAATTTTGATACACATGTATGTATACAACCACTGACATATTTGTTCTTGATTGATGACACATATGCTACCAATCATTTATATATAATTCATCACTAAGATAAACATAAAAAATCATGATCTTCTCAACTTAAACTCATCTGTGAGGATTCTCAACCACACAAGTAAACTGAAGTCCTCATCCAAGTGATTTACTTTTAATTAATGATCTCTAGTATAGATTTAATGTCCACGTTATCAACCATGCCATTCAATGTCAATATCTATACATTTTAAAATCATTATTCAGTTATTATGTGTTACATACCAAATCTCCACATCATTAATTGATTTCATAAAAAATATGAAAAAACATAAATCACCTGACTTAAATATGTTTTTTAAAAAATATTAATATCATCTATTAGGTTTTAACACATTCATTTCTATGATTGGAAAAAATTAATGGAAAAGTTCATGTCATGTTCATAGTACCATTTTCGTTGTCCTAAAAAACATTGTAGGACCAAAAAATTGAATAACATTTCCATAATTTGAATATTTTAATCCATATATTTTTTATTCCTTTTTTATTCATTTTTATGTTCATGGGTCGTTTCAGTTTATTATCTCATTTTTTCTAAGTGAATAATAATATATCGTATCACTCGCTCAACGAGTGTAGTGAATTCAAAACATTTTGTTAAAAATATCATGATGAAGAGAAAACTATGTATCCTATAATGATATATTATGTGATAGAAAAAATTTCCTCACATTAATGGAAATTAAATTAGAAATCATATATGTGATGTACAAAAGATATAACATAGGTTGAAAATAAAAGACTATAAACATTTTTCAATTGTTGGACATTATCCAATAATTTTTTGATAACAAATTCATGTAAATAAATATTTGATAGAGATATGTAATATAGAAATGATATTACATAAGAGGGAGCTCGATTATTAGAATGGCATGGATCTACAAATCACATATCTAAATTATAGATTCAATTTCTATCATATATAAAAAATTGTTTTTAATATTCTCTATAAAATAATTCATCCCAATTTTATTCAATTACCATTCCCTGTATTGTTACAAAATTCGTTCAATCTTGATCAATAAAAATATATTAAAAGCATAAAAGGAAACACAAATGAAAGTACTTCCTACCCTTATAAATAGAGAAGATTAGTGAAATATTAGTAATATTGAATATGAATATGGATAGTCTATCATAATTTCCAATGGATGATGTAATTATATTTGAAATATGATATAATCCAATTAGTTACTAAATAAGATTTCATAATTATAAATACCCACATTTCATTACTCTGTGGAATAACTAATTAATCAAATAGAATGCTCCATGGATTTTTATTACCACATCTATAAACTCATAAAATCAATTTAAAATGAAAAAATGTAATTCTGTGAGGATTATATGGTACTATGTACTCAAAATATGACCAAATAGAATTGGTGATACATACCCTATCTAATAGGAAACAAACTAAAGAAAAGTAAAAATACACCTCCTTGGGAGTTCCACCAGGATACTATAAATAATTATAAATAAATACCCATTATTATCCCCTTCTATAGAATAAACCAATAAATGATAGAATTACATATTTATAAAAATATACCTAAAAAATGAACAATTAATCCTTGTTATATTCTATGGAGATCATACATCCATTAATTACTATGGAAGATAGAAAATAATTAAATGCCTGATACAAATTTTAATAATGTAATGAATTAGTTGGATTAATGAATCTAATATATGTATATATGATTATATGTATGTCTAAAAAATAACAACACAACAACTACTATACTATAGAAAATATATATAGATATTTAAAATACATATATCAAATAGGAAAAATGAATATGTTATATTATGTATGAAATACTTTATATGAATGCATACTATATTAAAATTCATATATTTAACATCATTAACAAAAAAATAATGTGCAATAAATAATAATGGTATTATAATAAATCAAAATATAATCATTCATTACATAATACATTGTTTTTATTAAAAAAATTATTTCTCTAAATAATTAAGTTATTTTATTTCATATTATAACTTCCCATATTTAGTTATTAAATTTCATTATGTGGATTAATTTTTCTCATCATATTTAATTTAGTGAAAATTATCAGTTTCATTTTTGGTGAAAGAAAATTTTTACTTTTATGAATAGTAAATGACAATAATAAATTATAAAATGGTGAAATATAATATATAGATAAAACAATGTATAATACATGTAACAATTATATTAATGTGATTACATAGATAATGATGGTATCTTTTTTTCACTTATGGGCCACCTTTGTGAGTAAACATCCTTTCATAACCCCTATACAACGTGATATTAAAATATTCCACTCAAAATAATCTATAAAATGATCCTAATTTTTATAATTATATAGTAGTACTATATATTTCTTACCAATAAAATCCTTACTAAATTTTTTTTTAAAATAAAACACTATAAAAATTTATATTTTTGTTATAAAAAAGTAGAAAAAATCTTTTCTTATGAATAATGTTTTTATAAGAAAGAGGGATTCTATAAAATTTGGTATTTAGTTATAATTTTTCATTTTCAATTACCATATAATATTATATCTTATAAAACATAGATCTAAAATTCTAGGATTTCTTATTCTTTATTATTATCTTAAAAATAATATATTACAACTATATAACCAAATATTGATATTAATCCATTTATATAGCATATTCTTTTTGGGTCAATTCAACCACCCATATGAATCATGAGATATTATCTTTATTATTGTTATCTTGGATGAGTATAAATTAATTAATAATGAAAATAACATTTTTTTAATAGGAGATTATAGTTATTATTAGTGTTCTTTATTTGTGTAAACCCAGAAAATGATTACTAAAATGTAACTCATTTTTATTCAAAATGTTAACTATAACATGATTTTAGTGAATGTAATCAATGAAAACCACACATATATCTTTCAAATAAAATTAGAATTCGACTATATAAAGCAAAATAACAAATCAATTCTACTTTCATTAATAATATAATACTGATGATCTTTATATTATGGATTGATGATCATAACCACCTTACTGAAACTAAATCTTATAATAGAATATATTAACAACTTATACTTAATATAAATTATAATCTATTTTAGGTATTGTATTTTTTAACAAAAAAATTATATATGATTTATAAAATGAAAATATTTTTTTAGAATAAATTATAAATATTATTAATATAAGTATAACAGGTGATAAAACAAGTATGTGGAGGTTATAAATAAAGGTAAGGGTATCACTATCAATCTATGTTCTTAATGAAGATTATTGAAACCTAATCATGCATTAAATGTAAATTAATGTGAATTATATAAAAATATTTTTTTATCCTCTAGTAATTTTAGGAATTATAATATATTTTCACACTTACCAAACTTATTGATTTATTATATATAGAGATGAGTCTTGAAAAGGGAATATAATTAATTTTTTCTCTTATATTTAGATTATTTATCCTCCTTTTCCATTATATGTATATTGTAATATTAATTTAACTATATATACATAAATTATTTCTTAAGGTCACATTATATTAGCTTTTATTAATTTCAATCATGATTAGGTGATATTTTATATCTAACATCCTTTTTTATTCTCACTTGGTCATTTTATCCAATGAATGATCTTTGTTTTCTTTGTGATTCTTCCTTTTATGTGTTTAGGGACACATTAATTTATTTATATTAATCACTCATAATTATTTCAAAATATTTATTTATAATTATATCATTTTTAAGGTACCAAAATTTAAAATGTTGTGTCTTAATATTTTTAAAAAATAGTGTAATGTATTTTAAAGAGTTTTCAATCTATTTATAAATACTTTAATGAGTTATTATAAAGCGTTAGGGTTATATTTTTAGTTATTCATCAAATTTCATTTATTTAATGATTTATATTCTATCTTTTGAAAGTGTTAATGAACCCAAATTCTTTATTATCATTTAATTATGTTATGATTAATTTTTTTTATTATGTGGATTATATATGAATTTTTTATAATTAGGTTATAAGTGGAACACAAATTATATGGCCATAAAATGAATTGAATCTATATTATTTCACATGAGATTTTTTTTATAAAATAATGGTGGATATATATGATTATTGTGTTATGGTTCAGGTTTTTCTTCTATTTGATAATTCTATTACGGGATATCAATGACATAGAAATTTTTTTCAATATTTATTCATGTTTTCTTATTTATATATTGTTCCACATTATTAGGTTTTGTATATGATATATATTAAAATTCATTTTTTTAACTATGTTTCGTAATCCATTGATTTTACTTTTATTATTATGTTATTGGTCAAACTAGTTATTCTTATGAGTACTTCTTGGTATTCATCTTCATGATCAGAAATGTATATTTGATTGAAATTTCTTATGTTTTACCCATTATAGCATGTTAGAGTTTACCCTAATAAAAAAATCATTACATATATAATAAAGATTAATAAATCATATGGTATTCCTATAATTATAATAATTATGACATAAATTTGGAATAAATGTATACCATGATAATCAATATAATATTCATCAATATAATCCCTAAATAAATTAATCTATTTTTCTCAAGGGGATTTATTCAAAGTTATTTATAATGGAAAATTATGTAAAATTCAGTAATAAATGTTTAGGTTATGTTTTGGCCATCTGAATATGTATTAGACTGAGTTTTAAAATATTTCATAATTAGGTTACAATGATTATAGGTAGTAAAACATAAATCATAATAGATTTACCAAAGGTAATATAGGTTGACACTTATGTATCATAAAAATTTTATATAGTTTATGGCATCATATACATTATTTTAATATTAATAAGATTTCCACATTATAGTTTTTAGTAAAATTTATTCCAAGAATTTTGGTATTAGTAAATGATTTTAACATGAATCAAATAGAGACAAGTATGACTATTATTCATTCATGTACATCAAACACCTTATTTATTATTATCCTAATAAATCATATGTATATATATATATAAATTTTTATAAGACATAAAATTGACAACAAAAAAAATAGATATTTAATTACAAGTGAAAATAGGTGGTGGTTTGATGATTTCATTTCATGAAAACGTGTATTATGATATTTATATTTTTTAGAAGTTAATTATATTAAATATTTTTCTTCATTAATTTTAGTAATTTTATGAGCTTCTAAGAATGGTATAGATCTTCCTTCAACGATACCATATTATTTTTTGGGATATAAAAATAATATTATATTTCCTAGACCATTTTATCATATTTTATCATTGAAAGAATTATGATAAACTCTATATAGAAATTACATCTCTTATATTGTGCTTAATACCAAATAAAGGAATATATTTGTATCATATTGTTCTGGATAATTTCAACATAAATGATATTCCATGTTTATGGGGATATTTTTTTATATTTAAAAAAATTATTTTTAATCCACAAGAATATAATGTTGAGTGTCATGTTTAACGTGTACTTTATATAGAGCCCAAAACAATGATTCCTTATTGAATGTCTATGGTTGTGTTATAAGAAAATAAGATGACCCAAAATAACATTTGGTCAATGTTTTTATTTCATTTTTTAAATCATATATGGGTTTATTAATTTAATTTTTTTTAAAGATGGATCCACGTGTATTTTCATTTACTTAATGATCTACACATGATCAGAATCAAGAAAAACAATCTTCTACCCTATAAATACTTATGACATTAAATTACATGTTTTGACTCATTTATTTGAAAATACATTATATTTATCACACCATATGTGTGTCTTAGTATTTTTTAAATATTTTTTATATTTCCAAGTCATGTTCATAGATGGTCTATATTCTAAAAAACCCAGAATCAAAACCATAAATTATTTTCAGTATCCTAGTTTAAGAAACATGGCTTACTAAAAATTAGGAAATCCATGTTGTTAAACCGTCAAACCTAAATAAAAAGTGTCACATTGTTGTCACATGGTCAAAAAACAATGTATCCTAACCATGAAACGTTTTTAAATCCTTTACACTGTCACACAGTTGGTGCACAATATGTATTAACTATTAGATAATCTATATGAAACTATGTTATGGAATTTTAATAACATAAAAATCATAATTAAAATCATCAAACTACATAATTAACTGTTAACATCTCTTACATAAACAAAATTTTATCCTTTGACTTTTTTTATCACATTAATTGTGTTTTGGATCTCCCAATCTTATTTAATGGTGGATCAAGGAGTTCATAAAAGTGGTGATACTCTTATTTTGATCACTTTTCACCTTAGTTTTTTATATAACCTACCACTTGCATTCATCATTACAAAAGTTTATGATGTACTTTTGATCGATTTACCATTGATTTTTGATGTGGAATTTTGGATCTAAGGTCTCATCTCACCTCTATTGGGATCTCTCTTCCTATATCAATATATCTCCATTAAAGGAAATAAATCTCAAATTCATTGAGGGTTGATTCTGGATATTCCAATTAGGGTTTTTATTCATTTAATTCATATTTTAATTCATTATTCCTTCTAAATTCAAAAAAACCTATTTTTTAATTTCAAAAATGTGTTTTGTGAATGATTTCCATGATATTCTAGGTGAATAGTTTTTTGACCCTATTACAATTTAATTGAAAAAAGAAGGAATTAAATTGTTTTGATCTCTATCTCTCAGAAATTTTTTAAAATTGTTTAATCCTATGATTGTTTGGATTCATTTGAAAATAATTATTAAATGATTCTCTTATGAAAGTAAGGGCTATATAACATGGTTTTACAAAATAATAAAAAGAGATGGGAAAAGGGTCTACCATACATAAATTAATCAATTTATAGTATAGTTATAGAATAAAATATAATCATGATAATGGTGTGGATATTTTAATGACATACCCGATAAAAAAGAAACACGAAAGAAAAGGGAAAATTCAATTTCTTTTACGAAAATTCGGAAGCCTAACGACGTAACATAAAAATTTATAAAATCAATTGACAATAGTAGAAAGGATCTATAATAATTTGGATATTAAATTTTCAGCAATAATTATATACAAGAACATACCCCCAAAAAATAAGATGGAAACAATAATACATAACATAAAAGAAGATGTGACTTAAAAGAGGAGGGTGAAAGGGTCCAATAACATGAAGAGTGACTTCAAAAACATGATGTTTGGGAACATGGAGGGATTGATGGTACCTTTGTAGGACTCTTAGAAAGGTAAATATACCATATATTCGTTTAGTAAAATTTTTAAAGAATGGAACGATAGAATGACTTGGTATTTATAGAAAAAGTGAAGGAATATTTTATTAATATCAACGGGACACCACATTGGTGGTAATTTAAAAATCATGGGCTTGACCATGGTATTTTTAGATGTTATTGGCCACTTGAGAAACCTAATAACATATATTACTATTCAAAATTCAACCTTATTTATTACATTAGGATTACATCACTAATGATGTCATTATTCACACTGAAACTCAAAACAGAATTTTTACTATTCACCAAAGAAAAAAAAATTTCTTTATAAATCTTATAAATTCACCCTAACCTAATATAGATGATATGAATTCAAATATGAACTCTATTTTATGAAAATAATTCTATAAATATATTTAATTTAATTTTTATATAAAATCATTATTTATTCAAAAATAAACAATTCTAAAACTATAACTCGTTTTGTAACACCTTGAGATAGTAATCAAGCTCCCCTAAAATTATCGTATAACCAAATAAAAATTAAGTAACAATTTATGGTTAAATTTTATAAAAATACATTTCCATTTTAAATCATTAAATTATTAATAATATTGTAAATTAAATATTTATGACATACAAAAATACCAATACTTATACTATGATTGTTTTTCAAGTTTTATATTGTCTAATTTGTATTTATACATTCATGGGTGGAGTTTCTATTTTTTGGCTTATTTAATATTCATTAATATTCATTAGTATTTATAAGGGGATGTTATTATTCACTAAAAAAATTAATTTCATCTTATTTAACCACATTTTTCACCCTGACTACAACCATGTATGACATATTATTGAAAATCATTACACAAAAAATGTAATTTATTAATAAAATATTGTTTACTATTCATTAGAATAACACTATTAATAAAATACTATTCATTTAGAAAATAGTATTCATCAACCAGTACTCATTAAATAAAATACTATATATCAAAAAATTGATACTATTTAGAAAAATTCTAAAAATTCAGCCATTATTAATTTTGACATTTTAAATTCAAAAATTTATGTTTATTTAACCAAATTAATTTCCTAAGTTTGAAAAAATTATCTTTTAAATATATAAATATGTATTGTTAAAAATAATAAAGGATAGAAAATTATTAGTCCAATTGCAAATAAAGATTTCTGACTCTTTAAAAAAATAAAATTATTTATCATTTACATTTAAAATGGTAGTTCTAATCATACTATTTAATTAAAATAATCATTATTCTATATAACATAATTTTTAATAATTATTATTTCATATTTTAAAACAAAATATTGGGTCTGAATTAATTTTATGTGCTTTTATTGGTAAAATAAAATAATCATTATTTGGAGGAAAGAGATCCATAAATAAAAGAAATACATTTTTTTGGGTCGTCACATTCTTCCCCATATAAATAAATTATGTCCACGCAATTTTTGCTTATTATAAATATAGTAATATTTGGAAAACTATCATTATATTTCAACTTAATGTCCTTAACAAATTTAATTATTTAACATCAATTACATTTTCTATAAATCCTTCATAACGATTCATAAATTGCTTGTGATTAACCAAACGTATCTCATGGAACTGCCAAACTAGGAGTGCAACAAGGCTCATTGTCATGTACCAAGATACCCCGGGTCGAGCCCAAAAATCCTTTTTAGAGTCATCACTCCTAAGAACATATGTGTCAGAGCTACATCCACTTCATTGTATCCATACATTGATTTATTTGTTTCGGTCCACTTACATAATATTTCACCATAATACCAGGAAGTTATTTAATATTTAAACATTCATATAGGGTTATTACTAAGGTTTGAATTGCCTAATTTACACAAATAACTAAAATATCCTTTTATACCAACTATGAAATCCCGCCGTTTTCATTGCGAAACGTTTTATTACGTTTTACAAATAGAGGATTTGTAAAGTTTACTGTCTTGGAAATAAAAAAGCCTAATACATAAAAACATAAAACAATATTTTAAATACCTTTAAAAATATTATTGATAATTTAATCCTGGGTACAACTACTGCATCTAATAATCTGGAGACATATATTAAAGGAAAAGGTGAATAGAAGGCCTAGTAAGTGAAGCAAGGGAATCGGTTTACTTGTGATATAAATAAGAACTTGATGAAAAATATATAAGATAAGAGAAATAGAATTAGATGAAATTCATAATGTAAATAACATGAATCATAACTTGAATATGTGGATACAACATTTTATTTAGACATTCATCGACATAACACTAATGTATATCCTCAATGTGTCCTAAAAATTACCAATGTTATTTACCAAGGTATCATTAAACTATTCGTCTCTAGAGAATAAATTTTTTACCCAATGAATTATAGAACTATCATGTTGAACCCTTAATATGTCTTTATTTTCAAGTGATTCATATATTTCATAATCAACCATTTTAGAAATATCCCATATAAAATAAAATAAATGGGTTTTATTTCAAAACTGTGATGTTTCAAAATTGCTTAAGAACCTGATTGTTGTGTCATTTATAAACCATGGAAAAGGTATGAGGGTTTTATGTATGTCAAAAATTTAACCAAATATAACATTTTAATATCTTCATGTATACCTCCCAAAATAAAATCGGTTTAAGTATTCACATAAATAAAATAATAGATTTTGTTTAGGGAAATATGGATATTTTGAGACCAAATTTCTACAGCATAACTGCTATATGATAGGATTTTAGAAAACAATAGAAAGATAAGGGAAATGTTCTCACATACATAAATGAATCATTTTACAGTATAGGGACCGAATTAAAAAGAAGCATGATCATGGTGTTGATATTTTAATGGCATGCCACATGAAATGGAGACTTGAAAGAAAAGAGAAAATGTGATTTCTTTTATGAAACATCAGTAGCCGAAAAACATGACTTAAAAATTCATAAAATACATTGATGAAAGTGGAAAAGGACTATAATAATTTGGACATGAAATGGATACTAATAAGGATTTATAAGAACGTACCCCAGAAAAATAATATGGAAACTAGAAAACATAACATAAAGGAAGTCACGACTTAAAAGTTGAGGTTGAAAGGTTCTCTTACCTGGAAGAGTGACTTCATAAACTAGGAGTTTGGGACCTAGGGTGGATTGAGGGAACCTTAAGAGGATTATATGAGAGGTTAAAAGACCATAGATTTGTTGATTAGGAATTTTGAATGAATGGAATGAGGGAATGGCTTTGTATTTACAGAAAAAGTGAGAGAATATTTTATTAATTTCCAAGGGACACATCATAGGTGGTATTTTTAAAACCATGGGATTACCCATGGTATTTGACACCAGGTACACCTCATAAAATATCATACTATTCAAATGTTTAACAGATTTTTTACATCAATATTAAATCATTAATTATATCATTATTCAAACTGATACTCAAAACTATATTTTTACTATTCATCGAAAGGCAAAACATTTTATAAAAATTTCATAAATTTACCCTAACGTAATATCAATGATATAAATTCAAAATTTATCTTTATTTGATGAAAATAAATTTCGAAATTTTTTATTTACTTTTTATGTAAATTCATTATTTATTCAAAACATTAAATAAAATTATAACTCATTTTGTAACACCTTGAGATAATAATCAAGGTCCCATAAAATTATCATATAAACATAATACAATAAAAAGTAAATTTATGATTACATTTTATAAAAATAATTCTCCATTTTAAATTATAAAATTAATCATACAAGTTTAAATGAAATTTTTATGACGAAACAAAAATTACATTACTTATACTGTGATCCTTTTTCACTTTAATGTTGTAAATATTTTATTTATACATTCTTGGGTAGAGTTTCCAATTTCATGAATGATTTACTATTAATTACTATTCATTAATATTCTTATGGGTATGTTGCTATTCACTGAAAATTATTTTGATCTTATTTAATAACATTTTCTCCCTGATTATAACCATGAATGACAGATTTTAAAATATCATTTCACAGGAAGAGTTATTTAATTATTATATATTCCGTACTATTCATGAAAATAACACTATTCATTATGTATTATTCATTAAGAAAAAACTATTCATCTAACAATATTCAATAAATAAAATATTATATATCAACAAATTAATACTTCTTAGAAAACTTCTAAAAATTCACCCTATATTAATTTTGACATTTTAAATTCAAAAAATGAGGTTTATTTAAACTCAATAATATTTGATGTGTGAGAAATTTATCTTTAAAATTGAGAAAATACTTATATATTAAATATAATAGGAGATGTAAAATGATTATTTAAACTTCATAGTGAAATTTGTGATACTTGAAAATGTAAAATTATTTTTTCATTATTTATAATTAAAAGTGGTGTTTTAATCATACTATTTAATTAAAAAATCATTATTCTATATACCTTAATTTTCTATAAGGATTATATAATTTTTTAAAACTATTATTTGGGTCTAAAGTAATTTGACGTGCTTTTATTGTGAAACATAATAAAAGTTATTAGGAGGAAAGAGATTCATAAATAAAAGAAGTTAATTTTTTGTGTAATCACATTATATGCTTCTTACTGGATAAATATCTTAATGAATTTAATTAGGCGATCTATTATAGAATTTTTTTCTAGAACATATAACTTCCATTCTATTGGGCTAGTTGAAATATTTTTTAAAGAATCGTTAATGGTAATTTTTAATTAAATTGGAGCTACAAAATCACTAAAGGGATGAATTCATTATTCATGGTTGAGGAATAAATTTTTTCTAGGGGAAATAAGTGAAGTTTTTTTTATTAAATTAGGGATAACGTAGTCCTCCTAATTGTTTTTTAAAATATTCTATAGTTTGTAAATGGTGTGTTTATTAGGGTATATTTAAGATGTTTTGTACATATGGAGATTAGAAACATATGTTTTATTACTGGATAATATGCTCTTGACTATGTTATTGTCTAAGCTTCAAGACAATAAGGATAAGTCCATACTCCTTAGGTTTATGCTTTCAAATGGTGGAAGAGGTTCCAGTTGCTGTCGGTGGTTATTATTGCCCCAGTATATGATTTCCAATGAAGCAGTAAAAAATACGTGAGTTTCTCTTAATTATAGTCTGCCTATTTTTGGAAACCCATTCTCTTAGAGATATTGGTGGCTTATTTTGGTATGTTTTTGGACGATATATTTTGACCTTGGTTGTTTTCATGTTGCTAGATTCATTTTTATGACCTATATTGTTATTCCTAGTGCAAGAAGACTCTTAAATGCGTATCCATGATTTTAAAAAGAATATATTTCCCTTTTTTCATTCTGAACCTAGCGAGGGATAGATATATTGTACAAAAAAAATCATGATATTGGTGTTTATATGTTATTCCAAATACTGTTTTATCCTTATAAGGATGAATTCTTTTGGTTTGTGTTAGATAGCATTCATGATGGATATAGTTTGATGGTATATTTTTTTTCTTTGTGATTAGATATATATTTTTACCAGATAGATGATCTCCCTGGTGATTATGTAGTGCCCTATAATTCATTGATCAGGATTTTTCAGCTCTTTAAAAATAGAAACTGGAAAAAAATTAGTGTACTTCTGTAACTTGGAAGATGTTATTACTTAATTTGATAGAAACCCATAGGTGATGAAGTGTGATTTGATGAGATCATTAATGAGTAAGGATCAATGTTGAAAATATAATGCAATGAATGATTACATTGATAGGGTAGAAATCATTTCCAATCAAGTTTCATTATTTTGGTTGTTAGATTTTATATGGACCTTGAGAGAATTATTTGATTGGGAAATGATTTATTATGTTTCAATATATTATGGATTATAGAGTTCTCATGTATATGTTCTTCTTGGTCAGTGGTGGAAGTCACTTTTTCCATATAATAGACATGATTTTATTATGTGAATCCATTTTTACTATTCTTTCAATGGCGGGAGTCAAATTTTTTCACTACAATATTTCATTGATAAAAATGATTTTGATGATCTTTTTATATCGATCTGGTAGATATGAATGATGTTTAACTTTTGGTGAGTCTCTCTTATGGGATGTAGACCACCCTAATCACTAGAAGAGTGTGAATGTTCTCATTATGTTGGTATGTGTTATCATTCATGCATGATGCTTTATTGGTATAAACTATTATTATGGGAAATATTGGACATTTGATTACATTTTTTTAGATGCTTAACCATTTATTTTAGGATCCATTGATTTTATATCATCATGGGATTTTTTTAGAATTTATTGGAGTTTCTTTATGATTTTTGATTTATATATGGTAGGTTAATGGTTTGAAATCACATGCATCCAAACCATGAAACCATTGACATTGTCTATGTAGGGGCACACAATTTACACACGATAAGAAAAACCAAGAAGTCAAATAGTGCAACATGAACTAAAAGCGTTGCAGGGTTTGTGTATCCTTAATCAAACCATGCATCTTATCATGAAACCCAAATTTATGTTCATTGATGGAACACGGTTAATACTAACCGTGAAACCATACCAAAGACAACATGGGATGGGATTTTAATGTCCAAAATATTAATTAAATTCTCAACCCCCTAATTTACACTCAACAACTCACAATTATTTCAAATCTGATTCATTGGCTTTTGGGATCCCTCTAGATGCATTTTGGCTCTTCTAACCTTATTTTTAGGTGTATTGAAGTCTCTATTAAAGTGGTGATCTATTTATATTGAGTTCTTTTCTTCTTGGCCTTCGATATCTTTTCCCTTTTGGTTCATTCTTATGAGATTTTATGATGACCATGTCTTTAAATTTTCCCAGGATGGAAGATGATTATCTATGTAACTTATGATCTCTTCTAACCTCAATCATGATATCTCATCCAATGTTTGGTGATCCCTATACAGGATGAAACATCTCGGATTTTATTTTGTTGTATTTAGAATCTTCTATGTTTTTATTTCTTTTATTTGCCTTCATCTTATAACCCATTATTCATGGAGAACTCATTAGATAGTGTTTAATAATTTATAACACATTTTCTATGAATATTTTATTATAAATATATTACGAATTTTTCTTTGATCCTCTTCTCGGTGATTTGAACTTGACATTAATTGAATGAATGTGGCCTTGATCTGTCGCACCTTTTATTGAACTATTGACTTAAATAATTTTTTGAATTTATATATAAATTAATTATTAACATATTATTTGGAGAAATTGAGGGATTTTTCCTAGTTTTTTATTCAAAAAGTTAAATTTCTTGACTTAAGTGAAATTATAATTACAATTTGATGCTTTATAAATTGTATCAAATTATTTAATTCTTGAGATGAAAAAATCCCATATAGAAAGATGTTAAATTTTTTGTGAAATGTATATCCCTATGTAATTTTAAATGATTTATTTATTCTCACAGATATATGGTGAAAACACATGTTTTCAACTGACCATATTTATTTTTATAATGTGAATCATCCTTGAATAGATTTATGCTGTTTTGAAAGATATGATTATTTAAAAGGTATAATTGGAATTACCTTCTTGGTCTGTCAAAGGAATAAGTTATGGATACCATTTTAAAATTTTGAATTTAAGAAATTATTTTTAATTTAATTGATGATGTTTTATGGTATATATGGCACATTATGATGATCCTCCCTTGAAATAATCCCATTGGGTAACATTCTCGAATCCTTCACTTCCCATTGTTGGGTGTTGGAAATTTTATTTTTTACATTGAGGAATATTTAGGGTAAGAGAATCATTTTAATTCATGGAATATTCACACTCATGAAATTTTGAGGACATGATACCATGATTGATATTGAGAATGATCCCTATTGTTTTCCTCGTAACTTGAATATCTAACTCGTCTCTTTTAACTAGACATGTGTACCCTGGATGTTATATAGGATATAAAATTTATATATACTTATCAAGGACTCACACCCCAAATTGTAGATCCATAGTGAATATGAATGTTTTAGGATATAGTCGTGTGCCCAAAAAAGAAGGTGTGTGTTGTACAAGTTTACTATAGTCACATGAGATAATATATAAGCCCAATGATCCATCATTTTGTATTTTTATTATCTTGAAAATAATGGATGCACTATAAAACAATTATGAGACCATGATATCCACATACATGATACTTGATACATGATAGAATTATTTGTCACTACATTACACGAAATTTTCCTTTTATGATTTATTAAAGCTCTTGATTGATGTATTTATTTATGTGATTCACATTTAATCAATTGAATTTACTCTTATATATATCTTGATATCATGTGCATTTTGTTACTTTTATTATCTGATATAAATTTAACTTGGGAAGTGAATTTAAAATATTTTCTAGAAAATATAATGTTTTCAACTGGGAAATGGCATGTCTTATAGGGTTGGTTTGATAAATTATTTTGAAACATTAATAAATTTATTTTTAAATTATGAATGATACCCTATTTATTTTAATAATATTTTATAATATTTAAATTAACCTATTAATCCAATACCTTGATTCTCTTGTGGAATCTTACTAGGTTCGATATCCCACAACCTACTTGTACCATTTTGTGTTTTCATCCACTTAGATCATATAAAAGGTTCCAATTCTCTCATATTTATTTTTTTGGTTCATGCATGTTTGACCATGGTTGGGTGACTTGGGACATGGTGGCTAGTTTTGGACAACCATGAGATGGGTTTGGGTTGTCACGATCCTATTTTAATATTTATATCAATTTTTTGTCCTCCAAGTTGTTTGAATTTATTATTTTTTAACTATTTTAGGCATATAAAATTGATTATTATTTCCTTTTTTTGTGAAATTATTCTGAAAGATTAATTTTTGATTTCAAGGTTCCTATATCGAGCCAGTGGAATTTTGGAATGCAGTTTAGGTTAGTTTCTTAATGACTCAAAGATAGGTTTAGATGAAATTATTGGATCATTCATTACAGACCCCATATTATTGACATGTTCAATTAATTTTAAGGGAATAAATACTTGTCAAAGGTAGACCATCCATCTACATATCATCATCTTATGGTGAGAAAGGATGATATTTCATACAATATATGGGAGATATAAATTCAATTTTATTTCTTGTAAAACATTTCCTCTAAAATAATCATTGATATGATGAATAATCGTTAATTATTTATTTAATCAAGTTTTCTAGTCATTACTAATAATATTCTCATATATTATTTGAGAACAGAATATTTTTATAAACCATAATGACTTTTAGTAAGTCAACATTAAAGAAGAAAATATTTTCTAAATATAAAAATTGACAATTTTTATAAGGAAAATTATCCTACCTGGAACATGTAATCACAAGTGATTTTTTGTGGGTGCATCCATATAAGACAAATTGATTTAAATAATGGTTCTAAATAACAACTATAATAACGATCAATAATTTTTGTGGAAATTATTCATACTTATAATATTTTGTGAGCAATATCCCATGACTTTTAGATCTACTAACCAAGATATATTTGATATGAGTTAACTTTCCAAAAAATGAGGATTATGAATACATTCCAATTTAGGATCAGTAAATTATACTAACTACACTTGTACCCACAGTACAATACAGTGGAAAAGAGTTTTGAAAATAAAATTATGAAATTAGAAAATGATCGGTGTGTCTCTATAGGAAAAACTGAATAGTTGTATATTATGCCTCACATGTTTATCGACCTAGAAGATAAATTTCTTCATGCCAGATCTATGGATAGAAATGATCATATTATCTTTAACTATTCGAATGAATATTAAATTGGTATAAAATTTATGATATATATACTAATTAAAGATCATACAATATATATTCATCACTATGGAGATGAAATGTTTCCAAAATAGATTATTCACGTATTCCAATGACTATGATTTCACAATATATTAAAACCCTAGGAAATATATCAAGGATATTTATTATATAAGTGAGAAATGTTGTTTATCCTTATCAATGATAAGGAATGAATGATCACCTCTTTTCATGGATATAAAATTGAAAATGTTGATATCATATGGGATGCATAGAAATCCATCCTTGAAAAAATTATTGATCATGTATCAATATACATGATTATTATAGAAGTGTTAAAGGATGATAAAAAGTTGTAAAATATGGCTTAAAATATTCTAGAGTTCAAATTGGAAAATAATTGATTTATATAGATTGATAAATTATTCCTTATACCATATATATAAGAACAAAAAATATGTTATTGTATATCCCACAGATCTTGTTACTCTCTACTTACCAAGGAAGCATGAAGATGTACAAATAACATATGGAGAACATATGGTAGGATAATACAAAGAGTTATATTATATATTATACCTCTTGATTAATTCCAATATATAAAGTTAATGTTAAACCATATATTTCTCTAAGGATGATAAAATCATTACCCAATAAAAACCACATTCCTATTGTTGTTTTATAAATAATAATACCCAAATTTCGTCCCCTAGAGTAGTCACTCATAATGGGATTATTTTATTCCAATGAAGGTGTGATAAATATTATATGATAATGGAATCTATGATGAGAATTAGGTTTTCCCTAAATGTATATATCTATTTTATATTTTGTAATTCCAACCACATTCTCATTGCCACTCTTCATATAGCACATAAACCACTATAATAATATGATACATACACAATTATAATTAAATGAAAATAATATTACTAGAATACAAAAATATTTTATCAGTCATTCATTTGTACATAATGTTCTTGTCTATGTTAGTTCATCCTCGTATTTGAACTATGTTATGATATCATAATCATTTTCAACCTGGATGTGTATCGATTATGTCAAAAATTTAAATATAAAATATTAATAGGTAATTATGTTTAGTATTTTTTTTGTTAAATGATGTAACCCATGTGAATTATCATTACAAATTGACTCATAATTATTCGAAATGTTACCTTCAACCTACCCATTGTGAATTCCATTATTGTAAACTGAACCTATATCTTCCATTAATTGAATGTAACACCATATAAATTATTTTATATTTTTCCCACAACTTTAAATTGTCTGGTAATAATGAACTAAAGTAAATAAAATAATGATTGAAACCACATTAACAAGATGAACACCCCGAAACCCATATTTTTAGTTTCTTTTATTGATAATCCATTTGGTTAAATATTATGAGAGGGAACCCTTACATAGAATAAAGGCCCAATAATACAAAGCCTGTAATCTGAGATGAACACAATAAACTAACATCTTGACCAATGTTTCAATGTTAAAATTTCCCAAATACCTTCTTCCCATCCACACACTCCATATTATAATGATTAATTTTCAATCAGGTATCACCATCATTATGTGCAGCCTAACTTCTCCAATTATAGTATTTAAATTACCTTTCACTCCATCTATATAAATATGCTCTAGTATATATCCATGAACATATTTCATAGGTAGCTTAATGGAATAGTTTTTTAAAGGTCAATACGTGGCCTAGACTCTAAAATTATTTCTACATTACATCTACTATAAATCAATGTTATAGTAATTCAATTTCTCCAACACTATTACAGGGTTAAAAAATATCTTATTATTAGAATTACTAACATCCAATAGTAATATAAACTATTAATATAACATGAATATTTAATTAATGGTTATCAATAATTAATATAACAGGTATTAGATGAATATATGTTTCATGAATATATTATTATCATATATATATATTGATTACATAGGGTTTAAAATATGGTGGTGAATGTAATATTTAACTATAATTATTTATCACATAATATTTATTATTAGATTATATTATTTATTCCAAAACATAAATTGATAGATAAGGGATACATATATGTAGAAATGTTTATTTTTTACTAGTTTTTTATGTACCAACATGTAGCCTCCAAATGGATACGACCCATTGACTCAAAATTCATTAAACATTACAATTGTAAAGTCAACTATTAGAATATATTATTTTTTAGTTATAAATATAACATTTATATAGAGATATTATTTATATTTTTTAGTTAATTTAATACTTTATACATTTATAACTTCATAGGGTCACTTTTTGTTGACTATTTCTTACATACAATAGTATAAAAGAATTATTTTTTATACTCTTCATTTATACTTATAACTCATTAATTTTCCCCAATTTTTTCATTTAATTTCATTAATAATATTAAATATATTGTTTTCATCATTCAATAATGAATTTATATACATTCTCATAATTCATTACAGTTATGTATTTATAGAATATTTTCACTCAAATACTATCCGTATATAAAGGTTATTATGTTATATTTTTGAAAATTATTAATGACATTAATGTAAATGATTTTTCATCTACAAAAAAATCTTTTAAAGTTATTTAATATATTAAAAAGTAAAATATTGAATTTAATCACCCAAATTTTTTCACTAGGTGATTAATTTTTATCACTTGTGAATATTTTCTCAAAACCCGCATCATTCTCAAGTATGATTTATATAATAATGAATTTTAGTATGTTTTCAAAAACATTTGGTAAACATATTTGTGGTTTTTCATCATATGATGAGTGGGGGTATAATTCTATATCATAAAAATTCACATGGTAATGATTATTTCTCACAAAATTATACATTGTTGGAAATACAAGGTCATCTTAAGATTCTATGTTATGATACTTTTTCATCCACTACATGATGATGTTGATGGTGGTGATAAATTATATAATATATGATATCCGTTTCATTTCATTGTTCCATATCTCTATCCCCATCCAAATTCATTTTTTATGTTGTGGATTTGTCTTACAATTCATGTTTTATTCCAGAAATATAACGGGGTTTGATTCCATCTGTCATTCAGCATAAATTCATCTACAATGATATAAATATTTTTATACATAAATATTTTGTCATTTCAGTTGTAAATATTTTTCTTAACATTAAATCCTAATTCATGCTTTGTTCAAGATTTCATGCCGATAATAAACAATAAGGAAAAATATTTTAGGAACAACATGAGAAATATTAGATTAATCATTGAGAAATTTTATTAATGTAATGAAAAATTATGACCATTAATATATTGTATTCCATATGTTCACTAAAATAGTATATTTTTAAAATAATGATAGACTATTTAAATCTAAAAAATATTTTTGGTATATATTCAGGGTTATATGGAACCAACTGAACCATATGAGAAACAATATCATTAGGTGTATAGTAGACCAAACATAATTAAATATATAATATCAACCCAAAACATTGAGTTTTATATTATTCTATTCATGTTAATGGTTCTTAATCATTTTGGAATAGGTTCTTGTTGAGTTCCCAGTGATAATATTATAGTTTTGGGGTTTTCAAAGTTTTTTTTGGCCCTTTGCATAGTTACTATTCATGGTTTGGGGAGAAACTATGCAGTTGGTGATGGGAGGAGTCATTTTAATTCAATTTTTTCTTATAAGGTATCCATTTCATGGCCGGAATATAATTTTACCGAATCCATGAAATACAATAAAGAAACTATGTGGATTTTTGGTAGTCCCTAGGATAAGGATCACTGTATACACATGGTAAGAAGAAACTATATAGTAAGCTTGTGGGATGTATATACTATTTAAAAGAGTTAAATTTCCTTATTGGAACACTATTTCTCAAATTGTGTCTATAGATCATTTGGGTATCCACCTATTCAAGTTGGTTGCACATGGATTGAGAATGGGGTTTTTAATTGATACTGACAAAACATGAGACTTTACCATACTCATAAATAACATACATTCAATGTCTACCCCTCCAATATTTTAAAACAAAATTATATTTCCCCTCTACAATTCAACCAAGTAACACCTAGGGGTATTCCATACCCCTCTCACTTAATTCAGATTCCACCAATGATGCTCCTAAAAAGTTCATAGGTATATTTGATTGGATTTTTGGTAATTCTTTCTACTATTTTAATACCTGTAATGGTTTCATGGATTTTCATTCAGGGGATCTTCTTGGATAAATGTTTTGATAAAGGATGGATAATGTGGGATAATGTTTTTTGATGTTAGGGGGTTGGGTTTAAATATTTTCCCTTCTTCTTCTTTTTCATTAGTGTATTTTCACATTCCCACACTATAAATGTAAGTGTTTTTTTCAATTTCTTTTCCATGACCATCCATCTGATGCTTGATCTATATTTAGTAATTTATAAATGTGTTATTCATATTCTAAAATTATAGTTTGTTTTGTTAGTTTGTTCTAATTTTTTTAATTGTATTATTTTTTTAAAGGAATATATTAGTTATTTTATTACATAAATACATTTTAGATGTTCATTAAAATGAAAATTGGTCTTTTACAATGAAATTAATTATTTTGGGATTTTTTTCCCATTAATTAGGATTTTTGAGTTAGGGAAACACCTGAATTGATATTTTTATTTGGTTTTGATGTATTTTCATGGTTTGGTCTATATTCGTAGATCCTGGGAATATATTTCCTAAATTATTATAATTATTTAAATGGACACTTGGGTATTTTATTTTCATCCATTTATGTGATAAAAAATGATGGAATTTCCATATGTTCACTTTAAGAACATGTGGACATGAACACACATATGCCCATGATATTTTATAACAATGACCCTTATAAACCCAAAATTTTTATACACTTTTAGTTTGATTTTATTTCCCTCTTTGACCCACATTCCATGGTATTTTAAAAAAAATATTTTAGTCTTTTAAATTGATACTTTTCCCCACAATGAACAAAATTGTTTAAATATTTTTGAAATAATGGCCAATTGGGCACTTTGAAACATGATTCGTAACCCCCATTAATATAAAGTATTATTTAGAACCATCTATGAATGAATTGAGTTTTTTCCCTGATTTTGGAAATGACTTTGAGATGATATGTGTTTTTATGGGAGATGGATTTTATATTTCTAAATGTTATAGCACGATTGGTACCATGTCGGGTCAGGGAAATTGGTTTAAAATTCAAATGATGTATATGTATGGTTTCAAATTCATAATGGTTCTATGTATGATAAGAACCCATATGGTTCACTTTTGAATGAGAGGTACTTCACAAAGTATGTATTGATGATTGGGAAATGCATGCATGGTTACATTAGTGACTTATGTTTAATTCCAATAATTTTATTACATTCTCACTCTACACATTAAAATTAATATTGGACACTAGAATATAAAATAGTGCATCGAGTGATGATTTATTTGAAAACCTGATTAGACGAAATTGAACCCCCTTGAAAATTGATAATCCCTGTGAGAATTTCCACTAGATATGTATGTTTGGAGTAGTTAGGATTGTTATTTACTGTGTTGTTCCACCATACGCTGAAAGATGGTTCTAAATTGAATAATTCTTGGGGTTAATTATTTCAATGTTTATATAATTCCAATGATTACTTATATATATGGTCTTTCTTTATTCACAACACCTATTTTACAAGTTATTTAGTGTTTCCACCCTTGTACGCATATTACTTAAACATAATTATGTATATATCTTTATTTACCTTCCATTGAACATACTTTCTATTGTACCATTCCTTTATTAATTAATTCTTTTTTGATTTCATCATGAGTTTGGTTTTCAAAATAATTTAACAAATTGAAAAGAATCATCAATTTTTTAAATGATAAAACATTAATTAACTGAATGTATTTCAATCTTCAAATTATTTATCATTTAAGGAATGGATATGTATTCATTTTTTGGTTCTTACAAACTATGTTGTTTTATGATCCTTTCTTAGCTATTCTACTTGGGTTCTAACATCTTAATATGTTTTCTAGGTTCATCAATTCTTTAGGTTTGTCTATGGAGTGTGAGATATAATTAATTGTGGTGACCAATAGCTTATGATTTAATCATATATTCTTTAATTGGTTTCAATATTGTTTTTTAATTTCATTCATAGTTTCAGTGTCATTGAATATGGATATATTTATATATTTATTTCAACTTAGTGTAGTAATGTTTTCTTCTCAGCAATATTTTATTTACAAAAGTTTATATTGTGTTATATCATTCCCATTTGGATTATCATGGACACTCAACACTATTGATTTACATGGGAGGATTGGATTCACCTCTTGGGTCTTTTGACTGGTCATCATAGATGATTAGTTTGGGGAGACCCTGGTTTTTTTTAAATTGTTATTGGAGGAACTATTTTTTATATGGATCATTATGTGTTTTAGAGATAGGACTTTTGGGAATTGATAGATAGCTATGGAAAGATCATCTTAATATCTTACACATCATAACCCTTGATTATCTATTGATAGTTTATTAATTTAATTTTTTTAGTTTTAATTATAGGGTTTAATGTTGGTACCTACTTGGTCTATGTGATATATATGGAATGAAAATGAAAATTAACCAAAGATACATTATGATATTTCATGGATTATAAACCCATGTCGAGCCAGATTGTATAGTTCATGATACATTTAGTGGCTAGTTCATTTTCTTGGAATGGTCTAATAATCCATGCTGATGAGTAAATCATTACATCTAAATCCCATTTTCTGGAGTTTTAGTTTGTGTTACATTTTGGATTGATTTTTTTAGTGAATTCGGTATGGAAAACGGTTTATTGAAAAAGAATCAAAAAGTAAGATTCTTTTTGGTATGTGGGTTAATTTTTAAATTTGGGCTTGATTATTTGAATATATTTTAGAAATAGGTTTTTATATTTTAAAAGTGACCTTATAGTCAATTTCTTTTCAAATTCGTAATGGAAAATGTTATCATTTAAAAAATTGTTTTTGTTTAGTTTTTAGTGTATTTTTTTTTGATTGTGTCTTTTATACTGGAATTTTATTTTCTATTGAAATTCAAGATCTAGTTTAATGGGGATTTTTTTATATTATTATGTTATTTAGACAATTCTATAAGTAAGTCCCAATGGCTTCCAATGGGTCTCCTCTTGTTAATGGACCTTCCAAGACACTCGTTGTAGTGGTGGAGTAATGTTTATCTTATTAATTCTGCATTTTAATTTCAATTGATGTTTTTTAGAATATGTGTGGTGGATTAAAATTATTTAATTTTTTTTGGTCTTATGGAGATCTTGAGGTCATAAGGGTTAGAGTTGTTCTTTAGTCATTTGATAGTCCATGTCTTGATTAGTTGAATGAGATCATCCTACCGTTATTGGATGTGGGGATTCCTTATAAATTATATAAGATCATAATTATCTCATTGTTCATACTTAAGCTAGTGCAATTGATGAAAATGGATGTTCTATTGGTTATAAATCATGGTCAGCAGATGGTGAACACCTATTTTTCTGAATTTAAGAAAATGGTTTACAATCCTCCAGATATAAAATAAAAGGACAATGTAAAATTAGTACTCATTTTTAGGGTCTTTTACCATGATTAAATATTGAATTCTCTCAGCTGGATAAGTTATGTCCAAGAAGCTATTGGATGAATCATATCTAACAGAGATATTTCCAAGTGTGTAGTCTCTGGTAGATATTAATCCACTTTCTTTGGTTACTGATGATGTTTCCTCTTCTTGTGTTATGTCAGTGCTAGGGGTACCTATTCCAGAAGGGTCTCCTTTTTTATTTCCTACTTATTATTCAACGGAACATTCAATAATGTTCTTTTAGTGTGGTGAGTTATAGAATTCTAATCCATTTGGTCATAATAAAGTAACGGCCTACCAATTATGTTGACATTTGTGTCATCAATAGAATTTTTCCATGATGAATCACTATAAATTGATGTTTTGTTAGAGGCTTCCTACTCCAAACTACAGACCAGATGATTCTTCATGGCACCTAGGCTCTAGTAATAGGTCCTATATTGATCATCTTCACGCTGTCAGTAATTGTTTTTGTGTGTGGTGCCTATTATCTCAGATATTCTATGCAATTTTGTTCATGAAATGGTCTATGTTTTTCCTTGATATAACCCTTTGAGAGAGATTGTATTCTTTATAATAATCTCGGCATGTTCACTTCCTGAACCTGTGTAGTTTGTAGTAGTGAACTATGGATGTGAATATGTAAATTTATATCCTACCTGATTGTCACGTTTGGTTTTGTGTTGTACTCATTTTAGAATTTTTTTTCTATTTTTGAAATTATAAATCAATGTCTGACTCGATGTTGGTTTCAACCTTCATACACTATCTTCCCCTTATATTGGTACTTTTATGTTTTTATCGTTATGCATGTTGTATGTTTTTTAAAGAGGACCCCTTATCTTCCACTATTGGGGTTATCATTCTTTATTCTTTATGGAAATGTTCACGTGTGACATGTGAAGTAGAATAGAAACACCCAAGAACAAGTTTTCATTTTTTACTTGTTTACTTTTGGTTTTTAGTTTTTTTCCACATTTAGCATGATAAATTTCAAAGGTAAAAAGGTTTTTATTGTGGGCACAATTATCATATAATGAAAATGATTTTTTATATTATATTATTTATTCTGTGATGTTAGATACTTTTTTGATGATCCATAAAATATTTTGGATAAATTTTTTATGTTTATGAGTTTTCAATTTATTTGGGAAATTTTCACATTTTCTATGCATAGAATGGGGAGAAGTTGTGCGGGTGCTGAAGGAAGGGGTGTTTTTAATTCATTTTATTCTTGAATTGTTTTCCTTGCACGTCCAGTGAAATTATTATCCCAAATAATGAATGTAAATTTATTAATTATTAATCTTTTTTTGGTTATTTGAAGTAGAATCAAAACATACACATGGTTAGAAGGAACGATGTAGAAAAAATGCATGGAGGCTCTGCAATTTGATAGAGCTGAATTTCATGGTTAGATCATTGTTTCTTAAACTGTGTTTCAATTTTGTGAATGTTCTCTACTCTTTAATTAGAGTGTGAATGTTTATCAAATATTCTGGATAATATTGTGTAAAACCCATGAGACATACACAAATTCTTAAAAAGGTTAATTTACATGTCATCTGCTCCCCCATTTTAAACCCTATATGGTCATGTTAATATTACGTAACACACATTATTACATTTAGTGAGAATTTAACCCCAATATTTCTAATTTTTCTTTTAAAACATTTATAAAGAAATGTTTTATTTTTTGTATGTCTTAAAGGGTACTAAATGGAAAAATATTTTTGGGAATAATAGATGATAGCGCATTAGAGGAATTTTTTCCATTATTCCAATTACACTAAACTATTACAGTTCTCAAGTGTTTAAAATTTTAATGTAATTAATATTCATATAAAATGAAACAATATTCATGCATGAGAATATTGGGTCACTATAATCTTTCATAATAATTTACCATGGCGGGTGATAACTTGTTCAAAATCATTATAATGGCCCACTTAATAAATTACATTATAATAACAAATAATAGGGAGAAGTGGGTATGGATGTTTAATAAAATAGTAAAATGAGATAAATTTAAAGGATTTTTTATAGATAATGTTTTTAAAAAAGGAAAAATTAATAGAGGAAATGAATGATGATAAGGAAATATGAATGGAATCCATGAAGGATGATGAAATTAATGTGATATAGACTAGTAAGGATTATTTAAATACACAAATGGTTCTATGTTACCATGATTCTCAACCACCCATGAAGAGTATTTGGGAATGTAAGGTAAGAGTTAGATATACATTACACAATATGATAATTAGAAAACAATACATCAATATTATATTTTTCTTGTAAACCACAAAAATATCGGTTTATATTCTTTCGAATCACACATGTATCTTCCATCAACTGAATATTAGAATGTATAAATAAATAAAAATATTTAGTTATAGTAAATTAACTAATCTAGGAATGATTATCTTAGTATCATGGAATTATGATAAAAACCACCTAATAAATACCTTAATCATATAATTGAGTCTTAAAAAATTTGATAATGAAAATAATAATTGAAAAACTGCAATAAATGTAATAATTGGATTTAAATTAGTAATATAATCTATATTAATTATATATAATGTGATAAAATAAATTAGTAAGATATATATGATTTTTATTCAAGGTTTTAAAAAACAACCATAAATGACTGATAAAAATTCAAAGAATTGTTTCTTAAACATTGTTCATACATAAGAAAATATATACCTAAACACCCATTAAAAAAAATTCAGAATTGCATGTAAACTCAATTTTTTTATATAGTTACATTAGGAATATAAATATATTATGAAAAGTTTCCGACACTTTTATTCATATATAATTTCAAATGAGATTTGTACAATGAATTTTTATTGTTCTTTTTTTTGGGATTCATCATCCTTTATATTGATATTATATATATTATTTCACAAATTTAATTATTTTTATTTCTATAATTTCATAAGATCAATTTCTATTGAATTTCCATTACATAAATGTAATTAAAATAACATTTTCAGGTATCCTATATTATATTTATACCTAAGATGTTCAATCAAACTTTTTTTCATGTCTATTTTAAAAATATCCCCATTTGTACATTCAAATAACCTAAATGTAATTTTTATCTATGTTCTCATTTTATTTAAATATTAAACATTTATAAATTATTTCTTTTTAATGTTAAAAAATATAATTGATATTTTAAATTATATTCTAAATAATTTTATAATTTTCCTCTAACGTCTTTTTCATCTATATAGAAATCCTTTAATGATTTATTATATCTCAAAAAGAATATTTTTAAATGTAGTTATCAAATTTCATTGAATAAATTATTTCATTTTATGTGGTTCGAGGATTTTTAAGAAACATACATCACTTTTATGGGTTATTCTTTTAGGTTTAATTTTAAAAATATTCCATTATTACGTGGTCCACATATGTATGTTTTGTCACTATGTGAAATGAGGGGACCGAATTTTATATTTCAAGTTGATTAATTTTATAAAGGGTATATCTCATGAAATGATATTTGTTTAGACATCTGATGTTATCAATTTTCAATATGATATGGATCTTATTTTTCTTTTATGTGATGATGATATTAGAAAAGAATGTTGACATAAAATATGATTATATAAACTTATTGATATGCCATATTAATGTATCTTGTACCATTTCTATGTAATTTTCAGCTTTTTACTGTAATTCATGTTATGCTCCATGGTTATTACTCTTTGACTCTAATTTAGGATAATGATTTCATGAATAATTTCCATTCTTATTCAAACACTTTTATAATATTCATTATTATCACTTATATTGATTTTAGTTATATCAGTTATGATTACTCCTTTGTGCGTGTTATAGATCAATATATTCTTCTTATTCAATTTTGATGTCAATAAAGATGGTTATTATATGTCATTTTTTTCGACAAGAGTTAGTTATTATTAAATTGTGGTGTATATATAAAATATGATGTAAATAAGTTTATTATTTATATAATATGCAATGTCAATATACAATTGTTTTTCTATTTGTGTGATGATTATTGTTTTGTAATTCCAAATATTGTAACGTAGTTTTATCTATTTGTATGTTATGTACATGTTATCAATATTGGTATAAAATATTGGATTATATAACTTTGGTTATAATGATATGAAGTAAAAGGGGATTAAACATAAATCAACCTAAGATGATATAATAGTTATACTAGTGGATATAAAAGTATCATAAGAATTACTCATTGTTTAAGGGATATTTGGATTTATTTCGATGACCAAATGATTGATTTCCTTTGATTAAATTATCTACTACTCAAACTAAACATAATTTATTATTATTTATATAACGAGAATAAACTTCTTACAGGTAGACTTATGATTCATTCAAGGGCTTAATATTTAATATTATATATTATTTTAATCTCTCTTATATGTCTAAAAAATTATAAAGAAATTAAATTCCCACCCAAAAAACATATTGTTAATTAATAAGTTATGACACCTATTGTTGTGATGATTACATCGCAAGACAAAAATAATTATATTATTGTGTTTTTGGGAACACAAATTATGTAAATGTTTCTATTATCTACTGGGTGAATTTTTTTAATATTTTTGGAATAGATTTAATCTCTCTACATAGATCCCATATCATATGATGGAATATACAAATCAATTTTAATATCCCAAATATTGTGTTAATCACCTAACAAAGTAAGGATGATGTTGTACTTTTCATGGAAACTACTTCTCTTATATGTTTTATAATATATATTGATATGGAATATTTGGATCAAATACTTTTAGATGAATTATTGAAAAATATCTGATTATATGTTACTATGATCATGTATTTGAAAATATATTTTATAGTCTTCCCCTATATCATGATGTTGAGGATTCAATTTTACTCCATCCTTGATAAGTTACCTTGTCCATGTGTCCATTCAAAGTTGTCCATTTTAAGTTAAATAAATTTATGAAGAAACTCCAAGAATATTATGATTTTTTTATGATAATGTTTATAACTATGAGAATAACTTATTATATTTTTAAGAAGAATAATGGATAAATTTTTCTATACATTTATCTGATGATCTCAATAATATACCAATTATGAAAAATAACCATTGACATCATATTTAGGACTCGATCAATGAAATTTTAAGTCTGACTTATTTTGAATGTTATACCTTAGGTGGAAATATCATATATTAATACTGGAAGGTGATGAAATTTTATATAATAAATAGGTAAAATGAATTTGTTGTGACTCAATTTAGAATTACAAATTACACATTAAATCATCATGGATATGATTAAGAATGTCTGTAGTTGTTGAATTGTTAAATTTTTTGTTCTAAATAAAAATTATTTTGTTATATATTTTATTATAAATGAAGAATAATAGTAATGTTTTAGAACATATCGCAGGGGAATACGAAAGGATAAAATATAACCCAAATTGATGAACTTTGAATTTTTTCTACAAAAAATTATTCTACTTGGAGTATGTAATCCAAGGAAATTTTATATCTAGGGATCATTATTTGATTGAAGAGATTCAATAATTTCACGTAATAATAATTTTTAAATAGATAGATAATTTAGATATACAATCATGATACAATCAATATTTTATGATTAGTGATCCATGATATAAAAATACCCTAATAATATTATCGAGGAAGGGAGATTATTTTGTATAGATTATTGAATATGATGATAAACATAATGATATTAAGGTGATGTTAGACAATATACATTCAATCCAAATAAATTGTTTATGGGTCTAGTTTACGATATATAATGATTCATTGATGAATGTATTTGGGTGTTTCATAATAAATGATTACATTGGTTATCTTATACAGCACATTAATTAATCATTATAAGAAATATTAATTGATAATTGATATTTAGATATGAATAATAATATTTTCATTAATGATTTGATGGAATTATAAAAAATTTGTTAATAAAATAATCTATATACTGATTGAATGGGATCAAAAAAAAATTAGTTAAATATTTTTCAAATGATATTATAAAATATTATCTGGGACTATGATTTCTTAATGAATTAATATTTTATGATGGTGAACCTGGTAGATGATGCTCTAAGTCAAAAATATAAAGCTACAATTTCAATGATAATAAATTAATGAGGTCAAATATTCATGAATATGAATATTATTGACAAGAAAATCATATAGAAAGGTGAGAAACAAACCCTTAAATTGAGTACTCAAACTTTTATCATTGAATTAATTATGTAATTACAAATGGATGATATAGAGAAAAAATATGTTTGGAAATACTTTAGTCTTATATTTTTAAAATTATGTGATTATATCATTTGGGAAATCGATATGTGTTCCATAATTAAAAAAATTAATATTGATATACTGAATGATTCACATATCTCATCAATATCATTTTATATAGGAAGAAATAATATATATTAAATAATAATTGAGAAATTATAGAGAGAAAGATTGAATTGGTTTATATTATATTATTTTTTGTTGAGATTTCATTGGGGCCTTCATGTTCATAAATTCACACCAGTTTTTAATACACCACATTCTATCATTACAATAGAGGATGGAATTCATCACGTTAATTAAGGATCCATTCCCATTGAATGAAATAGAATTATGGGATGCTAGTTCTTCCTTCTATAGATTCTTCTGCAGAACCTGTTTCCTAGTTTTGGTTCTCTTCAAAGACTAATGTAATGTTCATGAAACATTTTCTTTAGGCCTTCAATATGTGGATGAAAGTTAATTATGCTGATTCTATTCTGATATAAAAACAACATTAGGATAGGAGATTAGTAATGTTGGTTTTCTACTGGAATGTTTGGAGAATGGGAACATTCGTCTCATGTATTATTCATATTAGGAGGGAATGTCATATGAGTCATCATATGTGTGGAACCCGAGACTTATAATTCTGATCATTAGGTAAATGATTCTAGGGTAATAACACTTAGAATTATTTCTTCACCATGGATCATATATTAATGTAATATGTTAGGTATTTTTATTCACGTCACAAATTCTATTTCATATATATATGTATTAAAATGTATGGTGTAGATGGATTGGGGCATGAGTATAACCTATTATTGATAAAGGATGGATGGATCAAACCATCCCATGGTGTCAGATTAAGGAGGTGAGTCCCTAGGATGATATATGTAAAAAATGGGATTAGTAATGAATCTGAATGTCCCATGTAAGAATATTTGCAGTTATGGATCAAATTTCCTAATGAAGAAAGATACGGTATGTGTGTTTCTAGGATGTATGATCTAACTACTAGATACTTTATAACTGGATCATAATTCCCCATGGAGGCAGATCGTGAGTTTTATATCAAATTTTCTCATGGAGGTGGATCTGAGATCTTTGTCTCTATGAAAAAAAATTTCAGACATAGATTTCTTACCATTGGATGAGAGTGACCCCTGGAGGGGGATTCAGAGTTGGGTGTTAGAATGCCTACTGGAGGGGGGGATGGGGGTGTTCCCCTATGGTGGAAGATGTCGCAACCTGATAGTTTATAAATAGATATAAATGCCCTATTAAGGTGGATCTACATTCTATTATAATAATTCCTTATGGAGGTGAATCTAGGATTTGTATCTTTTGGAGGGAATATGTCACAACTAGGTAGTTTTCTAATGGCTTAGAATGTCCTATAGAGGTGGATCTATATTTTTCGATTAGAATTCCTACTGTGGTGGATTTGGGAGGTCTGTCTCTTGGCTGGATGTTTCTAATCTATATAGCAAACCAATGTCAGGATAGAACCTCACAAGGAACCCCACATACCCTTCATATAAGAAGGATATCCTAATGAAAAATGTTTTATGTCGTAGTTTATGTTCATGTAATAAGACTGATCGATGCATTTTTACATCATGCAGAAAGGAAAATCATGTATCAAAATGAGTTTTCATGATGGATGCTCTAGGTATTACACATATAAGCCATCATTAATTAATGTATTATGTTCTATAGTGGGATAGGGTGGAATTCCATGATAATCATAAATGGGGAATCGTTTTCACATCATATATGTTGATACTATTGTTTTACATCATCAAATGGGGATTTTTTTATGTTTTTTAACGTTTTATAATTATGATGAGAAACATTTTAGTTTTACACCATGTTTCATTGATGTCATAGGACTCACTACTCTCCCCTAGGGATTACATGATCACCACTCATGTTTTTTTGGGTGGTACATGGCATTTTCATCAATATGGAGGAGTTGTAAATTAAGTGGATTAATTAGGGTTCTTATTCAAATAATAAAACGGGGTTAGGGTACCTATACCTATAATGAAAAAATTATGCCAAAGGATCAAAATTTACATAGAGAGAAGTGCGAAAAAATAACAGTTAGTGGACCCTGTAACTTGGGGACTCAAGCTATAGCTAAAATTGTCTCGAATATGTATTGATTCCTTTGCCACCCATCCATCACAAAGGTGGGTCATCAGAAGGGAGACAGCATGGGGAATAACATGAATGGTTCTTTAAGGGCAATGAAGGTTCCCAAGATATGGTCTTGAAAATCATGGGGTCCTCATGGAGTGTAGGGTGGGTCATGAAGTAGTATTCTATGTTGAATAGGGAGACCATAGCATGGATTGTTGTTCTAGATCCCATTGGGTTGACTTCATGACAGATATATTCCTCCCAAATCTCCAACTGTCACAAAAGAAAATTATTCATCATTAAATGACATAATTTTTCCTTAAATAAGTATTTACGTTAGGATAAGAGTTTTAATAAGACATGGGAGGGGGTTTTGTGATTATTGGATACCTTATGTGACCCATTATATCATTTTTCCATGTAACTCTGATGGTTTGTGAAGAGGGGTTTATTTTTGAAATTAATAAAGTCACCATAACCTTAAATTTAGGGATTAAGGGTTTATTTATATTAATTTCGTTTTCTTGAACATTGAAGGACATCATGAAGAATTATGAGCTTCTTGAGAGGCCTAGCTTTATAAATCTTAATGTTGATTTATGGAGATCACAATCACTCTCCTATGATTAAGAAAGATGGGTTGTGGATATTAGTTTTAGGTATTTAATTCGTTTTGAAAACTCAACAAATCTAGATTGAAATATTTTCAATGAAAACTATTATTTCACCACATGGTTGGGGCCTCGAAGAGAAAAAAAATTCCTAAAGGTGGGGAGAATCCTAAAATAGACCCCTTCTAGGGACATTGTTCCATTTTGGGTCAAATATTTTCTAAACTTTCCATTCTTCCACAAAATCTCCCATGAATCATGTATTTGTGAAATAAAATATTCCTTCTCCTAAATAATGGGATTTAATAGAAATATAGAATGGATTCTAATGGATACACATTAAAAATGGAATTCAAATCCAATTAATGATGAAATTCACAAACGTATTCATGATGCATACTTCGTGAGGAACATTGTGAACCCATGGTCATCCATATTGTAATGTTCTTATTTTGGAAGCCATCCAAAGTCACCCCATACATGGTTGGTCACATGACCTCAAGCGCATTTCCCTGAATGCCAGAGGCTTCTGACTAGCAGCAAGGGCCTTGGGTGTGACAGTAGGGAAATTGTGCCCTCATTGGTAGAGATAAAAATAGAAGTAAACAAATACATACAAAAGTAGAAGTACTATTATTTAAATACAAAATATAAACAGTGGAAAACTGATAGTAGCAACTGAAGCACAAATATGTGATGATGCGTGATACATATGTCTAGGAAAATAGTGAAACAATGCACAATGCATAAATAAAGTATTAAACCAATTACAAATGAAAAACAATAATCATATTTTCAGCATCGCAAGCCTATTCTTGGTCCCATGCTCTCTAACTCCATAGCCTGTCAAGTACCTGAAGTAGAAGGGCGCTTGCCTTTATCTGGACCTGAAATAATATAATTTTTTTTGGGCCGAAAGCATTGTCCAAATAGGGTGTGAGACTAAATCCAAATAGGCAACCACCATGAGATCTGTACCCAATATTTGAAGAGTATATGTCCGGTAAAAGTACAGAAAATAGTAAACTGGAAAGTACTCAATAGTAAACAATTCATAGTTTAAAATCAAGCAACAACTAAACAAGCCAAAAAAAACACAATAGGTAACCCTATGGGTAGTGCACTCAGTCTAAACCCTCTGGTCCTACATAAAATGTTCATGAAACCCTCTGGGAAGTACACTCAGTCTAACCCCTCTGGTTTAGCATAAGCATAGACTCTCTGAGGAAGCACTCCCTGTCAATTCCTAGTATAGTCTTATATCGTAACTAAATGTGCTCTAGGGAAGCACTTACATCACATTTTCTCTGTTTCCCACGTCGATTAATTACTGAAACTCTATGGAAGCACTCAACGACAATTCCCCCTGCGGTTTCACATCGTAAACTTTAACAATGCTCTAGAGAATCCCTCAACGTCCATTCTACCTATGGTCTATACACCAAGTTCTCAAGGCCACGTGTATGTCCAGCTACTATAGCAGTGTATAACGGTCACTGTAAACCTCAAGAACTACTTGGATATCATTCTACAACACATCAACATAACAGGGAAACAATCACACCATCCTACAATACTAGGCATGGAAAAGATAAACAACATCCTAACAGACAGTCAACACCCAAATGTACAAACAAGAAAAGCATTCATGGGCAATACATCCAAGGAAAAACAATTCACCCTATACTCAAAAATTATCATCTACTCAAGAATACATGCATAGCAGAGAAACAATAGGACTAAGACGATAAACACACAATACCCTGTTCAGGGGTATTGGGGAATATTTCACATAAAACTCAAGGACTAACTACAGAAAGGACCAACTACCTTAGGGATACGAGATCCATATACTTGAAACATGAGGCTTCAAACACCTTATAATGTCATATATCTATGAAAACATACAATGTCTTCAACCCACGATAACTCACGAAAGAGGACAAATCAAGGAATGATGATCTAGGAGAAGGGAGAACTCACTGATGTGATTCTAATACAACCAAAAGTGTCTGAATCATTAGACAGATATATGATCGATGGCTCATCAAAGATCAGTGGCTTCTCGGCACTCTCGGATAAACTAGGTTGAGAAAGAGGGTGTTCTATCTGTCAGACGCAACCTCAGTGCGTTTAATGAAAAAAGAAATAAAGTACAAAATGTTTTTTTTGATGTAAACGATCTATACTCATCCTTTCTGTACTCCACTTTATGCGGCCTCCAAGTCACTTCCACACAGCAGTGTGTGTGGTTACTACACAGCCCGCACACAACCTCATACGGCAAGGCAGTACATGGCATGTACTCATAAAATACACGGTGTGTACTTAATAAATTTCCAGAAACTCCACTTTTCTCAAAAACACCTGGAAAAAGAAATACATACCTGAAAAGAGGATCCAGGTTCTTACAAACATTCCCCTTAATGAAATTCATCACTGAATTTCCCTATCAAGATGGAATAGAAGGAGAAACCCCAAACAGTTCCGGCCACTATTCCCATACATCGGCCTCCCTCTCCCATGTCTCGTCCTGCACCTGCCCATGTTGCCTTAGCAGTCGTACCAAGGGGACATACCAACAATGAAGAACATTTGTACTATGATCCAAAATCCGAATATGATGCTCTTCAAATAATGAATCCACTTCGATCTCAACCTACTCTGGTTGAATGACGTGAGACAGTTCTAAAAGGTAACATCAGAGATGAGAAACGTGAAAAACATCATGCATAGCCCAATACCTCTGAGAAAACTATAACCGATAGGAAACTGACCCAATTCTCTCCAACACCTCAAATGCCCCGACATACCTTGGAGGAAGCTTAAAGTATCTCATAATCCACTTGTGACCCAACCTCTGTGTGACATATTGGAAAACATGATCCCTGACCTCGAACTCCAGAGGTCGTCTTTGCTGATTAGCATAAGACTTCTGTCAAGACTGTGTAGTAGCCATCCTCTTTCCAATTATCTCTATCTGCTCTATGGTCTCCTGGAAAAGACTAGGTCCCAAAAAATCTGTCTATCCTACCTCCATCCAAGATAAGGGAGATCAGCATGGCCTACCGTTCAATGCCTCATAAGGTTCCATCTGAATAGTTGTTTGAAAACTATTATTATAGTAAAAATCCACACGAGGTATATGCTTCTCCCAAGAACCTCCAAAATCCAGAATACATGCTCAGAGAATGTCCTCAAGCACATGAACTATACACTTGAACTTACCATCAGTCATGGGATGGTAAGATGTACACAAATGTACCTGTGTACCTAAGGCTTTCTGTAGCCCCTTCCAGACCAAATGAGTAAAACTTTCATCCCTGTCTGAAATGATGGAGTGTGGCACTCCATACAGACGTAGAATCTCATAGATGTAAACATTCCCCACTCATCCACAGTAATGGTCTCCTTGATCGGCATGAAGTGAACATCCTTCGTGATTTTTTCAATGAAAACCCAAATTGCATCATTCCCTCGAGGAAACCACGACAAACCGGTCACAAAGTCTATCATGATGTCATTCCACTTCCACTCGGGAATGGGTAACTACTGTAAAATCTATTCTGGTCGTTGATGATCCGCCTTCACCTGCTGACAAGTGGAAAAGCCCATAATGAAACTAGAAACATCCCTCTTTATACCTGTCCACCAATATTGATGGTGTAGATCCAGATACATTTTAGTGACACCAGGATGAACTTCCCAAACTGAGGAACGAAAGACCTGCATCAGCTCCTCGGGTATGTCTGCTGGAACTCATAGGAAACATTGGAAACACAAGATATCATCCTCACCTACTGTCAATCTAGGAATAGGGTCCTCTCCTAATACACTCTCCCTTAGGACTTGGCCTTCAGAATCGGATAGCTACCTCATTAGAACTTAATCATGAAGAGTAGAGGTAACAACGTTGGAAGAAAGGAAAGTCTAACCTTGTCTTTCGTGCACCTCCAAATGCATCTAAGAGAACAGAGTCATAAGATGCCACTCACTACTTGCCTCTCGAACTACTTGTATCTAAGTCTTCCTACTCAACATACCAGCCACTGCATTGCCTTTCCCAGGCATGTAGGCATGCTTAAAGTCAAAGGATTGTAGGTACTCTACCCACCATACCTGTCTCAAATTCAGATCACGCTGAGTGAATATTTACTTGAGACTTTTGTGGTTGGTAAAAATCACAAAATGATATCCCATAAGATATTGTCTCTAACAACGTATGGCATGAACAAAAGAAGCAAACTCCAGATCATGTGTCTAGTATTTCCTCTAATGTGGCCTCAACTGTCGAGACACGTACACAACTACTCCATCTCTCTGCATAAGAACGACACCATGTCTGATACTTAAGGCCTCGTAATAAATAGTATTGCTCTTACCCAGATCTGGAAAGACTAGTATCAGTGTTGAAGTCAACCTCCCTTTCATCTCTTTAATGACTGACTCACAAGAATATGACCAAGAGTACTTCACACCATTCTTATTCAGAATCATCAGTGGTTTTGTTAAGTGTTAGGAGTCATGTATGAAGTGTCTGTAGTTTCTATCCAGCCTTAGAAAACTCCAAACCTCAATGATGTACTTTGGCTGCTCCTCGGAAACTACTTCATTCATTTTCTATGGGTCTATTGAAACTCATGTCTCTGAGATAACATAACCCAAGAAGTGAATCCGATCCACACAAAAGTGGCACATTGATAGATTAGCATATAAGTGATGCCCTCTTCGTGTAATCAAAATGAACTCAAGATGTGTGGCATTATCATATCGAGTGTGAGAGTACACTATGATATCATCCAAAAAGAACATGATGAAGGAATCCAAGTATGGATGGAACACTTGGTTCATCAGTTCAATGAAAACTACAAGCACATTCGTGAGACCGAATGACATAACCATATATTTGTATAGACCATAACTTCTCCTGAAGATTTTGAGAGGTATATTTGATTGTCTAACATGAAAATGATTATAATAAAATCTCAATTCAATCTTCACAAACAATCAGGATACTTGTAGATAATCAAATAGATCATCAATACTAGTCAAGGAATATATTTTCTTAACCATTAAATTGTTCAACATCTGATGGTCTACATAGATCCTGAGGGTGTCATCTGCCATCTTCGCAAACAGGATAGGTGAACCCCAAGGAGAAGTACAGGGTTGAAAGAAACCCTTTTCCTACAACTCCTCGAACTGCTTCTTGAGATCCTGCAACTCTCGTGTAGCCATCCTATAAAGAGGAATGGACATCAGTGACGCTCCTTATAGAAGATCAATAGAAATGTCAACCTCGCGCCCCGGAGGAAGACTTGAAAAGTCTTTTAGATAGATATTCCAAAAACGGCCAACCATAGGAAGAATGTCTAACTGGGAAGTCACCTAATCATCCAGATATAAACTAGAAATCTGGGTTATAAATCCTCCCAACCCATGATTCTTTGGTCCCACTCTGCATGCCTAGACATACCATTCTCCCTTATAAGGAAAAGATTCACCTTATGGTGACGTGAAACACACCCTGCGGTTATAACAGTCAATAATGGACTAGAAGGGAACTAACGAGTCATTTAGGAGAATGAAATCATAGCCTATCATTTATAAGACATAGAGGTCCGATAAAAAGTGACACCCACCATCCTCTATAGGAAACTCCTTAAAATAATGTACACTCGCCTTTCTAGTCCCCACTAGAGTGTCTATTGTCAAGATATCATTAGAAAAAAGATGCAGAGCCCAAGGCTCTCTACAACCGAAGTAGATATAAAGCTATCAGAAGTCCCTGTATTGAGAAGAGAAGAAGCTAAAACAAAAGCAACTATGATCATACCACGTACTGTAGAAGGGCCAAGATCACAATCCTACTGGTTCTACTCCATTGCAAAGGTCTGGGCTGCTCCATGAACCTGTGACCCTTCCTGAGTACTCTGAGCTGATCCACTCTATTGTCGCTGAATGACCGGTGACTGACCACCATGGCCATGACCTCCACCATAGCATGAACGGCCAAAAGAGCTCAAGTTCCATTACTGGTGAGAAATTGGTGGTGCTTCTCCCAAATAAGGAGTAATAGAAGAACCCCTATCACCAGCTGCTGATGAGAAAAACTAATAGAAGCGTTGAAGGTGACCCAACTTGCAGCATGATTGGCACTCCACTAGGTCTCTTGGGGAGTGTGGCATCGTATGCCCGCTCTTTCTGCACTAGTAGCACACCACCTGGCTACCAAAAAGAGTATCTTGCCTCCTTGAATCAATGCACGATGACTCCCTACGACACTTCCTCCTATTAGTAGGAGAAATTCTAACTCCAGATACTGAGCCTCTTTGGATCACTATTCCGAAATCCATTAGATTGGGGTCCATGATAAGAACCTATTTGATGATAGAAGTGATTAAATTCAACCAAAATATGTTCACTTGTGATCAGATGTTGGGCCTCATAACATCCTTGATCTTCCTTTCCATGAATATTTGATCACCTCTTGAAATAGGTGTGAAGCGATATAGCTCGGTAAAGCAGGAGGAATACTCTATAATAGATTGGGTTCCCTACTTCAGACTCATAAACTCTCAGGCTTGATCGGCACTCAATGACTCTAGATTGAAGATTTCATAGAAGATGCATTGAAACTAATCCCACACCGTAACCTACTGGCTTCCCGCCTATGAGATCACATCCCACCACCTCTTAGAAGATTACTGAAGCATATAGGTAGTGATATTTAATTTCCTCTCTGGAGGCATCTCAAGATACTCAAATATCATCAGCATGGCTTCTATTCACGACTCTGCAACCTGGGGTCCTCCATCCCTAGAGAACTTAAGAGGAATACACTACTGAAAGACCCACGTTAAATCAGCCATCGATAGGGAACGACTCGGCTCTCTCTGAAAGGTATGCATTATCCTCATAAAGCCCTCCCTAAACTCTGTATCTGCACCTATGTCAGGTATAATGGTTGGTGCCAAGGCTAGCAAAACTGGAGGATCTTAAAGTTATCCCTGATCAGCCATGTCCGGTGTCTGATCGCCGTCCGGCAACTGGCACACAACCAGAGGACGTATCTGTGGCATGAATCTACAAGGTCAAGTGCACACCTTAGGTAAATATTATCAAAGACTACAAACGAGGTGTTTATGAAGGGAACCGAAGAAATAATGCATAAATTTATACAAAACATGAGTACATGGTGTGTACATTTCTAACATGGCGTGTTCCCTTAATTCATTCATATGGACATGTACATTGGCCAAAACTGGTCGTGTAACACCCCAAACACACGGTGTTTTGTCTTAACACACGACGTGTACTTGAATCCTCATCCCCTACCCGAGTCATTTTACACAGTTAAGCCACACAACTCTCCAATGGAAGGTCTACACGATGTGTACAAGATAGACATGTAATGTACTAGACAAGCTTCACCTGGCCCATGTTGTTAGTGACATGGACTAACACACGACTCAACCTACACGACATGTTCATGATGGACACGACATGCAAGTGATAGGATACTCCAACCCGTGTTGTTCGTGACATTGCTGGGTACCTAGGTCAAACTAAACTGTGTGTTCAACGCAGACACGACATGTATAGCCTAAGGTTTTATACGCCCGTGTTGTTAGTTACACGGGCAGACACCAAGTCGACATGACATGGCGTGTTCGACTAGTACAGGGTGTGTTCCCACTAGACCTTCCCCATCCTAGGTCTCTTCCCCCACGGCCTACGACATGGTCAGAGACTACATGGCGTGCACAGAAAGTACACAGAATGTACTTATGAAAAATAGTTTCTTCCTAAAAAGAAGAACACATGACTTGTACTTAACATTACACGACGTGTATTTTGAGTTTTTTCCAGACAGTTTGCCTCAGAAACTACTCTGGAACCCCTAAAACACTAAAATGAACACTGAAAGTGCCAAATTCTGATCTGTGAGGGCTCATACTCCCCACGAATCAATGATTGGCATCATAAACATGTTATATCAATGTAACAAGTCAAAGATCCACCAAATTTCAGTCCATGAGGGCCCATAACAGCTGAAGAACCAAATTTTTGTGTTCTTTCAATGAAAAACATAAACAAACAGTAACCTATCAAACATCATGTATTTTATCACGGAATCTATCACAACAGAATGCATGTTATACACAACTTCTATCACAACAACCTGCAATCACTAGTGCACCGTAAATGGAATGTAAAGAATGCATGACATGTGATTTCTAACAGTGACTATATGATGCATGAGATAGAATAACCTAATATCATCAAGTTGAAATAGAAATAGAACCTTAATAACATCAACAATAATAGAAATAATCATGTGAATCATTCCATTTGAAATCAAATCAATTGTAAAATTTTAAAACAAGAAAATTGCAACAAACTAGGTAGGTTGGCTTTTCCCTGTACACGAGTTAGATACTCTAGGGCACAACTTATTACTATGTACGTATTATTTATTATCCCCCTTTAAATGCTACAAATATATTTCAAGAGAAAATAATCCACTAATACCACTTTATAACGCCCTGGTTCCGGAAGCCACCCAAATGTGCCTCGTACACAGTTGGTCACATGGCCTCAAACGCATTTCCCTAAATGCCAGAGGCTATCGACTAGCAGTGAGGGACTTGGGTGTGACAGTGGAGAAACTATGCCCTCATTTTTAGAGTACTTAATGGAAGTAATCATATACATATAAGAGAGGAAGCAGTAATAAAGACATACCAAAAATAAAGAGTGGAAAACTGATAACAGTAACTGGAGCATATATATGTAATGTTTCATGAAACATATGTCTAGGAAAACAACGAAACAAAGAAAAATGCTGAAATACAAAAGAAATCTAGTAATCTTCTCCTCAGCATCACAAGCCTAATCTTGGTCCAATGATCTCCAGCTCTACAGAATGTCAAGTACCTGATGTAGAAGGGAACTTGGCATTATCTAGACCTGCCACAATATAATTTGTTTGGCCCCAAAACAATGGCCCAAACAGGGTGTGAGACTAAATCCCAGTAGGCATCCACCACGGGATCTGTGCCCAAATATCAAAGAGTATATGGAAAGTAAATGTACCGGAAAGAATTAATATAAAAGCACTCAACAGTAAACAATCCACAATTTAATATCAATCAACAACTAAATAAGAAAATAAAACACAATAGGTAACCTTTTGGGTAGTGCACTTATTCAAACCACTCTGTTCCTACCAAACAACTACTTGTAACCCTCTGGGCAGTACACTTAGTCCAACCCATTTGGTTCAGCTTAAGAATAGACTCTCTGAGGAAGCACTCAATGTCAATTCCCCCTATACTCTCGTATTGTAACTTAAGACGATCTAGGGAAGAACTTACCTCGGGTTCCCTATGTGGCATGCATAGAGGAACTATAGACACTCTGAGGAATAACTCACTATCAATTCCCCATGTGGTCTTGCATTCTGTACAATAATGTCACTCTGGATAAGACCTCAACGTCCATTCTCCCAATGTTCTCTTCACCAGGTTCTCTCGGCACCGTGTAAGTCAAGAAAGTGTAGTAGTTCATAACCGCCAAGGTAATCCGAAAAAACTACTTGGCTAGAATTCAACCCCACAACAGCATTACATGAAAACAATCACACCATCCAACAATACTTGGCATGGAAATGATAAACAGCATCCAAACAGACAATCAAGACCTAAAGGTCCAAACATGCAAAGCATGCATGTGAAATATATCAAAGGCACAACAATTCACCCTAAACACAACAATTATCATCTACTAAAAATAAAAACATAGTAGAGAAACAATAGGGCTAAGGGTAAACATGCAATACCCTGTTCATGGGTATTGGGAAATTTTGCATATAAAACTCAAGGACTAACTACAAAAAGGAAAAACCACCTACCTCAGGGTTAAGATATCAATATACATAAACCATGAGGCTTGAATCACCTTAGAACACCATAGATCTACAAAAATGTACAAAGCGTTCAACCAATTATAACTCACAAGAGAAGAGAAATTCAGGAATGGCGCTCTTGGAGAAGAGAGAACTCACCGATGTGATTGAAATTCACCCAATGGTGCTCGATTTGGAGGACGGATAGAGGCTTAGGGGATCGTTGAAGATCCATGGCTACTCGTCTTTCTCAGATGAAATAGGTTGAGAAGGAGGGTGTTCTGTCCGTCAGATGCGACCCCGGTGCACTTAATGAAAAAAAACATACACAGCGTGTACTTTTGAGGTACACATTGTGTACTCACCTTTTCGGTACTCCTCTTTAGACGACCTCCAAGTCACTCCCACACAGCCGTGTGTGTGGCTACTACACGGCCATCACAAGATCTCTAGCAGCAAGGTAGTACACGACGTGTACACATAAAGTACACGGCGTGTACTCAGAAAATTTTCAGAAACTCCTCTTTTCTAACAAACACTCAAAAAAAGAATACCATACCTGAAAAAAAGATCTGGGATCTTAGATATACATCAATAAATAGTTTACGGGGCCCATGGAAAGAGAACACAAAATTTTCAAGGGTAAAATAAAATTCTCTCATTTCACCAAGATCATACCATTCATGAAATATATACAATATCAAACCCTACCACTCAGTAATCTCACCATCTGTGTGAGCCTAGCTTCACAAACACTTTTATATAAACCATGATGCATGTACCAAATAATCAATATAAAAACTTTGAAAACTCATACATTGTGATCTAACATCACTAAGAATATATTAAAAAATCATTACCACAAAAACACTTATACCTCAAATTAAATGTCCACTCAAAGAGCCAAGACTAATTCCTACCATTGGGAAGAGATGGTTATGATTATAATTATTTGGGAGAGCATGTTTAGTTCCTTAGATAATGAATCATTCATTATATATTCAAGATGGCTTAAAGGGAGTACTAGCAATGCAATAAGCTACCACTCTATAGTTTCAGGCAAATAGATAACATTTTTATACATTATATTAATTGATACAAGAAATCATAGTGGATTAAGAACACAACATTATAGTACCAGTGATGTAGGTATATCGGGTCTCACATTCATTTTTACAACATGAATATCATTGTAGACACTACAACGCCATATCAAAAACAACAGTGGGGTAAAACTGTTGGATGAGACCCCCATTAGTATGATATTATTCTCAAGGTGAGTTTGGGGGATCTATACATTGGATAGATGAATAAATGGGATTAACAACATGGTGGTAGTTTTATTGATGAATGGGTCTGTTATTATTTGGAATGTGCATCATGCAATGAATTTAAATCTAGTATGATGTGAGGGGGATCTATGAGACAATATGGTTCCCACAGTTTATTGTTTACTACCACTAGGATATCATGCTAGTGCTGGTGGGCTAGAATTCAATAGGGGCCAACACATTCACTATGCACCATAGAGAGGTTGGAATGGGCCTATGTAATCATCACCATATCATTGTGACACCAATTCCAGCTGCTATGTATGGTGAGTATATATTTATAGAGAAAGAGTGTGGGGAATATGAGTAACATTCTTCCATGAAGATGGTGGTATTGGATATTGTTCATATGGCCAGAGATTAGAACATTGAAAGAAAGACATCTCATTCAGAAAGTGGTTTAGATACTTTCAAAAAGTGATAGTGGAAAAGATTCTGGGATGAATGCTCTTATTCCCTTGGGAATTCCAATGAGGAAATAAAAACACCTACTAATGCATCTTGAATGTGATCTAGTTGAAGCTATCTTGATATATCATAATTCTATAAGATCTTATATTCTGGTTGGTGGTAGTCATTTCTGTGCTCATCTGTAGATAGATTCCCCCTAAGATGGATTAACACATGTGGGTGTGGATGAGAACCACCATTAGATAGACCATGATGAAAATGGTAAGGCATGCCAATTTGGTATCAAAGTATTAGGGATTCTCTATATGGTGGTCCACCACATCATCTATTGAAAGAATATGCTTTGTGTGATTGGGGCCCTCTATTTATTGTATAGTTGTGTGCCAACAAATAAGGGAGTATTTGAATACCAAAATACAATCTCTCTCTAACTAAAATCATCTGACCAACTATCCTTATCATTGACAAGAGCCGCCTAATCCAATTGTTCTTGGTGAATCTATTGGAAAAAGAGGGGATATAATATTAGTCTATGTTTCACCTATCCCCCTACCAATAGATAAAATGACTAAAGATGGTACAAGAACCATCAAGTTGTTTTTGTTTTCCCAAACCATATGAGGGAGGAAACCTTTAGAAATAGTCATATGAAACATTATACGAGAACAATATAAAATGCAACAATTCACAAGGAAATTTAGATTCATATAATGACTTACCCAAAATGTATAAAATGTGTGTGTCATGAGCACCATCCTACAGTTTTGAGGAAAATTTTGTGCATGTTTACAGGTTAGGATGGGAAATGGTAGAATGGGTTACCTCCAGCAAATTCTGCATAAGGGCTTATCAATAAATATTCCTTGACATGGGAATGTGAATATCCTATAGAGAATATAATGAATTTACCAACCTGGGGTTGATGAAGGAGACACCCTACAACTATGGGGTTGGGGTGAATGGTGGTCAGTAAATGCCACCAAGGTAGAGTTGGGCTAGTGGGTAGGGAAACAATAGTGGGATATTTCTTCCCAACCTGACGTTGGGATGGTTATGATTGAGAGTTTATGTAAAATTTGGAATAAATTTCATGGTCAATCTATCAAGGAAAAAATTCCATCCATTTGGGGTGATCTTATGGGTCAATTTCTATGTCACAAGTAAGTGAGTATATTGTCCAGATTTTCATAGTGATGCAATGCTTCCCATGTATGGGAGATCTGGGGACATTAGAAGTAGATCTCCACTTTTTAAGGGGTGTGGATATATCTCTTCACTGATGGGAGATACCTCACTAGTATTATTCATGAAAAAGAAGTCATTAACATCCTATGTGATGAGGCAATTCAATAAATGGAACAGATTGAGGACATGTTCTACTTTAATGGATCTTTGTGTTCTATAAGAGACTGGTAAAAGGTTTTCCTTGGTTTTCCATCCCCTCCTATTGATCCCAGAGGTCACCCAACTACTAGTGAAGCCTTGTTAGATGAATAAAAAGTGTCTTCAAGAGTGAAATCTACTAGGAATCAACCAGATAGGCACTATGTTGTGGATTTGGTACATCCCCAAATCTTTATATTCTTTTCAGACATCACCCAACCATTAATTAAAATTTTTTAACTCTTTTGTCACCTGGGTAGGAATCAATGAGTAATGAAGTGGTAGGGTATATGAAGAGGCATAATAAGAGGTTGACAGAACCTCAACCCTTAAAGGGGTGTGTGTGGGGTCCTTCCATCTGGTTGTGGCATCTACCGCAAACCATTGTCTGAAGAGGTGTATATGAATGAGGTGGAATATAAAAAGGTATTTCCCATAATAGGGGCTATTATGTGAATATATCCAATCTTTGAACCATGAAATTTTTTTCACCCATTCATTTTCTACTTCTTACACTTTACTTTTTTCCCGTTCTAAAATTAGATGATGTATTTTTAAATGGATGTTTATGTTGCAATTGGGGATCATCTATCAGTTCCAACATACCTATCAATGTCCATTATAATGAACCATACTTTACATACATTGTTATTACTTCAAAATTGAATCACACTTATTATAACATATAACAAAACCATGAAAGGACCGTATAGGTATATTGTATTTAGAAACTGGAAAGCATAAACAACTGGTTCATAAAGCATCTGCTTTGCCTCCCATTTATTTCATCATATCTAGAGTCCCTTTTTGGTGTATTCTACTTAATAACCTTCTTCATGACTTGGGGAAATAAAACATACAAAAGGGTGAGCTGAAATGCTCAGTAAGAGTAAACAAAAGAAATATCATTCACATCATATACATAAGCCCATAACTTTTGGAAATCTTAACCTGTAAAAGAGATAATAATTTCATAACATGGGATATATCATTGTAGTGAAATGTAATCCCAATAATCATAACATAAAACATGAAACTTTGTGGCATACACAAATAATCATTAAGAATAATTTCTGGTTAGTCAAGACTCATTGCCAAGACTATCTTAGTGGACAAAGTTCACTTCTGAACCGAGTTCACTCCTCATTTCAGTCCTGTTTCACTGAACCGGTTTAACCTGCCATTCCAGCCATATATATCTCATGAGATATAAAATATTTACCCAATGCATTGGAGGGAGATATAGGTCCCACCCATCTAATAATGATATCATTCTTATGTGTGCTACAAAATCATAAAACCATACATCGTAGCATAACCCATGTTATAAAAATGGGAATCTTAATCATCGTGACATCATAAAACAATTCATATAAGTTATAGGAATTCATAAAAATATAATTCCATCACAACATAATCAAATCAATGTAATAATAGGGATAAAAACATAACCCTTTATTTTCTTAAATGGAAAATAATTTTGATAAAACACTTGAACTCCATTCTTGATGAAAATATACTTTCTGCTTCAAAAACACTTTTCGTTTCTTAACATGTTGTAAAATTATGAACTAAAATAATTTGATTAAAAATATACATTAAAACATGTAATGGAAGCTTCTTGGAAATAATGTTTTAAAAATCCATTCATTCCATTTAAGTTAAAAAACATTCTTCGTACTTTTCTCGGAAAAGTCAGAAAGTACCTCATACGAAAAACGACAAAAGATTCCTTTCATATCCTTTACTAAAAACTCACCGAAGGGTAAAATTGGATTTAAACAATTGTAGGTGGATGGAAATAATATTACATATTTAGGAAACAATGATGTGGATGATAAAATATAACCCAGTAAATTCCCAAGTTTAAACAATCTCGGATAAAAATGTGATTGTGATATTTCCCTTACCTAAGGTCTGATTTTCCTCGTATGTGTCCGAAACTCCTGTATAATGATTTAAATAATGTTATTGACTTATTTTAGAATAATAATTATTGTTATTATATCATATATGGTCATATTCTTAGCTTCTTATTAGTAATATTTCATTACAACTTGTTATTCGGTTGTTCATTACTTTTTGTTCTTATGCATGTTTGATCGAATAAATTCTTATTCTTCACTTTAGGTTATAGATAACTCATTTACAGAATGTTATTACTGTAATATATATCATATTCATTCATTCAATTCATTTATATAATTATTATTCAATGAAAATCATATAGAACGAGTCACATCACATCATGGAGACGGTATTCCGTACGTACGCACGATCGATGATATCATTCCCATGGTCATGGAATTATATTGGAGTGTATGTATACTATTTCAGAATCAATATCACTTTACAATAATCATATATAGTCATTATTTACACCATTATACCCATCCAAGTAAGGTGGTGGTGGAAAGTAGATTACACCACGGTGTGGAGACGGTATTCCGTACGTACGCACGCGCGGTGATTTCATTTTCCATAGGATGGATAGATGGTGAAATAGGGTTGTTTCATACTTATAATAACATATCAGTATATGGGTGATACTTATGTTATTACTTCATAATGAAACAACTAAATAAAAAGAAGTGGAAGAAGAAATAAAGATGAAAGAATCGGTAAAGGACATTACCTCTTTTTTGAAGTGCTTCTTTGAGACCTCTTTTTATGGAAATAACATTGGTCTTTGAAGAAGCGAAGGACCTATAAGATGTCTCTAGGGAAGTGGAGAGGAGAATTTGGCAGGGGTTGGTCGAGCTTGAAGGCTCAATGTGGTGTGAGGAAGAGAGGGAGGAGGTGCCCTTTTATAAGGGAGGAGAGGGGCTCCTTTGGAAAAACTAAAAATATTATTTATTATAAAGTCATGTTCGGTTTTAAATAGCTCCAAATTGATTTATTTCAAAGATAAGGTGGGGATGGGTCGAAATAATCTCATCCAATAGAATTTATACACGTTTAGGTTCCTATTTTAAACTTATAATTTAGATTTAACATTAAGTTCAATAATTTTACTTTTACCGTGTCTTCTTGTGTTCTTATACTATAAGGTTAATAAACATAATATAAGCAGCCAAACAAACCCCAAGTTGTTTATTATTAATATATATAACCTTATATCAGTAATATGGCCGATCCTTGGATTTTTAGGAATAAAATAACAATTAATAATATAATATTTGTTTTAAAAACTATTTTATGTCAATTTTGACACTATTTAGTAATTTATTTTTGTGAAAATCATAACAGAATGATTAGTTCGAAAACAGTTAATTAAATCAATAATAACATGTCATATTAACTTATAAAATTAGTTTAATTCCTAAAAACTCTCAAATTACATTTATTTGGGTATTTATGACATCAATTATGTCAATATTTCATTAATAAGATAATTACTGCATCATATTTGTGTCATAAATAAATTAAGTTATTTAATGTCTAAAAATTAAAAACAAAATACCACTATGTAGGAAATCGTTTTAGCTTTCTAATGAATACTTATAGTCTAATTTATCTTATATATAACATTATATCAAAAATTATTTACTTATTAAACTTCGATTTTAACTATTTTAACCCTTCTTTGAATAAATTAATAATAAATGTCCTAATCTAATCCAAGTGGGCCTAAATGGTCATATTTTATTCCAAAGTTTGTTCTTGGTCAAATTAAACTTATCCAATATAATTAGTACATGTTTTAGGGTAATAATAATATCATTTTTACCATTAATTACCATATTTACATTTAATCGTGGTAAATAAAAGTAAAAAGTTACTATTCACCAAAAAATATTTTCATCTCATTGAACCACATTTTACTTACTGACATCAACCGCATCTCTCGGATTTTTAAAATTCCACCTACAGATGCGGTAAAATTACGTTTTATGAAAAATTCAGTTTTTTAACTATAACTTAGTGGTTTCACTATTCATCAAAAATTGAATGTTTTCAGAAAAATACCAAAATTTCACCCTAGGATAATTTCTATATTCCGAATCCAAAAATGAATTCCATTTTGAAAAATAAAATTTATAAAATTTCAAAAAGTGGTTATTACTATTCATAACGACTAGTTTTAATAATATTTTATTAGCATATCATTGTTTAGTGAAACTCGGTATTGCGTACGACGCAAGCTATCGAGGAAGGTCACGATTTCGTGTACAGCAAGCCAAGCAAGTGTAGTGTGTAAAAAAAAGATTCCTTTGATTATTTATTTAATAAAAAAGTCTCGGGTGTTTTATTCTACCCCACTTAATATGAATTTCTCCCTCGAAATTCGTCACTTTGTAACAAATAGATGAGGATATCTCTCTCTCATCATATCCTCAAGCTCCCATGTAGCTTCTTCTAATTGGTGGTTCCTCCATAAAACATTCACCAATCGAGTGGTCTAGTTTCATAAGAATTTTTCGCTATGATCCAGAATCTCTATCAGCTATTCTTCATAAGAAAGATCCTACTCCAGCGGTACAACTTTTGAGCTGAGTGCATGTGAAGGATCAGATATGTACTTTCTGAGGAGAGATACATAGAAAACATCGTGAACTTGAGAGAGATTTGGTGGAAGCACCAATCGATAAGAAACCTTCCCAACACGATCCACTATTTCGAAAGGACCAAAATATCTAGGGCTCAACTTCCCCTTCATTCCAAATCTCATGACCCTCTTCCAGGGAGATATTCATAAGAACACTTTATCACCCACTTCAAACTCTATGTATATTCTTCAGTTGTCGGCATAACATTCATGTAGACACTGATCTACTCTTATGTGTTGGTGAATAGATCTGAGCTTTTTTGCCGTTTCATCAATGAGATCGGGTCCTAATAGCTTTCTTTCCCCAACTTCATCCTAGCAAGTGGGAGTCCTACATTTCTTTCAATAGAGAGCTTCATAAGGAGCCATCTGAATATTGGAGTGAAAGATATTATTATAAGAAAATTCCACCAAAGGTAGGTGTTGATTCCAACCACCTTTGAAATCCATAGAGCAAGCTCTCAACATATATTCTAGAGTTTGAATTGTTCTCTCAGACTGACCGTCTGTCTGAGGATGATAAGCAGTGCTGAAACTCAACTCTATATCCAGAGTATATTGAAGACTTTGCCAGAACATCGAGGTAAATCTCGGATCCCGATAAGATTTAATAGAAAGTGGTACTACATGAAATCTTACCACTTCCTTTACATATATCCCGGCAAGCTGATCCAGAGAGAAATCCTCTCCAATATCAATGAAGTGTACAGACTTTTTAAGACGATCAACTATGACCCAGATAGCATTATTTTCTTTGGAAGTTTTAGGAAGTTCTGTGACAAAGTCCATAGTGATGTTTTCCCATTTCCATTCGGGTATGGGTAATGGTTGTAACATCCCCTTAGACTTCTGTCTCTCACATTTATCTTTTTGAAAAACCAACCATCGAGAGACATATTCAACAACATCTCTTTTCATGCCATCCCACAAGAAGTACTCTTTCAGGTCCCTATACATCTTCGTGCTTCCAGGATGAATAGATAATGAAGAACTATGAGCCTCATCCAGCATCTCCTTCTTTAATTTGGGGATGGGAGGAACACAAACCCGATTCCTGATCTTTATTATCCCATCACAATCAAGGTTGAATTGAGGATCATTTATCACCTTCTTTTGTAACTCGACATCTTCTTTCTGTGCCTCTTTAATCTTCACATGTATATGTGGTTGAACATTCATTTGAGAAAGATACGATTTTTCCCCTTTCATTATAATTCCAAGATCCAACATTTTTAAATCCATAAATATTGGATCTTTTGTGATCCTCATCATGGATAAACTAGCATGGTCTTGTCGTCTTAATGCATCTGCCACCTTGTTTGCTTTCCCAGGGTGGTAACGAATTAAGTAGTCGTAATCCTTAATCAGCTCCAACCATCTTCTTTGGCGCATATTCAGCTCCTTTTGTGTGAAAATATATTTTAAACTTTTATGATCAGTATAAATATCACACATTTCACCATAATGGTAATGCCTCCAAATATTTAATGCAAAGATTACCGCTGCTAACTCCAAATCATGAGTTGGGTAATTTTGCTCATGTATTTTCAATTGTCATGAGGCATAAGCTATCACCATATCATTTTGCATAAGAACACACCCCGAACCCTTCTTGGATTCATCACTGTAGATCACAATCCATTCTCCACTACAAGGCAGTGTGAGCACAAGTGCACTAGATAACCTTCTTTTCAACTCCTTGAAATTCTCTTCACATTCCTCCATCCAAACAAACTTAACTCCTTTCTGTGACAACTTGGTGAGTGGATTAGATAATCGTGAATAATCTTTCACAGAACGTCGATAATATCCAGCCAAACCAAGAAAACATCGGATCTCAGTTACTATTTTTGGTCTCGACCATCTTTCGATAACCTTGGTTTTTTCTTGCTCCATAAATATCACCTCTTTTGAGATTATGTGACCCAAAAATGAAACTTTTTGAGGCCAAACTTCACACTTGGTAAATTTGGCATAATGCTTCTCCTTTCTCAGGGTCTTCAATATAATTCTCAAGTGATCTTCATGTTCTTACTTGCTCTTTGAATAGACAATAATATCGTCTAAAAAGACTACCAAAAATTGATCGATATAGTCTCTAAAGACTCTATTCATTAGATCCATGAAAATAGCAGGGGCCTTAGTAAGACCAAATGGCATCACTATAAATTGATAGTGTCCATACCTTGTACGTAAAGCCGTCTTTGGTATATCCTCCCTTTTGACCCTTAATTGATGATACCATGAATGAAGATCAATCTTGGAAAAGTATTGAGCTCCGCGTAGTTGGTCAAATAGGTCATCAATGCGCGGGAGAGGATATTTTTTCTCGATAGTGATCTTGTTATGTTCTCGATAATCAATGCAGAGTCTCATTGATCCATCTTTCTTCTTAACAAACAGAACAGGTGCTCCCCAAGGTGACGCACAAGGGTGTATGAACCCCTTATCAAGATTCTCTTGGAGTTGCTTCTTCAATTCCTACAACTCAATTGGGGCCATTCTATAAGGTGTCTTTGAAAAAGGCAAAGCATCCGGTAAGAGTTCTGTTGAAAACTCAACTTCACGATTTGGTGGAAGACCCGGTAATTCCTCCGGAAACCCATCATCATACTCTCGTACAATGGGCATATTATTAATCATGATTTTATCACCAACCATTTGAGATAAATAACCTTCATTTAGTGGAATTAATACCCATAAAATGGAACAAATTTCCACTGTAAGGTTATGTTCATCCTTGCATCGATAGACGATCATAGATTGATCTGGAATATAAAATGTGACTTCCCTTCTTTGGAAATTTATTTGAGCTCCATGTAGAGAAAGCCAATCCATGCCACGAATCACATCAAATTCCACTATATGAAGGATCACATGATTTGCAGGAATCACTTTCCCACAAATTTCAATCAGAGAAGAATTATAAACTTTTGATGTGACTGTTGTGCCATTAGGGGTTGTCACAGCTTACTCAACATCTAACTGTTGAGGTAATATGGTGATATCCTTATAAAATTCATTAGAAAAGAAGGAGTGGGTGGATCCAGAATCAAATAAAACATTTTCTACTTTAGAGTGGATGGTAAGTGTACCTTTCACCACATCGTTATCGTACTCCACATCGTTGATAGAAATTTCCTGTGACTTTCCTTTGCCTTTAGCCTTAAGAGTTTGTTGACGTCGACCATCATCATCAACCCTTGTATTTGGGCATTGATTGGAATAATGCCCCATCTCCTTGAACTTGATACATTGAAGTGCAGTAGGTTCATTCTGTGTGTCCCTTCCTTTGTTTGCATCATTAGACATCTTCTTCCAATCATTGCAGCATTCAAATGCCCGATGACCTTCATTTCTACATTTGAAACATTTACTTGTCCCTTTAAGACAAATCCCTCCATGTTTCTTTCCACACTTTGAGCATAAGGGAAAGATCATATTCATTTCAGTGTGCACTTTAGGATTTCCGTTGAATTCCATTTTCCTCTTCTTATCAAACCCATATGACTGATGGGTTACTCCAATCTCCATCTCGACATTGAGAGCACATCAAACGATTTCCTCGTAGATATTGAAGTCCCTTATGGCTAACTCCCTTCGAAGACTTGGTTTTAAGCCTCTAAAGAATCGATCGATCTTACTCTCAGGTTGGATAATAATACCAGAAGTGTACCTTGCAATTCTTGTTAAATTTTATTCATAAGTACCAACAGATTCATCATCCTTTTGCTTCAGTTCAAGAAACTCTTTCTCCATCTTTGTTCGGAGAATATTAGGGATGTACTTACTGAAAAATAAGTTCTTGAACTCGTCTCATTCCATGAACTCAATTTCATTCCTTTGCCTCGTATTCTTAATAAGATTCCACCATTGATCACCATCTCCTTTCAAAAAATACACTGCTAGGATGACTTTATCATGTTCAGAACTTTGATGAACTGAAAATATATTTCCATTAGTATTAATCCATTGTTCAGCAACTAATGTATCAGTAGACCCGCTGAAAAAAGTTGGACGCTGCCTCATGAAGGATTCAACAGAATCTTTCTCCTTACTTTTCTCGTTTGGAAGTCCTGCTTGATTCATATCATGAGAAATTTGTGTGAGCATGGCTACAAGATTTTGCATTCTGGCTCCCATAACATTTGGTTGCTCCAGGGGACAATCATTTCATTGCCCGTCGCATTCCGCATTAACACGGTTCCTTCGGGTTCCAGCCATTGACTAAAACCAAGAAAAATAGTGTGAACAACACTAATTATAATAAGAAAACCACATAATAAAATTTCACACATAAGGTCTTATCCTAGGTTATTCACGGTCATTTCTAAAACACTAATATTGTGTTCTATGCTTAGAATTATCCTTAGGGTTCTCACTAAGGATTTCACATCCTAGTTTCCAAAGGTTGACTATACCTTTCCTCTGATACCAACTATAACGACCCATACTTTACATACATTGTTATTACTTCAAAATTGAAGCACACTTATTACAACATATAACAAAACCATGAAAGGACCGTATAGGTATAGTGTCTTTAGAAACTGGAAAGCATAAACAACAGGTTCATAAAGCATCTACTTTGCCTCCCATTTATTTCATTATATCTAGAGTCCCTTTTTGGAATATTCTAATTAATAACCTTCTTTCGGACCTGGGGAAATAAAAGATACAAAAAGGTGATCTCAAATGCTCAGTAAGAGTAAACAAAAGAAATATCAATCACATCATATACATAAGCACATAACTTTTGGAAATCATAACCTGCAACAGAGATCATAATTTCATAACATGGGATAGATCATAGTAGTTAAATGTAATCCCAATAATCATAAAATAATACATGAAACTTTGTGGAATACACACATAATCATTGAGAATCATTTCTTGAAAGTCCAGACTCATTACCAAGACTATCTTTGTGGAAAAAGTCCACTTCTGAACCGAGTTCACTCATCGTTTCAGTCCTGTTTCACTGAACCTGTTTAACCTGCCATTCCAGCCATGTCTATCTCATTATATATAAAATATTTACCCAATTCATTGAAGGGAGATATAGGTCTCACCCATCTCATAATGTTACCATTCTTATGTGTGCCACAAAATCAGAAAATGATACATCATAGCATAACCCTTGTAATAAAAATGGGAATCTTAAACATCATGACATCATAAAACAATTCATATAAGATAAAGGAATTCATAAAACTATAATTCCATCACAAAATAATCAAATCAATGTAATAATAGGGATAAAAACAGAACCATTTATTATCTTATAATGAAAAGAATTTTGATAAAACACTTGAACTCCATTCTTGAGGAAAATATTCTTTCTACTTCAAAAACACTTTTCCTTTCTTAACATGTTGTAAAATTATAAACTAAAATAATTTGATTAAAAATAAACTTGAAAACATGTAAAGGAATCTTGTTGTAAATAATTTTTTAAAAATCCATTCATGTCGTATATGTTAAAAAAACATTCTTCGTACTTTTGTCGGAAAAGTCAAAAAGTACCTCGTACGAAAAACAACAAGAGATTCCTTTCATATCCTTTATTAAAAACTCAACGAAGGGAAAAATTGGATTTAAATTTTTTTTTGATGGATTGAAATAATATTACATATTGAAGATACATGGATGTTGATGATAAAATATACCGCAGTAAATGCCAAAGTATAAACAATCTCGGATAAAAATGAGATTGTGATATTTCCCTTACTTTAGGTCCGATTTTCCTCGTAGGTGTCCGAACCTCATGTATAATGATTTAAATAATGTTATTGACATATTAAAGAATAATAATTATTGTTATGATATCATATATGGTCATATTCATAGCTTCTTATTAGTAATATTTCATTACAACTTATTATTCGGGTGTTTATTACTTTTTGTTCTTATGCATGTTTTGTCGAATTAATTCTTATTCATTTCTTTAAGTTATAGATACCTCATTTCCAGAATTTTATTAGTGTAATATATATCATATTAATTCATTCAATTCATTTATATAATCATCATTCAATTAAGATCATGTAGAACGAGTCACATCACATTGTGGAGACAGTATTCTGTACGTATGCACGAGTGATGATATCATTCCCATGATCATGAAATTGTATTGGAGTGCCTGTATAATATTTCAGAATGAATATCACTTTAAAATAATCATATATAGTCATTATTTACACCATTATACCCATCCAAGTAAGGTGGTGGTGAAATGTAGATTACACCACGGCGTGGAGACGGTATTCCATACGTACGCACGCCCGGTGATTTCATTTTCCATAGGATGGATAGATGGTGAAATAGGGTTTTTTAATAAATATAATCACATATCAGTATATGAGTGATACTGATGTTATTACTTCATAATGAAACAAAAAAAGAAGAAGAAGTGGAGGATGAAATAAAGATGATAGAATCGGTAACGGACATTACCTCTTCTTTGAAGTGATTCTTTGAGACATCCTTTTAGGGAAATAAAATTGGTCTTTTTAGATGACCAGGAACTATAGGATTTATCTAGGGAAGTGGAGAGGATAATGTTTCAGGGGTTGACCGAGCTTGAAGGATCAAAGTTGTGTGAGAAAGAGAGGGATGAGGTGCCCATTTATAAGGGAGGAGAGGAGCTCCTTTGGAAAAACTAAAAATATTATTTTATTATAAAGTAATGTTCAGTTTTAAATAGCTCCAAATTGATTTATTTAGAAGCTAAGGTGGGGATCGGTCGAAATTATCTCATCCAATAGAATTTAGGCAAGTTTAGGTTACTATTTTAAACTTATCATTTAGATTTAACATTGAGTTAAATAATTTTACTTTTACCGTGTCTTCTTTTGTTCTTATACTATAAGGTCAATAAACTTACTATAAGCAGCCAAACGAACCCCAAGTTTATTATGATTAATATATATAACCTTATCTAATTTATTTTACTGAACCTTAGATTTTTAAGAATAAAATAACAATTAATAATATAATATTTGTTTTAAAAACTATTTTTTTCAATTTTGTCACAATTTAGCAATTGATTTTTGTGAAAATCATAACAGAATGATTAGTTCAAAAAAAGTTAATTAAATCAATAATAACATGTCATATTAACTTATAAAATTATTATAATTCATTATAAGTCTCAAATTTCATTTATTGGGGTATTTATAACATCAATTATGTCGATATTTTATTAATAAGATAATTACTCCATCATTTTTGTGTCATAAATAAATTAAATTATTTAATCTAAAAATTACAAATAAAATAACATTATGTAGGAAATCTTTTTATCTTTCTAATGAATATTTATAGTCTAATTTATCTTATATATATCCTTATATTAAAAATTACTTACTTATTAAACATTGATTTTAAGTATTTTAACCCTTCTTTAAATAAATTAATAATAAATGTCCTTATCTAATCCAACTGGGCCTAAATGGTCATATTTTATTCCTAAGATTGTTTTTGGTCGAATTACACTTATCCAATAGAATTAGGACATGTTTTAGGGTAATAATATTATTATTTTTTCCCTTAATTACCCTATTTACTTTTAACCGTGGTAAATAAAAGTAAAAAGTTACTATTCATCAAAAATTATTTTCATCTCATTGAACCACATTTATTTACCGACATCAACCGTGTCTCTCGGATTTTTGAAATTTCACTCACATAAGCGGTAAAATTATGATTTATGAAAAATCCAGTTTTTTAACTACCACTTAGTGGTTTCACTATTCATCAAAAATTGAATGTTTTCAGAAAAATACCAAAATTTCACCCTACGATAATTTCGATATTCCGAATCCAAAAATGAAGTCTATTTTGAATAATAAAATTTATAAAATTTCAAAAAATTGTTATCACTGTTCATAACTGTTAGTTTTAATCATATTTTATTAGCATATCATTGTTTAGTGAAACTCGGTATTGCGTACGATGAAAGCTATCGAGGAAGGTCACGATTTCGTGTAAAGCAAGCCAAGAAAGTGTTGTGTGTAAAAAAATATTCCTTTGATGATTTATATAACATAAAAGTCTCGGGTGTTACAGCCATGCCAAAAATATAGTTAGTAAAAGAGCATGATTATCCTCATGGATAGATGTCTATAGAGCTGGTTATTTTTAGGCCAAAGATGGAGGTTATATCATGAACAATTTTTTAGACCATACCATCAATGGAGGGGTGGTGGAAGGCTATTCCCATAACATGGATAGTTAAAGGGGATGTAGTGGAGTATATTTTCATGGAGTTTTCACCAAAGGTATTCAGAAGGGATGAAGTTACCCGAGAGGTGTTGTTAACTTTTATGGAAACTGAGGTGTCTATAAAGGTAGTACTAGACATTCCCTCCTCATTATATCCATCATATGAGTATTTGGAAGAGGAAGATGAAATAACATAACCAACATGATTGTCTATGAAATCTAAGATAGTCACATCAACAATAAAGGCTCCATAGAAGGATTTTTAGGCTGCCACTCTAGGTGGAGGGTCTTGTGATTACCCATTTCACGGTATGGGCATATATATTCATTCGATCAAACCCCAATATGTGGCTACAGATTATCCATCGACTATAGAGTTTTTGGTCTCCCTCCCCATATGATCCTAAACCACGTGAATATTTAATGTATTATTGATTGGATTCCACCAATGAATACTATTTCATTAATCACATGGATTTGAGGTATATTGAAAAATAAATCAATAATTCATATATTGGTGTCTAGACATGTTAGGTGGGATATCTATGACACTATCTAGTTATCCTAGGCACATTTTGGATTGACTTCCTCAACATTTGGTTGTTTGATTGAGACTACATTGTTGATCATGATCATGCTGAATGAAATGTACAAGAAATTTCCGTTACGAATAACAAGGTGGAGTTATATAAGGATCATGAGGTGGAATAAGGGTAGATCTCCAACTTAGAAGTAATTTTGAAAGATCATACAAGTGTTTCTTATTCTCATGACAATAGATTTGTCTTAGGATTTCCCAATTGGTAGTTGCAGGGGAGATGGTAGTCAAGGTGACATCCATGGAATCTGTGTTTCAAGAAGTGAATAACCAGATTATGATTTAGGTGAAAGATGTTCACCTTAATGAAAATGTAGATAAAGAACACCTGGATGAGCAATAATGGATGATGGATTCCAATTAATAGAGGATAGATGAGGATAATATCTTGATCACTAGGGTAAATCATTAATTTTATTTTTAAATGAAGAGGTTGTAATATATTGATTACCAATTGAATTTTTTGTTTCTGTACTTATTACTATTGAATTTTTAAAAATGTTTTATTTGTTTTGTTATCCCACCTTAATCATTTTCACGATATAATGAATGTCCAATTCTTTTGGTCACATCATTCACGCTCTATGATAGAATCAATGGATGGCCATGTAATTTCTCATTAATATGATAGTATTGGTAAATCATCTCTCAAAGTCTACATTTACTAATTGATGTCTAGTATTTTCTAAGATAAGATGGGCTACAACTGGATAATAGAACTCTATGAATAATGTACAAGCTTTTCTAATGTTTGCTATTACATGCATTGGGTAAGAGAATGGGTTTGGAATTATACCTAATCAAAGGGGAATAGTGAGTGTGAATCACAATTCCAGGAATCTTGAACTTAATGGGAGTGGTGTGATGATACCAAATAATTTATTACAATGTTAGAAACACAACATCAATACTCTTTAGCTAGGAATAGGGACAATTGAATGAGGTTCAACCACTGACCATGTTCAATATATGAGACATAGGTCTGTATTTTTTCAAATTTTTTTTTGGGAACTGGACATTGATGGTAGATGAGTAATTTCAAGAATGGACCATTTCTGTTATGGGGCTTGTTCAGATGCGGAATAGTGTGCATATTCAAACAAGGGTCACCCCAATCATGGAGTCAATGTTATATAATATTCAAATGGATTATATAACTCATGAAACTACACCACCATGCCACAAATAACATTGGAGTGGGTGTATCAGTCAAAAAATAATTCAAACTCTTCATTTAGGGTATCAAATTTTTAGATGACAAAAAATAGTTGATGTATATGAACATTTCATTTCATGAACATTTCTATATGAAAGGGTTTATTGGGAAGGACCTATGATTCCAAAAAGTTATTATGAGATTATATTAGATAATAGAAATTCCATTTGTCATCTTTCAGTGATGATTTTGGATACGTATTTTAAAGTAATATAGTGAGGGTGATGTATCACATAGTTTATCATCATGTGATTGTGACATGGTATGAGGGGCGTATGAACTAATTTGAGAAACATTTCTATCTCATGTGAAGTTAAAACTGAAATACTTATTCATTAAAAAGAATAACGATTTAGTAAAATAACATGTGAAATGTTGTATGAAAAAATATGAAAAAAAGGTCCAGGATGGCCTACCACACTGAACATCAAAGGGGAACCTTGTATGGACACAATTTATGGTCGTTTTTATTGGAAAATAATTTTACTGTAAGATAATAAAGCTTCATCATAGAGTGGGTACCCAAGAAGGACATTTAAATCATGTAATATTGAAATGAACGATGTGAATTCGGGGATAAATAGAACCAATTCCATACAACATATCCCCATGGCCTTGGAAAATATTATTAGGTCATTATTATTTATTTTGGACCATATTAAATCGATGTGTTTAATAAAGTGAGTTGAGTAAAATAATTTAATTGAAATATAAAGATGTTTCATGCCATAAAAACAATTAATTGTTGATTTGAACACAATATAGAGTTTCAAAAAATGGAATTTGACTCCCATTTTATAGTCATCACGTTTGGACCAATGAGTACCCCCACATGTTCTATGTGATATAAAGGAGAAGTAACCCAATGTGAATTGAGGTCTAAAGAGGGAATACACCATGTGATACATAATGGGAAAGTTATGAATTGTTTAATGTCGTTATACATGGTACAATGACTTGTAGTTTAATTTCATAGTGTTTGGAACAAGAGGATCTTGTGGGTGTCAACCATTCCTTATAGAAAAATTTCCTAAAATGTGAGAACATGTGGGATTTTATTAAGGAAAGAAACAAGCAGTGGTATGATATTATGATTTCTCATAGGGGAGAAGTTAAAGAGAGGCAAGAGAGGCCAATAAACACCATAAAGTGAATTGTAACATCCTAGAACTGGATAGTGGATGTGGGGAATAATTAATAGATAGAGAAAAGATATTGAGAATTTTATAAACATAGTTCTATACTGGTGTCAGTTATATATAAGGTAAAAGATATATGATCGATCATTGGCCATGATCAAAACGTGATATCTGCCATTCTTCTGATCATCCTTCAATGTGGGAGCCTTAGTGGTAGGTGAGAAATTGTGGATACACACTATCATTGATATGAAACCTATATAGATTTGGAGGATGATTGCTACTTAAATTGGGGAGTGTGCAGAGTGTCAGAGTTACGAAATTGTAGTAGAGTGATAACACTAGGGCATAATCATCTTTAGTTAGGATGTAAGATCATATCGCATTATGTGACATCTTAGTTTTACATGGGGTAATGTTTGGTTCATCTCGCACATTTAATATGATGTATCCTAGTTATATATGTTGTATTTCCTAATATCCCATACTTATCATGTGACGCATCTTTGTTTTAAATGGGGAAAAGTTGTATTTTAACATTGTTCACTGAGGATGTTGGTTTTGTTTGTTTAATTTCATTCATATTGAAGTAGTGACATTATTATTTTAATGTCAACAAAACATAAAACGTGGTGAGAATGATTTTACCTAAGTCGATTTTATGGCATTTAAGAGTGATTCCCCAACATGAAAGGAAGGGAGAAATGTTCCTCCTCTAAAAAACTATTGAAAAATCATTCCCCATGTTCCCATCAATACATTTAGGATGAGGGTATCTAATAATAAGTTAAAAAACAGTTTTGTAAAGTATTAAATATATTTTCAACACTATATATCACATAGAAATAGAAACTAAGATATATGTTGTAATATATATATAATTTTAGAAAACCACATCATAAATGGGATACTCTCTCGAATAATGATATTAAATTATCTCATATTAGGATATAATGAATCCTGGATCTATGTGTGGAATGCCTGTAGTTTAGAGTCCAACGTCGATGACATTAGAAGTGCTTGTGTATTAATCTTATCATGCCATTCATCCTCATATCTCTATATGAGAGAATTTCCTAACATCGAAGGGTCAGACAAAATGAATAGATATTATTATTAGAATTGAGAAATGTGGGGTGATTTGGGGGTGATAATAGAATATGTAATTGAGGGGTTTTTTTGAATATATAGCTAGGTCATGATATGGGAAACATAGAGGTCACTATGTCTACCATAAGGATAGAAATCATGACACATGTAGTTTTAGATGGTGGAGGCAATGTATTTATAATGAACTGGGGGATAATCAAGCCACACAAATGAGGGGCTAATGAACACAATTTTTAGGGACATAGTTCATGGAAAATGGGGAGGGGCATTACCCATGGACGAGTGGAGCAAGAGTTAAATCTTGTCATCAATTAATCCAAGGGGGCATGCAACAGATGAAGTGATCATGAAGTTGGTTTCACACCAATTTGGGAGAAATGGTAAGGGCCAAAAAAAATTATTAAATTTATGTTTCCTAGATTATAGGAAATCATTTTAAAGTCATTATTCTTGGAAAAAGGAGGTAATTTTTGTATCAATGGTATACATGCATCAAGAATACGGTCAAACATGATTTTAATGGAGCCAATAGATGATCACATTCTAGAAATTTACCAGGAAGAAAATGAAACATCGTTTATGTTCATAATTCTCAGACTAGAAGAAATGTGCAAAATATGATAACATCATGATGAATTTAAATGCGATATTTTGGTCTAATGGGAATATTTATGGAATGGAGGAGGTAAAACCCAATGTGTATGGATCCAAAACAACAACATGTACCACATTCACACAATTAGATGAGATTCACATAGATTAATGTTATAATTCATTAACAATAACAAGGTCCATGTAGTCTAGGAGCTGATAAATTTTTTACATGACCTAAGGACCAAAATTCCAGGCATTTCAACTTATCATTGTAATATATAAAGGAATCCCAATTTAGTTTTAAAACATTACTTTGTAGGAAATTTGTTCCAGATATGAAAAATCCTCTATTTTTGAGGAATTGTAGAATCTCACAATTATTAGTAGGTGTCCCATGTTTGGAGAATGGGTTAAATCTATAGTTTAAATTTTTTTTCTATGTTTAAATTTTTTTCATATCTTAATACATGAGGTATAAATACCTTATACAGTGTATGGATTTTTATTATCCCATAATTTTATTTTTTGGCATCATAGGTTTATATAGAATAAAATATTTTTACATTAAGTGTAATCCTATCATATATGAGGTATAATCATATCCTAATAAGAGAATTCCTAGTCTTATAATGTAAAAAATCACCATTTAGTATCATTCTCAAAGGGCATTAGTCTTTGTAGTTTAATGGAATACATAACATAATACATGGTTAAGAAATGGTTTGTGGTTATAATGATATGATTGATTCAAAACAGTTTATGGTCCAGTTTCATTGACCAATTGATCTCGATTCAATTTCATTGAAATTAGAGATTGGAGAATCTTAAATAAATATGTGTAAGATTTAGGACTAACAAACATAATTTAGATGGAGGTCCATAGGGATCCAACGCTAGACAACACATTCTGGGGAGGCATAAATTCAAATAGTTTATGGTCTTGTTGTTGAAAAAATAGGGTTGGTACTAGTTTAATGTATTAAGTCTCATTACAATTAAAAAATTTAACATCATTTTATTTGGATGTGAAATACTCTTTAAGTGAAGTACTACATGAGATACATGGATTCGGTAGTAGGTGTAATATAACTTTTATCCACGGGGACCACTGAGTATGCTCCATAAGAATAAAACTTATTAATGTTGTATCATAATTACAGCATGGAATCCATCATTGGTGACTTATTTATAGGTATGATTTAAATTATCAGAGATATTATGTGTAATCATGGTGAAAAAGGGGGAGGAAAACCATCTTATTGATCGCTCTACCAATGATGTTCTGGTGCCTCTCTAAATTTTATAGATCATGGAGTATATTTTCATTGATTGATTTCAATGTATCTAGAAAAACTTTTATCATTTAATATTTATTATGTTGGTAATAAATATTTATTTGGATAAATAAATATTATCACCCAATTGGTTGGACTACCTCATACAATAGGGAATATGTGGTCACCCTAGTGGAATTTTGAGTCATATAATGATTTGATTAATGGGATTTGGGGAGATTTTCTGGGCATCATTACTTTTTTTATTCCACCATCATCAATAGAAAGATAGATATAGTCTTGAAAAATTCCTTGATCTTTCCATTTTTCCAGGTCATATTCGATGGAAGTATGGTTAGGATGGATGTATATATTAACATGCAGTATCATCATCTCAAAATCTCATATGTTGGTTATTTTTCCTATGAGAATTGTTTGAGGAACTCCAAATTTATGGATGATATGGGAGATCATGAACATGATCATGGTTCAAGCCATGACTTCCATGATGGTATTTTCCTCGACCAACTTGGAGATGAAATCCATTATTATCTAAATGAACATGTACTGGTGAGCTGTCGTTGGAAGTTATACATCCCAAATGTGGATTCCCCGTACAACAAAGGGGCAAGAAATTCTTTTGGGTGGATCTATGATTGTTGATACAGAAATTTGTAATGTATAGAACATGGATATGACACATATTAGAAAAAATTCATCCAGTCATTGACCAATAAGGGCCTGAAGTAACACAAAATCTATAGTTGGTGGAAGAGTTTCAATCCAAGTGATTGGAGGAAACAGACATAGGATGGTAATCATGCATAACATGATTGATCACTTCTCCAGGGATGAATTGAAAGGAAACTCTATCAAACCCAAGCCTATAAGAAGTCTTCTCATGTTTTTACCAACCCCGGAGGGTAAACTGAGTTGGGAATGAGTGGATTCTCTCATGATTTGATCAATATTCCAAGAGAATTACACACTAGTGATACTAAACAAAGGAAATTCTCTAATCAAGTGTTCCCTCTAATTTGGGGGAACCATAATATTTTTTTTTATGTCATCAGTTTCCATTTTTTTTAATGATGAATACCAACATCATTTAATATGGCTTGGGAAATGACCCATAATTGTTCAACATTGATAAACAAGTCATCCTAGTCTAGTTATGTAAGAGACGTAGCGAAACATTATATGTCTTTATTGTTACCATTTAATAACCACAGTTAATTAGACACATTTGAATAAGATGGAAACATAGACATTAGCTGATGGGTGTGCCCTAGAAGGAGCAAAATCTCTTATATTCTGATGATTTAGTAACCATTGATCTATATGATGAATAACTCAGAGTTTCACATCACATTAAATCATTGGAGATCAATATTAATGTTTATACCTAAACCAATAATGATATCCATTGACATTACCTCATTAATTATGAATCCTTCAAATAATAGGAATAAATAAAGCAATATGTTCTATTTTGGAGTGATGAAGATGATCCGTAGGCACACTATATGGGTATTGGTATTTTTCAACCTTCTTCTAGTCGGACATTAGTATGAATCATCAAAATAAATATTCCAACACGGTATAACCTGATCCTCTAAGGGAATATCCTGATATGTTAAATCAATATTCATGGGAATTTTTTATGTTCTAGATGGGGAGAAAAAGTGTTTTTAAGGGATAACCATTGAAAACATTTTCTGAAAAGATAATGATGTAAAACTTCTAAAGAATCACTACCTAGCATTAAAAATATTCAATCAACATGATGAAATTGAGAATATAAATTTTCTAATCTAATCAGGGGAAAAATTATATATCATAATGTTATTGATAATCGATAGATTCTACATAATAAAAGCTAGAATCATGATGCTATTCTCAATATGGGGTGATTTTTAACTATTTTAAGGATAATTTGAATGAGATAATATAACATATTTTATTTTCCCTAATTATTTATTTCAGAATGAAGGGAATTGAGGTACCATTTTAGGGCAGTCTCAAAGTGGACCAACAGGTTCCTTCGAAAGAGTGGCATCCAGACCAATGGTTGTGGACGATAATGCACCATTTACTAAAACACATATTTTCACTCTTCTCCCCACTTGTAAATGGTTCCTTTCTTCATGATCCATATTGACTTCTTTAACTTTCTATCCATATAGTGATAAATCAGTAGAGGTGGGGTATGTATCCCGGGATACCTCAATGTTCCCTGAGGAATTTGGCTGATATCTTTGATATTTTCTAGATTGATCAATATTACACGGTATCATACAAAAATAAAATATATTTATAGACTATAACCCCAAATTAACACTTCAAGGTGAGAATATTCATATTCTGAGCTCTATCAGTTGAATTGAGAGAATAAAAGAACCATCCAGGCATGACATGTATTCACTCTGGTGGTTGTTAGAATAGTTGTCCACTCAACCTCCTTATCAAAATCCATCATATCCTTTCTCATGTTGTATCTGTTATATAGATAGAGGGTTTAATAGTAATCTATGGAGAGACATCACCATATAGTTACCCTACATAATCGTTGTGGGGAGTACACGAGGCTCTAATTATATGAAGAAGTGATGGCCACATGAAAATGAAGCAAGGGCCTACTATGATGCATTTGGCATGTGTTATATAATGATACCACTATGATCTCAGTGATTGATATCAAGATAAAAAATATTTTATAAAAATGGAACATTTTACCAGGACTCTACTTTTTTCATTCAAACCCCTATGTTTCTAGGTCGAAGGGAGTCAGCCCTAGTTCGGTCTACCCCAACTTGTCGAATATTTGGTTAAGGACTCGGTTGATCCCAAAACCAATATCCACTAGAAAACCGTGGTTCTCCATGAATTTTAATTATCTCATAAAATATAATATAATTTTATAGTTCCATACATGAGGGCACCTTCACCAAATAATGAAAGGATGTCTTGGAATTCTTCTTTCTTGGCCTCCTCTAAATAGTTGGCCTTTATGGAAGCTACCACGAACTCAAAATGGTGGGAAATTTTCTGATATTTTTCAATGGACTCACACATTTAATTTCACAAGAGGACAACCTACCCAAGAAGATCAGGAGATAGGCTAGCCTGCTCCCATTAAAATTAATTAAAAAGTAAAAAAATACAAAGAGCGCTCAGGAAGACGGTCTACAGAGACGAGTGTAGTACTCACAACGATAATCAGCCTGAACAAGGCTATTACAAAACATAGGTGATATGAAAGACCAACACGAACTAACCTCTAGAATTTCTCTTTTGGAGAGATCATCTGCAACATGATTAGCCTAACGGTAGACATGATGAACTTCAAGGGAAATCGTCTCCACAAGTTGGAGGCAATCAACCCAAGCAGGTAACATCTTCCAAGGCACATTCCTTGATCGTTCTCTGAGGATCTGAACTGCAATAGATGAATCTGACTCAAGCCATAAATCATGCAATCCATATTGGACAACATATCTAATTGACTTTATCATAGCCAAGAGCTCCGCCTCAATTGAAAATCCATTTCCAATGAAATGAATAAAGCATCCTTTGACAAAACCTCTATGATTATAGAAGACTCCACCACATCCGGAGGGACCAGTCGCCCCAGCAGCCGCTCCATCAACATTAAACTTCAACCAGTGAGAAATGGGTGGAATCCATCTAATAGATTTTGTCATCGACGGTTTCGTTTCCCTACCAACAACACCAGGATATCTCAACAGCACAAGATCAGAAACATCATTTTTCATAGTTCTAATGTGGATCTTGGAAGCAGTGCAAACCGCACGATGAATGGCCATTACACCATCATGAACAGAGGGTGTTATATTTTTTAACATCAAGGAATTTCTTGCCTTCCATAAAAAATAAATCAACCAAGCCAAGGCTGCCAATAATAGTCCCTGAACATGCTCACTGCACTTGGTTTGCAGATGGAGTGTAAAAGCTCCCGAACCAAAATAGAACTAAGGAAGCAGTTGAAGATTCCCTGGATGTAATTCCATAATCTGCATGAAAATTTAAAAGAGACAAAGATATGGGAGGCTGTTTCATCTACCTCCACACAGAAAGCAGAAACTGCTGCAAGCTGGAGACCAGTGTGCTGGAACATAGCCTGCAGTGGGAGTTTCCCTTTCCATATTCTCCAAATGCATGTTTTTCATTAATAGGGGTCACTCCCATGAGGGGATCACAATGTGGGATGTCAGTTAAACCACTAGGGAAAGGATATTTCTAAAAATATAATATAAATGGATATATTACCTTATCTAAACAAGTTAATGAAAAATGCTGGTTAGTAGAGTCTTATCTCAAGATTGACACAGCTAAGTACAGAGTGGTAGCAGTTTATATGATCAATAAAAAAATAGTTGGCAATGGAGGCGTACATGATGGAGAAGATACAGAAGAAGATGAATTTTTTTATGGAAAAATCCTTTTTCAATGTTTGAAAGGAATGAATTTCCTAGTTTGATGAATTTCCCAAAAAATTCTAGAGGCTCACATGTCCACAACCTTTACTTTGATGTCTTCATCCAATGAAATATGAGGAGATAATAATGTATTCATCACTATTAGGATTTGTTATGTGGTCTTCAAACACAACAACATTCACATATTTATACTCTGTCTCATCATCAGTCATGTCATCTGGTGTTGGAAGACCACAGAATTTCTCCTTACTTAGTATGCATGAACTCACAAAAGGAGAAATATGGGTCCAACACCAGTGGGGGGATCCGATTTACCATGATCCATCAGAGACTATTGTTATGATATATTCAACATTGTGATAAGGACACACAGAGGAAGCAGGTGAAAAATTAAAGGAAAACACATGAAGTTATAGCCTATCTACACACACATGAAGAACACCATGGGAATGAGAAACTATCCAGTGGGTTAACCAGTCATAGTATTTCTGTGTCCTGTAACATGAATCTTTATTTCATTCTCCTGATCATTCACTATCATTGATGGGGTCATTTGTTAAATCTCATAAAAACACCAAAATTTCACACAAAAGGCCAAAAAATGATCTAAATGGTCATAGATCCAATCTATGAACACATATAATTCATTGATTATGTGTCCAGTGATCCTAAAATATAGAAATTTATTAAGACCACTGTGTGACTAGCTTCCAAGAGATTTATGCATCTTTTAGTTTCACAATGAACATATCTGAGGTCTAGATGAAATATTCTAGGACATATCCATCATTGAAGTATGATGTTTGATTCCTTTTTCCAGGAAGGGAACTCTATGATCTAGCCCTTGACTAGGAAGTGAAGGCATATTGTCTCTTCTATGCAATGTTTTAGGGTGAGACGGAGCCTAGTGGTTTTGAAATGGATGAGGATGTACTTGGAATGAATTCATCATGAACGGTTGTTCTTGGTAATTTTTTACTCATTAAGTATTCTATGTTAATGGGGCTAAAGTCTCTATTGTCTTGGGATAATCTACATGTACTTTTGAAACTGTCTCATCATTGGAAACTCCTTTTGCTGGAGGTGGAAGAGACATTAGGGATCACTGTCTAATATGCTATAGGGATTTTTCCAAACACTGGGTCTTATCAAAAATTTCCTCAATCCCACCTGGAATGTTCTCAGTGATAGGGGTAGTGACAATCTCATTATATATATTTCCCTTGAACATAGTTTGAATCCTCTCTTAAGAGAACAAAATGTAGAATATAAATTTGATTCCTTTCTAGCGTGAGACATAATATATGATTCATTCATCAAGCCATTTCATGCACTAGTGGAGAAATTATCTGTAAAGGGTTTCACTACTTTTAATTAACCCTATTTGTAGTTTGATATACAATTACAATATTTTTCTTTCCAATTCTTGATTGACACATTAGAGCTTGGTGGACTCTATCTATTCAAAAGTTCCCAACAAGGGTCCAAACCATAAGTTGAAGTGGGAAAAGTTACCTATTTGGTCACCCATCCCATTGAATAGGTATAATATAGGATTTCCATGCTATGGGGGTGCTTTGATCATTTCCACCCATGAAAGGTAGGGATATATGTCAGCATGGATCACCAAATGTTTTGTTTCTAGGGCCTTAGTATTTGTGATGAGAGTGGATATCAATACATATTTTTGAGGTTCCCAATCATGGGGATGGTCTGCGGTATACAATGAAATTATAGTTTCATTGACATGTATATTGGCTTCATTACCCTAATGATCATCACAACTTGGATCCCAAGGAGATTAATTACGTCGATCAGACGAGTTCGACATGTCGTAGCTTAGATAAATGTGGTATCATCTTTTTTATTGTTAAACTAAATGAAAAGAACCACAAATATCTACTGGGGTATCTGAAAAAAGAAGTAATTGTTTCTCTACTGGTGGTGGGATCAGTTCTTTTGGGGTGGTTTTGTAAATAATGTGCTGATTGTAAATTATATCATTGATGCATCTCATTTAATCATCAAGGTGCTGGATCAATGATTCAACCAGAAGGTAGCCTCAGTTTTTGGAGAAATTTCAAATTGATCAGATGTTGCAGCATGATCCTTTCCCTTATATATATTTTAGCAGTAAAAAATAAAGGTATCATTGGGGGGATTTTATAGGCCATGTTTCTACCATTGTGATAAGTAAAGAGACCTCTAAGAATGTTTGTCTGGTTTTGGGCCACCACATGATGTGGATTTTCGCTATCCTAATCTTCATTGGCATACCAATTCCCCTAATCCTATATAATTTTGTGGATACAAATGTTTACAATAATGATACATGGAGGGTATCCATCGATATCAGAGGATAATAAAATTTATCATAAGATAGGGGTGATGTGTATAAAAGTTCATTATTACCATCCTATGATCTCTACAAAAGGAGACACTTCTTCCATAACTTAGCTGAGCATTATGAGTCTCTTAACAATATTCCATTGAATATTCTAGTGGTAACCAAATTAATTTGGGTTTCTGGTTAAATACATGTTCCATGATCATAAGTATCCATCATTTCATATTAATGTAATTGAGGATCTCATGACGGCCTTGGTAGGCCAAATGATAATCAATCATGGGGTGAAATGTCACGCAATTTATTTTCCAGAAACACATAGCCTTGCCCTTGACTAGAGACTTATTTATGTCTACGTTTGATATTGTAGGTGTACATAATACCATAGACAACTAGTTGTTGTGTAAAACCTCATATATGGACTCTTTTTAAGATGAGTGGACACTCTCTTGGTTGTTCCACATCCTAATCAACACATGATGAAATATTTGCACTTCCTCCAATGTGGATCCATTTATAAGATGGTTCACTGGGAGAGGAATAAATTTGTGGTTCAAATTTTCAATTCATGTTGTGGAATCTAGATGGGAGGTTCCAATGACATCATCACATCCCTAAAAGAAGGAATGTTAACCACTTTGTTATCTGTGTGGAAACTATAATTAATCTATGTACTATTAGAGTGAACCCAATTAGAAGGTGTTAGTTAAGACCCTAATATATTTCTCATGTCTTTTTTAGAGTTAGAGAGGAGGGAGAGTTGTAACACCCCAGGTAAATAAAGAATATGACATCTTTATATTTATCCATATTTGTGAATAAAATATTTATATTACTTTAATGTGGATGCTATGCTCGATGGCATACCCAATATGCAACCACGAGTTTCTTTGGAATCTTACGTTTCACTCTAATAATAAAATAATATTATTTTAAATTGTAGTTAACGACTAGCCATTGTAATGGAGGGAATGAACAGAAAAAACTACAAAATGATTATATATGTTTGTTAAATATTTTTACTCTTTATAATAAATGCTATAGGATTAAAAATGCAATTGAATCCAGTTTTTAAGCGTAAACATTCTAATATTCATTAAAAGGTCGATTAACCGCCTTTTGATGGAGAACCCCTATTAAATACACTTTTGGACAATTTTATAAGCTCTATTATTCAAAATAAACCTATTATTTATGATTGGGACATTTATATTTACCTTGGGTTAATTTATGGTAATTTTCTAACAATGTTCATTTTTTAATGATTAGTGAAAAATACTGCATTTTACATCAAAACTTCTTTTTCATATAATTTAATTATATGGTTATATTATCTTATTAATTAGTTTCCAAGTGTAATTAGAATATATTTTTACCATGTAATTCAATTATGGTCATTGGGATTAATTTCACGTTGGAATTGGGCATAAACAAGTGCCAAACGTTTCATAAATATTGTTTCTAAAAAACCCGCTATTTATTTTTACAACGGAATGTTTTTTTAAATTAATTATAGCAATTTATGTGTTTGGAATTTGGTAAAATTGAATAAATATTTGGAATAATAAGGTCCAAATTATGTAATTAAGACTCTTTTGTTTTTGGATATTATGAATAGTAACGACGGTAATTATCTTTAATTATCTTGATTAATGAGTAATCATGTGGTCAAAGATAATAAGATAATATCATAATAATACAAAATGACCAAAACATGTGTCCTAAGGCTACTGGTTGTCTCATTTTCAACAATGGGTTTCCTTGTACCAAACTTGGGGGCCCCATGGAATCACTTTTGTGAGAAAGTGACTTTTTATCTTTTTATTTTTAAAGAATGTTAAATGTAACAAAGAATTTATCACCTAAGTAAAATATTTTTCATTTTGTCTAAATAAATGATATTTTAGAATATAAATATTCATTAGAAAGATAAAAATTTTTCCTACATCATTATATTTTTTTAAAATTTTTAGACATTAAATAATGTAAATTATTTATGACATCATGATGATGTAGTGATGACCACATTATTTAATGATTTGAATAAAATGGAAAGATAATGTAACATCTAAGACCTAAACATGTCCATAACCTATTGGATGGGTAGATTTAGAACCCTTATCACCTTATCCTCGAAACACATCAATGTGGGACCATTAAGATTCGAAACTCATTGGAAAATAGAGTTACATTTTATACCTTTCAAAGAGTGCCCCTCCTCTCCTCTTATAAAAGTCCCCCACATCTACCTCCTTACCCATGCTTCTAAAGCCTTTCTCTCAGCCTACCCCTGACCATTTTTTCTCTCCAAATCCCTCTCTAACTCCTTGAAGCCTCACTTTGGGCAGAATCCTTTCCAAGGAATCCTTTGAGCTCAAATCAAAGAAAGTTGCTCGATTTTAAGGTAATGTCTTCACTTGTGTTATTTTGTTTTATTTTGCTTCTCCAACCCCCTAAACTTTTTTAATTCATTTATTTTGTTACAAATCCAGTATATTCAATATACTAGTATTTTGTTATAATAATCATTCGAACTACACTTACACACACCTACATCAAATGGTTAAAGAACATACTGTTTCTGTGGATGGCGAATTTCTGCCTCATGAAATGATGATTGTTCAACATTCATATAACACCTTAAAAGGTGTCCATTAAGATGTCACTATATTTATATATGATATATAACATTTTAATGTTTCCTTATTTTTCTTTTTTGGCATACCATTATGGTTTCCATTGTGGGTAAACATGATAATTTCATTTTAGGAAGTGCGGACTACCGCCCCCTCAAAGTGATTTGATTCGTTAATGCCATATGTGGGATGTATAAAGGATGGATTTAAAGTTATTATATATGATGTATGTTATATATAAATTTTGAATATAATTCTGGAATTAAAATATACATACCTCTCATTGGGTTTTAATTCCATTAATATGACATAGAAATGAAAGTAGTGTTCTTGCGTACGTACGGCTCACCGTCTCCATGAACGGTGCATTTCATTTCTTACCTCTAAATGATTATGTAATATTAAAAATTCATGTATATTCCTGATATATATGATATATATGATATAAAAATCATGAATATAATTCTGGATATAATGAAAATTTGACCACATGAACAACATGTAATTGTAGGAAGTCCACTTTCGACTTAAGAACAAAATATCGACAAAACAAACATTATTAACTTAAATGATTACATAATGTTTATAAAATGGAAATAAGTGATATAAAAGAATAATGAACTAGAAAAAGGTTCTTAATCAAGTGGAAATTAACTCATGTTTATTATTCCGGACGTTAAAGAATGATCGAGTGAAGTCGGACCCGAGGTAAGGGATCCTACTCCTCTCGTTCTTTTTAAGTACCCTCTTTTATGTCATTCTTTTTATACTAATATTTCTTGTGATTGGGATGTTATTTTATATTACTCATACTGTAATTTTTATGTTCATATGATGAGAGACCCTATTATCTCTCATCAAAACATTTTGGATGTTTTAAGTGGCGTCTTTAGGCTGCCGAGTTTTCGTAAGGGATTTTTCATCTCACTTTTATTCCCGTGAGATTTATGCTACATTTCCCACAATTTACTTTGAGTGGTGTATGTACTACCCATTATTTTACTCATTGTTTATAATACATTCATTTATGAGTATTTACATCAATGTTGTATTGTCCTTCTTTCACGGGGTGCATGTCTCGAAAGATACCTATGTCGGTAAGGGAACCTTTCACCGTCCTATTTTTAAAACACTTCTTTTGTTGGGTCGTTTAATTTAACTATTGTTATGTTGGGATATGTTCTCATATATCCTTATTGATGTAAATTTTATGTCCATGTGATGATATACACTTTTTATCTCTCAGCAACTCATTTTCTGAATTTTGTATTGATGCCGTTAGGCTGTCATATTTTTGCAAGGGAACTTCTTAACCCAAATTTGATTCTTCGGGATAATCTTGTACTCCTTGAATATGTCATTCTATAAATATGTGTGAATAACCAATGATTTTTTTACACATAATATCCACTTATATTGGGTGTATTCGTTTTTCACACATAATTATGTAATTGATTTATCCTTAAACCAAGGATACCGTCTTTGTACGGGACTTCGTCTCAATCTCCATTCATTGAGGAATATTTTGTTTTATACAGAACCTTATTTTATATGGTGTATAAACCCCTTTGACTTTTACATTTATTCAAAAGAAATCTTTTATCTATGAAGCGTTTTACTAAACGAAAAAAAGAAATGTTTCTTTTTATGAACGCGGTGACAATGACCGTTTCCACCGCCGCGAGTATTATTTGATCTTTGGATTCCTCAAGAAGATGTAATGTTTCAAAATAAAATAAATACCATATAATTTTTTGTTTTTTGGTATTGAAAATGGATTTGATAAAGGATTCTATTATTTCAAAAATTTTAAATGATATATTGTGACTGAAATGTAGAAATGTTATCATTCCATTATGTTGGTTTTATGTGTAATAATTTTATAACGGTACTTGGAAATTTTATGGGTGGTTACATGATAAAACATATGATGGGTGGTGCTGTGAATACTAGGACAGGTGGTTACGTTATAACCTCCAATCCATTGGGTATGGAAGTCGGCCGTATGGCTATTCCATTATGTTTGTATGGAAGTTGGCCGAATGGCAATTCCATTAAGTGATATGTGTGGAAGTCGACCTTATGGTTATTCCACTTAAGTATGTTTATGTCCAAAGTTACCTTAATATGTTATGTGATCATTATATGGGTTTTATGGTAATATTTTGGTTACATAAGGGTATGTAATGAACTTTTATTCACTGAAGAGTTTTTACTACTTCGAATAGGTGAAAAGTATTACTTTGATAAAGTATACATGGTTTACTTTTTGTTTTGGAAAACTAACAGTTTTCATTCTTTGTGTATCCCTTACTAAGCTTTTTATGCTCATCCCATGTTTTTGAAACGTTTTTCACAGGACTTAACGTGGAATAGGGTCAAGGACAGGATCAAGGAAAAGTCATGATACCTAAAACATGGAACTAGACATGTTTCTTTTTCAGAGTTTTTATTTTATGGAAACTTAGTAGAAGTTTCTAATTTTTAATCTTTTGAGATGTAATAGTTATGTCCTAATTCTCTAAAAAATTTAAACCTGAAAAGATCCTCAATGTGAATTATTCATTTAATTCAATATTAAGTAAGTTTTAAGGCTGGGGCCTTATAGTTGGTATCAAAGGTCGGTTTAGATAACTTTGGAGGTTAGGGTATTCTTTAAGCATAAGTGACATTACCATAATGGTTAGGATTTCAAAAAGAGTCGTAGTTTTAGATAAAGTGAATGAGTAAGTATATCTAGGTGTTTATCTTCCTCATTAGTACATGATGGTTTTGTTTATATACTCACACTGACCTTTTTGGTTTTACTAAATGGCTGGATCTAGTAGGCCCCAAAGTAACAGTGGATGTAAAAAAAACTGTGACATTTTTTTGAGCAAGAAACTGAATGATATGGGAGCTGCAATGAGAAATCTTGTGATTATCCTCAACAAACTATCTGGGGTCATTATTGAGCACCTAAACCATAATGATTCCTTTATGTCGTCATATATGCGAGAAACAAATCCCTATTGAACTACAGGTAATAATCATAAAGGTAACTGTGTTCAAAAACCTATGTGTCAAAAATGTGGAAAGAAACACCTAGGAAAATGTTTCAAAGGGACAAAAATATTCTATATATGTGGAAATGGTGGTCATAAAGCAAGAACCTTCCATGGAAAAAGGAAGCATCCAGTTGACTCGAGGAAAGGGAAAGAAGTTACTTCTGGGGGATCAACTGAATGTTTTAAATGTGGTGTGCAGGGTCATTATGCAAACACATGTCCTATGAAGAAGTTTTGTGAATGGGATCACAAAGATCGTACAAATGTTCGTTTACCAATACCTAATGCCATTCTGATTGAAGATGAAGAAACTGAAAATGACCAATAAAAGGTATAGATTATTTCATAACTATTGTTTTCCTATTTTGGAATCATAGGATATGATTCCTGATTTTGTTTGTAGGAACGAAGTATTTCAGAATATGTTGGAAAGGAATAGTTAATGGATCATGAATAATGTTGAATGAGTAAGATGTTAACATATAAGGGCTTCAAGAGTTATGGTGAAATTCTTAAGAATATTAAGCCTCTTTTGATGATGGGGTTACATTAGAAAACTTTATATAGTATGTGTAACCCTGATGTTTAATATATGAAAATTTTATTCAAGGAATAGTTATCTGTTCTTTTGTGGACATAGTTATAAAGAACCATTTGGGTTTATATGATCCTTACTTTTGAGGTAATTATGGGTTACTATATGTTACGATGGAAGTGAAAGGCTTGAGATAAAATTGAGGTTAAATTATGTTATGGTTATATTTGATGATTTTATCTATTTTTGTGGAATTATTTGAGAATTATATGGTTTTTTAAAAAGGACAACACGCATACCGTGTGACAACCCGTCATGTCGGACAAAGCTGCTGGAATCAAACCCACAACCAAAGTGCAACTGGTATATATCACCTACCACTGGACTACGTGAAGTCCCTGGTTAGTTTGACTGATTCTTTTTAGATAGATTATTTTATGAATTAAGAGTAAGTTGATTTTGGGTTATCTATGGATATTTATTAACCTATCATGGAGGATATGTGATTAGGTTAATTACTTCTAAAAACGAGACATTAAGAGCAACTGATGTTGTTTGGAGATAAATGTAACGATTTAACTTGGAGGACTATGTGAATAAATCTTTCAAATATTTGGGTTTCAATCTTTTTTTGCTTTACTTTGAAGAATTTTTTGGACAAATTGATTATAGAATGGTCCTCGATGACCTTTGGGATTTGTTGGACAAATTTTGGAGATTAAGAATAGATTTTCTTTTTATAAACGGTTATCCTATTCTGGATTATTTGATCTTGTACTAACCATTTTGGTTTTGGTTTTGGTTAAAGTCTAATGACATGGGAAGTATATAGTTCTCTTTTGTGGATTAGGTGATTCTATAAAAGTTGATTATAGTACTATTAATGCGAACAAGTCTTCCTAAATACTCGTCTTTTGGAGAAAATATGAGTTTCTGTAAGGAATCTAATAATAGTTGATAGTCAACATGATAAGTGATTATGTTTCCTTATGAATAAATTCCTCAATAAAAAGTAACTTAACACAAAAAATTTGTCCATTCACTTTTCATAATGGGGAATCGAATACCGTTTAACCCATCAAAATTTTGTGATTTTCATGTGGTTAACTTTCTCCTAAACATGTTTTCTATCACTCTCCATCAGAACATGACCCTTTGTTTTTTTCCTCCAAGTCCATATTTTCATACTTGGAATCCTAGTATGGGTTAACTCGGGTGACCATTGTACTTATCTTTCTTTATTTTAAAGTGATTGTTTAACTGACTCTTGTTCTGATGTGGGACTTTCAAGGATGTTTCCAAACCCAATTTTAAATTTGCGAGGACGCAATTCCCAAAAGGGGGGAAGGATGAAACTCCCCAGGTAAATAAAGAATATTACATCTTTATATGTATCAACATTTTTGAATAAAATATTAATATTACTTTAAAGGGGATGCTATCCTCGATGGCATACCCAATATGCAACCACGAGTTTCTTGGGAATCTTACGTTGCACTCTAATAATAAAATAATATTATTTTAAATGGTAGATAACGCCTAGCCATTGTAATTGTAGGAATGAACAGAACTAACTACAAAATGATTATATATGTTTGTCAAATAGTTTTACTCTTTACAATAAAATTTAGAGGATTAAAAATGAAAATGAATCCAGTTTTAAGCGTAAACATTCTAATATTCTTTACTAGGTCGATTAACAACCTTTTGATGGCGAACCCCTTTTAAATCCACTTTTTGAAAATTTTATAAGATCTATTTTTCAAAATAAACATATTATTTATTATTGGGAAATTTAAATTTACCTTGGTTTAATTTTTGGTATTTTTATGACAATGTTCATTTTTCAATGAACAATGAAAAATACTGCATTTTACATCAAAACTGCTTTTTCATATAATTTAATTATATGGTTATATTATCTTTTTAATTTGTTTTATACTGTAATTAGAATATATTTTTACCATGTAATTCAATGATGGACATTGGGATAAATTTCACTTTGTAATTGGGCATAAACAAGTGCCAAAGTTTTCATAAATATTGTTTCTAAAAAACACGCTATTTGTTTTGACAACGGGAAGTTTTTTATAAATTAATTATTGAAATTTATGTGTTTGGAATTTGCTTAAATGGATTACATATTTGGAATCAGAAGGTCCAAATTATGTAATTTATATTCTTTTGTTTTTGGACTTTATGAATAGTAACGATGGTAAGTATCTTTAATTATCTTGATTAATTAGTAATCAGGTGGTTAAAGATAATAAGATAATATCATAATAATAGAAAATTACCACAACATGTGTCCTAAGACTAATGGTTGACTCATGGCTGACCATGGGATGCCTTGTCCCAAATTTGGGGGCCCCATGGAATAACTTTTGTGGGAAAGTGACTTTTCATCTTTTTATTTTTAAAGAATGTTAAATGTAACAAAGAATGTATCACCTAAGTAAAATAATTTTAATTTTTTCTACATAAATGAAATTTTGGACTATAAATATTAATTAGAAAGATAAAAAAAATTCCTACATCATGACATTTTTTTTAATTTTTAGACATTAAATTAATTAAATTATTTATGACATCATGATGATGCAATGATGACCTCATTATTTAACGATTTAAATTAAATAGAAAGATAATGTAAAAGATAAGACCTAAACATGTCTAAAAACTATTGGATGGGTAGATTTCGAACCCTTATCACCTTATACTCGAAACACATCAATGTTGGACCATTAAAATACGAAACTCATTTGAAAATAAAGTTACATTTTATACCTTTCCAAGAGTACCCCTCCTCTCCTCTTTTAAAAGGCCCCCACCTCTACCTCCTTACCCACACATCCAAAGTTTTTGGCTCAGCCACCCCTACCCATTTTTTCTCTCCACATCCCTTTCTAACTCCTTGAAGCCTAACTTTGCGTAGAATCCTTTCCAAGGAAGACTTTGAGCTCAAATCAAAGGAAGTTACCCGGTTTTAAGGTAATGTCTTCACTTGTGTTCTTTTGTATTATTTTGCTTCTCCAACCCCCTAATTTTTTTTATTAATTTATTTTGTAACAACTCCAGTATCTTCAATATACTAGGATGTTGTTATAAGATTCTTTCTAGCTACACTTACACACACCTACATCAAATGGTTAAAGAGCATACTGTTTCTATGGATGGTGAATTTCTGCCTCACGAAACGATGATGGTTCCACACTCATATAACACCTTAAAATGTGGCCATTAAGATGTCACTATATTTATATATGATATATAAAATGTTTATGTTTATGTATTTTTCTTTTGTGGCATACCTTTATGGTTTCCATTGTGGGTAAACATGATAATTTCATTTTAGGAAGTGCGGACTACCGCCCCCTCAAAGTGATTTGATTTGTTAATGCCATATGTGGGATGTATAAAGGATGGAGTAAAAGTAATTATATATGATGTATGTTACATATAAATGATGAATATAATTCTGGAATTAAAATATACATACCTCTAATTTGGTTTTAATTCCATTAATATGACATAGAAATGAAAATAGCGTTCATGCGTACGTACGACATACCGTCTCCATGAACGGTGCATTTCATTTCTTACCTCTAAATGATTATGTAATATTATAAATACATTTATATTCTGGATATATATGATATATATTATATCCAAATCATGAATATAATTCTGGATATAATGAACATTTGACCACACGAACAACATGTAATTGTAAGAAGTCCACTTTCGACTTAAGAACCAAATATCGTCAAAACAAACATTATTAACATAAATGATTACATAATGTTTATAACATGGAAATAAGTGATATTAAAGTAATAATGAACTAGAAAATGTTTCTTAATAAAGTTTAAATTATCTCAAGTTAATTATTTAGGACGTTAAAGAACAATCGAGTCAAGTCGGACCCGAGGTAAGGGATCCTACTCATCTCTTTCTTTTTAAGTACACTCTTTTATGTCATTCTTTTTAAGCTCATATTTATTGTGATTGGGATGTTCTATTATATTACTCTTACTTTAATTTTTATGTACACATAATGAGAGACCATATTCTCTCTCATCAATACATTTTGGAAGTGTTAAGTGGCGCCATTAGGCTGCCGAGTTTTCATAAGGTATTTTCCATCTCACTTTTATTCACGTGAGATTTATGCTACGTTTGCCACAATTTCCATTGAGTGGTGTATGTAATGCCCATTATTTTGCCCATTTTGTATAATACTTTAATTTATGAGTATTTACATCAATGTTCTATTGTCCATCTTTCACGGGGTGCATGTCTCAAAAGATACCCATGTCGGTAAGGGAACCTTTCACCCTCCTCCTTTTAAATGACTTCTTTTGTTGGGTCTTTTAATTTACATATTGTTATGTTCAGATATGTTCTCATATATACTTATTGATGTAAATTTTACGTCCAAGTGATGAGATACCCTTTTTATCACTCATCTACTCATTTTCTGAATTTTGTAGTGACGCCGTTAGGCTGTCATATTTTTGAAAGGGAACTTCTTAACCCAAATTTGATTCTTTGGGATAATCTTGTACTCCTTGAATATGTCATTCTATGAATATGAGTGAATAACCAATGATTTTTTTACACATAATATCCACTTATATTGGGTGTATTCGTTTGTCACACATAATTATGTAATTGATTTATCCTTTAACCAAGGATACCATCTTTGTAAGGGACTTCGTCTCAATCTACATTCATTGAGGCATATTTTGTTTCATACACAACCTTATTTTATATGGTGTATAAACCCCTTTGACTTTTACGTTTATTAAAAAGGAATCTTTTATCTATGAAGCGTTTTACTAAATGACAAAAAAGAATGTTTCTTTTTACGTACGCGGTGACAACGTCCTTTTCCGCCACCGCGAGTATTATTTGATCTTTGGCTTCCTCAACAAGAAGTAATGTTTTAAAATAAAATAAATACCATATACATTTTTTTTGTATTTTGGTATTAAAAATGGTTTTGATAAAGGATTCTATTATTTCAATATATTTAAATGATATATTGTGATTGAAATATGGAAATGTTATCATTCCTTTATGTTGGTTTTATGTGTTATAATTTTATAATGGAACTTGGACATTTTACGGGTGATTACGTGATAAACCATATGATGGGTGGTGCCGTGAATACCAGGACTGGTGGTTATGTTATAACCTATAATGCATTGGGTATGGAAGTCGGCCTTATGGCTATTCCATTATGTATGTATGGAAGTTGGCCGAATGGCTATTCCATTGAGTGATATGTGTGGAAGTCGACCTTATGGTTATTCCACTTTAGTATGTTTATGTCCCAAGTTAGCATTATATGTTATGTGATCTTTATATGGGTTTATGGTATTCTTTTCATTACAGAAGGGTAAGTAATGAACCTTTATTCAGTGAAGAGTTTTTACTACTTCTAAAAGGTAAAAAGTATTACTTTGATAATGTATACATGGTTTACTTGTTGTTTGGAAAAACTAACAGTTTTCATTCTTTTTGTATTCCTTACTGAGCTTTTTATGCTCAACCCAAGTTTTTGAAATGTTTTTCACCTGACTTAACGTGGAATAGGGTCAATTATGGGATCAAGTGAGGGTCATGCTACCTAAAACATGAAACTAGACATGTTTCGTTTTTAGAGTTTTTATTTTATGGAAACTTAGTATAAGTTTCTACTTTTTAATCTGTTGAAATGTCATAGTTATGTCCTAATTCTCTAAAACTCTAAACCTGAAAAGATCCTAAATGTGAATTATTAATTTAATTCAATATTAAGTATGGTTTATGTCTGGGGCCTTATAAGAGTAGTGCCAATACAGATGGCTACATGATGAGCCATAAGAAGGGGTCTAGTACAACCTCCTCCTGTAAGAACATGAGGAGTTATTTGGCCATCATGTGGATATGTAATTAGAGGATATAGAATATCATTTATTAGTCTCATTCCCTATACTATGTTAGTTGGGGAGGAATATCTATTATTAATCCATCAATAAACGTTGAATAATAGTGTTAAATCAGTTCAATAGTGAATTTGGAATTCTCAATTTTCACTTTCGATAGAGAGTATTCTACCATCAACACTGGGATTGATTTTTCAAGTTAGGGTTCCTCTTCAATATTATGAGTTATTTCTTGTAGTTTGGATATAACATGTTGAGGAAATCTACTTTAGTGTGTTGGAACATTGGAAGTACCTTTAGGATAAATATCATGAGAGTTGGGAGGACCCCCACTCGGATTGGTTGTGAGTCATGAGGAAATACACTTTTACTGGTGAAGTAGTGGGGAGGACCTCCAATCTTCATGAAAGGCACATGGGGAGTACCTCAACGTTGAAAATGAGGAGTACGGGGAGTACCTCTATATTGGTTGTTGATAGAGTGTGGAAGACCTTTTCTTGTGTTGGTGATAGAGATGGTGGCACCTCATATTGGGATAATATTGGCATTGGAAGGACCTGAATGATGGGTTTTGAATGGATGGGGAGGGAATATTCATCGGTTGATGATAGTTCATGGAGGACCTCCTCCCAAATTCTCTCCATCGCAGGTAGGAAACAAAATCCTATCATTTGTGATAATGATTGAATGGGTCCACAAGGCCTACCCATTAGGAAGCAGCGGTCTTGATATGAATCCTAAAAATATGGAACCATGTTATCCTATTTCAGGTATATAAGGAGACGTGAATGTGGTGGATGGGGCCACTATAGCCATGTATGATGCCCCTTTTCTGGAATCATATTCATCCTAGAACTGGTGTTTGATCTAGGTGATTTATACCATGTCTCGATGATAAGGGATAAATTCCACTTATGCTACATCATATGGGGCCTATTGGTGCTTCCATTAACATGGCATGGGGGAGTATTACATGTTCTCCTCAAATGGTAGTAACATATGTTGTGACTTGATCTCTCCCAACCTCCTTGACAATGGGTATCGATTCATGAAAAGAACTAGTGAGGGAATATTGAAGTTGTTTATCATTGAATCTAGGGGTTTTACCATGTGCCACACTTAGGGAGGATGTATCGATGAGGCATCAATTCCACCTAGTCTTAGCGGTCCATTTACCTTGTGGGAACGTCCCACTCTTACACATAGTGACATATGTGTGTGTCAACCACCATCCTCTAGATGGCCTCATAGTATATGATGGAAACTGGAATCCATATAGTCGATCTTGAGAAGGAAGTCAGAGAGAAATACGAGTTATGCAAGATTGTGTCCCAAGGGTTTCTCATGCCTCTATACCTTTGGTAAATGGTTATCTAATTGATTGAAGATTCAGATCTATGATGCATGTATATTCAGCCTCATGTATAAGTCAAAGGAATGTGATGCCCAATTCCCTAATATCATATAATATTCTAATTATAGAGAATTATCCATCATGAAAATGTCTAAGAATCAGGATTCCCAATTCTAACTTGCTTTATGTGTAGGTGAGTTTCATGTTAGTCCCACCAATTTATTAGTGGGACCTAGAACCAAATTTTTTTATCTTGTGAAATGAAAAACATCTTATTTCCCCAAATTTATTAGACCCCTTGTTGATGAGAATATATTCAAGGTGGGCTCACTATTTTGGTGGGTGAATCCTGACACAAGAAAAATATATATCCAATCCCAGATCTGATGACCACAAATTTCTTGAATCCTTATTTGTATAAGAAAATTTTACACGGGGTTCACCACTTTTTTTTCTCAAACTTTCATTGGGGCTCACCTATATGTCAACACATATTGGGTTGTATTTCCACGAATTACCACTTTCCAAATGCATGAGTATTATCTAAATTTCATCAGCGATATCTACTACTTGATTGAAATAGGGTGATGGGATGTCACTTCATCATTACATGGATTCCTTATTGTAGCTTATTTTATAATCCATGTATCCATCATGGATTTATGTAATGTTCGTTAAAATCATTCATTGTGTCATCTCGTTTTTGATGCTAGAATGTCAAATAAATTTTTCTTCATTGGGAATAAATATTTGATCATGATAGTAGTCAGGTTGATAATCTATAAGAAAATCTCAGGATTGTGAAAATTGGTCATAGGTATTCTTCATCATAATAGGGCATATCATAAGAGGAATTATAGTAGTGGAACCTTAGGCATCACTTATCGATAACATGGTAATAAGTATTGGGTGAACAAGTCATACAATAAATTTTAACTCATGAATCCCTTGATTATTGCATGGTGTAGGTATTCTAGTTCATCGCACAGGTTCTACATCTTGTGGAGATGGATCAGAATGTCTTGTCAAGACAGATGAGAATTTATATTCAAGTGTGATCCAAACATGAATTTAACATGTTATATAAATTATAAGGATGGATAAAAAAACATCTCACATAGGCATATTAAAGAGGTGCATCCCTATGAGGATAGATGTCACTCCTATGATTAATAATTTATTTTAACACACCATTGAGATACATCCAAGATTATTGATCAGACCCCCCTCCCCCATCAAGTAAGATCCAAAATGTGTGTCCATATGATTCATGATGTTAAACATGAGTAGTTTACCATTTGATGATTTATAACCATGGAGGCAGATCCAGAGATGTGGATCACAATGACCTGATGAGGTGGATGTGGGAGGAGCATCCCTAGGAGGGAAGATTCCATGCGTGGGTAGTTTATCAATGGAACATAATTCCCCACGGAGGTGTATCCAGAATTTTTTTTTTTTGAATTCCTCATAGAGGTGGATTTGGGATTTTTGCCCCCAAGGGGCATGATGTCACAACCAGATAGTTTACTAACGAATTTGAACACCAAATAGAAGACGTTTGAGATTTTTTTTGATTAAAATACTTGATGATGGAGGATTCATGAGGTCTATCCCTAAGAGGGAAGATTTCAAAAATGGATTTTTGACCAATTGATCAAAAAGGTGAGGGTATTTGTATCCAAATTTGTAGATCAACACACTTCATAGAGGAGGATTTGATATGCGTTCATCGGGGTGGTATTTTGTCACACGAAGATACTTTAACAATGTTATTATTTAACATTAGGGAGGATTCTATGTACCCTACATTGAATAAAGTTATCAAAACCCACATACTCTAATTCCACATTTTATGCTTGTGTGGAAATATAGATCCATGAATTTTAAAATAATGGGGTATGTATATTCATTTCACGAATAGATCATATATGATGAATGGTGTGTGGACTATCCTTAGAAGTAACCAAAAATGAGTGGTATGTGATTAATGGTCGGAGAGGGTGGAATAACATGTTGGTATCACAAGGGGAATCATATGTCCATCACATAATGTAAGAATACAGTTTTATTCCATATGATAAGGACATTATCATTATTTTTAATTTCAAACAACAAGGTAGTTGAAATGGGATGTTTTATGCCATGAATCTCGGATGTGGGATACCTCACTCCTCACCCCTCAGGCCTACGTTATCACATCGCAAGTTACTTGGGGTGGTACATGGAGTTGTAACTGAAATTTTGGTATTTTAAATTTGAGGTTGATGTTATGGTCTATATTTTTAAATTAAAAAGGGTTTATCATACCATTTATTATAGTAAACATGTAGGTTGGAGGTTTAGGAGTCACATAGAGTAATGTGGGTGGATCCAGGAGTGGGTGAAAGAGGTCAAATTATGACACAAGGTGCAGGTAAAGCAGTAATGGATTGGTATGGGTCCCTTGGAAATGGACCTTTGAAAAGGGGTGTTAGTAAAAGAGATGTACCATGGAGATTCCCATGAGAGAAGATTTGTGATGATTGGAGGATCATTAATGAGGGACTCATGAAGCTTGGGGTCATTATAGAGGTCATGGGCTTCCACTATGAGAATTATTCACGAAACAAGGTGAACATTACTATAAATGAAGTTCTAATTCTTATATGGTTGAATTCATGTAGGTTAAAAGCCTAAAAATACCCCAGGATCCACTAACGGATAACTTCTCATGTGAATGACATATGTCTTTAAAAAAGGAATTGTCAATTTAGTTGAAGTTACTCGATAAAACAAGGGATGTGATTTTTCTTGGGTTTGATACCTTGGATGATACATTTTCTCTTCCATTCATGATATTGAGGTGGTTAGTGAATGTGGTAAGATTTTTAGATTCAATTGATATCCATCCCCATAAATATTTGACTCAAGTGTTTATTATATGATTATTGGTTTCATAAATATTGGAGACCTTAAAAAAGAATAATGTGTTTCATGAATGGAATGGATTTGTGAGTATGAATTTTGATTTGTGGAGAACAGTTTCAAATCTTCGTTACTCAGAAAGATGTGACATAGTGTTTTCCACGAGGTCTCCGAATAGACAAGAATCACTACAAGAATATGGATTGATTAATTCTATGATATAACCATTAGTTACCTAGTTAGATGACGCCTTCCAAATATTCACAAATTTCCAATGGTGAGGAGCATCGTGAAACATAACCCATAGATGGATTTTAGGTAATTTTGGCTAGATTTTTTCTAGGAATTGACCATCCCTTTCATGGTTATTCTAGTGACACACGCATTTTAGCATCAACAATTATACTTATTTATTTTGGATTTCTTTCAAGTTAAGGGTAAATTTATTATTTCTATAGGATGGATGAAACAATTAACATTACCAATATGGATTTATGAAAGCATCATAATATACTTCTCACAAAATCAAAATTACATTTTATACATAAAATAAGTACTCTAAATTTTGATAGAATAACATTATATATTATTTATTAGAGATCATATTTTTATCTTGATGTTTTAGAACACAATTCAATAATAATTTTAATAACTTGTGCAACACTATGTATTAAAAACCTACAAAATGGATGATATAAATTCACCAATCAAAATCAATATATAATTTAGTATCCTATTATATATATTTTAATTGGTATTGGGATCAATATTTTCATCATGTATTGTCATCATAGAAAATCATTTTTCACAATAGGATTCTAATGGAAAAAAATAATATTTATATGGTTATAGGTCCAAAACATCACGAATAATGGGTAATATTCATGGAGTAAAATAATTTGAGACAAAATCATATTTTACAGATGTCATAACATATCCCATCGATTAGGTTTCATATTATAGAAGTAAATTTTTTAAAAATGATAACAAGGATTATCGTTAGTAATATGCAGTGTTTCTTATTGGTGAAACAATATTACTTTAAATATAATTAGAGAAGTGGCTTAGGTGATTCTTAAATTAGGTGAAGTCATTCGCAAGTTAAATCATTCCATATTAGATTCTTTATATTGTAAGGGTTTTAGTAAATTTTTATGATCTTACACCATACATATTTCATGTACATGATTATTTCTTTATTTCACATTTGTTGATATACATAGTTTATCTTCAAAATTTACAAAACAAACAATTTTTACAAATATATCATGATCATTCTATAGAGGAACAACAAGTACAGATCATGGATCATAGAGATATATTACTTTGATACAATACCACTCACCGTGTAAATGTTCTCGAGTGGAAACATATGCTAAAATAAAAAACCTGGGAAACAAATATGTAATATTGTAGAATAATAATAGAAATGAAATTATAATGGAATTTGATTCTTTATGGGCATAAAATATAAAAAACTATATTGTAATTCCATGGATATATTTACTAAATTTTTTCATACTAAAAGTGAAACAAAAATTAATAACACATTATTTAATTATACAATAATATTACAAAATTATAAACATGAATATATTTTTATTTTTTATGTTTAATAATGAAAATTTAAAGAATAATAAAACAATAAGTAAATATAAAGACAATGAAAATGAAATATTGATACTCATAGTTTATCATAATCATCATACCACCAATTATAGCTAAATAATTAATGAAAAAATATAGAAATGTGTCAGATATACTATTGAATAAATGATATTATTGGGTTAATGAATCCTATTGATGATTTTAGGGTTTATATAGGGGTAAAAACGGTGATATGGCAGTTATATTCTCAATAGAAATATATATATCTTCTGAGAATGAAAATATAAAATGATTCTATCAAAAATGATATATTGTTTATATAGTTTGTTTTTATAATGGAATAATGTAATATTAATATTATCCCTAAAATTATTAATAAATATATAATACACATTATATAAATATTAAGTGCTAGTAAAAAATAATATATGGATTTAAATTGTAAGTGAATTTTTTATTCAAATATTTGTTAGCAATATTTATTTTTTCATATAAAAATTAAACTTAAAAATTTACTATATATTTTTTATAAGATGGATTTACTATTTATAACCATGGGATCAAAATTGGGAAAAATTTATATTTTGGGTGAAATAAATATATTATTGTTATGAAGATTGATTGATGTAGGAAAATTTAAAAAAAATATAAAATGTAATATTTCATTTAAATGGTGTTTAAAACATAAACTAATGAAATTAAATATTTAAAATTTAAGTAATATCTAAATCACATTGTTTTATTCATTTATTTGTATACTTTTCTTAATAAAATCATTACACTTGACAATTAAGGAATAATATTTTGAATTATCCCTCTCCATCTCAATTAAAAAAGGACCACATCTCAATCCATATCAATAATAGTTTACAAATTAGTTCCATATTTATTAACTACATAACTTTCCTCACCTATATTCCACTCTTTCATAGAAAAAATTATAGTATTAGAAATTTTGGATAAACCATTCATTATAATGAAATATTTGATATGGAATATTCATTCCATCAAAGAAAGTATCTTGATCATATATATCATTCTCAATTAACTTATCATATATTATATTAATATGATAGATTCCCCACAATAATGAATTTTTATTAAAATCATTTTAATTTTTCAAAAATTATATATCAATAATTTATCCAAATATTAATACTCATCCTTTCATACAACATGTTCATATTTTGGTTAGCTCAACCACCTACAATAATAATGGTATAAACTCCTTCAATTTAATCATACAAGACTATAAATGATCATTTTAAAAGTAACATGTTATTTTAATATATAATTAGTGTAATTATAATTATTCATAAATAGGGTAAGCTTAGACTAAAATCATTATAGGGAAACTCGTCACTATTGGAAATGCTTCTCACAATAAGTACAATGTGAATTTCATTCTTGTAAAAAAAATATTTATTTTAAAATGAATATAAAATTATATAGATAGTAATTATTATTTTATTCTACATCAATAAATTATTTCATAAGGATGAACATAAAAACGTGGAAAAATAATTGAATCCCCCTTAATCAAATAAACATCGTAATATAGAACCCATATTCATGACATGACAAAAATAATGAAAATAACATATATATATATATATATATATATTTAAAAAAAATTAATATATTATATATAAATAATATATATTGTTTTCAAATAAATTATTATGAATCTTATTTTTATTATATAGGGATTTGAATGTATCACTGGAAATAAAATGCAATTGTCATTGTGTCACTCTAACTCTTTCTTCTAACTTGATATTATTTATTCATAAAAATACATTGAGACAATATGAATACTATCAGAACCAATGATGTCTTTTACTATAAATAGAGTATGGTTTGTGATATTTTAATCCACTTTCAGTGAATCAAGAACCATCTAGTTAAAGGGCTTTGCAGAGCAGAAAATGGGGTGCAGACAACGTATGAGGAACGATATGTGGATAAAAAAGATGTTCATGGGAAAGTCTATATTTCCTGGAATGAAAAGGGTTTGTGGGATGGTGTGTCATTCATGAAAAATCGGGGGAGTTTTAAGAATCCATGAAGGTTTCATTTTCAAAAATTAGTTGATGATTTGTGCTGGTGTACATGGATAATGGAAGTACGCCGACCACGTAGGGAATATGGTTCGTGTGAGATGCATGATATGAGGTAAAGGTTGATCTGCATTGATTATTTGGTAAATATTAATTTAGAGGATTATGATGATCTATATCTTATACAAGAATCATTAATCCCTTTACTAGGGTTGAATAATAATATTAAAATATAGGGGGATTTCGATGAACTCTAAAGTGGTTTTTGAAAAAAAAAACCCTGCAATGTTGTTTCTGATTAAAAACTCAGAGGAATTTGGTATGTGTTAGGTGATCTGTGGGAAGATAAGTTTATGTAGGATAGGTAGTACATATAAGAAAAAATTGTTTCATGGTTCTATTTCATTATGTGGATATGAAAAATCCATGGAAGTATGGTGGTCCGTATAAGAGAAATGTTGCATAGATGTAGAGGTAGTGCGTGGAGCTGGGAAAAATCACAGATGAGAAGTGGTGCGTGAAGAATTAGTAGCTAGCAGTGGAGACCAGTGTATGGAGGAAGGATACCAGAATGTGGATAAAGGAGCATATTACACAGTGGAAAATTCTAGTTCATAGAAGAAAAATTCATGAACTAACATTATGAGGAAGATTTAATTATAGATATGGGTGGTAATGAAACATGAATAGAGCATCAATATGCAGTTGAAGATGCATGATTTAATTCCAATTTAATGAAGCGACCATCATGTTCATAAAAATAATTCATTATCTTCCCATCATAGTGATCTGGGTGGAGTCAACAAAAGTTCTTTGAGAGACCTAGTGTGTTATCCCGAAAACATTTTAAAGGAAATTCCCCTAACACAAAGTGAATGTTCCAAGCTTTTTTTACTCAACAATTAGTAAAGAATAGTGGAAATTGGTATAATCAAAAACCTAGTGGTGTATGCTTTTTTTTGAATATCCCTTATTGGTGAAATATGAAAAATTGATGTGTATTCTCTTTTCATGTGATTTTTTGTTTCCTTCACTTTCTCATCAGATAGGATTAATATGTTTTTACCAGTGTGGGAACAAGACCAATCACTTTAAAATAAAATGCTGACACCCTAAATCCCACTTACCCTCTCTGGGTAATCCATGTTCCTTAAAATACACATTCTATAAAATACTCTATTTTTCATATCCTCTAACTTTGTTAGTTATTTACCTGTTGTTTAATAATTTTTTACAAATTTTTTTATAATTTATCCATAATTATATTTTGAAATGGAATTTTCGTTGTAGTTTATTTTAAATTGGGAATAAATATGCTCCATGACTAAATTTTTTATATTTTTTAATTAATTTAATTAAATATATATATATATATAAATGATTCTTTCAGGTCACCTAATATTTAATATTTATTACATATAATATATTGAAAAAAACTATTTTTATCTCTCATCTGTAATACTTTTTACATAGTCCTTAGGTCCTCTTGTTTTCATTTATTGACATTAAAAATGTTTCTTTTAATGTTTTCATGACTTATAATTTTTTTACATTATAATTATTTTTTAAAAAATATTTTAATATATTAATTATTTTAAAAAAAATTAATATATATTTATTATTTAATACTATTTTCTAGAAATCATTAAAATGGTCTTCTAAGGAAGTTTTCATTTTTAACAAGAACATTTATTGTTAATTATGTTTCACTATGGATATTTTTTAATAATACCCTAATCTTTATGTATCCAAAAATTTTTTTCTATTGTAATGATTTTAATAAACCATTAATTTTTTTTCATGAGTTAGTTATGTTATGAATAATTTATAATTTTCCCCAAGAAAAATGTGGTAGAGTATGTATAATTTATTGTTATATAATAAGTGGGCACAAGATTGTTTATCCATTTAATTGTTTATGTATATATTATTCTCCAATGATTATGTTATAATCCCTATATGTTATTTTTATGAATATTCTACTATGATCATATTAATGATCACCTATTTCAATTTGACATATATCTTTTTTATTTTACCTTTTAATAAGTATTTTTCATCACTATATTGATATATTTACATTCCCAAGTTAGATAATATGAATAATAAATATGATTTTCCTTGGAGATAGGGAATTTTGATGATATTGTGGATGAGATATATAGTATGATGTAAAATATGATGTTTATGTAATGAATATACAATGAAACAAACAATGGAATTATAAGTGTGATACTCATTTTGTGATATAATATATAATCATTAGAAATGATGAAATTTGTTTTTATGGTATAGTATTAATATCTTAAATATAAATAGTATACATTTTTATAGTACTAAATTCAAGAGTTTTGGTGGATTTCTATCCCATTGGTTTCCAAATGTCATTAATATTATCCCATTCATAAGAAATATTTTATGAATTATGGAAAAAACGTAAATAATTTAATGCTAGATGATTCAATTTTAGATGAGGTATTCACCATGCAATGTAAAACACTATATTGGTACCTAGGTTTAGAACATATTAAAAACATGAACAATTTCATTCAATTCATAATTCGGGTTCAATAAATGAACTTTAACAACAATAATCACATAATATTTTTAGAGGAAAACACTTATTTCTGGATTTACAATCCATGAATGGGGAAAATTAAATCCAGGAAGTACGTTTTGATTCAATTATTTTCATCCACAATCATAATCCTAATTAAAATATATATTAATTTCATTCTATGTGTAAACATATCGATGGAAATAATAGTGGATGTTGAAAATTTTACCTTATTTCTACCAAAAATAAAGCATTTACCTTTTAATATAAAGATACCATTTTATTAATATTTATTTACCCTAAATTATTAAATAAAGTCTATAAAATACTATAAAATATGAATTTTATCATCATTCATTCGACACCCATCTTTCTTTTGAAACATTATGCAAATATAAATCAGAAAAAAATCTCTCATGAAACAATCAAGGTAAACATGGTGAAGGCCACCCAGATTGCCCATGGAAATTCCTAAAGGGTGTTTTGTAACCCAAAATCTAGTTAAAATATCCTAAGCATCAAAGAATCACACTACTGATTGATGTATCCCACAAAAACATAGAAATCATAGATTAGTAAAGAAGAATGGAAATAAATAAAATAAAAACAGAAAACATATTTAAAAGAAGCATAAAAACGTACATTGCATGATAAGAAATATCAATATATAAATAATGGAATAACATATGATCCCAAATGAGAAAATTATAGTTGTCAGGGTAAAAGATTCTAGACCATATCTCTCTGTGACATGTGGATTGCTATCCTATTATTCTAGTACCATAACTCCAACATTGATAGGTTGAGAATCAAATGCATCTAATAACAAAAATTGCCTTTCCAATATTATACATAAAATATCTACATACATTTACTGGTATTTCTCAAGGTCTGACCTCCAACTTCTTCTAGGGACCCATAATGTATTCCATACGAAACCATTTCAAAATAAATCCTGAATTCTAAATTTAATGGAATAACATAATAAGATATAATTTCGTAATAATCTTGAATAAAATTTAAAGAATGACCACATTTAAATTGTTTTTAATGAATGTAATGAGATCATTATTTTAAATTGTAAAACAAAACAAGTAAATCAATCATTAAATTATATTACTAAAATAACATATGTATTAACCATTTTAATTAAAATTCCATAATATAAAATGATGATAATAAAACTATTTATCTTTATGGTAGTGAGAATAAATATATATCATATCAAGGCCCTCTAGGATCCCCAAAAAAATGAATAATCAAATGAATTATATATTCACTCATATCCCTAAAACACATTCCTTGAGATCATAAATCAATAACTTTTGACTTCCTTATATTACAATGTCTGGCCGATTTTGTTGTCTATATCCAATAATAATGAAGAAAATCATGAAAATTTGTTCTTTTTGAATACTAACCACCAAATACATTTGATCTATACTATATATACCTCTATATGAGTCATAATTTCGGTAATTAACATCATTTAGTGGGGTTGTCTATCAATCGAAACTCATATTTATTAAAGAAATAAAATTGGCTCCAAAATTTGGACAAACATTACTAAAAACATTGTTTAACTTAATTAATATTCGTCATTAAAAAAAATATTTATCAGTGTTACAATAAAACACCAATAATATTTATAAGAAAGCATATAAACCAATATTACAATCAATTCATTTACCAAAATCAAGTTGGGTTTCATGAAATCAATCCCATATTTAGAAAAAACAAAAACTATTTTATAATAAATAAAGAAAGAATGATTCGTATAAAAATAATTATTATAAAGAAGCTACCCCAAACACATGAAATGACCAATATCTGGATCAAACCCAAAACCCAATTGGAGATGAATCTTTTAAGAGTTTTGATTAATCCCTAAACTATTAACCCCCATTAATAAATCTAGTTCCAGTGATCCCTAGTCTAATATATCCTTTTGGAGTAGTAAAAAACAGTTTGTAGAAGGATGAATGGTCGTCATATGTTTATGAAAAACTTTTAACATATTATTTCTAGAATATATTTACTATAAACCCAAAAAAAGCAACTATGAGTGAAGGGGGGTGAGATATAGAATAGAAAGAATCTACCATGTCCTAAAGTAGAACATGCATGAGATATTAATGTAAATCATCTCATTGAATCATTTGAAATCAAAACTTTTAAACACTATCTATATTGTGGATCACTATAGCAGTTGTCGTGCATCTCCTTAAAAGTTATAAAGTACATAAATGATTATTAATGAATACCAAAACATATCATTGAGTGAAAAATTAAAATTTCATTCCTAAACCCATTCTATGACAGATAATTCTCCCCATCATATCACTATATTTCCATTATGATTTATGTCAGTGATTGGTGATCTAATGTTAGTTTAGGAAATTTATCTATAATATATGATTTTCTACCATTATTCATTATAATATTTTTCAATTTTTGGAAGAACATAGACCAATAAAATTTCATTGCTACGTAGGATAATTTACTTGAAATGAATTATCCCAATATCATCTACACCACAAAAATATCCATCTCAAAATCAAGTTCCTTCAAATTAAAAAAATGATATGTGTTAGGTTGATACTTCTTGATTTGAGAAATTTGGAACATATCACAAATCATTAATAACTGGAGTGGTGAAAATGATGGAACAAATATCCAATGTGCTCAATGATCTCAAATGGAATCAGATATATCAAAGCTAATATCCATTTCCTACAAAGCTTTCAGTGACCTAACCATTGTGAAACATTAAATAACACATGGTCACAAACCTAAAACTCTAATTTTTGGTACCGAATATTTGTATAAGATTAATATCTACACTTACCTTCCACTAAATGATGGAAATATCTTATATATTTAATGTAATATCTTGATCAATACTCAGCCAAACAAAAGGATCCTCGCCAACATAAGGCTAAAAATGAGGTGATCTTAATGGTTGTATATACAAGGATTCAATGAGATCCATTTATATGGGTGACTAGTAACTACTAATATAAGAATATTCGATAAGCATTGAATGAAAATACAAACAACCTAAATATTATATGATGCTTTCATAGAGAGTAACCAACAATATCTAATTAGTTTCATCAATTTTATATTCCATAAAAGTGTGGGAGGTTTTACACATCTAAATATGTGATTCCATCACCACATTTATGAATTCCCCATACTAAGAAGTAAGTCATTCTATCTATTCAAAATAAAATCAGAAGGGACAATGTGTAACCTTTTAATATCATACAAATAAAACATTCCAAATTCATTTCCTGTAGTGGTGTCCCTTATTGGGATAATAACATTTTAGTTAGTACTTTGACCAATCACCTACCATATGGAACAATTATCATGTAGATTTTGTAGCAGTTAAATAAAAGAATATATGGAAGCCTCATTCCTCATTCATAATGACATAGAGAGTTGTTTATGAAAATATTATGACTTAGTAAAATCACCATTAATCTTTTTTAACGTATAATAAAAAGATAAAAAATAATATATTTCCTAATTTAAATCTAGATACAACAAATTAAGCTTTATATTGTCAAAAAAGTATTCATCAATATGTGTATTTCCAACATTGATCAAGAAAATTTATTAATCATAACAATTGTCGCGAATGAAGATAACACACCACTTCCAAAAATGGATTACATAATCCCTGGTGAGAGACCACTCAGTGATAGTCTCCCCACCATATAAAGAATCCATTAATCATTTGAATTAATCATTTGAGTAATCCTCCTAGATAAGTATTTAGGTAAGATGTTTTTTCAACGATAATAAATCTATAAAATCAATATTCCCTTCTCCCTTTTCATTTTATTGCATTTTAGAGGAGTATCCCATGAGGGTCCATTTATCATTAGACTCAATCACAACTGATGTGGTAAAATACGTACTAGAGTAAAAGAAAAAAAGTAGTCATCATTTAGTGTCTATAATTGATATCATGTCAAAATAGAAAACATGACTCAACCCACCACCTATATATGTGGCTCACATTCATTTCAAAAATATTTTTCTCCAACTATTATTATTATAATAGATAGTATACCTTTACCCATAGAGATAATGGCAGTAACAGTTATGTTAGAGAATGAATTTTTTAACACTAGGCCATGTATGCCCTAGTAACTATCATGAGTTTTATGCTGATGAGAGTAATAATCCCCCATGTTATCGCCTTGCGTAAGAACACAACCCAAACCTTTACAAGAAGCAACATAAAAACCATAATGCACTTTCCAAATTCTATAAATATTATTATAGGATTTCAAGTCAAGTGACATTTTTATTTTTAAATGAAACTGTAAATATTGAATCTCAGTATGATTATACTCATTTCTGAGTTATATTTGTCATCAAACATGAATGTCTCCAGAAATCCTTAAAAACATGAAAAATAACCAGCCATACCAAAGAATCCATGAATCATGAAATGATTTATTATAAATTCCATTGAAATGATAGATTTATCCCATTTATATTCATCTGAGATGTCATAATATGATGTAACAAGAAAGTTAGAATAAAAATCATCAATCTAGAATTTAAAAGTTGACAAATTAAACTAATGGAATTTATATTTAATGGTTCCAAAAATAGAACTTAATTTAATATTTTACGCATCATGGATTTGGGAACAACCAAAGATGTCTTCCATGAAATAGTAATTAATTAATCTTGGTATTATTGAAATATTTATATCATTAGTTACATTAAAATTATAGGTTTATTATTTAGAATATATATAATCACAATATATTCAAATTTAAAATACCTTTTCTGGAAGGTAGACTTTGGAATATCTAAATCGTTCACCAAGACAAGGTATTATCATTACTAAAGATAAATTATTTAAAAACCCTTTCCCTAATAATTGATCCAAAATTAACTAATAAGGTGAATGTGTATTTATTTTTAATTTACACTAATTTTATATTCTTGATAATTGATTCTTAAATGGGGTGTTCAATCAACATCCTTGTTAGATAGATATAGGGCTACTGCTGGTGATATACTAGAATGAATAATGAAATAATATTATAAATGGCCTAAATAAATTTGTATATCTAAATATTTTATTGGATATATATATAAATAATGATTAAATCATTGACTTTTCCCCAGTAATATTTAATCAAGAAATCTTCTTCTCTTTTTGGAGGCAGGCTAAGAAAGTCATTTAGAAACACCTTAGGAAAATACCTAACCACTAGAAGAAGTTTATAACTCCACATTTACTCATAAATATCTATTAGGAATTAGAATATTGACTTTTAAATATTTGGTATTTGCGGTCCCTCTCAACTATACCTTAAATCTCATTCCCATTCCGACACCTAGGGGGTCCTATCAGCTATAGTAAACACCAGTTACTAAAAAAAGAATCATTTTAACATCTATTGGAAACCATCCAATCCATCTAGAAACTGAATCCAAATAGATATATATATCTAGATCTATTAATTCTCATGATATATCACATTCAAATATAGAAGAGGTTCATGAGGTACATTCGTAAACATACTACTTTTTTTGAGTGGTGTACATTTCATAATTATAATAAGATTTAGTTTTGCATGGATTTGTATCAAAATTATAAAATGGGTTGAAAAAAAATAGTTAGAGGAATCATTATGAAATTTTGAAGTCACTATACATGAATAAATGGAAACAATACGACTCACAATATTAGGGTAAACCTCAAACTCCACTGGAAACTCTTAGACTACCTGCCACAACATCACTGAACAATGTTTTTTAGCCCTATAACACACCCTTATAATCATGGGATTGAATATCTTCTACCATGAAGAACTATACTACATCATTTATCATCTAGGTTCTACTTTTGAACATATAATTAGTATGGAATGGAAATATTAGAAAAAACAATGTATATGAACAAGAAATATATAATAGAGGTTGTTTTATAATTCTATCAGGAATTATTATTTTTTATTCCCTTCCCTGAAATATTAATAATAGTTTATATGGCCCTTACTCGCATATGTGGTGGGAATAATATGAGTCTAATACTGGGGGACACTACAAAATCATAAAAAAATATTATTTTTTTCTCAGTTCAATAACGGCCTCAATAAGTACTACTAGCAACAGTTACACTCCCAACAAATCAAGAAATTCATTCATGATAAATCTATTATATAAAAATCCATTCTATAGAAAAACCATATGTGATGTGTCTCTGCATGAATAATTGATAATGGAAATCTGGTATTAAGATGATCAGAATAATTTTATAATTTATCTTCTTTTTTGACAAGATCAGTAGAATGTAAAAGAAATTTTTGAATAAGGGGGTCAAATATACCATTATTGTCAGGTCAACCATTTTAATATTCATGGATGTAATGGAAATAACTAAAATAAAAATTTCATCATTAAACAATGTGTTAAATAAAAAATAAAATATTTTCCAATCCAAACCATTGTTCTTATTTTCCACAATCGTTGAATCAAACCACCATCAACTATGTCATTTGAACATAAATACATCACACCCCAACTTATCAAAATCCATAGACACAAAGAAGAATATTACCCATAATAATTTATCCACTTCTTGATGTTCATTCATATCGTGTAATGCCCTGAACCCAGTTACCCATATTCGGCGCATTATTTTAATACATTTGCATAATTACAAAGAACAAAGTCCCGAAGGACCGATCGGTATAGAAGTCTTGGAAAATAGATTACATACATGAATGTTACATTACAATTCTTAACATACCAAAAAACCTAAATAATCCTTTACGAATGCTACTATTCCCATGGCTTAACCCTTCATATAAATCACAATACACTTCTTGAAATCATGGGAAAAATAAAACATAGAAAGGGGTGAGCTCAGATGCTCATTAAGGATAACAATACAGTTAAAAATTTCATAAATAAGCTTAAACATTTAAGGCAATGTATAACTAAAAAAAACCCTTTTAAACATGAACTTCAGCATAATATGGAAAAAATAAAATGAAGTAATTCCATTTTCTTAATCACATGGATATTCTACTAGTCGAATAATCACATGCAATATCACCATCCAATTTTATAATGATGGAATGCATAATGCCAAACTATCATAACCACATAGCCAAGGCCTCGTACTAAGACTACAAATAAGATTTTGTCAAGGCCTCATGCTAAGACACTAGTTTTTCTAATGAGACCTACCTATGCATCGATTAGCTATAGCAGGCTCCACCTGTCACTTACTAAGTCCAATGCATTACCATATGGAAAAGTTTAAACATAACACAAGCATTCGTATTAAAATTACCATACTAAATGTCAATACATTCTCTATAAACCATTAATAGTATAAAAATAACACATCCACAGTCAAACATATCACTAAACCTTCAATACAATATTGAAGTTTTGTATCATAATAAAACAACTTCAAAAAAGTTTAAAATCCATCAATTGATTTTGACATAGTTGAAAATTATTTGTAAAACTTTTTTGAGAGAAATATCATCATTTTGTGAAAACATTTATATGTCACACAATTTAAAAAGGAAGAAATTTAAATACATTTTTGAATAAAAGTGTCCCATACCACTTTGAAACATTTGAAAAGAATTATAATTTCAAAAATTCATGTCAATATAAATAAATCCTTAAATGCATTTTGAAAACATGGACATTAATTAAAAAGAATTTGAAAGACAAATCATTAAAACATTTAAAATTCTGATATTGATAACGAGTAAATTTCAAAAATCCTTAAAATATTCATTTTGATATAATTTTTATGAAAAATAGACATGTGTGATAAAAATATCCCAGTAAATACCTACACATAAAAAATCTCGAATAATAATGAGATTGAGGAATTCACACTTACCAACTTGGTAACTTATGAAACATAAACCCCATGAAAGAAATAAAATACAATTAAGATGTAAATACACATTAATTTAAGTGTATTACACAAATAATACAATTATGGTCAGTACATACACCACACAAAAGGTAATAGTGGCGACATAGCATGTATCTGACGAGAATAAGGAGGGAGATGAAAACCCCTTACCTTGCACATTCCTTTAGTCTAGGGTACATTTAACATCCATTATGGAGACTATAGTATGTTATTAAATAATACCAGAACCATATTAATATTTTTGATATCATACATTATTATTTTATAACTTTATACTAGCCATTTAAAAATAATTTAAATGTTATATTAATATTTCGGGTAATAAACGCTTTCTTTATCGTACATATTTTAACTTGTTACTCTTGATTTTATCACATAGATCGTGATTCAAATACTTACAGAATATAAAACATGATTTATATATCATATATATTTAGAATATAAATATGTATACAATATATATATATGAAATGGAAAACACTATTTATGGAGATGGTTGTCGGTACGTATGCATAAACGTTATTTCTCTTTTCATATAGTATTGAACGGAAGTAAGTGAATAAGATATATTTATGTACATAAAAACTTATCTATACATATATATAAATATATATATATCCAGTATCATTAATATGTCATATATTACATACCTATTTGTAATATATATTTTTATAATCATCGATGAATGGTGAACTTGGAAATTAATCTTATCGCGTTGTTGAAACGGTAATCCGTACGTACGTATGAGAGAAAATATCATTCTTTTGATATTATAATAATATATAATTGGATGTTATATTATTTTTACTGAGAAATTATCATGATATTTTCATTATTTGTATAAATATTACTCATCATTATATTAATCCAAATAACATAGGGTTGAATAACAAATTACACCACATGGTGGAGACGGTAAGCCGTACGTACGCACGTATGGTGACATGTCATTAAAAGGATGGATTGAATAATGAATATGGTTGTAACATATTTATAACAAAATCAAAATATATTGAAGATACTGTAGTTATTATTTTAGAATGGTAAAAACTAAAAAAGACGAAGTTGAAGAAGAAATGAACTTGAAAGAGGGTGGTGAAAACATTACCTCTTCTTTGAGTTCTTCCTTTTGATTTGATCAAAAGGGCTCCTTAGGTTCTCTTTTTGACAAAAATTAGGCCTTTAGGTTGAATTTAGGGATGTTTAGAGGATATTTGGGCAGGGTTTGGCTGAGCCAAAAGGCTTGAGAGTTGTGAAGAATTGGTTAGAAGTGGTGTCCTTTTATAAGGGGGAGGAGGGGCTCTTTAGGAAAAACTTAAAGTAATATTTTATAATAAAATCATATTCGGTTTTTAATGGCTCCAAACTGGATTATTTGAAGTCTAAAGTGGGTACGGGTCTAAAAAAACTCAACCAATTGGTTTTAACCATGTTTGGGTCACTGTTTTACCCTTATATTTTAAATTAAACTATTAGTTAAACAGTTTGACATTTACCATGTCTCTATGTATTTTTATATTATATGGTTAATAAACATACTATAAATAGCAAAGAGAATCCCATGTGGTTCAGTAATGACATACCTATAATCATATAATTATTGTTTCCAATACATAGATATTTAGGAATAATATATCAATTAATAATATAATATTTGTTTTGATAACTCCTTTCTGACAATTTTGACACTATTTAATAATTGATTTTTGTTAAAGTCTTAATAACATTATTAATTGTCAAAAAATTCATTTAATCAATCATAAAATCTCATATTAACCAATAAAATTCCTGTAATTCATTTAAAGTCTCAAATTAAATTTATTTTGATATTTATAATATCAATTATTTTAATACTTCACTAATAAGGTAATTACTGCATCATTATTGTGTCCTAATTAATTAAATTATTTAATATCTAGAAGTTATAAATAAAATAACATTATTTATGAAATCGTTTTATCTTTCTAATGAATATTTATAATCGAATGTATCTTATGTATAACCCTATATGAAAATTTTTTTAGTTACTAAACATTGATTTTAACTCTTTTAACTCTTCTTTGAATTAAATAATAATAAATGTCCTAATCTAATCCAAGTGGACAAAAAAGGTTCATATTTTATTTCTAAGGTTGTTTTTGGTTGAATTATACTTAGCCAGTAGAATTAGGACATGTGTTAGGGTAATAATAATATCATTTTTACCCTTAATTTCCCTGTTTACTTTTTACCGTAGTAAATAAAAGTAAAAAGTTTTTATTCACCAAAAAAAATTCCTCTTATTGAACTACATTTTACTCCTTGATAATAACCATTTCTCTTGGATTTTTGAAATTCCACTCACAAAAGAGGTGAAATTATGTTTTATGTGAATTTGCAAATTCTTCTAGGAGGTGGGTAAAAGACAGTGAAAGGTTCAATAAAATTTTAATGTATCTAAAATTATTATAAACTGACTCCAATAAATTACATTGAACCTATATAGGTACTATGTATCTATTTTGAGAAAAAATAAATTTAATTACAAGAAATATTTATTTAAATAAAAATTCCATTTTAAACTATAACTCAGTGTTTTCCACTATTCATCAAAAAGTAAAAGTTTTTAGAAAAATGTCTAACATTTAGCGTAAGCTAAATTTGATATTATGAATTCTATAATGAAGTCTATTTTACAAAATTAAAAACATAGAATATTCCTTTATTGATTTAAAATTAATTCCCGCTGTCAAATCCAAAAGGCTTATTTTTCAGAAATAATAACTACCAAAAGTTTGACACTTGTTTATGTCCAATTTCAAAGTGAAATTACTTAAAATTACCATGATTGGATTCAATGGTAATAATATAATCTCTTCATAATTCCAAACCATTACAATTTATAATTTAACAATATAAATTATTTTGATTTAAAAAGTTGTTTTCAGTTAAAATATAGTATTTTTCACTATTCACCCAAATATGAAAGTTATTAGAAAAACACCAAATCATTATTGAAACTAAATTATTATGTCCCAATTCTATATAATAATTTTATTTTGTCAAATTGAATATCTAAAAGTTTCAAATAATTTATTTAAAAAGTCTTTGCCATTAAAAGGCGGTAAAATTGTATTTTTTTTAAAATACTTCTTTTATATGAAAGAAATGTATTTTTTATTACATTATGTTTAAGAAAATAATAATATGGATTATAAAATTACAAGGATTATATAATGTTCAATATTCAGTTAATACTATTCATAACCGCTTTTGAATTGCTTTTTTGGTAAGCCATGGTGCGCTACAACTCTGTGTTGCGTGTAGTGCAAGTTATTGAATTACTTTAAAGAAATAATTTACTATGAAATCTTGCGGTGTTAGATTCTTCCCACCTTCAATAATTTTTTTCCTGAAAATTCGAAATTATTGTTCATAAATAAATCTTGAAAATAGATAATACCTTTGTGGAAAATCCATATCAGAAATAGGGTTAACAAAAATATAAATTTAAAGGAAATATATTGACTTAAAAAGGTCACCTATGATAGCCCATACTAGGATTCTATGAAAACATTGATATGTAGGAGAAACATTCCATCAAGGTTTGATTGAGAATTGTAGAAAACAGGATTAGGACAAAGTTAACAACAAGAAAATCACAAACTTGTGATTGGTTAAAGGGTCTTTGATTCCCAAGTAAGAATAGTTAACCGAAAATGTTTTTCTTTTAAGTTACCTTTCATAATGTTGAGGATTTTATTTATGATATTTACTAAGAATATAAGAAAATATACATACTTGTCATGTAGACATTCATTCTTTACTAAATTTTTACCACAAACCCATCTTTCACTCCAAAAGGTAATAAAACTCAAAGATATTCTATTTATCCTAACCGTATAGGGTTCCAAGAATAAATTTATAATTCATATATCATAACTAAAATAACTTCATTATACACTCTAGGGACTTCATTTAGTCTTGTGGTAGGTGATAAATCTCAATCACATTATGGTTGTGGGTTTGATTCCCACAGCTTTGTCTAATGCAACGGGTTCTCACACGGTCTACGTGTTATCTTTTTTATTAATATCCAAAAATAACCTTAACAATAATATCTAATGTAAAATATAATATATTCCAACCTTTATACTTATCCAAAATACTTCTGTCCAAACTCTCAGTCCAAAATTTATAAGGGAGGTAAACACAATGAAGATCCTTTTTTCCACCTAATAACATGTGCATGCCTTCATGATGTATTATTTTAAAATACTTCAACATCCTTAATTACCATAAAACCTTATTGATTACATTCATGATCCCTTATTCCTTATAGAATACTGGATATACTCCTTCTATCCAAAAATATTGTATAATCAAACAATGATGATATATAAAAATCATTAATCAGTTTCAAGGTAATCAAGATTATCTAACATAATTTATCCAAATCAAACATGTATTATTCCAAAATCACTACCTCAGTATCAGAACTATATTATGGTTTATCTTTTTCTCAACCATATATTTTCCAAAAATTTAACCTTCTATTGATTCACTTTTCATGGTTCCACACAATCTCAAGTCTTAATGAAATTGTACTACAGTATAATCCTTATATACTCCATAATTATTATAACCAGTACATTGTTGATACAACACCCAAATGACATAATTCTCTAATAACAACACAAGAACTCTAATCATTCCTCCTCATCTGTGGTAGTATCATAACATGATTGTTATCCAATAACATCATTTGGGGCATACTCTGGTTATATGAACATTGGTTTGTGTTGTGTCCCAACTCATTGTAGATGAATCATTGTACATTTGAAACATTTTTCTTATCCTTGCTGTCACGTACATTGTTTCATTTTTCTACACACTTATAACATACTCTCATTCCCTTCAGGAAAAGATCTAGGGTGTTTCTTCCCATAGTTATCATATATGGGATAATTCTTCTTTATCTTCTTCCCTTTATGTGTCATTATCTCTACCATCCTTTTCTTCTCTGGATTCCCTTCGAATCAATAGGACTTCGAGAACTCTTTACTTGTCTTCTCAACACATCACACTATTTCTACATTTGATGGTCATACATGGGAGACTATTTCCTTTCTAAATTCTGGCTTAAGACCATGAAAGCTATGATTATTAATACTCTTTTGATCATGTGTATTGATGGAGTTATTATTTCTTCTACAGGGAACCATTTCTAATCAATGACATACACTAGATTACTATATGAATAGAAATACCTAATCCCATACATTTAAAACACTTAACATAAATTAAGCAGTTTAGGGATATAATCTATAATCATAAAAATGACTTCTTTGAAGAAGTATATACTCATAAACCCTTCATAATTGTTTGTAAAGAAAATATGAATTATCATAAGCATATCCCCCAAGAGTGTTTTAACCAAGAGTGCAGCATGGCCCGTTGTCATGCACCAGTTTTCGTTTGAGTCTAGCTCAAAGCGGTATTTTTGGGTTTTACCCCTAGGTACATCTGTGCCATAGCCACCTCTGCCTGCTAGTATCCAGACAGGGATGTATTGCTTGGAAAACTCAAAAAATATCTACAATACCAAAATTCTTGGAAGTTCTTCTATACTAATCCTAAAAGTCTATCTTAGGGTAATGTTCTCTAATCAGATTTTATATAAATATAGTTTCCAAGATTATTGCTAAACATCTTATAATACAAATTGTAACGCCCCAAACCCAATTACCTATATTCAGTGCATTATTTTAATACATTGTCATGATTACAAGAAATAATGTCCCAAAGGACCGATCAGTTTAGCAGTTTTGGAAAATATATTACATACATGAATGTTACATTACACATCTTAACATACAAAACAACATAAATAATCCTTCACGAACACCATTATTACCTTGGATTAACCCTGCATATCAATCACAATACACTTCTTGGAATCCTGGGAAGAATAAAACCTAGAAAGGGTTGATCTCATATGCCCAGTAAGGATAACAATATTGTGGAATCTTTCATAAAAAAGAATAAACATTTAAGGAAATTCATAACTAAAACAAAAGCTATTCAAACTTGAACTTCAACATAATATGGCAAAAATAAAATGATGTAATTCCATTTTCTTATTCACAAGGATAATCTACTAGTCGAATAACCACATTCAGTATCACTACCCACTTTCATAATGATGGAATGCATCATGCTAGACTATCATAACCATGTAGCCAAGGCCTCATGACAAGACAATAAATAAGATTTTGTCAAGGCCTCATTCCAAGACACAAGTTTCCTTCATGAGACCTACCGATGCATCGAGGAGCTAAAGCAGGCTCCACCAATCACTTACTATGTCCAATGCATTCCCATATGAAACAGTTTAAACATGACATAAGCATTCATATTAAAACTAGAATACAAAATGTCAAAATATTATCCATTAACCATGAATGGTATAAAAATAACACATCCACAGTCAAACATATCAAAAAACATTCAATACAATATGGAAGTTTTGTATCATAATAAAACAAATTCAATCAAGTTAAAAATTCATCAAAGGATGTTGAAATAGTTGAAAATGATTTGTAAAACACTTTTGAGAGAAATATCCCTTTTTTGTGAAAACATTTAAAAGTCACACAATTTAGAAAGGAAGACATTTAAAGAAATTTTTGAATCAAAGTTTCCAAAAACACTTTGAAATGATTGAAAAAAATTATCATTTCAAAAATTCATGTCCATATAAATAAATCCTTTAAATCATTTTGAAAACATGGACATTAATTAAAATGATTTAGAAATAAAAATCATTAAAACATTTAAAAATATGATCTCGATAAAGAGTATCATTCACAAATCCTTAAAATATTAATTTTGAAATCATTTCTAGGAAGAATGGACATGGATGATAAAAATTTCCAAGTAAATACTTACACATAATCAATCTCTAATAACAATGAGATTGAGGAATTAACCCTTACCAATTTGGTGTCTTATGAAACATAAACCCCATGAAAGAAGTATCATACAATGAAGATGTAAATAAACATAAATTAAATTTTATTACACATTCAATATAGTTATGATCGGTATATACACCACACAAAAGAAAATAGTGGCGACATAGCATGAATTTCAAGAGAATAAGGAGTGAGATGAAAACCTCTTACTTTGCACTTCTCTTTAGTAGAGGATACGTTAAACCACCTGTATGAAGACTATAGTATGTTATTAAATTATACGAGAACCATATTAATATTTATGATATCAAAAATTATTCATTTATGACTTTATAGTACCCATTTAATAATAATTTCGGTGTTACATTAATATTTCAGGTAATAATCGCTTTCTTTATCTTACGTTTTTTAACTTGTTACTCTTGATTGTATCACTTAAATCAAGATTTAAATAATTCCAGAATATAAAACATGATTTATATATCATATATATTTAGAATATAAATATGTATAATAGACATATATATGAAATGAAAAACACCGTTTATAGAGATGGTAGTCTATACGTACGCATAAACGCTATTTCCGTTTTGATATAGTGTTGAACAGAAGTAAGTGATTAAGATATATGTATGTAAATAAATACTAATATATATACATATATATATATATATATATGTCCAGTAGAATTATTATGTAATATATTACATACTTATTATTAATATATATTTTTATAATCATTGATGAATGGTGAACTTGGAATTAATCTTATCGCATCATGGAGATGGTAATCTGTACGTACGCATGAGCGAAAATATCATTCTTTTGATATTAAAATAATATATAATTAGATGGTATATTTTTTCTAATGAGACTTTATCATGTTATTTTCATTACTTATATACATATTACTCATAATTATATCCATCCAAATAACATAGTGTTGAATAACAAATTACACCACAACGTGGAGACAGTAAGCCGTACGTATGCAAGTATAGTGACATGTCATTCAAAGGATGGATAGAATAATGAATATGGTTGTACCATATTTATAACAACATCCAAGTATATAGATGATAATGGAGTTAATATTTTAGAATGGTAAAAACAAATAATGAACAAGATGAAGAATAAAATAACTTGAAAGAGGGAGGTGAAAACATTACCTCTTCTTCGGGTTCTTCCTTTTGATTTGATCAAAAGGGCTCCTTAGATTGGATTTTTGATCAAAATAAGGCTTATAGGTTGAATTTAGGGAAGTTGAGAGGATATTTGGGTTGGTTTTGGCGTGGCCAAAAAGATTGGCAGGTGTAAGGAATTGGTTTGAAGTGGTGTCCTTTTATAAGGGGGAGGAGAGGCTCTTTAGGAAAAACATAATGTATTATTTTATAATACATTCATATTTGATTAATAATGGCTCAAAACTGAATTATTTTAAGTATAAGGTGGTTATGGGTCGAAAACCACTAAACCAATAGGTTTTAAAATAGTTTGGGTCACTATTTTACCCTTATATTTTAAATTTAACTCATAGTCAAATAGTTTTACATTTACCATGTCTCTTTTTATTTTTATATTATATGGTTAATAAACATACTATAAACTAGCAAGAGAACCCCAAGTGGTTCATTAATGACATACCTATCATCATATATGTTATTTGGTCGAGCCTCAGATTTTTAGGAATATTATATCAATTAATAATATAAAATTTGTTTTAAAAACTCATTTATGTCAATTTTGACACTATTTAATAATTGATTTTTTAAGTCTTAATAACGTAATTATTTAGAAAAAAATTAATTCAATCAATACTAGCATGAAATATTAACCAATAAAATTTGTGGAATTCATTAAAAGTCTCAAATTATATTTATTTGGGTATTTATAATATCAATTATTTTAATATTTCACTAATAAGGTAATTAATGCATCATCATTGTGTCCTAAATAAATTAAATTATTTAAGGTCTATAAATTATAAATAAAATCCCATTATGTATGAAATTGTTTTATCCTTCTAATTAATATTTATAATCTAATTTATCTTATGTATAACCCTATATTAAATTTTTTTTATTTATTAATCTTTGGTTTCAACTCTTTAAACTCTTCTTTGAATTAAATAATAATAAATGGCTTAATCTAATCCATGTGGACAAAATAGATTCATATGTTTTTTCCTAAGGTTGTTTATGGTCGAATTATACTTATAAAAACGAATTAGGACATGTTTTATGGTAGTAATAATATCATTTTTACCTGTAATTAGCCTTTTTACTTTTTACTGTAGTAAATAAAAGTAAAAAGATACTATTCATCAAAAATTATTTTTATCTTATTGAACCAAATTTTAATCCTTTATATTAACCATGTCTCTGGTATTTTTGAAATTCCACTCATAGAAGTGGTAAAATTATGTTTTATGTGAATTTGCAAATTCTCTTAGAAAGTGGATAAAAGACGGTGAAAAGTTCAATAAAATTTTTATATATCTAAAATTATTATAAACTGAATCAAATGAATTACATTGATCATATATAGGTATTATGTATATATTTGGACATAAAATAAATTTAAACAGAATAAATAATTATTTAAATAATAATTTGGTTTTAAACTATAACTTAGTGTTTTTTACTATTCATCAAAAATTAAAAGTTTTTAAAAAAATACCAAAATTTTACACTATGCTAATTTTAATATTCGGAATTCAATAATGAGTTCTATTTTACCAAATTCAAAACATAGAAGTTGCATTTATTAATTTTAAATTAATTCCCACTATCAAAACCAAACGACGTATTTTTAAAATTAATAACTACCTAAAGTTTGACACTTGTTTATGTCCAATTTCAAAGTGAAATTTTTTAGAAAGACCATAATTGGATTAAATGGTAAAAATATAATCTATTTTACTTACAAACCATTATAATGTATAATTTAATAATAAAAATTATTTTGATTTAAAAAAAAAATTCTGTTAAAATATAGTATTTTTCACTATTCACCGAAATATGAAAGTTATTAGAAAAACACAAAAACATTAATAAACTAAATTTTTATGTCCCAATTATAAAGAAGAAGTTTATATTGTCAAATTGAAAATATAAAAGTTTTAAATATTGGATTTAAAAAGGCTTCACCATTAAAAGGTTGTAAAATTGAATTTTTTGCAAAATACTTCTCTTATCTGAAAAAAATGTATTTTTTCTTACATTATGTCTAAGAAACTCACAATATGTATTCTAAAATTATAAGGATTATATTATTTTCAAAATTTAGTTAATAATATTCATAACCTCTTTTGAACGTCTTGTTTGGTAAATCATGGTGCGCTAGAACTCAGTGTTGCGTGTAGTGAATGTTATTGAATTAATTTGAAGAAATAACGTAATATGAAATCTTGGGGTGTTACATATCGTATAATATTGGAATTATATTATAGAAGAACTATTATTATTAATTTCTATCATCCTTATATTATGAATCAAAAACCCTATAAGGGGAAGGAACTATAACTACTCCTTGGTCAATCGTGCAGACAATGCTCAATAAATCCTTAAAATGAACCTGATCAATAGGTGGGATTTATTATGTAATGTTACTCATATCATGTTTCTATGCAATCACTAGATTGATTTTAATATGAATAATAATACAGATAACATATATTGTGTATAAATCCTTAAATAAAGAAATATACTCAATAAAACCCTTACTAAAAATGATTCTTAACTATGAAAAATCATTTATATATTTACTATAAATATTTACAACACATTTTGATGTGATTTGGAAAGGAACTAAGTGGTTGCCTACCCATTTAAACTCAAAACCCTAAATCCTATCTATAAAGACATCCCAAATAAAGAAGACAAAATAAGATCATTTAACAATATTTTCTCACGAGTTTACCCAGCTAATACTCAAATTTAATACTCGATTTATCCTATTAAAGAACATGGGGAAGTACCTAAAACCCATGGGATGACCAAAAAATCCTCATCATCTTTGAATCACCCTTGCAAATGATTTCTTCTAAAAATACATAGAAAGCATGATCATTTGAGAAGAAGTGATATAAACCACATCCTAACACATAACATATATAAATAAAAACAGAAAATAGTTTATATCATATGAATATTGATATAAATATACATAAGGTAATTACTAAATCTCATATGAGAAAATATGATAATTTCTCCACAGATAATGAAAGGTGAAAAATGGATACAACACATCTCTACAAGGCATGTGCTTTTTCATCCCACCATACGATCACTATAAATAAATCTCAACTATCAAATGAATATTTTACATCTAAATGTTTATAATACATTGTATATATCAAACTTAATTACCTCTAGATACTCTCATTGTGTGTATGTAGTCTGTATGATTAAAATCGAAGTAGGGTCCTAGAATGTGTTCCTTAGGTAGACTTTATTAATTAAAATTATTATTGTCCATTAAATGTAATTTGATAGTATCATATCTAAATTTCATAATATTTTTTAAATAAGATATAATGGACACCTTTAAATGTATTTAGTAATAATCATGGGAATAAATTTCCATAGTTTAGACAAATAAAAAGTAAATAAACCATTTCATAATAGTTAAAAAGAATAGATGTATAAACCAATTTCTAACCCTGAATCAATATTTAATGCTGATAGTATAACAATTTAGCACCATCTAATTGAGTCCTATGGTATATCATATTAGGTCTTGATAGGATCCTAAAACATCAAATTTCAAATGAAAAATAATAGTGTATGCAGTCAAATTCCTAATAATGTAGACTATGGTTTCAGTATCACAATCATTTAACTGCCATCCTTACGACTATTATGATTAATTTGTCAAATACATACAATTAATCATTATATTACAATACCTATATGTGAACTTATTAGACTTCCATCTCATTCCTAGTATCCCATGGGTATTCCTATCTACTTGATGGACTATTATCATACATAAAATCATTTTAATGGGGTGTTTCATCAATAAAAATCCATATTTTAAAACATAACACCAAAAACCAAAAAATCATGTGTAATCAATCCAAAACAAAAATTCATAAGAATTTCCTTTTAAACAATAAAAATACATTTCATAAATAAAACACTCTGCTATATATAAATTTAAAAATTAGGAAGAAAAATGAATGAAATAATTATTCAACATAAATGTCATTTTAATAAAACTACCTTCCTCAAACACGTGGAATATTTAGAAACTATTTTTAAACCATAATATTGTGGGTCATGAAGCTCTACAGATACAAAAAGAATCACTAACCCATAAACCCTAATAAATACATCCTTATACCACAATCCTTTTGCTTCTATGTCAATCAAGTGAAGGGAACCCCAAAAAATATGATAATATAACAATTGAATTAATGAAAACTGCTTACCATGATACTCCTGCAAGATAGAAAGAGAAAATACCACAAAAATATAATCATGAGGGAATGGAAAGAGGCAATAGAGGATATAGATGTTGTCAATATTGATATTGGAAAAATAGGAGAGGTAATGTTAAATAAAACAAAGCGAAAATCGTGGAACAATGGATTTGAAAGATAATATGATTGGTTCATAGAATCAAACTGGGATTCACATAATGAATCATATAGACTCATCATGTTCATGTATAAAACATGTGTTATAGGATGTAAATCATAGTTACCTATACATTGTATCCATGCCCCAATGATTTTTGAAATGAACGATTTATAAACAACAAAATTATATGTAGTATAAATATTTTAACTACATAAAAAATAGAACCCGCCCAAAAGAATTATAAATAACATAAATAGTTAGATTGGGAAGAGAAACATTTTTTTTCTAAGAATGTAATATTGTTATTTGACAATTCTCAACACTATATCGCTTTCATGAATAAAAAATATTACGGTGATGAGGGATAGTTCAAAAAAATTTATGACACCACTAACATATATTCTATTAACTCATTCAAATTTTAAGATCACCTTTCTAAAAATATCATAGAAAAATGATTAATGGAATAGAAATAATATATTTCATAATTTTATAGGGATCAACTTGCAAGATTTTTTTATCAACCATTTACATATCTGACTCTAAATCAATATCGTAAAAATTTAGAATGTGATAAGGGTTAGATTGATTCTTATTGAATAAAGAAACATGAAAAAAAATCCAAGATCATTGTTATATAATGTGGAAAATTAAAATGATATCCATCCATTCTAATATACTAAATGATCTAAATTGGAACAATATATCATGAATCTAACTTCCCTTGCATCATAGGTCATTTGTGACCCAACTAATGAACTTTTCAATATACCTTGAACAAAAAACATAATATTCTATAGTAAATTCCAATTTTCTATATATTATTTATTATACCTATGAGTCATAATTAGTTGATGATTAATATTCAAAATCTTATTCACCACCACTTAAACAATACTCAACACATCCAAAAAAGGATTTGTTAATGAGTACAAATATATGGATTAGATTCATTGCTAGTCATTCAATTCTTAAAATGGATCTATTCATATGGATTTATGGTAACAATTAATGCATTAATGTTTTTCCAAAAACAAACGTCAATCCCAAGAACCACTAAAATCTAGGATGTGTGCATGGATCAAATTCCCCTGAATCCAATATACTCGCTCTATTTGACCAATAGTCTAAAGATGATATTTTCTTCTTGGCCTAACTAGAAAACCCATCAACTATTTAAGGCCATCAAAAAATTAAGAGGTAAAATATGGGTATTTATCTAATATGGTTACTAAAATATAACTCCATAACCTAAAAATGTCTTGAATATAATGTTACCCATGTACAAACCCTTTATTGTATCCCAGATTAGGATAAAAATATCCATCACAGTTAACTGATAAAGTACACACATATGTAATTTTTTATTTGAGGTGCCCATGGTAGTCCAATTAGGAAATACATGGGAACATAATTCCGCCTACATATTTGAACTTGGAGAGATTAAATAATAATTAAAGGCTTTGGGTTCTCATACTTAATCAACTAACATGTCTAAAAATGGGATATGAAATCATATATGTCTCTATACAAATCAGGCCGCAAAAACTAATACATCAATTCATAATACATCATACTATACCTTACTGGAATCAAACACTATTATCAATGTAAATTCAATATAGAAACATTTCTTATACTATAAATTAAAACACACTTGTTTCGGAAATATAGTGCACCCTCAAGGTAGAAAGACATCTTGGTCATTTTCTCCCAACCATAAAAATAATCCACGAAATTATAGAATTTACCATCATACTACTACTCTATGTGAACCAATTTTCAATGGATTAGGTAAAATATGAGATCAAAAATGTAACAAATTCTATTATACTATTGTATTCATATGGATCCATGTGAAGAGTCCCTTATAATTCAATTAATCTATGGAATCAATCATATTCATTGAGAGAACCTAATAAAAAATTCCATTCACCAAACAAATCCACTTTCCTAGTGTATAGGTGATTTCAAAGTCAAAGGGTTGTTGGAATTTCATTAAATATTGTTTTTTAAATTTAATTTCATATATGAAAATTTGTAGCACAATCGTTATTATGTAAAAAAGTTGATGATCCTTTACATAAAAATGTAATGCCATAAACTCAAAAGGGATTGTTTGGCCACTGAATTCTCTAGATAATTAGTGGTTATTTTCTTCTCATATGATTTTTTTGTTCTAATAAAATATAAAGTCAAATTTCATTTCAATTACAAAAATTAATCCTTCCGTCTCAAATCCATGATAATTTTACCCCTTCATACTCAGAGTAATCAATAATGACACCGGATTTTTGAAATCACGTACAATACTATACAAATACACTTTTATACAAATGAATAATTATTTCAAGAATAATTATCAGGGTTAATCCCATGAAATATATGATTTCCCTATTCTAAGGACAACTGAGTCCCCATATCTCAATACCACCTATTAAATGAATTTTACATCTTGTATGAAAATGTAAAACATTAGTAACTAAAAAAGACGTACTAATCCCTTAGGGTTGTAGTGTATTTCATAGGTTAATCTCTTGATATTCATAAATTATTTAAAAAACCATCAAACCTTACATGAATACCACAATAAAGGAACAAATGTACTGGTAAAATAACTAGTTCATCAACACTTTTAAAAAATCAAGTGTGATTTTTAGACCAAATAGAATAATTAGATAGTAAAATAGACTATACTAGATCATTATGGAATTACATAAGGAATATGAATCTTTAATCCTGATTTTCATATCCATGCCGAATATCAGTCTTTGACATCCTTCTTTTCACATTAATTGATAAATCATATCATTAGTGTGTGGAGATGGGTGTTCATTATTAATCACCCCTTGGTTGAGCATATGATAATCAATGCACAAATTGAGAGTTTCTTAATTTTTATTTCATAATATTAATGGGAATTCTCATGAGGATACACTCAATTGAATGAATCACATTGAATCTAAATCATCCAACTAAATCCCCAACTATTTAAATTATTTTGGTTCAATTTGATAATAATGTATAGAATTTGTCTAGGCCCCTAGTTCTAATTCAATAATATATTTAGCATCTCTATATGTTATAAGACCATAAGTGTTTTTAGAACCCCATGGGAAACACACTAACTACTAGATGAAGTTTCATCATCTTTTTTACCCTCAACAAGATAAACTAAAACTTAATATAACTATTTTCCAAGATCTAGTATAGTAGTCCATTCATCACATAACCCTAGATAAAATTCCTATTAAATCACTTATGTGTACCAATCAAGGGAAATAAAATAAAATTTTTAATAATATCAATTAATCATGTAGATATTATATATACTTCTATGAAGGTAGTGCCTATAATTGTCATAGGTTCTACCACTATCCCCACTAGAAAATTTACAACGATATGAAACTATTTCACTAAAGAATATGAGACTAACCCACTCCCTAAACATGTTTAAAAAACTTTCTTCAATAGAAAAAAAAAGATAACACGACTGACCCTCTTAGTTATGATGATATTAAACAACTTCATTGGGAAGATAAATCATAGTAGAAACATTATAGATGTCCATAATATTTAGAACAATGGAAAAAGATTTTTATTTCAAAAAAGAAAATATCATTATACATTTAATACCATGTTTATAGAAATTATGAGACCCAATAATAACCACGGAGGTGTACATAAGATGGGTCTTATATACTGATCCACATCCATATTCTTTTAGAATTTTTTTTCAACTTCCTATTCTTTCTATAATAGCCACTATAAATACCACATGATATGGGATGAATCCCAATCAATCCTGATTTGCATTCCTTATCAATATCCGTAATTAGTGACCAATCCAAAATCTCAGTAATAGTCAGAAATTTTGAGAATGAATACATAGAAATACATATATGATCACACAACCATCTGAAACCTTTGAAAATTTATCTATTCATCTCATTAAACTAGAATATGAAATAGTTAGAGTTCAGAAAAATGATTAGTGGAATCAATAATTATATAGTCACCTAGTTGAAGTTTGAGGAACTCTAGTTAAAAATATAAAACATTATTTCTAGGAAAAATGGATAAAATATTTTTATATATTTAGTTCCTTTCCATTCAAAAACCCCATTATTTTTTAAAACCACTAAATTATACTAGAAATGAAAAGGGCCTTAAATAATAAATATATCCAACTTCAAGATAATAAATTTAGGAATTCCCATGACTTTAAAGGCCAATTCAAATTTCGTAAACCATATTTTTTTTTACAAGTACTATTATTTATCTTATGTAACGTGTATTATTTTTATGGAACTCTCATAATTTATTAATTTCTCCATCATTAAATAGATATAGATAATTTTATTAACAAGGAATGAATGATACCCCATAGTCCATAGTGTAAATGGTGTAAATGGAAGGCTTAATAAGATATTGAATATTTATATGATTTTATAAAGGCACATTATCTGAAACATGAGCCTAATGATTCTCTTGAAGTATTCTAGGAGGCATGGTACTAAAAACTAGAGAATGTGGATAAACTGAAAAATCAGGATATATCATCCACAAAATGTGAATGAAAATGAAAACAAAACTCAAAAATAAACATTCATAGGATACCCTTGGAAACATAAGGCTTAGTATAATTAAATATATCTAAAATCCCAATCATATCCTAATATATAAACCTTGATAATAAGAAATCATAACAAGAGATAAATCCAAAATCCTAGAGGTTAATAAATTTCATTCGATAAAATATTTTCTAGATCCAATATAGTTCATCCCTAAAAAGAAACTTGAGACAACATGTGGTAGGGAACTAAGGGAATTCCTAATCCACATTAACATGTGATAATATTATTATCAGAAAATAATAATTACTGGTGAGGATTTCCAAAAAAAATAAAAAATTGAGGGGATATTTTATGTAGAAGGGGAAAATATGGTCTTAATAGCTATTGGTAAAATAAACTCTAAAAAATATTTATCATAAAAAAATGAAGATATAAATAATGGAATTATAGATATTAAAAATGGAAAATACTTTTAATTATAAATATATGAACCACGATAATAAAATACTACACTAAATATTTTCAGTACCAAGAAGCCAGTTTCATTCTATGCCAATACGATAATATAAAATCAAAAAATTTATTATCAAGTTACATAAATCATTTAATTTCCCTTTATATTATTAGATGTATGAATGTCAAGAAACCCAATTATTATATTAATGTTGTGAGATCAAAATCCTAGTTGGGTATAATCATTTTTTCAATAACTCACATTGTTAAATAAAATAGTTATCATCAATTAATATTTCATAATATTGGAAAAATAGTAAGAATGATAAATTTTAAATAGATTTATTAGAAATTCATCACATCAATCTTTCATATATTAATATAGAAGGTCAAAATAAGTCATTCTAAAACATTAAAAAATTTTATAAATCATTTTTAAAACATTATTATATATCCAATTAAGATAATAATCAAATATAAAATTACAAAAAAAATAGTCTAAATATAAATCAGGTTGGGGATAGATGGGATTATTTCACCTCAACTGGCTAATGAAAAATAATTGGTTTTGAAATAACATTCCATGAAAATGAAACTAGATATTATATATCATCCTTATTTGTTACCTATCGTTAGAAATATTTAATTACTATTGTATTATATATCCAATGTTATAGAGTTTAATCATACATATTTGTGCTTTTCCATGACTACCCAGATAATACCAATGGTAAAATGGGTCCTCCTCTTATCTATAAGGAAACATTATCCCCATTAAATTCCTTAAAAATGGGACTTTCATCAATGAATATCTTTGTTTATCATGGAAATACAAACAACCACATAACTATGATTTAAAATTATTTGAAACCATTATTAGTATCAATTCATTTTGTATATTAAAAATATATTTCTATTGATTAATACAATTATTTTTTAAAAGAAATATACTCTTTAAAAAAAATTAAAAATGTAGGATTCATATGAAATAACCATTTTTTGAGTCCCCCAACCTTCAATTATTCTACTTCCAAAAAAATAGTTGGACCCTAGAAGATGATGAGACAAGAATTAATTATGATTATAGAGGAATTAATAAATTAAAAAAATCTCATAAAAACATTAGGTTCCAAAAATACCCTTGTAATTTTCAGCAATTGGGTAAATTTATTACCCACAAAAACAATGGTGAAGATTCAATGATATTTTAATAAAACCACAAACATAAATTTTAATCAGTGATATTGGGTGGAATCTCACCAAATGTAATGTAATGATAAAAAGGGAAAAAATTTATAGAAAATAAAGATGATTCATGGTTGGATAATGGGATAATGGGAGATATTTGAGGATAAATCAAACGAAGGGAAGTACATGTAAACCATTACTGTTTAATGTTGTCTCAATGGGTTCATGGTATGAAACTAGTTTTAAAATCATGAATCCCATTATCATGAATGGTTCATGACAATAACATGAGTTCCACACAATGAACCATAGTATCATAAACTCGGGCTCACCTTCAATTTGATTTACATTGTGAATACTGCACTCAAACTGTGAATTTTTGTAACTATAGTGATATAACTCCAATTAATTAATAAATAACCTTAAATAATAAGAATAATGGAAGATAGATTGAATAGATTAAGAAAAATAATCTTATTCCAGAAAATAATTTTAGGATATGATAAATAAATACCTACTCATGTTGATACAATGATTAGTAATCATGAACCATTAGTTAACAAAAATATATATTAAATTATAAAAAATGATTCTCATATAGGATTAATTTTAATAAATCATATCAAGACACCATTAAGTAAACTACTTATTAATACTGATGTAGAGAATAATTTGGATATAAGTTGATGTCAAAGAAGATAAATAATGTTGAAAGAGAACAAAACATAATATGATGTAAATCATAAATAAGGTAGTGTAACAGAGTATTTATGAATAGAGAAAGAACTAAAAATGGAATCCAAAAATATTATGGTAAAAATGTGAGTTATAATATAAATGATTCATTAATTATTCCAAATATGTTACATTAATATCTATCTCATTATTTTCCTGAGGGGATGTGTCATTGTAAGGCATAAACATAACATAACAAATCTATTGAGATATTTAGAAAAATACACAATAATATTCCCTTAATCAAAGATATCTCAAAAATTTAAATTTATTATTTTTATATCATTGAAATATGATCTCAAAAAGTGGATTGAGTATATGGGAGTGAATTCATTAACGAAAGATTATTTTATTATAGTTAATATAAATATCCAAAAAAAATTATCATTTGTTACCTTTTCTATATATATACCTTTGTGTATTACTAACATAAAAAATAACCTTTTTATTTATGGAAAATTATCCATAAAATTTAGTATATTGAAATATTTAATGATTGTATATGAAATAATTAAGGTAAAATATATTCTCTTATACAAGAAAACTAATCAGTCAAGGGCACAATTAGTATTCTATAGGATGTGTTATTAAAGGTGGTAATCATTTTTCCTTCTCATTACCATTATAATTATGTAAATATTATAATAATGGTAGGTAAAAGTTATCCTATTATGACTTATCCTATCCATGTAATTTCTCATATTTTTATAATAAAAGAACCTTATGTATTTTTTTGATAGTAGAATGTAGAATTTGACATTGTGATAGCGTTGAATGATGCAATTGAACACAATCATTCCCACAACGTCTTTACCAATAATTAGGAAATAGACTAATTGAATCTCAAGTCACAAAAGATAATTTTACGATGATTAATATTGATTATAATGTATATTGAAATGTGAGATAATGAAGTGCAATATTTTTATAAAAAAGGTGATACTATAGTGTGACACCTTTCTTGAAATTTTCCTTATATGTAAATGATGTGATTGCAAATCAATCTAATTTATAGTTTAATAAAAATTTATATGATTTTATATTCTCTTTCGTGGTACATTGGGAGACCCAACCAATGATTGTATAAGTTAATCAATCAAATTACCAATAAAATTATTTAATTTAAGAGTTCAACAATATGAAAAATTCTATTTCATAGGCACTTGTTGGAATTAATGGAATTATAAAACTCTATGTATATATAATATATGTATTACAGAAGAAAAAAATAATAATAATAAAACAAATAGAATGATTACACATCTATTTAAATAAGAATATTTAAAGCAGGTTTATAATATCTTTGGTTTCTAAATAATCTACTGAATTTTAATATAATATAGGTTATCATGGATAGTGAGTAATAAATGTTTTAAATAAATATGGTGATATAATCTCAATTACAAGGGTGATGGGATTCATTCCTTGAACTGATTACCAAAAATATAATGATTTGTTGAGGATGTATCATTTTTCCATATTAGTAAATAATAATTTTTTTAAACCATATTTAGTCTTAATTATATTTTTTTTTAAATAATACACTTTTCACAAAAAAAACTTATAGCACTATATGAGAAATATAAATCACAAATTGTAATCCTTTATTTTATTTTCAACTAAAAATGGATATCTTTAAACATGATTATTGAATCTAGTAATTTTTTACAATTAATAACACATATATTTACCAATATAGTGGAAGGTTTATTAGATATATATATTTTATATTTCCCAGATTTTCAATATTATTTGAAACAATGAATCAAGAATGATGATATACATTTGGAAATATGTGTGGAGATATAAAATATAATAAATTAAGAGGTTTTACCTTTAACATGAAATGGTTGAATGATCCATAACCAATGAATCTTAATGAATACCGTAGATATATATCCCTCTATGATTATAATATTTCTGAATCCCACAATAGTGAGGGAAATTAATTTAATTTTAGAAAATTTTAATTTTTTCAAATGTTTTTCTATGTTTAATTATAAAAAACATATTTCCTAAACCAAATATTGAAATATGATACATCATTAATTTTTCATATACATTATAATTAAAATTTGGAATTCCAAATAATATTCTAGTCGTCCCTACATTCATTCCACCATAGGATTTTTAGCTATCAGTTGAGCTTATTTGTGACACAAGGGAAAATTGGTTTAAAAAATGGTGTGAAAAAAAAAAAATAAACATTTTTAGATTTTTTTTCATAATGAAATTATGAATAAAATTAAAAACAATAACTACAGATAAAGAATTATTAATTTGTACATTAATTTTGTTAATTTTAAACCATTTCATGTACGTGATACATTTATTATCTATGAAACTGTGATGTAGAAAAATACATTCTAAATAAGATGTCTTAGAAACATAACTTTATCATTTGTATCTAACTTAACCAAAAGATAATAATTATGATCAAGGATTAGAAAACCCTAATGAATATAATATATAATCATCTCGCATTTACGGAATTTTCATATTTTTGAAGATGAATAATAGTGGACATTAATGATGAATTTCTAGATTTAAATTTTATTGTCATAGATATTATATTAAGACCTAGAATTTTAGTCATCACTAACTATTTTTTAATATGTAGAATCTACCAATTTTTTGAAAATAAATATATTTAAAGATTATTTTATGGGAGAAAAACTAATTTTAGGATGATCCATTAAATTTTAAGTAGTATACTAAGAGGTTGAATCATCAATGTGAGCTAGATCGTGATGTGGATAGAATAATGAATTTTTCTATTCCTTATAAATAAATGGATGAAATATAATTTAATGAATATTATGTATGATTTTCCAAATTTTATTACTTTGATAAATATTACACTGAGATCAAATGATCTATTTTGTAGCTTATGTTCAATTCTATAAAATTGGAGTTATTTTAAAAAGGATGAAAATCTATAGAATCCCATCAAGTAGTTTACTGTGTTTGATTTTTGTGGAGTCTATTTATTAGATATAAATTTAATTCCTTTGGGGACATATTATGGTTCCTCAGACCCATGCTCTTATGTTAATTGCTAAAACAAATAAATTTTAATAATTTATTGATATAAATTGAGTTGAACCTATCATTATTTTAAAACATTACCAAATTTTAAAAATTAATCATGAAAATAATAACATAATCCCAAGAATTAAATTATTGGTTAATTAAAAGAACAAATATAGAAGGAACATATTTTATAATACAGAAGAAAATTTCACAATAATTGAATGATACAAGTCCCATTTTAGAAATATCATATTTTATACATATCTTCTCAATAATTGGAATTAATATATAAATAAGTGGTCATATTTGATGCTTAGTAAAGAAAAAATGCATCAACATTTTATCAATTGTTTTTTAATAATCATGTCATCAAACATGAGCGCGGGATAAAAATATTCATAAAATTAATATAGAATAATTTTATTTGTTTATAAGTCATGATATAAGAATGTGTAACCAATATTAATGAACATTTACCAATTAAACAATCTATGTGGAATCATGATACGAGAATCATGATTTAATGAGCCTAATCACTAACACAATATTATGAAAAATGTTCATGGAATGCTAAAATAACAGAATTAATATGTGAAGGATGACCACTGACACATTAATCCAAAAGTAGACTTTTGTAATCACATGTGTACCATTTTTTGCTTGTTATATTTTTCAATTGTACCATTGGGCCTGAGATAAATTTAATTTTTACCTTTGTGTTTGGGATAATACTCCAGTGTACCCATATACTCTTTATAATCCTCTCATATACCCATAGATGTGATATAATACTCTTGTGTACCATTTAAATCTATATAATTTTCATAAGTAATCTTTGGATTTCGTAATCATCATGTGTAACCTATTGAGCTCATGAGATATAAATTTTACCAATTAATTAATGAGAGATATAAGACTCCATGTTTCTCTAATCCATATATATGTGTTTCAAGTATCAAAATTTATTTTTCATATAATTAAGATTCCAAGGAAATAGAAAATTGATTTTGTAAAAATATTATATCATATCCAAAAATTGTTATTATGAATTTGGATAATTAATACACAGAATAATATAACCCAAAAATTTCCTTCATATTAATATTTACAGTTTGTTTCATAAAATGTAATCTCAACCTAATGATTCCAATAAGACATAAAGAGGGAGAAAGTTATTGAATATTTAATGAGTTCTATAAAAAAAATTTATAATTTAGTTACAATATTAATATATGGTCACTTTGAATAGTAACTTTTGGAAAGTCCAATTTTGATAAAATGAAAAAATTTAATTTTAAAAATTACACTTGGAATAAATTTTCAAGAAACATAATATTTCAAAAATATGAAGTAGAAAAAATTAAAATAAGTTACTTTTAAAATGAATCTTCGATAATTTAACATTAAAATATAAACAATATCTTGAAAACCTATCTAGGAGAAATTTCAAAAAATGGTACTTTTGATAAATAATTATAAAAACTAGTTCAACTAAATTATAATTTGGTTTTCAAAATAAATGTATAGTGGCTGAAAAAATATTTTATTTTAAGATGATAGATTTTTTTACTATTTTAAAATGATATCTTTGAAAACCCACATTGTAAAAAGTGTAAGAATTTTTTTTTCAAAAATGTGGTGATTGGGAATATGAAAGAAAAAATGTGATTAGAACTAAATAGTTTTTCAAATATAATGAAGAAAGTTTGTGGCAAATTAAATGATAGATAATGTGGGTAAATTGTCCTTAAAATGGGATGGAAAATTTTTAGAACAATGATATACATTTTATATGGAAATTAATTTAATAATTTATTTGTATCAATACCATCAATTCCCTCTTTAAAAATTAAATGTTCTATGAAATTAAATACTATGGTGGAGGAAACATGTCTCTAAATAAATAAGATCAATAAGATGAATTATAACTCAATAAAGGGAGTTCTGTTAAAAAATACCATCAAAACATTAAATTCATTTAAATCAATGGATATTCAGTGAAATAATATTATATTGACCTTTAATAATAATAAATTAAATGAATATCATATAATAAATACAGTATGTAGTAATAAACCCATATAAGAGATTTTATTGTGTATAATAATAAATATATCTCAAGGAATTAAATTTATGCAAATAGGCCCATTAACATGTATTATAATTTATCGAATGCTTTGTAACCTGGAGTTTAACAAACACAACCTTCTCAATGTGATATTACATTATATTATATATAACTAAAAACTTTTTTAAAATTCCTTTATTATTATTCTATATATTTATATTATTTAGTTGTGATACTTTTTGATATGGGGTTGTGTAATATTGATCGATTTGAATAAATTTGATAATAAAAAAGTTCTATGTCTTTATTCTCCAAAATTTAGTCATTGATATATTAATAAATAAGGAATACTTATTTTTTAAAAATTATTCCATAGTTTCCATTTCATTTTATTAATTTCATGTATATGGTTCGTGAAAAATAATATTATGATGGAAGACTTCTTGTAGGTTTTACAACCAAAAGGTGATATATTAGTAAATATAATATATATATATATATGAATCAAAATTAAAACATATTAAATATATTAATAATAATATTATTATTATAATATTACATAAATTGTTCATTCATTTTTTAAACTCTATAAAATATTCCATCTAAGTGGTAAAAATAGTAAAAAACTAGAGTGATTTATAATGAAAAAACGACTAAGGCCATATTATAATATAATGATAATATAAAAATAACATAATCATATAAATTTAATTTATATAATTTACCATAATTATTTTATTTCATATAACCATCTGTGTTGGGTTTCGATAAAAAATTAAATTACTCATTTGTGGAAGCAGTACTCTACACATACTATTAAATAATGATTCAATTTCCCAATTAATGTGATAGAATAATGTTATATGGTAAATTAAAATTTAAATTCTTAATTATGACATATATAAAATTATAATTCCTTCAATATTCATTATTTACAAACCACGGGAGGTGATGTAGAAAAATTAAATACATCACATTGGGGTGGTGGTGGTCTGCACAATCGCATAATCAATATTGATTTGTATTTATTTGAGGATAGAAAGTATTGAATAGTGGTTGATAAATTAATATCAACACATTATCATATTTTTATAATAATTTTTTAATTATATTATGTTGGATATATGAATTTTCAATTATAATTATTAAGTTGAAAAGACTAAAAAGTAAGCAATAATAAAGTTCATATCAAGGGATTTGTCATGTAATTATCCTTGGAAATGGGGGTATTATGATATTTAATTGATAATACATGTAGATTAAAATATGATAGGATTATCTGTAGATTAAAATGGAATATTATTTTGGATCAAACAATAATTAATTTGGGTGCATTGATCAATACAACTAATCCCACTTTATAAGTGCTGAAAAGGAAACATTATTTCAATGCCCCAAATTTTCCAATAATGAAATTACAGTATCCATTGAAAAATGCATCAAAAAGTTTTAAAAAATAAATTTATGGCTATATATGGATTAAAAATACTCAACCACTAACTTTAAAATATTCTCCAAACATATTTTAATCTTATAACAAAATGATATTTATAATTTATAATTTTTTGTTTTTCAATGGTAAAATGTTTTTACCGACATAAATTATATTTTATCTGAAATATAAGGTCACCCATTTTACCCAAATATGGGTGTTATGAACATAAATTTTATTTACATATAATATGATTCAATTTATAAATAATATAAAATTTTTATTTATGTGAAATCATTTAGAATATATAAAACCTCTTTTATTGAAAATTTTTCTTTCACAATTAGATGTTGTTAATCATGACTAACATTAATTACCAATTAAATGAAAGATAAGATATTTTTATATATATGAAAAAAATTATAAGATAATTGATATAAATTATATCATTATAATATTGTAGATAAAATTACAAAACATTATTAATATTATTCTTTGATAATAACTATTTCAATATAACCATAGTTAGTTACATCAATCATACTAATCAAACATTTATGAAAACAATCCAACACACAATATTATATTATTTGAATGAATTGAAATAATATTTTAAATCCATTTTTTTATATAGTGAGAAAAAAATTGATATAAGAAAATAATAATATGTTTTTTGATGAAAATATTAATTAACCATCCTCAATATTAAACATCAGTTTTATAAATTCAACATATTTCTTTAATGGTTAATTTTAAATATTAAATTACTTTTAATAAAATAAATTTTAAAATGAATCTGATGTAATAATTTTTTTGAATAATATCATAAATGTAATAGTGTTTGAAAAAAATAATATTTTTAATATTTATCAAAATATATATTATTTTAAAAAAGAATGAAAAAATTACATGATGAAAATTCTGATCTGTATAATTTAAAACAGATATAAATTTTTTATATTTAAATATATTAAACTTATGATTACTTATTTTAAATTTAATATTTATATTAATAATGAAAAACTACTCTTATATTAATTTATATTTTTAAAATATTATGTTTTTAATCATAATTTCTATTAAATTATATTTAATTACAAAAATTAATAATTAACTATGAGTTTTATTTTAAATAAATTTTTATTAATTCACATATAATTACCAATTTCAGTTTGGGCCTACGTTTGGACAATTTTTTTGAACATAGAATTATATTATAAATAAATATTCCAAAATCTCATGCCCTTAAACTAATTAAAAATAGTGTATCTTTTTTATGTGTAAAAACACATCAAATTAGAAGTCACTGCTACAATTACAATAGTGGAGGAATTTTATTTTCGAAAAAAGATTATCTATTTAATGATTAATATTCTGAAATTTTTGATTTGTGATTAAGGAATATATTTTAATAAATATTTTTTTGAGTGTAAGTCGAAATATAATTTTCACTATAATAGAATTACCTAGTACAATGATTAATAATGAGATTATTTTAACCAATCAACCCACAAGAAAACGGCATATTTTGGTGAATATCAAAAATCCAAGATGAACCATTGGAATATGATAAATGGTGAGAAATTATGGGCCTGTAGAATGGATTATAAAATATAGTTGGACATGTCCCAATTCCACCAAAATTATGGGGAATAAGCACACATTTTTTGGAAATTGGTCACAAGTGTAATTGTATGATGATAAAAATGAATTAGACATAATTGAATTATCTATTATATCAATTATTCATAGTGAGATATGGTGAATTTGTGCTGAAAAATATATTTGAATAAATGAAAAATAAACATTTACCCTTATTTTTAATAGAAATTTTTCCACTTAATAGGATGAATAAATCATGTACACTACAAAAAAATTACACAAACATGTAATAAATAATTTAAATTAATATAACATAAGTTATTATTTTTGGTTATCTTCATGATATAGTAAACCTACTCTTTTATGTGTTTATCTTTTTCATGAATAATAATTGTCTCATTATAATCGATGGTTATTTTAAGGGATAAATTTCTGTCATAAACCCAAAGTGAGTTCCTATAAAATAATGGTATGGGATGGTATAACCCTATACCTATGTTGCTACTTTTTACTACCTACTAACATGCTTAATTATAAATATTGTAATGTTGATGTTCTATGAAAAAGAACTGTAATTATTAAAAATACCACATGATGGAATTCATAAACTAGATATTCCTTCATCTCATGGATATATATTCATAAACTAAAATATATTCATCTTCCCCATATATCTTATATTAACACAGAATACTCAATACTGTCTACGTCCAATATGGTCATTTAACAAATGAATAATCCAACTACGTAACATATGATTTATCTCACAAACTTATATGGTCTAACCACTGGTCATTTTGTTGGATGTGGATTATAGTACATGTTCACTATCTATTATAATATATATTTTTATTATTCTAACATTCTTAAGAAATTAAATGTCCTAGTCATTTAAAAATCAACACATAAATTAATCATTTTCTATATATTATATTTTGAAAATTTCCTAAAACCACTTTATGGTCATTTTAACACACAAACATTGATCCAATGAAAAATGTGATTATTATCTAGTACATACTTGTTGCCTACTCATTAACTTACTATTTCATCTCAATAATATAAGTAACATGAGATCTTCTTTTGACAGTGTAACACCTAAAATACATTTATACTAAAATTTGAATAATTTTTTTTCTCTTACATTTAATTGATACACAATTTTTAAACCTAATTTACTTTTATGAATAATAAGTATTCATATTCCTTTATCCATTTTAAATAAATAACACTATCCATAAGAGTTAATGACTCTTACAGTATTCCCCACTAACCCTCAAAAATGTTTATCCCTCCTCTACTATATTATCACATTCTTATTAAAATCATCATTTGTTTTCAAAACAATTAACTTATGTAAAAAATAATATACTTTTCCTTGTTAATTGCATCATATAACAATATAACCATTCAAATTAAAGACTTCATTGATTAAGGCCACCTGATCTTCATTACACCAGGTTTTATTCAGATACCCGAGATCTCATAACCCCGAGTCATATTCTCACATTTTAGCTAGTAACGTATGTGAGTACATCTAATTTAGTTATTATATTTTGTTATTATATCTTATATGTTTGTTTTTTCTTGATACATTTTATCTTATTATTTTCTACAACTCCACTTTTAAATGTAAAATACAATTCATTTATGTGAATTTTAAAGTGATTTCATAACAATTGTTCCATAGTTAAAGAATCACAATTATTTATAGTTGAATAATAATAAAATAAATGTGTTTTACTTTATAAATTTTAGTCATATATCCTCTTATATAATATATATATCTAATTTAGCCTCTGTTACTATCCTAATCGAGAATAATTTAAAAAATCATATGATATTACATCTTCTGTTGTATTATCATCTGACGTGAAAATGTCTAGAACCATTGTATGAAGTAAAATATTCATTTACATGGGACATCTTCTGTAACACCCCAGGTAAATAAAGAATATGACATCTTTATATTTATCCATATTTGTGAATAAAATATTAATATTACTTTAAAGGTGATTTTGTGCTCGATGGCGTACCCAATACGCAACCACGAGTTTCTTGGAAATCTTACGTTGCACTCTAATACTAAAATAATATTATTTTAAATGGTAGTTAACGCCTAGCCGTTGTAATGGCGGGAATGAACAGAACTAAGTAAAAAATTATTATATATGTTCGTCAAATATTTTTACTCTTTACAATAAATGTTAGAGGATTAAAAATTCCAATGAATCCAGTTTTTAAGCGTAAACATTCTTATATTGTTTAAAAGGTCGATTAACCGCCTTTTGATGGAAAACCCATTTTAAATCCAATTTTTTAAAATTTTATAAGCTCTATTTTTTAGAATAAACATATTATTTATGATTGGGACATTGAAATTTACCTTGGTTTAATTTTTGGTATTTTTCTGACAATGTTCATTTTTCAATGAATAATGAAAAATACTACATTTTACATCAAAATTGCTTTTTCATATAATTTAATTATATGCTTATATTATCTTTTAAATTTGTTTTATAGTTTAATTATAATATATTTTTACTATGTAATTCAATGATGGTCATAGAAATTAATTTCACTTCGGAATTGGGCATAAACAATTGCCAAACTTTTCAAAAATATTGTTTCAAAAAAAAAACCCGCTATTTGTTTTGACAACAGGAAGCTTTTTTAAATTAATTATTGAAATTTATGTGTTTGGAATTTGGTAAAATGGATAAAATATTTGGAATCAGAGGTTCCAAATTATGTAATTAAGAATCTTTTGTTTTTGGACATTATGAATAGTAACGACGATAATTATCTTTAATTATCTTGATTAATGAGTAATCAGGTGGTTAAATATAATAAGATAATATAATAATAATAAAAAATGACCACAACATGTGTCTTAAGGCTACTTGTTGTCTCATGGCCGACCATGGGATGCCTTGTTTCAAACTTGGGGGCCCCATGGAATCACTTTTGCGAGAAGGTGACTTTTTATCTTTTTATTTTTATAGAATGTTAAATGTACAAAGAATGTATCACGTACGTAAAATATTTTTAATTTTGTCTACATAAATATTATTTCGGACTATAAGTATTCATTAGAAAGCTAAAAAGATTTACTATGTTGTGATATTTGTTTTATAATTTTTAGACATTAAATAAATTAAGTTATTTATGACATCATGATGATGCAGCGATGACCTCATTATTTAACGATTTAAATAAAATGTGTTGAGCCCTCTGGAAGATTGCTGATTTCATGTTCATAACTGATGTTTTAATAATCACAAATCATCACAACTCATTGATGCTTAATCTGGTTTGATGTCTCATAAACATAATTCCAATCTATGAATGAATCAGTTATCATGTTTTTTTAACTATGCTTATTAACTTACAAAGTATGTTGGAAGCCTTCTGGATTCAACAGACATCAGACTCACCGATCCATCAGAGTCACCGATCCATCAGAGTCACCGATCCATCAGAGTCACCGATCCATCAGAGTCACTGATCCATCAGACTCACCGATCCATCAGAGTCACCGATCAATCAGACTCACCGATCCATCAGAGTCACCGATCAATCAGACTCACCGATCCATCAGAGTCACTGATCCATCAGACTCACCGATCCATCAGAGTCACCGATCAATCAGACTCACCGATCCATCAGACTCACCGATCCATCAGAGTCACCGATCCATCAGACTCACCGATCCATCAGACTCACCGATCCATCAGACTCACCGATCAATCAGACTCACCGATCCATCAGACTCACCGATCAATCAGACTCACCGATGCAAATGAGTCACCGATGCAAATGAGTCACCGATGCAAATGAGTCACCGATGCAAATGAGTCACCGATCCAATGACAGACCGATGCTGATCAAAATGACTCACCGATCAGATGACAGACCGATGCTGATCTATCTGAGTCACCGATCTTTACTCTAATGCTGATGACCTACCGATCTCTTGAACAGTCATAAACAACTGTTTGAATTTCTTTATCTTTATCTTTATTTATTCTAACCAACGGTCATATTAGTTATATTTTAATACACTGACAATTAATTAATAAAGGTTGTCGGATGTCAGGAAACCGTACCTCGTACCTGCGGAAAAGAAACCTTTTCTATCCTACGGAGCACGTGATATAAATACAAGAAGACTCTGCTGAAGAGTGTGGTGAAAAACCAAGAAGTGAGAGACAACACACATAGAGACAAGGAAGCATACGACATACTCAAGAAGAGCTCTGTGCATACAAGAAGAACCAAGAAAGACAGAATCAAACATACAATCAAGCCTACTCAAGAAGAGTGGTGTGCATACAACAGATTATTGAAGAGCTTCATCGACTACATCTCACTGCCTGTGAACCTGAAGCATACGACACTCTGCTTCTCAAACAAAATCGAGAAGAGGACTCAGAATCACTTCTGATTAATTCCAAAACGAGTCCAGTGCTACACTGAAATCACAAGAGCCATTTCTAAACTCTACATCTCTGCTCTGTGATTTATTTATTCTACATTTTGAGCAGTGTGTGTTATCTGCTGTATTAAACACACACACTGACTCCTGTACTTTCACTGGAGGATATGTAAATCCTCAGCAAACTTTTTACACTTCACTTCCCACTGTGGATAGTGGAAGAGGTCTTGTGACCTGGACAGCTGGCTGCTGTTGTTTGTTTTCCCACGTAGAATTGTGGTAGAGGTCTTGTGACCTGGACAGTGTGCTCACTGTTGTTAACCCCGATCCAGGGTGTGGATCACTTTTATATAAACTTTTGAGAGGACTAAGTCTCGGCTTGAGACTGAACCTCTTGGTTACTTCTCTGTGTTTATAGATATACTATATCCATACTATACATATTTATTTCATATTCCGCTGCTATTACTTTGAAATATAATCTATCTTCAAAGCTACTTTGATAATTAAATTCGCAAGTGTTTATATTTATTATAAATCAGTAAATTGGTTTCAAAAGTTAATTTAATCATAAGATTAAGTAAACTGAGAATTAATCAATCTTTGAGAAGCTAATTGAACCTTTATATTCTATATAAATTCACTACAGTTTAATTTATTTTTGAAATTGGGGGATTTTATTAGAAATTGTTTTTAACAGAAAATTTTGATTGGAACTCAATTCACCCCCCTCTTGAGTGTCCACTCCGACCAACACTTGGTATCAGAGGGAGTAAATACTTTCTAAAAAGTGCTCTGCTTTTGAACTGTGATTTTAGTTGTATTTTAAAGTTCTTAAAATTTCTGTTATTTCTAAATTTTTATCTCTTTAAAATTATTTTTGTAATATCATGCATAATAGACTTGAGGGTGCTGCTACTAACCGGCCACCTTTCTTCAATGGAACTAATTATGCTTAGTGGAAACTGAAAATGAAAATTCATCTAGAAAGCATAGGTTTTGATATTTGGACTGCTATTGAATCTGAATACAAAATTCCCACTACTGCTAGATCTACCTGGGATGAACCTACAAAGACTGCATACAATAACAATTGTAAAGCTATGAATGCTCTGTACTGTGCTCTAGGAGATGAAGAGTTTAATAGAATTTCTGCATGTAAAACTGCATATGAAATTTGGGATACCTTGGCTGTTTCTCATGAAGGAACAACTAATGTTAAGGAGATGAGATTGAATACCTATACTATTAAGTATGATAATTTTAAGATGAAACCTGATGAACCCATTTCTGATATGTATCTTAGGTTCAATGAAATTGTCAACACAATGACCTCTCTGGGAAAGGATGTTCCAGCAAAGGAACAAATTATGAGAATTTTGAGATGTCTACCTGAAAGATGGAGAGGAACCTCTGTCTCCATTAGAGAATCCTGTGACATTGGTGCTCTACCTGTCAAGGAACTAATTGGCAAGCTGATGATGTATGAAGAAGAGCTTAAAGTGAACAAAGAGGAAGACAATGAACCTGCATGAACGTCTGTTGCTTTCAAATCCTCAACTTCAAAGAATAAGGACAAGGAAAAGCTTCAAGCTGTAGTTGAAAGTTCAAGCAGTGAGGAAAGTGAGAATGATTCTGACAGTGATGCTGAGATGGCTCACATTGCTAGAAGATTTAAGAAATTCTATAGGAAAAAGAAGTTCTTCAGGAAAACAAATTATAAGGGAAAGTATGACCAACAAGGCAAATGGAAAAAGGACTGGAAGAAGAATGACAAATCAGATGATGTTGTCTGCTATGAGTGCAAGAGAAAAGGACACATTAAAGCCGACTGTCCAAAGCTGAAGTATAAAAAGAAATATGAATACAAGAATAACAAGTACTAGAAGGCCATGAAGGCTACTTGGAGTGCTTCAGAAGACAGCACAAGTGAAGCTGAATCTTCAGACTCTGAAAAGAATCGGGCCAACATGTGTTTCATGACAAACACTTCTGAGGTAACATCAGAGACTCCTGCTTTTAATTCATACTATTCTGGAGAAGATTCTGACTCAGAAAACATGTCAAAATCTGAATTGTTTGAATACTGTGACATGCTAGAAGAAACATGTAATGAGCTTAAAGATAAATATAAAGGTCTAAAGAAACAGTATGCTTTAAATGTTAAGCATAAATCTGATCTGGATATAGAAGTAGAAAAGAATGCTCAGCTGCTTAAAGAGAATACTGAACTAAAATTGTCTAATGAGCAACTCAAGAAAGATTTAGAGAAGTTCACCAATGGTAAAAATACTCTAACACAAATGCTAGGAAAGCAAGTTGCACCTAGATACACTACTGGTATAGGATACCAACCTGGACAAAGGAAAGTTGCCAAAACTAGATTCATTCCTAAATCTGGACAGAAGATAGTTAATTCTGGAACTTCTTATGCCTCATCCAGCTATATTCATAGTTATGAATCTAATAAGGTTTATCTTTCAAAGGATGTTATTTCTACAAATTATATGAGACCCATTAGACAAATATGGGTACCTAAAGTGTTATTGGCTAACCTGTCTGGACCCAAGAAGATCTGGGTACCAAAATCATCTTCCATCTAAATCTGTTTTGTAGGAGACTTGCTTGAAGAGCTGTTACAAGAAGATATGGTATTTAGACAGTGGGTGCTCAAGACACATGACTGGAGATTATTCTTGCTTCAAGAGCTTAATAAAAGTTGATGGAGGCTTTGTCACCTTTGGTGATAACTCAAAAGGAAAAATCATCGGCCTAGGCCAGATTGGTAACACTGATTCAATCTTGATTTCTAAAGTTTTATTTGTTGATGGACTTAAATATAACCTGTTAAGCATTTCTCAGTTATGTGATGATGGTTTTCTTGTTAAATGTGAAAATGATTCTTGCAATGTTTTTAACTCTAAAAATGTTTTAGTATTTTCTGCTTTAAGAAATGAAAATGTTTATGCTGTTGATTTAGATTCTTTAGCTAAACAGAACATTCCCTGTTTAAATGCTTTTCATAAAGAGTCTTGGCTTTGGCACAGAAGATTAGGACACTGCAATGTGCACTCACTTAGAAAACTTTCTAGGAAGAACTTGGTTAGAGACTTACCCAAACTTGAATTTCCAGCAGACAAAGTTTGTAATCCCTGTCAAAAGGGAAAACAACACAAAGTTTCTTTTAAATCAAAGATAGAAGTTTCAACTTCTCAACCACTTGAATTGGTTCACATGGATTTGTTTGGACCATCAAGAGTTTCTAGTTTAAATGGAAAGCACTATGTCTATGTTCTCGTAGATGACTTTTCTAGATATACTTGGGTATATTTTATAGCTCACAAAAGTGAAGCTTGTTCTTACTTTGTTAAATACTCCAAGTCTGTAGAAAATCTTAGTGGACTCAAGATTAAGACCCTAAGAAGTGATCATGGTCGTGAGTTTGAAAATCAAGATTTTGAATCTTACTGCTCACTCAATGGCTATTCTCATAACTTTTCTGCCCCTAGGACACCCCAACAGAATGGTGTAGTAGAAAGAAGAAACAGAACCCTTCAAGAAATTGCTAGAACCATGCTCAATGAATATGACCTTCCAATTTACTTTTGGGCTGAAGCTGTTAATACAGCTTGTTATGTCATTAATAGAGTCTTGATCAGACCTGTTCTAAAGAAAACCCCTTATGAGTTGTGGAACCATAGGAAACCTAAGGTAAACTACTTCAAGGTTTTTGGCTGCAAAGTCTTTATTCTGAATACTAAAGATAATCTGGATAAATTTGCATCCAAGAGTGATGAAGGAATTTTCCTAGGTTACTCTATCTCTAGTAAAGCCTATAGAGTTTTCAATAAGAGAACCAAATGTGTGGAAGAATCTGTTCACATCAAATTTGATGAAACTGATCCACATGAGCCTAAAACCTCTCTTGGGAATCTTGAAGAAGATTTGTCTATTCTGGACCTTAATGATAAATCTAAAGAACCTGTTATAAAAGCATCCAGTTCTGGACATTCTCCAGAATCTGCTTCTGTTGAACCTCAATCTCTAGATGAACCTGAAATTTCTAGCCCTATCTTTTCAAGACCGTCTAGGACTCTAAAGAACCATCCTTTAGATGCTGTTGTAGGAAATCTAGATAGAGGAACACAAACTAGAGCTTCTCTAAGAAACCAGGTTGAACATCAAGCCTTTCTTTCACAGTCAGAACCTAAAAATATCAATGATGCTATCAATGATGAATTTTGGGTAATGGCTATGCAAGAAGAATTAAATCAGTTTGAAAGAAACAAAGTCTGGGAATTAGTTGACAGACCTAAGGACACTTTGACAATAGGCACAAAATGGGTGTTTAGAAATAAAGTAGATGAATCTGGAAATATAGTTAGAAACAAAGCTAGACTAGTTGCACAAGGATATAGTCAAGAAGATGGTATAGACTATGAGGAAACTTTTGCACCTGTAGCTAGACTAGAAGCCATTAGGATTTTGCTTGCATATGCTGCACATCTGGATTTCAAATTATATCAAATGGATGTTAAAAGTGCATTTCTAAATGGTTTTATAATTGAAGATGTTTTTGTAGAACAACCACCTGGATTTACTAATCCCCATTTTCCAAATCAAGTTTTTAAACTTTCTAAAGCTTTATATGGTTTGAAACAAGCTCCAAGAGCTTGGTATGATAGACTTAGCAATTTCCTTATTTCAAAAGGTTTTACTAAAGGGATTGCTGATCCAACTCTCTTCATTAAAAGAATTTCTAAAGATGTTTTAGTTGCACAAATATATGTTGATGATATTATTTTTGGATCTTCTAAAAACTCCTTATGTACTGATTTTTCAAAGGTTATGCAAAATGAATTTGAAATGAGCTTAATGGGAGAGCTTAAGTATTTTCTTGGATTTCAAATCTTTCAAACTAAAAATGGTATTATTTTAAATCAAAGTAAATATACAAAGGATCTTTTAAAACGTTTTGGATTGGATAGTATTAAGGAAAGTAATACACCTATGAGTACTACCTGTAAATTGGATGTTGATGAAACTGGGAAACCAGTTGATCAAACCAATTACAGAGGTATGATTGGAAGCTTACTTTATCTTACTACTAGTCGACCAGATATTATGTTTAGTGTATGTATGTGTTCTAGATTTCAAGATAATCCTAAATAATCACACTTATTAGCTGTTAAACGGATTTTTAAGTATCTTAAGTATACTATAAATTTAGGTTTGTTTTACCCAAAAGAACAATCCTTTGAGTTAATGAGTTATTCAGATGCTGACTTTGCTGGTTGTAAGTTAGATAGAAAAAGCACATCAGGAACATGTCATTTGCTTGGAAAATCCCTAGTATCATGGTGTAGTAAGAAACAGAATTCAGTTGCATTGTCTACTGCCGAGGCAGAATACATAGCTGCTGGTAGTTGCTGTGCACAAATTTTGTGGATGAAACACACTCTATTGGATTATGGATTTGATCTTAAACATGTCTCAATTAACTGTGACAACACTAGTGCAATCAACTTATCCAAGAACCCTGTGTCTCACTCTAGAACTAAGCACATTGATGTCAGACATCACTTTCTAAGAGATCATTACCAGAAGGGTGATATTTCTCTAGAATTTGTTAGTTCTGAAAATCAATTAGCTGACATCTTCACAAAGCCCTTATGCTCTGAAAGAATGAAATTTATTAAACAAGAATTGTGTATGACTGATCTGTGAAACTGATCTGTGAAACTGATCTGTGAAACTGATCTGTGAAACTGATCTGTGAAACTGATCTGTGAAACTGATCTGTGAAACTGATCTGTGAAACTGATCTGTGAAACTGATCTGTGAAACTGATCTGTGAAACTGATCTGTGAAACTGATCTGAGAAACTGATCTGTGAAACCGATCTGTGGAACCGATCTGTCACACTGTTCTGTCAAACCGATTTTTTTTTAAAATTACTTTTTATTAATTAGTAAATTACTTTTTATGGGAACCCTAAATGATAAAATAAATGATACGCGGCTATTTATCTTCCCTAAACCTTTGACCTTTCATTTCCTGCCGAACCTCTCAACCTCTCTTCCCCTCTGCTTCGAACCTTCGAACCTTCGAACTCCTGCCTCTCCAAATCCTCGAATGGCTAAGCAAAAGAGACCGAGCAAAGGACCAGATAGCCCTGTACCTTCAAAGCGTGCTCGAGGCGAGTCGAGCAGTACCTCTCAACGTTCAGTAAATCCGAACCTGGAAACTCGGATTGTAGCTGCAGAAAAAGAAGTAAACTCGGCGTGGCTTCTGTCAAGTAAGTCCCTGTTGCTACAAGTTCTTGAATCTCAAGGATGGATAGACTGGTTTTCAGACAACGCCCGAATAGATTATCCAAAGCTAGTACATGAGTTTTACATGAACCTGAAAATCACGCTGGATGGTGTGGAAGCTGCTAGGATGTCATCGGTTGTGAAAGGAAAGAAAATATCTTTCTCATCTAAGCAGTGGGCTGAATGTTTAAACGTACCTCATGAAGGTCGATATGAGGACTATGCTGGCAATATACCCCCAGTCACTGACTATTTTTCTTATGAGCTAGCTCTAGAGCTTCTAACTGGGAACAGAGAATCGAGGAGAATCATAGCGTCAGAATTAGATGGTGAAAGCAGACTCCTATTCAAGTTTATTCAGCACCAACTTTGCCCTCGAAGAGGAGATTTTGCTGCTGTTAAGTATCAAGATGTTTTTCTATTATTTCTGCTCAAAACCCATGAAAAGATAAATCTGTGTAGATATGTGATGGTCCACATAGCTAGTATGGTGAAACCTTCCAAGAAAGCCACGGCATTTTTTTATTCAAAAATGATATCTACTATGCTCCAGAATCTGGAATGTGTTGATGAAGATGATGAAGTTGTTGAAACAGAGTGTTCCTTCTGTCTCAACAAAGAGATCTGCAAGAGGATGAAAATCAATTGGAACCCATGGAAGAAGTGCTGGGTTGCAGAAGAAGATAAGTTGTATGAAGCCTACAATCCCATAGATCATGGCAAGAGGCCAAAGGATGTGAGAGATCCTGGATTAAAACCAGATGAGGAACCAATTTATTCTGATGATGATGAGCATGAAAAAGCTGCAACTGAAGAAGGAAGTGTGTCTTCTCCTGATGACAGGAGTGATCCAGACACTGCTAGCCCCAAGAAAAGAATAGAATTTGGACCTGCTAGTCCACCCTTAACCCTACCAGAGTCAGAACCTATTCTTGATGATGAAGAAGATTCTGATACTGAGGAATATCAAAGTGAAGCCTCTGAGCAGAGTAATAATGAGCAAGGTGATGCTGGAGACAATCATGATGGTGATGATGATGATGCTGATGATGTTGAAGCTGTTGCTGATAGTATCAACAGACCGGTGGATGGTCTTGCTGAAGTTCAAGTAGAACAACCTCAGTCAGTACCAGAAATCCATATCAGTGACAAGACTGACTCATCAAAAATCAGTGGAACAGCATGCTATGAGAAACCCAACTACACCCTGTGTGCTGCTGTTTGGGATGACTACCCTGGATATGCTGTTTTGGGCTTAGACTATTCTGAAGAAGAAGGCGAATTGCCAGAATCTGCTGCAACTGTGAAAAGGAACCTTCCAAGAGAAGTAAGGTCTATTCCTACTGATGATCCTGAAACTGTGAATTTACCTGGTTCTGAAATCTCTCGAGCTGATCTTGATAAGTTTAAGACTGAATTGCTAACCACTGTGAGAGATATAGTCAGAGAAGAACTTTCCAATGCCCTTCATCAAGTATCTCTACAAGATTCTGAAAACTCCCTGAAAGCTTTTTCAACGGCAGTCTCAGATGTTCTCAAGCCAGACTTGACTGCTACGGGTGAATTTGTTGGTAGGCACATAGCCTCTTTGAATCAAACCTTGAAGGATCTCCATGTTAGCTTACTTTCTCTGTCAAATGAGTTCAGATCAACCATCTCTGGTATGATGGAAGTTTTAAGAAATCTGATTGAACATCTTAACAAGTCTGATCTGAGGAAGTTGAAAGCTGAACTAACTCATATAGTCGGCCAAGCAAGTACAGGCAAGGTATCCAAAATCACTACTCGTGAGATAGAAGCTCTCAGAGAAGTTGTGCATACAGAGCTAGCTGCTGTTAGAAATATTCTTGACTTAGAATCTTTGAGGAGGATGAAAGAGCTCTGTGATAATAGTCATAAGATGGCCTTAGTATATTCAGCAGATGCTAAGAATGCCCTGCAAGACATCAAGGAAAAAGTTGATGCTTTCTTTTCCAAGATTTATACAAAACATGAGATGGCTGCAAACTTCAAAGTCCTGGCAGAGAATCTGAAATTACCTCCAGTCACTCAGGCCTTCAACACTCAAGTTCGCCAATTGCAAGATTTTGTCCCTTCCTTGGCACAGTTCATGGAAAACAAGGATGATTTTGAAAAAGCTATGAAGTATGGAGCAGAAGTCATTCAGGACTTCATTCATCTGTTGAAGCCTTGCTTGGATGCACCGGCCACTGCCATTGTACTCCCTACGTCTGAACCTCTAAGTGCCTCTGATGTCGCTCCAAATCAGCTGTCTGTTGCCCAAGCTCTATCTCAGTTACGGCCAGTCTCTCAGAAAGCTTCTCATCCAGCTCCTGCTCCTTCTCCACAACCTTCTGTGACACCTCCAACTGCACCTGCCAGAGTTGTCTTGCCACCACTTCAGCTCCGTGAACCACAGTCTGCCTCCAAGCCTTCTGCCTTACCTACCATTGATCCAAAGGATAAAGGGAAAGCCCCTTTGTATCCCAACAAATAGCCATGTATTATTTTTGATGGGGTGCTCTATGTATTGCTTGTCTTTTTCTGTGACTTTATAAAATTTGTTTTTCCTTTCTGTTATATTCTATCCTGCCTGCACCCTGCTTCTCTTTTCCCTTATCTGTGTTCCCTCCTTTTTGATTATCCCAAAGGGGGAGAAGAAGATATATATAAGGAGAAAGAAGATATATATAATGGGGATATATATAAGGAGAAAGAAGATATATATAATGGGAGAAAGATATATAATGGGGGAAATATATATCTAAGGGGGAGTACTCTATATATGAAGAGGGAGATCAATATCTCAGGGGGAGAAATCTGAATATTATGTATATGGGAATGTTATCTTAAGAGGGAGATTTTATTTATGTTTTTTATTATATATATATATATGAAGATTTGTGATTATCAAAAAGGGGGAGATTGTTGAGCCCTCTGGAAGATTGCTGATTTCATGTTCATAACTGATGTTTTAATAATCACAAATCATCACAACTCATTGATGCTTAATCTGGTTTGATGTCTCATAAACATAATTCCAATCTATGAATGAATCAGTTATCATGTTTTTTTAACTATGCTTATTAACTTACAAAGTATGTTGGAAGCCTTCTGGATTCAACAGACATCAGACTCACCGATCCATCAGAGTCACCGATCCATCAGAGTCACCGATCCATCAGAGTCACCGATCCATCAGAGTCACCGATCCATCAGACTCACCGATCCATCAGAGTCACCGATCAATCAGACTCACCGATCCATCAGAGTCACCGATCAATCAGACTCACTGATCCATCAGAGTCACTGATCCATCAGACTCACCGATCCATCAGAGTCACCGATCAATCAGACTCACCGATCCATCAGACTCACCGATCCATCAGAGTCACCGATCCATCAGACTCACCGATCCATCAGACTCACCGATCCATCAGACTCACCGATCAATCAGACTCACCGATCCATCAGACTCACCGATCAATCAGACTCACCGATGCAAATGAGTCACCGATGCAAATGAGTCACCGATGCAAATGAGTCACCGATCCAATGACAGACCGATGCTGATCAAAATGACTCACCGATCAGATGACAGACCGATGCTGATCTATCTGAGTCACCGATATTTACTCTAATGCTGATGACCTACCGATCTCTTGAACTGTCATAAACAACTGTTTGAATTTCTTTATCTTTATCTTTATTTATTCTAACCAACGGTCATATTAGTTATATTTTAATACACTGACAATTAATTAATAAAGGTTGTCGGATGTCAGGAAACCGTACCTCGTACCTGCGGAAAAGAAACCTTTTCTATCCTACGGAGCACGTGATATAAATACAAGAAGACTCTGCTGAAGAGTGTGGTGAAAAACCAAGAAGTGAGAGACAACACACACAGAGACAAGGAAGCATACGACATACTCGAGAAGAGCTCTGTGCATACAAGAAGAACCAAGCAAGACAGAATCAAACATACAATCAAGCCTACTCAAGAAGAGTGGTGTGCATACAACAGATTATTGAAGAGCTTCATCGACTACATCTCACTGCCTGTGAACCTGAAGCATACGACACTCTGCTTCTCAAACAAAATCGAGAAGAGGACTCAGAATCACTTCTGATTAATTCCAAAACGAGTCCAGTGCTACACTGAAATCACTAGAGCCATTTCTAAACTCTACATCTCTGCTCTGTGATTTATTTATTCTACATTTTGAGCAGTGTGTGTTATCTGCTGTATTAAACACACACACTGACTCCTGTACTTTCACTGGAGGATCTGTAAATCCTCAGCAAACTTTTTACACTTCACTTCCCACTGTGGATAGTGGAAGAGGTCTTGTGACCTGGACAGCTGGCTGCTGTTGTTTGTTTTCCCACGTAGAACTGTGGTAGAGGTCTTGTGACCTGGACAGTGTGCTCACTGTTGTTAACCCCGATCCAGGGTGTGGATCACTTTTATATAAACTTTTGAGAGGACTAAGTCTCGGCTTGAGACTGAACCTCTTGGTTACTTCTCTGTGTTTATAGCTATACTATATCCATACTATACATATTTATTTCATATTCCGCTGCTATTACTTTGAAATATAATCTATCTTCAAAGCTACTTTGATAATTAAATTCGCAAGTGTTTATATTTATTATAAATCAGTAAATTGGTTTAAAAAGTTAATTTAATCATAAGATTAAGTTAACTGAGAATTAATCAATCTTTGAGAAGCTGATTGAACCTTTATATTCTATATAAATTCACTACAGTTTAATTTATTTTTGAAATTGGGGGATTTTATTAGAAATTGTTTTTAACAGAAAATTTTGATTGGAACTCAATTCACCCCCCTCTTGAGTGTCCACTCCGACCAACAAAATGGAAAGATAATGTAAATTCTAAGCTCTACACATGTACAAAACCTATTTTATGGGTATATTTAGAACCCTTATCTCCTTAGCCTTGAAAAACATCAATGTGGGATCATTAAAATCCGAAACTAATTTGAAAATAAAGTTACATTTTATACCTTTCCAAGAGTGCCCCTCCTCTCCTCTTATAAAAGGCCCCCACCTCTACCTCCTTACCCACACTTCCAAAGCCATTGTCTCGGCCATACCCTTCCCATTTTGTCTCTCCACATCCCTCTCTAACTCCTGGAAGCCTCACTTTTGGCAGAAGTCTTCCCAAGGAATCCTTTGAGCTCAATCCAAAGGAAGTTACCCGATTTTAAGGTAATCTCTTCACTTATGTTCTTTTGTTTTATTTTTCTTCTCCAACCCCCTAAACTCTTTATATTAATTTATTTTGTAACATCTCCAGTATCTTCAATATACTAGGATGTTTTTATAAGAAGCTTTAGAGCTACACTTACACACACCTACATCAAATGGTTAAAGAACATATTGTTTCTGTCGATGGTGAATTCCTGCCTCATGAAATGATGACTGTTCAACACTCATATAACACATTAAAAGGTGGCCATTAAGATGTAAATATATATATATGATATATAATATTTTTATGTTTCTGTATTTTTCTTTTTTGTCATACCTTTATGGTTTCCATTGTGGTTAACACGATAATTTCATTTTAGGAAGTGCGGACTACCACCCCCTCAAAGTGATTTGATTCGTTATTGCCATATGTGGGATGTATAAAGGATGGATTTAAAGTTATTATATATGATTTATGTAACATATAAATGATGAATATAATTCTGGAATTAATATATACATACCTCTCATTTGGTTTTAATTCCATTAATATGACATAGAAATGAAAGTAGCGTTCATGCGTACGTACGGGTTACCCTCTCCATGAATGGTGCATTTCATTTATTACCTCTAAATGATTATGTAATAATATTAATACATGAATATTATGGAAATAAATGAAATATATGATATACAAATTATGAATATAATTCTGGATATAATGAAAATTTGACCACATGAACAAAATGTAATTGTAAGAAGTCCACTTTCGACTTAAGAACCAAATATCGACAAAACAAACATTATTAACTTAAATGATTACATAATGTTTATAACATGGAAATAAGTGATATAAAAGGAATAATGATCTAGAAAAAGGTTCTCAATAATGTTTAAATTAACTCAAGTTTATTATTCAGGATGTTAAAGAACAATCGAGTCAAGTTGGACCCGAGGTAAGGGATCCTACTCCTCTCTTTCTTTTTAAGTACACAGTTTTATGTCATTCATTTTAAAGCTCTTATTTTTTGTTATTGGGATTTTATTTTATATTAATCTTACTGTAATTTTTAGGTTCATATTATGAGAGACCATATTCTATCTTAACAATCCATTTCCGAAGTTTTGAGTGGCACCGTTAGGCTGCCGAATTTTCGTAAGAGATCTATCCTCTCTCTTTCTTTTTAAGTACTCTCCTTTATGTCACTTATTTTAAGATACTCTTTGTTATGTTGGTGGATGTTCTTTTATATTCCTATTTCTGTAAACATTATGTTAATATGATGAGATACCCTATTTGATCTCAACAATCCATTTTTTGGAAGTTTTAAGTGGCGTCGTTTGGCTGCCAAGTTTTCGTAAGGGATTTTTCATCTCACTTTTATTCCCATGAGATTTATACTACATTTTCCACAATTTCCTTTGAGTGGTGTATGTAATGCACATTATTTTACTCATTGTGTGATATAATTTTATTATTGAGTATTTACATCAATGTTGTATTGTCCTTCTTTCACGGGGTGCATGTCTCGAAAGATACTCATGTCGGTAAGGGAACTTTTCACCCTCCTCTTTTTAAAAGACTTATTTTGTTATGTCTTTTAATTCACATAATATTATTTTGGGATATGTTCTTATATATCATTATTGTTGTAAATTTTATGTCCAAGTTATGAGATACCCTTTTTATCTCTCATCAACTCCTTTTCTGAATTTTGAAGTGACGCCGTTAGGCTGTCTAATTTTTGCAAGTGAACTTCTTAACCCAATTTCGATTCATTGGGATAAACTTGTACACCTTGAATATGTAGTTCTATGATTATGTTTGAATGTCCTCTGACTGTTTTACACTTAATACCCACTTATATTTCGGGTATTCGTTTGTCACTTATAGTTATGTAACTGATTTATCCTTAATCCAAGGATACCGTCTTTGTATGGGACTTCATCTCAATCTCCTTTCATTGAGGCATATTTTGTTTTATACACAACTTTCTTTTATATGGTGTATAAAACCCTGTGAATTTTATGTTTATCCAAAAGAATCTTTTTATATGAAGCGTTTTTCTAAATGACAAAAGGGAATGTTATTGTCGTACGTATGCGGCGACAACAACTTCTCCTCCGCCGTGACCATTATTTGAGTTTCGTCTACCTCTACAAGCAATACCTTATTTTTAAAAGAAAAATAAATACCATGTTTTTATTTTCTTTTATTTTGGTATTGAAAATGGTTTTCATAATGTATTTATATCAATGTGTTGTATTTATATCTTGTTATTGAAAGGTGGAAATGTTATGTTTCCTCTATGCATGTTTTATGTGATATGATTATGTTATGGTTCTTGGGAATTGTTATGAAGACGGGTGGTTACATGATAAACTAAGGGTGGGTGATTCCGATATAGCTCTCCAATGCATTGGGTAATGTGAATGTGTGAAACGTTAAGGTTTATCCAAAGAGATTTAGGGAATATACCATGGTGGGTATTCCAAACATAACCAAGAGGGTTACTCCCTACGTATGAATGTTATGAATGCCTCATGTTACCTTTATGTCTTATGATTTTTATGATTTATTCATGATTTTATGATGTATGTTAAAGTGATTATGTTTTATGGGTAAAGTATGATTAATTTGAATGTAAACATGTACTCATGTTTCCATTCCATATTTTTATATCCCTTATTGAACTTTTTATGCTCATCCCATGTTTTTTTGAAATGTTTTTCACAGGCCAAGGGAAAGGTACATGATATGATGATAGTGTCAAGGAAGTGTCAAGGAAGAATCCATGATTTATTTTTAAATATGTTTCCGTTGATGGGGAAAAAATTAATACTATCTTTTATGTAACCACATTGTTTAAATGTGGAATGTAATACAAGTTTTATGATCTAATTCTCTAAAACTCTAAACCTGAAAAGATCCTCAATGTGTAATATTGTAATAACTCAAGATTAAGTAAGGTTTAAGGCTGGGGCCTTATAGTTAGTATCAAAGGTTGGATTAGATAACTTAAGACGTTAGGGTATTCTTTAAGCATAAGTAACATTACCATAATGGTTAAGATTTCCGAAAGAGTCCTAGTTTTAGATAAAGTGAATGAGTAAGTATATCTTAGTGTTTATCTTCCTCCTTAGTACATGATGGTTTTGTTGATATACTCACACTGACCTTTTTGGTTTTAGTAAATGGCTGGATCTAGCAGGCACCGAAGTAACAGTAGATGTGAATGAAAACTGTGACATTTTTTTGAGCAAGCAATGGAATGATATGGGAGCTGCAATGAGAACTCATGTGATAATCCTCAACCAACTATCTGGAGTCATTATTGACCACCAAAACCATAGTGTTTTTTCTAAGGCATCATATATGCGAGAAACAAATCCCTACGGAACTACAGGTAATAATCATAAAGGTAAGTGTGTTCAAAAACCTAAGTTTCAAAAATTTGGAAAGAAACACCTAGTAAAATGTTTCAAATGGATAGAAATTTGATATATATGTGGAAATTAAGGTCATAAAGCAAGAACCTTCCATGGAAAAAGGAAGCATCCAGTTTACTCGAGGAAAGGGAAAGAAGTTATTTATGAGGGATCAATTGAATGTTTTAAATATTGTGTGCATGGTCATTATGAAAACATATGTCCTATGAAGAAGTTTTGTGAATGGGATCACCAGGATTGTACAAATGTTCATTTACCAATACCTAATGCCATTCTGATTGAGTATGAAGAAACTGAAAATGACCAATCAAAGTTATGGATTATTACATAACTATTGTTTTCCTATTTTGGAATGTTAGGATATGATTCATGATTTTTTTGTAGGAAAAAAATATTTCATAATAAGATGGAACGGAATGGTTAAGGGGTCATGAAGAATTTTGAATGAGTATGATGTCAACATATAAGGGCTTCAAGAGTTATGGTGAAATTCTTAAGATTATTAAGTCTCTTTTGTTGATGGGGTTACATTAGAAGAATTTTTATAGTATGTGTAACCCTGATGTTTAATATATGAAAATTTTATTCAAGGAAAAGTTATATGTTCTTTTGTGGACATAGTTATAAAGAACCATTTGGGTTTATACGATCCTTACTTTTGAGGTAATTATGGGTTACTATATGTTATGATGGAAGTGAAAGGCTCGAGTAAAAATTGAGGTTAAATTATGTTATGGTTATTTTTTGATGATTTTATCTCTTTTAGGTGAATGATTTGAGAATTATATGGTTTTGGAAAAAGGACAACACACAGACCGTGTGACAACCCATCGCGTTGGACAAATCTGCGGGAATCGAACACACAACCAAAGTTCAACTGGTATTTATCGCCTACCACTGGACTACGTGAAGTCCCTGGTTAGTTTGAATAATTATTTTTAGTTAGATGAATTTATGAATTAAGATTAAGTTGATTTGGGGTTATCTATGGATATTTATTATCCTATCATGGAGGATATGTTATTAGGTTAATTACATTTCAATACAAGACATTAAGAGAAACTGATGTTGTTTGGAGATAAATGTTATGATTTAACTTGGAAGACTATGTGACTAAATCCTTCAAATATTGGGGTTTAAATATTAGTTTGGTTTACTTTGAAGAATTTTATGGAAAAATTGATTATAGAATGTTCCTCATTGATCTTTGGGTTTTATTGGACAAATTTTGGAGATTAAGAATGGATTTTCTTTTTATTAAGGGTTATCCTTTTCTGGATTATCGGATCTTGTACTAACCTTTTTGGTTTGGGTTTTGGATAAAGTATAATGACATTGGAATTATATAGCTCTCTTTTGTGTATTAGGTGATTCTATAAAAGTTGATTATAGTACTCTTAATGCGAGCAAGTCTTCATAAATACTATTATTTTGGAGAAAATATGAGTTTGTGTAAAAAATCTAATAAAAGTTGAAAGTCAACATGATAAGTGATTATGTTTCCTTATTAATAAATTCCGCAATTAAAAGTAACTTAAAGAAAAAATGTTGTCTATTAACTTTTTCTACTGGGGAATCGAATACTGTTTAACCCATCACAAGTTTGTGATTTTCTTGTGGTTAACTTTCTCCTAATCATGTTTTCTATCACTCTCCATCAGAACATGACCCTTTGTTTTTTTCCTCCATGTCCATATTTTCATACTTGGAATCCTAGTATGGGTTAACTCGGGTGACCATTGTACTTATCTTTCTTTATTTTAAACTGATTGTTTTACCGACTCTTGTTCCGATGTTGGACTTTCAAGGATGTGTCCAAGACCAATTTTAAAATTGTGAGGACGCAATTCCCAAAAGGGGGAAGGATGTAACACCTCGAGTAAATAAAGAATATGAAATATTTATCTTTATCCATTTTTGTGAATAAAATATTTATATTACTTTAAAGGGGATGCTATGCTCGATGGCGTACCCAATACGCAACCACGAGTTTCTTGAGAATCTTACGTTGCACTCTAATAATAAAATAATATTATTTAAAATGGTAGTTATCATCTTGCCGTTGTAATGGAGGGAATAAACATGACTAACTAAAAAATGATTATATATGTTTTTCAAATATTTTTACTCTTTAAATTAAATTTTTGAGGATTAAAAATGCAAATGAATCCAGTTTTTAAGCGTAAACATTCACATATTCTTTAAAAGGTCGATTAACGGCCTTTTGATGGAAACCCCCTTTTAAATCCACTTTTTGACAATTTTATAAGAACTATTTTTCAAAATAAACATATTATTAATGATTGGGACATTGAAATTTACCTTGGGTTAATTTATGGTATTTTTCTGACAATGTTCATTTTTCAATGAATAGTGAAAAATACTGCATTTTACATCAATACTGCTTTTTCATATAATTTAATTTTATGGTTATGATATCTTTTTAATTTGTTTTCAAGTGTAATTAGAATATATTTTTACCATTTAATTAAATTATGGTCATAGGGATTAATTTCACTTTGGAATTGGGCATAAACAAGTGCAAAACTTTTCATAAATATTGTTTCTAAAAAACCCGCTATTTGTTTTGACAACAGAAAGTTTTTTTAAATTAATTATTGCAATTTATGTGTTTGTAATTTGGTAAAATGGATTAAATATTTGGAATCATAAGGTCCAATTTATTTAATTAATACTCTTTTGTTTTTGGACATTATGAATAGTAACAACGGTAATTATCTTTAATTGTCTTGATTAATGAGTAATCAGGTGGTTAAAGATAATAAGATAATATCAAAATAATCAAAAATGACCACAAAATGTTTCCTAAGGCTACTTGTTTTCTCATGGCCGACCATGGGATGCCTTTTGCCAATCTGGAGGGCCCCATGGAATCACCTTTGTGAGAAAGTGACTTTTTATCTTTTTTATTTTAAAGAATGTTAAATGTAACAAAGAATGTATCACCTAAGTTCAATATTTTTAATTTTGTCTACATAAATGATATTTTGGACTATAAATATACATTAGAATGATACAAATATTTACTAAATCATGATATATTTTTTATAATTTTTAGACTTTAAATATATTAAATTATTTATGACATCATGATGATGCAGCGATGACCTTATTATTTAACGATTTAAATAAAATGGAAATATAATGTGAAATCTAAGACCTAAACATGTACAAACCCTATTGTATGGGAAGATTTCGAACCCTTATCACCTTATCCTTGAAAAACATCAATTTGGGACAATTAAAATCCAAAACGCATTTGAAAATAAAGTTATATTTTAAACCTTTCCAAGAGTGGCCCTCCTCTCCTCTTATAAAAGGCCCCCACCACTACCTCCTTACCCACACATCCAAAGCCCTTTGCTCGGCCAACCCCTGCCCATATTTTCTCTAAAAATCCCTCTTTAACTCCTTGAATCCTCACTTTGGGCAGAAGTCTTCCCAAGGAAGCCTTTGAGCTCAAACCAAAGGGAGTTACCCGATTTTAAGGCAATGTCTTCACTTGTGTTCTTTTGTTTTATTTTGCTTCTCCAACCCCCTAAACTCTTTTTATTCATTTATTTTTTTAAAAATGCAGTATTGTAAATATACTATGACATTGTTATAAGAAGATTTATAGCTACAATTACACACACCTACATCAAATGGTTAAAGAACATACTATTTTTGTGGATGGCGAATTTCTGCCTCACGAAACGATGATTGTTCAACACTCATATAACACCTTAAAAGGTTTCCGTTAAGATGAAACTATATTTATATATGATATATAATATGTTTATGTTTCTGTATTTTTATTTTGTGGCATACCTTTATGGTTTCCATTGTGGGTAAACACGATAATTTCATTTTAGGAAGTGCGGACTACCACCCCCTCAAAGTGATTTGATTCGTTAATGCCATATGTGGGATGTATAAAGGATGGATTTAAAGTTATTATATATGATTTATGTTAAATATAAATGATGTATATAATTCTGTAATTAAAATATACATACCTCTCATTGGGTTTTAATTCCATTATTATGACATAGAAATGAAAGTAGCGTTCACGCGTACGTACGGCTTACCATCTCCATGAACGGTGCATTTCATTTCTTACCTCTAAATGATTATGTAATATTATAAATACATGTATATTATTGATATATATGATATATATGATATACAAATCATGAATATAATTCTAGATATAATGAACATTTGACCACACGAACAACATGTAACTGTAAGAAGTCCACTTTCGACTTAAGAACCAAATATCGACAAAACAAACATTATTAACTTAAATGATTACATAATGTTTATAACATGTAAATTAGTGATATAAAAGGAATAATGAACTATAAAAAGTCTCTTAATAATGTGGAAATTATCCAAAGTTTATTATTCAGGACGTTAAAGAACGATCGAGTCAAGTCGGACCCGTGGTAAGGGATCCTACTCTCTTTCTTTTTAAGAACACTATTTTATGTCATTCCTTTTAAAGCTCATATTTCTTGTTATTGGGATGTTATTTTATATTACTCATACTGTATTTTTATTTTCATATGATGAGAGACACTATTCTCTCTCATCAATCCATTTCGGATGTTTTGAGTTGCGCCGTTAGGCTGCCGAATTTTCGTAAGAGATCTATCCTCTCACTTTATTTTTAAGTACTATCCTCTATGTCACTTATTCTAATCTCATCTTTGGTATGTTGGGGGATTTTATTTTATATTAATCATTCTGTAAAATTTATGTCAATATGATGAGAGACCCTATTTGATCTCACTAATCCATTTTTTGATGTTTTAAGTGGCGCCGTTAGGCTACCGAGTTTTCTTATGGGATTTTTTATCTCACTTTTATTCCCGTGATATTTATGATACATTTGCCACAATTTCCATTGAGTGGTGTATGTACTACCCATTATTTTACTCATTGTGTAATATACTTTCATTTATGAATATTTACATCAATGTTGTATTGTCCTTCTTTCACGGGGAGCATGTCTCGAAAGATACCCATGTCGGTAAGGGAAATTTTCACCCTCCTCTTTTTAAAAGACTTATTTTTTTATGTATTTTAATTCACATAATATTATTTTGGGATATTTTCTTCTATATCCTTATTGATGTAAATTTCATGTCCAAGTGATGAGATACCCTTTTTATCTCTCATCAACTCTTTTTCTGAATTTTGAAGTGACACCATTAGGCTGTCTATTTTTTGCAAGGGAACTTCTTAACCCAATTTCAATTCTTTGGGATAAACTTGTACACCTTGAATATGTCGTTCTATGATTATGTTTGAATGTCCTCTAATTGTTTTACACTTAATACCCACTTATATTTTGTGTATTCGTTTTTCACACATAGTTATGTAACTGATTTATACTTAATCCAAGGTTATCGTCTTTGTATGGGACTTCATCTCAATCTCCTTTCATTGAGGCATATTTTTTTTTATACACAACTTTATTTTATATGGTGTATAAACCCCTTTGACTTTTACGTTTATCCAAAATGAATCTTTTTATACGAAGTGTTTTACTAAATGGCAAAAGGGAATATTTTTGTCATACGTATGCGGCGACAATGACTTCTCCACCGCCGTGACCATTATTTGAGTTTCGGCTTCCTCTACAAGCCATACCTTCTTTTTAAAAGAAAAATAAATACCATGTTTTACTTTTCTTTTTTTTGGTATTGAAAATGATTTTCATAATGTATTTATATCAATGTGTTGTATTGATATCTTGTTATTGAAAGGTGGAAATGTTATGTTTCCTTTATGCATGTTTAATGTGATAAGATTATGTTATGGTTCTTGGGAATTGTTATGAAGACGGGTGGTTCTGGGATAAACTAAGGGCGGGTGAGCCCGATATAGCTCTCCAATGCATTGGGTAATGCTAAGGAGTGAAAGGTTAAGGTTTCTATGAAGATATTTAGGGAATATACTATGGTGGGTTCTCCAAACGTAACCAAGAGGGTTACTCCCTATGTAAGAATGTTATGAATGCCTCCAGTTACCTTAATGTCTTATGATTTTAATGATTTATTCATGATTTTATGAGGTATGTTAAAGTGATTATGTTTTATGGGTAAAGTATGATTTCATTCTTATGTAAACATGTACTCATGTTTCCTTTAAATATTTTTATAACCCTTAATGAGCTTTTTATGCTCATCCCAAGTTTTTTTTTGAAATGTATTTCACAGGTCAAGGGAAAGGTACATGATATGATGATAGTGTCAAGGAAGTGTCAAGAAATAATCCATGCTTTATTTTAAAATATGATTCCGTTGATGGGAAAAAATGAATACTATATTTTATGTAACCACTTTGTTTAAATGTGGAATGTAATGCATGTTTTATGATCTAATTCTCTAAAACACTAAAACTGAAAAGATCCTCAATGTGTAATCTTGTAATAACTCAAGATTAAGTATGGTTTAAGGCTGGGGCCTTATAGTTGGTATCAAAGGTCGGTTTAGATAAATTTAGAGGTTAGGGTATTCTTTATCCATAAGTGACATTACCATAATGGTTAAGATTTCAGAAAGAGTCCTAGTTTTAGATAAATTGAATGAGTAAGTATATCATAGTGTTTATCTTCCTCATTAGTACATTATGGTTTTGTTGATATACTCACACTGACCATTTTGGTTTTAGTAAATGGATGGATCTTTCAGGCACTAAAGTAATAGTGGATATGAAGGAAACTGTGACAGTTTTTTGAGCAAGCAACTGAGTGATATGGGAGCTGCAATGAGAACTCTTGTGATTATCCTCAACCAACTATCTGGAGTCATGATTGACCACCTAAACCTTGGTGATTTCTCTAAGGCATCGTATATGCAAGAAACAAATCCCTACGGAACTAAAGGTAATAATCATAAAGGTGAGTTAGTTCAAAAACCTATGTGTCCAAAATGTGGAAAGAAACACCTAGGAAAATGTTTCAAAGAGACATAAATATGCTATAGATGTGGAAATGAAGGTCATAAATCAAGAACCTTCCATGGAAAAAGGAACCATCCAGTTGACTCGAGGAAAGGGAAAAACGTTCTTTCTGAGGGATGAATTGAATGTTTTAAATGTGGTGTGCATGGTCATTATGCAAACACAGGTCCTATGAAGAAGTTTTATGAATGGGATCACCAAGATCATACAAATGTTCGTTTACCAATAGATAATGCCATTCTGATTGAGGATGAAGAAACTGAAAATGACCAATAAAAGGTATGGATTATTTCATAACTATTGTTTTCCAATTTTGGAATCTTAGGAAATGATTCATGATTTTGTTTCTAGAAAATAAGTATTTCAAAATAAGTTGGAAAGGAATGGTTAATGGGTAATGAAGAATGTTGAATGAGTAAGATGTCAACACATAAGAGCGTCAAGTGTTATGGTGAAATTATTAAGATTATTAAGTCTCTTTTAATGATAGGGTTACATTAGAAGACTTTTTATAGTATGTGTAACCCTGATGTTTAATATATGAAAATTTTATTGAAGGAATAGTTATCTTTTCTTTTGTGGACATAGTTATAAAGAACCATTTGGGTTTATATGATCCTTACTTTTGAGGTAATTATGGGTTACTATATGTTATGATGGAAGTGAAAGGCATGAGATAAAATTGAGGTTAAATTATGTTATGGTTATTTTTGATTTTTTTACCTCTTTTTGGGAAATGATTTGAGAATTATATGGTTTTGGAAAGAGGAAAAAACACAGACTGTTTGACAACCCGTCGCGTCGGACAAAGCTACGGGAATCGAACCCACGACCAATGTGAAACTGGTATTTATCGCCTACCACTGGACTATGTGAAGTCCCTGGTTATTTTAACTAATTCTTTTTAGTTAGATGATTTTATGAATTAAGAATAATTTTATTTTGGGTTATCTATGGATATTTTTTAACCTATCATGGAGGATATGTGATTAGGTTAATTACTTTTCAAAAAAAGACATTAAGAGCAACGGATATTGTTAGGAGATAAATGTTACGATTTAACTTGGAAGACTATGTTACTAAATCCTTCAAATACTTGGGTTTCAATATTAGTTTTGTTTACATTGAAGCATTTTATGGAAAAATTGATTATAGAATGGTCCCCTTTGAACTTTGGGTTTTGTTGGACAAATTTTGGAGATTAAGAATAGATTTTCTTTTTATAAAGGGTTATCCTTTTCTGGATTATCTGATCTTGTACTAACCTTTTTGGTTTTGGTTTTGGTTAAAGTCTAAAGACATGGGAAGTATATATTTATATTTTGTGGATTAAGTGATTCTATAAAAGTTTATTATAGTACTCTTAATATGAACAATTCTTCCTAAATACTTGTCTTTTGGAGAAAATATGAGTTTGTGTAAGGAATCTAATAAATGTTGAAAGTCAACATGATAAGTGATTATGTTTCCTTATGAATAAATTCCTCAATATAAAGTAACTTAATAAAAAAATGTTGTCTACTAACTTTTCCAACTAGGGAATCTAATACCGTTTAACCCGTCAAAAGTTTGTGATTTTCTTGTTGTTAACTTTCTCCTAAACATGTTTTCTATCACTCTCCATCAGAACATGACCCATTGTTTTTTTCCTCCATGTCCATATTTTCATACTTTAAATCCTAGTATGGGTTAACTCAGGTGACCATTGTACTTATCTTTCTTTATTTTAAAGTGATTTTTTTACCGACTCTTGTTCCGGTGTGGGACTTTCAAGGATGTTTCCAAGTCCAATTTTAAAATTGCAAGGATGCAATTCCCAAAAGGGGGGAAGGATGTAACACCCCAAGTAAATAAAGAATATGAAATATTTATATTTATCTATATTTGTGAATAAAATATTAATATTATTTTAAAGGGGATGCTAAGCATGATGGCGTACCCAATACACAACCACGAGTTTCTTGGGAATCTTACGTTGCACTGTAATAATAAAATAATATTATTTTAAATGGTAGTTAACGCCTAGCCGTTTTAATGGAGTTAATGAACAGAAGTAACTAGAAAATGATTATATATGTTTGTCAAATATTTTTACTCTTTACAATAAATGTTAGAGTATTAAAAATGCAAATGAATCCTGTTTTTAAGCGTAAACATTCTAATATTCTTTAAAAGGTCGATTAACCGCCTTTTGATGGAATACCCCTTTTAAATCCACTTTTGACAATTTTATAAGCTCTATTATTCAAAATAAGAATATTATTTATGATCGGGACATTGAAATTTACCTTGGGTTAATGGTTGATATTTTTCTGACAATGTTCATTTTTCAATGAATAGTGAAAAATACTGCATTTTACATCAAAACTGCTTTTTCATATAATTAATTATATTTTTATATTATCTTTTTAATTTTTTTAAAGAGTAAATAGAAGATTTTTTTACCATGTAATTCAATGATGGTCATATGGATTAATTTCACTTTGGAATTGGGTATAAACAAGTGCCAAACTTTTCATAAATATTGTTTCTAAAAAACCCGCTATTTGTTTTGACAACAGGATGTTTTTTTAAATTAATTATTACAATTTATGAGTTTGTAATTTGGTAAAATGGATTACATATTTGGAATCAGAAGTTCCAAATTATGTAATTAAGACTCTTTTGTTTTTGGACATTATGAATAGTAACGACGGTAATTATCTTTAATTATCTTGATTAATGAGTAATCAGGTGGTTAAAGATAATAAGATAATATCATAATAATAAAAAATGACCACAACATGTGTCCTAAGGATACTGGTTTTCTCATTTCCGACCATGGAATTCCATGTGCCCAACATGGGGGCCCCATGGAATCTCTTTTGTGAGAAAGTGACTTTTTATCTTTTTATATTTTTTAAATGTTAAATGTAACAAAGAATGTATCACCTAAAAAAAATATTATTAATTTTGTCTACATAAATGTTATTTTGGACTATAAATATTAATTAGAATGCTAAAAAGATTTCCTACATCATGATAGTTTGTTTATAATTTTTACACATTAAATAAATTAAATTATTTATGACATCATGATGATGTAGCGATGACATCATTATTTAACGATTTAAATAAAATGGAAAGATAATGTAAAATCAAAGAACTACACATGTCCAAAACCTATTTTATGTGTAGATTTAGAACCCTTAACACCTTATCCTAGAAACACATCAATGTGGGACCATTAAAATCCGAAACCCATTTGAAAATAAAGTTACATTTTATACCTTTCCAAGAGTGCCCCTCCTCTCCTCTTATAAAAGACCCCCACCTCTACCTGCTTAACCACATTTCAAAAGCATTTTTCTCGGCCAACCCCTGCCAATTTTGTCTCTCCACATCCCTATCTAACTCCTTGAAGCCTCACATTGGGCAGAAGCCTTCCCAAGGAAGCCTTTGAGCTCAAACCAAAGGGAGTTACCCGATTTAAAGGTAATGTCTTCACTTGTGTTCTTTTGTTTTATTTTGCTTCTCCAACCCCCTAAAATATTTTTATTCATTTGTTTTGTAACAAATACAGTATATTAAATATACTAGGATTTTGTTAAAAGAAGCTTTCGAGGTAAACTTACACACACCTACATCAAATGGTAAAAGAACATACTGTTTCTGTGGATGGTGAATTTCTGCCTCATGAAACGATGATTGTTCGACACTCATATAACACCTTAAAAGGTGTCCATTAAGATGTAACTATATTTATATATGATATATAATAAGTTTATGTTTCTTTTTTTTTTTGGAATAACTTTATGGTTTCTATTGTGGGTAAAATGATAATTTCATTTTAGGAAATGCGGACTACCGCCCCCTCAAAGTGATTTGATTCGTTAATTCCATATGTGGGATGTATAAAGGATGGATTTAAAGTTATTATATATGATTTATGATACATATAAATGATGAATATAATTCTGGAATTAAAATATACATACCTCTCATTTGGGTTTAATTCCGTTAATATGACATAGAAATGAAAGTAGCGTTCATGCGTATGTACAGCTTACCATCTCCATGAACGGTGCATTTCATTTCATACCTATAAATGATTATGTAATATTATAAATACATGTATATTATGGATATATATGATATATATGATATCCAAATAATGAATATAATTCTGGATATAATGAACATTTGACCACATGAACAACATGTAATTGTAAGAAGTCCACTTTCGACTTAAGAACCAAATATCGACAAATCAAACATTATTAACTTAAATGAATACATAATGATTATAACATGGGAATAAGTGATATAAAAGGAATAATGAATGATAAAAAGGTTCTTAATAAAGTGGAAATTAACTCAAGTTTATTATTCAGGAGGATAAAGAACGATTGAGTCATGTCAGACCCGAGGTAAGGGATCCTACTCCTCTCTTTCTTTTTAAGTACACTCTTTTATGTCATTCTTTTTAAAGCTCATATTTCATGTTATTGGGATGTTATTTTATATTACTATTATAGTATGTTTTATTTTCATATTATGAGAGACCCTATTCTCTCTCATCAATCCATTTCGGAAGTTTTGAGTGGCGCCGTTAGGCTGCCGAATTTTCGTAAGAGATCTATCCTCTCTATTTCTTTTTAAGTACTCTCCTTTATGAAACTTCTTTTAAGCTCCTCTTTGTTATGTTGGGGGATGTTCTTTTATATTCCTCTTTCATTAAACATTATGTTAATATGATGAGATACCCTACTTGATCTCATCAATCCATTTTTAGATGTTTTAAGTGGCATCGTTAGCCTGCCGAGTTTTCATAAGGGATATTTCATCTCACTTTTATTCCCGTGAGATTTATGATACATTTGCCACAATTTCCATTGAGTGGTGTATGTACTGCAAATTATTTTACTCATTGTGTAATATAATTTCATTTATGAGTATTTACATCAATGTTGTATTGTCCTTCTTTCACGGGGTGCATGTCTCGAAAGATACCCATGTCGGTAAGGGAACTTTTCACCCTCCTCTTTTTAAAAGACTTATTTTGTTATGTCTTTTAATTCACATAATATTATTTTGGGATATGTTCTTCTATATCCTTATTGATGTAAATTTTATGTCCAAGTGATGAGATACCCTTTTTATCTCTCATAAACGCTTTTTCTGAATTTCGAAGTGACGCCATTAGGCTGTCTAATTTTTCCACGGGAACTTCTTAACCCAATTTTGATTCATTGGGATAAACATGTACACCTTGAATATTTCGTTCTATGATTATTTGTGAATGTACTCTGATTTTTTTCAACTTAATACCCACTTATATTTCGTGTATTCATTTCTCACACATAGTTATGTAACTGATTTATCCTTAATCCAAGGATACCATCTTTGTATGGGACTTCATCTCAATCTCCTTTCATTGAGGCATATTTTGTTTTATACACAAATTTATTTTATATTGTGTATAAACCACTTTGACTTTTACGTTTATCCAAAAGGAATCTTTTTATATGAAGCGTTTTACTAAATGAAAAAATGGAATGTTTTTTTCGTACGTATGCGGCGACAACGACTTCTCGGCCGCCGTGACCATTATTTGAGTTTCGGCTTCCTCTACAAGCCATACCATCTTTTAAATGAAAAATAAATACCATGTTTTACTTTTCTTTTATTTTGGTATTGAAATTGTTTTTCATAATGTATTTATATCAATGTTTTGTATTGATATATTGTTATTGAAAGGAGGAAATGTTATGTTTCCTTTATACATGTTTTTTGTGATAAGATTATGTTATGGTTCTTGGGCATTATTATGAAGACGGGTGGTTCCGTGATAAACTAAGGGCGGGTGAGCCTGATATAGCTCTCCAATGCAATGGGTAATGCGATGGAGTGAAACGTTAAGGTTTCTCTGAAGAGATTTAGGGAATATACTATGGTGGGTATTCCAAACGTAACCAAGAGGGTTACTCCCTATGTAATAATTTTATGAATGCCTCAAGTTACCTTAATGTCTTATGATATTTATGATTTATTCATTATTTTATGAGGTATGTTAAAGTTCTTATGTTTTATGGGTAAAGTATGATTTCATTTTTATGTAAACATGTACTCGTGTTTCCTTTCCATATTTTTATATCCCTTACTGAGCATTTTATGCTCATACCATGTTTTGTTTTGAAATGTTTTTCACAGGTCAAGGTAAAGGTACATGATATTATGATAGTGTCAAGGAAGTGTCATGAAATAATCCATGCTTTATTTTTACATATGTTTTCATTGAAGGGAAAAAATGAATTCTTTCTTTTATGTAACCACTTTGTTTAAATGTGGAATATAATGCATGTTTTATGATATAATTATCTAAAACTCTAAACCTGAAAACATCCTCAATGTGTAATCATGTAATAACTCAAGATTAAGTAAGGTTTAAGGCTGGGGAATTATAGTTCGTATCAAATGTCGGTTTAGATAACTTTATAGGTTAGGGTATTTTTATTCATAAGTGACATTACCATAATGGTTAAGATTTCAGAAAGAGTCCGAGTTTTAGAAAAAGTGAATGAGTAAGTATATCTTAGTGTTTATTTTCCTCATTAGTACATGATGGTTTTGTTGATATACTCACACTGACCTTTTTGGTTTTAGTAAATGGCTAGATCTAGCAGGCCCCAATGTAACAGTGGATGTGATGGAAACTGTGATAGTTTTTTGAGAAAGCAACTAAATGATATGGGAGCTGCAATGAGAACTCTTGTGATTATCCTCAACCAACTATTTGGAGTCATAATTGACCACCAAAACCTTGGTGATTTCTCTAAGGCATCGTATATGCGAGAAACAAATCCCTACGGAACTACAGGTAATAATCATAAAGATAAGTGTGTTCAAAAACCTATGTGTCAAAAATGTGGAAAAAAACACCTAGGAAAATGTTTCAAAGGGAAAGAAATATGCGATAGATGTGGAAATGAAGGTCATAAAGCAAGAACATGCCATGGAAAAATGAAGCATCCAGTTGACTTGAGGAAAGGGAAAGAAGTTATTTATGAGGGAACAATTGAATGTTTTAAATGTGGTGTGCATGGTCATTATGCAAACACATGTACTATGAGGAAGTTTCGTGAATGGGATCACCAAGATATTACAAATTTTCGTTTACCAATACCTAATTCCATTCCGATTGAGGATGAAGAAACTGAAAATGACCAATCAAAGGTATGGATTCTTTCATAACTATTGTTTTCCTATTTTGGAATCTTAGGGTATGATTCATGATTTTGTTTGTAGGAATGAAGTATTTCAGAATAAGTTGGAAAGGAATGGTTAGTGGGTCATGAAGAATGTTGAATGAGTAAGATGTCAACATATAAGGGCTTCAAGAGTTATGGTGAAATTATTAAGATTATGAAGTCTCTTTTGATGATGGGGTTACATTAGAAGACTTTTTATAGTATGTGTAACCCAGTTGTTTAATATATGAAAATTTTATTCAAGGAATAGTTATCAGTTCTTTTGTGGACATAGTTATAAAAAACCATTTGGGTTTATATGATCCTTACTTTTGAGGTAATTATGGGTTACTATATGTTATGATGGAAGTGAAAGGCTTGAGATAAAACTGACGTTAAATTATGTTATGGTTATTTTTGATGATTTTATATCATTTTTGGGGAATTATTTGAGAATTATATGGTTTTGGAAAAAGGACAACACGCAGACCGTGTGACAACCCGTCACGTCGGACAAAGTTGTGTGAATCGAACCCACAACCAATGTGCAGCTGGTATTTATCGCCTACCACTAGACTACGTGAATTCCCTGGTTATTTTGACTGATTCTTTTTAGTTATATGATTTTATGAATTAAGAGCAAGTTGATTTTGGGTTATCTATGGATATTTATTAACCTATCATAGAGGATATGTGATTAGGTTAATTACTTTTCAAAAGAAGACATTAAGAGCAACTGATGTTGTTTGAGGATAAATGTTACGATTTAACTTGGAAGACTATTTGACTAAATCTTTCGAATATTTGGGTTTCAATATTAGTTTGGTTTATTTAAATACTTTTATGGACAATTTTATTATAGAATGGTCCTCGTTGAACATTGGGTTTTGTTGGACAAATTTTGGAGATTAAGAATAGATTTTCTTTTTATAAAGGGTTATCCTTTTCTGGATTATCTGATCTTTTACTAACCATTTTGGTTTTGGTTTTGGTTAATGTCTAAAGACATTGGAAGTATATTGTTCTCTTTTGTGGATTAGGTGATTCTATAAAAGATGATTATAGTACTCCTAATGTGAACAAGTCTTCCTAAATACTCATCTTTTGGAGAAAATATGAGTTTCTGTAAGGAATCTAATAAAAGATGAAAGTCAACATGATAAGTTATTATGTTTCCTTATGAATAAATTCCACAATAAAAAGTAACTTAAAACAAAAATGTTGTCTATTAGCTTTTCCTACTGGGGAATCGAATATCATTTAACCCATCACAAGTTGGTGATTTTCTTGTGGTTAACTTTCTCCTAAACATGTTTTCTATCACTCTCCATCAGAACATGACCCTTTGTTTTCTTCCTCCATGTCCATATTTTCATACATGGAATCCTAATATGGGTTGAATCGGGTGACCATTGTACTTATCTTTCTTTATTATAAAGTGATTGTTTTACCGACTCTTGTTCTGATGTGGGACTTTCAAGGATGCATCCAAGCCCAATTTTAAAATTGCGAGGATGAAATTCCCAAAAGGGGGGAAGGATGTAACACCCCAAGTAAATAAAGAATATGGCATCTTTATATTTATCCATACTTGTGAATAATATATTAATATTACTTTAAAGGGGATTCTATGCTTGATGGTGTAACCAATACACAACCACGAGTTTCTTGGGAATCTTACGTTGCACTCTAATAATAAAATAATATTATTTTAAATTGTATTTAACGCCTAGCTGTTGTAATGGCGGGAATGAACAGAACTAACTACAAAATGATTATATATTTTTGTAAAAAAAAATTACTCTTTACAATAAATGTTAGAGGATTAAAAATGAAAATGAATCCAGTTTTTAAGCGTAAATATTCTAATATACTTTAAAAGGTCGATTAACCGCCTTTTGATGGCGAACCCCTTTTAAATGCACTTTTTGACAATATTATAAGATATATTTTTCAAAATAAACATATTATTTATGATTGGTACATTGAAATTTACCTTGGGTTAATTTTTGCTATTTTTCTGACAATGTTCATTTTTCAATGAATAGTGAAAGATACTGCATTTTACATCAAAACTGCTTTTTCATATTATTTAATTAGATGGTTATATTATCTTTTTAAATTTTTTAATGTTTAGTTAGAATATATTTTTACCATGTAATTCAATGATGGTCATTGGGATTAATTTCACTTTGGAATTGGGCATAAACAAGTGCCAAACTTTTCAAAAATATTGTTTCTAAAAAACCCGCTATTTGTTATGACAATGGGAAGTTTTTTTAAATGAATTATGACAATTTATGTGTTTATAATTTGGTAAAATGGATTACATATTTGTATTCATAAGGTATAAATTATGTAATTAATACACTTTTTTGGACATTATGAATAGTAACGACGGTAATTATCTTTAATTATCTTGATTAATGAGTAATCAGGTGGTTAAAGATAATAAGAAAATTTCATAATAATAAAAAATGACCACAACATGTTTTCTAAGGATACTGGTTGTCCCATGGCCGACCATGGGATGCCTTGTGCCAAAAATAGGGGCCCCATGGAATCAATTTTGTGAGAAAGTGAATTTTTATCTTTTTATTTTTAAAGAATGATAAATGTAACACAGAATGTATCTCCTAAGTAAAATATTTTTAATTTTGTCTACATAAATGATATTTTGGACTATAAATAATCATTAGAAAGATAAAATGATTTCCTAAATCATGATAGTTTTTTTTAAATTTTTAGACATTAACTAGAATAAATTATTTATGACATCATGATGATGCAGCGATGACCTCAATATTTAATGATTTAAAAAAAATGGAATGATAATGTAAAATATAAAACCTAAACATGTCCAAAACCTATTGGATTGGTATTTTAGAACCCTTATCACCTTATCCTAGAAACAAATCAAAGTGGGACCCTTAAAATCCGAAACTCATTTGAAAATAAAGTTGCATTTTATACCTTTCCAAGAGTGCCCCTACTCTCCTCTTATAAAAGGCCCCCACCTCTACCTCCATACCCACACATCCAAATCCATTGGCTCGGCCAAACCCTGGCTAATATGTCTCTCCACATCCCTCTCTAACTCCTTGAAGCCTCACATTGGGCAGAAGTCTTCTCAAGGAAGCCTTTGAGCTCAAACCAAAGGGAGTTACCCGATTTTAAGGTAATGTCTTCACTTGTGTTCTTTTGTATTATTTTTCTTCTCCAGACCCCTAAACTCATTTTATTCATTTATTTTTTAACAAATACAGTATCTTAAATATAATAGGATGTTTTTATAGGAATATTTCGAGCTACACTTACACACACCTACATCAAATGGTTAAAGAACATACTGTTTATGTGGATGGCGAATTTCTGCCTCACGAAACGAGGATTGTTCAACACTCATATAACACCTTAAAAGGTGTACATTAAGATGTCACTATATTTATATAGGATATATAATATGTTTAGGTTTCTGTATTTTTCTTTTTTGTCATACGATTATGGTTTCCATTGTTGCTAAACACGATAATTTCATTTTAGGAAGTGCGGACTACCTCCCATCAATGTGATTTGGTTCGTTAATGACATATGTGGGATGTATAACGGATAGATTTAAAGTTATTATATATGATGTATGTAACATATAAATGATGAATATAATTCTGGAATTAAAATATACATACCTCTCATTTGGTTTTAATTCCATTAATATTACATAGAAATGAAAGTAGCGTTCATGCGTACGTACGACTTACCGTCTCCATGAACGGTGCATTTCATTTCGTACCTCTAAATGATTAAGTAATATTATAAATACATGTATATTATGTATATATATGATATATATGATATCAAAATCATGAATATAATTCTGGATATAATGAACATTTGACCACACGAAAAACATGTAATTGTAAGAAGTCCACTTTCGACTTAAGAACCAAATATCGACAAAACAAACATTATTAATTTAAATGGTTAAATAATGTTTATAACATGGAAATAAGTGATATAAAAGTAATAATTAACTAGAAAAAAGTTCTTTATAAAGTTGAAATTAACTCATGTTTATTATTCAGGACGTTAAAGAACGATCGAGTAAAGTCGGACCCGAGGTAAGGGATCCTAATCCTCTCTTTCTTTTTAAGTACACTCTTTTATGTCATTCCTTTTAAAGCTCATATTTCAGGTTATTGGGATGTTATTTTATATTAATATTACTGTAATTTTTATGTTCATATGATGAGAGACCCTATTCTCTATCATCAATCCACATCGGAAGTTTTGAGTGGCACCGTTATGCTGCCGAATTTTCATAAGAGATCTATCCTCTCTCTTTCTTTTTAAGTACTCTCCTTTATGTCACTTCTTTTAAGCTCATCTTTGTTATGTTGGGTGATGTTATTTTATAGTCCTCTTTCTATAAAATTTATGTTAATATGATTAGAGACCCTATTTTATCTCATCAATCCATTTTTGGAAGTATTAAGTGGGGTCGTTAGGCTGCTGAGTTTTCGTAAGGGATTTTTCATCTCACTTTTATTCCTGTGAGATTTATGCTACATTTTACACAATTTCTTTTGAGTGGTGTATGTACTACCAATTATTTTACTCATTGTGTAATATAATTTTGTTTATGAGTATTTACATCAATGTTGTATTGTCCTTCTTTCACGGGGTGCATGTCTCGAAAGATACCCATGTCAGTAAGGGAACTTTTCCGCCTCCTCTTTTTAAAAGACTTATTTTGTTATGTCTTTTAATTCACATAATATTATTTTGGGATATGTTCTTATATATCCTTATTGATTTAAATTTTATGTACAAGTTATGAGATACCCTTTTATCTCTCATCAACTATTTTTCTGAATTTTGATGTGACGTTGTCAGGCTGTCTAATTTTTGCAAGGGAACTTCTTAACCCAATTTCGATTCATTGGGATAAACTTGTACAGCTTGAATATGTCGTTATATGATTATGTGTGAATGTCCTCTGATTGTTTTACACTTAATTCCCACTTATATTTTGTGTATTCATTTTTCACAAATAGTTATGTAACTGATTTATCCTTTATACAAGGATACCGTCTTTGTATCGGACTTCATCTCAATCTCCTTTCATTGAGGCATATTTTGTTTTATACACAACAATATTTTATACGGTGTATAAAACACTTTTACTTTTACATCTATCCAAAAGGAATTTTTTTATACGAAGCATTTTACTAAATGACAAAAGGGAATGTTTTTTTCGTACATATGCGGCGACAATGACTTCTCCGCCGTTGTGACCATTATTTGAGTTTCGGCTTCCTCTACAAGCCATACCTTCCTTTTAAATGAAAAATAAATATCATGTTTTACTTTTCTTTTATTTTGGTATTGAAAATGGTTTTCATAATGTATTTATATCAATGTGTTGTATTGATATCTTTTTACTAAAAGGTGGAAATGTTATGTTTCCTTTATACATGTTTTATGTGATAAGATTATGTTATGGTTCTTGGGTATTGTTATGAAGATGAGTGGTTCTGTGATAAAATAAGGTCGGGTGAGCCCGATATAGCTCCCCAATGCATTGGGTAACGCAAAGGAGTGAAATGTTATGGTTTCTCTAAAGAGATTTAGGGAATATACTGTGGTGGGTATTCCAAACGTAACCAAGAGGGTTACGCCCTACGTAAGAATGTTATGAATGACTCAAGTTACCTTTATGCCTTATGATTTTTATGATTTATTCATGATTTTATGAAGTATGTTAATGTACTTATGTTTTATGGGTAAATTATGATTTCATTCTTATTTAAACATGTACCCATGTTTCTTTTACATATTTTTATATCCCTTACTGAGCTTTTTATACTCATCCCAATTTTTTTTTCTGAAATGTTTTTCACAGGTAAATGGAAAGGTACATGATATGATGATAGGGTCAAGGAAGTGTCAAGAAAGAATCCATGATTTATTTCTAAATATGTTTCCGTTGATGGGAAAAAATGAATACTATCTTTTATGTAACCACTTTGTTTAAATGTGGAATGTAATGCATGTTTTATGATCTAATTCTCTAAAACTCTAAACCTGAAAAGATCCTCGATGTGTAATCATTTAATAACTCATGATTAAGTAAGGTTTAAGGCTGGGGCCTTATATCTTCTCCACCATTACATATTAAATTTAAATTTTTTTTTAAAAATATTACTCATCATGAAGAGAATTTTTGTGTATTTATTCTCCAAAAATGGATTAATTGTCAATACTCATCTCGACACTGAATTATCCATTATTCTCTACCACATTAATATGAAACTTATATTTTCAAACATCTCTATATATAAATAATCTAATGTGATGTAATTTTATTTTTTATCTATTACTCCATTCACCAAATACATATAATTTTCTCCCCCTTATCTTCATTTATTCTTAAAGCCTACCTTTAATCAATTAAGAGAATGATGGAAGAAATTTTCTTATGAAATGATTCGTACATTAATCAACACTAATTCTATTAAATCATGGATCAGTGTGGATGACCAATTTTAATACCATTTGAATGAATATTTTCTGTTATAAATTTATAAATTGTATAAATTAATAAATATTCCTTCATGGTTTATTTAAAACAATATTTCTATCAATTTATTTTTTACATTCATCCAAACAAAAATTATAAAATATTTCTACATAGAATTTTGATACTCCACTTTTAAAATATCGTTTTTGTAGAAAATAAATTCATTTCTCCCATTTTAATTTAATAGTGATTGTTTCTTTTTAAAATAATATGATATTATGCTTATCTCAATGATGTTAGCTTTATTAAATTTTCATCATTCTGAATTTTTGAAAAATTATTTCCCAAAATAACTTCTTGGTAAAGACACCCAACACTAAATGCTGTAACATATAGATATTTATCTATTGGTAAAGCAGAATTTAATTTTTTAACTCTAATATATCAAATATTTAGAATTCCATATTCCTACCGAACTCACCCAGAGGGGATAAAAACGATCCTTATGGTTCATCTTGATTGATACAAACTGAAATTTTATGGATTGCATTAACATAATTATTCCTTGGAGGAATCAAGATTTCATTTGAAATATATACCATGATGATGGTCTTCATCCACAGTGTTTTAGAAAATTCATTACACTTTTTACTTCATGATTGCCCATAAATATCTTCTATTTTAATTATATTTTTTATTAAAGTGATTGGATCATATAACTGGATAATATATATCTTCTTCAATTGTTTATATACAGAACAATGATTGATAAGTGTTTATAAATCTATAATATTCTACCAACTCATCACAATGATAATTCCTCAGCTGAACTTAATTTTTCTCCATCCATGTATGAACATCATTGGTTATCATTTATTTCTTTTTCATAACTTCTAACTATACCATATTTAAATTTCACTTCTTTATAATTACTAGAAAAAATGTGAATTTATCTATGATTCTTCCATCAGCCTGATTGATTTAATTTTTTTTTGGAAAAAATTCATACTAACCATTATATCTTATTCAACATTTTTCTTATCTTCATATATATTCCTACATGAAATTTTCATAGCACATCTATCTTCTATTAATTTATACCTTTTATCCAAAAACATATCATTCACATTTATTATTTTAAATAATTTTTTTACCGTTACTAGGTTCTTTACATCATCCATATAGTTTCTTATTTTTCTTAACGTTACTATTTTTGGGAACAACTATTATGAAATTATTTATTTCTCACTAATTCCTTCTAAAAAATCAATATTCATCATTCATTCGATGTTGATTTCACTATATTATTTCATCTTGAACAATTTTTGTTTAATATTAACTTCCTTCTTACACATAACCATTATGTTTCCTTTCCTTTTACATTAGAATAATCCACTATTCAAACTGAAATTTCTAATTAAAGAATTCATAGATATTTCATGTTTTTTATATTCCCTTACATTACACCCTAATGGTGAATTAAATTCTATTATAATTTTATTTTACTTCATCCTTTTCATAATTCTTCTTTTAGTTAAACATGAATTATTCATAGTTGAGGTAAACATGTAATCATTATTATGGTGATCACATTTATTTCATTTTTTATAGAATTTATCATTATTATGAAGTATATTCACAGTAAATTTATCTTTATTCTTCTAGGTATAATGGTTTTCCATTGGATGATTTCTCATAATATCAAATTTTATCCACCTTAATATTGGTTCATTAGTATTTTAGAACATGACCTGTCATTCAAAAATTAAATTTTCAGGTGTCCCAGAAATACAATCCCCATCAGTAGGGAAAAAAGATTGATTTATTAGTTTTAATGAACTATGATCGTCCTTGAATATTTTTTATTTTATTTTATTACTATACTTATTTTAGACTACTAGTGGAAAACTTATTTTCTTCCATGTGTTTAATTTTAAATTTTTATTTCTAATAGGTTTTGTAGTAGTTTTAATTACCCATATTCTCCGGGAAATTTATTTATATCTATAAAAATCTAATGGAATAAAACTAGTTTAATCAAAATTTAAAATAACTAGGGTAACAATAGTTTTTTAGCTACAAGAATATGTAAATAAATAAAAATAAATGATATTTTTATAACATGTGTGATGTGTTTTTTAATTTTGTATCATATAAATTATTTTAATTGTAACATCCCTTTCATTCATTAAGTTGAATTTTTAAAATGATTAAATTCAATTCCTTACAACCTATCATCAAACTCAAGACATGAAAAATTTAATGTTGTTTCTTTTATTTAATCAAATTAACTTTACCATCACCTCAAATATTAATAACAATAACCTATTCCACGTGAATATTAGTATAATAATAAAAACCCATCATGCTATTATATATTTTTAGGTTTTAAATTAAACAGAGTGTTTAGGAAATCTTTAATAGCTTCTAAGAAATGGAATTTATCTAAAATAATATAATTTTTTACGATGTCTTACTAAATTACTTTTAATATTTTACATCATCTAGGATGAATATTTATTCATGATGTAACAATTATTGTTTCTCTCTTCACTGAGAATAGTGAAGGTGTTATTGGTATTTATCTTCATAGACAATACATCTTCTAATTCATCATCTTCATATTTGAGTTAATGTTTCTCATCATGTTAGTCATCAATAAAGAAATGTGTATTGATGATAACTTCTTAAAACAAATTCTCAATTGTATCCATGACATTTCATTATTGATCATCAAATGATTTAATAGTTTATATTTTATCATACTCTTCATAGCAATACCTACATTTTTCTGTATTATTATAATTAATGGATTTAATTGATAATCCATTACCATATTTATTACATGAAAATTATGGTATATATTTCTCATAATACTACATAAAATCTATAATCCTTTTGCATCATTTTCCCAATTTCAAAGTACTAGAAAAAACCAACATGGTGGAACTAACAGTAATAACATATATTTACATTAACTAAAAAGAATATATATTTCCTAAAAACTACACATCAGGTAAATCAGGTAAAAATAATATGAGAAATATTTATATTTTTGGAGGGATTTTATACTCTACTACCAATTAAATATCTCAGTAGATCCTATAATCGCATTATTAGGTGGATAAATTTGTGTTAATAAATTTTATAAAATTAATCAGACATAAATTTTTACCCCCAATTTATCAAAACCGCTTACACCTATTAAGATGAATGTATCTTATATTTTCCTTAATGTATTAACACCAAATGAAAGAAAAGAATAAAATATAACAGAACAAGGTACTTTTACCAACATTGTCCACAATGTTGGAACCCACCAATTTTTGTGTTTAGTTAATATTTTCAGACACATATTTTATAAATATTATTGAGAATTATTATAATAAGGTAGTCATTGTCATGAATATAATGTTTTTTCTTATAATACAAAATTATTATTAGGTTTAACATTTTACACAATAGAGATATTTATGCTTCTTAAAAATCATTTCGAGTCTCTCTAGTGTAATGATAATATTTTTGACACTAAAACAAATAGTCTTAAAAATTAACCCACAATTAACTCTAGAAAAATGTTATACTTCTAATAAAATGTGTATCTCCATCAACCATTATACCTTCCTCATCACCAAAAATAATTTACTCTCTTATAATACTCCTTTTCAACTTTATATTGGCCAGATATGTACCCACTAAATGATTATGTGTTTTAAATTAGGATTTATCTCCCCACGTTCAAGTGTTATAACATTTGAACCCTAGACATAATTTATATTGTTTTTTATTCCCACTACATTCAATAATATAAGATCATGTTCTTCTCATATCCTTAACTACATCTACTTCTGTATTCTGTATAGGTGACTATGTGATGTTTCACTATCTATGCATCTTCTCATTTTCTAATGTGTATAATGTGATAGAAAAACATCATATGTACCATATAACATACATTAATTCATAAATAATATCATAATATGATCAATTATTTTACCTTTTTGGACAAAAAATATTTCAATCACGTTACCTCAACTGAACCATATATATTTAAGATATTGAACATCTCTAATCTACAACTCTTCTTAAAAAATTTAATCTTGTAACATTCATGTTTACATATGTAGAAATAAATATCATATAAAAGGTTAATATTTATGATTTTATTATCTTGAATAATTTCAACATTACAAACCCAACAGATTCACATGTAACTTTTGGAATACTATATTATTTACACACTTCAATCAATTGTAGTTACCATGGATCTAAAAAACCATCACAAGCTTCCCTGGAAACATTTGATCTAGAAAAACATATATCAATATAAGCTCTATAATTACATACTACTAGTTAAAATCCTTCACAATCATCCACATTATTCATCTATCTTCTATTTGTGTCATTATTATGTAGTTCATCCCATGTTAAGAAATTTTTCCATCATTCGATTTAATAATTTCTGGAACAGACATACACAACATTCTTTTCATTAATACTATTATTGTCCACCATTTTCATATACAAAATTTTCATCTAATTGAAAAAAATTAACCAATATTTATTGAAATCATTTGTTCATATTCAATAATATTACTATATACAGAAGTTAATTCTCAAGCTTGATGTAGTGATTTGGATAAATTAACCTGTTAAATACCTCAAAAACAACTTAATAGTTTTTGAATTTCTAAGTCCCATGTTCTATAAATGGGTAAAATTTTTGTGTAACCCATTTAAATAATCTTACAATATCATTATACTATTTCCATCTGTCTATAAATATTTTGTTTACCCTCTAGATGAATATTGGTTAAATTCTTAGCTATTGTAATTGAATGGATTATTTAATATATATATATATATATAATAAATAATTATTTTTTATATGTGTTGAAATATAATAATATCATATTAAATGGTCTATGTGAAAACATTAATCTTGTATTTTTATAATAGACATATTTTTTCCATCTGAAATGTGAAATTTAGGAGTACAGGTTATGAGCATCAAATTGATCATTTTTTATTTTAATTGTATTTAACAATTTGGTATAGTTATTGATTAGAAATTCAGTCATTAATCCTATACTTATAAATATACACCAGTAATGGTGACGGATCCTTAGAATTATAAAATAATTTTTTATGAAGAAAATCTTCTATTAGAGGGATATGTCAACAGATTAGGTAATGGGGTTGATTTTTGATACAATGATGACTAAATCATTTTTCATCAAATATAAAATCAAACGAATAAAAATTATTTTTTTAGGGTCCCCAATCTATTGTTCTAATTTGTAGTTTCAAGCCAAAGATTATGACGTGTATTTATAATAGCATGGATGGCCACTAGATGTGAGCTGGATTTGTCAATGTTTGGGTAATGTTTGACACCAGTTTTCATAGATGAATGGGGTGATCCAAAAAATTTATCAGATCTAGTGAATAAATCCTGACCTCAAGGAATGTATTCATGAAAAGTGTACTTCCTTTATAGTTATCATTTCTTCACTTAGGTATTCCCAGTTAGTTATATAACAATAAATTATTTTATAACATATTTATCCTTGATAAATAATGTGTGTTTTATAGCTTGTTTCACATGCAACACTGCACTAAAATGATGCACATTATACTATATTTGTAACACCCCGAGCTTCCACGATACGCTTCTCATTCAATAATGCAATAGCTTGCATTGTACGCAACTTCGAGTTCTAAAACACCGCGACTAATCAAAGTAGCTGTTATGAATAGTATTAACCACTTTTTAAAATTATAGAAATTTTATATTTCAAAATGGACTTCATTTTTGTATTCGTAATATCGAAATTATCCAAAGTTGAATTTTTTGTAATTTTCTGAGAACTTCCAATTTTTATGAATAGTGAAAATTACTTAAAAACAACTTTTTTAATCAAAATAATTTATAGTGATAAATTATACTATTTAGTGGTTTTAAAGTATAATTAGAATATATTTTTACCATTTTATCCAAAGGTGGTCATTAGAATTAATTTAACATTGAAATTGGACATAAACAATTGCCAATCTTTTGATATAAATTGTTTCTTAAAAACACGCTATTTGTTGTAACAGCGGGAATTAATTATAAAATTAATTAACGCAACTTATATGTTTGGAATTTTGCAAAATAGACATCATTTTTGAATTCAGAATATCAATTATAGCTTAGGGTGAAATTTTGGCATTGTTCTGAAAAACTTCAATTTTTGATGAATAGTGAAACCACTAAGTGGTAGTTAAATAACTGATTTTTCGTTTAAATGAAATATTACCACTTCTATGATTTGATTTTCAAAAATCCGACATACATGGTTGTCATTAAGAAGTAAAATGTGGTTCAATGAGATCAAAATAATTTTTTGGTGAATAGTAACTTTTAAGTTCTTAATCGCGATTAGAGGTAATTAGTGTAGTTTAAGGTACAAATAAATGTTTTAATAATATGAGATGAGCATGACACAAGTCCTACTCCTATTGGATGAGTAATGGCCGACCAAGACAACCCATGGTTCAACTTGGAGACCCCATGGAGCCACTTTAGTTGGAAGATGACATTAATATATATTTATTTAATGTTGAAATTAAATTGACACAAACATGAGTTATTTTACTAAAATAGTTTTTACGTGGGGTTACACAAGTCCAAATTTTGACTATAAATATTCATTAGAAGTATAAAAAGATTTACTACATCATATTATTTTTTTTATAATTTTTAGACATTAAATAAATTCAATTATTTATGACATCATTATGATGCAGTGATGACCTCATTATTTAACGATTTAAATAAAATGACAAGATAATGCAAAATCCAAGGCTTACACTTGTCCAAAGCCTATTGTATGAGGATATTTCGAAACCTTATCACCTTAGCCTAGAATTATATATGTGTGGGACCTTTAGAAACCGAAAAGCATTGTGAAATAATGTAACATTTCAATCATTCCAAAAGTGCCCCTCCTCTCCACTTATAAAAGGCCCCCACCTCTCCCACCTCATTTAAACTTTCAATCCATTTGGCTCGGCCAACCTCTGCCCAAATACTCTCCCAACTTCCCTCTCTTACTCCTAGAAGCCTCACTTTGGGTAGAACTCTTCTCAAGGAAGCCTTTGGCTCAAATCAAAAAGAGTTACCCGATTTTGAGGTAATGTCTTCTCTAATGTTGTTTTGTTTTATTTTTCTTCTCCAACCCCCTAAACTCTTTTTATTCATTTCTTTTGTAACAACACCCGTATCCTCAATATACTAGGATGTTGTTATAAGAAGTATTCGAGCTACACTTACACACACCTACATCTAATGGTTAAAGAACATACGGTTTCCGTGGATGGCGAATTTCTGCCTCACGAAACGATGATTGTTCAACACTCATATAACACCTTCAAAGGTGGCCATTAAGATGTCACTATTTTTATATATGATATATAATATGTTTATGTTTTACATATGCTTCTGTATTTCTCATTTATGGCATACTTTATGATTTCCATTATGGGTAAAACGCGATAATTTCATTTTAGGAAGTGCGGACTACCGCCCCCTCAAAGTGATTTGAATCGTTAATGCCATATGTGGGATGTATAAAGGATGGAGTAAATGGTATTATACACTATATTATACTGGAATTATATTATACATTTATATCATTATGATTTCATTCCATTAAATATGAAATTGAAATGAAAGTAGCGTTCATGCGTACGTACGGCTTACCGTCTCCATGAACGGTGCATTTCATTTCTTACCTCTAAATGTTACGTAATATTATAAATGAATGTATATACTGGATATATAAGATATATAGGACATCTAAATCATTAATATAATTCTAGAGATAATGGATATTCTACCACATAAAAAACTTGTAATTATAAGAAGTTTATTGTTGACTCAAGTACCAGAGATCGACAAAACGACCGTTATTAACTTAAATAATTACATAATGTTCATAACATTGTAATAAGTGATATAAAAAGGATAATGAAAATGAAAATGGTTCTTAATAAGGTAGATATTAAGACTAGTTTATTATTCATGAGGTTAAAGAATGGTTGAGTCAAGTCGGACACAAGGTAAGGGAATTTCTTAACCCAATTTACATTCATTGGGTTAATCTCCTACTTTCAAATTATGTCATGATGTTATTATGTCCTATTTTGTATTTTTACTTTCTTTATGTGTACCTATAGTGAATACACATAATAGATCTATTTTATTTTAAAAATTATCTTTTTATGGACTTCGTCTCAATCTCCTTTCATTGAGGCATATTTGGTTTTATACACAACATTCTTTTATACGGTGTATAAACCCCTTTGACTTTTACGTTTATTCAAAAGGAATCTTTTTTATACGAAGCGTTTACTAAACGACAAAATGGAATGTTTTTGCCGTACGTATGCGGCGACAATGACTTCTCCGCCGCCATGACCACTCTTTGAGTTTCGGCTTCCTCTTCACGCCATACCTTTTTTAATGAAAAATAAATACCATGTTATACTTTTCTTTTATTTTGGTATTGAAAATGGTTTTGAAAGCATTTTTATTATATAAATGTGTTGTATTGATATCTTGTGATTGAAATGTGGAAATTTTATGTTTCCTTTATCCATGTTTTATGTGATACGATTATGTTATGGTTTATGATATGTTTAAACCTATTCATATGAGGAATGTATTGGACTTAATAAGTGATGGGTGGAGCCCGCTATATCTCCTCGATGCATCGGTAGGTCTCATTAGACAACTAGATGAGGAATAGGCCGAGGCCCTTTCCCAATTTGATTTATGGTTTTGGCCGAGGCCTTAGTCATTTTAGACGTCTTGGCTAAGCCCTTGACAAAATGTTTCAGAATGTCTGGCATTATGCATTCCATCATTATGAAAGTGGTTAATGATATTTCATGTGATTATTCGACCAGTAGAATATCCATGTGAAGAAGTAAATGGAATTATCTCATTTTACTTTTGCCATATTATGTTGATGTTAATGTTTAAAAGGAATTTGTTTTAGTTATACATTGCCTTAAATGTTTATGTTTATTGATGAAAGCTTCTGATATATTGTTATCCTTACTAGGCATCTGAGCTCACCCCTTTCAATGTTTTAATATTTTCCAGGATGTGAAGAGGTATTTTTATGAATGACCTGCAGGGATAGTCAGAAGAGGATATGAGTGTGAACTATGAAGACTTTGTTATTAGTTTTTCACTTTATGATGTAATGTAAGATTTATGAATGTATATAGTGTTTTACAAGGCTACTAAACTAATCGGTCATTCGAGACATGATCTTTTGTGATCATGCCAATGTTACGAAGTAATGCACCGACTCTGGGTATCCGGGGTCAGGGCATTACAGTTGGCATCAGAGGCAGTTTAGTACTATCCTTGGAAGCTAGATTTAGATAAACTCTGATTAGAGCACATGGCCCAATGATAGACTTTGAGGATTAGTATAGAAGAACTTCCTAGAATTTTGGTATTATAGAGATGTTATGAGTTTTCCGAGCAATACATCCCTGTCTGGATACGAGTAGGTAGAGGCGGCTCTGGCACAGATGTACCTAGGGATAAAACCCGAAAACACCGCTTTGAGCTAGGCTCGAACGGGAACTGGTGCACGACAACGGGCCTTGCTGCACTCTTGGTTACGACACTCCAGGGGGATATGCTTAGGATAATTCTCATTTTATTTACAAACCACTATGAAGGGTTATGAGTACATACTTCCTCAAAGAAAACATTTTCTTTTTATGATTAAGGATTATATCCATAAATAGTTCAATTTATGTAAAGTGTTTAACAAGTATGGAATTATGTATTTTGATTCATAAACTAATCTAGTTTTTGCCATTGTATAGAAATGGCGCCTAGTGGAAGGAATGGAAACCGTATCAATGCACGAACTCCGTGCAGGGATTGCCCTCCTGCTCAAGATAATTATTGTGGATCTGGAGATATAACTGGTGCTGATCAACTTATTACCATACTGGGACAACTCACTCAGGTTATGAATAATAACCTTACTCGTATGGAGCACCCTGATCCGCAACGTGGAGGATCAATGCTAGACCGTTTCATGAGGAAACAACCACCAACCTTCAATGGGAGTACAAATCCTATAGTAGCTGAGCAATGGATAAATTCCTTAGAGAAAATATTCCATGCCTTGGGGAGTAGTGAAAGGGAGAAAGTTGTCATGGCAGTTTACCGCCTCACTGGAGATGCCGATGAATGGTGGTCACTAATTCAAAACACAAAGGAAGATGATGAATTAACAAACATGGAATTGCAGGAGTTCAAAGAGATGTTCTTAGAAAAATACTTTCCTCGAGACCATCGAGCAGATATGGAAAGGCAATTTTTGAGTCTGAGACAAAAGGAGGATGAGAATGTCGCAAAGTATGAGGCCAACTTTACAAGGTTAGCAAAGTATGATGCAGATTATATATGTAACCCAAAAGGTAAGATTGATCGTTTCTTTGATGGGTTAAAACCATTTCTCCGTCGAGCATTAGTCTCACAATCCTTCTTGTCATACGAAGATATTGTCTCATGTGCTATCAAGACAGAAAAGGAATTCTCTATGTCTTATGACAACAAAGTAATGCAAGAGAAGAAGAGAATGGTGGAACAAGAAACGGATAAAGGGAAAAAGGGAATGAAGGATTTTCCATTATGCGATAATTGTGGGAAGAATCACCCTGGTACTTGCCTAAAAGGAATGGGAGTTTGTTATAAATGTGGAGAAAAGGGTCACCAGGCTCGTGATTGAAAAGGAAAGAAAGAGGCTATCAATGTTGAATTCTACAATTGTAGAGAAATGGGTCATTATGCAAATGAATGTCCTAAGTGTCAAGGAAACTTACCTCAGAAAAGGCCAAGGGATCAAGGCCAATCTTATGCTGTGACTACAGTTGAAGCGGAATAATTATTGTATTTGTGTTTTTGTACTCATGAACTAGATTATGGTTATAAGAATAATGTGATATATATAACGATTGTACTGCAGTACATGTTGTTTTCAATAAGGTTTTAATATGATTAAGGTAATCATATTTTTAGTATGTGATAATAAGAGAATCTTTTCTTTGTTTGGGGAATCTGATGTTACAATTGATTTTGGAATTTAGAGACCCTTTAGAGAAAGTCTGGACAGAGGTATTTTGGATAACTATAAAGGATGGAATGGATTAAGTTGATCTTTGGATAGTATTGTTTAAGGTTAAGATTACTTTTGGAATAGTATAGTACTATATTTTTAGGAAAAGGACAACCTGCAGGTTGGGGCATAACCCGTTGCGTCGGACAAAGCTGCAGGAATCGAACCCACAACCATAGTGCGACATGCCTTTATTTCCTACCACTAGCCTACAGGAAGTCCCTGGTTATTACAAAATAATTTTACCAATCTAAATTGTATGTGTTAACATTTGGAACCTTATACAATTTGGAAAAGTATAATATTTTTGGTTCTATTATCTTTTTGAGTGAAAGGTGAGTTGAAGGTTGAAACTCTAATTGTCAGGCATAAATATATATATACCTATCTGTTATTCAATGAATAAATTAATTCTTAAACATTAGTAAAGGGATATTAAAACAAAAAAATGCGTTATCCTAATACCTTAGTCTTGTTGAACTAATGATATTTTAAATCAACATAGATTGAAGGCTTTGAGGCCCTCAATTTGACAGTTGATTGTGATTGATGACCTCAATCACTCCCTATGAATATTTACGTTTTTCCTCCAATTATATGTCTCTAATTGCCACCAATGTTCTCCTAATAGAGATCATAATTGGGTGGTGACTTTTTCATTTCCCTTTCCCTCTTATTAAGGCTAAATTTTATTAATCTTATTTCCGATGTGGGTTTTCCACAAAGGTATTTTCTCTTTTCAACCTTTTATTTTCAAAGAAAAATTTCAAATTGAGAGTACGCAATTTATTGAAGGAGGGGAGAATGTAACACCCCGAGCTTCCACGATACGCTTCTCATTCAATAATGCAATAGCTTGCATTGTACGCAACTTCGAGTTCTAAAACACCGCGACTAATCAAAGTAGCCGTTATGAATAGTAATAACCACTTTTTAAAATTATAGAAATTTTATATTTCAAAATGGACTTCATTTTTGTATTCGTAATATCGAAATTATCCAATGTTGAATTTTTTGCAATTTTCTGAGAACTTCCAATTTTTATGAATAGTGAAAATTACTTAAAGACAACTTTTTTAGTCAAAATAATTTATAGTGATAAATTATACTATTTAGTGGTTTTAAAGTATAATTATAATATATTTTTACCATTTTATCCAAAGGTGGTCATTAGAATTAATTTAACATTGAAATTGGACATAAACAATTGCCAATCTTTTGATATAAATTGTTTCTTAAAAACACGCTATTTGTTTTAACAGCGGGAATTAATTATAAAATTAATTAATTCAACTTATATGTTTGGAATTTTGTAAAATAGACATCATTTTTGAATTCGGAATATCAATTATAGCTTAGGGTGAAATTTTGGCATTGTTCTGAAAAACTTCAATTTTTGATGAATAGTGAAACCACTAAGTGGTAGTTAAATAACTGTTTTTTCGTTTAAATGAAATATTACCACTTCTGTGATTTGATTTTCAAAAATCCGACATACATGGTTGTCATTAAGAAGTAAAATGTGGTTCAATGAGATCAAAATAATTTTTTGGTGAATAGTAACTTTTAAGTTCTTAATCGCGATTAGAGGTAATTAGTGTAGTTTAAGGTAAAAATAAATGTTTTAATAATATGAGATGAGCATGAAACTTGTCCTACTCCTATTGGATGAGTAATGGAAGACCCAGACAACCCATGGGTCAACTTGGGGACCCCATGGAGCCACTTTAGTTGGAAAATGACATTAATATATATTTATTTAATGTTGAAATTAAATTGACACAAACATGAGTTATTTTACTAAAACAGTTTTTAAGTGGGGTTACACAAGTCCAAATTTTGACTATAAATATTCATTAGAAAGATAAAAATATTTCCTACATAATAGTATTTTTTTATAATTTTTAGACATTAAATAAATTAAAATATTTATGACGTCATTATGATGCAGCGATGACCTCATTATTTAACGATTTAAATAAAATGAGAAGATAATGCAAAATCCAAGGCTTACACTTGTCCAAAGCCTATTGGATGAGGATATTTCGAAACCTTATCACCTTATCCTCGAATTATATAAGTGTGGGACCTTTATAATCCGAAAATCATTGTGAAATAATGTAACATTTCAATCTTTCCAAAAGTGCCCCTCCTCTCCACTTATAAAAGGCCCCCACCTCTCCCACCTCATTTACACTTTCAAGCCATTTGGCTCGGCCAACCTCTGCCCAAATACTCTCCCAACTTCCCTCTCTTACTCATAGAAGCCTCACTTTGGCCAGAACTCTTCTCAAGGAAGCCTTTGGATCAAATCAAAAAGAGTTACCCGATTTTGAGGTAATGTCTTCTCTAATGTTGTTTTGTTTTATTTTTCTTCTCCAACCCCCTAATCTCTTTTTATTCATTTCTTTTGTAACAACACCAGTATCCTCAATATACTAGGATGTTGTTATAAGAAGGATTCGAGCTACACTTACACACACCTACATCTAATGGTTAAAGAACATACGGTTTCTGTGGATGGAGAATTTCTGCCTCACGAAACGATGATTGTTCAACACTCATATAACACCTTCAAAGGTGGCCATTAAGATGTCACTATTTTTATATATGATATATAATATGTTTATGTTTTAAATATGCTTTTGTATTTCTCATTTATGGCATACTTTATGATTTCCATTATGGGTAAAACGCGATAATTTCATTTTAGGAAGTGCGGACTACCGCCCCCTCAAAGTGATTTGAATCGTTAAGGACATATGTGGGATGTATAAAGGATGGAGTAAATGGTATTATACACTATATTATACTGGAATTATATTATACATTTATATCATTTTTATTTCGTTCCATTAAATATGAAATAGAAATGAAAGTAGCGTTCATGCGTACGTACGGCTTACCGTCTCCATGAACGGTGCATTTCATTTCTTACCTCTAAATGTTACGTAATATTATAAATGATTGTATATACTGGATATATAAGATATATATGACATCTAAATCATGAATATAATTCTAGAGATAATGGATATTCTGCCACATAAACAACTTGTAATTATAAGAAGTTTATTGTTGACTCAAGTACCAAAGATCGACAAAACGACCGTTATTAACTTAAATAATTACATAATGGTCATAACATTGTAATAAGTGATATAAAAAGGATAATGAAAATGAAAATGGTTCATAATAAGGTAGATATTAACACTAGTTTATTATTCAGTAGGTTAAAGAATGGTTGAGTCAAGTCGGACAGAAGGTAAGGGAATTTCTTAACCCAATTTACATTCATTGGGTTAATCTCCTACTTTCAAATTATGTCATGATTTTATTATGTCCTATTTTGTATTTCTACTTTCTTTATGTGTACCTATATTGAATACACATAATAGATCTATTTTATTTTAAAAATTATATTTTTAAGGACTTCGTCTCAATCTCCTTTCATTGAGGCATATTTGGTTTTATACACAACTTTCTTTTATACGGTGTATAAACCCCTTTGACGTTTACGTTTATTCAAAAGGAATCGTTTTTATACGAAGCGTTTACTAAACGACAAAATGGAATGTTTTTGTCGTACGTATGCGGCGACAATAACTTCTCCGCCGCCGTGACCACTATTTGAGTTTCGGCTTCCTCTTCAAGCCATACCTTTTTTAATGAAAAATAAATACCATGTAATACTTTTCTTTTATTTTGGTATTGAAAATGGTTTTGAAAGCATTTTTATTATATCAATGTGTTGTACTGATATCTTGTGATTGAAATGTAGAAATTTTATGTTTCCTTTATCCATGTTTTATGTGATACGATTATGTTATGGTTTATGATATGTTTAAACCTATTCATATGAGGAATGTATTGGACTTAATAAGTGACGGGTGGAGCCCGCTATAGCTCCTCGATCCATCGGTAGGTCTCATGAGACAACTAGACGTGGAATTGGCCGAGGCCCTTTCCCAATTTGATTTATGGTTTTGGCCGAGGCCTTAATAATTTTAGACGTCTTGGCCGAGGCCTTGACAAAATGTTTCAGAATGTCTGGCATTATGCATTCCATCATTATGAAAGTGGTTAATGATATTTCATGTGATTATTCGACCAGTAGAATATCCATGTGAAGAAGTAAATGGAATTATCTCATTGTACTTTTGCCATATTATGTTGATGTTCAAGTTTAAAAGGCTTATGTTTTAGTTATACATTGCCTTAAATGTTTATGTTTATTGATGAAAGCTTCCGATATGTTGTTATCCTTACTGGGCATCTGAGCTCACCCCTTTCAATGTTTTAATATTTTCCAGGATGTGAAGAGGTATTTTTATGAATGACTTGCAGGGATAGTCAGAAGAGGATATGAGTGTGGACTATGAAGAATTTGTTATTAGTTTTTCACTTTATGATGTAATGTAAGATTTATGAATGTATCTAGTGTTTTACAAGGCTACTAAACTAATCGTTCTTTCGAGACATGATCTTTTGTGATCATGCCAATGTTACGAAGTAATGCACTGACTCTAGGTAGCCGGGGTCAGGGCGTTACAATATTACAATGGATGATAAATGTTAATACATTATAAATATTCTATGTGTAACATCATTAAAAAAATTTAAAATGATAATTATGCGCAAAATATTTATAATACATTACTGTGAAAAAAAAATTATAATAGATCATATATTATAAAAATTATTATTATAATATAACATTAATGTGTTGATGAAATTTGAGGGATGATATATTAATAAAATTCATGAAATAAATTTTTAACTACAAAGAATACTAAATTAATGAATAGAATTGCTGTTATTACATATTATATTTGTTTCATTTTCAAGATAAACTAATAAATAACAAAATTTAATTATGAAAGAATGACATCACATTTGGACATACTGTGACAATATAAGAATTTTTTTTGGAGATTTCTAAAAAATTGTTTTCTTGTGAGTAGTGTTAAATACTATTTTCTTAAATAGGATGTCTTTTGTGAAATTTTTATGATATAATCATGGTGAAGAAAATTTTGTAACCTATTTATTGACCTTATATGTAATTTATATGTAAAATAATACATAAAAATTACATTATCATTAAATTGTAAACCATTGTTTAAGATATTCGAAGGTGGTTAATTTTTTTATAAAACTATTTTACTATGTTATACCTTAATTATTTAAAAGTAATTGTAATCAATTTTTAAAAATACATTATTACAAGTTATTTTTTTTATTATTTCAATTATATTTTCCCTTTAATTTAATAATTATTTTTTTATACATAAAAATAGGTTATCATGGAAAAAAAATGAGATACCATGTTATATTGAATTATGAAGAAAATTTAAAGCAATAACAAGAGACCTAAAACATTATATAAATAAATCTATTTACATGTTAATGAGTAGAATATGGAATTATTATCCTTTTATACCCATTATATTCCACTTTTATGACCTCATCATTTTGAAAATTACATATCCATAATATAATTTGGCGTAAATATATAATAGTTTCACCCACTAAATTATAAATTGAACACTTTAACACATAATTATATTCACATCACATGAAGCTTTGTATAACCAAACCCCCACCTCAACACTTCTATGCACATCTAATATTCCATTATCTCATTAGATGATCTCCCTTTAAAGTCTAAATCCATTTTACAAAATGTGTGTTCCATCGGGTAAGGTAATCATTCCTAGTCACTCGTTTCTCAGATCTAATCATTTATTTTATCTTTCTACCCAACTAAATATACTTACATCATGATAATATAGATAAATTTCTCTCATAAATATACTATCAAATTATTTTGTTAATGGAATGATCATTTTCCATCGTCCGTTCATCTATTATAAAAATCAAAACATCTCATGTGCATATGTGTGGACATATAACACATTTAATTGACCTATTTCAATATTACTCACTTCCTCTCATGATATAATATAAAAGATTGTATAATAAATTGTCCTAATTTTTGTGACATGATGAATATTATGGAAACATGTCCAAATTTGTAGTAATATAATCTTGAAACTGAAAACAATATATAAATAAAATAGTTAACAATGAAATATTTATTTTAATAATGACTTGTAAAAAAATGAGTAATCAGATATTATATTGGGATAGTTATTTAGTAATATTATTATGAATTTTTTTGTATTATAAATTTATGAAAAAATTAAATTTCTTACACCAGATGAAAGAGTGTCTACAATCCATGTCAAGAGTTCAAGTAAGGGATTTTGCATCAAATTCCACTTTCATGAGTTACGTTATAAATTAACCATGTATGTTTTTTTGTTTGGTATATATACTACCCATGAATGGATTTTATAATTATTTTCATGATAATTATTATTATTAACCAATCCATCAATGGTCATTTATTTCATGATATTTTATATCAAATGTAAAAAATCTATATGGTCAATATTACAATCTCAATTTTTAGCAAGATTGTTTATGCCTCAATTTCCAATGGGGGAATTGAATAATCATTCTATATTAATAGATTATTTTTGATATTTTTTAAGTAGGGAATTTTTCATTCTTTAATTATATAGGGTTGAAATTTTTTTCATTGTAAAATTACATAGCATGAATGGATATTCCCATTATAATTAATTTTATTCATAATGATTATTCCTTCTAGAGAATAAATTTATTCCATAGATAATCTTATTTTCATTATTTTAGAAGGGTTTTTTTTCAATGTAATAAAAACAATTTTTATTTATTATTTTTATTAAAATCATATTCTTAATGAATTTCTACAATTATATTCCATCTATATCAATATAATTTTTGGATTTTTATATAGTGCTGGGGATTTATTTTTATTATATCATCAACATCATTATTTGGTTTGACCAATGCACCAATGATATTCACAGACATAATGAATCATATCATTCAACCATTTCTGGATCAATTTTTGGGGTTTTTTATCAATCATATATTATTATACACCCAACCAGTGTCCAACATTCCCAACATAATCAATTCATCCTTAGTACATTGAAATAGAATTTTATTTAAACAAATCATACCAAATTTAGTTTCTAGATTAATGACGTTCACTTCTGGGCCTTGTCATCTTAGAGGATAGATTGGCAGTATTCCCATAAGAAGGTTTTATCTTGGTTATCTTTAGAGAAACCCATGAATAACATCTAGAATCAATTCCTTCTTGGTTTATCAATTTATTAGTGACACTTTATCCCAAATTTATCGTATTTGGAAGATATACTTCTTTGTATGTATAGGAAATGGTTGATGTTATTATAGTCTTATGCATTCAATATTGTTTTTAATGATCTGAAAGGAAGGAATAAATTTTCACCAATCCTCACATTACCAATGCCGGATAAATCATATACACTGTGCTCTAACATATCCTCATTTAGACTCAAATAATTTCTAATGTTGGAGGATCTAGTTGTTTCATTCATTTCCAAATAGCTAAGACCACATGAGAGGAATTACCCTACTCGTCATATCAATTTAGCAATAGTGGTATATTCCATGAGATTTTGGATGCACTATCTCACATGAGAAAAATTTGTGGAATACACATACCATATGAGCCTCATGTTCATATATTCTATATGAGATATAATCCTTCGGTATAGGAGGTGGGTTGATTATTTTTAGTCTTTTAAATTATATTTGGCTTATACACCCGGAAATTGTAATGTATTTTCAAATGTATTTAGTTGAAGGATGCTGAAGGAGGTAGTACTATAGAATTTTGATGAGTGGTGGATAATGGATCTCTTTGGATACATGTCTATAATCAATCAAGCATGTGAGGGATGAGTAACTATGACCTCAACATCTGTTATACACATTATTCTGTACCAAATTAACACCCATAAATTATCTAATTCAGATCTCTGAGTTCAAAAATAAGACTTATATAGTGGGGAGACACCATTAGGATTGTCTCTTAGTACTGGAAATTCTCTTCTTCCCACGGAGGAGTATAACATCCCAGTTACTGATAGAATATGTATTTTTCATATTTATTTGTGTTTATTAATTTAATAGTATATATACCTTAAAAATAATTCTATGTCAAACAACATACATATCACACAATAATTAGCTTCTCTTAAATAATTCATTTCATGCAAGCTGTGTTATTTAGAAAAATAATATATTTTCAACTTCAATATTTTATGTTGTAGTTAAATCTGAGTCTTTTTATTAGTAAATATTATTAATTGACATTATATTACATTAAAATGAGTTTATCCATATTTTTTAAACACATATATTAAATTTTATACTCTTAAAATATGATTAAATCCAATTTGAAGAATGAAAAGATGTATATTTTTAAGGATTTTTACCACATTTCAAAGGTGAACACAATTTAAAACAAAATTTTGATACTTATATTACTTTTACATTTATTTTGGGATTTATATATATATATATATATTAAAATTTACATTACATAAATTCTTGTACATTTTTTAGAGTATTCATATTTCAATTAATAGTGAGTAATACTGAATTTTAGTTCAAAACATTTTGTTCTTACAATAAATTTATATAGTCAAATAATGATTATAATTGGCATCAAAGTATAATTAGATAAATTTTAGATCATTTAAATAAATTTATTTAAATGCAATCAATTTCACATTGAAATTTTATATAAAATTTTTGCACACTATTGAACATTTTCACTTTAAAAACTCTATGTCACAAACATTCGGAAAGATTAATTTTCAATTAATTTATCCCACTTATGTGGATGGAATTTAGGAAAAATGTATACTATATTTAGAATAATATAAAATTAAAATTTCGAATGATGTAAAATAAATTTTTTACTTAGAAAATTAGTGTACTAAATTAAAATTAATTTTAGTGATTGTGGTAATATTGTGGATATTTTTTTGGTTAAACATTAATATAAATTTTAAAAATGACTTATAAACATGTCCAAAACTCATTTACTATAAATTATTAGACCATATACAAAATTTTAATGAATTTTTATGATTAATTTAGTCACATTATTTAAGGTAGACAATTGAATAATTTTTTCCTTTTAATATTTAATATAATGGTTTTCCCCTTCCACTATGAAAAAAAGTCACCCATCCAATATCTCCACACCTCACTAGTCCCATTTTCATGTCCAAACCCATACCAAATAAGCTCCCAACATCCCTCTAATAACAATATAGTCCAAAACATGGTATAAATCTAATCAAGAACTCCTTTGGTCAAACCAGAATAAGTTACCAAAAAAGAGATAACATTGTTCAATTTTTATTAATGTTTTATTTCATAATCCACAGCTTCATTTGTAAATATTCCATGATTATTTAATATAAAAGGTACCATAAATATACATATTTTTTTTTATTTTAATGGTTTGAACTAAACATACACACAGATCCATCAATTGAGTTATAAATTTACCCTTCAAGTACGGAGAACTATCGCCTCATGTAATGATGTTGTTGGGTTTTTTGTCATGACCCGTCCTTGGGGCCCGTGCTGTGACTACCCCAATCCCACCTTCTATAGGCCAGGGGCTGAAGACTAGCACCAAAGGTGTAAATCCCAAAATAAAGGGAAGTAATATCCTTTATAAAGAAAACAAACTCAAAAGAGTACGCAAGAGATGTATGAACTAAGTAAAACTGAGTACAAAAGTAAGCGTTGAAAAGTAAATGGGCCAGTATACAAACCCCACTGAAATTACAGTACAACTGAAAGGAAAATACAACTGTAGTAGGTAAAACAGCAACACCAAGTCGTCCTTTGGAAACCCCACCTGAAGGGTGTGTACAGATAGCCTCATCAGATTCTTGGGTTCGGTCGTCCGCTCCGTGTACGTCCTGCTATGTGATCCACCTTCGGTTACCATCTAGCTCAACAACCCCCCCCCCCCCCCCCTTGATCAGTTCTATCTGTCATCTTCATCCAACAAAATGTAGTGTAGGCATTTCTCATTAAGGGGTCAGTATAAGATACTCAGTAGGGACCCCTAGAACCCCGATGTTCTCCAAGAATCCACAAAGGATAACCCACAAAGGAAATATACTAGAAAACATATCAACCCATGATACTTAGTTATATGCCCATACATATACCTAATTCATCATTTCTAGTTCCGCTCCAAATCATGAGCTGAAGTACAACCCAGTCCTCAGAGGAAAGCACCGCCCAATCCACACAGGAAAACAAGTCAATCACATCGATGATAATGATTGAAGATCAACACTCAGCTCACACAGGTATACATCATTCGGATAGCGATAGAGATGATCAGATGTAGTCACTGATTCATCTAAGTTGTCGGACCCATACAGGATACATGTCTAGCTAAGATGTCAGACCCACACAGGATACAAGTACAGAGGTGATCTACAAGGTCGGCCATACAGTGCCTCGTATGGTGCCATCCTAATGGTGGAGTGGTAGCTGTTGTTGTACACAAACTCCACCATGGGTAGATGATCCTTCCAGAAGTGACCAAAGTCAAGGACACATGCACGGAGCATGTCCTCGAGTGTCTGAATGGGCCCATCCGTCTGTCCATTCTTCTGAAGGTGAAAGGCAGTGCTTAGTAATAGCTGCATCACAAAAGCCTCCAGCAACCCCTTCCAATGCCGTGAAGAAAACCGAATGGCATGATCGGAGACAATATAATATATAACACCATGATGTCGTACGATCTCATGAATGTAGAGACATCCCAAGATCTCTATTGAGCCCTGCTCTCTGATCGGTAGGAAGTGTGCTGACTTGGTGAGTCAGTCGACAATCACCCAGATGGTGTCATGTCCTCTAGAAGTACATGGGAGCCCAGTCACAAAATCCATGGATATTTCATCCCACCTCCACTCTGGGACCTTTAAGGGTTGTACCAAGCCTGCAGGTGCCTAGTGCTCTGAATTCACTTGCTAAAATGTGAGGCACATAGAAACAAACTCTGCCACATCCTTCTTCATACCCAGCCACCAGTGCTGTAATCTGAGGTCCTGATACATCTTCGGTACTCTTGGATGTACCTCTAGAGGGGAAGTGTGGAACTCCCTCAGCACATCCTCCTGTAGTGCAACTGGTACCATGGTACGTCCCCTGAAGAGAATGACGTGATCCTAGCCTTCGTAAAATCCCTCGGGTGCCATCCCTGAGGATATCTGAGCACGTCGCGCCTCACAGTCAATGTCCCCACGCTGTGCCTCTCTGACCTACTGATGAAGTGGAGGATTGACTATGAGAGACTGTAAATAGGTCGCCCCATCTCTATCCACAAATGATATATGAAAAGCAGCTAACTACTTTGTCGCCTCTCCAAGTAGCTGAATGCCTGATCTCTTGTTGAGAGCATCAGCCAAAATGTTCCCCTTCCTATTAATATAGACAATCTCAAAGTCATAATCCAAGAGGAACTCAAGCCATCGCCATTGTCTCAGGTTTAGGTCCTTTTGTGAGAAAATGTAACTGAGACTCTAATGGTCATATTAGACTGTAAATCGCTTGCCCATGAGATAGTGTTGCCACATCTTTAGGATGAATAATACTGATGCTAACTCCAGGTCATGGGTAGTATAGTTCTGCTCATGCTGCCTCCACTGCCGAGAACCATACGCGATCACTGCTCGCTCCTACATCAGGACACACCTGAGTCCAGTCCCTGATACTTAGTAGTGACCCCGAGACCGCCAAAGGTCTCCTAGATTTAAATAACCACATTTTATAAAATGTGATGAAAATTTAATTAAGAATGAAGAGGGAAGGTCTCTATTCAATTTATGTGTTGTCAATTAAATGGGGGGGTGTTTTCCAAATAAATGAGGGATTCTTAATGTGATTAGAGGAAGTTAATTAGTGGGGCTCGTGTGGGACCCACCTCTATAACATACACACATGGGTAATTAAGTGGTTGTGGGTCCCAACCTTAACTTCCCATGGGAGGGAATAATCACCTTATAAAATAAAAATTGTTCCGAATTTTTTTTATTTATTTCTTAATGACCACAAAAAATTATATTCTCCTCCATTGAAAACGTAACTACGGTAAGGATCACGTTAATAAATTACCAGCATTGTGAGCTCATCGGTGCCCTTGTATTTTAATTCAGAGCACTAGTTAAAAAGTTAGAAAATCCTCCTCGTTCATTCACTAAACATTCTCGAGCAAAACTTCGGAAATTGATTCTGGAACACCTGACCTCGGAATCATGTGTCGTGAGAAGCCACTGACTCTCAAAATTCCAAAGTATTTAAAAATAAAATTTCCTTGAAATTTCTAGGTCTTTACATTACTACCACCTCATGGATTTCCATCCACGTATAGCTACAACATAAACTAGAGAATCAAATTAGGGTACTGAGCATGCATCTGAGCCTCCCTCTCCAATGTGCTCTATTGGATGTTCTCATTCTACCAACGAATGTGCACAAGAGGAAACGACCGCCCACGTAGGTCCAGCTCCTATCGATCCTCGATCTCCACCGAGACCTTCGCAAAAGTCACCTCGTCATCGATGTCAATCTCTTCTTGGATGATGATATGCGTCGGGTCGTGCACATATCTCCTCAGCTGAGATACATGGAAGACGTCGTGCACCTGGTGCAGCTGTGGTAGAATGGCCAGGATGTAAGTCACCTTGACTAATCTACTGAGGACCTGAAAAGGCCCGATTAAGTGTGGAGATATCTTGCCGACCTAGCCAAATCTTTACAACCCACACCAAGGTGAGACCTGTTTAAAAACGTGGCTTCCATACTTGTACTCCAGTGGTCTCCGCCTCCTATCAGTATAGGACTTATGTCTTCACTGTGCCATCCTCATCCACTCTTGGATGATCTTAACCTTCTCCGTCATAGCCTGAACCATCTTTGGTCCTACAAGTGCTGACTCCCCGGGGTCAGTCTAGCATAGAGGTGATCTGCATGGTTGGTTTTACGGTGCCTTGTATGGTGCCATCCCGATGGTGTAGTGGTAGCTGTTGTTGTAGGAAAACTCCACCAAGGGTAGGTGATCTGCCCAGCTACGAACAAAGTCAAGGACACCTTCATGGAGCATCCCCTTGAGTGTCTGAATGGTGCTCTCCATCTGGCCATCCGTCTGAGGGTGAAAGGAATTTCTCAGGCGTAGTTGCATCCCAAAAGCCTCCAGCAACCCCTTCCAAATCGGGAAAGTAAAGATAGTGTCTCGATCGGAGAAGATACAAGATGGCACACCATGAATACATACAATCTATTGAACGTATAGGCATCCCATACTCTCTTATGAGCCCTTCTCTCTGATCGGTAGGATGTGGGCTGACTTGGTGAGTCAGTTAACGATCACCCAGATGGTGTCGTGTCCTCTAGAACTACGTGGGATCCCCGTCATGAAATCCATGGATATCATGTCCCACTTCCACTGAGGTACTCTATGGGATGTACCAAGCCTGTAGGAACCTAGTTCTCTGCTTTTATTTGCTGACAAGTGAGGCCCCGAGAAACGAACTCTGCCACAACCTTCTTCACACCCAGCCACCAGTGCTATCATCTGAGGTCCTGATACATCTTTGCAACTCCTGGATGTACCTCTAGAGGGGAAGTGTGTAACTCCCTCAAGACCTCCTCCTGCGGTGCAACTAGTACCATGGTACGTCCCCTGAAGAGAATGACGTGCTCCTCGCCTCCGTAAAATCCATCTGGAGCTAGCCTTGAGGATATCTGAGCACGTTGTACCTCACAGTAAACGTCCCCACACGTTGCCTCTCTAAACCACTGAATAAGTAAAGGAGTGAATATGAGGGACTATAGATAGGCTTCCCCGTCTCTATCCATGAATGATATCTACAAAGTGGCTAACTGCTCCATCGCCTCTCTAAGTAGATGAATGCATGATCTCTTGCTGAGAGCATCAGCCACAACGTTCCCCTTCACAAGAGTATAGAAAATTGAAAAGTCATAATCCTAGAGGAACTCAAGCCATCGCCGTTGTCTCAGGTTCAGGTCCTTCTATGAGAAAATGTACCTGAGACTCTGGTGGTCAGAGTAGACTATAAAGCGTTCTCCCATGAGATAGTGTCCCCACATCTTCGGGGCGAAGACTACTGCTGCTAACTCCAGGTCATGGGTAGCATAGTTCTACTCGAGCTGCCTCAACTTCCGTGAACCATAAGTGACCACTACTCTCTCCTGTATCAGGACACACCCGAGTCCTATCCATGATGCGTCGTAGTAAACTACATACCCTACACCCTCCTCCGGTGGCCTCAATATAGGCACATTGGTCAATCTATGCCTCATCTTTTGAAAGCTTTGCTAACATCTGTCTGACCACATGATGGGTTTCCTATTCTTTGTCAATGCTATAGGTGGTGCTGCAACTCTGGAGAAGTATGACACAAATCTCCGATAGTACCCAGCCAGACCTAGGAAAATCTGATCCTCTGTCATGATCTTTTTTGGCTCCCAAGCGAGTACCACCTCGACCTTCACGGGATCCACTGCAACTCCAAGCTCTAAGATGACGTGACCCAAGATGTGAACCTCTCCAAGCCAGAAATTGCACTTCGAGTGCTTACCATAATGCTGGTTCTATCGGAGTGTATCCAGTACCAACCGTAAGTGGTAGGCATGCTCCTACTTGGGGTCGAGTAAATCAGTATGTCGTCAATGAAGACTATGAAAAATTGATCGAGGTAGGGCTAGAAGATCCTATTCATGAGACTCATGAACACTGCGGGAGCATTTTTCACACCGAAGGGCATGAACAAGAACACATAGTGGCCATACCGACACCTGAAGGCCGTCTTCTTCACTTCATCATCCCGAACATGGAGCTGATAATAGCATTACCTGAGTTCTATCTTCGAGAACCAACGTGCTCCCTTGAGCTGATCAAAGAGGTCGTCAATCCTCGGAAGAAGATACTTGTTCTTCATGGTCACCTAGTTCAGGCGACAATAGTCGACACATAGTGGAAAGATCCCATCCCCCTTTTTGGTGAATCGAATCGGAGAAGCCCAGGGTGAAATAATGGGTCGAATGAAACCTTTCCCCTATAAGCCTTCCAGTTGTACCTGCAGCTCACGAAACATGGCGGGAGCCATCCAATATACTAGAGCAGATATCGGTGATGTCCTGGGGTATAGGTCTGTGTAGAAATATACCTCCCTTGGAGTGGGTAATCCTGGAACATCATCAAGGAAAACGTCTGCATACTGATCCACCACAATAGGGAAACCCGGACATCGCACATCAACTGCTCCGAGGATGATACTATCCAACTGATGTGTGATTGGCTTCCCTCTCCTCTATGTAAGTCCATCATGTTCTTTGAAGGTTCCCTTCTCACCGGTGAAAGTGAACTTGGTCCCATCCGTGCGGACAAACCACACCTTGTGCCTAATACAGTCGATCTGATCATGGACTGTAGATAACTAGACCACACCCAAGAAGACGTCGTCAGACCACGACGCCACTACAAGAAGATCACAGCCGAAGCTCTTGCCTCCTATAGTATGCTCAGACTACTGGCACCAGTGTGTAATCATCGAGTCGTCTCTTGTATGAGTCTTTAGCTATAAGGATCGAGCCAACAGATCTGACAGAATCTCCGAGCTCTGAACAAGGGCAGCGACAATAAAAGAATGACTCGCACTTGTGTCTATATGAACTGCAGCAATGGTGGAGTAGACACAAATAGTGCATCAAATCATCTCAGGTGCTTTGTGGTTGTAAGTCTCGGCTACCTGGAGGTAAGCCTACCTCTGCCCTCCAGCTCCCTGTGGTCGGGGTGTACTCCTAGGGGTGTTGGTGGTAGAGCCTCGAAGCGTCGTCCACCACCCGCTACTCGGCTGGCTCCTCTGCCTCATCCTCCAGCACCCTGCGGACCACCACGGTCAAACCACTACCTCTACCTGGGAGGTCCCACCACTGTCTAACACTCCTATGCATGGTGGGTCGGGCAGTCATGAACCATGTGGCCCTCCCCGCTGCCTGCATAGCACTGTCTGCTCCTCGTAAGGCTGAATCTGGGCCGTGTACCCTGTAGAGACAAACCTGTATCCTGAGGTCACCCACCTAATGGCCTGGTCCTCTTGGATCCCTAAAATATCTGTTGACTTCCAGCCGTAGAATACTCCACTCCATGCCATCCTGTGGTGGGACTTGCTGCTGATGGCTACTCGGTGAGAAATCTCCCCACTAACATGGCTCGCTCCAGCACCCCCGCCTGCATAGGGCTACTGAGGGGAATTGTCGAAGCTCTAATCTCATGCCTCATTCCCTGATCAAAGGTTTGGGCTCGGAATAATGGGTCTCGTACCATGTCTGTGGTGTAGCGCAAGAGGTCGGTAAATCTCCCTGAGTACTGGGCTACTGAAATTTTTCCCTACCGCAGCTATAGTAACTCCAAGATACGCACCGCACAGAGGGTGGCTAGAACAAACTCTGAGTGGAAGAGGTTCTCAAAGTCCATACAAAGTAGTGATGCCTCATTGTGAATTTGGAGAATCAGGATCAACCATCAACATGCTGCTGCATGTTGGGGACTCGTGGTAAGGATCACCACAAGATCTGCTGGTGTCCCCACTAGTTTGAAGACTCTGACTATGGCCTCCATCCAATCCTCGACTGCCTGAGGATCCGTATCTCCATAGAACTTGGGCAACCTATGACTCTGAAACTCATGCAACATGCTCAGGCGACATGAACTCTTCGCCGCTAGGGAGAGTATCATCAGTGGATCAACTGGTAGAGGTATCACTGGTGCATCCACTGTAATGGGGCCCTACACCGAGGCCTCTTTGCTTAGTAGGCTCCCATCCTGCACGTAACTGAGAACCATAGATGGCTGTCATAGTGGGGCCATCCTGAAAAGTAACAGGTGTGACATAGTTAAAATGTATACCTGCTGAGTTGACACAAAGTAATCATAATGAAACCTTTTGAAAGGAATCACACATGCATTCAGTGTTTTCATGCACTGAGTCGGAAATCAAAAGTCAGGGTCCTAGTGTATGGATACGTATCTGCCACACCAAAATTGGACTCCCTGGACTGAAAACAACACTCAATAATCTTAACAATATTGCTTCATAGAAATGAATGGTCAGATGCCTGTGGTCTACGGTAGAACCTCCCTCTAATACCAATTTGTCATGACCCGTCCTCGTGGCATGTACGTTGACTACTCCAAACCCGCCTTCTATAGGCTAGGGGCTGGTGACTAGCACCAAAGGTGTAAATCCCAAAAGAAAGGGAAGGTATTGCCTTTATAAAGTATAAAAACTCAACAAAGTATGCAAGAAAATTAAGCACTAAGTAAAACTGAGTACAAAAGATAGTGCTGAAAAGTTAATGGGCCAGTATACGAACCCAAATGAAATTACAGTACAACTAAAAGTAAAATACAACAGTAGTAAGTAAAATAGAAACACTGAGTCATCCTCCAGAAACCCCACCTGAAGGGTGGGTATAGATAACCTTCTCATCTCCTCATGTCCAGTCGTCCGCTCCGTGTACGTCCCACCAAGTGGTCCACCTCCGAGTACTGTCCAGCTCCAAAAGCCTCCACCTCAATTAGTGTTTTTTGTCGTCTGCATCAAACACAACGTACTGCCGGCATATCCCCTGCATGGTTGAGTATAAGATACTTAGTAGGGACCCCAGGACCCCCGAAGGTCTCCCAGAATTAAATCACCACATTTTATAAAATGTGGTGATTTAGTTCTCCGAGACCTTCGGGGGTCTCGCGGTCCCTACTGAGTATCATATACTCACCCTTGCATGGGTTATGCCCCCACTACGTTGTGTTGGATCCAGTATATGGACATCACTAATCTAGGTGGAGGCTTGTGGAGATGGACAATACCTGGAGGTGGACAACTTGGTAGGACGTACACGAAGCGGACAGCCAGAGATGAGGGGCTGAGGAGGCTATCTGTACCCACCTTTCAGGTGGGGTTTACAGAGGATGACTTGGTGTTGCTGTTTTACTTACAGCAGTTGTATTTTTCTTATCATTTGTACTGTACTTTCAGTTGGTTTTTCATACTGTCCCATTTACATTTCAACAATTACTTTTGTAGTCAATTTTACTTATTGGGTTTTCCTTTACAACCACTCTTTGTTTGAAATGATGAGGGTAAAAAAATTATATTAAATAATTTTTTATATATATAATATTTTTCATTTTTCATTTATTTTATAATTTTTATGTACTCTACCCATCATGTATTCCATTTTTTGTTAACATAGTAACATCGTTAGTGGACGTGTGGACTACAGCCTCCTCGAAGCGATGTATTTGTATACAAAATAATAGAAAAATTATGTATAGTTTTTATTAAATATAATTTACATACTTGAAATTTCTATTACTTTAATGACATAAATAACCTTTTTTTAAATATAAAATATTTTTTCCTTTAATACCCATTCACACACTAGATATGTGACAATGTCATACGTGGACATGTGGACTATAGCCTCTTCGACGTGATGTGGTTCTTTTTACATTCCAAGATTTATATATATATATATGATTGTGTAATATGTTATTTATGATATAAATTTCAATTTTTACAGATAAATTGTACTTATATTTTTCTATATTGATCATTGATAAATGGAAATTCTAGTCATGCATATGTGTGGCATACCATCTCCAAGATTATAACATTGGTTCATTTTTTATGAACATATTTCATGAATGGTTTTTAAAATATAATTTATATAAATTTTATAGTTATTTCACTATTAATATTCGGTATATGTTAATTTAATGATCCCTATGATCATTGTTGACCTATAATTTTTTTGAAAAATAAATTGAATACAGTCCAATCACCCAATGTAAACATAATTATTTAAGTAGATGTTTACAAAAATTTAACATGTGAAATAAAAGTAATTAAAAACCAAAAAAGGGATCCAAATAAAGTATATATTTATATATTTTTAATATTCAGGATGATAGAGATAGACGTGGCATGTCAGACTCATGTTAAGGGATTTCATCTCAATCTCATGTCATTGTGTCATATCTTGATGATATGCACCTTAATTCTTCTACAAAGTGTATATATAGTCCTTTTCACATTCCATACTCTTATTTGGGTCACAAAATTACGTTGATACTTGTATGTTACTATTTTATTTTAATTATTCCATTACTCTCATTGACTCGGGTTCTTTGAATTCAATCTTCTCTGATATATTTTTAATTAAATCGAGAATATCACCATATGAAAGCATGATAAAAGTTTTTGAAGAAAATATTGGTGGAAAAAATATATAGAAAAATATTTATTTGAGTCGTCAAATTTTAATTAGTGGGATTTTATTTCTTATAAATCTTGTCAAAATTCCTAGAGTAGAGTTATATATCATTTTGGGTATGGATTGGCGTTCAGTTTTTCATGATATAAATAGATTAAAAATCCTAGAAAGTGATATTTAATGATTTCAAAACATTTATAACATACCAAGATGCTGATAAATTGATGAAATAGGGAATTAAAAGTTATCTCGATCATATTGTTGGAAAGTGATCAGTAGTAATAATTAGTGAAATCTTAGTAGTTAATGAATTTATAAATTTTTTCTAATGATTTGGTTTCTGTTATTCATGACCTATAGATTGAATTTTAATATTTATTTAATGTTAGGTCTAAGATAAATTTTAAATCGCCTTATATAGAAGTGGTGAAATTTAATAACCAGTTATAGGAATTACATGATGAAGGATTCATTTGACAGAGCACCTCACCATAGCATGATCCCATTTATTTTTTGAAAAATAATGATAGTTACATGATACATTGCACTGGTTATAGAGCCATGATTGACATCAATGTCAAGAACAATCATCCCTTTCCTCATCTTGATGTTTCTTTTGATCATATTCAAGGAGATCAATGTTTTTATATGATTTATCGGGGGTTTGGGTACAATCATCTGAAGGTGAAGGATGATCATAAACTGAAGATGGCATTTCAAACATGATATTTCCATTTTGAATTTTTAGTTCTGATCATTGGGTTATCAAATTCACTGTCTATATTTATGAATCTTATGAATATATTTTTCACAATTTTTTATTAGTTTGTGGTTGTGTTATAGAAAATATTTGGTGTATTCTAAAAACATTGATGAATTTGAAACACAATTATGGATTACTCTTCAATACTAGAGATAAAAGATACTATATGGAATTATTTAAAATATTTAATCTTTGTAGAAATATATTTTATTGTCTCGGAATATTTTTTTGAATGATTCCATAACTTTTGACCCTACTGAAAAATAGATATTGAAGAGTTACCAAGACCAACCAATGTCATTGAAATTAATATTTTCACTTTATTGAATAGTTAATAAGGAAGTTTAATTGGAAAAGTTTCTCAGTTATCCAGACCAAAAACTATATTTATACGAAAGGGAGTCTAGATTATTTGGACAGTATAATTAAATTTTTGTTTTGAGGAAATACAATTATGATTGTTCTGTACTATAGTTTTGGACATGCCTTCCACAAAAGGGTAATTCCTCATCAACATTGATTCTTCATTCAAATAAATTGGTTTTTCCAATTGGATAATGAAATTGATATTTCTTAGGCTTCACATAAGTTAAAAGTTCAATAGTTATATTTTCCAACATATGATTTTGATTTACTTTTTGATTCATTTTCTTTAAAAAAACTGAGGTGTCATTTTTATGTACTCTAATGTGAAATATATAATAATCACAAAAGCATGATTTAAATATTAATTTTGAAACAGTTGATCATGAGATTTGAAAGATGGTTAGAAATGATAAATGGTTACAATTTCCCAATTCAATATCATTCTATAAAAGAAAATAATGTGGTTGATTCTTTGAGTTAGAAAAGTAATGCTACATTATCTATGATACAATTGGAATATTCCCATTTAGTTAATGATTTTATGAATTTTGGTCGAGAATTTGTGGATGTTGGGTAATTCGTTATTTTCTTTTAGGATTTAGTGTAGACGAATTTTCCATAGAAATATAGAATGATCATAATGTGTATCAATATTTGATAGAAAATTTAGAGTCTATTATGTATGGTATGTCTCATGATTTGAATAATGATGAAGAAGGAGTTTTATGATTTTGAATATGATTATGTGTCCCTTCGGATTAAAATATAGAGATAGAAAGACTAAATTAAGATAATGGTTCTCCATTATCATTTCATATGGGTAGCAATAGGATGTACAGAGACCATGGGGAGTTTTAATAGTGAGATGTAAAGAAAATAGATAATGATTAATTTACCATGAATTGTTTTAATTTCAAATGGTTAAAGTAGAGCAATGGTTACAAAATAGGATTATGCAACTATTATCAGTTCTATAGTTTCAGTGGGAAAATATATTAATTTATTTGGTTGTAGGATTGAAAAATATTTTTCAAGGTAATAATATTATTTGGGTTATTGTTGATTGATTAATTAAATCTACACATTTTGTTCCCATTCATGATAGAAGGTTTCTAAATTAGATTTTTGGACTGTATTAATTTTTTATGTTACTGGGAGTGACTCTCTTTATTATATTAGGATATGATCCTATGTTCTCATCCAATTTTTAGAATTTACATAATCTATTTTTGTGTACTAAATTAATTTTTAAGAAAACTTTTCTTCTTTAATCTAATGTATACTATGATCAGATGATTTATAACTTAGAAGATATTATCCTTTCTTTCTCAATAAATTACTAGGGAATTAGGGATCAACATCTTCCACTGGATTATTTTTCATATAATAACAGTTTTTATTCAAATATACAAATGGAACCTTAATGATATTTTATTGGAAGTAGAGTCAGAAAACTACATTTTCAAATTATATAGGATAAATGATATTGATGGGACTTGACTGGGTATAGTAAATGACATAAAAATTTTATTTGATTCAGAGATACATGAGAATAGAAACTAGCAGATTGAATACAAATGTAAATAACTACATAAAATATCATCCTTTTGAGGCAGGTGATAATGTATTTCTCATCATTTCACCATAGAAAATTATTATTTATTTTGGTAAGAAGTGGAAGGAGATTCTATGTTTCATCAGACAATATAAAATGATGAATATATTTTTATTAGTTTCCTACTGAGTGGACCATACCTCTAATTTTATCCCAGGAACACAACATATGTCATGTCACATTGTTAATAAATTGTTTACCAGAATCATCTCTAGTATTGAGCCCTAATATAGTACTGCTAGAAGATAATATTTCTTATGAGGGAGAAACAAATCAGGTTTATAAATATAGGGAAAAAGTGTTGATGAATAATTTAATTAATTAGGATATGTTTATATTTAAATATCATATGGTTGAAATGGTATTATAACAATCTAGAAATTCTATTTGAAAAAAATCCCCCACTTATTTGAAAACAGAATAAAATTTCGAGGACACAATTTCCAAAAATGGGAAAGGATTTAACATCAATGTAATGATTGAATATTTAAATTTCATATTTATTAAGATTTATTAATTTTATATTAATTTTATATTATTTTATATTCTCTATCCTATATCAAACCCAACATCCGATAATGAGTTTTTAATAAATCCTACCTTGAATGGAACTATGTGTTGTACAAAAAATACTATATTGTTAATATTATTAATTTATATGGTAGTTATCTCATAGAAGATGAACTGATGAGATTTAATATAACAAATTATATTATTATAACACATTTTAAATAAAATTTTTACATTCATTCAAAAAAATTTATAGGCTTATAAAAATAATAAATACAATTTTAAACGTAAATAGATGTAAATTTTTAAAGAGTATTTTTTGAGACATTAAATTTCAAAAACAATTTAAATATAACTTTTGAAATTAGAATATAGAAATTTACTTTGGGTTAATTATTGGTATTTTTTGAGATATTTATTTTTTTCAGAAATGGAGAATAATAATGAATTTTTTTTCAAAACTGTATTTTTTCACTAATTACTAATATCGATAAATTATGTTATTAATTGGCTTAAAAGTAAAATTAAATCAATTTAATATCATTTAAACCAATTTAGATCATTGTGGAAAAATTATATTTAAAAATTATATTAAAAAATAGGACACTTTTGACCATTTTCCATTTAAGAACATGATATCACATCCCATCTGTATGATTAATTTTAAATAAATTTATACCACATATATGATTAAAATTTATAAAAATTGCTTCTATATTTAGAATCAGTGTAATTTATAATTTATAATTATATAAAATTATATTTTAACCTAATAAAGTGATTTGATGAAAATTAATTACAACTATTTATGTAATAATGGTGTTGATTAGTTGTTAAATTTTAACCATAATATTCTAAATAACCTGTATACTTGTCCAAATCCCATTTTATGTAAATTAATATATCAAATAACATATTGGATCGAACTAGGGCTGTTATTGGAGTCACATTATTCAACGGAGGTTTCTCAATAGTGTTTAGCTTTTTATATTTACATGATTGCTACTCTCCATGCACTATAAAAATGAATTGACCCATTCTATTTATTCGCATCATTAAATACCATTTGGTTTTAAAAAACCGAAATAGAATTCTTGAATACCTCTACTCTACCTATATTCCTCACATTGGTTATAAATCAAACCCATAAGTCATTTGGTTCAAACCAAAAGGAGTTTCCCAAAAAAGAGGTAACATTTTTCAATGTGGATTTCTATTTTATTTCTTCCTCCAACACATGAATTCTTACTCTTCCATATTACATAATAATATCAATATCAAATATATAATGATTTATTTCTATGTTGATGTTTTGAACTACACCTACAATCAATTCTATCAAATGGGTAATGAAAATACCTTTCGTTTATGGAGAACTACCGCCTAACGTAAAGATATCATATGTTTTTCATTTACCACCTCAAATAGTTGTGAATAATGATAGATATATAATTATAATATGATATATATATATATATGATATTTATTATGTTTTAATACTTAACTAATTGTTATATATAAATACCTTTATGATTTCAATTTTTGAAAACATGATAACATCATTCATGGACATGTGGGATACCTTTTCCTCAAATCGATGTGATATGTTCAAACATTATATTTAATATATTAAGGATAAGATTAATTAAATATTTTTTACATTATGAACATAAATATGATATTAATAACATAATTAAATTTTCTTAAATATAATATAATTTTCTTTATTAGCCGTTAACACACTTGAAAAGTTCTAAAATCATTTGTGGATGTTTGGACTTACACCTCCTCAACATGATCAAATTCCTTTTCAGTCAAAGGAATCATATATATAATTAAATATTATTCAATAAAATATTATTTATAATATAATGGTCATTCTATAAGGATATTTGATACCTTATTTCCATAAATATCATTCAAAAATGGGAATGTTACTCATGTTTACATAGGACCTTCCATCTCCCTTATTTTAACGGTAGTTCATTTTTTATAAAATTATTTCATGATTGGTTTTTTAAATTTAATTTATGTATAAATTTTTAATTAAGTTTGTATTATTATTCAAGAGATGTTTAAAAATTAACCCCATTTACCATAGGTTACCTACGAAATTTGTTTTTGAAAGAGAAACTAAATATGGTCATTACACCCGATGTAATCATCCTTTTTTAGTAATTGCTTGTAAAAAAGTAATAGTTTAAATAAAATTAATGACAAAAGTTGAAAAACATTATCATGATATGAGGTAATTAATATAAATTTTTTATTCAAGAATATATAAAAACACGTGCAATTCAGACTCAATGTAAAGGATTTATCCTCTATCTCCTTTAATTGGGGCAATTTTTTGATGATATACACATATATTATTTTATTAAGTGTATATAAATCCAGTTTGAAATTAAATATACAAAATTTATCGTTTATAATTTTATTAAAATTTTATGTAAATTTTATTCATTCAAACAGATTATGATATTAATTTTCAATGTAGTATGGGATGCTTTAAATGTTTACTGATTTAATCCATTACACTATTTCAATATTATTGATATTATTTTACATAAATAATTATATTAATATAAATAATATTATAATGGAAAATTTATTTCTATTTTGGTTTTTTATTCCACTAAAAAACTTCTTGTTTTAAAAAAAAATATGACACCCCCTTTCATTTATTCAAGTTCATTTTTATTGAAAATGGGTTTTAAAAATGGATTTCTTATTTCAGTATATTGATATTTATTATTGTTATTGAAAATAAAATATAATTTTATAATTTTAGAAAATTTTAATCTTTAATGGTTAAGGATTATATAATTATACTTGTAAATTTAACATGTTGTTCTATGATAAACCAATGATGGGTTGTTCCAAGATAAACCAATGACATTTGGGTCAACGATATCCCTCTACTGCATTGGGTATGGAAGTCAGTCATATTAATATTCAATTTATAAGAGAGAAATATATGGATGTCAACCTCATGGTTATTCCATTTTTAAGAGTGACAAGTATAATGATATCCCAAGATAACATTATGTATTTTATATGATTTTTATTGGTTTTTTGGAAATATGGTGATTAGAAAAAGGTATTAATTGAGATTATAATAAAAGGAATGTATTTACTTATTATTAAGTGTTAACGGAATTACTTTTTTTACAGTTTTAATGGGTTTTAATGTTTATCAGTGGGTGAATTATTTTCTTCTTTTATAACCCTTATTATGATTTTTATGGTCATCCCATGTCTTTTTATGTTTTTCTTATCAACTAATGATATGTATTGTATTTGATGAAGTGATATTGAAATACATGTTGATTTTTTATAAATGAGATCGTTATTTATTTTAAAAATATTCATATGGTGAAAAAATAGATATTAATCAAAAGTGTGAAATTTTTATTTTATATCTTTTTTAAGTATGAGTTATGAAAAAAATCAATACAAATCTAAACAATAAAAGATACTAAATAGAAAATAAGGTAAAATTTGTCACTTAACTCGTGATTATTTAATATTTCAATGTCCGTTTATTATATCAAGTGTAGGTTCCTATGGATTTACCTGAGGAGATGTTGAGGGTGTTTCGTAATTCATGATAGGTGGAAAATCCTTGTTTGGAAAATATGTATCATGATCTCCATAGATATTACATTTTTTAGGAATGAATAAAGATGTGGCAGGATTCATGGATAGATGATTAACATTCCATTAGGTTAATTTTGAGCATTAGGGGCTAGCTAGGATTTAACAGCCTTTTTCCATTCCTAAGTGAAAGTGGGATGACGTCAATATGGATTTTGTGACATGATTTACAAGACAAAAATATAATGATGACATTGTATGGGTAATTTTTGATCAACTGATGAATGAATCTTACCTATTTCCTATTAGAAGGACCTTCGTCGTTGATGATTTGTGAAGTCTTTATTTTAATGTGGTAGTCCATTTGCATGATTTTTTAGGGGTATATTTCATGATAGTGTTTTTAGTGGGGTATTTAAAAGGATATTGGATCATAAGTCCATCTGATTACAACCTATCATCATCATACTGATTGTTAATATGAGCATACATTTAGATTTTTGAGGATATGTTAGGATTATGTGTCTAGGATTTTTGTGGTATAAAGGAGAAACATATGGTAGTCATAGAGTTTTATATAATAATTATCTTCCATGTATATATCATAATTACACCCTTATGGATTTCTATGTATGGATATATCATTCACTGCTTTTTTCAATGGAAGTAAGTGAGTTACTTCTTGTTGGATTAAGACTTGTTCAAGAGAAATATAAGAATGTTAAGTTGAGGAGACAATTTTTGGTGATGACATAGAGTAGGAAAAAAGAATACAATGACCATCAATTACTTCCTATAGATTTCGTGGTTTTTCATCATGTTTTCCTTTGGTTGTCAAAAATATTGGGGATATAACATTTCAAGAAATAAGAAAAAATAGTGACTGGGTCTTCATGCTATTTGAGATAGTGTCATGGTTTTGTACATTGTCACCTCATATAGCTCTTCCAAACCACTAGACATACATGAATTATGTATTTCATGTGAAACAACTTTAGAAATTGCATATTAACCAATCCCTTGTAACATATGTGGAATACATCAAGAAATTTAATGATGTGTCCATGGATGATTATCTAATATAGTATATGAATCCACATTGATAGTCTTTTCATGGGAAAATTACATAATTTACTGGGATGTATGATTGTTTTAATTAATAATTTATATGAATAAATTCTCCAAGTGTTACTATAGGTTCCTGGTATGTTGAGAATCCATAAAGGGGTGTCTAAGTTGTTTTATAGAGAAAGGAGCTAAAATTACAACTATAAAACATTTACACAACCTGTTATTGGATGAAATTGCATGTAATGTCCATTATAAATTTAATATTTTTAGTATAGGTGAATTTTTTTGTAATATAATGTTAAAAAGAGTTACACAATGTGTAAATATATTAAAAAACATGTAATTCCACAACATACTATTTGAATTTTTACAGTGCGGTTGATTTTTCCATTCATCATGCCAGTGTATTCTCTTATTGAACCTTGGGGATCCTACAAGCAATTTTTGTGTGACAAAATACCTTCTAAACATTCTAAAAATGTTTTCAATCACAGGTTTGGGGTTTGGTATAGCTTATACCTTCTATCCATTAGTTTTCCTGTTTTTTAGTTTAAAGTCATGACAGTGTGATGTGATGTTTTTTATATTGATTAGTTTTAATGTGATATCCTCTTAATGATCATATAGACTATCTTACACATGTGTTTTTCCATTGGAATCAATTTTTTATTCACTGGTTAGTGGTACTGTTAAAAATACTAATACTATTGTTTGAAAAAATTCCTTGTGTAGGAAATATTGGGGATGTGCCAATGTAACCTGCATTTTAATTAATTAAATAAATAATTTGTACACTCTTTGAAATTAGTTATCTCAAATTGGTCATTGACCTGGCTCATAGATACTTGTTGGGTGAGAAACTATTAAACATAATTAAATTTTACAATGGCCTAAATTTTTTTAGCATGATAGGAGACCGTAGGATATTACATGATATAGAATCCAAAACATATAGATTGCTTCTTATCAGTTTGGTAGTTGATCAATTGAGATAAAAAATAAAAGAGGTAACTGAATGAAAAATGGTAATTCACATAAATATCCCATGAGTCCTATTATTGTATATTTTCATCTCCATTTTAGTACTTCATGTTTTGGTTTCACTAATGAAATTATTATATTTTGAGCATGGTTGTGGAACATGAACATTTATATATTATAATTCTTTTATTGAGTGGTATCACCCCGGTACCATATTGTACTACTTATATAGCTTTAACCTAAATGTTTTAATTATTATGTTAAGTGAGATAATCCTAGCCCCATCCTGTAATTCTTAAAAGGATTTAACTAAGATGAAATAATGATTATATGGATTTGACTATGATTTTTGATATTATGCCATGTCTATAGTTCTCGTAGGAATGGTTGTGAGACATTCTCTAAGATATCATAGCCTGATTCCAAGCTGGTTATTTCACTCTAGTTATAGGGGTTTGTTTGGAATGCTTGTGAGACATTCTCATATATATTTTGACTGGGCTCTAAAACATATTTCTAACGTATTTTATTAATTGTTGAATTTATTAATAAACATTTACATCGCTTTATTGCATAAAATTCCTGTCTGAATGATTTTTTTATTCAAGGTGTTGTCAACATAGTAAGTTATACTCACACCTTATTTTGTATTTAATTTTTCATTCATGTAGATTGTGTGGATGTAAGATTGGAAATGGGAAAAAGACCTTATTATTGATTGTCTTCTCTATATAGGATCATGTTTTGAGATTGGACCAATGTGTGGTTTGGGACCAAAAACTGACGAGTCATTATTTATGTCGTCCATTATTTTACATTTATTTTTTCTAGCATGTAATTTAGTTACATTAAATAATATGATTATATTATTATTTTAGTATTCATTGGGTTTTCCAATTGGATTTTATTGTTGGTTTCTACTTTATTATACTCTTTCAATAATTTCAACACGTTCATATTTTGTTTTTATTGTTTAATATCTTCCACTATGTTGTATGATCTAATTCAATGGTTATAGTATCCTCATTATATATATCAATCTCTAACTTCATGTCAGTAGCCACAGGCACATGAAGATGCCTTATTGAAGTCTCATAAAAAAACTTTTCTAGCCACATGAGAAATTTTTAGATCAGGGGATGTTACAGGGTATTTGTACTAATCATAAAATCATAATGTAAATATTCAAATAAAAATATTGCATATGAACTAAAGGATATGGTATGAGTTGATTATGGATTATGATTACTCAATACATTACCACCCTGGGAATGTGAGCATGGTGGATGATTCTTTTCATTGAATGGACAATGATACCTTGATCTTAAATAGGATTGAATGTGAACTAATTCTTATGAATTTACAAAAGATATAACTTCAAATAACAAAGTAATGGGATATATGTTTTCATTTTTTAAATTAATCATCATGTATTCATATATTTTAATACTAAAATGGTTAATGTATGTAGATTTGGAAAATATATTAAGAACTGTACTAAAGATAAACCATGACCAGGATGGACAGATGAAATTCTGGAATTATGTGTTTTTCTCTATAGTACAATAATTTTAGAAATAGTCACTGGATAAAGAATATAGATGGAAATATATATCCATAATTGATGTATAATAATGTTTAGTGATCTCAATGGTAATTTCCAATAGGAAACAATTAATAGGGATATTGAGGAGAGTGTATATCAATGATTGGTTGGCTAGTAAGATAGGCTAAATATAAAATTTCGATGGAAGTGATGACAAAATTTTCCATAAAAATATGGATATAAGAAAAAATATCCCCATGTATTTTATAGTCGGACACCCCAAAACATATAAAAGACATAACAACATTTGAAATTTAGTGAATCATCTTATGATGTTAGCACATTTAGTTTAGATCACAGAATATTTATAATTTGACCAACTTTCCAAGATATACCTCAATGAAGTTGAAATATAATGTAAAGTGAACCTATGAATTGAATATTTTTGATAAATTAGTCATTCCAAAAAAAATTAGTGAATTATTAAATAGTATCTGAATATGATTTCAAACAATATAACTTCATATCCTATTCAAGATTATTATAAATATAAGGGGACCATTAAACCCCAAACTGATATCTTATAAACTTTAACTATAAAATTTAGATTATATTAGGGTTAAAACCGTTATGTAATCAATATTTATAACATAAATGGGTTTAACTTGAGTGTTAAGATGTCTCTATATAAATATCTATATGAAAGTATGTTCAGAACTCCATCTTGTTGTGTTGAATTTAGAGAACGTTAATTATTAGGATATATTCTAGCTAATGAAAATTATTGAATGTTAGATCAATTTAGTATCACATTAAGTTATCCAAGATTAGATAGACTAATTATTTCGGGGAGATATGAGGTTCATGATAGTGAACATGAATTCATAAAATAATTCAATATAGGAAATTTTTGAGATTTATAAAGAATGGGAAATATGAGATGTTGATAAATCAGTTATTTTTAGACTCATCATCATTTTGAGGTGGTATTTTATCACAGATAAATTCCAATGAAAATCATCTAAGATTAATGATATACTATATGTGTCATTATTAAGGAATTATATACTACATAATTAATATATTTTGATCTCAGGGTTTTTATAGTAAGGGAATGATATTTCTAATGAAGAATATTTTTAGAGAATTTGATCGATGAGATATGTTGTTGTGTGACCTAACTGTTCACTGGATCAATTTATTTTTGTTCAAATAAAATAAATATGATATATATTAATAGGAACCCAAAAAATAATAAGGAATACATATCATTGTTTTTCTCCTTCTATACAATAAAATTCTGAGTTAGATTTTTTAAGAGGTTGAATGTAACTCCTAGATATTTTAGAATATATGTATCTTCTATAAATTTGATTATCGATAACTTATGTCAACTAGAATTTTGAACTAAACTGAACAGAACTGTAAATTTTTATAACTTAAACATTAATAAGTTATGAAATTTTAATCTGACATATCATTAATAATATTAAATATACTGATTAATCCCGATTGTGAATTAAACATATTATGACACATTACTATAAAACAATGAGTTTTAAGTATTCATGTGCTATTATGTATAGGTCAACAGAATTAATTCATGAAATTATGGGAATTATAAATTAATAATCACCCTGAAATGATTATGTAACTACGAATAATGATAATTTGACAATTCTTGGATAAATGAAATTTGTTTGTTTAAAGTCACTATATTTATTATATAATATATATGTTTTATATAAAAGGTATGGTTATAAGTATTAATATTTCTATATTATAAATGTAATTTATTTTTAAAATTATCATAAAAACATTTTATTAATTTGAAATTTGTGGATTTTTATGAAAATAATTATTTTTAGTTAAATACAGTGGAATAACATTTTTACAAATATCATGAATTTCATAACATCATAGTATATAACCACAAATTAAAAATATATAAAGCATATTGATTCACTAATGATGTATATTTTAATTAAAATGTTACATTTTTCTTTGTTTCGATTGAATCCTCTTTAAGTTATGAATGAAAATACACCATTTTATTAAGCTAGAATGAAACCCATTACATATCCCATAGGACCAAGCCCTAGTGACCTATTAATATAGCCTAAAGTCCCAATTTAGTTTTATATAGGCATCATCTTGCCCACATCCCCATCCTCCTTTGTCATGTTTGCATCATCACTTGACTGTGTCATTTCTACATCACTATCAGTACCATAAATACCCCAAGGGTTTTACCGGGATTTAAACCCTCGACTTTTGGATGCAGGATTACAAGGCCTACCACTCAGGTGCCTCCTAAACTGTAATTAAAATGAATAAATTTAAAAATCATTCTTTTAAATTAGATCCCTATGTTTAATATTTTTTAAAAATTTTATATTTTTTTCTAAAAGTATTTTTACGCAGTAATTATTTATTATTATAAAAATATATTTTCTAAATTTAATATTTTGTAAAAAAATCAAATGTGGAATCATAATATCTGAACATTATTGTATGGGTAATCTAAATTTTATTCATAAAAATTTGTTATCAATGTTATAAAATCTGTCATTGTGGAAAATTTAAATTAGGATAAAAAGTAAAAATATGGGTAAAATGCCTAAAATAGCTAATGATATCTCCAAATATTTTATAGGGGGTTTATTAAACTATATTAATACACTCTTAAAAATTTTGAACTATTAGATCCACATTCATTTAATAGTTATAATATTTTAATATAAATCTATGAGAATTTTAAAATGTAAACCACACACATACAAAAATATCCTATACCACTCACCATTTTCTCACTACACAATATTAATTCCTTGAATGAACTCTACTAACATCTCCCCCCACACAATCTTTGACACTTCCTAGATGATTGTCTCTCATAAATTGTGTAAAATCATTACTGATATCATTGTATGAAATGGTTTGATTTTATTAATTCTCTTATTATATTTATTTATTCTCTAATGTGGTATATTTATATATTTCCTATATATATTATGGTATGTATTTATAAGTTTGAGTAATATTAGATGTTTTGGGTCATGTTTTGGATAAAGGATCTCACTGGATAGTCGATGGAAACTGTTGGCCAGCTGGTGGGGTTGTACTATGTCTATCGAATTATATAGTCACCACTTGGTGGTTAGTGGTGTTGGAAGAATGTAGATGGTTACCCTTGTAATAGTAGCTCCCCCACCACACATTTTCCATTCCACATCCATCTCGTGTGTACAGTCTATGGAGTCAACTACTACACCAAATTGGATATTATTCTAATAAATTTTAACCCCATTTAACTTCCAAACATGAACCCCTTTCTCCTATTTTGAATTTTATACCTCATCCCTTATATCAACACTCTCTTATTAATCTCCCCTTACCTATTCAAGATTTTACCAATAAATTGATTCTATACTTGGGATTCCCTCTCAGGTCTTATCCATGTCTGTCATCCTTCTTTAAGTATTAGCATATATATTTTTTTTGTATTTGATTTTTGGCATGATCTAATTTATAATTCATTTTTTTCTTATTATATTTTAGGACAATATCATGTATATAATATTATTTTTTATACAATTTTGATCTACCATAGAGAATAAAGAATTCTATATGTAACTATATTTGAGGCATCATCCAAACCCCTTCTTGGTAGAGGATTTATGATGACATCTTAATCATTCCATCTTCTCATAGTATATCAGTGTAGGTGATTTTGTTTTAATGATATCCACACCTTAATAGAGATAGTGCTCTAATGAAAAGTGAAATATCGAAGTATGTCAGTTTAGTTAGGTGATTATGATATCTCTTTATTTTGGAATCCATTTTCTATTTTTGGATTATTAATGGATCTATATAAGTTAGCTATACTGAAGACATTATTATAAAACCGTAGATTAATTATTTATTTATTTTATTTGATTTAAAAAAAATAGATTAAAATAGTGTCTAATCCTTTAAGGAATAATATATTTTTCCCCGTTGATCGAAACTATAATGTATGGGGATCAAGAATAACCTTATTGACATGTTTTCTTAATGATTCTCATTTCTAATCACTTTCTTCACAAACCAGAAACTATGTTAGGAATCTTTGATGTGTCATATCATTCTCCATGGGTGTCTGATATGTTTGATCTTTGATACATTAATTAACCTTTGATTTATTCATCAAAAAAATTAAGGTAGAATGTTTCATACCACATATGACATTTTATAGTATTTTTTCAAAATCGAGGGTTTTTTCATGATATCATTTCATAACATTGTTACTTTTGGGTCTTTGAGGCCATTAACATTTTTTCTTAATGTGTGGTCATATGATTTAAATGTTGTATCTTGATAACTAATATTTATATTCATTATTATTACTTGTTATGATGTGTGATGTTTTGGTATTACATAGCCGATGAAACTATGATCCAAGTACCATGATAATCAAGATGCTTGGAATTAGTTATGAATCCCCTTGAGAGGGAGAGTGAAAATGTGATAATGACTATGGATAATGGATGTTTTATGGTGTGGGTCAAATAATGGTCATTCATATTGATGTGTGAGTAAACGATTAATGGGTTAAAAAATTTCATATTGGAAGATGTGGGAAAATTACATGAAGGGGAGATGTTTTATCTAATTTTTTGAAACATATCCAGAGGGAACTATGATCATATAACTATAACAACCACAATTAGGTTGGATCATGTGGTTTTATTGGAGACAACCACTATCAGGGAAGGGTGTGTGTTTCTTTCTTAATGATGGTATATGGTAGATATCTATTGACATCATTACCTACATCATACAGATCAGGTGGATTTGGGGTTCATTGTAGCCTGGTTTTCCCATGATGAATCAACACATTCATTATTTTACATACTTTTATTAGTTGACATGTTGTGAGACCTATTTTTCCATTCTATTTTTGAAATATATTTCATTTGATATATTAGTTCATCTATATTATTTACATTGGGGTTTCATTTATATTTTTCATTTATTTAATGGAATGATCCTAAGGTTAATTTCTCCTCAATAATGGCCTTTGTACCCTAACTAGTAGTTACAAATGTCTTGCATATGGGGGGCACATGAGTTATTTTGTGTCTTCAGCTCAAACCCTATTTTTGAGTCTAATATTTACAAAATAGTATATGGGAACTGGCTTTATTCTATAAAATTGGATTTAAATGGGACATTTAAGAAAGGATAATTTTTATAGGACTCAATAGGCGACTTTCCATGTTCCAAACTACCCCATTTGTAACATCCCTCTGAGTTACTTTTTAACTATTGTTTTTAATATTTTATGAGATTTCGATTGTATAGGTTTATCAAAAATAGGATCATATGATCACACTCCATATATATTATTTTTTCATGCATTATGTTAGTTAATAAATTTTATTTCTAGATTATTTAATCTATTCAGGATGTACCTATATTCAATATTGATTAATTTTTCTATTCTCCATTACATTCTTATATAACTAAAGGAATTAATAATGTGAACCAAATAAAAATATTTTGTTATATATATATATGTGTGTGTGTGTATGATTGTGAATAATGTTCAAGAATGAAACATTAGATGTTGATAATATGGATTTTACTAATCTTATGTGATAAAACACTATTTTATTGGATATTTTATTGATAGTAAATGATATAATTTCATCAAATTGTGTTAAATATGTTTAATTAGAAATTATTTGGGATTATATCATTCATTTGAATATTTGATGAAAATTCCAGTTTTACCCTAGACAGTCCACTGTAGTATTTCGAAGATACATATTTTTATATTTATTATTTGAATTTGTAATTTTGTAACAGTGTTCCTAACTTAAATATTTACAACCTTTATTCAGGCCACTTGAGCTAAAGACTGCATTTGGTTGTTGAAAATGGTCCATGAAATCAATGTTTCCCTAGACTCTCCAGAATGGAGATGCTTCTGTATTTCGTCCATTACTCCTTCATATGGGCCTGAATGAATCCCAACATTGGAGAGGAGATATAGGAACCATATCCTAACATATTATACTTATGGAAGGTCGGACAATTCATGAAATTTGGTGGTCAAATGGGCGGTGTAATTTGCATTAAAATATATGGCCGAATTTCCACATTCACACTTGAAACCACTTATAACCTCTCCTCCCCTCCGCTCTATAAATTAGAGTTTTTCTCATTTGGAGGGGTTGGTATGTGCATTAAGAATATGTGCGCAGAGGAGAAGTGGATCCACTCCAATTATCGAACCATTTCAATATAGGTAGCTCTTGAAGCAAAGATCCTTTCGACGAAGCCTTCTTCTTCTCCTTCATGATGTAATGATGTTTTTTGTGTAATAAACTTCATTGTTCTTATTTTATTTCTTCAATTTTCTACTGTTTTGTTTAAATTTCTTCTTCTCTTAATCTTCCTCTTTGTGCTAGAATTCTTGAGTAGAAGCGTTATTGGGTTATACCCATTATAAATTTTTGCACATGCAAAACACTTCTACAATGATTACGCCACCCATGGAAGAGTAGTCTTTTAGTAATTGGTCTATCTTATACCCTCTTAATTTAATTATTTTGAATCAATGAGCTACTATAATTCACATAATATGGTCCATGAATTTTATTTTTTTAATTACACAAATCTAAGCAAGAAATTGTACAATAAACACAAAAACACATGAGGTCGGCATTTTGTGTAAATTGTGAGAGCGCAATATTAATCGGTAATACGAGACCACATGGGATAAATTTATAGAGCTAAAATATAATCCCTAAACACAATTAATCCTCATTTCTAGAATGGATATGTGCTCTAATTAACCACTGACCATAAGATATCCTTAGAATAACAATCAAAGCAGGGTGCTGTGATTGCGTGTTCCGAAGCTAGCCTAGGGTTTATGTAATTTCATCTTTGTGGTTAAGTTAACTCTCATAGGGTTCGAGGGATAACAAATTAGGGGATCATAATTAAGTGGATATTTATTTAAATGATAATGATTAATAAGTGAATGAAGAGGTAGAGTTATATTGATTACGATTTTTAAAATAGATTTCTAAAAAACATCTTCTTGTTGTCTCATTTTAATCGAAATTCATTTCAAAAAAAAATATACAATCTTCTTCCAGAAAACTTATTCTAGATTCATAAACTATAAAAAACCACAATCCATTAAAGTAGTGTTTTTATTTTATTCTCTTTTATTTTATTTTTAGTATACCTTTAATAAGTTGTTAAATTCACTTCCTCCTTTGAGAGACGAACTTGGTCAACCACTCTGCTCCAACTAAGTACTCCAAAATCACATTAATCATTTGAGGGCACCCACGACAGTGCTATATCAAATTGGCACCGCTGCCGGGGATTCAAGTAATCTATTCAACCACCTAGAGTTATTTATTTTATTTTACATTTTATTCTCTTCCTCTCTTCTTTCTTCCATCTTTATCCAATATGATTTTTCTTCTTCTTCTTTTATTTTTGTCTACTTCTTTTTGGACCATAAACTCAAACATCTCATTTTTATTTTAATATGGTCCACTTTCTTTATTTACATTTTTATTTGATTTACGACACAAACTAATACCAAAGATCTCTTAGATCATGACCCTGAGATTGAACGTAGCCTTAGGTCTCAAATAAAAAATTCTCAGTCTATGTGAAGTTTCAATATTCAACCAGTTGATGAATTCTTCTCCTCTGGATACATTGAAATTGTAAGCACTTAAAATTAAAACATAAAAGAGGAACCAATGGCTAGAAATAATGGAAATGAACTTAATAGAACCATTCAAGAATTGGCTGCACCTGATATTAACTATCAACCAAATTGTATTGCATACCCAAATCTTGAATTGGACATTGAATTGAAATCTGGATTAATTCACCTTCATCCAATGTTTCATGGCTTATCTGGTGAGGATCCCAACAACACCATAAGGAATTTAATGTGGTTTTCTCAACTTTAAAAGAAAGAAATGTTTCTGAAGATCAAATTAAATTAAGAGCATTCCCATTCTCACTTGATGGAGCTGTAAAAGATTGGATGTATTATTTGCAACCAGAAGATGAAACATGTTGGAATGATTTGAAACATCTTTTCTTGCAAATACTTTTTCCAGCATCAAGGAAAACATCCATTCTGAACGAGATATCTGGGATCAAGCAAGCCCATTGGGAGTCAATGTATGAGTACTGGGAGCGATTCAAGAAGTCGTGTGCAAGCTGCCCACATCACTAAATCAGTGAGCAATTACTCATCCAGTACTTCTATGAAGGAATCACACCTATGGAGAGAAGCATGGTAGATGCTGTAGCGGGAGGGGAATTGGTGGACAAGACACCAGTAGCTGCACGTGCGTATATCGACAATATGGCCCAAAACTCCAAACAATTTGGTGATAGAGGTACACCACATGTCAGGGGAGTACATCAGGTAAGTCCATCTTCTCTTGAAAGTCATTGGATTGATACTAAGTTGGAAGAATTGACCACTATGGTGAGGCATATTTATTTGGCTCAAAATACATCCCAACCCATTCCTCCAAGGCCTTGTGGCATTTGCACTGAGACAAGCCATCCAACTGACTATTGCCCACAACTACAAGAGACAGAGGATTGTGCAGCTGTATTCCCTGGGAGACCATTTCAGCAGCAGCAACAACCATATCCCCAAAATAAGTTTGATTCATTTGCTCTAACATACAACCAAGGGTGGAAGGATCAATCAGACATGAGGTATGGATCTGGACAATAAAAAAGGTCCCCTTTTCAACAGAACTTCATGCAGCCTTCGCCTTACCAGTAGGGTTTCCAACAACCCCAAAGGAGATTTGAAGCTCAAACATCATCAAGCCAAAAACAAGGGAATCCCCCACCTAAGGTATATTCTAATACTGATGATCTTTTGATGCAAATTGTTATTAATCAACAGAATGAGCTAAAGAGTCATGGTTCAGAGCTGAGGGAGTTGAAGACTCAAATGAGCCACATTGCCACAGCCCTCCATGAACTTGTAAGTAATAATTCAAGAAATCTACCGTCCCAACCCACTCCAAATCAAAAGGGGAATGTTAGTGCCATGACATTGAGAAGTGGGAAGAAAATGAACGATACATATGTACCTACTATTTCACCGGGATTCACCTCAACACCGAAGTAGCCGCATTCCAAACCAACTGATGAGAAATCCAAGGAGAAAGATAAAGGTAGAAAAAGATTTATGATGTTCCTCCTAAACCCCATCCTTTTCCCAACAGGGTTGTGCAAAACAAGAAGGTTGCTGAAGAAGCAATAGAAAATGAGGTTTTGGATACATTCAAGCCTGTGGAGATCAACATTCCTCTACTAGAAGCCATTAAGAAAATTCCAAGGAATGTGAAATTCATAGAAGAAAATTGTACCAATCGAAGAGGTCTCAAGGGAAATCAGAGGATCAACCATGGAAGGAATGTCTCAGCACTCATTATACCAACACTAGCAATGCCAACAAAGTTCAAGGATCACAGAACATTCACAATCCCATGTACTATAGGGGAGTTTCACTTCTATGATGCTCTTTTTGATTTGGGAGCTTCCATAAATATGATGCCTCACTCAGCATTCACTTCCTTGCAGGTTGGTGAGTTGAAGCCAACAAGAGTAGTGGTGCAGTTGTCAAATATAGCTACAATATATCCAGCAGGAGTCCTTGAGGATGTACTTGTCCGGGTAAGAGACATGATCTTCCCAGCAGATTTCTACTTGCTTAATATGGAGGACAATTAGGTAAATTCTCATACTCGCAAAATCCTAGGGAGGCCCTTCCTCAAAAATCCAAAACCTATCATAAATGTCAATGATGGTACACTTTCCATGGAGTTTGGAGATGAAATTGTGATATTTAATGTTATGGATTCCATGAAGTACCCCTCAGAGGATCATTCTGCTTTTGTTATCTCCCATTTTGAACCACCAAATAAAAACTCCATGGAATTTGATTGTCCTATTCTTAGGGAGATTATGAGTATTGGTTCTAGTTTGATTTCTGAAAGTACTTCCACACCCGTTTCTAAGGAACAAGACTCTCTATGATTTGATTTTGAAATGGAATCATATTCTGATTTTGATCATGGGAACGCTGATTAAGACATGGCAATAGAGTATGATGATGGATTTGATGCTTTATTCTATGATTTTCATGATTTATATTCTGATTCTGATGCTCTTTGTGCACATATTTTGGTTACCTCAATGTATCCATCCATACTACACCCCCCCCCCTCATTAGAACTCAATCCATTGCCACCAAATCTGAAATAATCATACTTGTTGAGTGGTGAGATAATACCTATTATAATTGCTAACAATCTCCCTTTTGAACATGAATAAAATATTTTGAATATTTTGAGGGAGAATATCAGGGCAATTGGGTGGACCTTGGTAGACATATCAGGTATTTTCCCCTACATTTGCATGTATAGAATTATCTTGGCGGATGGGGCTAAACCGGTGAGACAGCCACAAAGGAGACTCAATCTCACCCTCCTGGAAGTTGTTAAAAATGAAGTTGAGAAAATGCTCGAGGCAGGTATAATCTTTCCCATTTCATATTATCAGTGGTTAAGTCTAATTCAGGTTGTGCCTAAGAAGAGTGGTATTACTGTTGTTAAAAATGAGAAAGATGAGTTAGTTTCAATGAGGGTGAAAACCAGTTGGTGTGGGTGTATTGATTATAGGAAACTAAATCATTCCAATCGCAAGGACCATTTCCCCCTCTTGTTTATTGATCAGATGCTTGAGAGACTAGCTTGGAAGACACACTATTGTTTCTTGGAAGGATTTTATGGATATTTTCAGGTTCTTATAGCTCTGGAGGACCAGGAGAAGATGACATTCACCTGCCCATTTGGTACCTTTGCTTACCGAAGGTTGCCATTTGTACTTTGCAATGCCCTAGGTACCTTCCAGAGATGCATGATGAGTATTTTTTCTGATTTTATTGAGACATGAATGGAGGTATTTATGGATGATTTTACAGTGTATGTGTTTTCATTTGATGAATGTCTAAGTAGTTTTGGAAAGGTGTTGAATCGTTGTATTGAGATGAATCTGGTCTTGAACTTTGAAAAGTGTCATTTTATGGTAGAGCATGGCACTATCTTAGGGAATGTAGTGTCAAAACATGGGATAGGGGTTGGTAGATCTAAGGTAGACATTATTTCATCTTTACCCTATCCTTCATGTGTGCGTGATGTTAGATCTTTCCTAGGGAATGCAGGATTTTATCGGTGCTTCATCAATGATTTTAGTAAGACCGCTCTTCCTATGTCATGATTACTTCAAAAAGATTCTGATTTTTTGTTTGACGATTCTTGTAGGAATTCTTTTGATGAGATAAAGAAGTGTATGACCACTCCCCCTATCATTCATCCCCCACGGTGGGAGATTCCTTTTGAGCTTATGTGTGATGCCTCCAAGTTCGCGGTTGGAGCGGTCTTATCTCAGAGGGTGGATGGAAGTTCACATGTGATCGCCTATGCATCGAAGACACTGGATTCAGCCCAATAAAATTACACAACCACAGAAAATGAGTTTCTTGATGTCATATTTGCTTTAGATAAATTTCGTTCATATTTATTGGGCTCTAAAGTAGTTGTTTTTTCTGACCATGCAGCTTTGAGGTACCTCTTAATGAAACCACATGCAAAGCCATGACTTATCCGTTGGATGCTCCTACTTCGGAAATTTGATATTGAGATAAAGGATAAGAAGGGATCATTGAAATTGGTGGCATAACACATGAGTAGGCTTACACACACACTAGAGGATGACACCTTGGACCAGGTACCACTTCAGGACACTTTCCCCGATAAGCATCTCTATACCATCTCAGGTACGCATCCTTGGTATGATGATTTAGTTAATTACATTGTTTCCTCTGAAATCCCAGCAAATTTGAAGAAGCATCAGGTCCAAAAATTAAAAACTGAGACTATGTATTATGTGTGGGAAGATCCTTACCTCTGGTGCATGTGTAGTGACTAAGTCATTAGGAGGTGTGTTCCCGGTCATGAGTTTGAGTCTGTTTTTCATTTCCGTCATACACATGCTTGTGGTGGACACTTTGGACCCCAACAGACAACTAGGAAGGTTTTGGACTCTAGATTTTATTGTCCTAGCTTGTTCCATGATGCCCATGTGTTTTGTAAGCCATGCTCTCGTTTCCAACACACTGGGAATATTTCTAGGAGGCATGAGATTCCCCAGCAACCCATATTATTCTGTGATATTTTTGATGTATGGGTCATTTATTTTATGGGTCCTCTTCCTAGTTCATTTTTATTTTTGTATATTATGGTTGTTGTTGATTATGTGAGTAAATGGATGGAGGCCAAGGCCACCAGGAATGAAGATTCTTATGTTGTTGTGGACTTTGTCAAAGCACAGATTTTTTGCAGGTTTGGAGTACCAAAGGCCGTCATCAGTGACCAAGGGACACACTTTTCCAATAGGAATTTTTCTTCCCTCCTTCAGAAGTATGGGGTGACACACAAAAAATCAACACCATACCACCCCCATACAAATGGCCAGGCTGAGGTTTCAAATCATGTACTGAAACAAATATTAGAGAAAACGGTGCAGCCAAATAAGAAGGATTGGAGAAAGCACTTGGATGATGCGTTGTGGGCTTATAGGACAGAATAAATGACACCCATTGGTATGTACTTATTTAAGATTGTTTTTGGGAAATCATGTCATATCCCAGTGTAAGTTGAGCATCATGCATATTGGGCTATAAAAAAATGCAACATGGATTTGGCCCAAGTTGGAATTTAAAGGATGTTGCAAATTCAAGAGCATGAGGAGATTCAACTGTCATCGTATGAGAACTCAAGGCTCTATAAGGAAATATCAGAAGCAGCTCATGACAAAATGATCCAACAATGGGAGTTTCATGTTGGAGAGAAAGACCTTCTCTATAGTTCACGACTCAAGCTGATGCCTGGTAAGTTGCGTTCTAGATGGCTAGGTCCTTATATTGTGTCTAATGTTTTTCATTATGGTACAGTGGAGATCACACAAGAGGATACTGGAAGGAGCTTTACAGTCAATGGCCAATGTTTGAAGAGATACATTGAGGGACTTCCTACTAATGCAGTGGATTTTATCACACTGCATGACCCCATCATCACTTGAGCACATCAGGCTGTTCCTAACCCTTTCACTTTTATATTATTTTTCCTATATAAAAATAATTCATTTCATGTGAATATATCATCTCATGGGTTCACATTGAGGAAAATGTAATATTTTAAGTGTGGGGGAGTATGGAACCTTTTAGTTTAGTAATTTCAATTGTTTTCCTGTTAAAAAAACCAAAAACAATTGTGTGTTTTTCAAATTCTGTGTGTTTATTTTACAATTTTCTGTGTTTTTTTAATCTTTTGAGCTGAAATGATTCTCATCACCATTTTTAAATCCATATCAATGAGTGAAAAAGTTTATCCCAACAAACTGAGCTTAAATGAATACTGAAATTACTTTGTTTCAAGTTCAAATATTTTGTAATTTCATGAAAAGTACACTGAATTTTGAATCCCATGCCACATCTCATTGTATTTATATTTGAAATCACTTTCCTATGAGGCTTCTAAACCATTATTTTCATGTTCTTTACATTGACATCACTTCTTGAGAGAACCAAACCATGCTTGATTTAACCATAATTTGATCTATTCATGTCAAAACATGAGGGTTTGAGGTACTTATGTTTAAATGATTATGGCATTTGATTGGTATTAAAGACCATATTTCAAAGAATACTTTTATATAATGTCCCACCTTGAATATTTAATCCTTGTATCCCTTAGAAGCCATGAACAGCCTATTAGGTTAGCCACATTACAAGCCAATTTTCCCTATCCATCCAACTCTTGAAGTTAAATTGCATAATATAGATGAGCTTAAGTGTGGGGGATGCTATGTTGTGTTGTGCTACCACATTCTGTGAATCATTGGGTGGAAAATTAAATTCTGAAGAGATGTGTTTTCTGCTGATGAAATTAATTATATTGAAAGTTGTGCCTTTTCTAGAGCTTTCAAGACATGTGAAGCTCTGCCTTTTCTGGATCTTCTAATTGAGGTGGAAAGTTGTGCCTATCTAGGGATTTCAAGAAAATAATTTTTGAGAAGATTGACATTTTTTATGCTGAAATGATGAATGGTGTAAACTTTTCATGACTTTTCATGATGATGGAGCTGAATTGATTCTATGTGGATTAATTAGGAGACCATATTTAAGTGAAAATTAGATTAATGCAATTTTTCTTCAAAAAGAGTCATGCCCTCCTTATTCAGCCTCAGAATTTTTCCAATCTAAATCCTACCAACCAAAAGCCACAGAACAACCCTGAAAAGTTCTCATGATAATCATATTTCCTTGACTCAAATCGAGTAGCGGTGTAGGAATCTATCAAGCCTATGGTGACTCTTGTATAAGTTTGGATGAGAAAGACATTGCAAAAAAATAGATATTTGAGTGATGAGAGAAAATTCTTGCGAGGTAAGTGTTTTGTTCATAAGAGGATAAATAAAGTGGAAATATATTGAATGATATAAATTAAGAACTTGAAATAATGGTTTTTTATGAGGAATGATATCTTTTGTTTCTTGGTGTGCAATTGTTTGATCTCAAGGATATTTGTTTTAAAATTGGTTTTGATTTGATATTAATGTTTACTTGATATGAGGTTTTACTTAGGAGTGAAAAAGGGTAAGTGTGGGGGAGTTGATAAAACACTATTTTATTTAATATTTTATTGATAATAAATAATATAATTTACTCACACTGTTTTAAATATGTTTAATTAGAAATGTTTTTGGATTAGATCATTCCTTTGAATATTTGATGAAAATTCCAGTTTTACCCTGGATAGTCTGCTGTAGTATTTCGATGATACATATTTTTATATTTATTATTTGATTTTGAAAATTTTCAACCATGTTCCTAACTTAATTATATACAACCTTTATTCATTACACTAGAGAAAAAGAGTGCATTTGGTTGTTGAAAATGGGTCATGAAGGCAAATTTGGGCTGGACTCGCCAGAATGGAGAATTTTCTGTATTTCGGCCATAACTCCTACATATGGGCCTGTATTAAGCTAAAATTTGGAGAGGCGATATAAGACCCATATCCTCACATATTATCCTTCTAGAAGGCCGACCAATTCACGCGTTGTGGTTGTCAAATGGGTGGTACAATTTTCATTAAAATACGTGTCCGAATTTTCACATTCACACTTGAAACCACTTGTACCCTCTTCTCCCCTCCCCTCTATAAATTAGAGTTTTTCTCATTTCGAGGGGTTGGGACGTGTATTGGGAAGTTTAGGGAAGATGAAAAGTGGATCCACTCAAATTCTACATACATTTCAATAAGGGTATCTCTTGAAGCAAGGATCCCTTCGACGAAGCCTTGTTCTTCTCCTTCATGTTGTAATTATTTTGTTTGTGTAATAAACTTATTTTTTCTTCTTTTATTTCTTCTATTTTATTCTTTTTTGTTTAAATTTATTCTTCTCTTAATCTTCCTCTTTGTTATGTAATTCTTGAGTAGAAGCATTATTGGGTTACACCCATTATAAACCTTTGAACATGCAAAACACTTCTACGATGATTATGCCACCCATGGAAGAGTAGTCTTTTAGTAATCATTCTATCTTCTACCCTCTTCATTTGACTTTTTTGAATAAATGAGCTAATTTAATCCACATAATATGATAAATGAATTTCATTTTTAAATTACAAGAAACTAAGAAATAAATTGAACAATTAACACAAAAACACGCGAGGTCTGGATTTTGTGTAAATTGTGAGAGCATAATCTTAATCGGTAATACAAGACCACAAGGGATAAATTTGTAGAGTTCAAATATAATACCTAAACACAATTCATACTCATTTCCAGAATGGATATGTTCTCTAATTAACCACTGACCATAAGTTATCCTTAGAACAATAATCAAAGCAGGGTGCTGTGATTGCGTGTTCTGAAGCTAGCCTAGGGTTTATGTAATTTCATCTTTGTGGTTAAGTTAACTCTTATAGGGTTCGAGGGATAAAAAATTAGGGGATCATAATTAAGTGGATATTGATTTAAATTATAATGATTAATAATTTAATGAATAAGTATAGATAGATTTATTACGCCTTTTAAAATAGATATAAAAAAAACATCTTCTTGTTGTGTCATTTTAATGGAAATTCATTTCAATCCTAAAAACAAAAAAAAATACAATCTTCTTCCAACAAACATCATCTAGATTAATAAACAATAAAAACCCGCAATCCTTTAAATTAGTGTTCTTATTTTATTCTCTTTTTTTTATTTATAGAATACCTTTAATAAGTTGTTAAATTCACTTCCTCCTTTGAGAGACGACCTTGGTCAGGCACTCTACTGCACCTAAGTACTCCAAAATCACATTAATCATTTGAGGGGGCCTACGACAGCGCTCTATAATTATGTGTATACTATGATGAGAAACTTTTGGGATACAATAAAGTAGTTAATATCTATCTAGTGTTTGGGAAAATATATTATAAAATGTTCTTGTGGAATTTTAATATTACACCTTAGAGACATTTGAAGGGATCACATGTTATGAAATACTATAATTATATTATTCTACCACCAGTTGTGTACAAGTATTATAGAGACAAAGCATTTTCATAGTTAATTATTACATAATTATAAATGTTTTAGTAAATATAATGTTACACAAAAAGGATAAAGAGGATTAGTTTAAAGGGAAAATTATAAAAATACATATTCTTTCTCATAATAAAAAACTAAAATTTATTTAATTATTTCTTCCCTTGATTCTTATTGGACCTCTATTTCTCATTTGTATAATTTCTCATTAGAGTATATACACCCAATATAGGGTGATCTATAGCACTATTTAATGGATGAATAAGATACATGAAACATTAGTGAGACAAATCATATTACTCATAACATACGAAAAGGATCATCGACATAATTAGGATATTTATAATTAGATAAGTTCTTGTAATCTGGAAATAAAAAAAATGACAAATCTTGTTTTAGTGGTCAATACCACACATAGTTTGGAATAAAGGTAGCATCATGTTCATGCATAAAATATTTTTTTATCATAGAATCTTTATTTTGAACATTTTTATCATCATCTTCATGTTTTTTGACCATAATATAATGAAAAACTTCATATATCCCAATTCATTGCACCATTATATATTTCTAGGTGCACCGGTAACATCATAACACTTACATAGTCATGCATTCGACATAGAACATATAACAAAAATTTCCACAAAAATATTCCATGTTAAATAAAATATGTCTCCTGAGAAATTCATTAACAATAAATTCAGAGATGAAATTTGGATTTATAAAAATAAAAATGTAATAAAATGGATTTAATAATAGTCATGTATCTTTAATGAAGAATAAATAATATCGAGAGATGTAAAGGATGTAATTTTATAAATAAAATGTTCTTTTGGAAAGAAAATCATTGACTTTCTCATAAAACCAAATTTTAAACATGTATACACCAAAGAATAAAATGGATGGTAATAGAAATTTAAATTTAAGTATCGTTAATTGAATATCCATACTGCAAATTGAGTTAATATGTGAAAACCCAAAGAAATATAGCTGGTTTTGAGAATTACCCTTACCTTAAATCTGGATGCTCTCTTTACTAAAAATGTCATGGATAATAAAATTAAATTATCTAATTAAAAAAATTTATAAACTATTATACATTAATTAAATTCATTATTGTTTTATTAATGTCATTAATGGGATTTTCAATGAGATATAGAGTTTAATTTCATTGTTCGAGTGTTTTCATTTTCTTTGTTTTCATGATTGGTTCTCTTGTATATGAGTATGGATGTTCATGTAAAATTGTATTAGTTATCTCGAATTGGAATAAAATGTTATTAATGAAAACACAGTAGATTAAATGATCTTATATATCATTTTTTGTGCTATCAGAATTATTAAATAGATTGAATTTTAATTAAGACGATATAATCATTTTTTTCTTGTTTTATGGCAATTATGATCTTATATCATTTTATTTAACATCATGATGATAAATTGCTTCAAAAACTATATATAACATATAATATGTATAATAAAATCTTATTTAGCTATGATTATGAATTTATGTCAAACCTTTTATGTGGTACGGAAAAAGGAAACGACATCGTCCATGGTGGTTGTAAATGGACACATCGCGAATGAAATTTTCATGTTTAGAAAAAAGGAATATAAAATTTACTTGATGTTCAATTTTTTCGTTAACATAATAAAATTTAAGTATATATAAGATATTTATGATTCCATTACTCTATTATAAGGGGAGATGATGAGAGATTAAGAAGAAAATGAAATTGAAAAAGAAATTAAAAGAAAATGAATGAATGTTTTACCAGTTTAATTCTCCTGCTTGAGAAGCATCTCAAAGAAAATGGTGTTATTATTTTTTTGATACCAAATTCATTAAGAATTGGGGGTGGAATGAGATGTTTATTGGGTAAAATTTTTACATGGTTAAAGTCTTTAAATGTGTGAGGAGAGGAGGTAAGGAGGGTGGAATTTATAGGGGTGGAGAGGAGTGTTTTCTCATTATTTTATTCATTAGTTTGTTAATATGGATCAATACTAAGAATAATTGGATAATTATCACAGAAATATATTAAATAATGATTGGGGATCGATATTCTTGTTCTTACATCATCCCTGAATAGGAATAGTATATTTAATATATTATTTATATTTACTGTAAATTTCGGTATTTTAATATTCACAAAAAAAACTATTTAAGTAAAATTCAAAAAAAATTACCCTAATAATTTATCTATGTGTAAAATTCATAAATGAACTCTATATTTTGAAAATAATTTTCTAAATTTTTGAAATTCAATTTTTAATTAAAATCATCATTTACTCGAAAAATACATATTGTAAAATTATAACTCATTTTATAACACATTGAAAATTTAATTAAGGCATAAAAAATTATAATATACTCATAAGATGAAAAAGTCATTAATTTATAAATCTATTTTATGAAAATATACTTTCTATTAAAAAATTATATTGGTTATAAAATCGTAAATAATTTTTTTTGTTTTATAAAAATTCCATGAATTATTTATTTATTTTTTAAATATGTGATTACTTTTTCTATGATATATTTATATCATATTATCATTTATAGGATTCCTAAATTTTATTTGTAATTTCATTTCTGAAGTTATTATTTTTGTGGTCTAATTATAATTCCTCCCAGTTACATGACTATTCCAATGGTTACGTTTCCATATTATTAGTATAGCTTCATTAATTTATATAAATACCTCTTATTACATAAATTATTCATTTATATTATTTATATTATGTCCCCTATGTTAGTTTATTTGATTTATAAAATATGTCATAGTTATAAAAAAGGAATTTCCATAGATTAAATTTTGGGTTGTTACTTTCTTCTCCCTTATTAAATATTAGAATTAAATTTCATTTTAAATAATCTATTAAAACAAATTTAGGGAAATTTTCAATCATCCCATCCTCAAAAGTCCCATGATTCCACTTTGGACTTTTAGTTTCTCCATATTACTTTTGACACATGAGTATTCTTGTTGCATAGAACATTATCTCTACCATCCAAGATCTTCACCAGTTTCTACTTGTGAGTGAGATCATTTTCCAACTGTAACAACTCTATATTTAGTATATTTGAGGGATTTGTTATGAACATCCACAAGAGGGATACATAGAATACATCATGTATTTGAGATGTTGTAGGTGTAAGATTTATTCGATATTCCATAGCTCTAACACTATCCAGAATCTAAAAGGATACAATATACCTATGAATTATCTTTAAATTCTTCAAATTTATCATCATCCTCTTTTATGGTGATATGTCGAGGAATACCAAGTCTCTACCCTTAATCTGAAGGTACAAAGGATGATTTTATGCAATGATCATCTGTAGACATTGTGATTTCATTATGTGCTTATGATTGGTGTGTGCCTTTCCCATCATGTATTATACCATTTCTAGTCCTTATAGCTTATGTTCACTAACTTTATCTAATCACAGTGGTGTTCTTCATATTTTTCCAATATGGTTCTTCATATAGAACCATTTTTATTCTCGAGTAGATACTATTATTTTAAGATAAAAACCCAAAATAATATTTTGGTCCCATCCAATTTTAAAGTTCATTGATCATTTCCTGACCATGTTTTCTGGTTTCTATGTAGTCTTCTATGATTGGAGATCAGTTTTAAGAGGATGATGCATAATGAAGTCCCTTTCTGTGTTAAGGTTGCTTTGAATACCATTCTATAAGATGATAGTGAATATCGATATCGATCAGATACAATCAATAATGATAATCCATGTAGCCTTACCACATCTTTGATGTATATCCATTTATTTTTATCGAATTATAATTCCTCTCAAATTAAGATAAAGTAATCTATTTTTATAAGATTATCCAAAACAACCCATATATAATTTTTACCTTATGTTGTCTTTCAAAACCCATGGACGAAGCTGATATTGAAATTTTCCCAATTCCAAGTGTGTATGGTTAATGGTTGCATCATCCCATTATACTTTTTCCTTTCAAACATCACTTGCTGTCATTTTAAAAACATTTCCAAATATTAAGTGATCTTCTTCTTTTAATTGTCCCACCTGTTGTTATCTCAATGCTCTCAATACATATTTTTGATCTTGGGGTGATTATAGATGGTTGAGCTATGTGAATCATTTAGAAGTGATTTGTTTTTATCTAGATTGGATAGTACACATAGGTGTGTCCCCAAGTAACATGACTCATTTCCCGTCAATTTTAATCTTAGAGGATTTCCTATTTTTCATATCTTGTTCCTTCTTCTAAATTTCCATATCATTTCATTGATCATATTTTCTTTTCTCCATGAGGGATGGTTGAGAAATCATTTCATAAAGGATTTATGATGTTCCTTTTTATAATGATTTCAATGTATATCAATTTAAATTCTATGAATACATGATCATTCTGAATTATCATCATTGATAATATCGTAGTATCCTTTCTACTTAGAGCATCTTCCAATTTATTCTCATATTCAGGATACTAGTTGATTGTGGAATCATAATCTATGTATATCTATAACCATATTAACTGGATAATTTTATGATATGTATATTTGAATATATATTTGATCCCTTTATGATCTTTATATATTTAATACTCTTCCCCATATAGTTTATTTTTCCATTTTTTCATTGCAAAGATCATAGCTGCCCACTCCAAATCATAAATGGGATAGATTTTCTCAGGAATGTTTATCTTCCATTAGGTTTATGATATCACATTATAATTTCTCATTATTAAATATCAAAATAAATTCATTTATGAATAATTTTATTCCATCAATTATTCCCCCTATATCTAAAGTGTGAGTACTTGAACGGTGATAAGAATCTATTTTAAATCTCTAAGGATATATTCAGGATTACTGGTTCACACAATCACTTCTCCTAACTTATTTAGCTTTGTTAGTGGGTTTTAAAATCATGATAAGTTCTTCAAAAATATCTTCTAATACACATTTCAATTAAAGAAACTATGGAATTCTATTATTAATGTTGGAAGGGCCAACTCTTCCATTCCATTCATCTTTGAAGGGTCCATATACATTCCTTTGTTGGTGAAAACATTCACCAATAATGATACTTCCTCCATCAAAAACACACATTTACTATACATTACGTAGATTTTACCCCCTCATATTATATTAAGAATAGTATTCAAATGCACCTCATGTTACCCCTTTCTCGTAGAGTGTATCATAATATCATCAATATGTATTACAATAAATTATTATTAAAATATCTAATAATTCAACCCATTGTCACAATGAATATTATTAGAGAATTAGTGAGTCAAAATGTAATCACTATGAACACATGGTGTGTATAACTCATTATAGTGGTTTCCTTGGGAATATCTTATTTCCTAAAATTTATTTGGTGATATCCCAACCGAAGGTCTATCTTAGAGAAATTCATGCCCCCACATGGTTGATCAAACATGTCATCTGTCCATTGAATGGGTCACTTGTCCTTTATAGTGATTTTTTGAGCTAACGATTATCAATTTATATGTTCATTGATCCAATCTATACTATGTATTTTATATAGGCATAGATCAAGGAATTTAATTGATTGGTAACTCAAAGTTTCTATTAGGAAGAATAATATGCAATTATTTAAGAAACACATAAATGTCGTCCTTTAAAATGGGAATACCTTAAATCAAGATTCTATTCTTTATCTCAATAATTTGATCTAAATATGTTTTCCTATAAGGTAATAATATCCACAATTGAGATGATGATTCTAAAAGATATTCTTCCCACTCCTTACACTTGTAAAAAATTTGAGGATTTTCTAGGATATGATGAGTGGTATCCATTTCCTAATAGTTGATGCAGGATTTTTATAAATATATCCAACACATGTAAAAATAATTATAAGACTCCCACAAATGATGGGTGAAATAACATTATAGGAGGTTCAGTACACACACATTAATCAGGGGGTAGTGATATACTTTTCTTGTAATAATTCCCCAATTTATTGTTCTCACAGATAACTATATCATAATATTTAGTAGTGGTGTTTAAATAGTTCTATTATAAATAAATATCTGAATGAATGTATAGATCGCAAATAGAATAGTAGGTTCTTAATTCATGAATTAATAACCATTTTGCTTATCATCACTGAAGTTTCCAGTGAGAATCCAAGTATCACTGAGAGGGGGAGGGGTGATTTAGTGATATATTTTTTCTTTTTAAGTTTCCTTCTTTTATAAACATCATCCACCTCCTGCTAAAGAGTTTCTTTCCTTCTTAATACACACAATAAATTGAACATTATATTTACTGGGTTCACTACTCAACTAGAGTAGCTATGTCTTTGGTATGGTAAGGAAATAATCTAGAACCACACAATCCACTAGAAAAAAATCCTTTGATGTGGAATAAAATAAGTATGATATACCCTTACACTCTTGTTGAACATGGAAAAAAATCAGAATGCACATTTATAACCTTATATAACTATTATGGAATTATACTATATTAGTGATTTTCTACAATTGAACAAGTGTATTTAATGGGGTAAAAATCTTCACATTCTTACTCAAAAGCTGGTAGGAACTCCCATGCACACAACTGAATACATGTTAAGACCAAAACTTTTTCATGTAGCCTTTAGGGTACCATGTTCTCAATTAAAAATGTCTTTAATGGAATAAATTCCCTATTGGCCCAGAAAACTTATTTCTCCCATCTTCCTTTTTCACATAACTTTTCATTGTTTCGTAAAACTTATTTTTCTGAGTGATCCAATTTCTTTTTGCATGTCTAACTTAGTGTATAAAATTGCGTACATAAAGCCTCATAATTTCTATATGTTTCAAGCCTCACCACATGAGAGGGGGTCGCCTCGTATTTCGAGGAATTTTTTACCGGTGTGAAAAACAATAATCCTTGCATAAATCCATCTTCATGAGCATAAAAACTCGTTAACACAATGTCATTTTTCAGGAATTTTTTTAAGTTTTTACGTGCTTCATGACTTAACCAGTTTTATCCATTCTGATCTCAAATCACGCTGTGTGCACAAAATTATATACGTCATTCTATATTGGGGAAAAAACCAATATTTCGTGCAGCCTCATTTTCTTGCACACTTTTCCCGATTTTCCACACACTCCATGACTTTGCCTGATTTTGAGGTTCCAATCCTGAAATGTCAATTTCAAGAAACTATTAAAAACCTTTGAATTTATCTCACAACATTCCCTACCAAAAACACATACCACCATCTTCTAATTTTTAGGGCCAAAAACATGGAAAACACTCGAGAACAACACCACCTTCAATATATGCTTCAGCCATAACCTTCATGCTTTTTTCTGGGATTTGTATTATTCAACAAATCTTCTTCTCTCATAAAAATGCCACTATTATGATAAATATCTTTCAATAGATCAGCTTTAGCATCATCAGAGTTTCCATGGAAAGCACTAAAACATCCATGTCATCAACCAGAATCTTTATCTATAATCAAAACTATATACGAATGGAAGCAGTTTACTCCCCCTTTCCTTAATAAGGCATGCATCATAATTTATCCTATCATATGATTTATTTGTAATAATAATCAGAAAATAATTTTTGGATTTTCCAATCCATTAAAAATTTAATTGATTTAACTTATTTTACAAAAAATAAAACTATCTCTAATATCAAACTCTTAAAACATCATTCTCCATCCAACTTGTTACCAAAAACAACCTCCTTGTAGAGTTCCAGACCTGTAATAGTTATTGAAAAACCCTTCCTTTTTCTAATTAGAAATGGTGCATGATGATTCTTATTACCCTAAAGGAGTTGACATTTCATGCACATTCTTGTATAGTTCCCTTTATCCCTATAGTTGAAGCCTTAAACCATGGGAGGCACTTTCCTTTCCTCTTTCCAATCAGTCGTATTATTTCTGTCAAATATATATTCATGAGCATAGTGTACTTATCTCTAACACTTATAGAATTTCCCCATCCCTTTGAGGCAGATTCCATGATGCTTTTTCCCAAATTATTAACATGTGATTGGTTGATTTTTCATTCCACCTTACTCATTAGATCCCATATCTTGAAACTCCATATTACTTTTCTTATCTTCATAACCAAGAGACCATTATCCAAACCACATCATCCCATTAGGATTATATCAAACTAATTCTTCATAACTCCAAAGGTCTTAGATTTACTGATCTTTTTGAATGTGTAGTTTTAAACCACTAAATAATGTGTCTACTATTCATTAATTATTGACAACCAAACCAGAAGTGTACCATCGAAGACTTGGGATATTTACTTCATAGTTTATAATAGATTCCCCTTCTTTTTTACTTCAACACTTTTAATTATACCACTATATTTTTATTAATTGAATGAGGGAAATACATGTTGATAAACATCATCTTAGTGTCATCCCACTCGTTATTTTCAATTTTATCCTTTATCTTGGTGTTCTGAATCAGTTCCCACCATTGACCAGCCTCACCATATAAATGTTAAATGCCTATATTTGGATTCACCTTCTATGAAATTTGGAGTGTAGAAACAATATTATCCATATATTAGACCCACTATTCCCTGAGTAGTGGATAAGAATATCCCATAAATGTTGGTGGTTGTTTCCACATAAAAGACTCAATAGTTTGTTTCTGCCAATTAGGTAATGGCAGATGTTTAACACAATTCATGATTCTACACATAACTAATCAAAGATGGGTAATAATTTCAATGAAATTTTGAACTCCACCTCTCATATAATTTTTGTTGTAATTTGGGTAATCACTGCATTATCATTCACCTGGGTTGTTGGCCTAGTTTCTCTGCAATCCAACAGTCACGACACAAATTTTATTAATGGAAGTTCAGTTATTATAATTATTCCATATAGTATAAATTAAATAATTCCACATATAGGACACAATATAAACTTAATAAATGAATAATTAATGTAATAAGAGGTATTTATAATAGGTAATGAATATATACCAATGTAATAGTAACTTAACATTGGAATATTAATGTTACCATGTTGAATAGTAATCTAATAAATAATATAACAACCTCAACTATGAAAGTATAAAAAAAATTTAGTAATATTTTAAATGATAATATTTTTTAAATACACAAAAACATATGTAATAAAAAATATTAAAAATAAATAATTACGTGTTTGACTTTTGAGAAAAATTAAATGTTTATTTTCAATTTTAAAATTAATATAAATATATAATGAAAATTTTATTTTGATAAAAAATATCCATAAATTATTATTTTTTCATCTTATTATTATGAAATAGTTATATGTGAGATTGATTAATTTTTCAATGTTTTAAAAAATTAATTATGAATTTAAAATGTGTTTTTTCCGAGTAAATGATGATTTTAATTAAAAATTAATTTTTTTAAATTTATAAAGTTATTTTTATAAAATCGATTTTATTTTCGAAATCTACATTTCAAAAATAGTATGGGTGAATTTTTGGTATTTTTAAAAAATACTATAATTTTTTGGAATAGTAAAACACGGTAATTTAAGGTATATATACATTATAAATTTAATACATTATTCCTTGATTTATGGATCATGTAATCACCATAATCTCAATGTATCCTTAATTATTTAATATATTTTATTATAATGATCGATCAGTATATATATTTCAGCCAAAATTATAAACTAATGAATGAGATGACATGAAAACAGCCCTCTTATACCCTATAAATACTGCCCTCACCACCAATTCTCTGATCACATTACTATATTTTATCCTTTTTAAAATTATACCCAGTAATCATACCAATAAAAACACTCCTAAAAAGATATTTTTTTATCAAAAAAATACCAAAACCATTTTCTCTATAGAGGTTCTCAAGTACGAAATTCTATAGGGACACCCATCTTTCATTTTATTTTAATCTCATATCAATAAATTTTCTATTTTTATTCTCTCATAATTTATAGTTAACCATGTTTCAAGGTATGTCCATTATCTTATATATATTGGAACTTTATATTGTAAATGTAAAAATTCATCTTCACTCTTCTTCCCAATTCCATTTTTATACACATGAAAATATCACATGTAGTGTATGGATTTTCCACCATTATAGATGATATGTTTTCATTTATCACTAACTCCTTAAAATATTGTAATAGAACCATCATTAGGGGTAAAAAAATATATGATTATAAATATTATATGATATGAAATTTTTATCAATAAATTTATAAAATTGATGTTCAATCAAATGATATAATCTCATAATGGTTGTAAAACTGCCAAAACTAATAAAATATTTTTCATTAACGTTCAATCAAATGTATCGTCTTTATACCATAAAACAAAATTATATATAATATAATATAATCTTAATAATGTTAATCGTATACATATAACATTAATTCTATGTAATTTTTCCTATTTTATATTAACATTCATTCTTATATACAAGGGAACCGACCATGAAACTCATGAAAATGAACACACTCGAACAAATAAATTATACAATATAAATCATTTAATATCCCAAAAATTTTATTTAAAAAATATATTCAATAAAATTAATTCTCAAATAGTTATTAGTTTTTAAATTAATGAATTTAATTTTACGTTCTAGGATATTAGTTTCATGAAATCATTCGTCCATAAGGTTCGCAAAAATCACAGACCCAACTCTCTTTCATTGGGTTTTACCTATTTGAATCCTTTTTCAATATGAATGTCCCATTAATGTTTCATAAATTTTATTTATTTTTTAGTTGTCTTTTCATTTCTGGGATACACATGCTTCCAATAATTCTTATGATAAATCAAAATATTTTTTTCCCAAAAAACTCTTCCTTTTAAAAACACATATTTTACTTCTCTTGGTATTATTTATTCTTCACTCAAGATTGATAATTCTTATACCATATAATCTATGAAATTTTAATAAAATTTAAAATAAAATTTTATATATAAGAATATATTATTTATGTGTTTATAAAGAGGCACACTATCTTTTCAATTAGTTTATTATGGAAAATATTTTTATATTCTTTATGTGGCATACATGATTATATAAATGATATAATGTGACGGGTTTCCTTGGAATTATGTATCTCTCCAAAACCTTGGGTTTTGGATTTATCTAATGATATAATGTAAAAGTTAGTTAACATGATTCTATACATGTTCTTAATGATTAATTTATACTTATAAACTTATTTTATTTTTGAAAATGATGCTAGATTTGTCCACAAATACATGAAGTAGTTAGCCACAAGGACATATGTTTCATTTTTATTAATTTTCAAACTCAATGAGATTATATAATTATTATCTCATTATTTTGATGATGGTCCTTTTATTATGTTCTTATGATGCATATTATGCACACCCATGTTTCATGTCCCTTATTCATCCTCTTACAAGGATTTTAGCTCACCCGTTATTTTAATATATACCCTTAGGTGAATACATATACTAAGGAGAACTGTAGGGACATTAAGAATCATGAGAATGCATAGTTAAAAAAATGTTTAATTATGTAATAGCTTATTTATAGTCCTAATTTGTCCAATATATTAAACTATCGGTTCTTGTTTGTGAAACCTATTGTGATGATTATCATTAAAATGATTTAATAATTATATAAGGAAAATTAAGGAATTTATAAATTGTATCAAAAGAAAAGTTTAGTTAATTTAAAAAATAGTATTAAAAAACCTTAGGGAAAATTTTAGTATGAGATTAATTATATGATACTTCCCCGGAAGCTTTGTTTCAGAAAACTCAAAAAATAGAGATCAACTAAGACATGTTTTTAAATTTAATTTTACAAATGAATAAATTATATATTCATTACATAGTATAATATGTTTTGTTCAAACCTTTTCTATTTTAGGAAAGGTTGGTAACCAAGAGAACCATGTCAACAATATGTGAGAGGGGAAATACAATGATTTTCCGAGTGACATCCCCAACGATTTGGGAGGTGGAGTTAAAAATTACATGGAAATGATTAACCAAATGTATCAGGTTATGAACAATATCATGAATAATGTGAAATGAAATCATTCACTTGAGGTGGAAAAACTGGATGTTGATTTGTTTATGTAGCAATGACCAGTACCATTTAGTAGATCATTTGATCTACTTGTCATAGAACAGTGGGTCAACTCTATGGAGAAGATATTTTATGTGATCCACCATTCAAAGAATGAGATTGTGACTCTGGGAATTTGTCATCTACAAGGGGCGTCCAATCAATTATGGGAATTGATTATGAAATCCAAAATTAAGAAAAATATTAATGAGATGTAGTTGAAATGATATATGATAATGTATCATCATAAGTATTTACCTTGGATGCATTGAATAAATACGGAGAGAGGATCCATATAGATTAAGAAAAAGGTAGATGAATTTGTTACTATCTAGGAATAAAATTTAAAAGGCTTGGAAGGAAAACATCAGTTTTTTTTACAATGACTTCATATTGATATATTATTTAGTTTTTTTAAAACAACACATTCAAAAGTCCCTAGAAACCAATGACATTAAGACTAATGAATAAGTAGTATAATGTGATCTAAATTTGCTGATGGACATTGGAGAAGTGTCCCATGACTATGGAGATTAAAAAATAAAGTGGATGTTTTTTTATAAGGGGATATAATGATAAATATGGAATCAATATCAACCACTAACTAGTCAAATATTTTGGAATAATAATCATGGGAACAACATCAAACCAACGTAGATGTGTAATAAGTGTGTGGGGGGATTCTTCCAATCTCATTAATGCTGAAGATATATAAATAAATTGAAAGATACGATGGAGGAATGGAGTCCACCGCCCATGAAGAATTTCTTTCACTATAGGGAGAAATGAAACTAAGAAATCAAGTGCACTAACCCCAAAGACCTAGATGGAATTCTGTATCATCACCCACCAAATCCAAATATGTAATGGAAGGAATATTCCATTAGTACATCTATGGTAGAGACCAAAAATAATGTGGTTATAAGAAAAGAAGTAATTTATTCATGATTATCAAATATACTATTTGATTCTAGTATCACACATTCTTACATATCATTCATTTCGTGTACAACTATTCATGAAAAATGTTTAAATATAGGGGTTGAGTTATCTATTAGAAAATAATGGGGGAATTATTTCATACAAAATATATAACTCCTCCCTAGATAACGTTTGTGTATTAAACCACCTAGAAATTAATTTCCAACGTCATTTGGTGGATTTTGATAATATTTTTGTAATAGATTGGTTATCATAATACAAATTAAACATCAATTATCATAAATGTGATATAACTCTTCATGTCTAGAGGCATCCACCAAAAACAGAAAAGTGTATTTTCAAGGATGAATCTCCATCAGAATCATTATCTTATGATATTTAAAATCTATCTCAGATTATTGAGGCAATGGAGATAATCAAGCATGATGAAATTTCCTTGGTAAGGTCTTACAATGATTTTCCCTGACGATTTCATCAGTCTTCCATCTGACTGAGTAGTTGAGTTCTCATGGGAACTTATTCTTAGAACACTACATATATGAAAGTCACCTTATATAATGGTCACCATTGAGTTTTAGGAAATAATTAAGTTGATACAAGTGAATCTATATAGTGGTTCTATACACTAAATTTTTTCACCATGGGGTTCACCGGTCCTCTTTATCAGTGAGATGAATGGATCAATACACATCTTCATTGATTATCTTGAGCTAAAAAATCACAATAAATAATATGATTCCCTATCCATAGATAGATGAATTTTTCAATCAACTTTGTGGTGCCCTATACTTCTCTAGAGTGTACATTCGGGTAGGATATCACCTATTAAATATGAGGAACAATGATATTCCTTGTACATACTATAATATGAGGTATTCAATATATAATTTCATTTTGATTATGATCATAATCAATAATTCTCTAGTAATATTCATGGAAATAATGAATAGAGTCATTATAGGTTACCTAGATAAATTATTTGTTGACTTTATTGATGATATTTTGATATACTATAAGAGTAATGATATGATTATGATCATTTTAATAATATGGTAAATACATTCTGAGGGTACAAACATTATAAAAGAGAATAGTAAATGTGAGTTCTAGATGGAGGATGTATTAGTATTGGGAATTTTCATAACTAGAAATGGAATATTTGTGGACAATTCCATGATAAAGGAAATCAAATAGTGGCTCAAGATAAAATCCGAAACAGAAATACATAGTTTCCTTGGTATATCATGGAATTACCTATTATCTATGAAGAACCGCTCAGGATTTTCAGACACACATAGGAGTCTAACTACGGAGGGTGAAAAGATTGTATATACCAGTGAATTTTAAGATTACTACAATTAATTAAAACAATAGAGTATCACCATTCCATTACTCAGACATTCGACAAGTGGGGAACTCTTTGTGGTATTGATATATGCTTCTAAGAAGGGATTATGATATGTACTTATTAAAAATGATAAATAAATAGACTATAAGTCAAGGTAGTTGGTAATCCATGATGAAAACTATCCTACACATGATATACAGTTTGAATATTTTTTCATTGCCCTGAAAATTCATTAGTATCATCCTAATTGAGATAATTGTGAAATATATAATAATCATAGGAGTCTAAAATATATATTCAAATAGATGTAGAATTATATGATATAGTGACGACGGTTAGAGATCATTTTGGATTGCGGTTACACAATACACTACCATTCTAAAAAAGAAAATAATGTGTCAGATACTCTAATTGTAATGTACCCAGCAACATTATCAATGACGTGGATTAAGAATTACCTAATCATCATATATTTAAAAAGTATAGGCATGAGAATCATTAACGAAGTAATATTCTAAATACATTCTCAATATTTTTCTCATCCATTCCTCAAAGAGAAAATAATGGATTTCAAATGAACTAATGTGGGAGTTCCAAAGAATGTGGATGTTATGTGAAAGGGGAAATATTCTTAGTTTAAAATTGATGGGGGAATGAGTCATGATATTTTGGATACAACTATTTCAACCATCCAATCCATAGTTAAGTAATGATCTTCTGAATGACGAACATATATCAAACTTATCTAGTCACCGAGGGAGCACATATATGTTTGGAGATATTTCAGAGAAGTATTGGTGTGAAAATATGTAGAAGAAGATAGCTAAATATACATCAATGTGTGTGGTATATTAAAAAAACAATGTTGAGTGGAGAAAATAAATTGGGATTATGTAGAAATTACCCATATTAATATGTAAATTCGAAAGCATCACCACATATTTTTTTACTGGGCATCCAAAGACATCTAGACGAACCAATATTGGTTTTTAAGATCATCGTATAATGAAATAACTCTTTTTTGTAATTTGAGAGGACATCTCACAAGTTAGACTCGAATGGATATACATTACATAAGTTGTAAGTATTAATTTATTACCACTATAGATTGTATCTAATTGAGAAATGAGATTCACCTATATCTTTTGTAAAAGTCTCCAAAACTTCCAAAACATAGAGTTGAAACTCATTATGGATTATAAACCTCAATCTCATGGACAATCAATGTGATCTATATAGGAACTAGAATACATATGGACATAATGTTTCATGGACTTGAAAGGATTTTGGGGCCAACAACTACTTCTGTTTGATGTCACATACAATAGTATTTTACACTCAAGCATCCAAATGGATCCATATAAATCCTTTTATGGGAAAACATATCGAACACCGATGTTATAGGTTGATGTTAGTGAATGAAATAAGCCAGGACCTATAATGGTTGACCAAAGGGTGGGAAATGGGAAAACCATTCGGTAACACATTAAGTATGACTAATGTTGAAAGAAGAGCTATGCATACAAGCATTGATAGGACCGAGAGTTTAAGGCTAAAGACTTGATATTCCTCGACATGTCTCCATTGAAGAGGATCATGAGAATTGAGAATAATGGGAAGATGAGTTCCACGTACATCTGTCCCATTGATATTCCTGATTATTTCAGAGTTTTGGATTATAAAATAGCACTTCAACCAACCATATCTCAAGGAAAAATTTTATTCCATGTATCTCTCTTGAGGAATTATATTACATATCCCACACATGTGTTGATTCCTTTTTGGTTATGTTTTTATATATATTTCTATCATTTCAACATAATCAGTCTTCAATTGTGAGGAAACGTGAGAAAATTGAAGAGCATCCACATTGATAGTCCTTTCTTTGGAAAATTACTTAATATTATGCTAGGTATGGTTATTTGAATTCATGATTTCCAGGAATAAATTTTCCATTAGATATTATAGGTTTTGTTATGTTGAGAATCAATAATGGTGTTCTGTATTGTTTAATATATAAATGATATGAAATTCAAACTATAGAACATTTACACATAATTTTACAAGATTACATATCCTATAATAAAATGGAATATCTTAATATTTATAGCTCGGGTGATGGGTTTTGGGCATATCATATTAAAATGAGTTACAAAATGTGTAACCCTTTTAAAAACTATGTAATTCCACAACCTACTATTTGAATGTACATAGTGAAACTGATATTTCCATTCATCATGTAGATTTATTATCCTACCGAACCATGTGGATCATACAAGAATTTTAGGAGTCCCCACCTACATTCCTGATTTTGTATGAATGTCTTCAATCACTATTATGTGGTTTGAAATAGGATATCCCTCTCTCACTTGATTCTCCATCCATTTTTCTTTAATCCCTTAACTGTGGGATTTGTTGTTTTTTATGTTGATTAGATTGAATATAGGATCCTCTTGAAGATCATATAAAACTTCTTTCTCATGTGTGTCTTCCATTGTATGTGTTTCATTATTCACATGTTAAAGATTGGGGGTCTAAATATTAACACAATAGATTTATAAATTTCATAGTAAATTAAATATTGTGGATGTGCCAACATAAAATGCATCTGAATAAATTAAATAAATAATGTCAATACTCTTAGGAGTTAGTTAGCTCTAATTGGTCATTGACCTAGCAAATGGATAACTATTGGGTGAAAAACCCTTGAACATACATGAATTTTATAATAGAAAAAAAATTATCATGACATGAAACCATAGGTGATTATATGATATATAATCCAAAAGTAATGGCTTGCTGCTTATCAATTTTGTTGTTGATAAAATTATATAAAAATTAAAGAGGTAATTGAATGAAAAATAGTAACTCACACAATTAACCATTTAGGCCAAGGACGCGATGTTTTCTTCTCTATGATAGTAGCTCATGTATTGCTATACTTTATTAAATTATTATATATTGATCATAGTTATGGAACATACACACTTATATGATATAATGATTATATTGAGTGGTATCTTCCCAGTCCCATGTTTTAATACATACATGGCTTTAACTAAAATGTTTTAATTCTCAATTAAGTGGGATCGACCTAGTCGAATCCTGTAATGCATATATAGCTTCAACTGGGATGAAATAAGGATTATATGGATTTGACTAGGATTTTGGTTATTATTCCAAGTCCATTTTCATGGTTGGTATGGTTGTGATATATGCTCAGAGATATCCTAGAATGACTCTGATGTTGGTTATTTCACCATGGTTATATGGTTTGTGTTGGTATGGGTGTGAGACATTCTAATATATATTTCTACATGGTACCAAAACTTGTTTGTATTATATTAAACTAATTATAGAATTTATTAATAAACATGTAAATCACTTCATTACATACACTTGATGTTTGAATGATTTTTTTATACATGGTGCTGTTAACCAAGTGAGTTATAATCCCAACCAATTTTGTATTTCTTTTTTTAATCAAGTATATTATGTTGATGTAGGTTTAGAAAAAGATAAATAAACATACTATTGATTTTCATTAGAAGATATGTTTGAATTTCGATATGGGACTGATGTGCAGTTCGGGACAAAGAACTCTTGAGTATTTATTTATGAGTTCCATTAAATTACATGTATTTTTTCTATCATGGAACTTAGTTACATTATAGAAGATGATTAAATTATTCCTTTTATATTCATTGGGTAGTCTGGTTGGATTTCATTATTAGTTTCCACTGTATTATGTTGTTTCAATTATTTCAAAATATTGATACTTAGTTTTTATTGATGAATATTTTCCACTATGATGTATGATCTGATTCTAGGGTTATAGTTACCCCCATATACACCTCACACTTAGGTGGGTATTCAATAGCCTCTGTCTTATGAGGATTCACTCTTGAGGTCCTGTAACCAACCTTTTCTATCCGCATGAGAATGTTCTGAATCAGATGATGTTACAGGGTATATATACTAATCATAAAATAATAGTTTAAATATTAAAATAATTAGATTGAATAATCAATAATGTATGTGTTTTTAGTTGATTAAGTGTTATGACAACCCAATAAATTACCACCCTAGTAATGTGGGTATTTTATATGATTATTTGATTTGAATGGTCTATAATAGCTTTTCCATGAAGAAGAAACAAATGGATCTAATATTTAATGATTTTAACAGATAAACCATCAAATAATAAGGGAATGGGATAAATATTTTCATTTCAAAATTAATATTGAAGTATTAATCATTTTCATTATTAAAATGAATGAAAAATTACTTAGAATTGAAAAATATAGTAAGAAATATACGAAATTTCAACCTTGACCATGATGGACTGATAAGCTTCAGGATTCCGGTTATTTTCACAATATTACCATTTTTTAAAAGGACTCTTTAGATAAATCATATAACTTACCAATATCTATCCATCCTTGAAGTATTAAGATGATTAATTATCTTAAAGATAATTTCCCATGGGAAAATTAGTATGGATATTAAGGAGACTATATATCAATGTTTGGTGTGCCAGCAAGTTAGGCTAAACGTAAAAGTTTGATGAAAAAGATGAAAACATTTTCCTATGCAATATGGATATAAGAAAAATATCCCATGGATTTCATAGTTAGAAACCCCAATACATAAAAAGTTCATAACACCATTTTAATTGTAGTGGATCATCTTATGATGTTATCACATAAAAGTTAGATCAATTAATATTTATCACTTGACCAACATTCCTTGATATGCATTAAAGAATTAGAAAGATAATGTAAAGTACCCCTATGAATTGTATAATTTTTAGATTGTAGGCATACATAAACATTTTCTTAATTATTAAATAATAACTAATTATGATTTCAAATATTATAACTTTATATAGTCCACAAGATTATAATATATATAAGGGGACCATTAAACCCCAAAATGATAGGTTGTGATCTGGCTCTATGATATTTAGATTTGGTCAGAATTAACACATTTAGGTAATCTAAATTTCATATAGAAATGTTTTTTAATAAGTATGAACATGTGTCTATATAAATAACTGTATATAAAGAAGTGCATAACTCCAACATGTTGTGTTGATGTTATTGAATGATAGTTATTTGGATCTAAGGGAGCTGATGAAAATAAGTGAAAGTTAGATCCATTTATTATCACATTAGGTTATCTATGATTTGATTGACTAATTATTTTAGTGAGATATATAAGATAAAAATTCAGATCATCAAATAAAAAATCATAATTCCTTAGAAGAATATTTTTGAGATTTAGAAATTAAGGGAAATATGAGATATAGATAATTATGTATATTTGAGAATCAAGATCATAATGAGGTGGTAGTTTATCATATAGAACATCCATTGAAAATAATCCAAGCATAATGATATACTAAATGTATCATTGTTAAGGAATTTTATACTACAAAATTCATATATTTTAAACTCATAGGTTTTTAGTAAGGTAATTATCATTCTTATGAAGAAAAATTGGTAGAGAATTTGACCGATGATATAAGGTGTTGTGTGACCTAACACCTCACTTCACTGATTTTCCAGGGTGATATAATAAATATGATAAATATTAATGGGAAAATAATGATTTAATAAGGAATAATTATCATTATCTATCTCCATTAATACCATAAAATTTTGAGTGATAGTCTTATAAGTGTTTGAATGTAACACCATGAGATTTTAGAATATATTTTTCTTTAATACGAAATAGCATTGTGAAAATTAAATATAATAATAAATAAAAATTGTAAATAAAAAAATTATAATGCCTAACTATTAAAACATGTGTTATAATTCATCATGTGTTATTATTTATTAGTAAATTCAATTCATTCATGTAATTATAAGTAATATAAATTAATAATCATAATGAAATAAATATGTAACTACGAGGAATGATAATTTGATAATGCATAGATACATAAAAATGGTTTTTTTAAAATCACTATATTTATTATATATTATATACGTTTTATTTAAAAGGTATGGTCATAAATTTTATAATTTCTATATTAAAAATGAATGTTTTTTTATCAATTATAAAAAAATTGTATTTTGAAGAATTTTTGGTATTTTTGGGAAAATAATTTTTTTATTTGAATAATGAGAAACACCATTTTTAAAAATTACAAGGTTTTTTGTGATATTATTTGGATATAACAATGAATTAAAAAAATATATATCCACTTGATTCACTAATGATATCTTTTTAAATTAATATGATCCACTTTTCTATGTTTTGATTGAATTCTCTTTAAATTATGAATGAAAGGACATGTTTTTGTCTAGGTAGACAGAAACTCATTACATATCCCATTGGACAAATCCTAGGTGACTCAAGAATATGGACCAAAGGCCCAGTGTAGTTTTATACATGCATCATCCTGCCTACATAAATTTCATTATATGTCATACCTACATCAATCCTTGAATGTATCATTCCTAAATAACTATCAGTTACATAAATACCACCAGGGTCTTACCAGGACTCCATCCCTTGACTTTTAGATTTAGTATTATAGGGCATACCAATCTGGCACCACCAAAACTAAAATTAAAATTAAAAATTTGAATGACCATTTGTTTAAATTATAAACCTATGTTTAACGTTATTAACCTAATTTATATTTTTTCTAGAAAAAATTATGTATTATTGATTTATTGTTTTAAAATTAAATTTTGTTAATTTAATATTTTGTAAAAACATTATTCATGGAATCAGGATTTTTGAAAATTAATGTAATGGTAATTTAAATTTTATTCATAAAAATAAGTTATTGAGGTTATAAAAGGACTTATTATGCAAAAATTAAATTATGGTAAAAAGCAAAAATATTGCTAAAATGCCTAAAACCAGATAAAAATGTCCCCAGATTTTTTTTGAGTGGTTTATTAAACTATAATAATACTATATTTATTATTTTCAACCATTAGAGACACATTCATTTGATAATTATTATACTTTAACTTAAATCTATGGTTGTTTTAAAAGGTGAAACAATAGTCATATATGAAAATATCGCCATACCACCCACCAATTCCTCACACCACAGGATTTTAAATTTTTCAAAACTCCACTAACATACCTACCAAACACTCTTTGACTCTTCCTAGAAGACCCTCTTTCATAAATTATGTACAATCATCACTTATATAACTATATGAGAGTTTTTAATTTTTTAAATTCTATTATTATATTTCCTTTATTCTATAATGTAGGATATTTATAAATTTTTTATATATATTAGGGTATGAGTATATAAGGTGGAGTACTGTATGATGTTTTGGATCATGTGTTGGCTAGATGGATATAAGTAGCTAGCCAATGGAAACCTTTGGCCAGCTGGTCGGGTTCTAGTAGGTCTACAAAATTATATCATTCCCGCTTTCTCATCAGTAGTGTTCAAAGAATATATGTGGTTCTCGTATGATCAACAACTCCCCTTGGTGTACCTTCCCCATCCAACCTGTATGCATAGTCAATATATTTTAATAATACATGATATTTGATATTATTTAGACGAATTTTAAACCCTTTTAGTAGAAAAATTTGAACCCCTTTTACCTATTTTGAGCTTTGGACCTCATCCCTTATATCAGCCCTCTCTAATTCTTCTCCCCATAACTATTTTAGATATTACCAATCTATTGATTCTGGAGTAGGGATTCTTTCTTATATCATAGTCGTGAACTTCATTATTCATTAGAGAGTAGCATATATTTATATTAGGATATTTGTTTCCTATCACGAACAAACTTATAATTTCTTTTTCATCATATATTTTTGGAAGATCTCATTTATTTTAAATGATTTCTTATATTATTTAGATCTACCATTGAACAAACAGAATTATTCATGCATCTATTTCTAAGTCATCTTCCAAACCTCTTCTTAGTGAAGGATTGGTAAAGAAACCTTAATTTTTCAATGTTCTTGTCGTATATTTGTGGAGGGTTTGATGTTCTAATCACTTCCACCCCTAAATGGTGATAAAGGACTAATGAACAGATAAATTTCTAGATAATTTAACTAAGTTAGATGATCATGAGATCACTTTATTCTTTAATATCTTTTCGATTTGTGGATTATTAATGAATCTTTGTTTGTTAGCTATACAGAAGACATAATTATAACATTAGAGATGATTTTTTGATTGTTTATTTTATTGTTAAAAACTGATTGAATTATTTCCTCATCCATTGAGGAATATATGATTTGGCCCTGTAGACAAAAATTGTAAAGTATGAGGATAATAAATATCCTTATAGACATATTTTCGTTTTGATTCTAAATTCTAACAATGCTCTTGACAACCAGAAATTGTGCGACACTTCCTTGCCATTTCATCTCATTCTACATGGGTTTTTCAAATATTCGATGTTTAATACATTGATGAACTTCTGTGTTATTCATAAAAAAGGTAGGTGGTATGTTTAATGACACATATAACCATTTATAGGATGTTTTCTATTTTTTTGTTCTTGATAAGTATTCATAATATTGTTTATTTTGGGTGTGTGTAGCCCTGAACATCATTTCCCAATGTGTGATTATATGACCTACATGTAGGATATTTATAAATGATATTGGTATTCCTTATTATTCCTTATTATGAATAGAATTTTTTTGGAATTAAAGAGCTTGTGGAACTATGATCAAGGTACCATGACAATGAAGATGCGTGGAATCAATTACAAATCCCCTTTTCAGGGAGAGTGATAATGTGATGATATCTATGGACAATGGATGTTTTATGGTGTGGGTCAGTTAATGGGAATTCCAGTTCATGTGTGAGTAAACCTTGAATGGGTTATCGGTTTTTTGTCTATTGGTAGAAGTGGTATAATTACATGAAGGGGTGATTTTTTATCAAATTATTCAATGGAAATCATGTGGGACCTACCAACATCTAATGATAACAACCACAGTCAGAGTGGATCATGTGGTTTTCTTGTAAAAAACTACTGGAAGGGTAGGGTGTGTGGTGTTTTCTTAATGTTGGTATAAGGTATATATATATTGATATCATTATCCACATTATTCCAGATTATGTTGCTTTGGGGTTCATTGTATCTTGGTTAGAACATGATGAATCAAATCATGACTTATTACATAGACCATTGTATAGATAACATGTTGGGAGACCTAGTTTTTTACATTCCATATATGAAATATATTTCATTTGATATTTTTATTATTTTATATTAACTACTTTCTGTTGTTATTTATAATTATTATTTGTGTGAGGATATGAAACTGAGGTAAATGTTTCCTCCCAAATGGCATTTTTACACTCACTAGTAGTTACAAACTACTTGTATATGAGTGGGAATGAATGAGGTATTGTGTGTCTCTTGATCATATCCTATTTTTCAGGTCTGATTTTCAAAAAATAGTATATGGTAAATGTTATTATTATATTCCTTGGGATTGAGCTGGGACATGGTAAAAATGATATAGTTTTATATGATTCAATTAAATGATTTTTCCATGTTCCAAACCACCCCATTTATTACAGACCATTGATTTTCATTTGATCAGTTATGCGTTATTATTGTAGGAGATTTCAATTTCATCCATTCATTATAAACAAGATCAGATGGTCACTCTCCATATATATGCGTTTTCAGGCTCTTTGTTAGTTCTTAAATTTTATTCCAACATTATATTATCTATTCCAGATGTACCTATATTCACTATTGAATTATATGTACATTCTCCATTCTATTATGATATATCTATTACAATTTGTTAGGTGATCCTAGAAAAAATATTTTTGTTTTTTATATATACGTGATTATAAATAGTGTCAAAGAATGAGACAATGAATGATGATAGTATAGATTTTCATATTGTCATTGGTATAATCTTATGAGAACATTATGTGGCATAATAAATCAGTTAATATCTATCTAAAGTTAGGGACTATATATATTCTAAATTTTATTATATATTTTTAGAAATGTCTCCTCGAAGACATTTTATGGGAACACCTATTATCGAATCCATGAATTATCTTATTCTACCACTATTTTTGTACAATGGAGATAGTGACACTACTTTTTCATATATGATTATTAAAACATTTTAATGATAAAAACATAAAATGTTATATAACAAGGTTCAATAGGTTTAGTTTCTTGGAAAAATTAGCACAATACATAGGCTTTTTCATAAAAAAAACATTTATTTAATTAATTCGTCCAAAGATTTTTATTGTCCCTCTATTTCTCCTTAGTATATGTGTTCACCAGATTATATACACCAATGATTGAGTGAGATAAGATGCTATTGAGAAGTATGAATAAGAGACATGAATCTTGGATTAGAATAATCTTTGTACTCATAACATTCAATGAATATCATCATCATAAATTGGATATGAAGAATTAGTTATGTTATTGTAATGTGGTGATTAAAAAAATATGACCAATATTGTTTTAGTGGTTAATGACCACACATTATTGGGAACAAAGGTAGCATCATGTTGATTCATAAAAAATAAGAATTATCATAACATCTTCATTGTGAACAAATATATCATCATATTCATGAATATTGAACATTATATATTGAAATACATCATATATCACAATTCATTAGACCATAATATAATTCTAGGTTCTCTAGTAACATCATGACACATATATAATCTTGCCTTCCATATAGAATGAATAACAATATTATAAATAAAATAATCAATTTAAAATAAAATAGTTCTCATGAGAAATTAATAAAGAATACATTTATATATAAAATTGGTATTTCAAAAAATAAATATTGAATATGATTAGGTTGTATAAGAATCATGAATCTATAGTGAATAAGAAACAATTTCAAGAGAAGTAAAAGATGTGTTTTTAGAAGGAAATATTATTTTAGAAAAAAAATTACTAAAATCCTCATAAAACTATATTATAAACAAGTTTATACTAAAACATAAAATGGATAGAAAATAAAATTGTCATTTAAAAGTCCTTAATTGAACATCAATACAGAAAAATGTGTGAATTAGGGATAACTTAATGAAATAGAGTTGGGTTTGATAACTTCCCTTACATTATATCTGAATGCTTTCTTCACTAAAAAGGTTATGGATAATCAAATAAAATTCATTAATTAAGAAAATATTTGAAAATTTTATACATGAATTAGATACATTATTTGTTTATAAATTTTATTTTTGTGATTTTAATGAGTTATAGCGTTTAATTCCATTGTTCTAGGGTGTTCGTTTTGTTGGTTTTCATGATCAGTTCTCTGGTATATGAGTATGAATATTCATGTAAAATTTTAATAGTTATCCTAAATTTGAATAATATGTTATTAATGAAAACTCATTAGATTAAATGATCTTATATTTCATCTTTGGTATGATATGATAATAATTATTTTTATTGAATGTTAATGAAGATGAGTTAGTTAGTTTTTACTGGTTTACGACCATTATGACCTTATATCCTTTTATTTAGAATCATGTTTATAAATTTCCTCTAGAACACTATATAACATATAATATGTATAATAATGTATTATTTAACCATAATTATTATTTTATAAATAACAATGTAGGTTGTAGATAAAAATGAATATGCATCATCTATGGTGGTGGTAAATGGACACACTACGGATGATAATATCATGTTTAGAAATAAGGATAATGTAATAGACTTGAGGTTTAATTATTCAAATAACATAATAATATTAAAGAATATATAAGATAATTATGTTACCATTCCTCTTTGACATGGGGATATGATATGATATTAATAAAAATAGAAATTGAAAAAAATTAAATGAAAAATAATAATGGTTTTAACCGTTCAATTCTCTTCCTTGAAGACCTCCTTAGAGAAATTGGTTTTAATATTTTGTTGAGACCAAAGTCTAAAAAAATTGGGCAGTGGAATAAGAAATGATTTTGGTCAAATTTGGGAATGGTTAAAATCTTGGAATGTGTGAGAATAAGAGGTGGAGAAGCTTGTAATTATACATTAGAAGATGGGTGTTTTCTCATTATTTTATTAATTTGTTTCTAAAATTTTATCATGACAATAAATAGATTTAAATTTACCCCAAAATATATTAAATAATGATTTTGGATTTGAGATTATGGATATTACCTCATCCATGACTCAAGGAATATTATATTTAATTTATAATTTTTATATACTGTAAATTACCAAATATTAAAATTGACAAACAAAACTACTCTATTTTAGTAAAATTTCAAAAAAAATATCCGTAATTATTTTTAAATGTTTCCAATGTAGAAATGAACACCATATTATTATAATCATTTTCTAAATATGAGAAATTCAATTTTTAATCAAATTCATCATTTACTAAAAAAATACATATTGTAAAATTATTACTCATTTTATAACACATTAAAAAAATTAATTAAGGAGAAAAAAATTATGATACCATAAAAATATAATAAAATAGAAATTTATGAATCTATTTCATTAAAATAAATTTACATTTAAAAAATTATAGTGAATTTAAAATTAAAAATAAACATTTTTTATTTTATAAAAATACCAGTACTTATTTATTTATTTTTTAAATATGTAACTACCTTTTTATTATATATTTATTTAATATTATCATTTATAATATTCTTAAATTTTATTTATTCCATTGCTGAGGTTACAATTTTATTGTTCAGATTACTATTCCCCAGGGTTACATTACTATTCTAAAGGTTATGTTACTATTCTTTTAATATTGGATCTTTAACAGGTAGAAATACCTATTATTACATTCATTATTCATTTATAATATTTATATTATGTCTCCAATGTGATTTTATGTGATTTATACAGTATGTAATAATTATAAGAAGGGAAATTCTGTAGATAAAATGTTTGGTCATTAGATTCTTCCCCCTTATGATTTTTTACAATAGAAATTTCATTTTACATTCTATGTTGAAAAGAGATTAGGGTACTTATCCTTCATCATGTCCTCTAATTCCCATGTTTCCTATTTAGAATCGTGTTTTCTCCACATTACATTGAACACAAGAATAGTCTTGTTGCATAAAACTTAATCTCTACAATCCAATATTTTCAGTTGTTTCTCTTTATGAAAGAGATCAATATCCAAATGTACCAACACAATATTTGATACATTTTAGGGATTTGTAATATACATCCTCAAGAGGGATACATGGAATATATCATGTACTTGAGATATTGTAGGTGGATATTTTATTTGATATGCTATATTTCTGACACTAATGTGAATCTATAAGGGGGAAATGTACCTTGAACACTTGATTATTTCCCCCCCAAATCTCATGATTATCTTCCATAGAGATATATAGAGGAATACCGTGTCTCTAACATTAAACTCAAGGTACAATGGATTATATTACGAATAGATCTTTTGTCTACTTTTGGATGCCTTGATGTGCGGCTGATTGGTTTTCAACATTGCTATCATGTATTCAACAATTTCTAGTCTTACTAGCTTACATTCACCAACTTCATCTCAACACACTTGTGTTATTATTAATTTCCATTAAAGTTCTTCATATAGAGCAATTTGGATTCTTGAGTGGAACGGTTATTGAGTGACAACTCAACTAGAGGTAGATGTTGGTCCCTTCCTCTTTTAATTTCCATAGAACATTCCTTGAACATGTCTTACTGTTTCAACATAGTCCTACGTAAATGGAAATTAGTTAGAGGATAATAAGACATACTAAAGTCCATCTCTATGTTAATATCACATTGAAAACCTTTCGATAACTTGATGGGGAGTCTCAATATCAATCTCATAAAATCAATAGTGGTACTTCATGTAGACATAAAAATTACATGATGTAAATCCATTTATTTTTATCATGTTATAATTCCTATAAAATTTTCAAAAAGTAATCTATCGTTAATATTTGATCCAAAACAACCCATATAGAATTGTTATCTCAAGTTGTCTTTAACAGATCTGTGAGAAAGTATATGATTACATTTTCTTAATTACATGTTGATATGGGTAATGGTTTTATCGCCTCCTTATAATTTTTTCATTTAGACATCAGTTGCTATCATTATAAAAACATTTATGTACATTAAGAGATATCCTTCCTAATATTTTTCCACCAATAGTTATCTTGAAGATATCGATACATCTTTGTGCTCTCTGGGTGAGTAGAGATGGTTGATCTCTGTGCATCACTCTTAAGATATTCCATTTTCTTTGGATTAGATAGTACACATATTTGTGAACCAAATATCATGCTTCTCCTCAATTTTAACTCTTAGGATTTCCGATTTCATAGGGCTTGTACAGTTTTTGAAATTTTTATATCATTTTGTTGAGAATAATTTATTTTCTTCATGGGGGAAGGTTGAGAAATCATTTGTAAAAGTATTGATGATGTTACTACCAAAATTATTTCAATGTATATCCATTTAAAATCTTTGATGACTAGATCCTTATCAATTCTCATCACTGATCTTTCCATAGTATGAATTCTACATCCAGAATCTTCCACTTTATTAACATTTTGAGGATGGTATTGGATTGAGCAGTCATAATTCTTGAAAATCTCTAACCATATTGACATGTGAATATTATGATATATATATATGAATATATATTGGGGGATCTTATGATCTATATATATTTCAAACTCCTACCCATGGAGATAATTTTTCCATATTTTCAATGAATCGATAATACCAGCCAACTCTAGATCATGAATGGGATAGTTCTTCCCATGAATTCTAATCTTCCCTAAGGTTTGTGATATCACTTAATTATTTTCCATTATTATAAATCAAAATAAAGTCTTTGAATAATCATTGAATAACAAAAAAAATTTCTCTCTTATCTAATGTGTGAGCACTCTTATGGTTATAAGTCTCTCTTTTATCTATTTGGATAAATATTCACGATCACTGGTTAAGACAATATTTTATCCCTTTCATGTTATCTTGGTTAGTGTAATTGAAAATACTCATATGTTATTGAAAAAGTTCTTGTAATAACCATATATATTAAGGAAACTATGCATCTCCATTAATGATGATGGCATGTGACAGTCTTCAATTTCCTTTGTCTTTGAAGGGTCTAAATATATTCCTTTGTTAGTGATAACATGCACCAAGAATGATATATACTCCTTCCATAAGAACAAAAATTGACAATATATTACATATATTTTCAACACTCACAACATATTTATAATATTATTCAAATGCTCCTCATGTTACCCCTTACTCATAGAGTATATCATAATATCACCAATAAAAACTACAACAAATTTTTGGTGGGAATCTATAATGATTTTAATAATAGTTTCCTTCAATATAATTGGAGAATCAGTGAGTCCAAATGGAATAAATATGAAATCATATTGCTCATAACTCATTTTAATGGTTTCTTTGGGAATTTCTTATTTACTCAATTTTATTTGGAGATATCAAGACTAAAGGTCCTCCTTAGAGAGATACATGTCCCCATGTGGTCGATCAAACAAGTCATCTATCCCTGGAATGGGATACATGTTCATTATAGTGATTTTGTTGAGCTCGTGACGACTAATTTAGAGATGTATTGATCAATCTTTCTTCTTAATGAAGTGTATTGTTGTATCCCATGGGGAAGAACTCCTGCGTATAAAACCATTATGCATTTTATCATGAAACTCCGTCCACATTTTCCCTAAATCAATAGTTTCCATAATATGAGTTGTATTTGATATATGCGTAGATCAAATAAAATGTTTAATTGATTAATCAAATTATCAATTAGGCAGATGACCATGAAACTATTTAGTAAAAATATCACTATAGTCCCATACAATGGGCATGTCTTTAAGCATGATTCTCTCCTTTGTCTCTATCATTTGTTCTAAATATGCTTTCCCAAAAAGAAAATAATATCCACAATTGAGATAATGACTATAAGGGATATTCTTCATCCCCCTTACACTTGTAGAAAATTGAAGGATTCCCTAGGATATGATGAGTGATATCCCTTTTCGGTCAGTAGACATTAGACTTTTATTAATATAACCAATCGATGCTGAAAATTGCATCAAAATCCCCAAATGATAGAGGAAAAGACTTTTTGTGAGGTTTAGTCCACAAATATTAATAGAGACAGAGTTATATTATTTTGATGTAATAATTCCAACATTTTTTCTTAGAGATATGAGAACCACTATAATCAGTGGTGGTTTTTGAATTGTTATATTAAACAATTAATATAAGAATGAATGCGTAGAACCCGAATCAAATAGTTGGTTTTCTATTCCGGATTGAATATCCAGTGAACCTCTCACCACATCATTATAGGGATCCACCTCAGTAGTAGTGATTGAATAAGCCTTACTTTTCCCCTTTAGAATTAGTGGATGTTGATTCTTATTACCCATGAGGGCATGAGGTTTCATGCACTGGATTGTATTGTTCCCTTACTCCCTAGTGTTTAATCCTTAAACCTTGGACGATACTCTTCTATCCTCCATCCTATCAGCCAGATTATTTATGTCTCTTCTATATTCATGAGCATGGTGTCCTTATCTCCTACACTTATAGAATATCCCCCATCCCTTTCATGTAGTTATGATGAATCTTATTCCCACCATATTGACACATTATTGGTTTAGCTTTCATTACTACATTATCATTAGATCCCTGATCTTTAGACTCCATATGTCATTTCTTATCTCTATAGTATTGGTACCATTCTCAAAACCACATCACCACATTTATATTATGTCAATCTAATTCTTTATAACTGATAATGTCTAAAATTTTTATATCCTTTTGAAGTTGTAGGTTAAAATAATTAATGAATGTACTTATTTTTATTTCATTATTGATAAGAAAAACAGAAGTGTACATTGGAAACCCTGTGAATATTTCTTCATAGTACATGGATGATTCACCTCCATATTGATTCAACTATATGAATTATACCACTACCTTTTTTTGAAGAGTATGAGATAAATACATGTTATGAACCATTATATTAATGTCTTCCCACTCCATATTTTTCAGTTTTATTCATCAGCTTGGTGTTCTCAATCAACACCCACTATTGATTATCCTCTCCATCTATAGGTTAAATATATAGAATAAACTTCTCCTTCTATGAAAAATAGAGCACATAAATTAAATCCACCATAGAGTTGACCCACTATTTCATGAGTAGTGGATCAGAAAATCTACTAAATGTCAATTGTTGTTTTCATATAAAAGACATGATTACTATTGTCTTCCAATTTAGTGATGTAGGATGATCTAAACAATTTAGAATATTACTCATAATGTAAGACAATTGGGTATCAATTTCAAGGAAATGATAAACTCCACCTCCCATAGAATATGGGTCATCATTTGGGAAATCAATGAATTATCCCTCACATGGGTTGTCAGCCTGGTTTCACTATGATCTATCTATAATGAGCCAAATTTTATCAATGGAAATTCCATTGTATAATTAATCCTTATAGTAGGAATCAAATAATACCACATTGAGGAAAAAATATAAACGTTATAAAGGAATAATTAATGTAATAAAAGGTACTTCAATATGTAAAGGAACCTATAACAATTGAATTGTAAATGGACATTGGAATATTAATGTGGCCATAAGGAATAGTAATCCATGAAATAGAATAGTGACCTTAACAACGAAAGTGTAAATAAAATTTAGGAATCTTTTGAATGATAATAAGATATAAATATACCATAACATAAGTAATTTAAAAAATTTAAAAATTAATAATTATGTTTTTAAATATTTATAAAAGATAAATGATTATTTATAATTTTACAAAATAATGTAATTGTTTAAAAAAGAATTTATTTTCAAACAAAATATTCCTGAATTATTGTTTTTTCATCTTATTATTATAGAATTATTTTATGAGAACATAATTAATTATTAAATGTGTTATAAAAAAATTTATAATTTTAAAATGTGAATTTTTGAGTAAATGTTAATTTTAATTAAAAATTATTTTTTCATATTCAACAATTATTTACATAAAATGGAGTTTATTCTTGAAATATACATGTCAAAAAAGGGGAATGGTGATTTTTTTGTATTTTTTTGAAATACTAGAATTTTGTGAATATTAAAATATGGAAATTTATGGTATATATAAATTTTAAATTAAATACACTATTTCTTGAGTCATGGATAATCTAAGGAACAAAATCGCGAACTAACCTCCATTATTTGATATATATACTGATAATTATCAAACTATATATATTGTTTAGCCAAAATAATAAACTAATGAATAAGATAATGAGAGAACAACCCTCTTATACCCTATAAAAACTACCCTCACCACCTCTTCTCCACACACATTCCAATATTTTAGCCCTATAAAATTCTAAACAATACTCTTACCAGGACACACACCCTTGTCTGGGATCCATTTTTATCAACAAAATACCAAAAATAATTTCTCTATAGAGGTTCTCATGTCTAAAATTCTAAAGGGAAACCCCTCATTAATTATATTTTTATTTCACATCAATTAATTTTCTTTTCTTATTTTCATCTTATATCCCCTTAACCATGTTTCATGGAAACATGATTATCGTATATATATTGGAACATTTTTGTGTTAATGGAATAATTCAACTTCATGACTATTCCATTTTCATTTTTATAAATATGAATTTATCTTATATGGTTTGTCGAGATACCACAACCATATACAATGCATATTATATTTCCACAACACTCTTAAAATATTGTCATAAATACATCATTATAGGTAAAAATATTTATAAGTAAAAATTATATGTTATATATGTTTCTTCAATCAATTTTTAAAAATGATGTTAAATAAGGTTATATACTCTTATATTGGTCATGAATCTTCTGAAACTAATTAAATCATTATCATTGAAATCCAATTCAATGTATCATCTTAAAAATATACAACCAAATGATATATAAAATAATTTATTCTTGTGATGTTTCATTAAATACATATAACATAAATTCCATATAACTTTTACAATTTTATATTAACTTCTATACCCATATACTAACGAACCGACCTTAAAAACCAAGAAAACAAACACTCCCGAATGAAGAAAATATAAACTATAACTACTCTAAAAGATAATAAATTATTATTATATAATTAAAATTAATTTAATGAATTTATAAATATTTAAGGGTTTTAAATTATTTAATTTAATTTTACTTTCTAGTATATTAGTGTGATGAAATCGTTCGGCCATAAGGTTTGGAGAAATCTCATTACCAACTCTCATTCAATATGTATTCCCTATTTCAATCCATTTTCTATATGTATGTTTCTCTAATGTTTCATAAACATATTTTATTTTTTATTTAACTTTTATTTTCTGGCATTTAATTTTTTTTAATTATTTCTTATAAAAAATGAAAATATTTTTTTCCAATGAACACTTCCTTCTAAAAACACATATTTTACATCTCTCAATATAGTTTCTTATTCAATAATGATTGATGATTTTTGTTCCAGGTATTTTATTAAATATAAAAACTTGGTAAATCAAAAGTTTATCTATGTATATATGATTTATTAATTTATAATGAGACACATTCTCTTTTTCGTGGGTTTTTGGAAAATATTGTTATACTTTCTATGTGGAATACATGATTATATAAATGATATAATGTGACAGGTGCCCCTGGAATTATATATCTCTACAATACATTGGGTAATATGACTTTTATGATGATACAATGTTAAAAATTGTTAGAATGAATATATACATGTTCACAATTATTATTTTATACCTATTCACATATGTTATATGTTAACATGAAGGTAGATTTGTCAACAAATACAGGTGGTAGTTGAAAACTAGGACATGATGTTTTATTTTTATTAATTGTCACAATCTATGACATTATCTAATTCTTCCTATCAGGACTTTGATGATGATTTTTTTCCTTAGGTTATGATGATGATAAATATGATCACCCATGTCTCAGGTCCCTAATTAATATTCTTACTAGAATTTTATATGTCCCCTAATTTTGTTGTATATCCTGAGGTGAATTATAAGGGACCAACCTTATAACATTACATAATATTTAATTAAATGAATAATTCACACTGAGGATCTTTTCAGGTTTAGAGTTTTAGAGAATTATGAAATAACTATTACATATCAAAAGATTACAAAGTAGACACTTCTTCTCAGTTTCCATTTTTATAGAACAAAAACTCTTAAAAAACATGTCTAGTTCCATGTTTTAGATAACATGTCTTTCTTGGATCCTATCCATGACCCTATTCATCTTTATGTCCTGTGAAAAAATATATCAAAAACTTGGGATGAGCATAAAAAGCGCAGTAAGGAAAACACAAAGAAAGAAAACTGTTATTTTTTGAAAACAACAATTAAATAACGAATACTTCATCATCAGTAATAATTTTCACCTTCATGAAGTAGTAAATTCTATTAACTGTATAAAATATCATTTTTTACCCTCTCCTAACCAAAATATCACCATGAAATCTATATAATGTACACATATGATATAAAGTTAACTTTGGAAAGAAACATACTTAAATGGAATAACTATACAGTCGACTTCCACACATGTCACTAAATGGAAGAACCATACGACTGACTTCCATACCCAATGAATTGTAGTTTTTAACGTAACCACCCATCCTGGTTTATCACAGCACCACCCGTCATTTTCTTTATCATGTAACCACCCATCAAATGTCCAAGTACCATTATAAAATCATAACACATACAACAAATATAAAGGAATAAAAACATTTCCACATTTCAATCACAATATATCACTTAAGAATATTGACATAATAAATCCATTATCAAAACCATTTTAAATACCAAAATACATAATATGGTATATGGTAATTAAATTTCCTTTTAAAAACATTACGGATTTTTAAGGATTCCAAAGATCAAGTAGTAATCACGGTTGCGGAAAGGTTGTTGTCACCGCGTACATTAAAAGAAACATTCCTTTTTGTCATTTATTAAAATGATTCATAGAAATAGATTCCCTTGGAATGAAAGGAAAAGTTTAACGTATTTATACAGCGTATAAAAAACATTTTATTAAAACAAAATATGCTTCAATGAAAGGTGATTGAGATGATGCCCCTTACAAAGACAGTATCCTTATATTATGTATAAATCAATGACATAATTATGCGTGAAAAAAATACACCCAATATAAGTGGATATTAAGTGTAAAATAGTCGTAGTTAATTCACACATATTCATAGCACAAAATAATCAATAAGTAGAGGTTTGACCCAATGAATTGAAATTGGGTAAAGAAGTTCCCTTACGGAAATTCGATTGCCTAACGACATCACTTAAAAATTCGGAAAATGAGTTGATGAGAGATAAAAAGGGTATTTCATCACCTAGAAATAAAATTTATAGAAATAAGGATATAGAAGAACATATCCAAACATAATAAGGTTTGAATTAAGAGATATAACAAAAAACAAGACTTTTAAAAAGAGTAGGGTGAATGGTTCCCTTACCGATTTGGAAACTTACGAAACAAACACCCCATGAAAGAAGGACCATAAAATGTTGATGTAAATACAGATAAATGAATGTATATTACATAAATATTAGAATAATGGGCAGTACATACACCACTCAAATGAGATAGTGACAAATATATAATTAATCTCATTGGAATGAAAAGTGAGATAAAAACCCCTTACCTCGTTGTAATAAATCGAGTCGTATGACCAAAGGATAATAAACCTCAAATGAATCACAGAATACCATGACTATAAATAGAATCATTATAATTTATATGAAATAGTAGTAAATAATACACCACATGCAATAAATAAGTGGTGAACAATTTGAAATTCATGGAATTAAAAGTGAGATAAGAAATCCCATACCACATGTCTGAATTGACTCGCTCATATGTTCATTGTTCTTCTTGAATGATAGCATTAAGGTAATTTATACTTGATCAAGAATATTTTTCATTTTTATTATTCCTTTTATATCACTTATTACCTTTTTATAACTATTATTTAATTGTTTGAGTTCATATGAGACATTTCGTTGATGTTCGGAACTTGAGTCAAAAATGAACTTGTTATAATTATAAATTGTACATGTGGTCGAGAGTCCATTATCTATATAATTATATTCATCATTTAGATGTAATATATATCATATATATCCATTATATGTATGTATTTATAATTATACATAACAATTGGAGATAAGAAATGAAATGCACCGTTCATGGAGATGGTAAGTCGTACGTACGCATGAACATTACTTTCATTGCTATTTCATACATTAATGGAATGAAAAAATAATGATACAAAGGTATATTATAATTATAGTATAATATATATGTTATATATGTTACATAACATCATAAATTCTATCCTTTATATGTTCCACGTATGATATGAACGAGTCATATCACTTTGAGGGGGCGGTAGTCTGCAATTCCTAAAATGAAATTTTCGCGTTTACCTATTATGGAAACCATAAAGGTATCCCATAAATTAAAAATACAAAAGAATAAGGAGACATAAAAATAATATATATCAAATATAAATACAGTGAAATCTTAATGTCCACCATTAGAGACGGTTGGAGATAATTGAACAATCATCGTTTCTTGAGGCAGTAGTTCGTCGTCCACATAGAAACAGTATATTCTTCACCCACTAGATGAAAGTGTGTGTAAGTATAGCTCAAATACATCTCATAAAAACATCCTATGATATTTAAGATACTGTTGTTGTTATAATAGAAAGGAATAAAATGTTTTTAGGGTTTTGGAGAAGCATAATAAAACAAAAGAACATAAGAGAATACACTACCTTTAAATCAGGTAACTCCCCTTGGTTTGAACCAAAATGGGTTCTTGAAGTTATTTCTGCCTAAGGTATGGCTTTAAGGATGAATTGAGGGATCTTGATAGCTTATTTGAGTAGATATTGGACGATATAAAAGGCTTCGGTAGTGTGAGAAGGGGGTAGGAAGTGGGGTATTTTTTTAAGGGAGAGGAGGGGCTCTTTGGGAAAGCATGAAAATATTATTTTATTATATATTTCTTTTCCGTTTCTAAAGGATAAAAAATCATTAAAATAAAATATACTACGGCCCATTTTCGAAATAAAATCATACAATAATAATTGGAAATGTTTTTGATATTATTTTAAACATTATCTTCTTATTTATTTAAATCAATCATTAATGATGTAAACACTACATCATCATTGTATCATAAAAATTTTATTTATTTGAAGTAAAAATTATAAAACATATACCATAATGTAGAAAATATTTTTATATTTCTAATTAATATTTATAGTAAAAAATATAACTTAAATAACCCCATGTAAATATTCTTTTAGTAAAACAATACATGTTTGTGACATTTTTATTTTTACTTAAAATAAAAATTTATTAATGTCATCATCATTCCCAAGTCGCTCCATTTGGTCCCCAAATTGACCCATAGATTTTCGTGGTCGTAAAAGACTCATACAATAAGGGTAGGACAAGTGTAAAGGTAATTTAATATTATTATAACATTATTTTTACGTTAAATTTCCCAAATAAACTATAATCACAGTTAATAAAACTCAAAAGTTATGATTCAAAAAAAATTATTTTCATCCAATTGAACCACATTTTACATACTAATGAAAACCATGTATTTTTTATTTTAAAATTCAAATCACAAAAGTGGTAAAAATTTGTTTAGATGAAAAATTTGGTTTTTAAGTACTACTTAGTGGTTTCATTATTCATCAAAAATTGATGTTTTTTATAAAATTACCAAAAATTCACCCTAATCTATATTTTATATTCCGAATTCAAAATTGAATTCTATTTTAAAAAATTAAAAACATATAAGTTGGATTTATTAATTTTATAATTAATTCCCGTTGTCAAACTCAATAGATTGTTTTTAAGAAACAATATCTATCATAAGATTGACACTTGTTTACATCCAATTTCAATGTGAAATAAATTCCAATGACAACCATTAAATAAAATGGTAAATTTATATTCTAATTACACTTTAAAACTAATTAAAAAGATAATATAACCATATGAATAAATTAGATTAAAATGAGGTTTTCAATTAAAATACATCATTTTTCACTATTCACTAAAAAAATGCACTTTATCGGAAAAATACCAAAAGTTTACACAAAGTAAATTTTGATGTATTAATTCTAAATAAGGATTTTATTTTTTGAAATATAATATATAATAGATACAAAAAGTATATTTAAAAGGGTTTTCCATCAAAAGGTGGTTAATCGATCTTTTAAAGAATATTAGAATATTTATGCTTAAAATTTGATTTATTCGCATTTTATGTCTCTAACATTTATTGGATAAATGTAAATATATTTAACAAAAATATAAAATAATTTTTTAGTTAGTTCTGTTCATTCCCACTATTACAACGGTTAGGCGTTAACTACCATTTAAAATAAAATTATTATATTATTAGTGTGCAACGTATGATTTCAATGAAAATCATTGTTACGTATTGGATATGCCATCAAACATAGCATTCCATTTAATGAAATATTAATATTTTATTCAAAGTTATTAATAAATATTAAATTTTCATATTCATTATTTTCCCAGGATGTTACATCCTTCCCCCCTTTTGGAATTGCGTCCTTACAATTTTAAAAATTGGGGTCCGAAACTTAACTGAAAGACCCACATAGGAAAAAAAGTCAATAAAACCATCACTTTAAAAGAATGAAAGAGAATTAAAATGGTCACCTAAGATAGCTAATACTAGGATCCCATGTAAACATTGATATATACGAGAAACTAAGGGTTATGTTCTGATGTAGAGTGATAGAAAATATGATTAGGAGAAAGTTAACAACAAGAAAACCACAAAATTGTGATGGGTTAAATAGTATTTTATTCCTCTGTAGGAAAAGTTAATAGAAAACATTTTTGTTTTAATTTACTTTTAATTGAGGAATTTATTTATGGGTTAACTAAAATATAAGTAAACCTAATTACTTGTCATGTAGACTTTCATCCCTTAATAGATTTCTAACTCAAGCTCATATTTTCTCCAAAAGATGAGTATTCGGGATGACTTGTTCACATTTAGAGCATTATAATAAACTTATGGGGAATCACCTAATCTAAAAAAAGAACTATATATTTCCCATGTATTTAGACCTTATCAAAAATCAAAATGGTTAGTACATGATAAAATAATCCCAAAAAAGGACAATCTTTTGCAAAAGGAAAAAATACTCTTAATCACCAAAACTATTCCAAAAAAACCCAAAGTTCATCAAATACCATTCAATAAATAGCTATAATTAATATTCATCAATGTAATCCAAAATAATATTGAAACCCAAATCCTTGAAAAATTTAATCACATAGTCATCCAAGATAAATCTAAAAATTTATCTCCAAATAACATTAGTTTCTCTTAATGTCTCATATTGAAAAGTAATTAACCAAATAACATATCCTCCCTGATAGGTTAATCATTTCCATAGATGAACCAAAATCACCTTATTCATGATTCATTAATTCATATATCTAAAAATAATTAGTCATACTAACTAGGGACTTCACGAAGTCCAGTGGTAGGCGATAAATTCCAGTCTTACTTTGGTTGTGGGTTCAATTCTCACAGCTTCGTCTGATGCGATGGGTTGTCAGACGGCCTGTGTGTTGTCCTTTTTCAAAAACTATATAATTTTATAACATTCCCCAAAAATAGATAAATTCATCAACATTAACCACAACATATTTTAACCACAAATGTTATCTAATAAATATCATTTTTCATCCCAAAAAGTATTAACTAGTAATTGCCTCAAATTCAAAGATCATATAAACACAAATGGTTCTTTATAACTATATCCAAAAAATTAAAGATAATTATTCCTTGAATAAAATTTTCATATATCCAACATCAGGGTCACACATACTATAATAATTATTATAATATAATCACATCATATAAAGAGCATTAATACTTTAAAGCATTTTACCGTCCCAAAATCTATCATAACTCTTGAATCCCTTATATGTTGAATTCATACCCATTAAACATTCTTCATGATCTATTAACCATTCCTTTTCAACTTATTCTGACATAATTATTTCCTACAAACAAAATCAAGAATCATATCCTAAGAATCAATAATATGAAAACATATGTTAAGAAATAATGCATACTTTTCATTGGTCTTTGTTAGTTTCTTCATCCTCAATCAGAATGGAATTATGTATTGGTAAACTAATATTTGTATGATCCTCATGATCCCATTCTCGAAACATCTTTGTAGGACATGTGTTTTCATAATGACCATGCACACCACATTTAAAAAATTAAATTGATATCTTAGAAAGAACTTCTTTCCCTTTCTTAGAGTCAACTAGATGATTCCTTTTTGCATGTCATTTTCTTGCTTTATGACCTTCATTTCCACATATATATCATATTTCCGTCCATTTAAAACATTTTCCTAGGTTTATCATTCCACATAGTTTACACATAGATTTTTGAACGTACTTACCATTATGATTATTACCTGAACATCCGTAGGGATTTTTTTCTCGCATATATGATGCCTTGTAAAAATCCCTAAGGTTTAGTGGTCAATAATGACTCCAGATATTTGGTTGAGAATAACCACAGGAGTTCTCATTGCAACTCTTATATCATTCAGTTTCTCATTCAGAAAACCGTCACAAATTTCATCACATCCATTGTTACTTAGCTACCTTCTAGATCAAGCCATCTACTAAAACCAAAATGGTCAGTGTGAGTATATTAGTAAAATCATTTTATAATATCTTATGAGGATAGTAGATACTAAGATGTAATTATTCATACTATCTTAAACTCAATTACATTGTCAGTAAAAAACTATGAATCTTTCTAAAACCCCAATGATTATTGTAATGACACTTATGCTTAAAGAATTCCCTATCCTATAAAGTTATTTAAACTGACCTTTGATTCAAACTATAAGGATACGGACTTATAACATTAAATAATCATGAATTAAATGAAGAATTCACATTGAGGGTCTTTTCGGGTTTAGATTTTTAGAGAATTAGGACATAACTATTACATCTCAGAAGATTACAAAGTAGACACTTCTACTCGGTTTCAATTTTTTAAAAAAAACTCTTTAAAAAAACATGTCTAGTTCCATGTTTTAGATAGAATTTCTATATTTGATCCCATTCTTGACCCTATTTATCTTTATGTCCTTTGGAAGACATTTCAAAAACATGGGATGATTATAAAAAGCACAGTAAGGGATTCAGAAATAAGGAAAACTATTAGTTTTTCAAAACAACATGTAAATCCTGAATACTTCATCATAAGTACTACTTTTCACCATTATGAATTAGTAAATACTCTTCACAGAATAATAGATCATTTCTTACCCTATTTTAACTGAATGATCACCATAAAATCCATATAAAGATCACATAACATATAAAGTTATCTTGGGACAAAAACATACATAAATGGAATAACCATACGGTCGACTTCAACACATGTCACTAAATAGAATAGCCATACGACTAAATTTCATAACCAATGCATTGGAGATTATAATGTAACCACCCATCGTAGTTTATCACAGCAACACCCATCATTTGGTTTATCACATAACCACCCGTCAAATGTCCAAGTACCATTATAAAATCATAACACATAAAAAAATATAAAGGAACGAAAACATTTCCACATTTCAATCTCAATATATCACTTAAATATATTGAAATAACAAAATCCATTATCAAAACCATTTTCAATACCAAAATACATAATATAGTTTATAATATTTATTTTTCCTTTTAAAAACATTACATCTTGTTAAGGAAGCTAAAGAGCTAGTAATACTCACGGAGGCGGAAAGGTCGTTGTCACCGTGAACGTTAAAAGAAACATTCATTTTTTTCATTTAGTAAAATGATTCATATAAAAAATATTCCCTTTGAATGAAATGAAAAGTTAATGTTTTTTATACATCATATAAAAGAAATTCTTGTATTAAAACAAAACATGCTTCAATGAAAGGATATTGAGATGAAGTCCCTTACAAAGATGGTATCCTTAGATTAAGGATAATTCAATGAAATAATTATGTGTGAAAAATATAAATACACCCAATATAAGAGGATATTAAGTGTGAAATAATCATAGGTCATTCACACATTTTCATAGCATGACATAATAAAGAAGTATAGGTTTAACCCAAATAATTGAAATTGGGTAAAGAAGTTCCCTTACAGAAATTCCACAGCCTAGCAGAATCACTTTAAAATTCAGAAAATGAGTTGATGGGAAATAAAAAGGGTATCTCATAACTTGGAAATAAAATATACAGAAATAAAGATATATAAAAACATATCCCAACATTAGAAGATGTGAATTAAAATACATAACAAAAATAAGCCTTTAAAAAAGAAGAGGGTGAAAGGTTCCCTTACCGATTTGGTAACTTAGGAAACATACACCCCATGACAGAATGACGATAAAATGTTGATGTAAATACCGATAAATTAAATTATATTACACAAAGATTATAATAATGGGAATTACATACTCAACTCAAAGGTGATAGTGACAAATATAGGATGAATCTCATGGGAATAAAAAGTAAGATAAACACCCCTTTCCTCATTGTAATAAATTGAGTCATATGACCAAAGGATAATAAGCACAAAATTAATCACATAATACTATGAATATAAATAGAATCATGATAATATATATAAAATTTTAGTACACAATAAACCACATGCAATAAAAAAGTGTAGAACAACGGAAATCTCACAGAATTAAAAGTTAGATAAGAAATCCCTTACCACGTGTCCAACTTGACTCGCTCATATGTTCGTTGTACTTCCTTCATGATGAAAATAATTTATTTTGTACTTGATTAAGAATATATTTCAAGTTTATTATTCCTTTTAAATCACTTATTATCTTTCTATAACAATTATTTAATTGTTTGAGTTCATATCGGACATTTCGTTGATGTTCGGAACTTGAGTCCGAAATGAACTTGTTATAATTATAAATTTTCCATGTGCTCAAGATTCTATTATCTAAATAATGATATTAATCATTTATATGTCATATATATCATATATAACTATTATAATTATGTATTTATAATAGTACATAACATTTGGAGATAAGAAATGAAATGCATTGTTCATGGAGACGGTAATCCGTACCTACGCATGTACGCTACTTTCATTTCTTTTTCAGACATTGATGGAATGAAATAATAATGATACATAGGTATATTATAATTATAGTATAATATAAATGTTATATATATTTCATATGTTCATAAATTCTATCCTTTATACATTCCACGTATGGCATGAACGAGTCATAACACTTTGAGGGGGCGGTAGTCCGCACTTCCTAAAATGAAATTATCGCGTTTTCCTATTATGGAATCAATAGAGGTATGACATAAATTAAATATAAATAAGTATAAGAAAAACATAATAATAATATATATCATATATAAATAAAGTGAAATCTTAATGTCCACCATGAGATGCGGTAGGAGATAATTGAATAATCATCAATTCATGTGGCAGTCGTTCATCGTCCACAGAAACATTATGTTCTTCACCCATTAGATGGAGGTTTGAGTAAGTCTAGATCGAATCCTTCTCATTAAAACATAAAATTATATTTTAGATACTGGTTTTGTTACAAAATAATGGAATAAAAAGAGTTTAGGGGTTTGTAGTGGCAAAATAAAACAAATGAACATAAGAGAAGACCTTACCTTTAAATCTGGTAACTCCTATTGGTTTGAAACAAAAGGGTTTCTCAAAGTTCTTTCTGCCTAACGTAATGCTTCTAGGATAAATAGAAGGATATTGAGAGATTATTTGAGTAAATTTTGGATGAGCCAAAGGGCTTGGGATGTGCGGTAAAGGGGTAGGAAGTGGGGTCTTTTTATAATGGAGAGGAGGGGCTCTTTTGAAAAGCATGAAAATATTATTTTATTATATAACGATTTTCGGTTTATAAAGGTCCAATAATAATTATATTAGAAGCTATTGTGGCCCATTTTCGAAATTAAATCAAAGAATTAGAATAATACACCTGTTGGATATTATTGTTAACATTATATTATTATTTATTTAAATTATTCATTAATGACTTAAACACTTCATCTTCATTGTCTCAGAAATAATTTTATTTATTTAATGTCTAAAAATTATAAAAAAAATTACCATGATGTAAGAAATATTATTATATTTATAATTAATATATATAGTCAAATAGATAACATATATAACCCCATGTAAATGTTTTTTAGTAAAACAATACATGTTTGTAACATTAATATTTTTACTTTAAATAAATAGTTATTAATGTCATTATCATACCCAAGTGCCTCCATGGGGTCCCCAAATTGACACATGGATTTTAATGATTTCCCATGACTCATAAAATATTGTTATGATATTATAAAGGTAATTCCACATTATTATAACAATATTTTTACCTTAAATTACACTAATTACCTATAATCGCGGTTAATAAAACTCAAAAGTATTTATTCAAAAAAAATTATATTCATCCCATTGAACCACAATTTACTTAAAAATGAATACCATTTATGTAGAATTTTTAAAATTCAATTCCAAGAAGTGATAAAATTTCCTTAAAATGAAAAGTTCAGTTTTTAACTACTAAGTGGTTTCACTATTCATCAAAATTGATGTTTTTTAGAAGAAAACCAAAAACTCACGCTGATCTATATTTGATATTCCAAATTCAAAAATGATGTCTATTTTAAAAAATTCAAAAAATATATGTTGTATTAATTAATTTTATAATTAATTCTTGTTTCCAAAACAAATAGATTGTTTTTTAAGAAATAATATCTATTAATAGATTGACACTTGTTTATGTCCAATTTCAAAGGGAAATTAATTCTCCTGACCACCATTAAAATAATTAGTAAAAATTTATTTTAATTAAAAATTAAAACCAATTAAAAAGATAATCTACCCTTATAAATAAATTATATTAAAAAGAGTTTTTCAATTAAAATACAGCATTTTTCATTATTCACTTAAGAATCGACTTTATCGGAAAAATATCAAAAATTTACACAAAGTAAATTTTGATGTCTTGATTATAAAGAAGGATTTTATTTTGACAAATATAACATATATATGTTAAAAAGTTATATTTAAAAATGGTTTGCCATCAAATGGCATTTAATCGACCTTTTAAAGAATATAAGAATATGTATGCTTAAAATTTGATTCATTCGCATTTTAAGCCTCTAACTTTTATTGGATAAATTTAAAAATATTTAACAAACATATATAATCATTTTGTAGTTAGTTATGTTCATTTCCACCATTACAACGACAAGGTTTTAACTACCATTTAAAATAATATTATTATATTATTAGTGTGCAACATAAGATTTCAATGAAACTCGTTGTTGCGTATTGGGTGTGCCATCAAACATATCATTCCATTTAAAGTAATATTAATATTTTATTCAAAAATATTAATAAATATGAAAAGGTCATATTCTTTATTTACCCAGGATGTTACATGAATAATAATACTATAGAGAACTAGAGGACCATTAAAAATATATAGAATACATAATTAAATAAATTTTGATGTGTTATTATATATGAGTCTATCTATGATCTTAAGTTTTTCCAAGATACTAATAAATTTATTATTGGTTGGGTAACCTATTATGATTTTTATATTAAAATTGATGTATTAGTCATGTAAGAAAAAATAGGTTCTTTATAGATGGTATCATGCAATATTTTATGTAATTTGGGAATTTGTTTTTGAAAAACATAGAGAATACCATTAGTATGAGACTATTTATATGATACCTCCCAAGAAGAATTGTATTTGAAAATTATCAAAATAGAGATCCAGAAAGATATGTCATTAGAGTTAATGAAACCAATGAATAAATTGTATACTCATTACATATTATCTTATGTTTTTTTCAAAGCCTTTCTATTTTAGATTTTTTTTGGAACCAAGAGAAACCAGGACAACAATACATGCAGGGGATAATATAGTGATTTCTCGAATGAAATCCCCAATGATATTAGAGGTGGAGTTAAAAATTTCATAGAAATTATTACCCAACTATATTAGGTTATAAAAAATAACATTAATAATGTGGAAAATCTACATTCACTGGAGATGGAGAAACTAGATATCGATTCTTTTATTTATCAATGACCACTAACCTTTAGTCGATAATTCGATGCACCAGTCAAAGAATAACAAGTCAACTAAATGGATCAGATATTTTATATTCCCCACCCTTATAAAAATGAGATACTGAATATGTCCATTTATTATCCAGATCGATAGGTCAGTCAATTTAGGAAATTGATTAAGAATTCCAAACATATGGAATAAATTTAAAGGATGTAGTGGTATTACATTATGATAATGTTTCATCCTCAGTATTTCATTGGGACACATTCTACAAATATGAAGAGAAACTTTATAGAGCTTAAGAAAAAGGGAATTTAAATTTTCATGGCGTATGAATCAAATTTCAAATTCCTTTCAAGTTATGATTTTGTTTTTTAACGATGATTAAAAATAGATATATTATTTAGTTGTTTTAAACCACACAACCCAAAGGCTCTAGAAACTAAAGACATTAGGGATTATGAATAAGTATATTGATGTGATCTAAAAGTGGATATGGAATTTTGTGAAGTGACCCAAATATATGGATATAATAAATGAAATATTGAGTTTTAGGCTAGGGGATATAATTGTAAATATGGAATTAAAGATCAACCACTAACTTGTTCTAAATTTTGGAAGAAGAATCATGGGAACTGCCTCAAACAAATGTGGAAATACTATAATTTGGGTGGGGGAAGTTAACCAAGATCATGAATGTTGAATGGATATAATGAATCAGACTGATATGATGGAGGAAATGAGATCGCCACCCATTATTAATTTCTTTAACTATAGGGATAAATGGACCTATGAAAGCTAGTTCACTAAAAGTAATGCCCTAGAGGGAATTCGTAGTCATCAAGCACCAAATCAAAATCAATAATGGAAGGATGGTTCCATCATTACTACTGAGGTGTATCCCAAAAATGATGTGTTTGTAGGAACACAAGTTATTCTTTGAATAATATCAAATATAGTATTTGATTCTGGTTCTATATATTCTAACTTATTTTGGTTGTCTAGTATAACTATTCATAAACAACAATGAAATATAGTGCTTGAGTTATGTATGAGATCAAAATGGGGAAATTATTTCCAAAAAGTATATAACTTAACCCTAGTAAATTGTTTTTGAATGAAACGCCAAGAAAAAAATTTCTAACATGATTTTGTGGTGTTTGAAAATATTTTGGGAATGGATTGGCTATCTCAATTCATGTATAACATCAGCTATCGGAAATTGGAGATCACAATTTTTATCCAAAGGCATCCAGCAATAACTTAAATGTTTATGTTGGAGGATGAATCTCCATCAGAATAATTGTCACATATGATGATATATTTTTTTAATCTTGCAAATCGATCTCTAATGATTGAGGAAAATAAGATAATAAAGCATAATGACATGGACATGGTTAGGGAATACATTGATGTGTTCCCTGAATAATTCATCAGTCTTCCACCTTACTGGGATGTTGAGTTCTCAAGTGATATTATTCCTGCATCACTATATATATCAAACAAACCTTATATAATAGACACCATTGAGCTGGAGGAAATAAATAAGTAGTCACAATAGAATGTATACAATGGTTTCATTCAATCATGTTCTTCACTATAGGGTTCACTAATCATCATGGTCATGGATAAGAATAGATCATTGCACATCTACAATGATTACAGTGTGATAAAAAATTATGTTGAAGATTAGGTATCCACTTCAATAGATTGATGAATTGTTTGATCAATATTACAGGGCATGTTATTTCTCTAGGGTTTACATTCGGTCAGGATATTACAAATTAATGAAGAGGAAGGATAATATTCCTAGGACATCATTTCAAATGAGGTATGGAAGATATATGTTCATTGTGATTCTCATCAAAATGAATAATGATCATGTAATATTCATTAACATTATGTATGGAGTAATTATAGATTACCATAATAAATTATTTGTAATATTTGTTGATGATATCCTGCTATAATCTAAGAGCTAGGGGAACATTTTGAATAATTTAATTTAGTGATATCTACTTTGATTCTATATAAATTTTTTAAAAGGTATTATAAATGTTATTTCAGGATGGATTATGTGTTAGTCTTGGGGAATGTTATCAATAGAAAAGGAGTATTTGTGAACAATTAAAATAGAATGGAAATCGAAAAGTGTCTCAGGACAACATATGCAACAGAGAACCATAGTTTCCTTGGTTTATATTGGTATTACTTCAGATCTATGAAGAACCTCTCATGATTTTAAAACACACTAACCAAGCCAACTCAAGAGGGATTAAATATTGTAGGGACCATTAAATATTGAGATTTCGTCAATTAATTAAAGGATTGGATTATCACCATTCCATTACTCACACTATCGACAACTGGGGAACACTTTTTGGTATAGATTAATGCATCCTAAAAGGTATTAGGATGTGTACTGATGAAAAATGATAATATGATAGATAATGAAAAAAATAGTTGAAAATTAATGTCAGAAACTATCCCACACATGATATAGAGTTGGAAGATATTATCATAGTTTTGAGAATCCATCAGTATTATCCCCATAGTGAGAAGTGTTGAATATATACTAATTAATAGAGCATGAAATATATTTCTACATAGAAGTAGAATTATATGATCTATTGAATATGGTTAGAGATCATTAAGAATTAGTATTTCAAAATACACTTCCATCCTATAAAATAAAATAACGTGGTGGATAATCTACGTGTAATCTATCCACAAACATTATCAATGATGAGGATTGAGAAGGATCTAATATTATTATATTTAAAAAGTATAGTCATGGGAATCATTAACAAAATTACATTATCAACAATCACTCAATCAATTTCTCAACCATCCCTCGTGATAGAAATAATGGATTCCTAATTAAATGATTTTAGAGTTGAGAAGTAGGTGGATACCATGTGAAAGAGAAAATATTCATAGTATAAAATTGTTGAGGAATGAGTCATGATATTTGGGTTATGACTATGTGTGCCATCCAATCCAGAGGAAAATAAAGAGATTCTAAATTATGGACATATCCCAACCTTATCTATTCACCCATGGAGAAAAAATATGTTTATAGATCACTAAGTGAACTATTTGTGGGACAATATGAAGAAATAGATCCCTGAATCTACATCAAAGTTTGGTAGGTTATCATGTGTTGTTTGAAAGGAAAAAAGTCAATGGAAATAATGAAATAATTAAACATACCAATTTGTAAATGAGAAAGTATCACGAATGAATTTTTCACCGATCATCCAAAGACATCAAGAAGAAACCTATATGGGTTTTTTTGGAACATACATTAATGAAATATCACTTTATTTCAATTTTAGTGGACATTTCAATTGTCCAACATGAACAGATATTCATTAGAGAAGTGGTAAGGCTTCATGGATTAACATTATCAATTGTATCTGATTGAGAACTGATACTCCCCTCCACATTATGGAAAACTCTCTACCATTATTAAAACACTATGTTGAACTTACTTATGTCTTATCAACCTCAAACAGATGGAAAATTTTAGTGGTCTACTTAGACACTAGAAGAAATGTCGACATCATGTTCCATGGACATGAGAGGTGGTTAGGGCCAACATCTACCTTTGGTTTATGTCACGTATAGAAAAAATTTCCACTCGAGCATCCAATTGGAACCATATGAATACTTTTAGAGGAAAAATGAAAAACCTAAATGTGATATGATGATGTTAATTAATGTAAGTAGCATAGACCTAAAATGGTCGAACAAATGGAGGGAAATGTAAAAACCATTCAGGATCACATTAAGGAATCCCAATGATGATAGAAGATAGATGTAGAAAATCATAGACATGACTAAGAGTTTGAGACTAAAGACACAGTATTCCTCCACATGTCTATATGGAATGGTATCGTGAGATTTGGGAAGAGAGGAGTGCTGAGTCCCATGTACACTTTCCCTTTTGATATTCTAGATTGTTCTGAAGTTATGGCTTATAAAATAGCACATCCACATACCATATCTCAAGTACATGATGTATTCCATGTAACCCTATTGAAGAAGAATATTCTATATCTCACACATGTTATTAATCAAGAGGTGGTATAGTTGTAAAATGATTTACCTTTTGAGAAGCAGCCATTGATCTCTTGGAATGTGGAGATAATGTTCTATGAAACTAGACTACTCATCTAGTCAATGTATTTGATAAAACCATATATATTATGATGAAACATGGTAACCATATGAGGTGATGAAAATTAAGTACCATCTAATGTTTTCAACATAAAATGTAAAATAAAATTTCATGGAATAAATTTAAAAAAGGTTGAAGAATGTAATTATCGAAAGTCTTGTCAATATAAATTACATTATTATAATTATTGCAGATAGTATAAATCACATAAAATCATATAGAGGATATGATATATACTTTATAAGTGATGAATGAATTGAAAAAAAGGTATATATAGAGGATATGTTACATATAATAATGGGAATGTTACCTGACATTTCAAATAGTGATGTGTCCATGAAGAATACTAATGTGGAAATAGAATAGTAACATAATCTATGAATTTATAAATAAAATTTTGGCATCTTATAATTGATAATTTGGAATAAATATATCATAGCACATGCTATTAAATATTTTAAAAATAAATAATTAATTGTTGGTGTTTTTTAAAAACATAAATGCTTATTTGTTATGTTATAATTATAGAAATTATTTTTTTAATAAAATTATTTTTCATAAAACAGATTCATAACATATTATTTTTTTCATCTTTCATTGTAGGATAATTTAATGACATCTTACTTAATTTATCAAAGTGATATAAATGGTGTTGTAATCTTAAAATAAATATGATTTTACTAAATTATGATTTTAATTAACATTTTTGTTTATCATATATTAATAATTATTTTCATAAAATGGATTTAATTTTTTATTATACACTACAAAAAATGGTATTGTCGGGTTTTTTCATTTTTCTGAAATAATTAAATTTTTGGTGAATAGTAAAATAAGATTATTTATAATATATATATATATATAATAAATTAAATGCACTATTACATGATCCATGGATGATGTGAGGACCATAATCACATAAAGCTCGTCAGTATTTAAAATATTTAGTGGGGATGTTCAAACTATGCATAGACTTGAGCCAAGATAATAATCTGATGAATACAATAATGACCAAACACACATTTCCATACCTCTAAATACCACCCCCACCACCACTTCTCCTTATATATTGAAAACAGACATGATTCCCCAAATTATTCCCATTCTTATTCCCAATCCCCACCCCCATGTCCAGTATCCATTTGTCTCAACTAAAGAATAAATTTTCATTTCTAATGTTGTTCTCAAGAAGGGTAATTCAAGAGATAAAACCCTCTTTCATTTTCATTAAATTTATTTTCAATTTCAATTTTTTATTTCTCTATTCTTATATCCCCATACCCAAGTGGAATGTAACTCCATTATTTTATATCTATTATAATATTATTATGTTAATGGAATAATTAATCTACTTGTCTCTTCTATTTTCATGTTTTCTATTCATGAACATATCCTTCAAGGTTGTCGATTTACCACTATTGTGGGTGATGCGTTTTCAATTTTCACTACCACATTCAAGTATTCTAAAAAAACATTATTATGGTTAAATAATATTTTAATATACATATTCTATGTTATATAATGTTATTTAATGAATATATTAATAATATGTTATATAAAATGATATAAGCTCGTAATTGAGGCAAAACTACAAAAACTAATTAAATCAATTCCATTAATGTTCAATCTAATAAATAATCCTCATTATAATAACTTGTTACTATTGTTCATGAATTCATAAACCCCTATTTTTATCACAATTTGGTTTGGGTTTTTTTGGGGTTGTTTCAGGTTGATTATTTAATAATTATCAAAATTCTCATCTAGTGCACATTTGGTACAGAGTTTACCCAGACCGTGTGTCCTCTAAGGAAAAACTATGCAAAGCAAGGAAGTAAGATTTTTCATGTATGTTGAATGAGAAGTGGAGACATGTTCCCTAATAATAGAATCCATTAACCCCATTAAAAATATTCACATGGATAGTCAAAATGTGTTTGTTAAACCTTTTGGCGCTATCGAGCTAACCATGCATAAGATTTCATAACCCAAAAATCCTTCATAATATCTCGAACCCTCCCAATTTAGGTTCTGGAAAGTCCTAGAGTGACCCCATGTGATTTATTCTTTCTTAAGATACCCCCAAGAGTAGTTCTTTGTTTATCTAATCCCTCTACGATGTGATTTGAAGCATTAAGAATACCTTATGATCTCCTCCTAGTAAGTTTACTCACCCTGATATCTAACTCATGTGCACTCTCATCTCCTTCATATGGTTTTGTTGATCTCTACATTGATTTTGGGATCAAATACCCTATTTCTTTATCTTATTCCTAGTTTTATCCCCAATTCCTTGATTATGTGATCGTTATTTTCCACTATCAAATAACGATTTTGGTTTGGCATTATGACATTCGTTGATCCTGACGTAAGTGGTTGCATCAAGATTTTAAATATATGTTAAAAATAAGTTGTATCATTTAATTTAATTTGTTTAAATTAAATAATTTTATTATTATGTTTAAATATATTTCAATTGGTCTATTAAAAAATCCCAATTCCATTGAATTGGGGTTTAAAAAATGGGATTTTTTCATAAAATTGGAAAACTACCAGATTCATTGAAATGTGGTGTATATATTGATATTATTTAAATTAAAATTTTTTATTTTAAACTATCAAATCTATTATATGGAAAATTTGTGATAATCCAAAATTCATTTGACTTTGGGATTTTTCAAATTTATTGGAATTTTCTGAAATAATTTTTTTAAAATTTAATTGGGAAGGTAGATTGTGAAACTGACATGTGAAGTGATTTAAAATATCTATTTTTGAAATTGCTAAAAAAATTGTATGTTTGATACCCTAGGGTTTTATATTTGTTAAAGGGAATGTTTTTTTTATAAAAACCTATTTTGGTTTTTAACTAGAAATGTTCATTTTCAAAAAGGCGGAATGAGACTTAACATTATTTTAATGTTTCTTTAAATAAATCACATATCTTAGAAATTTATAAGAGAAAAATGAAATCATAGGTAGATAGTGAGTAATTGTGTCAAACATGATCAGTTGTAATTTCCATATCAATGGACTGAAACTTTACAACACAAAAAATATTTATCCGCACTTTTTTCCCCATTATGAGACAGATGAGTCATATATTTCCATTTCCATAGCATGTGTGTACACATTTCAGTTTATCTTATGTGTGTGTAAGGATACCATAACCTATAACTATCATACATATTGGAATATGAAAAGGTTCCCTGCATTTTAATATATGAGATATAAATCTATTCCATTGATGAATACAGTTTTTCATGCCTTGTGAATTTATATATATTGATTTATACAAAAGTGTTTATTTAATCCGTTTATTTGAAGAACCATTTGTGAAATTATTTCCATTATTCTGATATGTTATGCATAATTTTCTAATTTATTTCCATATTTTGAAATGTAAACCATGATTTTTTGAAATTTTCTTTTTAAATTAAAAACATATTTTCTAAAAAAAATTAATCATTTTTATTGGTTAAATTTTTATTTTCATCTTGTTGTATAAAACATGTGGAGAACCCAATATGATTTTTTCCCACACCCTACAAGTGCCCTCTGGTGCTTGTAGGATATCTCCATCCATGTACCAGTAAGGGTAAAGCATGGCTTGGAGGTGATTCTTGGTATTGATCTGTGGACTTTGAGAGTTTCATATATTAGTACATGGGATTTTTATATTGTTATTTTCTATTACATTATTATAGTATGTAGGGTTGTGTATACCTATTTGATATCTATAATAGTTCTCCCAGTAGAATTTCATTGGTATCAATAATACTTTATTATCTTTCTTCCATAATTTTTCGGGAAAAAATGATTCCCACATCAAATTTTTATGAAGCCTAGTGCTGTTTTCCAGTAATTGGGGTTTGGGAATTATCTTCAGTCCATGTTAGGACAGACTATGTTATCAGGTTACCATGGTACCTCAGCTATTTTGTGACAGTGTGGAATCAGATCCTAGTTTGGATTCTTATATTGAAATCAATATAAAGATGTGTATCATTGTAGGGATTTTGGATGTAGTTGTGATTGAGTACCTGAATATCTTCACTGAAATGAACCATATGTCGCTATGGTTGGTTTATGAGTGGTGTATCAAGGATTACGTCTTTCCTTTTCCACTTATTTTATTTTGTATTGGATTGGACTCTAAATATTATTATTTATCTATAAGGATATATTTTTCCTCGTTTCTCTATTTAAGTGTTAATTTGATGTATTATTTTTTATCTAATGATGTGGTTTAGCTTGATGCCTCCGAGAAGATGTGAGAATTAGATTCATGAAGAAGCTACTACTAAATCTCAGTTAGTGAATTATCTCATGGACTTGAACATTGCTGAGGTGATTTTGAGGGATGTCTATAATCCAGTACATGAACAACCAATGGTTCCCATTCTGGCTCTAGTTGTGGAACCTCTATAAGATGTTCCCCATGAACATTCTCACAAATTACCTCACCAGAATCTAATACCATTAAAAGGGTAAAATGATCCTCCTGAGTATTGAGGAATTATTGAGAATGATGGGATATATATTTGGGTTCATCGATACACCTAAAGAAAATATTATGATGTGTTCTACCATCATTCTATAATGGTCATTAATGAGATAGTGGTACACTATATTAATGGGGAAGAAGAATGATGTATTATATTGGAACAAAATAAATGTTCACTTTACTGACTAGTTCTATCCATATTCAATGTTGTTGGATAAGGATACATAGTTTTTAACACTCGAGGAGGATGATCAGACCATTATATAGTATATAAACTATTTTTCTGATCTCATTTACTTCACACCTAATATTTTATCGAAGGAGAAGATGAGAGGTTAATGGTTGGATTTTGGAATTCATCATGATATTCATTATCATATTTTCATGTTGAATATACCATCTTATGATGTTATTCTAGAAATAGAACTGATGGTTGAAGTGGACCTAGGTGTCATGTTAGGGATATCATGAGTTTCATTCTCTTCAAGTGTAAGTGTGAGTTCCTTCAATGGAAAGTAAAAGTATGATTATCCCCATGTTGGTTCTTGATAGCGGGGTAATTCTAGACATCCATAAATACCTGGATGATTCCCGTTAATTTTCTACTAGTTTGTAATAACTAAAACTTCATAGAGGGATTCCACTAAGGCACCCAATGCATGTGGTTCTTATATATGATCTAGACACCTAAATAAATTCTTCCATGTTTATTCCACTATTCATAGTAAAAGTAGATCATTATATCCTCCTACAACTATGGGTCGATTAGATACATAACATATATATTTTATTCAACCACATGCTTCCAGAATGATGATTATTTATGTAGTGGAAGAGTCTCCAAAGGAAGTGGATACAGGTCTAGTAACCATGTGGGGAACAATTACATTAGATTATCTATTAGTGACTATAATTTTTAATACTACTATATCTCATTTGATTATTTCATCCTATATTGTTAATCTTTTAAATATTCTTACGATTATTTTATCGGGTGTTATGAATATTACTACACCCCACAGTAAGAAGGATGAAAATGGTCATCATAGTCCCTCTAGTGTTTTCTTTCTATTAGATATAGATAATTCATTAGTTTTCTTATTCTCGATATGTAACCTCTTCAAATTATATTTATATTGGATTGGATCATTTCCAATAATTCCTATATTTATTGTTATATTGGATGGGACACCTTTACTACACCAAATGGTTTGTTCTATATAATTCATGGAGAATATGACCAAAGTTCTAAAGGGGAACGACCATCTTATCTAGAGTTGGGTAGATTAATGTTAGTGTTTTCTTTTGGTCTATAGTGGTAATAATTTAGTGGAGATATCACTCTAGTTGTCATCAATATTCCCATCCTCTTTTCTTCAAACATCACCACTTTTCCATTGGTAAGAGAGTTAGAGTTTTCAATTGACTTAGTACTAAGTTCAACCCCAGAATCTATTCTTTCGTACCATATGTCACCATCTGAATGGAATGTGGTGTAGACTTTATTATATGATCTTATAGAGAAAGGATTTTGACACTCGTGTTTTTCACCATATGTGGATCCAATTCACATTAATAATACAACTGATGGGTAAATACTTCTATGTGATGATTAGTGAAGTCTCAATTGATTGATGCTAAATAATATATATCCATTTCAATAGATTAATTATCTACTTAATCATTTGAATGGAGTTATTTCGTTCTTGAATAAGAGACTTTCATCTGGTAACAATTAGCTGAGGATAAAAAATATAACATTCATAAAATCACCTTTCAGAGTTAGAATGGCCATTATGAGTATTTTTTATACACATTGTTCTAAAAACATATCATTTAGAATTAATAGATTTAATAAAATTAATTTTTCATTAGTATCTAGATTCATTTGTGGTAGCCTTTTTGGATGAAATCCTTTATTACTCTATGAACACTAGGGAACATTTGGATAATCTAAGAACAATTAATATGTTTCTAATAAGTCTCTGACATAATTCAAATCCAACGAAATTTGATTAATAGATTTGGGAATTGAATTGTTTTGGATACATTGTGTCAGAACATGGGATATCAGTTGATCTATGGAATGTTGAATCTGTTATGATATGCGAATAACAAAATTTTAGTATATCTAGATCATCTTGGTTCTAGATTGGTATTATTGTTGTTTATTTGAGCACATCTCTAATTTTTTCACTCTGATGACTAATAAATCATTGAAGGGAGTAATGTTATCTTTTGATGAAAATTTTCCAAGCTCTTATGTTAAGATAATACATATTTTGACTAATGTGTTGGTGTTGACTCTTCTAGAGGATAGGAAAGAATATGTGGCCTTTTTAATGCGTTGGGATCAGGTTTGGGTTTTATTCTTTTGCTAGGAGATCATATCATTTCTAATGAATATCATCATCTTAATCCACATAAAAAATATTATCAGACTCATGACCATGAAATCATAGTTGTAATACATGATCTTAGTAGTTGGTGGTGTTAATATTATAGATAAATGTTTACCATGTTTTATGAACACATGATATTGAGTTATATATTCTCTCTAAATTTTTTTGAATCTCTGCCAGAGGAATTTGTTAGAATACTATAAATTCAACAACATTGAAATCACTTTTACCATAGGGAAATGGAATGTTCATGTAGATTAGTTGAGCATGAAACTACTTCCCAGGTAGTCAAATAAAATTTATAAGAGAGGATTTTGATGGAACTCTTTTCTTGTTTTTCATATTAGATTCATGGAATCAAGGACATAAGATTATTTTTCAAATTTCCAGATGAAATATTATCTTATCATGATGATTATTTTGAAGAATATTATTCATGATGAGTTAAGTTGAATTATAAGATATATTTATGGGGAGATGTTATTGCTTTGTGATCATTCTCCAATGAGGAAATTCAATGCCTTAAAAACTATTTGGTCTGATCTTAGAAGGAAGGAAATATGTAATGCAGGTTTTCAAATACACTCAATGAGTTGTAAAACCAATATTCAAGAGTTGTTCACTAACGTCTGACATTTATTCTTGGGTCCTGGTATGACATGCTGAATTTTGGATTTTTTTCTCTCATTGTTTTATGTGAAAACAAGTTATGGTCAATCAATATAATCCTTCATGATTTCTTCATCCACTTTCAGTGCCATCTAGAATGTGGGGTGAAATATATGTGGACTATTTGAATGGGATTTTGAATAAGTAGAGATCAAATAATGTGATATGCTTTGAGATTGATTGGCTAAAAAATCATCTCCCTTTGTTATAATTCATGATTCAAAAAAATTGTGAGGTGTGAGGAAATATACATGGTAATGATATTATTTTGTTACATCGAATTACATCTATTGTTGGCTCTGATATGGATCCTTGTTTCACTTCTTATTTTTGGGGAAGGCCTCTCAGAGGTCCTGAGATCTCATGTCCATCTGAGTATGGCATATTATCTATAGTCAGATGTCTAGAAAAAAAGAGATATACATATTTAATAATATATTATTTGTTCTTTTGTTCTCATATTTGGTGGATCTTGGAATGATCATTTGGGGATGGTCGAGTTTTCTTATAAAAATAATTACATGTCTGTGATTAGATTAGATCATTTTGAGGACTTGTACTGTCAGCCTTTTATATCCCCATTATGTTTGTCAAGGATTTGTGAAATTTCCATATTTAGTCCATGTTTGGTGCCATAGATGATAGAAAATATTCATTTGATTCACCAAATAATATTGATGTCTCAATTTTAAATTATTCTTACACAAGTCATTGTCATTAGATTTTGGAGTTCTCATGTGGAGACCATGTGTTCTTAAATGTTTCACCCTACTGGGGTCAACAACGACATGGGTGGAAAAAGAATATTACTTCTTGTTTTGTGGTACCCCTTGAGGTTATTGAGAAGGTTGTAAAAGTTTATTATCATTTAGAAAATCCTTTTTTCCTAACATTGATTCAGAACATGTTCCATATATCTCAAATGTGTAAGTGTATATCTGATCCATCTCATATTATGAGTTGGCGTGTTCGTGAGGTTAAAGCAGATTTATAAATGACTGAATAGCCAATGAGGGTAGTTAATCCTGAATCCATGGTACATCTAGGGAGGATTATAACAATGTTTTTATTACTATGATAGTATGTTTTAAATGATATTGAGATGTGGTAGAGTGAGGCATTGATTAGAGTGTAGTGGCATCATCATTTTTCCATAGAAGCTTCTGTGTAGGATATTTGGGAACATAAAATGTCCACAAGGGGAGGTTGAATAATTCTATGACTTTTTAGGTATTCCTAAACCCTCCTTATATTTAAATTTGGTTGTGTTCTATTTCAGTTTGTTATGGGTTTATATTAAAATTCTTTTCAAAATGTGTGGCTAGTGCATGGTTGGCTGATGGTTTTCCCAAACTATGTCCTCTCTCAATGAAAAGAATGAAACCCAAGGTAGTGTGATTTTTCAAGGTTGGATGATAATTATTAATGTTTTGTTCAATATTATGAGAAACAATATAGACCATTTAAAATTGGACCACAGTTTTTCTGCATGCTTTCCCAAACCTTATGGATCTACCCTACCAGTCATGCATGATATTTCTTTTATCCAATAATCCAACCTAAAAATTCCAACCATAATATGTTAGGTGTCAGATGGACCTAGAATAACCCCATGATATTTACTTTAGTTCATGATACCCCATGATATGTTCTTGGCCACTCATATCACTCTTAAAAGTTATTTAATGCATGATGAACTCCCTCTGGTCTTCTCTAAGTTAGTTTCCTCACCAGGACCTCTATCATGGATCCCCATTATTCTTTATAAATCTAATAACATCTTTTATGGATCATAAACCTTTGTTTTATCCTTGTTTTCTCATATTCTCTGATCGACCTTCATCATTGTTGAATCATGATTACAGTTTTGTGATACAAGACCCATTGATCCAAAGGTGTGTGGTTCGATCATGATTCATGATTTTTATTAACCCTAAATTTAATTTCTAATTTCAATTAATTAAATTAAATATAACATTTTGATTTTATTTAATTTTATTTAATTTATTTTAAAAACCCATTCAATTTAATTGTGCTTTTACAAATAGTTTTTGGCATGAAATTGAGAAATACCCCCCCCACCACACACTTCCATTGGATTGTGGTAAGGTTAGATGAATTGGGAAAATTTAAATTGATTTATTTAAATTTTGATTTTTTGTGTCGAAAAATTGTTAAAACCCCCAATTACATTGAATTGGGGAGTTTTTTGTGAATTGATGAAAATTATTGGAAATTAAATTGATCAATTTGATTGTGAAAATGATTGTGAAATTTATTTGTGAATTTATTTCAAATATCAATTTGAGAAAATGGATTCAAAATGGGTTCATTGAGACCATTTCATTTTTTCAAGGTGAAAGGTATTTTTTTATTAAATACTCATATTTGTTTTTAAATTTATTTTGGCATTTTTAAAATGTGATAATGAGATTTAATTTAATTATGAGATTTCTTCAATTAAATTTCCAATCATTAAATTGTACTAGAGCACATACAATCCAATTTAGTTAGTTGTTTATTAACCGAAACACACTATTTTTAAAATTACCTATTAATGGAATAATTCTTTACAATGCTAATAATAATGTTCATCATGTATTTCATCCCCATCGAGATATATATTAGTCCTCTCTTTCCATTATCGATGGACATTTGTAACCATTTTTTTTATAACATGAATATTTGAGAATCACATAACCTGGAACTATCATACCTCTTAGAAAACGAACATGTTTCTCAATTTTTTATTTTTGATATATAAATTTATTACATTAATGAAGACTATTTTACATATCATATGAATTTATAAAAAAATATTTTATTTAAATGTTTTTATTTAAGACATTTGTTTAAAAACCATTTGGGAATCTAGATCCATCATTTTGAAATGTAGAGAAATATTTTATAAAGTATTTATATATTTCTAAATGTAAACTATGATTTCATAAAATATTCTCATTTAATTTAAAACAAATTTATTTGAAACATTTAATCAACTTAATTGGTTAATTTTTTATTGGCATCTTTTTACGGAATCCTTGGTGAGACCTAAAAAGAATTTTATATCGCACCCTACTTGTTCCCATATGTGTTCATAATTTATTACCTTTCTGATTTGCGCATCGGAAAAGAACTACTTGTAGTTAGTTATATCTATTGATATGTGGACATTGATAGTTTTATCCGTTAAGACATTGGATGTTTATCTTTATGTTTTCTGGTACTTTTTTGTAGAAATTTGGGCTGTTTAAACCTATTTGACCTCTATTACAATTCACAAAGTTGATTTTATTATGCATGAAAACCTATTTTTTATCATGATTCCATAGTTTTCTAGAAAATGTTGTTCCCACATTCCATTTGAATCATGTATGGTTCTTGTCGCCAACCCATCCGGATAGAGAATTCCATTTAGGCCATGTTTGGACTAACTCAGTTATTAAGTTACAAGGGTCCCCATTATATTTATTAAATATTTTAAAATATTAAAAACTGATGAATAAAATAATATATTCTGATTTATTTTTTTTAATAACATATAATATCAATTTTGGATAACAATACCAATTCTATATGAACATCCATACACAAATACACGTGAATTGATCATGAAAACGAAGAGAATAAACACTGATGAACGACGAAATTAAACTATATAGATAATCAAAAATATCATAAATTATCATAACAAATAAAAAATGAATAAAATTTATCTATAAATTGTTGTTTATTTATTAATTAATGAGATTAATTTGATTTTACAAGATATTAATGTGAATAAATCAATCGTATATAAGGTCAGAGAAGTTTTCAAACCAAAATCTCATTCATTGGGTTTCCCCTCTTTCACTCAATTTGTTGTACGCATGTTTCTTTAATGTTATTTAAATATATTTTTTTAGTTACATTTTTTTCTATATTCTATACATGTTTTGAATCTAGTTTTATAACATATTAAATGATTTTCTTCACAATAATCCCTTTCTTTAAAAACAAATTCATTACATATCTTGATAATGATTATTCTTCACTCACGATTATTTATTCTTAAAGAACATATTTTATTATCTTTTTATTTTGGAATCCCAAAATTTTTATATTAATGTATTATTTATGAATTTCTCATGAGACATGTTATTTGAATTTTATTTTTTATAAATATTAATATACAATCTATGTGGTGTTCATGATTTTGTAAATGTTATTATGTGACAGGTGCTCCTTGAATTATATAGAACACGAATGCATTGTGTAATTTGATATATCTCAAAATATAATGTGAAATATGTGTGGTCATGACTTTATATTTTTTCATAATTATTATGTTGTTATTATACAAATATGTTATGTGTAAACATAATGTTTTTTTTCACAAAAATGTTTGGTTTTTGATCACTAAGACACGATGTTTCATTTTTATGCATTTCCAGATCCATTACATTTTATAATATTTCCTCTTATTATTATTGTGAAAATATTTTGCTATTTTTTTGGTTTTATTCTCACCCATGTTTTATATATCAAATACATCCTCTTACAAGGATTTTATCTCACCCCATCAATTAATGTATATCCCTAGGTGAATATATATACTATGGAAAACTAGAAGGCTAATAAGGAGGTAGAGAATAAGAAAATAAATATTGTTTTATTTTTTAATATGTACATTGTTAGGATTAGTGCTAATATTACCAAGATACGGATCCTTTGGATCCTAGTTATGTAAACTATTATGATGATTTTATTTAAAATGTTTTAATAATATATTAAGAAAAATAATGGTAATTATTATCACCATTTCCAAAAATATAAAAGGTTGGAAAAAATATAATTCAACCAGTCATGAATAAATAATGCATTCATTTTTTAATTAAATTAAATGTAATATCTTTTGGGATCCCTTTGAATATAATTTTATAAAATAAATATTATCGGGTTATTATGTATACCTAGACTCATACTAAGGGTTTTCCCTAAGGTTTTCTAATACTAATTAACAAATTAACTAAAGGATTCTCTAATACTACCTATAGCTACCCTGATTTTTCTTAAATTGTTATTAAATCATTTTAAAGATAAAAAACAAAAAAAGTTACCCAAATATGATCAAAAGGTTAGATATCATGTAAAAATTAATACCATACATAAAGTTCTTCAAAATAAGACATAATAATTTATATAATACTTACATCTAAATATTCTTATCAGCTATCAAGTTCTCCTTAGTACAAGTATTCACCCGTGGATATACATCAAATGAAGGGATGTCCTAAAAAACCATTAAGAGGAAGAATAAGAGACATGAGCTATGGGTGATAACAATCATCTCTATCATAATATAATAAAAGTTTCATCGTCACAATAATGAGAGTAAAAAATATAAAACTCCATGGAAGGTGTCAATGTATAAATATGAAATCTAATAATTTCGTATTCAACTACAACAGATAGTTGTGAACAAAGATTCAATCATGTTCATGCATAAAATATTTGGATAATCATAACATAATTATTATCAGAAAATATAATATCAAGTGAACTCATATTGCGCATTATCTCATGAGATACAACACATTACCAAATTCATTGGGGTGATATATAATCCTGGGTGCACCCTTCAAATCATTACATTTAAATAATCATGCATTCCACATAGAACATTTAATAATAATAACCATAAAGTAACCTAAGGAAATGAAAATTGGTCACAAAAAAAAATTATAAATTCATAGAGAAAAAAGTTGAGATCCCAAAACCAATTGAAACAAAAGAAGTTTTATAAGAATCATCAATCTGGAGATAAGAATAAATAATATAGAGAGAAGTAAAATATGTTTTTTTAACAGGATAACTTCTTCATGAAAAAATTCATTGATTTTTTCAATAAACCAAATTGGGACCAAACATATCCAAGAATAAAGGGAAGTATAAATAAATCGTATTTTTGGGTCGTTAAATAAATAGACACACAAAAAATATAGAAAATGAGGGAAAATCCATATAAAGAGAGTTGGGTAAGAGAATTATTCATATCTCATGTCTGAAAGCATTATTCAACTTATCATCCTCTATAGTAAAATTGAATTGACTGAAAAATGAATCTGAATCTTTTTATAAATAAATTTTATTCATTATAGTCATATTAGTTTCATTTATGGATTTTGTTTTGTTATAGAGTTTAATTTCATCGTTCACGAGTGTTCATTTTCTGGGTTTTGATGATCGGTTTTCTTGTATATGATTATTAGAGTTCATGTAAATTTGGTAATGTTATCTAGAAATAAAATAATGTGTAATTGAGAAATATTAAAAAAATTAAATTATTATAATTACTATTTGGTAATATGGTATGAGTTTAAATAATCTGATTGAACACTAAATAAAATTATTTAAATAGTTTTAGTAGTTTTACGACCACTACGAGTTTATATCATTTTTTGTAATATCATGTTTATATATTTCCTACAAAACATTATATAACATAAAATATTTATAATGAAATTTTATTTCACATTAATTATTGTTTTTTGACCAGACTCAAAGGAGGTAGTGGAAAATGAAAATGCATCATCCATAGTGGTTGTAAATCAACACACCACTGACGATATATTCATGTTTAGAAAAAATGAAAATGTAAGATACTTAAAGATGAATTATTTCACTATAAAAATAAAATAAAATTGTATATAAGATACTGGAGTTATCATTCCATTGAGATATGAGTCTATGATGAAAAATAACAAATGAAAATAAAGGGAAACAAAATTAAAGAAAATGAAAGTGGGTATTACCCCTTGATTTCTACTCCATGCGATCATCAATAGAGAAATTCATTTTTAAATTTTTTATAGGACAATGGATCCTTGATGTGGGGAGGATATTGGGAAGTATATTGGGTATAATGTTTACATGGATAAAATCTTGGAATGTGTGTGGAGAAGAGGTAGTGAGGGTTGTATTTATAGGGGAGGATATGTGTGTTTTCCCATTATATTATTCAATACTTAATTATTTCAGCACGATAATATGAATAGATTGATCATTATAAATAAATATATTAATTAATTTAGTTTATTTAGATATTATGGTTCTTAAATAATCACTGACTTATATAATAGTGTATTGAATTTATACTTTATATATACCATTTTTTTTAATTCAACAAAAAATCATGTATTTCAAAAAAAAATATGAAATGAGACCTACCCATTTTTTAAAATGTAGAATTAATGAATGAAATACATTTAATCAAAATAATTTTATATGTTTGTGTAATTTAATTTTTAATTAAATTCATTATTTACTCAAAAAATACATATTTTAATAGTATAACTGATTTTATAACAATTAGAAAAATTATTCATGGGATCATACAATTATCCAATAATAATCACAGGAAAAAAAAATAATTTTTAAATTTATTTTATAAAAATGTATTATACATAAAATAATTTTATTAATTATAAAAATATGAATAAATATTTATGTTTTATAAAAAACGAACACTGCATTAATTATTTTAGAAATGATTTAATTACTTAGACTATAATCTATTTATATTGTATTGTCATTTATATGATGCCTAAATTTTATATATACATTCATAGTTGAGGTAACAATTCTATAGGATGGATTACTATTCCACCTAGTCACATTACTATTGTAATGGTTTAGTTACTATTCTATCGGTATATGTTTCTTAACATCAATAAATACGGCATATTCCTTTCATTTATTAATTATAATGTTAATATTATGTCATCTCTATGATTTGATGTGATATACAATATATGGAACATTTATAAGAAGGTAATTTATATTGATAAAAATTTTAGTTGTTATATGGATCAACCCTCGCATTATTATTTATAGGCACCGGTGATATAAGATATAGATCGTGTACTTATAGAAATCAATTAAATTGTGCCTCTTTAGGGTGAGAACACCTAAAAAAATTTAATGATCCTTATAGGGACTCTCATATCTATCATTATCGGAAATTTTATAGTGCTGATTAATTGTAGAATGTTGAAGACACATCGGATATTATTGATATAATTTTCTTGTTGTTCCAGACATTAGAGGATGGGGGAGGTCTTTTAGAATCATACATATTCAAAATAAATTTTAGGAGATGGTGTCATACCATGAATAAAGCTTTAATATGAGAGGTTCGTTACATGAGAATCATTTATGGAGTTATTTCTCATTAAATGATTTATTCATATGATTATGTTGGATTGTAAAAATAAGTTCATACTTTTGCAGTAATGGTCTATGACATTCACTAATATTTTTCATTACTATTATATTTACCTTTTTTCCTCTTTTATTCTACGAAAAAGGCATAAAATGAATCATATGTTCAAGATATGTCTTTAAATGAATATTATATATCATTTTTTGGTCTTTTGTCTCATGATGTACACACATAAGATATGAAATTACCTAGTTTTTTATAAGGGGAAATAGGATGAGAGAGCAGTAAATATTATTCTAAATTATAAAAGGCTAGTGACTATGAATTATATCCTTAAATTTGGTTCAACTTCTATTAGTAGTAATATAACGATAGACCAAAAGAAGCAGGGAAGCAAGTAGGAATGCCATATAAGTGCCACCTTAGAGTCCTCTGTCATATAATTCCAATAGAAGATTCAATTGTGAGTAGATGGAGAATTATAGAAATAGTTTAATGAGCCCATATATCGACATCCACTAATATAGTATTGCTTCTAATCTTTGGGTTTTTTTCTATTGTGATTATGGGAGCAGTTCTAGGAGGTCAAAGTATGCTAAGAGTGGAGGACCATAGTAAAGACCACAACCATACTTGACTATGGTGACTCGAGGCCCTGTTATTGGAGCAATGGATAATTGTGTCTTTCTAGTGGTAATGATATTAGTATGTGTTTGTGATGGACCATATCTTGTTTTAGTTAGGGTTTTCATCACTTCTACATTATCTACTACCATTTTTTTAAATTTCTTCTTCTAACGCCTTCATATTTCACATGTTTCTACTGGACGTGACCTAATACTTATGTTGTATTATGAGTTATGTTCCTTGATATTCCAAAATAGATAAAATTGAACCATATTTAGTTATTCCTATAGTATTCAATAGTCATTCCCAATTATGTACTTATGTTAGAATTGGTGACTTTATAGATGGAAATCATTGATGTGATTTTTGCATAGGATAGCTAACCAATTTATGAGAGCACATTGATTGTTATCAGAGAAATGTTTCATTTACTTTATTGAAGGAAAATATGAACATGTGAAAGGTAGAATGGTAATTGTGAAATAGTAGAGTTAGTCCATACTTTATTCATCTCAGAATGATAATGTCACAGATTATAGTATTGTTCTATGCTATAGGATTAGTGGGGGCCACCTCATCCTTTTCTCATGTTGTGAATCTATAATAATATGTATTTATATGTGACAAAACACGAATTCCATGATAGAGGAGTATACATTGATATGTAAACTTTTATAGGGCTGCATCACATTTCAATACACCCTAATAATATGGCTCGGTCTAAGTCCAAGGACATCTAGGTGTTGTTGGAGGGCCTAGAGAATAGAAAAATTATCAAGAAGAGTAATTCAATATGAGGTGTGATTATTTAATTCACCAAGAAGGTTGATGGTAGTCTTAGACTCTATAAATATTAAAATATGTTAAATAAAATGATGATAAGGAATATATTTCCTTTTCACATGATCATTTGTATTTTTAATAAATCAATGATGGCCTGATGGTTCACAAAAATAGACCTTCAGTCGAGATATCAGCAATTTTTGGTTAGTGATGAGGATATCTGAATTAAAACATCTTGGATCAGTTATGGTCTCTATGAGTACATGATGATTCATTTTGGAAAGCACAATTCCGCATAAATTATTTTTACATTATGAACTAGATCATTCATCCCTGTCTTTACTCAATCATTATGGTTTATTTTGATATTTTTATCATTTGAACAACCCTTAAGCATTGTTCAAGGAAACTCGATATAGTTTTAAGTACATTAAAAGATACCTAATTTATAAAAATAGTTAAATTTTATCTTTTGGATTCTAGAGTTGAAATTATTAGGGGATATGGTTTTTGTAACTAATATATTCATGGATAGGGATATTCTTAAGGAAGTGATTCCTTGTATAGGACCTCAAAACTAGAATGATATTACTATCTTTTTGTGATTATCTGGATTCTAATCATGTTTTGTCCAAACTGTTTCCACATACGATCACTGATGATGGTGCTGATAAATATGTAAGTATTGTTATAATTTTTTGGCCAGTCTAAGGAGGCATTTCATGAGTTGAATAGGTAGTTATATGTAGATCTAGTGTTGATCCTACATGAGCATGAGACTATATATGTTTACTAATTCTATTAATCAAGTGTTATTTTGGTATAAATTTTTATGTAGTTGTAAAATTTTGTATCTTGTGGGACATTTCATCTATGGACCCATGAAAAACATAATTCAACTAATGACCTAGAGTATGTGTTGTACTATAGGTTTTGAGGATCTTATTAGACTGTCTCTTTAGCAATATTTTTTCCCACATTAACCACAATGAGACCCAACAATATCATAATAGTTAATAAGAATGTTGGATGATTGGAGGATGCATGATTTTGAGGAATGTTGATTGATGTTTTTCACCGCATGGTTGCAAACATCTTCTATTTTATACAACATGAAGGTTGTTCTATAATATGACCAAGAACCTGTTGTGATTTATTATCGTCTACTGGGAAGATATATGATTTTTGGTTGAACCTTTTATAATGATGAAGATGATGACTTGATATCCATTCAAGGAATATATATAGTCACTCATTCCATCAAGATTATATGATGTTATCCCTATATAACTCGAAGTGGGTTGTATATCTTTAAGTGATAATTATATATGAAGACACTATGTGATAGTTTTTTGGATAAGGGTGAAAATTTAAATTACAATACATAATTCTCGATGAATTACCTACAGTTGGACAAAAGTAGAGCACTAAGATCTTAGTGGGTTTCTCTAGCCAATTCTCATGACCATTTTGTGGCGAGGTTACATCATGGTGGTCATTTTAATGAGGTATCTCAAGGTCTCAATGAGTCATTAAATTTTTAGGTGATTTTTAATCGGTTGATAATGGTATCTCATTACATGAGAATCCATGTAACTTGCACAGTATATTATCTTGGAATGTGGTGTGCCTATGATATTTTGAACTTATACAGTGTTCCCTTTATTATTTTATATGTTGTATATGCCTGTTTCATACGATAATTTTTTCGGTCATTTAGACTTCCTTAGTGTCTATGTTGAGATTAGGAATGGCATACCATCAACACAGTGATAGAAAATTGGATCTCAAAATATATATACCACAAGATATTCTTCAATAATATTTCCTAGAATGTGTTGTTGTGTGGGGTGATCATCTATAATCATTTTAGTTCACATAAAATAATATCTTCCACAAATAAATTTAGTTGTCACCTTATGTGTTTTCATAATGGATGCCAACTAATTCCCCAATTTATTTTCATGAAGCGGGTGAGTGAAATAATTTGGGGCCCAATATGGTAAAAGAGTCCTCGGAGAGAGTGAATATAATCTAGAAGTGGTTGATCAGATCTCAAAAGTTCTAGATATCTTATTTTTTCCAAACAAGAATATCTCAAATGTTTTTATATGTTATTGGGATTTTCAGAGAGTGACTCTCTGGTTAGGCCATTGATTTTTAAGGTTGTTGGGGAGGCTAGATTCACACTATGTGGGACCTTTGAAGATCACAATGTTGGCTCAGATAGGGGTATTCTATCTGGTTCTTCCTTCCCAAAATTGAGGAATCACTAATTTGTATTATGTTTTTTAACTATGATGGAAAATGTTTATTCATACACATGTGATTGATTGTGGGAATGTTGATTTGGAGCCTAACACATCATATGTGTAGTTCTAGATATAGAGTATATATCAATAGAATAAAATAATTTGATGAAGCAAATATCACAAATGAATATTCAGTGTCCACATTGATATATGTAAGAGGAAACATGGGAGTGAGAAGCTAAATTTTTGGTTCAATATACCATGTTTTTTTATAATAACACTTGATAGTACATCAAATGTATAGGAATTCATTAAACAAATGGAATTAAAACATTATCACTTATGTCAATGCATGAGATGTTTTGATTTTTTGAATTATCATATTCACTTCTGTTTCCACTCTATTATAAACTATATAAATGAAGGTTTTAATTGTCTATGTGTCCATTTTTATATTAAATAATTTTTTTATGTACTGGTTCATGTGGTGGAGGGAAGGCTACCACATACTCATCAGTGGAAGCCACCATCAAGACAGTGGGGTTTTAGTAGGTCTACATAATTAAAAATACCCCACCATCCATCCAGTAGTACAAGAAGAACCCATGTGGTTCTATCATAAAAAATGTATGGATGGTTAACTAATTATGTTAATTTAATTAATGAACCCAATGGGATATTAATTCCATGTTTTTTAAACTCCCAATAATAATTACATCTAGGTGCCTTAGTATTATTAATAATTTAATATATCATCTCTTATATTAAGATTATACCATTTTTTCTCATTTCTCATCAATTATTATCTAATCTGGTGGAGATAAAATAGTGAGTTCTTATTACATTTATTCCAAATCCTTATCTTTCTTTTCCTAGGAGAATATATTTATAATGGATTCATGTTTTCTATAGTTATCTAATGATGAATTCATTTTTTAATCAATGAATAGGGAAAAGAATTAGATGATGAAAATGTTCCATGATAGAAATGAAATATAATATAGTCAACAAATATTTTATGGGTATGTATTTATGAAAAAAAAATTGGAAACAAATTCCTGGTAGAGTATTGATTTTGGATCCATAATATATATACACATTCATGGTAGATTGATATAGGATTTGATATGTTTATGAGAAACCCTCTTGATATGAGATAGAAATCTTAAAAGAACTATTTTTGTACATATATCCAATTAGGTTAATCATTATGAGGTCTTCTTATTGCTTAATATCTGTTCCATTAATATATTCTTGATGGATAGATTTTTTTTTATCTAGACTCATCCTCTCTTCCTGAAGTGAAAATAAATTCATGTTCCCTCATTCAACTGATAGTCTATATGTTGAGTTGAAGTCCCATACTTATAAATATCTAATATTTTTCCTTATAGATTGAAATTGTAAGGTTTGTTATTCTAGGGTAACCTGCTTGACATGTTTCAAAATGATCTTCCATTCTAAACCACTTGAATGATTAAATTAAATATGTGTTAGGAATCCATGAAATGTTACATAATTAACAATGTATATATAACATATTATATTGTCTATACTTTGATGAATCTCATATTTATTCATCAAAAATATAGACGGTCTATGTTACTTAACATACGAGGTCATATTTTTACACCCCAATATTTTATGATATTTTTTAAATTGAAAATCATTGATATAATTTGAAACACACAACCTTGAGAATAAATAAACTATTATATTAAATAATATTTTAAAATAGAATTTAAATTTGTTGTATGGATATAAATAATAATATTTTAAAATTATATACCATTTTTATATAATGAAAATATATATTTACTCAGTTTGAAATAAATTTGTTATACATTTTTAATATACATTTTCAACAAAAAATATTTTTTTTTGAAAAAATAATATAATTAATTTTTAAAAAATTTTAAAAATATATTTTTCTAGAGGAACGTCATTTTTGAAATTAGAATTTCAAAATCTGTATAGAGTATATTTTATATTTTTTTTATAAAATGATTACTTTTCCAATGAAATGTGATGTATAAATATATTTATTGAAAAATATATATCTGTTTAGAAAAAAAATTTAAATTTTTAGAAATATCTTTAAATGTAAAATTAAAAAACTTATAATCAAATTATGACCATTTGAATTAATTTCTATTATATTTTTATATAAAATAATTTTATACATATGAGAAAATTTTTCTTGAGAACCATATTTTCCCCGTGTTTTGTAGGATAATTATAAACATAGGTTTTGGAACTTTTATATATTTAATTTCATAATATAGATTCAATATATGGATCTATCATTCCAAAATTGGTAAATGAGCCCACTTTAATTTTTTTATTTATAATTGTAAAAAAATGAAAAAATATACTTTTATACAGGTTAAAACGGGTTAACAGAGGGTTGCAACCTGGTGATAATGTTGAAATTGGAAAATAAAATTTTAAACAACCTATTAGATGTTTATATTTTATCCTCATCCGACACTAAAATTTAATATCAACCCATTTGTGACTATTTTTAATTAGAATTACATTATTATATTTTATTCATTAAATAACTTCCAATTATATCCTCATTCCACTTATAAAAGGACACATATCCTCTCTCCAATTATACATTTAATAAAGGTTATAATAGAGGTCTCCCCATGAATAGTTAGTCATCTTAACCAAACTCATGAAATTTATTTATTATGATACCACTAATAAATATATGGAGTTAATAATAAAACAATACATCAATTTAAATAAACATACTAAAATTGATTTTTTATAATTAAACCTCTATTTTCCACACACATTTCCTCAAAGTGCATAGTGATAATGTTTATCGTGTTTACATGTAAACTAATGCTTCCATGTTGTTATAAAACACATTTTTCATAACTATTATTCCAAAATTGTTATTCAAAACTATTTCATGATTATATGTGATATTTATGAAAAAAATTAGAGTTCTATAAATCTAGTATTATATATACCTTCGTTACCATAAATATGTTGGAAAATGATAACATATCTCATGAATTTTTTACAACTACTGCCTTAATGAAGTAATGCGACTCATTTTTCATTCCTAGGTAACATAGAATGTATTATATCCCAATTAAAATATATATAAATGATATATATGATATAATAATGAATCCTTAATAGAGAATTATTATTTACCCTTCCTTCATTTTAGCTAACCAAAATAGAAAATAGTGTTCATGTGTATAAATGTCTTACAATCCCCATGAACAGTTTAATTTATTTTTCTATCTGTACTATTATATATTAATAAATAAATTATTTACAATGAATATATTTGATATTTATAAGATTATTCAATTTATCGTAGATCCATAATCTACCTCTGAAGAATCTCATTAATGTTTTTCTTATCAAAATAATTTTGGATACTTTATGTTCTACTTTAATTTTCCACTATTTTTTCATCTGAAGCTACTAAAAGAGTGTTTTTAATGAATATATATAATATTTCTATCTTTAAAAAAAATTATTCTATGCATGTGCTTTCAAAAAAAGATTCCATGATTTTTTGTACTATTATCCCATAATTTATTATTTCCAATGTTTGAATTTTTACAAAATAATTTGAAATAAATATTCTCTCCATTTAATGAATGATTTTTTTCTTAATGTTTGTCAAAAATGCGAAAGGAATCGTTGTTTTAATGTACCAATCACAGACATAATTAACCACATTTAGGACCGATATATTATTTGTGGATTACATTAAAATTTCACAAGGTTATTCTTAAAGATTATAAATTCCACTATATTTGCAAGAAAATTAATATTATAAAAAAAATTATTTCTAATTGAATAGTATATTTTTCCTATAATAATGTAAAAAAAATATTTTATATACATTTTCCATCTATTATAACATCATTTTATGATAACAATGATTTCCTAAAGCTTTGTCCAAATGAATTCATCCACCTTTATTTGTGAGAAATATTTTAATGATGATTATTTAAGGATTACTCAATGAATACTTTTTCATTACAATGGGTATATTTTTATACGAAATACATTTAATATCCATGGGTTATGCTATGATGGAATAATAAAATAATAATGAAAACAATTCCATTTCATTACTTATGATATAAATAAGGATTTATTATCTTTAAGATCATATATTTAGGAATTTTTTGGGTTTTTGGTGGACCAAGAATTAAATATCCATTTTATGCCTTGGTAAAAGATGGGTATCTCATGATAAATTAATGAATTTAATAGAGAGTTAACCTAGTTCAATAAGATATATATTTCCACTATGATAATCACATTAGTTAAATTTTAAATGTATTATGGTTTCAGGAATGAACCCAATCCATATTAATTTCCATTGAAAGATCCTTGACTACGAATGAATTTATTTTTTATGTTTATTTATATTTGATTAACGTATGTCTTTTTCCAATGTTATACTCTATTTGATCATATTTTATGATTTCTTTTTTATTAGTGTCCTAATAAATTCCTTGAATTTTTCCATGACTCAAGATTTAGATAAATGTTATAAAGGGTGCTGCTTTTAATTGTTGTAATCATGATCCAATGACATTATTATCATTTAATGTATATGAGATCATTGATATCTCAATTATTTACCCCTAATGCGCATCCTAGATCACCATTTATTTTTCTTTCATTCCAAAATAATGAAAAATAGTTTAAATTTTTTTAATTTCTATAAAGGGTGAAAATTATGAATATCTTACATAGATATGGTTTATTTTACATATCAATCAGTTGTTTACGTTGAAATATTTCCAAATATAAAAGACCTATATGATTCTGGTGTGGACCATAATAAAATATTATAAATAGGTATGTAATAGCATGTGATGTTTTTATATAAAATGTAGGAGTTATTGTAGTTGGTATCAGAGAATGGATTAGTTACCTTTGAAACATGGATGAGAACACATTTGTGACAATACATAAAAAATCATATATATAGCAGAATATAATATTTTATGGTAATGAAAGTATTGTGTTTTTTTCATTAATAACATCTACATTTATATACTAAATACAGAGATGGTTTTGGAAAAAATGCATCTAGGGGTAACAATAAAATTGGTTGAGTATATATTTTTCATTATTATAGTGAATGGTGAGTGTGACTTTATTATACACCTACTTTGACATTCCTAGCGAATTTTTGTGTACATATAACATATTCATTACAAATAAATATGGGTAATTTGAATAGGTGGTTAGTAAGGATAATCTTGGTTAAAAATAATCTATCCTAATTTAGAAAAAAGGTGTCATGATTTCATCATCCGATAAGTTATTTTTCATGATTATGTTTTTTAAATCTATGATTATTATTTCTCGTAGTATACAATTTGATTATATTAAATGGTTGAAACCTGAAAGAACAATGTTAATAACTACAATTATAAATAATTCAATTATTTCCCACCTAAAAAACAAAATTAAATAATAGATTGAATAAAAAATATTTTTTTTATACTTAAAACAATTTCATGATATCTGAATCGCAATGAGATTCTAAACATAGAAAATGGGAATAAAATTTTATTTTACCCTTTATAAGAAAATTTAATCCTTATTTTTTAGGTATGAAGATCCAAATGTTCTATAGAAATGGATCAGTACCACTAATATGATACTTACTATTATCTATTTTCTATGACACAAAAATTCTATTATCGCAATTTCATTTATATGGTGAAGCATATCAGTGGTGGAATTTTATCATGAACCTATAGAAATAGGAATAAATTGAATAAATGTTCTAGTATGAGTTTATGAGTTTTTTTCAATAATTAATTGTATCTTTTTCTACTTTTCAAAATGGAAAAAAAAATATTTCAGCTATAGTGGAAGGATGATGAATCTTTTGGTAGCTATGATTAAAATTTTACAAAAAAAACATGGTGTGATTTTGGTATAATTATCCAACAAGAATGTAATGTTAATAGATTTATCAATGGAATTAATCCAATTCACCAAATGGTGTGATACATATGTGACATTAGTAGACATAATTAAATATTTTGATATTCCTCCAAGGTGGTAATAGAGATTGGATTTACGCATCAATATCATGGTTATGTTATGAAAAAATATAAAAATATTTAAATACCCATGTACTTGTGATTCTGAGATTTACTTTATGCATTAAGTGTGGGAGGAAATATCTATGAAATAATATCAAGGGGCAGGTAAATATATTAAGTCCACAATATAAGTTAATCGTGAAATTTAATACCCAAGTGAAGAGAATAAAAAGTTTCATTATAATGGAAAAATGGAAACACCTAATAGACCACTCACACAATTGTGTTTCAATTGTAAGGAGTACAGTAAAAATGCTCACTAGTGACCAAAATGAATTTAAATGATGATTATAGATAAAAACAACCTCTTAATGGCATGGATAATGGGAACCATTATCTAATAACTATTACGAACATGGGTAATGATAAATACATAGTAAAATTTCACTGAATATTTATTATAGAACTACCATTGACTTATTTGATTATTGATCTACACACTCTTTAATATATAAAAAATTTAATATGATTATAACAATAAGACCCCAAAAATTAGATGTTGAAGTATATATGAAAGCACCTAATGGTATAATGATAACATCTTAATTATATGGTTCTTCACTATTTCCATTTTGATTTAGTATGCTTCCTTCATATATTTTTATTTATCATAACTACTACAATTTGATGTTATCTTATTCAGGGACTAACATTATTTAAATAAGTCCCACATCATTTTCCATTGCATGGAACTCATGTTTGAAATTCAGAATCGACCAATGAACATCTATATGGTAGATAATAATAATGATCTTCCAAGGGAAATTTAAACCATTGTACGAGTCTTGATTCATATTCTAATGGGGTCTCTTTCTCAGATGGATGGGGAGGAAACCTACATCAAATATATGACTGTTGTGGGGGATATTTTTTATTTCTCTAGGAAGAATATGTAGAGTCTTACACAAAATCATGATGATTATTTCTCTATAAAACTCATACATAGTGATACATTTATTTAAGAAAATCTACATATAATGGATTAATTTGAGTATTTTTAATTGAAAAAAACCCTAAGAGAATTTTAAAAAGGGAATAATTCTTCCATGTTCAATAATATAGATTGAACATTTTTATTTTTATAAAAATAGATTTAGATGACTGTAACTCTGTATTTATTATTAGGGACATAACAAGACCACTATAAATAAAAAGTATCATCTTACCCAAATTGATGATTTTTTTTATAACCTATATTGAGAACAATACGTTTCCCAGATATACCATTATTTTGGATACCATCAATTGCGGGTTAATAAGGAGGAAAAAAACAATAATTCCTTCCATACAAGGTATGAAAACTAGGAATTTATTGGTATTCCATTTTTTACAAATGATTCATCAATAGTCATCAGTTTAATGAATATAGTGTAGGTAGGTAATCTCAATTATTTTTTGTAGTCTTTATTAATAATATTTTTCATTAGTTAAAGAGATAGGAAGAGCGTGAAGATCAAATTAGGACTGTGTTGACGATCCTAATAAAAAAGATTGTATATGAAAAATTTAAAATGTTTTAATTTTGGCATTAAGATGTTTAATTTTTTACATATATATTATCAAGAGATGCTAGATATATGGATCTACTTAATGAAAAAGTTAAAGAATATTGGTATAGACTATCCATGTCGACATATTTCCAGGGTTATCTGGGTGTTTCTTGATATTATTGATTATTTTGAAAAATTTATCACTACAGTCAAATCCAATCAACATGATAACACATAAACAAAACCATATACTATAAAGAAAATGAATGTAAGTCAAATTTCTTGGAGTTTTGGAGAATTTTAGTCATTTAACATGTTTTTAAACTACCATGTAGCCGAGCGGGGTTTGTTATCGATAGTTATGGATAAAATAAAGGACTAGTATATATTCACATGAATAATGATAAAGTTATATATTAGGCATCCGGAAAGTAGATTATTCTTGATTAAAATTACGGAATTCAAGATTTATATCCATTTTTTATAATATTTTACATTATATATATGGGGGTTAAATTTACATAGAAAAGTGTTATTTATATATATCGATTATAAAATATCTAAGTATAAATTGTCTCTAAATAGGATTAATATGTGCCAAATATTAAGGTTGTATTTTATTAAATATTATGATATCTCATACAATACCACACTTAGAAATAAAACATGATGGTTGATTCTCTGAGTCAAAATAATCATGTTATCTTATATTTGTTGGGCATAAAAACAATAAAATATTTTTAAATTTTCATTATGTATCATGAAATATTGAAACAATGTAAAAAATATTATCTTTTTAAAATTATTATTTAACCATCAATACATGTGAGGGATAAAGTGGTGATGAATCAAAATTTTGAACAAAAAAAAGATCAAAAAGTTTCTTCAGTTCAAATTTTATTGAGATGAAATGATATGGTTTAAGAACTATTTTTTCAATAAATATTTAAAATGAATAAGGATTTATTGGTTAAATCTAACAGTTCATCCTTCTCCAATAAAACTAGAGGTATGAAGATGTATAGATATCTAATAATGTATATTTGGTGGGAAAACAAAAAGTGTGATATTATAGATTATATATATCAATAAATAGTATGTCAGTACGTTATTGGTTAGAGATGAAATTATAAGGTTAGGTTACAATCATTTATCACAATAGAAAAAAATTAGAAAAAAATCACTAGGGATTTTGTTAATGGGATCCCAAAAACCACTATTATACATAATATTATTTTTGTTTTAGTTGATTATCGATGTAAAGTAAAAAAATTATTTCAATCAATGAAAATTTATCTCCTGGTCAACATTATTTAGTACACATTAAGCAATTTGTAATTGTATATAGAGTACCACATATTATTTTTCTGATCTATATTCGAGGTTTTCCTCAATATTCTAGTGATTTCTTCAAAATAATCATAATATAGAGATTAATTTTAGTACTTTTTATAATTCTCCAAAATATGGTTAGTCTAAGAGGAACATTAAAATCATAGAGTATACACTGATAACTTATTCTATGGATTTTAAAGGTGGGGGATATCAACACCATCGTATTGTATAATGTTCATATAATAATATGCTTCACTCAAGATTTCATATAGCTGATTATGAAACCCTATATGTAAATAAATCTACAACTCTAATTTCAGGATATGAAGATAATAAGTCATTATATTTAGAACTGAGCTAGCATATGAAATTGATGGGAATGTCAAATCCATTCAAAAACACGTGATGGTGTCTCATAGTTGACATAACTTCTCAACATATATTTTTAAAAAATTCATATAACATGAATTAGATGATTATGTATTCCAATCAATAATACATTTATGAAGGTTAATATATTTAAATTTAAGTGAGCGTGAAGCCCTTTGTAAATTTTTCCATTCAAGATTCATTATTTATTAGGGATGGTTGAATGGAAATTGAAATTTCCACAAAACCATTCTGAAGATCATGGTTTCTAGATATATCTCCCCTATGTATGTACATACTTTATCCTTCACAATTAAAAATATATAGGTCATACCATTGGACCATTTTCATTCCTAATAATAACAACTTGTATAAATAATGTATCATATAAATAATATGTTGTGGAACAACACAATTAACTTGTTTAAATTTTTTGAGAGGATTCAAAAGGCCAATAAATATTTGTGGGAGATTAAGGATGCAATGAGTTTGATATATATTCATTTTATAGATTCAATGAGATTTGATTTCAATATAAATTTTCTCTTTAAAGGTGTTATAATGGAATAACCTAAGATTTTACAATACATTTTTCAGAAATTTTATTTCTCTAATTTCTTTTGATATACTCAACCACCAAGCTGAATAAACCATAATATAGTATTACATTATAAATAAATACAAAACTAGAGGTATTAATAAGAAAACAACGCTAATATATATATATATACTAGTTTTACATAAAAATATAACTAAGTAATAAATTTTAAATTATGTCATTATATGATTTAAAAATACTTATTAAAAAAATTGGTTTCTGTGAAAATAATTATATAACTAATTTTTCCACATTAATAAAATTTATTATAGATAATTATCATCATATTTTAAATTATCCTAAAAAAATAATCTTATAGTGAATATTTTATAATTACCTGAAAAAAGAAATTTTTTGTTGGATAGTGAATCATCATGTTTTTTTAATACAAAATAACTTTTTTTATTTAATATAATGAGCTAAATTTTATATTAAAATCATATTAAATGTAAAATTATTTCATTTTTAATATTATTATGGTAATTGGAATTAATTTTATCAGTATTTTAATATAGAAACATTAAATTGATCAGAAATGTTTTTTTGTCAAAAACTATTTTTTGTCTCTTTTTGCAAGTTTATATGAAATGTAATTTCACGAAAATTTCATGATTAAAATTTATAAAATATATTATACATATTTAATTATTATTCCCAAATTTTTTATTTATTACACATTCATTTTATGTAATAATAAATATAAAAAATAGTAAATATTTTTAACAAAAAATAATGTTAAAATGGGTTTACCAAGTGGATTTACAAGAGATAAGAGTATAATAGCCAATTAAAATAATTCATATCTTATTTTATGTCAATATTTCATCCTCATACTACCCAAATCGAAATATATGAACATTTTTAATCATGTAACTTATGTATGACTTCATTATATTTATTTTGTTTATGAAATTACAAGTGTGTCCTCTCCCCCACTTATAAAAGGACACCTTTAATATCTCTTATTTTGAAAAATTTGATCCTTTATGATAAAATTAAACATTCAAATTTCTCTTATCAACTTTATTATCAAAAATATATAGGTTTTTGTCATCTAAAAATTCTATTACAAGGATCTATAAAAATGATCTAAATGAGGTCTCTAACAGAAGTGGAAATCCTCTTACCCTTTATATTTATTTCATCATCTATATCCTCTAAATATTTGGTATTTATCATAAAATTGTATCTTCACTATGAAAAATAATCATAAATGTTATTATTATCTAGAAACCAATATTATCCACAATCATTTCCATCAAATGAGAAGTAAAAGTATCTGTTGTACGTACTTATGGTCAACCACCATCATTTAACAGTAAAATTAATTTCTCATAAACATATAAAATGTTTCATAATAATAATGGGATTATTAATTATGTATTATAGTCAAGAATTAATTATTATTGTGGATTTATAATATCATATATACCATCTTACCTTACAATCTGTGGGAAAATTATAAAATCCCACATGCGTACGTGTGAAATAACAACACCACAGAGTGGTGTGATTTTTTTAATTATTATTTACAATTATGGTAATAGTGAATGATTTAATAAATATATATGATATATATGATATAATGAAAATTCGATAATATTGAATTATAATTTATTATTCATTCATTCTATTGTTTGAAAAGTAAAAATATTGTTTATCTGTTTGTATGGCGTACCGTGTATATGAATGTTTTCAATCATTTTTACGAATATTATTTTTATAGAGGACCCAAAATTTATATAATGAAACTATAAGTGGAATTTATATCATTATTAAAATAATAGAGATGATTTATCTGTTGTCAATGTACATGGTCTCGAACCACCCATAAAATATTCTCTTAAAAATGCATCATCTTACACCATAAAACTGAGATTTTAATAAAAATAATTACTAAATGGTTGATAATATATTATAAGTGGACCATTGAGGATATTATATGATTTTAATGGATTATACAATATATTAAAATAAAATTTATATTTATTATACCATAATTTATAACTCTGCCTATGTATTTGGAAGTTGGGGTCTGGTTTGATGTTACAATGTAATTGTTAACCAGGATAGTTTATTATTTAGCTTCTAATGAAAATATTTAAGGATATACCTTTAAATAATCTACTAATTTTTTTCTAATATGGTTATTTCTATATAATACATTATTTATTTTCATCTTCCACACTTTTGGAAATCAAGATCTAGAATGAATTATTTTAATGAAGATCAAAATTCATTCTCTCTTTCCTTTGATATACTTTTTCCATAAATCATCATGTTTTCTAAAAATGTTATCATGTATGTTTTAATTAATTTCATATGATTTTGTAATGGATTTTTTTAAAATTATTTTTTACTAAATGGTGTGGAAGGAATATGATTTTCATTTTAAAAATACTGTATATTGGAATGGTTAGCAAAAATGTGAAAGGAATCTTTATATAAACATACATGTCATGAACTAAATTTCCTGTAATCATGAATTATTTATTAATTGAAGCAAACATTATAAGTTTCCTATAGTATTTTAAATGAAAATTATTTCCTTTTTATATGAGTTATTTTTATATTATTTATATGTTATTTCAAATCCATAAGGTTATTTTCCTAATTAAATGTTCAAGTAATCTTTTAAAAGAATTTTTCATCAATCATAATATAATTTGATGGTATTAGCAGTTTACTAGGGATATGAACAAATGATTCCTTTGAATTTCATTCTCTGGATTCTATATGATGATGATGATGCTGATGATGATTTATGGATTATCATATTAAACTTGTTTACTTCCCATATTTAAATTGAGTTATGTACCCAGAATTATTTCCAAGGGTTATAGTGTGATGGAATATTGAAATGTTTAGGAAAACAAGATATGATTCATGGGTTATAATATCATAATTGTTTATTTATATTATGATATAAATGGTCTATAATGGATATTAGATCAATTTTAGTAATGTAATATATTAATTGTGTTATTCATTGGATAGAACATTAAAAAAATTGATTATTTAGAGATTAAAAATAATAAATTGTGTTTGTTTTTGTTGTGATCCTGGACTAATGTTGAAAATATTCTCCTTGACTATATGTATGAAAATAATTTATGTCTTATTTAAATTTATTCTCATATGTATCATGTACTATTATTACTTATTTTATTCACATATTATTGAATTTGAAGGACAGTTCCATGAAATGAGATTATAATCCTTGATACACATGGTATAATTTTCTAATAATAGAATCATGTTCTCATAGTATTATGATATTTTTATGGTTAATTAGTAATTGATATCAATATTTTTACCCTTACTGACAATCATATTACACCCTTTGTTATGTTTTATTTTCACTTGTTATAAATATTTTTTTAAGTAATTTCATTATAATATGTTTCTATTTATGATGAACATAGTATGAGATGATGTAGTTTTCTTTGGAAACAGTTGTTTGTGTATCCAATTTTCCTAATATATAGACCCTATAAGATTCTAACATGTATAATTATTTTATGTTTTGAAAATTCATCTTATAAGATGTGATACTTGTGTATAAAATTTGTGGGTTTAGAAATAATTATATGATTTTGTCACGACTGATTGCTTATTATAGATACTTTTACCTGATATTGTTTATTTAATTAGATTGTGTGTGTGAAATTAGAGACTCTTTCCTAATATTTGACCATATTATTTTTATGTAGCCTCTTGATAACTATTAGAATGAGGAATTATTGTTCCTTGTTATAATGAATATTTCTTTTCCTTTCAAACACTACTCCAGGTATCAGGATGATCTTGTTTATAAGTATCAATCAAATAGCCTCTAAAGTAATGAATAGAAACATGATGATTGATACATACTATGAACAATTTGATGGTATGGTTCATATAACATAAATTCTTATTGATGCGGGAGTGGATAATAAATTGGATAATAATCTTTCAGCTATTGACTAACGTGTATGAAATATATATATTGGTGGATTTTTATACAATTATTCAAAATACTATGGTTTGGACAAACAATAATCTGAGGATAATAACCACCAAAAATGTTGGGCATGAAACATTCCTAATAACAACCATTGTCTTGTTGGGGCATGTGGCCTTCCCTTATGTTAATACACGGTTTGACAGAAATAATATCCTTATAAGTACAATACTAAGTAGGTGGGGATGGGCCTTGTGGCATCGTGGTCAATTCATGATGACTAATAACTTATGATTCTCTATCTTTATTTTATAATTTACTTCTATCATGACATACACAGTTACATTATGTGCACTTATTATAGAGACCCGTTTTTTTGTGTCCTACATAGTTTATTACTCACTTCATGAAAGGAAAGTGTGGTGCATGAAAATATTTCAAAACATATAAACTAGTGATTGGAAATGGTTTTATTACCAAAATATGAGGATATAACGGTTTCGAGTCAGAGGTGATATCAAGAAAAATGCCTTACTTTTTTCGTTTTATTTATTACTCTTTTGTATTTTAGATAATTTTGTTTATTATTTCATATTGGTTTGATTAAATTTCTTGTGTAATGTATGTCATATTTTATGTTATTCTTCTTACAAATTATTTACACATGGTGATAATTTTTATTAATTATTTTTTAGAGTATATGCAATGGACGTAATATTCATCATTATAACATACTATAGACAATAACATTATGTCAAAGAAACCCATGTGTATGGGGACACATGAATTATATTTTGATAATCTCAAACTAAAACTCAGGGATTCGATTTGGGTTGAAACAAAAAGATCAGCCAAAATACACCTAGCTCATTTTGAATAGGATTATTTATAGTGTTTGTAGTGAAAATATTTAATCATCCCTTTTTAATTTTTATTCTTTTATTTATTTTTCATCCTCATAAAAATCAATTCATCCCATCGTAAAATAATTACATCACAATTATTAGTATTTTAACATGATATTAGTTTAATGTAATAATAAATTATCTTCTTTCTATAATCCATTACAAAAATTAAATCGATTCATATGCATATGTATGGACAACCATCTCCATCAACAAATTGTCTTACTATTCACCAATGTCCTTCATGGATGGTACTATTGATTTATTTATTTTAAATAAATTATATTTATAATTTAATTATTATTCATTAAACAAAATTTATTATTTACCTTCCTCGCATTCCACCTATTTAATAACAAAAAACCACACATGTGTGTTCATACAGAAAACATTTTCCATAATGCAATGTATCCCATTTTTCATGACTAAAATAATGGGATGGTTGGAAAATATTTATATCATAATTTTGTACTATATAAATTATATGATTAATATTCTAGAGACAATTTCATGGTTTTTTTACCAGAATAATCATGTAGAGACCTATATAAAAAATAGAACATTTAACCCTGCCAATATTTATTTTAATGAAGAATAGTTAAGTAATAGGTAATTATATGTACTGAAATGAATTATATATAGTAATGTAAGTGTGATTATTTAAATATAATATTTTTATAATAAATCTAATTTTTTATGCAATAATTTTTTTTATTATGAATAAATTCAATACATTATGTAAAGGTTTTTTTATCTCAATTTCCTATTGTTGGAACCAAAATATTGGACGAAAAGAATGATGAAAAGAAAGCCACGTGGCCTGCCTCATGATGCCACGGCACAGAGTCCCCCCACGAAACGCGGCCCCCATGAAGCAAGGGAGGTGGGACGCCCCGTGAACACCCCTGACATACGCGAACACGCTGCGAATAAAGAAAGGTGGGATGCCCCGCGAAGGCCCATGATGTTCACAAACTCAATACAAAGCAAGAGAGGCGAGATGCCCTGCGAACGCCCCTAACGTTTGCGAACCCGGCGCGAAGCAAGAGAGGCGGGACACCCCGCAAACACCCCCAAAGAACACAAACTCGTCGTGAATCACGCGAGGAGGGATGCCCCATGAACGCCCCTGATGTTCGTGAACCCACATTGAAGCAAGAGAGGCGGGACGCCCCCGAAAACTCCCCTGATGTTTGCAAACATGCCCCGAAGCTAGATAGGTGGTATCCCTCCGCGAACTCAGTTGACGTTCGTGACTTGCCTCAAAGCGACTGAATCCACCTTTGCACAGCATGATCTCTGCTTCGCGGTGCCCCTTGCCTATAAATAATGGGCTTCCCCTAAGCCCCGTGGATGGACATTTCGACATTTCTCCTTCCTAGCTCCCAAATTGCGAATCACCATTTGGTCTGTGAATCATGAGCTATGTGAAGTATTTTTGCATCGCGAGGCACTGTTGCATTGTCTCGTTTTGATCCCTTATTTAGAGAGGGATGCCTTTAAAGATGTAAGGGGATCCCCAAGGGGACTCGGGTTGTCGCGAAGCGTTTATGATTCGTGAAACACCCCTCTTGTACATGTGATCCACGTGTCAAGTCAAGGTCACTATAATTTTGCGATGAACACTACTCTGCGGCACTTTTCTTCACGGGATGCATATTCTCTGCATGGAAGTGATCCGCAAACACCCTTCCACTTCATGAAAAGCCCCCCTCTTGCACCTCCTCCCCATGCTATGTTTAGGGCACCCTACTTCGTGATGCACACCCCTTCGCAAGTGCCTTTCACCACGTAGAGAAACCAAGCTTCACAAGGCCTCTGCCAGTGGACCCCTCTGCTTGGAAATTCCTTTTCCCTTTTGACCCTCCAGTTTTTTATGAAGTGACTTCAAAGTCCCCTGGATGATACTGCATGTGCTATTTCATTGCCTAATTCATCTTCACATAGCCACGATAACGTCTATTTCTTCTTCGCATAACCACTCTAACGTGGACCCCTTGATGTTTCACACTGTAACCCCCCTTATGCCTGGGATTGCCGATACCTTCCCTCCCACAAGGAGCAAAGGGTACCAGTTTTGTATGTCCTAGGGATGAGGAGTAATCCCAACTTGTCCGAGCTGTAAGATGTTAAACTACCAAGAAACCACGTCCTAAACACATGACGTTAAACTGTGACATCTCCCTGTGCCTCTCATGCGGGGTGCCCTCAACTTAGGCATTCTGCACGCCTCCTCTCCCCTGCTCTCACTAGGTGATGATATCCTCATTATGGAAGTGGCGTTTTTCTGTGGGAGGAAGAAAGGCAGTCTTGGTGTAAGCCCCTAGTCCTTCTCACAGAAGGTAGCACCCATGCACCTCCATACTTCCCCACCTTCAGTGCCAATAGAGGGCGTGATAGGAGACAAGGAACACCATTTACTAAGTCCCAAATCCCTCTCTCGTTGTGCTTTTTCCCCCTTGGGCCTCCATCCTAGAGTAAGTACCAGCACAATGGGCTGCCTAATGCGTAAGCCCCTCCTCACTTCCCACAGACTCACCCTTCACGACGTAATCATCAGGTCTTTGCATCCTCTTGTTTCTCACACTGAGCATGACTCTTGTGAGCTTAGAGTGAGCACCGACTGTAACACACCATGGCCCGCCTCGGTGAGTAAGACCCAAAAAAATTACCATCCCTCATGATGTTAAATTGAACGACCGAACTACGAGAACATTGATCTATGATAAGGCATGGTACGTAGGAATCCACCATGAGGATCAGGCCCACCACCAGTGGACACCCGGGTTAACCTTCATGTCGGTTCGCTGACGAAACCCTTCCCGAACTATAAGGACTCTGATCCATTTCAAGACATGGTGCGTTGGAAGCTTCCCTGAGGATCAATCCCACCACCCATCAGACCCACAGTCCATCTTCATGCCAGTTCTCCAAATCCAACATACTTTCTGAACTACGAAGTCTTTGATCCATGTCATGGTATGGTACGTAGGAATCCTTAAAAGGATCAATCCCACTGCCCGACCATTTATTCACGACAGGTTCTACCCCCGTCCCGCATGACATTAAACTGCATACCTGAACTACGTGGACATTGATCCATGTCAAGGCATGGTACATACGAAGGCTTCACGAGTTTCAAGACCACCAACCATCAGACCAATTTCCACCTTCACATTGATTCACTGGTACGTATGAAGCCTCCCCGAGGTTCAATCCCACCACTCGTTCGTTCCAACCCCCCTTTACGTCAGTTCACCCCCGTCCTGCATGACGTTAAACTGTATTCCCCTTCCCAAAAAACAAGGTCTTTGATCCATGTCATGGAATGGTGCGTAGGAAGCCTCCCTGAAGTTCAATCCCACCACCCAATGGTTGCTCCGACCCCCCCCCCCCCTTCACGTCGGCTCTCACCAACCGAACTATGCAGACTTTGATTCCATGCCACAAGGATAGGTAGGAGGTCACTTAGAGGCTCAAGCCCATCTATACTACCATCTCCTCGATAGTCCCATCTCATTCCTACTCAACTTCATTAAATTTTTCAACCACCCACCCTGATCCTTACCCGGGTCGCCACATCCCGGTGAGATCATGCCACCTCATTCCCTCCCTAAATTATTCGGGAATTCGCCCACATGTTGGCCCCAATATCAGTGATCCCTCAAGGTGGTTCATCAATCTGATCCACTATAGTTAGTGTTCTGATCAGCCCGATCTGTCTCCACTGAACGTTAAACTCGCGTCATACACTCTGTTAAACATGGGAAGCTAAGGAAAACCTCAAATAAATGCCTATGGAATACAATTCCCCGCACTCTATGTGGGATGCCTTGGGCTTCTGCGCCCTCGAGAATCCCTATAATAAGGTACAAAAGACATACATGCCAATTCCCCAGCATCCAGACATGCCAATGATGTCTCAATGTGACTACTCCCCAACTGTAGGTTGCTGCCGTGATCGGACCCCTTGGAATTTCCTAACATAAGCAGTGTAATTAACCGGCGTCCATTGAAACATGGCACTAGGAATAGTTTCATGAACAACGTATTAAATCTATCAGGGAGATTTGGACTAGGTGACGAGTTCTGATAAGGAATCTGCAGAAGGAAGAACTGGCATCCCATCATCCCAGTTTCGATCAAGGAGCAAACTTCCCAGAATAAGGAGTGAATTCCGCCCGCCTTTGGAAAGTAGGAATGTGTGGTAACAAAAAAGTCGTGCCTATAGCGCCCAAGCGGATGAACGCGCCTGCCCCAGCGAAAGCATCAGAAACAGAAATGGTGAACCCAACATGAAGTTATTATCCTCAATATGGAGAATAGTAGTGAATGAGACATCAGTAGATTGACGTGTCACCGGATCTAGAAATTTGGCATCATATCCCACCAAGCAAATAGTGGGTCTGGCCTGAAACTCAACATATGTTGGGGTATTCAAAATGTTGGGAATCTAGTTCTACGACATTGTCAGCTTGGATCCCTCTTACCAACCATGGAAGATAGAATGGCGCTAGGGCATCGGGCGTCGATTTCCTTTTCTGTCAGTGTTAACTACCGGTTCTTCCTGCCTTCAGGAACCCAGCTTCTTCATGTAGAACCCAGTCACCTCCTGCCCATCGATGTGGGGGCTAGAGCAAACTCAACGTAGCCACCCTGCGTGGTTCATCCTTTTCTACGATGGTATCGACTGCTGAGGCTACTGGGCGCCCATGCCCCCTCTCCCCATCGAAGATTATCCAAGGACGGGTAATAAATTACCTTGTACGTAGGTACGAGGAGGAGGGGGTTATCCCTATGAGGGAGATGGCCCGCCTGAATTTGGAGGCATCTAAACCTCGCCGTCAACGCAACCCTTGGGGGCCACGTAGGGAGCCGCTGCTCCCGAATCTGTCCATTAATCATTTCGGGGGCCTATCCCCATAATGCCTCGACGACTCCATGACCTATGAGGATGAGGTAGGGGATGTTTAGGCCTGACCAACCAGAGTTTCATCCCAGTGGTTCCTATGGAGGGCCACCACCAGGCCTCTCCAGCACCGCCATCCGGTTCCCCGAGTTGAAGTGCAGGTAGACTACCTACCTGCACCACCGGTACCAACCCGACTGACCCGACAATAGCATCGGGCACAGGCTGAGGTGGACGCCCATCAAGCGGTGTCAACGTCAGCAGCTTCTATGGCCTGAGCTTCCACCAACGTGCATCATCAACCCCCTGCATACACCAAGTAGGGGAAGTTATATGCCCGACCCAGATCGAGGCCCCAACCACCCCACGGGTAGGCTGGGTCATCTTTCCGGGTTGCAGGCATATGCAGTGGTCGGTGTGGATTAACCCGTAGCAGTGCCACCAACTACGAGGGCCCTCCCCATGCAACCACCATGGAGGATGTGTGCCTTTCCTACTCCCAGTACCGGCTTGTAGGTATGCCCCGTTCCACATTCGACCTGAATGAGGGCCTTCCCCATGGTAGCAACACCTCACATGGGAGCCTCTCCCGTACTAATTACACTGAATATAGAGTTTCCCCCTCTGCCATGGACCTTCTGGGCGGGGGCGTTGCACTTCCTATCACTCTTATATGCGAGGACCCTCCTCACATCCTTGGAGCAGCCGACGAAGGTCCTATTCATCCTATCCGCTAGAGTAGTAGAGATCAACTTCACTTCACCATCACCCGATACGAAGGTCCTACCCGTGTCCGGTTCGATCAGCACCAGGACCTGCCTAACATTAATGTCACCAAGGGAACTAGGCATGGAGGTACTACCCATGCTCCTGTCAGTTCCAGCGGGGGTCCCACCCATACCATCATCCAGCACCGAGGTCCTCCCAATATCCTCTTTGACATCTGCCTTGGTGCTCCTCGCACCCCGTCCCACTCAGGCGGAAGTACTTCCCACCCCAACACCAGTACGGCCGAAGGACCACCTCATGCCAGGAATTTTCCCTTCCCCAAAGAGCCATCCCAGGGTAGGAAGGTGCATCGCCACAACTGCAAGAAGAACACTGAAAAGCTTCAGACAGAGTTCAAACTGGTCCACTTCTCGGATTATGAAGAAAAATATGACTCGGTAGTGGAACCCTCCCATCGGTCCTCCGTGTCATGGACCATCGCAGGAAAAAGGTGAGTCACCTCATCCTTCTTTAATGTGAAGTCCACCGGATTCCCAGCTCTCTTCATAGGTACATCAAGGAGGAGGAAATTTCGGGAGTCCCTCAGGTTCCTACCATGCAGTCACCATCGTCATCACTAAGAGAACCCTCTATCTCAGCAAGGGACCATGGAGAGCTATTTTTGGGACCGGTGGTTGGTGAGAAATAGCGTGACCCATCGCCGGTAACCGTGATCACAACACCAGAAGTTCTGGCTGTCAGCACGACATATCGTGACATTCTGTCCAGATCACCGCACTCCACGGAGGATGGCCCGGAGTTCGGTGGCCAATCAGCTCGCTTATCATATTCTCCGCCACCCAGTTTGTTGTCTCAGCAGTCCACCGTAGTACCGCTATAGGTTCCTTAGCCGCCTTCAGTTTACGAGTAGGGAAATACGGGTCCAGACCTTGAATCTGAGGCTAGGAGCTTCTGGAACATTCTCCCGACAGATCATTTCCCAAAAAAGTTCTAGCCGGCGACAGCATCGAACTTTTATGCACCAGAATCCCTCACCTCAGTGGAATTAGAGTGCTTCCACAAAACCCTATGGGCGACGCAATTCTATCATCGATATCACCGGGTGGTATACCCTAGGATCCAATTTCACTTCGAGGAGATTGGAGAGAAATTCCATCTGCTCGTTTTGGCTGAACTGCCTATGGCCCAGCCCCCTGAGTCACCAGGTCTCCAGAGGACCCTTCAACAAAAATGTTTTCAGAGTTTCAGGGTACTCCGCAAAATCATCAGGGAGGCTACCGCCCACGTGCAAGTCCATTGATGGGGGTAGTACGCTGCCCTTCTCTTCAGCCCTATTCTATGGAAACCCAACGCGATATGTTATATTGAAGACATGCCCCCGGGAAGGGACACGGTCCATATGGCTAATGTCGTGGACAAGGATGATGAATTGGGATTCATGGATGGAGAATTACCCCCTGAGGGTGTTCCCCCATTGTCGGACCCACTAGGGAGGATTAACCGCCAGCAGAGGAACCTCCTAGTCTCCCTGTAACCAGCGAGTCATTGGTTCTCAGTTAGAATTCCGATAAGGGAAAAGAGCATGTTAGATCCATGAAGAACTCTGACCCATACGCCTTAGTGCATGAGACAGAGGATGATTCTGAGAAAGCCACATTGCATCAGCAACTCGTTGAGAAAAAGAGGCTTGTCGACGAACTCAGGGCTAAACGCGCTATAGAGCGATGACCAGACTATGGAAATCCATGGTCGGGGCAGTAGGGGCATGAAAAACATAACCTCGGTGAGGTGACTCTAGGAAACCATAATCATACCACCCCCATGGATAGGTTTGAAGCCGGAACTCAGGGAAAGAGGGAGTGAAATGTCTCACCAAACCCTCCTGAATGGTGTGACAATCTTAGGAATCCGGCCAGGGTTCCTCCAACTTCCCCTCAGCCGCTCCACCCATTGCCCCATGAGCTATTGATCCCAGATATAGTGTTGAAGAACCTGGCTATGCGCTCGTGGTTAGGGATCCCTGCCAAGGTAGGGACCCTCTCTCAAATGATCCAATAGAGGCACTCATCGCCCGCCTCGAGGCATTGAAAATGCAGAAGGTGGCAGTCCCACCAGATAGGAGGCCGTATTCAGCATCGGTGGATGATATGCATGCCCCCCCCTGGGTTTTGGAAATCCCACATTCTCGCCCTTTAATGGGATACGGTACCCGCCACAGCACATGGCCCACTTTTCCTCCTGGTGTGGCCCCAGGTTGGGAACTCCAGCAGAGTTTGAAGCCGCCAAGCATTGATGTTTTTTGTAGAAATTGGAAGGCCCTACTTTTATCTGGTACATCCAGCTCCCCATTGGATTGGTGACCGGGTGGTAGGATCTTTGCAGGCAATTCCTATACCAGTTCAGCTCCTCCACGCGAAAGACCAGCATCGCAGACCTCTTCCGGTGCAAGCAAAGGCCTGATGAGAGAGTCATGGACTTCATCGCTTGGTGGAAGGGGCTCAAATACTCCCTCAATATGCCACTGAATCAAGATAAACTACTGACAATGCGCATAGGGAATGTCAAAATAGAACTGGTTCCTTCCCTAACCACCCTGAATTACCCTTGAGGGTTCCGAGATTTTTCAGACAAGTCCAACCTCCTCAGGGATGCTCTACAACAGGCTAGTCTGGCGCGTCCGCTGCCCCTGTGATCCCAGCAAGGAGGGACACAAGAGCCGAGCCCGCCACGATGGCCCAAATAGAGGACCCCAAGCAGCTAGAATTGCTGCCCGTATCCCTAGCTCCACAACCTCGTAGGGGCCCCCCACCACAGGCACAACCTCCTACGTAGTAGTGACCGCCTCAGAATCGGCAGGTTGCCCCGCGCAACGCGCCACTGCTACCTAGGCGAGAGAATCAGGCTTTGCCTCCTTGGAAGTCTCCTACGACCACTCATTATATAAAAGATTTTGGAGCCCCCTATCCAGATAGGAGGCACCAAAACTACTCATTCAATGAGAATCAGGTCCCTAGTTGCATTCGTAGTTCCCTAGAGTAGCTGATTGTGCATTTACCCGAGTGCAGAAGGCCGACAGAGGTGAATCTCACTGATCGCCCCAACTAACGCCCCTATTATCAGATCCTGGGGAACACCCTCATGTAGTGCTATGTATTTAAAGTCTGGCTTCAAGACCAGGTCGATAACAACATATTAAGGTTAGGCCTAGCCCCGGACCAAGTAGAGAGTGTCATTGTGGGGTCAGAAAGTGGTAAAGGCGACGAAGGAGAGTGCCAGCAGGTTCATAGTCATGGATCCCAGAAGTATGATGAATAGATGGATTGTAAAATATTCGCCCAGGCCCAGGGTATTATTCGAGCACACCTAAATCATCCGAAACTTCCAAAAGCTGCAACTAGCTCCTCTGAGTCATCATCTTAGCTGGTCTCTTCCCAGAAGAGCAAGCATCGGTGACGTAAGAAGAAGTAGCGTGCTCCGCCACTACCGTCTTCATCCCGCACTCTCAGAGACTTCATACCTCCTGAGATGGGTATCCCTCACAGAATTTTCCTAGTGGTGGATGATTCATCAAGAGATGGTCAAGGGTACGCTTCGGTTAACACTGTCTATTTGGTAAACCCATATATGACTCCCGACGAAGGGGAACACTGGGTGAACCTCCCCAATGACCCATGCCGAAGCCAACGTCGGCGGAACCGTGACCATATGGGTCATCATGGAATGACAGCTGGAACATTCTGCTAGGACGTGCATGCCATAGAGACCAGGCAGCAGGCCTAGCGCAGAGCTCATCATGTGAAACCTCCCCATCTGGTGTCCTCGGATCTACCTCCTCCATTGTTTGTGTTATTGGATCAGGCAGATTTTCCTCATCCATACCATGGCCAGTATCTCCCTACTACCGGCCAATCGTAGTTGTCCAACCTGCATATAGATGTTTCTCTTCAGGCCTCGACCAGTGAGAAATGGGGCATACCTAGCACTAGCCAGCCACTGGTCCAGCCGACAGGGCCCGTCGTGCCTCCAACTGTAGAGCAGCCTCTTATAAGTAGAGGATCATGTCTAGCCCAGAAGTATGATGTTCTAAAGAACCTTTCAAGCATTCCAGTGAGGCTTTGTAACCTTGAGGCTCTTCTCCTATCATCTAAAATGCATGAGGCACTTGCTGAGGCCCTAAGGATCCCCCTCCAGTTTGAGATGGAGGTAACAACTACAGAAGCCTTCCACACTGACGCATTCGATAACTCCAAATGCCCAACAGTTATCTCATTCTCTGGTGAAGACAAAGACCCTCCCATACAGGGGAACAATCGTCCATTGTACATCACTGGATAGTTCAATGGAATGGATGTCCGACACTATCTTGTTGACATGGGCTCTAGGTTTAACCTAATTCCAACTAGGACACTGAGTAATATTGGTTTTTTTGAGGATGATCTGACTCCCTCCGACCTCAAAATCTAGGGACACGACAGGACCGAGCAGTCCCTGGTCAGCAAGATTCATTTGAAGACCCAGTTCGGCAGCCTTGTTGCTAGAACTGAATATATGGTTGTCTTCCAGGACACCGCGTACAATGCAATGATGGGCAGGTCATGGCTCCACCTACATGCATTAGTTCCTTCATCATATCACCAATGTCTCAAATACTCCCTAAATGGTTGAGTAGGTGTGCTCCAAAGAGATACGTCTCCTTTTTCCTCTTTTGAAGCATGTATCCGAACGCTGACTACTAAAAGAGTAAAGACAAGAAGATTATGGAAAGTGAGGTTAAACCCGCCCTGGTCATAAGTGATCCCTGGTCAGGTCTGGATGAAGCCTATGTCTTCACAATCCATCGACTAGAGGCCATGACCCTCCATATGGGGAAATGATTTGTCATTTCGGGTACAAGAAGAAGGAATATTCCCATGTCCAATCAATGATGGAAAATCACCTCGTACTCCTACACCAATGAGGCTCGGGTGATCCCGGAACCTCCTACACTTGTACGGTATCGAGATTTTATGCTCATGGCAACGACGGTACATCATACGTGTCTGTTTCACCGGGCTGGAATTAATCGGATCAAGCCGACGCGCCACCACTGCTTTGATGTCATCAAGCGTGGCCCCTTGGGCCAAAGACCATTTGGGATTGGATCGAATGCCTTCATCTCTATTGTCTCAGTGGCACATGAATCTCCTGACATGATGACCACTGCATCTCAATCCAGAACCAACCTACCAACAGTTTCTACTAGCTCGGAGACAACACCCCCGCGGAAGATCCCTCCATAGGTGGGGAAGATGATTTAGAGGATTCTCCCCCTGCCATTAAAGATGGCGTCTCTACCACGGTCGATGAACTGGTACATGTGAACCTTGGTAGTGAGGCAGATCCAAGACCAACATTGATCAGTGCCACCATGTCCCTCGAAGAGCAGCATCAAAACGTGAACATCCTTAAGCAGCATCGATATGTGGTAGCCTAGAGTTACGACGAGATGGCAGGTCTAGATCCCTAGGGATCTGTCCACCGCCTTGGTCTGCCAATGAACCATCGTGGGTTTAAGCAGCCTCCCAAAAAGATGAACCCTTCTCACGGTGTCATGGTCGAGGCCGAAGTTGAAAAGATTATCATAGCCAACTTCATCAAGGAAGTCACGTACCCTAAGTGGCTATCCAACATCGTGCTAGTAAAAAAGAAGAACGGGCAGATCAGAGTCTGTATAGACTTTCGCGATCTCAACTGCCACTTTTCGAAGGATTATTTTCCCCTCCCAGTGACAGTGTTCTTGATCAATTCCATGACCAGGTTCCAAGATCTCTCCTTCATGGATGGGTATTCCGGGTAAAACCAGATCCGGATGGCCCTAGAAGACGAGGAGTCCACCGCTTTTCGGGCCGCTCAAGGTACTTTCTATTACCAGGTTCTTCCCTTCGACATGAAAAATGCAGGTTCCACCTATCGACGGTCCATGCATCGCATATTCAATCCAATTCTGGGAACACTGTTGAAATGCTATGTAGAAGATATGGTGGTCAAATCCCACCAGGGCCAGTACTGTCTCAAGGACCTTTAGAAAGTGTTCAGTTTCCTCTGCTCCCGCCACCTGAAGATGAACCCGTTTAAGTGTGCCTTTGGAGTCACCTCCGAGAAGTTTCTCAGCTTTATTGTCAGATATAGAGGCATCGAGATCGACCTAGAGAAGATCAAAGCCATCAGCCAGATGCCTCCCCCGACTAATATTTGGGATCTTCAAGGTCATCAATGCCACTCAGCCTACATACGATGATTCATTGCGAATATGGCTGGAATGTGTAAGCCCATTTCTGGGATCATGAAGAAAGGCTCCGCCTATGATTGGGATGAAGAGTGTCTGGCCTCCTTTAAGGAAATAAAATAGTATCCGCTCCAGCCACTAGTCTTGATGCTGCCCATCTTCGGAAAGTCGCTGGTCCTTTATGTGACCTCTCTGGAATGGTCCCTCAGTGTCCTTCTCTCCCAGAAGAACAATGAGGGGTCAGAGAACAGCCTATATTACCTTAGTAGCATGCTCCTCAATACAGATACCAGATACTCCCCCATCGATAGGAGCTTCCTTGCACTTGTGTTTGTCATACAGAAATTGCAGCATTATCTGCATCACCATGAGGTAGAGTTGGTCTCTCGGGTAGACCCACTGAAGTGCATTCTTAACCACCCCATGTGGACTGGCCGACTAGCATAGTGGGAAGTGATCGTGCAGCAGTTCGACATCAAGTTTGTGCACAAGAAGGCTATCTAGGGGTAGGCGTTGGCAGACATCCTAGATTCCCATCCTACCTCCGTGGATCAATCCCTAGATCTTGATTTTCTTGATGAGGTAATCCTCTCATTCGATCATGCTGTCTCTTGTAGGCGAATTCTCTTCAACGGTGCCTCCCAGAGCCCCACCTGTTGGAGACTCAATGACCCAAAGATCAACAGAGTGGGCATGGGTGTCATCTTCATCACTCCGGTGCAAGTCGTTCTTCCATACTCGTTCTTTTTTTCAGAATGCTGCACCAACAACGAGGCAGAGTATGAGGCTCTCATCACTGGACTTGATCTTGCCCTTGAGAACAATGTAACCCATTTTCACATGAAAGGGGATTCCGAACTAGTCATCAAGCGGGTCAATGGAGACTATGTTGTTAGAAAGCCAGAGCTCGAGCCATTGTTGGAGTGTAGCCTCCATCTAATGGCCAGGTTCCCTTCTCGGCCAGAGGTTACCCATGCCCATTGGTCACAGAATGGTCGAGTGGATACCATGTTCGGCCTAGCTGTGTTACTTGCAGAGCCCGAGCAAATTGATCTGATTATATATGTGGCACACCGGATAGTCATCACGCCCATCACCCCAGAGGATGATGACGGCCTACGGGTAAGCCATCTTACTGCTGGATCCTCCATGCCAGGATCCAATGGTTCATCAGATGCAGTGGTTGAGGCCACTCCCAACTAGATAGAACCTTTTGGTGAGTATCTCCAAAATGGTTGTCTCCCAGATGATCGGGCCGAGCGCGAGCGAATCTGATCTCGCACACTATAGTTTACCCTCCAGAGTGGTCCCAGTCTTGATAGTATCATCTATAAGTAGGGCTTCTATGGTGTTCTCTTCTATTCCATTAAAGGATACATGATTTCTCAGGTCATGCAAGAGCATCATGTCAGGGCTTGCGGTGCCCACTAGGCTGGGCCAAAGATTTCCCATCAGATCCAGAGTCTGGGGTACTTCTGGTCCTCTATGATCCATGATTGTATTTGGTTTTCCATGATATTCCATGCGTGCCAAGTTCATACTAACTTCCTTTATCGTCCTCCAGAGCCTCTACACTCCAGCAAGTACTCTTGGCTATTTTCGGTGTGGGGACTCGATGTCATGGGACCATATCCACCGGCGACAGATCACCAATGTAGGTTCATCCTGACCACTACAGATTTTATCTCCATGTGGTCAGAGGCAGTTCCACTCAAAGAGGTGACGGCCCATTCCATCGTTGACTTCGTGAGCTCTAACATCATCCACCAGTTTGGAGTCCCTCACACTGTCCTCACCGATAACCGTACCAACATCTGAGTATCCAATATTAAGAAATTTTATGCGAAGTACAATATCTGTACGAACCATACCTCTCGCTATCATGCACAGAAAAATGGACAGATCAAGGCATTCAACACAAACTTTTCTAAAATGTTTCAGAAAATGGTTGGTCAGAACATGAAAATTTGGCCGGACAAGCTCCCCAAAAACATCAGGGAGTATCAGACGGTGACTCGCTATTCCACCTAGGTGACTCTATATCACCTAGTGTATGGGGTTGAGGTCGTCCTGCCCATCGAGATCCAGTTGCCATTGTTACACATTACAGTTTATGACCAGTAGGCTCCAGATAAGGTGGCTGAAATATGTCTAGCTGAATTGGAATCACTCAATGAGAACAGGCTTTGTGCCCTACACAATCTAGAAAGGCATCATAATAAGATAGCCAGAGCCTTCAATAAGAAGGTTCTCCTTCTCTCTTTTCGGCAAGGGGACCTGGTATTGGCCCTCTGAGCGCCAAGGATTCCTAACAGGAAACCACCCAATTTTGATACCAAGTGGTAAAGACATTAAATCATTTATAAGGTCTACCCCAATGGAGCATAATCCTTGTTAACCACGAATGGTGAGCTCTAACTCCTCCCAACAATGCTTAGTTCCTCATGAAATACTTTTCTTGAGCCCTGGGTCCTGCATGACCTTAAATTGCACACCAGTCCTGCTTGACATTAAACTGCACCATCATCCTGCATGATGTTAAACTACTCATCTTCGTCCATCAAGAGGTCAAACTGATAATTAACATCCCACAAGATAATAAATATGCAAAATGGTTCGAGCTCTATGACCCTAAACTACGATCTCCCTCGACCTAAATGCAAGGCGTTAAACTGCAATTTCGTCGGGACTCCCTAACAGAGGCCATGCCTTTGTCCCCTTGGTCTTATCGGGTCCCCGGCCCTTATCCTCACAATAAGACGTTAAACTAAAAGATGACCAGGCCTTCCTGATCTAGGCCCCTTTGCCTTTTTGGGCCTCCGGCCCAAGTTCTCTCCTGTTGGACTCCATATTGTGGTATGGGATTATGTCCTCATTTACGTCGGGTTACTCTCCGTACCATTCACATCCTCAGATAAGATGTGTTTCATCGTCCTACATGACGTTAAATTGTGCTTCTAGAACTACATATGGCTTGATTCACATCCTCATGGGATACATAGGTACGCTCATATGCCTCATTCTGAGCCCAGTCCCAAACTCTTCCCTTTGACTATCCCCCCTGGGTATAGTTTCCTTGGAGGGTCTTTGCATGATGCAGAGTTGGCTTCCTTATCCCCATTCATACGAGGATTATAATGAATGCACCAAGTTCCCGCTCCCATTCTTCTATCCTCCCACATCCTAACTGCATGACATTAAACTGCATGGTCTTCAAGAACTATGTATGTATTGATTCCCATCCTCATGGGATACATAGGAACGCCCAGACACATCGCCCGTTGGACCATCCCAAAAGCCAGAATCTTCCCCTCGGGTCAAGACATATGGTAGGGTGCATAATTTTTTCCAACTTCGTGTCGAGCTAACCTCGATCCAGCCGCACGTGCCACTCCTTGGAGGTTTTCACCTCTTTGAGAGATGGGAATAGGTCACTATGGGGATGCTGTGTTTCGAAGATGGTCAACATCTATCCTGTATCGTTAGGTCCGCCCCAAGATTTACCAAACATCGAGTTTAGTTTTTCATTCTTCCCTATTGTATCTCCAAGTGATGAACTTCCTCCGAGTGAGGCCCAGCCTTAGGCCCCTTGGCCTTTTCGGGCCCCTGGCCTAGGTTCTATTTTATGGTATTATATGGTATGGTGTGGGATTATATCCTCCTCCATGTTGGGTTTCTCTCAGTTCCGTACACATCCCCAGATGAGAAACCGTATCCTCTCATTGTCCTCACTGCAAGACATTAAACTACAAGCCAATCAGGCCTCCCTGACCGAGGCACAGCTTCAGGCCCCTTGGCCTTCTCATATCCACGAACCTCATTCTCACTGAAAGACGTTAAACTGTATGTTGGCCAGTCCTTTCTGTCCAAGGCCCCATTGCCTTCTCTGGGCCCTGGCCCTTGTCCTCACTGCAAGCTATTAAACTGCATGCTCGACAGGACTTCCTGACCAAGGTCCAACATTAGACCCCTTGTCCTTTTCTATTCCTCGTCCCTCGTCCTCACTACAAGATGTTAAACTGTAAGCTGGTGAGTTCTTCCTGACAAAGCCCCATGGCCTTCTCGGGCCCCCGACCCTCATCCTCACTACAACATGGTAAACATCAATCTGGTCAAGCCTTCTTGACCTAGGCCCCTTGGCCTTCTCGGGCCCCTGGCCCAGGTTCTCTCTTATGGGATTGTGAAGTGTGGTGAGGTATTATGTCCTCATTCACGTCAGGTTACTCACCATGTCGTACACTTCCTCTTTAGGATATCCTTCCCCCTGGGTATCTTCAAGAACTACGTGTGGATTGTTTCCCATGCTTATGGGATACGTAGGACCACCCGAATTTCTAGACATCAGGTCTAGCCCCATATCTCAGAAACCTCCATTTCATCTTCACCCCTTGTCCTACCCTCTCTTTCCTGGAGCCGTTTCATCAACCCTTTTCAGAATCTATGTTTCTCTTCATTAGGGATTCCATCACCTTTCAAACTCTAAGGGAACCCCGAGTGGCCTGGATGCTACGCTTAAAGGCTCCCCTACCATTAAGGGTCCCGAATGGCATGGATACTACACTTAAGGGCTCTCCTACCATTACAAGACAACACCACTGAGGGTTTAGGACAACAAATTGATGCAAATCCGGCGTGGTGAATATGGTTAGCGGTTGATGCTCGTTTGTTGTTCCCACTTTAGGCTAACACGATATGGAGACTGTTTTTCTGCCACAGATAACAGTTAACCTCCATCACCACGCCAACCCCATTAAGCCCGAAATGTTAGTTACACGATTCACATCTGTCTCCACTTCTCATATCCGAGTAGAACTTCGACGCTCTTGATGTCATTCCTCAGTGCGCATCTGCATGTCAGGGGAACAAAGCCATGGTAAGGGTTCCCTACGTGGCTCTGCACTGATTTCACTCTGATAGACGTTCCAAGAATTGCAATAAAGACCTTCCTCCCTTGATTCACACACCGATTTTAACTCACGTGGGCATAGGTATCAGGATAAGGTCTGCACTTACTTGGAAGGCTTCCATCCCTCTAGGGTCCAAGTTTTAAGTCCATAAACTATGATCCTCAAGAACTACACATAGCTTTATTCCAACTCTTATGGGATACATAAGAACACCCATACCCCATTTTCTATGGGTCCAGCTTTAGTTCTCCTAATTTGTCTTCTCTGCCCCGCCTTCGAGACATTGATTATAGGACAACGTGATATGGTACAGGATTATTTCTTCATTCACGTCGGGATGCAATAGTCGCACCACACACATCCCGTTATAAAAATTACCCATCCTATTTCTTGTCCCGCATGACATTAAAAGGGACCATTCAAGAACTACATGCAGCATGATCCCCATTCACATAGGGTACATATGAACACCTTTTTCACTTTGCTTTAGGGCTAGGTCAACTGTTGTTTTTGGTCCCCTGACCTAAAACTTTCTGAGAAGCACGTGGTGGTCAGAACCCCCAGTTCTCATTAATGTTGGGTATTTGAGTTACCCCACCACGTGCCTCCTGTGTTTCCTCCCACCCATGGTCCAATTTCTATGACCCTAAACTAATATCTCCCTATGGGATGGGATTGGACTCCCTTCTATCTAATACATCTCATTGTCATATTCAGATGTGTTTTGACAAATAGCCCTACGTGTGGAATTTCCATGGGGACTGTTGGTCGGAGTGGACACTCAAGAGGGGGGTGAATTGAGTTGCAATTAAAATTTCTGTTAAAAACAATTTCTATTAAAATCCCCCAATTTCAAAAACAAATTAAACTGTAGTGAATTTATATAGATTATAAAGGTTCAATTAGTTTTTCAAAGATTGATTAATTCTCAGTTAACTTAATCTTATGATTAAATTAACTTTTGAAACTAACTTATTGATTTATAACAAACATAAACACTTGCGAATTTAATTATCAAAGTAGCTTTGAAGATAGATTATATTTCAAAGTAATAGCAGCGGAATATGAAATAAATATGTATAGTATGGATATAGAGTAAAACTAGAAACACAGAGAATTAACCAAGAGGTTCAGTCTCAAGCCGAGACTTAGACCTCTCAAAAGTTTATATAAAAATGATCCACACCCTGGATCGGGGTTAACAACATTGAACACACTGTCCAGGTCACAAGACCTCTACCACAGTTCTTCGTGGGAAAACAAACAACAACAGCCAGCTGTCCAGGTCACAAGACCTCTACCACTATCCACAGTGGGAAATGAAGTGTAAAAGGGTTTGCTGAGGATTTACAGATCCTCCAGTGAAAGTACAGGATTCAGTGTGTGTGTTTAATACAGCAGATAACACATACAGCTCAAAAAATGTAAAACACTTAAACACTGTAGAGCAAGAGATAGAAAGAAGAAGGTTTAGAGTGCTCTATAGTGTTGGCAGATCAGTTTTGGACTCGTAGGAATGAGTGACTTGAAGCTTTGGTCCTTTTTCTGTAGGTTGACACTAAAACAGAGTGTCGTGATTTCCAGACTTCCAGATGTTCAAGTGATCAGCTTCTTTGAGTTTGAGTGCTTCCCAGCATGGCTTTTAGGAGACGGTTCTTTCAGTCGGTTCACTTGAGACTCTTTTGTTCTTCAGAATGAATGCTCGAGAGTTCTTATTTTTTTGTGTATATGCGTATCTCCTTCTCAGTTGTAGATGTTAGACTCTTCTATTCATTCATCTTCATGAATGCTTCTCTCTTCTTTTTATACCCCTCCATATATGCCCTTTTTGTTCACCCGAGGCCGAAAAGATAAATAGTCTTGAGTTACATGTGCGATCTTCCTCGTACATTGTATTATTTCTTGATATGTCTGCAAATATCAATAAATAATGTTAGGTGTATCAATTTGTCTAGACATGACCGTTAGATTCGTATTAATCAAATTGGTAAAGAAAATGTAGAAATATAATAATAATAGACTGGTCGAGAATGTATGTCACTGTGGACTTCAACTGTGGTCTTCCAACTGTGGACTTCCTTCTGACTGCTGACTTCAACAAAAGGCTTGCTCTCTGTAGGCTTGCAATGGTACCTTTTACTCCATGTAACTGTAGCCTCTCTAAGTGTAGACTTGTAACATCAAATTTGTAGAACTGTAACCTTTGTCAACTGTAGACCTCGATCATCAGTAGACTTAGTCGACAGAAGCTGTCTAACTGTAACCTTGACTGTAGACTTATGACGGTAGGCTTGTTCGACTGTGAACTTGAGCAGAGAAAACATTGAGCAGAAGTCTTGTAACTGTGACCTTCGTCTGTGAGCTTTGACAATAGATAGCGGTAGACTCGTGACTGTAAGCATGTATTAGTCTTCGACTGTAACCTTATAACTGTGAACTTATTGCAACAGTAACTTAAGGTGATAGTTAGCTGTAACTGTGACTTTGAAAAGAAAACTCTGACTGGTAGCTAACAATACTAAACTTATGCAAATACTACTGTAAGCTGTTACAGTAAAGTTATGAGAGTAAGAATATGAACTGTTTAGAATAAAATACGTTTAAGCATAGAATAATAAGATTAATGCAAGGTTTTAATACATCATAATCAATGTTTAAGCATGATTTGGGATTATCAAAACAGGTGATTCCAACAATCTCCCCCTTTTTGATAATCACAAATTATGTCAGTATGGAATGAAATATAGATGTATCAAAGAGAAGTGTGCAAAACACAGTATTAGCAATATGAGCACAAAAATTTGGTATAATCCGCAAGGATTTCTCCCTCTTTGTATAGGTTCATTTCTCCCCCGAGTTTTCCCTATTTCTCCCTATTTCTCCCTATTTCTCCCCATTTCTCCCTATCTATTTCTCCCCCTTTGTGATTAACAAAAAGAAAGACAGAGAGAGAGAAAATAAACATTGTATTAATAATGAGTACATTACATGACCCAAAACGTGAATACATGATCCCTATCAAAAAAACATAAACAGACTCAATCCTCTTCATCTGTAGGTAAGGGATCTTTTCCTTTGGAGGAAGAAGATGGAGCAGTAGGTGAAAGATCAACAGGCTGAGGAATTGCAGCAGGAATGTCTGGAGGGGCAGCAACAGATGCTCCTGAAGGCCTGTAGTGAGTAGCTTGCCGAGGTATCAGTGGTCTAAGGCTTCTGAGGGCATCAGCAGGAGACATTACTGAAGAACCACTGGGGTTGGAGACAGGTAGGGCAGGAGGAACTATAACAGGTGTGCAGTCCACATGAAGAAAAGGTAGGAGCAGATTCCTGAAATCCATGATGATGTTTCCTCCTCTATCCATGGCAGATAAGAAGTCATTTTTGTTTTCCAAGAATTTATCCAAAGCCGGGGTCAACTCTCGTAGCTTGCTAACTTGTTCTTTGAAAGCTTGAGTTACAGGAGGCAGCTTCATAGTTTCTAGCATGAGCTTGAAGTGATGGTTCAACTGATGCTTGGTGAAAATCCGATCAAAGTAATAATCCACTTAACTTTTGATGGCCTCCTGAGAAGCAGTAGCAGCCTGCAGGTGCTCACGAACAAAGCCACTGACTTCTCTTGTAGTAGCAAGGATCTGTAAGTCTGATGTGTCATTCGCACGGGCCAGAGTAAGCTCTTCTCTGAGCAGGCTTCTAAACAGCTCAAGGTCTATAGGAGAGCTAGATGAAGGAAGCGACTTGACTGAGAATGCCACTGTCTCCTTGAAAGACTGAGTCAGATTTCCAATCACTTTCTGAATGACAACATCCTGATTGCTAAAGTGTTCTTTTACTGATTTCTTGAAAGCCTCAAATACTTCCACAAACTGCTTGACCACTTCTTTGATGTATCGAATCTCACTGGCCACTTGTGTCTGAGAACTGCTCAGGGCAGTTAAAGAAGCAACTGATTGTCTGAGGGCCACTACTGCTCCAGTCCAGCTTTCAATTTGAGTGTGGCACACTTTCATTTCATCCATCACTTCTTTGATTGGACTTCCCACAACACATCCTAGAGATAATTCTAAGGATTGTTCTACATTTTTCAGCTCATCAAAAAGACTGGTTTTCAATTCAGCAACAGACTGTCTGATGGTCTCCTTCATTTCATTATTTAAGGATTCAAGGTCTTCCTTGGTGGCCAATATTTCAGTTTCTATCACTGGAGAGCTATTAGTTAGGATAACTGGATTTCTTGGTGGTTGGTTTTCCTCATCTGAATCCTCATAATTGAGTCCTAACACCATGTATCCTGGATCTGAGGTCCATCCTTCTATATCATACAGTACAGAGACTGAACCAAAACGCTCCCCCTCACTTGGAGCTCCTTCCTGAATATTTTCTACTATCTGCTCGACTCTGGGTAACTCTAAGTTCTCTTCTGTTGCTCTAGCAGGTTCCATACTTGCTTCCTCTGTAGGTTCAGCAGTGAGGTTAGTCTCCCTCTCTGTTGATTCATCAACCACATCCATGACAACAGTAGTAGAGACCACTCCTGCTTCCTGGTCAGACATTGACTTGTCTGTATACCCTATCAGAGGGCTCATACTAAGTTCTTTTGTTTCTTCACCACTGATCTCCTCTTCATCTTCTGCAACAGTTTCTTGATTTTCATTTGAAACTTCAGCCTCTTCTGCTTCAACTGTATCATCCTCGTTAGAGGAATCCTTGACAAAATATTGAGATTCTTCTTCTTCTTCTTCTGTAGACTCAGTCTCACTGTCTCTTAGAACAGGTTCTCTACTAGGCAGTTCTTTTGGAGGTCTTGCTGCTCCAAACGTCACTGTCCTGACAGGACTGTGAGTAGTCTCAGGATCACTCCCTTCATCAATTGGGGTGTTCTCTGTTGCAGAGTCACCAACTACTGCAGTCTGTTCATCATCTGAGTATACAGGTTCAGGCTCATCAGTCTTTAAGCCTGGATCTCTCCTATCTCTCGGTCTAGAGGGATGAGTAGAAGGGCTAAATTTCTCATAGATTCTCTCCTCATCATTCACCCATGATTTCTTCCAGGGATTCCAACTGATCTTCATGAATTTGCAGATTACTTTCGAGATACATACACTGTTCTTTGCCACTATCAACTCTTCCTGACTTCCAGCTGCACCTTTCACTTTCAACATTACCGAAATGAGTTTAGCATGAAACAAGGAACTTGATTTTGAGCTTGCCTTTATCATGTCCTCCATCTGATCCATCAGCAACCTACAAAGGTTGACCTTCCTTCCATGTTTTAATAAGTACATCAAGTAAATATCCTGGTGCTTCAGAGTTGCAAAATCTCCTCTTCTAGGACTCAGTACATGCTGAATAAACTTAAACAGAAGCCTATCCTCTCCACTCATTTCAGCAGCAATAATCTTTCTTACTATGCCATTGCCTGTCAGTTCTTCCAGAGCCGTCTCATGATCAAATATTCCACTATTTGGAGGAGCCGCTCCAGAATAGTAGTTGTAAATATCCTCATGAGGAACTCTTAAACATGCAGCCCATTCAACGGATGAAAAACTGACCTTATTGCCGTTTACTCTGGATACTAGTCTATGAAGATCATCCTCTTCCTCGAACTGTAGATATTCATAGAATTCCTTCACCAGCTTCGGGTAGTACGGTCCATTATTGTTTGCGAAGCATTCGGTCCATCCTTGCTCATTAAGCACTTCCAGTACTAATGATCTGCTCGATAAAATACACTCTTCACTTAGCTTCTTCTCAGCAACTATTTCTCTCTTAGTCAGATGTGGATTAACAGGTCTTATCGAGGCGTTCTCGGTGCCACTGGATTCGACTCGAGTCCTCTTTGTCATTGGTGCATCTTCATTGACATTCGGGGGTCGCTTTGTTCTGGCCATTGGAACTGAATGAGGTTTCGAGGTTCGGTTGAAGGTTTAGGGTTTAGGACTTGAGAGAGCAAGGGTCGAGATGAGTGGTTTGAGATATGATCGATGTTCTATGTTTTATCATTTAGGGATTTAGAAATAAAAGTATAATGAAAAGAAACGGTTCGAATTTCCGCAAAATAAAATAAGGTTAAACAGCGAAACAGCCTACAGAGAGATGTAACAGTGAGGTACACCGGTGAGGTCTAACAGTGAGGTTTCAACTGTGAGGTTTCAACTGTGAGGTTTCAACTGTGAGGTTTCAACTGTGAGGTTTCAACTGTGAGGTTTCAACTGTGCTATAATTAATCATACCTAACTCATGTTTGATGTAACTTAATCTCTCAGAATTCAAAGGCTTTGTAAAAATATCAGCTAACTGATGTTCAGTGCCAATGAACTCAAGAGTGATATCACCTTTTTGATAATGATCCCTCAGAAAGTGATGTCTCACATCAATATGTTTTGTCCTAGCATGAGATACTGGATTTTTAGAAATGTTAATAGCACTTGTATTGTCACACCTTATAGAGACATGTTTGAATTGATATCCATATTCTAGTAAAGTGTGTTTCATCCACAAGATTTGTGCACAACAGCTACCAGCAGCTATATACTCAGCTTTGGCAGTAGACAATGCAACAGAATTCTGCTTCTTACTACACCAAGATACTAGTGATTTGCCTAAAATGTGACATGTTCCAGAGGTGCTCTTTCTATCTAACTTGCAGCTAGCAAAATCCGCATCAGAATATCTTAATAAATCAAATGATTGTCCTTTTGGATAAAATAATCCCAAATTGGGAGTATTTTTTAGATATTTGAAAATCCTTTTAACAGCAGTCAAATGAGACTCTTTTGGATTGGCTTGAAACCGAGCACACATGCATACACTGAACATGATGTCAGGTCTACTGGCAGTAAGGTACAGTAGACTACCTATCATACCTCTGTAATTGGTTTGATCCACTGGTCCACCAGTTTCATCACTGTCCAACTTGCAAGTGGTGCTCATAGGTGTGTCACTGCCTTTGGTGCCATCCAAAGATAAACGTTTTAGAAGATCGTTAATATATTTACTTTGGTTCAAAATAATACCATTTTTATTTTGAAGGATCTGAAATCCAAGGAAAAATTTTAGTTCTCCCATTAAACTCATTTCAAACTCATTTTGCATTATTTTTGAAAAATCAACACATAAAGAATTTTTAGAAGATCCAAAAATAATATCATCCACATAAATTTGTACTATTAAGACATCTTTAGAAATCCATTTAATAAAAAGAGTAGGATCAGCTATCCCTTTAGTAAATCCTTTCGAAATAAGAAAAGAGCTGAGCCTATCATACCAAGCTCTTGGATCTTGCTTTAAACCATATAAAGCTTTAGATAGTTTAAAAACATGATTAGAAAAATGGGGATTTGTAAAACTCGGAGGTTGTTCCACAAATACATCCTCAATTATATATCCATTTAGAAAAGCACTTTTAACATCCATTTGATATAGTTTGAAATTCAGATGAGCAGCATAAGCAAGTAATATCCTAATGGCCTCTAGTCTAGCCATGGGTGAAAAGGTTTCCTCATAGTCTATTCCTTCTTCCTGACTATACCCTTGTGCAACTAGCCTAGCTTTGTTTCTGATTATATTACCAAAATCATCAACTTTGTTTCTAAACACCCATTTAGTGCCTATGGTAAGAGTGTCTTTAGGTCTTTCTACTAATTCCCAAACTTTGTTTCTTTCAAACTTATTTAGTTCTTCTTGCATAGCCATTACCCATAATTCATCACTGATAGCATCATTGACATTTTTGGGTTCAAGCTGTAAAAGAAAAGCTTGATGTTCAACCTGATTTCTTAGAGAAGCTCTAGTTTGTGTTCCTCTATCAAGATTACCAACAACAGCATATAAAGGATGATTCTTTAGAATCCTAGTTGATTTGGTAAAGGTTGAACTAGAGATTTCAAGTACATTTATAGGTTCAGGTTCCACAGAGAAAGATTCTGGAAAAAGTCCAGAACTGGGTGTTTTTATTACAGGTTCTTTAGATTTGTCATTTAGGTCCAGAACAGATAAGTCTTCTTCAACATCTTCAAGAGAAGTTTTAGACTCATGTGGATCAGTCTCATAAAACTTTATGTGAACAGATTCTTCCACACATTTGGTTTTCTTATTGAACACTCTATAGGCTTTACTAGACATAGAGTAACCCATGAAAATTCCTTCATCACTTTTTGGAGCAAATTTATCAAGATTATCTTTAGTATTCAGAATAAAGACTTTGCAACCAAAAACTCTAAAGTAATTAACCTTAGGCTTCCTATTATTCCACAACTCATAAGGGGTTTTCTTAAGAACCGGTCTAATCAAGACTCTATTAATAACATAGCAGGCTGTATTTACAGCTTCAGCCCAAAAGTAAACAGGCAGGTCATATTCATTAAGCATAGTCCTTGCAATTTCTTGTAGGGTTCGGTTTCTTCTTTCCACTACACCATTCTATTGAGGTGTCCTAGGAGCGGAAAAATTGTGAGCATAGCCATTTTGTGAGCAGTAGGATTCAAATTCTTGATTCTCAAACTCACGACCATGATCACTCCTCAAGGTCTTAATCTTAAGTCCACTAAGATTTTATACAGACTTAGAGTATTTAACAAAGGAAGAGCAGGCTTCACTTTTGTGAGCTAGAAAGTATACCCAAGTATATCTAGAAAAGTCATCTACAAGAACATAAACATAGTGCTTCCCATTTAGACTTGAAATTCTTGATGGTCCAAACAAATCCATGTGAACCAGTTCAAGTGGTTGAGAAGTTGAAACTTCTTTCTTTGGTTTAAAAGAAACTTTGTGTTGTTTTCCCTTTTGACAGGGATTACACACTTTGTCATTTGGGAATTCAAGCTTAGGTAGGTCTCTAACTAGGTGTTTCTTAGAGAGTTTTCTAAGTGAGTGAATGTTGCAGTGTCCTAATCTCCTATTCCACATCCAAGACTCTTTATGAAAAGCATTTAAGAAAGTAACATTATGTTTAGCTAAAGTGTTTAAGTCAACAGCATAAACATTTTCATTTCTTAAGGCAGAAAATATTAAAGCATTTTTGGAATTATAAACATCACAAGAATTGTTTTCAAACTTGACATTAAAACCATCATCACACAATTGAGAAATGATAAGTAGGTTGTACTTAAGTCCATCAACAAATAAAACTTTGGAAATTAATACTGAGTCAGTGTTACCAATCTGGCCTAAGCCGATGATTTTTCCTTTTGAGTTATCACCAAAAGTGACATATCCTCCATCAACCTTTATTAAGATTTTGAAGCACGAATAGTCCCCAGACATGTGTCTTGAACAGCCACTGTCTAAGTACCATACCTTCTTGTACTTGCTTTTCAAACAGATTTCCTACAAAACAGATTAGACAGGAAATGACTTTGGTACCCAGATTTTCTTTGGGTCCAGATATGTTAGCAATCAAGGATTTAGGTACCCAGATTTGTTTTATGGGTCCCATACAATTAATAGATGCAACAGATTTAGAGAGATATACATTATTTGATCTACAACTATTTAAATAACCAGTTGAGGCATACGAATTTCCAAGACTGGAACTAGCAGGATTTTTTCCAGACCTGGGAATAAATCGGGTTTTAGTAAACTGTCTTTGTCCAGGTTGGTATCCCAAGCCAGTAGCATACTTAGGTGCAACTTGCTTTCCTAGAAGTTGGGTTAGAGTATCTTTTCCATTTGTGAATGTTTATAATTCCTTTCTAAGTTGTTCATTAGATAGTTTCAGTTCTGTATTCTCCTTTAATAATTGAACATTTTTCTCTTTTTCTATATCAAGTGCAGACTTGACACTTGCAGTAAGAGCATGCTGTTTCTTTAAAGACTTATATTTATCCTTTAGTTCATTACACATTTCTTCCAGCATATTACAATATTCAATCAATTCATCTTTAGACATATTTTCAGAATCAGAACCAGATTCTGCTTCACCTTCAGAATAATAAGAGTTTAAAGTGGGAGTGTCTAAGGTTACCTCAGATGTGTTTGTCATGAAACACATATTAGCACGATTTATTTCAGAATCACTGGATTCTGATTCACTTGTGCTGTCTTCTGAAGCACTCCAGGTGGCCTTCATAGCTTTCTTATAATTCTTGTCCTTGTACTCATATTTCTTCTTGAATTTTAACTTAGGACAGTCAGCTTTGATGTGTCCTTTCCTTTTACATTCATAGAAAACTATGTCTTCTTCTTTATCAGTTTTCTTCCAATCTTTCTTCCACTTACCTTGTCTATCATACTTACCCTTGTAGTTTGGTTTTCTGAAGAACTTCTTCTTCCTAGAGAACTTCTTGAATCTCCTTGCTATTTGTGCCATCTCGGCATCACTGTCAGAATCTAAGTCTTCACTAGATGAGCTTTCAGTTGGTATATGCACTTTCTCCTTGTCTTTGCTCTTTGATGCAGTAGACTTAAAAGCTACAGATTTTCGTTTTGGTTCCTCATCTTCCTATTTATTTACCTTGAGCTCTTCTTCGTACATCATCAGCTTACCAATTAACTCCTTGACAGGCAAAGTTCCAATATCACATGATTCTCTAATTGAAACGGATGTGCCTCTCCATCTGTCAGGCAGGCATCTCAATAATCTCATGATTTGCTCCTTTGCTGGAACAATCTTTCCGAGTGAGCTCATTGTGTTGACTATCTCATTAAACCTGAGATACATATCAGAAATAGGTTCATCAGCTTTCATCTTAAAGTTATCATATTTGATAGTATAAGTATTTAACCGCATTTCCTTGACATTAGTTGTTCCTTCATGAGAAACAGCTAAGGTGTCCCAGATTTCAAAAGCAGTTTTACATGCAGAAATTCTATTGAATTCCTCATCTCTTAGAGCACAGTAGAGAGCATTCACAGCTTTACAATTATTATTGTAAGCTACCTTAGTAGGTTCATCCCAAGTTATTCTTTCAGTTTCTGGAATCTTGTATTGAGACTCTATAGCAGTCCAAATATCAAAACCCATAATTTCCAAATGAATTTTCATTTTGAGCTTCCATTGGGCATAATTCACACCATTAAAGAAGGGTGGCATGTTAGTAGCAGCACCTTCTAGTCTATTATCCATAAGGAAATTTTAGAAAATGTTTTAAAGAGATAAAATTTAGAACTAACAGAAATTTAAGATCTTTTAGATAAAACTACAATCACAGTTTAAAAACAGAGAGTTAAAATAAAACTTTGAGCAAGTAAAACAGAGATAAACACATCCTCTGATACCAAATGTTGGTCGGAGTGGACACTCAAGAGGGGGGTGAATTGAGTTCCAATTAAAATTTCTGTTAAAAAAAATTTCTATTAAAATCCCCCAATTTCAAAAACAAATTAAGCTATAGTGAATTTATATAGATTATAAAGGTTCAATTAGTTTCTCAAAGATTGATTAATTCTCAGTTAACTTAATCTTATGATTAAATTAACTTTTGAAACTAACTTACTGATTTATAACAAACATAAACACTTGCGAATTTAATTATCAAAGTAGCTTTGAAGATAGATTATATTTCAAAGTAATAGCAGCGGAATATGAAATAAATATGTATAGTATGGATATAGAGTAAAACTACTAACACAGAGAATTAACCAAGAGGTTCTGTCTCAAGCCGAGACTTAGTCCTCTCAAAAGTTTATATAAAAATGATCCACACCCTGGATCGGGGTTAACAACAGTGAACACACTGTCCAGGTCACAAGACCTCTACCACAGTTCTTCGTGGGAAAACAAACAACAGCAGCCAGCTGTCCAGGTCACAAGACCTCTACCACTATCCACAGTGGGAAATGAAGTGTAAAAGGGTTTGCTGAGGATTTACAGATCCTCCAGTGAAAGTACAGGAGTCAGTGTGTGTGTTTAATACAGCAGATAACACACACTGCTCAAAAAATGTAAAACACTTAAACACAGTAGAGCAAGAGATAGAAAGAAGAAGGTTTAGAGTGCTCTATAGTGTTGGAAGATCAGTTCTGGACTCGTAGGAATGAGTGACTTGAAGCTTTGGTCCTTTTTCTGTAGGTTGACACTAAAACATAGTGTCGTGATTTCCAGACTTCCAGATGTTCAAGTGATCAGCTTCTTTTAGTTTGAGTGCTTCACATCATGTCTTTTAGGAGACGGTTCTTTCAGTCGGTTCACTTGAGACTCTTTTGTTCTTCAGAATGAATGCTTGAGAGTTCTTCTTTTTTTGTGTATATGTGTATCTCCTTCTCAGTTGTAGATGTTAGACTCTTCCATTCATTCATCTTCCTGAATGCTTCTCTCTTCTTTTTATACTCCTCCATATATGCCCTTTTTGTTCACCCGAGGCCGACAAGATAAATAGTCTTGAGTTACACGTGCGATCTTCCTCGTACATTGTATTATTTCTTGATATGTATTCAAATATCAATAAATAATGTTAGGTGTATCAATTTGTCTAGACATGACCGTTAGATTAGTATTAATCAAATTGGTAAAGAAAAAGTAGAAATATAATAATAATAGACTGGTCGAGAATGTATGTCACTGTGGACTTCAACTGTGGTCTTCCAACTGTGGACTTCCTTCTGACTGCTGACTTCAACAAAAGGCTTGCTGTCTGTAGGCTTGCAATGGTACCTTTTACTCCATGTAACTGTAGCCTCTCTAAGTGTAGACTTGTAACATCAAATTTGTAGAACTGTAACCTTTGTCAACTGTAGACCTCGATCATCAGTAGACTTAGTCGACAGAAGATGTCTAACTGTAACCTTGACTGTAGACTTATGACTGTAAGCTTGTTCGACTGTGAACTTGAGCAGAGAAAACTTTGAGCAGAAGTCTTGTAACTGTGACCTTCGTCTGTGTGCTTTGACAATAGATAGCTGTAGACTCGTGACTGTAAGCTTGCATTAGTCATCGACTGTAACCTTGTAACTGTGAACTTATTGCAATAGTAACTTAAGGTGACAGTTAGCTGTAACTGTGACTTTGAAAAGAAAACTCTGACTGGTAGCTAACAATACTAAACTTATGCAAATACTACTGTAAGCTGTTACAGTAAAGTTATGAGAGTAAGAATATGAACTGTTTAGAATAAAATACGTTTAAGCATAGAATAATAAGATTAATGCATGGTTTTAATACATCATAATAAATGTTTAATCATGATTTGGGATTATCAAAACAGGTGATTCCAACAGGGACATTCCCCTTGTTCCATGTCCAAGCATTGTGAGCTCACTATTTGGATCCTCATCCTCTTCCACATCCAAAAGGACCCTCAGATGACATGGATTCTAGGATTAAGGGACCTCCATGGATGCTGGGCCTAAGGGCTCTCTAATCGTTTCGGGCCAACGTCCCTACAGATCTGTGACAACATTTGTGACACGGTCCCGTGTTTCGAACATGTTCAATGGTCAACCCTCATTTATCTATCCCCATTCCTGGATAATGTGGTATGGATGTTGCGTTTCCACCACGGTCAACAGTTATCCCCCATTGTCATTCCATCATCATTGTTGTCCAGATTTTGAGCTCCATGATTCACAAATTTCCACATCCTCATGTTCAAGTGGGATTCCGACATACTCATCTCTACCTATTCAGGCGTCTATGTGCGCTTCATGGATGGGTTAGCATCATTGGGCTAGTATTTACCAAGATTCCCTTCATCATAACATTCCCCTTCCTGTGTCGGGAAAGTCCCACCACTACTTCTTGTTTCCCACATTGAGCATGACTCATGTGGGATTTGTAGTTTTGGTATGATGTGTACAAACGCGGCCAGGATTCTCATCGTCCTGCATGATGTTAAACTGCCCATCTTCATCCGTCATAATGTTAAACTAATAATTATCATCCCACATGATGTTAAACTATGCTTTATGAACTACGTATGGATTGATTCCCATCCTCATGGGGTACATAGGATTGCTCGACCATCTGCTTCGGGCCCATCCTAATTCTCACTCATGGTCCCTCGACCTGAAGAGTTTCCTCTGGTGATATGTGGTGTGATATGGACTCCATGTCCTCATTCAAATCAGTTTCATAGCTATCGCACCACATGCCCTCTGGGACCTTCCCTTTCATTCCACATCCTATCGTATGATGTAAAACTTCAAGAGTCTATGTGTCCCCAACACATTACACTAAACTACGGTTCTACCCTGAACAAGTTCAGGATGCCCCATGATAGTCATGGGATGTACTAGAGCCTCCCCTAGGGAGGATTTCACCTGTCAGTAGTGGTCTATGACTACATTGAACATTCAGAACTACGTATGGCTTGATTACCATCCTCATGGGATACATAGGTACACCTAGAAATTTCACCTTGGTTCCAGCCTTTGGAATCGTAAGATTATGTTCCTCCCTATTTCCAGCCCATGGGCTGACCCCTCGTGAGGGACCATCTAACTGAAATTGTACCTTGAACAAGTCCGGGATGCCCCATGATGACATTGGGAAGAGACAACCCCCTCCCCAGAGGGGCCCTCTCTGAAAGAACGAATGATCCATGATCAAACCGATGCGTCCATCCAATGTGTCTCCACCACGGTGGCGTAATTTCCGGAGAGTTGGATTCTATTCAAACAACACATCACTTCAAATTCAATTCTTTGCATGCCACTTATTTGGATGCTCATCCTCTTTCATGTCTCGGTGAACCCCCTAACAGTATTGATGCTTAGCCTATGACCCGCCTACTGTCCTGGGCCAACATTCCAAAAGACTAACAGATGTCTAGAGGAAGCCCCTAATAGTATGGATGCTCAGCCTATGGACAACCTACTATCCTGGGACAATGTTCTGGAAGACTAATAGATGGAATTTTGAGTCTGGTCCCGTCATTTGAACATGTTCAAAGGTTGACCCTGATTTGTTATCCCCGTTTTAGGATAACGCAATAAGGATACTGTGTTTCCGCCACTGTCAATAGTTATCCTTTATTGTCATGCCATCCCCATAGTGTTTCAAATCCTAGGTATCGTGATTCACACCTTCCACTTCCCTATGTTCGGACTAATCTCGATGCCCCTCGTGTTACCCCTCTCGTGCATCCGAGGACACTGGAAGAATGGGTCGTCGATTGTTCTAAAGCCAACCTCAATAACGAAACTCATGTATTCAAAAATCAGTACATTAAAGTGTGTTTGAGATTTTTTGATCCTTACAACACTCGGGGGTTTATTTCTCCCATGGACGGGTTGTCCCCATCAAAAGAAAGTTGCATTTCTGCCACCCTCCAACATGTGGCATCCAAGAGTTGTTGTCATCGGCTTAGCTCTTGCTCCTCCTCAGTTGCGATGGGGTGCAATTCATCAGCCTCAGCTTGGGCCTACATTATGTTAGCTTGAATTATGACCATTTCATCAGAGGCTCACCTCGTACGCTCTTCTGCCTCTGTGATATGGGCCTTCAATCGCATGATCAGCTCTGATTGTTCCTTAAGAGAGGCTGAGTGCTCGACCGCCCAAATCTGTTACCGCTGGACTTTATTTTCAGCCTCCCAGTGTTTCTTGGTGTTCGTCACATTCCTCCATTACTAGCCCATGCTAAGGCCATGATCGTACTCCTGGATCTTCTACTCCATGAGATCTATGATGAGAAGTTGAGGTCATTGGGCATCCATTCCCACAACACACAGATCGTGCAGCCGCGAGTGAAGTCTATCCATCTCATCCAACCATAGTGTCTAGGGTATCCTTTCGATAAAGTACATAATCATCTTCCATGATCGGTGGTAGACTGTATTGTTGTCCTCTTTATCAGAGGTCGTCTTGTCCCAATCTGCGCGGTTGGTAGGCTCGTATGCGGGGTACGCCCTCAGGAAATATTTAGTGGAATCTGCATCTGGCATGGGATCGGGCGCAACATCTGGCGTTGGGTTAGATGCGGCATGACTCGGGTTGTCTGACAGATCCCCATCGTTAGACCCTACCTCAATACCCTTATGCACGACCCCTCTTATGGTCCCTACAATAATGGGGGAGTCTGCAGCTCAGGTGGGAAGGGTAATGATCTCCACAATTACTGGCATGCCTCAGGGAGGGGCACGACCAAATATCCAGACCAACCTCGCCACAATAGCCCATGCAAGTCGAAGAACTATACGTGACAGAGATGGGCATGGATGTCAGTTGGAACAATCAACGGGTAATAGTTATGAATTTATTGGAGAGTAATTACAGAGATTGAACTCTTAGTACTGCTCCTAAGTTGATGCAGACCGGACCCCAGAGCATGGCCCCTTGTATATTGTGAGAAGGTCCGGAGATTCTGAAGGAGCCACCTCGGGTTCCCTAGCCCCACCAGACACAGAACTGGACATGGCCATAGGTTTAGGTTCCGACGGCCCTATATCACCACCCACCAAGGTGTGAGAATGAGATCTGTGTATAAGTTCTTCCTGCATAGTTCAGATATTGGTAAGAAGTCCATAATGGCCTGAGAGCAGTCCCTGAAGAAAGAAACTTGGAATGTTACCTCGAGAGCCTCTGCGAAATCCTCAAGACTCGAGTCATAATCAACAACTTTTCCTTCCTCCAACACGATCCCTCCATTGACCTCGCCCCCCCCCCCCCCAAGAAGATTCGTCTCTTTCTTTTTGCCGGGGGAAGCACTCTCTCATCTCAGCGACCGATAGTTGTGGGGGAACCGTCTGATCCAGTAGTACCCTCCCCTGGTCATTCATTGGATGCTGGGAACCACTGGAATGTACATAATCCTATAGCTCCTCCAGATATTGCTCCACCTCCTCTGGAGACACCGCGAAACTGGCCTGGACAGGGCCTATACCCGGTAAATCCATTGCGAGGCGGTTCAGGTGTTCCCACATCTCGGATGGACCGAGGTGTTTCTGGTTGACATCCCAAATGTCCCATGCTTCCGTGAAAATAGAATTCTCTGGCATGTCAATATGGGGCAGCCGTTTCCCTGGAACCTCAGTGGATATCCTGCGGAATACCCTCGGTGGCCGCCCCACTGGATGGATTTTCTCTTCCGGAACCATTGGATTTGATGCCACTATTGGATCCTCCACCACTGCACCACCATTATCCGGTGTAGGTCTTTTTGCCACAACAACCTTGACACCACGAGATGCCCTTCCCGCCCTCTGACCTTGACCTTGGGATAATGGAGTCCCACCATCACCAGCTCGAACGGTTGGCTGCTTCAGCATTTCCCCCAGATAGGCCGCCTCCCAGCTTAAGGCATACTCTTTCACCAGTCCAAAGGCGACAGTAGGTGGAGGCAAGGAATTTATCATTTTCTTGTCTTCCTGTGTGAACATGAGCCAAAATTTACTCATCAAACATGGACTCCCCTCGTGGCTCACCTCCTAGTAGACCTGCGGGGTCAACTGCTATAGGCACCATAATTTCCTTGCAAATTTGTTTGGGGTGTATGGCTCACAAAGAGGCTCACGACCCACCCTTGTCACAAAGACTCCACCTTGGAAGGCTAGGAGATAGGCCTGATGTTCCTCCACCCCATGAACGTCGTCGGTGAGTACCCCCGTCAGCAATGGAAACGGGTGGAAATTAAACTCGTCTGCCATCCACACCCAGTTCAGTACCAAGGGAGCGGTCAATTTGGTGGGAAATCTCCCAGAAGCGTTCAAAATGGATGGATGAAAGTTCGACCCCAGAGGTGAGATGGGGTTTAGATATTCAAAAACCCCACTGATGTGCGCTGCGATCCAACCATACAGAAGGTGGAAGGGCCCGCATATCCTCAGTGTCTTTTTTCCCTCGCTAACTTGCCGTAGAATCCTGTACAATCTAGAGAGCATTGGAATCCACAGACTTACCCACCTTCCTGTGGCCACCATGGATGACATGGCAAATGAGATAGGTCGCACCCCCATTTTGGTATCCCTCCCTGGTAGGATCCAACCGAAGATAAAGGCTACAATAAATGCCGCCAGGCCGACTATCGGTCGTTGTTCAGTGATGACCCTGATACCCTAGGTCTTCCATTGGATGTCCTCCAAGAGCCACTAATACGAGTGCTCCTTTAACCATTGATCCCCCTTCGGGAAAGTTCGAGGCCTCGAGGGAAACTCTCGATCCTTCGGGAAGTTTAGGAACTGCATGAACCACTTCTTTAAGTGGACATCCCTCACGACTTCTTTGTCCTCTCCAGGGAACAGTCTAACAAATGCAAGCACCAGTCGTGGCATCTGCTATGGATACTCCCACGCACTCATGACGGGGAGGAACTCTTCATATATATCCCCCGGGATTGGGACCCCAGAAATCTGATGGACATCCCACAGACTGATGCCAACCTTCCCCATAGTGCAGATGAAAATTGTTGTTCCTAGACGACCATCTACTCAAAAACTCAGGCATCAGCTGTTCGGTTGATAAATGTTGAATTGAGAGGCTCATTCCACCTTATACAAACCCACTCCCCTTAGCTCGGCTCAAAATTTCTCGCATGAGGCGCCTACCCAATAGGTGCATGCCTAATAATTAGTGAAGTTTTCTCCCTGGCATATGTCCCACTCATCGGACCACCCTTTCTTCGAATCCCTCAAGGCCATCTTTAGTATTGTGCGGTACATGGGAGGGGACGTCTCCATTTTCAATGGATTCCCATTAATGTTGTTCATATGGTTGTACAGACAGTCGGCGGTGACAGGTCTGAAGTCCTCATGCACATGACTTTCGGCCTCCCTGAACCATTGATGCTGGCCTGGTGTGATTCTAAACCGGCAAGTTGGGTCATCCCTACTCGCCTCCAGAATGAGGACACCATCCCTCAGCCCAAAGCCATACAATGACAGCTTCTTGAATAGAGGATAGTTCTTTTGGATCTCTGATAATAGTTCCGTCAATGAATTATGGTCCAAGTGGCTTTGGACTAGCTCCCCTAGGCCCAGACAGTTGGCAATCTCATCCCTCCGGGCGGTGTCTGCAAGCATCCCCAATACAACTTCTTGATGGGCCATTGCGTTTCAGAACTCGGTAAAATTTTCATCTTGGGTCATGAAGCTCGTTCACAGTGATCATTCATAGAGATCGTTTCCGAATCCAAATTGTGGAGCCTGGACTCAGCCTACAAACACACGTTCTCTTGGCACAGTCTCGGAGTCAATGACTCGCTGTTCGCCGCGAAGCCCGATTCCCTGAGAGCAGACGTGGAGTACGCGGAGCTTCACGAATCAAGAGCGCAAAAGGACAATGTTGTGGAGAAAGAAATGGAAAAAAGAGAGGTTGGCCCTCAAATTTATATGAGGCAGCCCTCGGAGCATCGCGGCGTGCCCAGCCCTCTCAGAGATTCGTGGTGTGTCCGGCCCGCATGCCCTCTATCCGCCTCACGCGCCCTCTTCACGAGTCAGCAACGTGAACGGACGATGATTTTGGCGATTTCTCTCAGACATCGACCCTTGATCCCTCCACGGCTCCAAGTCTGAGAGGGTCATGTGTTGGCGCCATAATATTGGACAAAAATAATGAAGAAAAGAATGCCATGTGGTCGGCCTCGCAAAGCCTCGGCGCAGAGTCCCCCCAAGCAACGCGGCCGTCACAAAGCAAGGGAGCCGGTACGCCCCGCAAATGCCACAGACGTTCGCGAACCCACCGAGAATCAATAGAGGCAGGATGCCCCACGAACGCCACTGATGTTTGTGAACCATCCACGAAGCAAGGAGGTGGGACACCCCGCAAACACCCCTGACGTTCTCAAACCCACCGTGAAGTAGGCGAGGCAAGATGCCACATGATCTCTCCCGATATTCGTGAACCCACCACGAAGCAAGAGAGGTGGGACTCCCCGCGAACACCCATGACGTTTTCGAACCCGCTGCGAAGCCAGAGAAGCGGTACCCCTATGCGAACTCGGTGGACGTTCACAACTTTTCGTGAAGTGACTGAATCCCCCTTCGTGCCGCGTGAGCTCTGCTTCGCGGCTCCCCTTGCTTATAAATATCGGGCTTCCCCAGAGCCCTGAGGACGGAACATCTCACCTTTTTCCTTCCTAGATACCAAATCATGAAGCACCCTTTTCTCCACGAATCATGAGCTACGTGATTTATTTTTTCTTACTGAGGCGCCATTGCATTGTCTCGTTTTGATCCCCTCTTCTGAGAGGGATGCCTTTCGTGAAGCCCAAGGGATTTCGTGAAGGGGATCCCCAAGGGGACCTGGGTTATTGTGGAGAAATTATGCTTTGCGAAACACCCCTCTTGTACACGTGATCCACATGCCAAGGCAGGGTCAATGTTCTTCACCAAGAACACTACTTCGCAGAATGTTGCTTCGCGAGACGCCTATGCTCCCCGATTCAGTGCTCCACAAACAGTCATCCACTTCACGAAGCACCTCCCACTTTCACCTCCTCCCCATGCTAAGGCTAAGGCAGCCTACTTTGTGAAGCACACCCCTTCGCAAGTACCTTTCACCATGAAGTGCAACCGATCTTCACAAGGCATCTGCCTATGGACCCATCTTCTTGGAAATTCCTTTTCCCGTAGGACCCTCCAGGTTTTCACAAAGTGACTTCAAAGCCCCCTGGACAATACCACCCATGGTGTTGCTTCGCCTAATTAGTCTTTTCATAGCCACACTAACATGGACACCATGATGGTTCGCTCTGCGACCCCCCTTCAGCATGTCATTTCCGGTACCTTCCCTCCCACAAGGAGTAGAGGGTTTCAGTTATGTAAGTCCAAGGGGTGCGGAGTAAGACCACCTTGTCCAAGCTACAGGACGTTAAACTTCCAAGAAACCTCGCCCTCAAAACATGAAGTTAAACTATGACATCGCCCCATGCCTCTCACATGGGGTGCCCTCACCATTGACCTTCTGCATGACCCTCTCTCCCCTGGTTTCTATAGGGGATGATATCCTCTTTCTGAGAGTGGAGTTTGTCCTTGGGAGGAAGGGCGGCCATCTTGGTGTAATCCCCTAGCCCTTCTCATGGAAGGTATCACCCATGGGCCTCTGTACTTCCCCACAGACAGTGCTAGCTAAGGGCGTGATAGGGGACGCGGAACCCACATTCCTCTGTCCTAAATCCCTCTCCCATTGCGCTTTGTCACCCTCGGGCCTCCATCCTGGAGTATGTCCTAGAACCATTGGCCACCTAATGCGTAAGACCCTCCTTGCTGCCCACGGATTAACCCTTCACGATGTGATCACCTAGTCTCGTCAACCTATTGTTTCTCACACTGAGCATGAATCCCTTGAACTTAGAGTGAGCACCGACCATGACCCACCATGGGCTGTCTCGGAGTGTAAGCCCCAAAATATCCCCGTCCCGCATGATGTTAAACTCCACGCCCGAACTATGAGGACATTGATCCATGTCAAGGAATTGTACGTAGGAAGCCCCCACGAGGTTCAAGCCCACCACCAGTGGACCCCCAAGTTCACCATCATGTCGGTTCACTGACAAAACCCTTCCAAAACTACGAGGACTTTGATCCTTGTCAAGACATGGTACGTAGGAAGCTTCCATGAGGTTCAAGGCCGCCACCCATCGGACCCCCGGTCCATCTTCACGTCGGTTCGCTGACACCCACATACTTTCTGAACTACAAAGTCATTGATCCATGTCAAGGCATGGTACTTAGGAAGCCTCACGAGGTTCAAGCCCACCGCCCGACCATTTATTCATGTCAGGTTCTACCCCCGTCCCACATGACGTTAAACTGCACACCTGAACTACATGGACTTTAAACCATGTCAAGGCATGCTACGTAGGAATCCTTGACGAGGTTAGAGCCCATCAACCATCGGACCAAGGTGCACCTTCACATTGGTTCATCGGCATCCAACCCGAACTACGTGGTCTTTGATCCATGTCAAGGCATGGTATGTAAGAAGCCTCCCCGAGGTTCAAGCCCACCACTCGGTCGTTCCGACCCCCTTTACGTCGGTTTACCCCCATCCTTCATGAAGTTAAACTATATTCCCCTTCTCGATCTATGAGGTCTTTGATCCATGTCATGGCATGGTACGTAGGAAGTCTCCCTGAGGGTCAAGCCCACCACACATTGGTCTCTCTCCCCCCCCTTCATGTAAGCTCTCACCAACTGAACTTTGCGGACTTTGATTCCCTGCCACATGGATACATACGAGGTCTCTTTGAGGATCAAGCCCTCTCTACCTCCATCTTCACAATGGTCCCATCTCATTCCTACTCCACTCCATTCAGTTTTTCCACCACTTATCATGATCCTTACCTGGGTCACCACATCTCGATGAGATCATGCCACCTCATTCCCTCCCCAAAGTATTCGAAAAGCCTCCCACATGCTGGACCCAATATCGGTGATCCCTCGAGGGGGATCTTCAATCTGATCCACTCCAGTTAGTCTTCTAATCAGCCCGATTCGTCTCCGCTAGATGTTAAACATGCGGCATACCTTGTGTTAAACATGGGAAGCTGAGGAAAACCTCAGATACATGCCTATGGAATAAAATTCACCGCGCTTGATGTGGGATGCCTCAGGCTTCCACACCCTCGAGAAGACCTATAATAAGGGACAAAAGACAGAAACACCAATTCCCCAGTTTCCCGACACGCTAGTGATTTCTCAATGTGTCTACTCCCCAACTGAAGGTTGCTGCCCTGACCGGACCCCTTAGAATGTCCTCATAGAAGCAGTGTAATTAACTAGTGTCCATGGAAACATGAGACTGGGAATAGTTTCACGACCAATGTATAAAATCTATGAGGGAGACCTGGAATAGGTGACGAGTTCCGAGGAGAAATCCATGGAAGGAAGAACTGACATCCCATCATCCCGATTTTGATCATAGAGCAGACGTCCCTGAATAAGGAGCAAATGTCGCCAGCCTTTGGAAAGCAGGAATGCGGGGTAACAAAAAATTTGTGCCTGTCATGCCCAAGTAGATGGACGCGCGCGCCCCGGAAAAAGCGTCGGAAACACCTATCATTGATATATGTTTAATATTCACCACCTTTCTTTTTTTTTTGTTTCATATATTTTTTCCATTCTTTTCATTAATTCTAAATTTCATTAAAAAATATGGGGATTTACAAATCCATCTTTTTTTCTCTCTATTGTGGGGTTTAATTTAAAAGATACCAATTCAATAAGGGGTTTCCTTATTTATTTTCTTTAATTCAAAAAACATTCCCCACTATGTCAATGTTTTTTAAATTGTTTTATAAGTGTTTTTATATATACATAAATTTTTAATAAAACTATTTTCTTCTATGGATCACTAAAATGAATCAATTTTTAAGGTATATTCCGTTCATTTTTAACGGTTTGTCTGTAATGTTCATTAAATAAGAGTGAAACAAATGTATTCGATCACTTATAACTGGTTATAAGTTTCCCAATAAAATGTTTTTACTTCTTCATAAGTAATAATTAACAATTTTTCTGGTTATTCTAAGAAAATAAGATTTCTAATGTTATATGATATTATTTTTTTACAATTTCACAAAATAAAAGGCATTATCATAAATTTTCAAGGAATATATAAATTGTGGTTTTAGATGAATTTTTTATCTATTTAAATATAGTTTAAAGACATTTATGGTTTAATAGGGAGATTATATAATTATAACATACAATTTATTTAATTTTATGGATTATGATGATGATATATACATGTTCTTTCAGGGGACCCATTTCATTCACATGGGTTAATTAATATATAATAAAATTTTGATTTTTTTGTTATTTTGGAACAAAAATGTACAATTATAATTATCAGTATATTGGGGCTAGAATTATATTTCCCAATAATGAATTTGGTAAATATTGATATCCCATGAAAAAATATTAAATAGAATTGGGAGTGATTTGAATCTACTATGGTACATTTTCCTCCACTATTATTGGAATTTGGAGTGAACGCCAACCAATTTGGAACTATGTTCATTAGGTTATGATAGAATTAATACATTTCAATTAATATCTAAATGAATTTCTATTGTTGTTTGTATTTTGAAAACATATAGATTTTTCATATGATATGATCTCATAGAACATGACTGATTAATGATGATTTTAACCAATTGTAAATCCGGTCATTGATTATGATAATACTCTATGATCAGGAAAAAATATTTTTGGGCCATGAATTTTGATTAAGATTTTTAAATTTATGATCATTTTCTCATTACCTTGGGATTATATTATACTCAATTATTATTATTTTTTGTTGTCTCAAATGATTACCCTTACTGAGGACATGAGATCACCATTTCTTATTTTTATATTTCTCCATGTTATGAATGATCCTAAAGAATTAAGATATTCTAATAAATGATATAATGTTTTAATAACTTCTACATATATTTAATATTATTCTTAGATGTTATTGAATATAGTCTCTAAAGACAGTAAATCTTTATATTTATTGGTGTTTATTATACATAGGAGTAATGAATTATTTCAAGGTTAATGGTAGATCTTTTTTGTTATTCATTGACCACCTCAAGTTAAATGTAACATAGTGTGTGACACCGTGGAGTGTTTTATTTTATGTATTGGTCAAAAGATCATGTTTACACATAAAAACACAACACATGTTTTACCAATGGATGAAGGGGTTTTTTACTAGATTATACACCTCGTATGACCCCAATAATTACATTCAGTGTTTTCATGGGAGTATACCTTTTATTTCATGGTTGTGTATGACAATCTGCATATAACACTATATAAAATATAATTTGAGTAAATTTAATCTCATTGATATGCACAGTAAGGGGTTTTTGGGAACATGTGAGTATACACATTGATCTTAATAGACAATATAAATATTTTTAACACACCATATAGTAATAAATTATATGAATCAAGGTGCGCTATTTTTCTTTTCTATATTGACAATTGAATCTCATGTACTAAAAATTTTAATATGACATTATATTTAGGTGAATCACACATGCCAAATTTGTGGAATTACATGGGTTTATTCTACTCATGTATTAAATATCTTGATTTGTAGATTATATATTGTATGTTTTTAGTTTTCACTTTTCTATATATATTATCATTAGTGACCCATAATTAGTCTAAATAACAATATATTCAACCATTATTTTAAATTGAACATGATAGAGTGTTTATATCATTGTGAGGGGTCCTTTCTAGGTGTATAAGAATGTTAAAAATCATTATATTTTTAGTGATGATGATGAGGTAGTAGTGAGATGTTGGGAGTTGAAACAAGTGTAGTTAGCCCCCTGTTTTCACACTAATACTGGTCTAGAGTTCTTTATACACATTGATGATTTGGTAATCAACCTTTTAATGGAGTGTAGGTCCTCCATTTAGAGTATCCAACAACCACAATTGATGAAACTTTAACATGATGTAATGGGGATCCATTATGGGATTCATAACCCCCCGATTAATATTTCCACATAAATGTAGTGTACGTACCAAAATATTTTTAGATAAAAATGAAATATAATGTTTCATGTTGATTTGATGGACTTGAGTTACAACAATGTGTAATTAGGTTCTTCCTCCATACATTATGTAACTATATTTCTCATGTGTTAAGGTGTGTCATACCATAATGGATGATAAGCCCTAAATTGATAGTCAATTAATTAATGATCTTTTGATTATCAAAACTTGAATACACGGTATAACATTTGATATGTCATCATAGTACATATGGTTTTCATAATACAACATGTTAATGAATGATTGGTATTAATCAATACATGGCTTACTGTTGGGATTTAAAAAATATCCCATGATGCTCATTAAATATTTTTAGTTCCTATTATATCATATGAAGATCTATTAGTAGGGTAGCTAAGATATGTATTTTTATATAATATTTAATGGTAGTGTCTTCTAGGTTTAACTATTATATATATATTTTAATCATATCGTGGATATATAAAGACTATATCATGTTATTGAGTTTTTTTATTACTTTTTATTGTATATTTTCTTATTTTTTTAATAGGAAATCCTAAATTGTTTTTTACAACAACCTGTATAAGAGTGTTCTTCAAACATTTTTTTTGTCAAGGATGATAATATACCATTTTGTGGGGTAATTTATAGTTGTGGTGATGATATATTTGGTGTAGAAATTAAATAAAGTTATTAATGGTGTGTGGAAGATATATATAGAGGTATATAATTTCATGGATTTGACCAAGAGTACATATATGAATAAATTTATACAACATATTCATTCGTACTGTAGATAGTGGTGTTGAGTCATGTATTGTTTCAACATTTTGGTTGTACATATCGTAGTATCTGTGATAGTTTATGTCACATTAATTTTTTATACACATGGTTACATACACATAAATATTTTTTTGGTTATATTATGTATTTGTAACTTATTAGCTATTAATTAGTCATTATTTTATAATTCATTCCTTGTATGTTAGGTCTTTTTAGTTCATGTCTCCATAATTAGCCTATTAAGGATAAGATTGAGTTTCTACACTCAGTTTATTACTACCACAATTGGGTCTTACATGGGTTTTCAAGTCACCATCTGTGTTCGAATTATTTAAGAGAATAATAGTTAAAATAAAACAAATTTAATGTCAAAAAAAGATCTATGAAGACCAAAACAATCCTAAAAAGAGATAAACAAATGAAAAAATTTACTAATTCTTGACTCATGATTTCATTTGATACCATGGTATATCTATTCTATTTTGTTGGGATACTAAATAATGGTGACATAAATTCCACATGTATCAATATAGATATAAAGTAATGAAGATTATTAATAAATTTTTAATAAAAAATTCTTATGTTCTATATTAAATAAAATCAACTAAGAATAATCTTCTCCTATAAATTCATCAAAATATATATAGGTATTTTTATATATAAAAATCAAATAATTTGTTTAGTGGTAGGTATTGTTGGATTTATATATTTTCCTTAAATATTGAAATATAAATTAATTTTTTAATGTATTCTTGTCATTTTAGGGAATATGGGTCCTCTTTATAACATCATATATGGTACATAAAAATTCCTACCAAATCATTCCAAAATATTTTTATACTGAATAAAATAGAAGTATATCTATTTGATTAATATTAGTGTTCATTGAATTAAATAAATGTGATATATTTCTTTTTTTTAAACAATTATGTTAAAAAAGTAATTTTTGAATCCCTAAAAGAAATTTAAAAAAAATTATGATTTTTTAGCCGCATCCATTTAGAATTTATTAGTTTTTAATATAAACAGTATATTAAAAGGTAGATAACTAAAAAGATTATTTCATTTTATTACACTATAAATGAATCCAAAAATTGAATAGTATTTCTCTTTGGAAAAATTATTAAAAAGATTATATAAATATTAGGATACAATTAAATAATAAATTTTTAAAAAATCAATGATCATTATCATGCTAGAACTAAATACCAAAATTGATTTAAAAAATTGAAAACTCAACCATGAACTGTTCCATTAATATTCAAGTATAGTAATTTTTTATTCTTGAAACATTTCATATGGTATATGATTCATAGAAATATGACCCCATAATATTTTTTATTACTAACCTAAAAGATGTCCAACAAAAAATTATTTTCAGACCCCTATTTCATAATTCGTAAACCTAAACAGGCATTATTAACATGTTGATCAATTAATTAAACTGCAACATAATATTTATTACTTACATCCACATATTTGTTTATATTTAATAGTACAATCTAAGGTAGAGTATTTATATGTGATTTATTTAATATTTTTTTTAATATTAATGGTTCTATGTATAAAAATAATAGAATAATGTTTTTATATTCTTTTATAACATTGGTATTTATTTAAATTCACGGTTGAAATCACTAATTTTTTTTTCTACTCCCAATGAGCTCTCCAAGGGTACTATATCAACAAAGTCACTCACATGAATAAGTTATTCCTTCCACAATCCAATTGACATTATAGAACTCCCTAAACACCTTGTTTCAATTCAAACACATACTGTGTTGATATCTAAAAAACTATATTTTTTGTTTCCCAACCACTGAGAATTCTTCTTTTTTTACTGAAACTGGAAAACCCCATTAAAAATTCCCAGTAATATATATATATATCTAATTATAATCCATTATTTATTTCATTTTAACCTTTATTTATACATGGGATGGATAAATTAGGTTGATCTTCCCATGGGGAGTCAACTGACTAATCATCTTGAAAAACCTCCCTTGCACAATGTATGTAAAAGGAATCCTAAAACCGCACCATCATGTTCCTCCCCAGGACATTCCAAAACCAAATAATAATTAAAAAAATTACCCTGACCTTTTCATAAACGTTAAAAATAATTATATCCTATAAATAATGTGCATTGTATGCTCTATCAAACAACATGCATCAGTATAATATATTTATCCACAGTTTAAATGATATAAATTGATAGACATATTACAAAGTACATTTAAAAAATTAAAAATGAAAACATTCATGTTATGATAGATGTTATATACTATGATATTATGTATTTTTTAATTACAATATTTTATAATGGAAATCGGTATATCCAATTTAACCTTGGTATTCTATAAAATATTTTTTAAGGAATTATTTTGCTTTCTTTAAGGTAACAAACATGTCATTTAAATAATAATACATAACATGTGTATTAGTTAGATCCATTATTAATGGTGTTATTAAAAAATAGTGTGCAATTAACCACATATACTAAAATTATACATGGAATTGAAAATACAATAATAATGAAGTAAAAGAGAAATCTACTCAAGATATATCATTTTACCATCTCCCACTAATGGTTGGATAAAGGAGAAATACATAAGGACAATTTATTGTTAGATTTCATAATTTTCTATTTGATCATTATGATTATGTAATTTAATATGTCCATTTGGGTTTCCTATTACATTGAGGTAATGAAGATCAAGAAAAATGGACAATCATGGGATGAAATGGCATTATTTATATAACTAATTACCTATGACATTGTGATAATTCATTTCCAATTAACTATTTTGGTAAATTACTTTTTATTAACCACACATTATTGGTTATAATAGATATACTCAAAATAGTCAATTTTTAGTGATGTTTTTTCATACATTAGGGGGTAAAGACCACAAAGGATATATGCATGATATCTACCACACTTCTCCAACTTCCACAATGAGAGACTAACTAATATATGAACTATACCATAAAAATTTAAATATTTAGGTCAACAATTTAATATTTTGTTTAGTATATGATGATATATTTTTTTCCCATGAATTCATGGTATGTGGTAAGATGGATATCCCATTCATCACTAAAATTATTTCAAAACATATGGTTACCAAATTGTATAAATATTATTCTAAGACTCACACCATGCCTCCAAAATTTTTCCAATTCATTCCTACACAACATATTTATCCACCTCTAACAATCACTTAGTTATCCCTTTCTACACCACCCACACCATCTATTGTCTATATCCATACATTCCCATAGATATCCCAACCTCTAAGTCTACCTAACTATGAACCATTACAACCAATACTAGCACAAACTTTTATGTGTTCATAATAATTTTATTAATCATTCAAAAGTAGGAATATGTTATGAAATTAGGAAAATGTAATTTAATTATCGTACCTGCCCCTAAAGAGTGTTTAAATTTTTTCCCAATAATAGGATATACTATTTAATATTTAATTAGGGAGAATACAATATTGGATATGACCAAGGATTCTAAAAAATATATATGAATCCAACGACAAATTTTTTATACATCACACTTAATAAATACCATTACCACATCCTCTATAGATAATTCATCCGTCATATGAATGTTTCTAAATTAACAATATTGTAGGACCCAAACTAAAATTTTATATGATTAAATTGAGTATCCATCACCAACTAACACTCTCATTCAGTAGTATCCTACATTTGGATGCTACATCACACAGTTTACCTATAGAAGAAACGTTATTATAAATTTTTCCAAATAAGCCTATTGCGGGTTCCCTAAAAAAATATCCATTCTAATGGAGGATAATGAGTACACTAATACTATTAATGAGGTGGTATATCCTCTATAGCCTTAGGCATCACTTCACCAAAACATTTATTACGGGTGTCTTTTATTATATTTTTTCACGTGTATACTATTCAAGGAATATCAATTAATTTTTGGTATATTATATCTCATATCATATACGGTCATGATAAAATTTATAGGAATGGGTCAATTTTTTAAAGAGTTTTTAAAATATTATATTCTCTTATTACATTCATATAAAATCTTCAATTTCATTATAATTTTCTAAAAGAAATATTTTAAATACTAGACTTTATTTGGCCAAATCATCTATATATAGAAAACTATTTTATGGAAATATGTAATCCACATATATTCAGTGATTAATAATGAAAATGTTTTATAAATAACGATGAATATCATTCCAATTTAAATATTTTTGATCGACCCCTTTAATACAAATTAATTTCATGGATCACATATATCATTTATAAACATTTGGTTCAACTTTTAATCCAAAAATTTGGTAGGGATATTTCATAAAACTTAATAGTTTTTTTCCAATAATTATCATAGGATATTTAATTTTTAATATCTTAGAAAACAATGAGTAATCATGATAATAATATTTAAATTTATTGTGAAAAAATAAAATTTAAAATATCTGTTAATATTTAGAGTTTTTAATCTGATTTCAAGTATGATATTTATTTTTTCGTTAATAATTTCAAATAATCATTAAATATCATAAATATTATTATACATTCTTTCATATGATTCATATATATTTAGATTCACACACCCAAAATGTGTACGGAACTATTCTTCATTCTCAATATTTATTACGTCTATATTAAGAGACACTCAGGATGTGGAAGCTACAAATAAATTATTTTAATTTTTATAAGAATATTATAAATAAAATTCATAAAATTATTTATGCAATTTTTGGTCACATTAATAAAAACAAATTTGATGAATTACATAAATTTAGCTTTTATTTATTCTTTTAGGGACCCGAGATAACATTTTATGATATGCATAAACCAAAAATATTTTACCATCAATGTCTACCATTTTTAATATTTTTTTAAAAATCAATATAATTAGAAAGATTATTTGATTCATGATATTAATTGGAATAATAAACAATGAAACTCAATAATATAAAACATTATCAATTTTTTTTGGTAAGTATGTTATAATGTTGCATTATATTTTTAATCAATTCAATACATTTAGAATGAAATAAAAATAAATTTTAATATGATGAAAATAATTTTAATACATTATTACATTCAATACATGATTTTGATCATATGATTTTGAAAAGAAGGGGAGAGAAATTTTTTAATGGGAGATATCATCTAAAAAAATTGGAAAGAGAGGCATTAAAAATTATATAATATTTTATATCATGAATTATAATTAAGACATAAACATATTTGTTTATTATATATTTTTATATTCATTTCAATCATAATCAAACTTTTAAAATATAAAAAAGAAACAATTTGAAACGCCTCATGAGTAATTATATTTTTTTCATTGAATGTAGTGATTTATAATTTGTACTATCTGAGGGTTATCATGTATAAAAACTCAAATTGAGTATAACTCCATTTAACTCATTCATGAGTGAATATGGGATTGATCTTCATGTAAGTTACACTACAATTTTTATGATAATAATAAAATGTTAAGAAAATTGAGTGGAATTTAAGAGAATTTACGAATTACAATCATAATGGACAAATGATTGAGAACATTAGAATTGATGTTCTTTGTTCTTTTTAAATAATTATTCATAATTTTATAATTAAAATAATGATGAATAAAATTTCCCACATCAATATATGTTTTATTTTTTATTAACATATTTGTATTATTCTAAAAAGAATGTAAAATTTCATGTGTAGGGAATGTTTATAAATTTAACTTATATATATTTATTTTTCATTTATTTCATTTATAATTTATATTTATACTACATATATTTATGTATTATTCGAGATTTGTTTCATAATTTACTGTTTTAATAAATTTAGAGACTATTTGAAAAGTTTTAATATAAAATAGAATTAAAGTAAACATTAATATATTAAAATTTACTAATTTGAAAAATAAATTAATTTACAATATAATTACAACAGAAATCAATAATACCTTACAATAAAATACATATATGATTGGAAATATTAATAATTAAAACAAGTATAATTTTACTGTTATATTGACCTATTATATTGTGGATATTATAGAAAATAGAATGATAATGTGTTAGAGGTAATCATAGAAAAACTAAGAGGGGTGAATTTCCCAAATTGCACCAAATATTTCATGGCACAATATCCCATCTATTTTGATATAACCACAGACCTATAAAGATATTTGCTTTTATACCTTATAAAATATAATAGCGGATTTAATTAAAAATTTAGAATATTTTTATATTGAGATAGATATATCTAATGACTATAGTCATATATAATCTTTTTTTTTCAAAAATGCAAGATGACATGTATTTTTGAATTAGAAAAAAAGAAGGTTATTGTAGTGGTGATAAGATTATCTATGTATATACACTTATTATGATGTACCAAATAATATTAAATCATAATTTTTTAATTAATACATGTTTTTACTATTTTAATCATGGAAAATATTACAACTATATATTAAGATGATATTTTAGGAACATGGATGTTGACGATTTTTGATCTAGGGTATACCAAATTAGATGTTATCCAGTTTATTTCATATTCTATTTTATTTATTTCTCTTCTTTATCATTTTCTAAGATTCATTCAGATTATTTCTTCATATATGATTGATTTTTTAGTCATTAATGAGTGAGTAATCACTGTATTGAATAGTGAATAAAGGGAATATAATTGGAATAATTTTTTATTTTTTTATTATAGGATTGAAACACAAAACTTTAAGTCATACGTGGAATTTCACAAGACATGATGCATGCATCCTTATTTTTAGAGGCGATCAACTAGTAGAAAAGTCTTCAAGAGAACCCATGGGTAGACTATACCCCCATAAGAGTTCAAAAAAAATCCAAAATGAGAAGAATATAAAACAATACAATATAGATACTAAAAAATACCATCTATATGAATGACTATGAAAAACGTATACTCAATAGTAAAACAATTTTAAACATTCAATTGCCCTCTATGTCAATCTTTTATAAGAATCAAGTGCGGTAAACAAGTAATGAAGCCTCTACAACTTAAATAATTATCTTATCACATTCACTAGACTTATATCGAGTTATCCCCAAAGATGACCATATATTAACATATAACAACCTTCACCTACAATTAGTGGGGGATTCTCTGGTAATATGTTTCATGGTCTCCTGTTAAGGATGTGAATACAACATATTAGGGCACCACTAATGAATTATATTACCAAACTTGGAGAATTTAGTCCACATTCATGTAATAATGTTAGAAAAAAGTAAATAGTTAACTACACATGCATTGCATATAAACCCCATGCACACCAAAATAATAAAGATCCATATGTCAAGTAGTTGAGTGCTTACCATGAAATTGTGAACTGATATTGTTCCTATTTCAAATATATTACATATGTACAATTATAATAGATATTAATAAAAATCATGTTCAATCCACTAAGCATGAATGAACACATTGTAAGGAATATCTCAAAAGAATGATTCAGTATTTTTGTGGCTCAATAGACTTATAGGGCTTATGACTAAAGGTTATACCATAATATCCCATCATTCATTATAGATATATCTTAATGTCAGTTCAAATGGACCATCATCCCTAAATTTCATGTATTGACTGGGATTACATAGGCAATTATTTCCACTAGTCAGGCCTCACATGGCTATAATTTCACATCATCTATATCAGTCATGTCCTCACATCTGATACAATATATAAACATGCCCCCCACCATTAATATTGTCGAGCCCTGATGGTTTCACTTATCAAATGTTTACATTTAATAGAAAAACAAAAAAAATAAATAAAAACACATCAAACGTTAAAATAGTATATCAAATAGACATATAACATGAACCATTTTTTTTTGATAAATCAATAGAAAAAACAAAAAAAATTATCATCATAAAATGTGGTATAACAGCCTACATATGTACCCTCATAAAATGAAGAATATTAAATTGCTATATTGAGATACACTGACACATGAAATCACTATCACGAATGGTCACAAAACAAATCCAAAAAATGGTATCAAATTAAGGAAATAAGATTCCATATATTAACAAACCATGGAATATCATATAGAGTCATAGTATCTAAACATGTCATAGAGGTGTTAAAAATTCTTGTATGGAATATAGGTATCATGTAGAACAAAATAGAACCCCAACAATTCCATGTAATTTAAGGCGCTCATCAGTCATCATGACCCGACCATTAGTGGATGGAAAAAGAAGTCAATTCATGATTGTTTGTTGTAGCCATATGACATTTTCCAATAAAATTAGAAATATTTCATTTATAAAATGTTAGACAAATAGATCATTAATTAGTTTATAATTAATTTTTAATCATAATATAATATTAATATGATGTTCATTCACAGAAGGTGATGAACCACAAAATACATTCTAATTAAAAATTGAATAACCATAGGGCTGAGCACATGGGATAAGCTACCTGAAATATAGTTAAATCCATTTAAATAAAAGACCAATAGATTATTGTTATACAAAAAAGACCATCTATCCTCCAATATTTTCCATATGTTTATTATCATTCCATATCATTCCAATTAATTAATATTAAATAAATTAAAATTGTTTAAAAGATTACATGAAATAATATTAAAATGTGAATGAAGACTTAATGAAAGACTCATCTGATATCATTTCTTAGTCGGAGTCATTAGTATTAGTATATCGAAGGTATTTTTGAATCTTTCAAATTTACTCTTGGGACATGTTCCAACACATTACAATAAGAAAAAAATATAATTTAGTAATATTAAATTTGGATCTTTTTTAGGAAACCAACCCATTGAATTACTACAGCCAAAATGTAATGAAACAGATTTTGAGCCAATTTTGGTACACAATGTTCAGAAATTAACAAATTCCTCAACCCAATTCCATGTTTTGATGGACTATTGGAAAAAATTTGACCAAAACTATAGAATGAAATTTTACAAGACATACCTTTATCAAAACACATAAAAATGATACATTTTTATAATCTGGGGACATCATCTAACCATGCAGATTCAAATCTAAATAGGAATCTAACAATTAAAACAAGATATGATTGAATTATCATCGAACTCTATATTTTTAGATAACACAATGATCAATCAAGAAGAATCCATATTTTTTTAATTAACATATTATGTGAATTGGTTCATTAGGTATTACGAGTGCTTAGACATACAATGTTGGTAATCCATGATGAATGATAACATTGTTCAAAACCATAGAACGAACTCAAGAAATGATTCAAGAAGATTGAAGTATATTCCATGAATTAGACAAATCGTTGAGTCTAGACCCACCATATATAATCATTTAAAATTTGAGGGATGATATGAGAGGTGAATATCTTTATTAACCTTCAAAAAATAATCCAAGGTATGTTATAATGAGGGCGAATTAATGGCCAAAAAACCATAACTCCCCATTAATAAAAAGTTCTTGTGAAAAACACCAGGAGGCTAGATGGGGTCCACTAGCTAATTTGTGGCCCACCAATTAGATAGTATGGACTTATGGGGAATATGTTCATTGTATTACTCAGAAAAGTTCAATTAAAGGAGAACATTATGAATGGTTATTTCTATTGGGTAGTAGCATTCATTTTCCACCACATTGGCTAGCTGGTGGTGGGTAAAAACTAGATGATATTGCTATACTGTCCTATCTAATATGATCATGACTCCATAATATGCATATATTTTTATCCCACTAAGCATCATTTTGAATCAAATAAATATTTAGTTAGTTAAAACAAGTCATGATTTAGTCCATCACCCTATTCCATGAATGGGATTTCTAAAAACCAAATGTTCTAGTTCCCTCAAAATTATACAACTATATCGGCACATTTCGATACAATATATCTACTATATCCCTTATCATACATAATATGTTGTGGAATATCATGATAAATTCCTCTTGATCTTCCATAGTCCTAAAAAACAATGAGTTATTTTTTTCTACCATATAATTCCAAAAGTTTCCAAAAGGTTGTTCTTAATTGTGAATTCTTATCATGCAACCACTGCATGAATCCATGGATGAACCCCCTAAGTTATGAAAAAATATCACTATATTCTCATATTAATGAAACAATCACTACATACATTGAAATAAAATTGTGAATGTTCCTTCAACAAATTCCTCATAAGATATGGTGGTTCTCCCCTATATTGGAATGATCATAGAGAGAATGATTTTTATAGTCCAACATCATACATTATGTGGTTTAGTTTTTCTGTTATTAATTAATATAAGATATGTTTTTCAATTTGATAGCCAATCCTGATTCCCAGTTATAATCTGAAACATCTAGTCCATACCAACCCACATATCATGAACAAGAAAACCATTCCCAAATGGTAGAATTAAATCCTTATCATTTTATACGTACTAGATAGGATTATATCAATGCTGTTTCAACATAATGGATTATGGTTCACATGAAGAATCATGTCATTACATTCCCATATTTTTTCATATATTTTAAAATAGACTAATAAACAATGATATCTAAAGACACCAATCATGATAATTTAACCACATAAGAATTGTAAAATTGGTCAAAAATCACAACTAAATTGGAAACAACTTCCTTGGAGTTTCGGCGATTGGTTAATCCACCTCCTACGATATCCATAAAGATCACAACCACATATAAATGCACCAACATTATTACTCTAATTAAATTAGAACCATTTTCTACCAAGTATATAGCCTAAACCTATTACCAATTTAATTTTATATCTAAATAGATCATATGTAATTTAATTTCAATCCAAATACTATCATGTCGACTAAATTGTTTTCTTCAATAGTTTCCATGATCATTCAATATTAATCTTACACAATCCACAAAACATCACATGAATGAGTTGTCCACATGATACTAGGTGGATGATCACCACAAATGGATTATACCTATTGTATAATGTAATAAATGCATTGATATACTAGGACCATGTCAATACATAACTGAACATAATGACTAGTGACAAAATATACTATATGGTTTGAAAATAAATACTCTAATAAATACACACACCAAGATTATTCAGAATGAATTCCTCTATATTATTGATGGATAAGGATATGTGAAATGCTCAATAGAATCCTTGGAACATGATACAAATCTTGACCCCAATTGGACTTGACCACCAAAAACAACTAATTAATTCAAAACGTGGTATCTCACACAATTACATAATCGATTTTAACACAAAACTTTACCTCAATGCCATTTTGATGTCATCTTCCAATACAATAAAAATATTTCTATATCTTCCCATTGTGACATGAAACAATCTGTAAATCATTCCAAACATGCTGATTATTAACTCTAAGGGTTTATCTAAACTGAAAAAAATCAATGAACTACAATCACTAACTCTACTATATTAATCTAAATAATAAGTAAAATTCAAAATTATTTGCTCACCACCCTTGATTTATGGGTTCAATTTACACTATGTGTAACATCCACATTAAAATTCACTCATTAAGGCTCGGATTGGTAGGCATGGAAACACCACTCTAACTAAAATGTAGAGTTATTACCTCACAAGGCACTAATCTCGAATCTAGAATCACCTTCATTTTTAGTATTCTCTGAACCATAGTGTTCTGGATCAATGGAAACAAGTACTCGTACTGCTCCTCACCTGAAGATACATTTCCTTGATATTTAGATTCACCATATGCTTCCTATTGTGCGCGTTTCCATTCATGTTCTAGAGTTTATATCCATGTTATAACCACCTTTGGTTTGACCACCTGGGGTATTAACTCATTATTCAATGATATCCATATTTCAAAATAATTTTTTAGGAGACACTCGATCCAATAAATAATGCATTGAGCATTCAAATTCTCCAAAAAATCATGGGTTATGATTACTAGTACCCTAAACTATGTAAACTCTCCAGTTTCATGGAAGCATTTAAGACCCTCCATTAAAATCTTAAAATTAAACTCACATAAATAGAGAATTTTCATTAATTATATCCAACCTTAAGGCAACAGAATAGACTATCTGTTGACATGAAATATCATGACAGTGGTTACTTCCACACGGTATGAATCACGAACCTACTTCTAATTAGAGCTCTATTTCTATGACATAAGGTATTTATGAGGGGTTATATTTCATTTAATGTCAACAAGGTATATTTACAATGATATTCCATGATAGAATTTATCATAGACAACAAAATCTAGATTCAATGATTCTTTGGTAGGTTAACCAAAATTACACTACTTCCAATATAGAAAAATATTTATGGAAAAATGTAAGAAACATATTTCATCATACCTTTACAATATCTACCCACATATGGTTCCATAATATGAAAATGAATTCAAAAAAATGGTCTCATAAGGGACAATTGGCCACACATTCATTAACAGACTACTTCGTCATCACCATTATCATTTTCTTTTTCATCACTACCATCCCTAGGTTCTGCAAACTATAGTCTATCATTATGTTCTATCAGAAATAGACACTCCTAGGGGTTAATTCAAAAGAATGTCCCAATGAACCCATATGTAAAACACAATACATTTCATTGACACTAAAATAGCTAATTCCTCCTTAGAGACCAGAATCACACACAAGAGACATATATGTCATGTGAAACCTACATTCCAAGTATGGTTTATGAGATTTATTATTTTAATATGAAAAATATTAAAAGACATATGAAATTATAAAATCAAACAATACGTTCTTAACATAAGGTAAGAACATGTGATCATAATAGTTTTAATTGTGAACATCAATCCCATTACTTGGTAACCTTGAATTAACTATAACATGGTTTCCAAATTGCTCCATAATTTATTTAATCATAATACCTAACAAATTATTCTTTCACCTATACCATACATAAAAATTAGAAAAAATAAATCCTTAATACCAATTTGTATCTTCCATACATGAAAAAATATAATCAATCCATAATAAAAAAGGAGCTCATGAATTCCTAACCATACACCAGAAGTTGTGGACTAGGACAGAGGGTCCTGAGTGGAATAATTTTAGGACACTACCCTCCATCAAATTTAGAAGTATAAAATAAATGATAAAAATTATAACAATATACAATAATAGTGCACATATACCCAAAACATACCACCAGTATGAATGAATGTGAAAAAAAGTCTCTATAGTAAAACAAGATACAATATGTGACCACCCACTTAGAGGTCAAGTATTAAAATAATTTAATGTAAAAAAATTAAAATAGGCTAATGAACTCCAAGCCTCACCTCATCCATGTTTCTTGATTTATAGTAAGATATCCCACTAGAAAAACTTCTTGGTCCTCATCCCAACCTATACGTACAATATATGAGGGGTTCTCAGGTATCAAAATATCATGATCCCCATATAAGTGTAAGAGTACAAATCATTGTCTCACCATAAACATAGTCTAGTTACACACTGGTTAAGTGAAATTGAAATTCATACCATCATCACATCAAAAATGGTAAATGTACCACAAAATCATATAATCACCTCCATCAAATAAACAATACAATATAATGTTCTATTTGGTCATGTGGTTTCCATGCCACCATGAATAATAGTCATACCGACATTAGATACATGTTGGAAGAATATACATAAAAAATTTATAGAGAAATAAATTTAATGTGAATAGGTATTGGGTGAATGTGTTATAAGAAACATCACTAGAAAATGGGACAGTAATGATTTAAACCAGTAGCTATTAAATTTCTTAGATTATAAGTCAAATCATAGTAGGTCATCATCTATGTTTCTACAATTATAGTTTGTTTAGATAAACAATGATGTCCCAATTTTTTCTTATTGGTTTGATCACAATTATCATCATTTACCTTAGATAGGCCACACTAGGCCATTATGCCATGTCCATTATCGATTTGATTTCTTCTTTCCACATGTTGTGTATAAACATCCCCCCTACCCACACTCAAGGACCACAAACCCATGATGGGTCCACCTATAAAATTTTTAATATGTAATGAATAAAACAATATATAATGTACAAAAATAAATCCTATTGTAATATGGAATATCATACAGAGGGACACTAAATATTTTTTTATCCTGAGAAATAGGTAAAAAATAGCCTAAATTTTGATCATCAGTAATAATGTTATAACGATATACTTAATAAAATTCTTAATTGAATTAATTTATTGGGGACTCATTAAAAAAAACATACCCAAAAGTGACCTCTATCAAGAATCATTAGAAATTAATTCCAATAAATATTTATATCATTATTTCAAAATGACTTCAAATAAAAAAATCATGCCCTATCATATGGAGTCATATGAACTTCACTTGTCGTTAAATCATTGACAATGGTATCATGGAAAATATCACCCATATATGTTAAAAACACAATCCAAGGTTTCCAAGAATTTTAATTTACTTGTTATTGATCCATCATTGGGTATCACTTTCCTAAAACAAACCATATCATAATGATCATGTTTAGCACTTAACAAATTATCTGAATACAATATTTATGGTTCATTTAATTAATTATTGTTTTTTATCATTAATTATGTAATATTTTTCATTTTCAGTAAAAAATTATGAATTTAAAAATAATTATGATAAGATGGAAAACCTTATACCGCATGGTAATAAACCATGAAATAATCATAACACATAATACCTGGGGCCACCTACCTCAAACATAGATAATGATGAGCCAAACGTAGCCCCATAGATACTTATAAGCTTTCTGACTCCATTCAACCTACAATTTTACCTATAATGTTTTTCTCATGGAAAAGAATTCCAGTTAATTAATAATAAATAAATAATAAATATTTAGAAAAATTATAGTAAATCATAATAAAATTTTACGGGACACATTTCAAATGAATAAAAATATATCACTACCTAGTCAAGATCAAGACCAACCTTCCAAGAAATTTGCACCAACCAATTATGACTTCATTACAAAAAACACACAATGGACATGAAATATGATAATTTATATGTTTAAAAAAATAAAATTTGAAACAATTATTAGAAGCCCACACAATCATATACCATAAGTTTGACATTATCCAATAGTGTTGGAGCCATATCTAACACACTCCTCATTATAAATAGAAAAAAATACCAAAATAAAATGCATGTTTTGATGTCTAGTTTAAAAATTTATTACCAAAATAATGAATGAAATATCAAAGGATATACTTTCATTTAAACACGATTAAATGGAATGTATTCAGTATGACCAAACATCATCTATAAATACCGATAATACGACTTATCTAACTATTAAAATTAAATCAATATCTCATTATGTTTTCATCCAATTATTTATTTGCAGACATGCTAATAATCAATCAAGAAGAAAGATAATTGAGGGAAATAAGATCAAAAGATAATTATGAAATAGATGATTTAAGAGGCTTGAACATAATCAGAGAAACATTAAAGATGAATGATAGCACAATCCAAAACTGCAAGAGGAATATGAAAGAAATTATTGATCAATATATAAGAATAATACATGAATTTTTAAAGCTTCTGAATCCATATCTACAAAGAATCAAAAAGAAATATTTGATTACGGAAGGGAGAGGTGCACAACTAGAATTCCCAAAATAAAAAAAACTGATGTGAGGAAATATTTGGTGTTATATAAACAAAAATGCCACAGAACCCCTTATATAAAATTTTCTAGTGCACCACACCATCACTCTGGTTAGATTCCATAAACTAATATGGTATAACTTCTTAATAGCGTGACATGATGGGTGTAAGGATTACTATCTACCTCACTGACGAGCCTATGAGTATTTCTAGTCACCAATTGCCTCTACACATCCATCTACATATCTGGTGGGATCCACCATCTTGCTAATTCTTCTATATTAACATATCATATCATTCCAAGACTCTAGTACAATATCGATCTTTTTTACTCCACCCAAGATTCCATTTTTATAGGAAAACATATTTTCATGAATTCCAAACATGTCATACCTTGCATCATCAATGGGTTCTCTAAATGATCTATCCACCATCCAATAATTCTAAATTACATATAAATTTCATATCAATAACATCATGATGAATTATATTTAAAATTCTTATAAATGAGTTGTTAGGATTTAGTATAATATTGATATCAATAACTTTTCATATTTATTTTATAGTTGTTTTGGGAAAAGTAATCAATAAGTGATTAAAACCACTCAAAAATAAATGGGATTGTTTTATTAAAATTACATTGAAACTTAATTTTATTTTAATATAATATTGAAATTAATTTTTGTTTGATTCTTAACATGTCCTAAAAATGTAATGACATTATTAATATAATATTAACTAAAAGTGTAATTTTGTGAGCATAATATAAGAAATAATTTATCTATTGGATGGTAGTTTAATCAAACTCATACACTAATCAATATAAATATATTCAAAATTAATTTAATTCATTTTTTGGGGATTAAAATTTTTTAAAATAAATTTATTATCACTTATTTTTATGAAAGAGTAATATTTGAAAAAAATTTATCTTTTATTCTTTATTGGGATAATTATTTAGTGACAGATTAAAATTTTGTTCAATCTTTATTTTTTTAGGATTTTTGAATTTAAATGTTATCAATTTATCATTCGAAGATACTAAACTGTACTAATCCATTACTGTATTATTTTTTCGGTATACACAATTTAAAATTAATATTATTAATATTCATCTTTATGAAGTAACAATTCTAAAGTGAAGTCCACTAGATGATCCCATAAAATTATATATTTCCACTAAATTATTTTTTAAATCTTAATACATCACTACCTTTTCCTTTTTATGAAAAAGTAAGATACCCATTCTAGAAATAAATTTGATGAAAAACATAACCTATTAAATTCAAAGAGTATATTTACAAAACAATTCGTACTGCTAAGTCATACACAATATCTATGAAAATATCTCATGGATCCTTCCATGCTCCACATCTATTCTTTGGATTCAATCAATAAATACCGGTATTTTAGTTCTTAAGTAGTTATACATACTCTCGTTCATCAGTTTAATATTCCAAACATATATGTTTGTGACCCAAAATTGTTTGACCAAAAATATTAAATAGATATGTCTACATCAAAAAATCATTTTATAAATGTATATAGCTACCCTAACATAAATTTCTATTTATCACATGCTTTAAATAAAATATATCATTACATATCATTAAAATGATTAATTGGGTTTATCATATAAGTGAATTAGAAAAAAACATTGACTAACGAAACTCATGTCAATCTCAAAAAAGGAATTTTCCCACTATATAAACATCTACTTAACCAATTACAAGTATTTGATGATCCAGAAAAATTATCAACAAATGATACTCTTCTAGACACAACATACATATTAATTTTTTTTATAACCTAGGAAAAGGGAAACATAAAAAAGGGGTGGGATCATATTATCAATAAAGGTAAACATGATCATTAACAATGATAGATCATAAGTGAGAAAATTTTGAAAACATTGGTATGATCACGATACATTATAAAATAACTACAATCAAATAAATATTCACATATCATGAAATAAATATTTATATAAAATATTAAATAAATAAAATGAGTGAGTAAATATAAAACCATGAGCTATAATCACAAAACATAGTCACGAGATTAAGTATAAATCTATGAAACATCTTTCAAATATGTAACATAAATTATTAAATGGAATGTAATATTGATGAGGTGAACCATTAGTTCGCATGATCACAAAAACAAAAATTTACTCACTAATGTGAATCTCATGAGATATCAACTCATAAAAATTTATAGGGAATGTGATAGACTACCCCACACATTATCATACATAAATTCAGTGTCACATTAAATCAATCGTTAATAATATCATAATGATCTCTCATACAGAAAACTAGATTCCTTCAACATAAGATAAAGTCACCATAGAAAGAAAATGGATTTCATAAAATTTTCAAATGGATTCATATAAATAAATAATTTATAATTCCATCTATAATACTCACATTACAATACCCTAGAAAAAATGTACATCCAATGGAATTATGTAACATTCTAGTTAAAAACCATTCAATGAAGATAATAAAATAATTATTTACACTATATATATTGTGTATATTTTCAAGAAAACTATTTTTCACCACATCAATAGATTTATAAAATCATGGATATTTACATTTATTCAATGAAATCGAGAATTGAATATTCATAGTGTAAAGGAATTGGAAGAAAATTACGGTTATACAATGAATAAAATTAAACTTGAAAAAATTAGTGATATATCATTTATCTATAAGGGAAGGAAATTAGATATGACATATAGATAAATAAGGTGTATAGATAAATAATAATAATATTCTTCCTCAAGAATAATCTATATATAAGGTTGTGGATTTTGATGAACACCATTTCTTGGAGGATTATGATAAATTTCTTTTGGAATTAAAATATCCACGATCTTTCAGAATAATAGATATAATAATTTAATATGTATATTAGAATAATATTTTATTCTTAAAACCCATTATGTATCACTGAAAATTAATAGGATTATAGAAATAGATTAGTATGTAGATAATGATTAATTGGGGTTTTTTACCCTCATTGATGGAAATGACACATTTGGAAAAAATTAAAATTTAATTTTAAAGAATTCATAGAGTGAAAAGTATTAGAGAAAAAAATAAAAAAAATTATAGGTATTTATAAATTAATATTCAGTAGAATCCCAACAATTACGAAATACAAAAAGGGAGGGTCCTGATTGAAACTTTGATATGGGGTTGGTTACACATACTAAAACCAGTTCAAATAATATATGAATCAAGGGTAATTAAATTTTTTTGTGAACATATAAAAACCAATGAATATTCAGAGGAAATTATGAGGAGTTTTCAAAATATTAAAATTTTCGCATATTTATTATCATTCCAAAAAATTCATTATTTGAAAATAATATTGGAATTGAAACCTATACAGTTTGAGTAACATTTTGATCAAAAAAAATTTCATGTTGGGTATCCTTTGAATCAATAGCTATTTTATGAGTAAAAATTATTTGTATATAAAAAGCCAATGAATATGATAAAATAAATATCTTACTCAGTAGTTACACCATATTAATATCATAATATAGTCTATTAAGAAATTAGCCTCCATAAATTAATTATTAGAAAAATAATACCTTATCATGATTCTAAACTTAGTCAAAATAACTCTAAGATACATTATAATAAAAATAAATAAAATAATCTACAATTTTGGAATCTTTTACTATATATATAAAATTTTATAAAATATATTTTTAATTATATTCTACTTGTATATTTTCTTATCTATTTTCCAAATCATGTCATTATAGTTTTGACTATTTATAAAAGTATATTATGAGTGGTGTAAATATTTGTTAATTAGAAATTTTATTACACATTGGATTAATTTTATTCCTGATTATTCGTATAATATTAAATAATTCACCTTTTTTGTGGTAGATAATATGTATCTTATATTTCAAAAAAAATTATCAAAACTGGGAAAAATTGGACATTACACATTGTGAAACACATAATTGATGTGTATGATTCATTCAAAACATATCACAAGTCATGAAGCACGAGACATTTGGAAATTGAAGTACTAAGAAGAATACATTAATATATCCACAAATATATGTTTCGTAATATTTTAAGGCTACTTCCCACTTAATTTTTATGTCGTGACAAGAAACATGTACTGATTTTCCTTTACAAATTTTCAAACATGTTATATCACTAAATCCAAAATATTCGCAAAGATATTGGTTCGAGATAAAAAATACACAGAAGAAATCATGGATCATGATTACACTACAAGTAATTGTGACATGGAATGAAAATTACCATGTATTAATTTCCATAGTATGGAAACCACACATAAGACTTCTAGAACACCATTTAACTCTGTTTATCTCAATTTTCCTCTTTTATATATCCACCAACTCCACATTATATAAATCCTTTTATATTTATAATTAATCTCATTGGTCTTTGATTGATCTAATATGATTATTCATTCTCTTATTCCTCATTTACTATTCTATAATACATTTTCCATTGTTGTTTCCACTCAACAGTTGCTTCGCAACACACTCATTAATTTTTTATAGATTTGAGTAAGTTATTCATTGGGTTTTTACTTATTTTGATTATGAACTTATTGACTTTTAATACTTAAAATAAAAAATACTTTATTTCCAATATTTCATTGATATTCGATGAATGACTTCCATTGGTTTCCTGAAGTTTGTTAGTACTATAATGCGAATTTATACCTCATAAGGAAAGGGTCGAGGGAATAGGTTGTTCTGAATATAATGAATATATAAATAGTAAAATATTATCTCTATGGATAGTAATAAAGTTTAATACTTTTTTTTAACTTTACAAAGGAAACATTGACCATGGGATGTGTAGATGAAAGAACCTATCAAGATTGGAGTAGAGCAGTCTATGGCCATTAGCTTATGGAAAACTATCTCATGGATTCTAGGCATAATTCAACTAGTTTTGTATCTATATCCAGACCAAGGAATAGTTTCAATTTAGACAAATCTACATGGTTTTTTCAAAATCCCCTTGTGTTATATCTACTATATTACAGCCTAATCACAAAGATTATCCTGAGTTAGGACTGAGACAGTCTTTCTTACAAGATCCATGAAATTGACCCCAATCCATGTCTTCATACCGAGTCTTAAAAAAAACTCAATTTTTTTAAATTAAATACCTAATGTGAATCTTCTTATGATGTCTCCTACGGAAAATATTTTAAATCATTGGTTTTCTATCTTCCTGCCCTTTCACATGAGATAGACACAACACTACCACTCTATTAAATCATTATAGAAAGTGTTTTCTGAGATAAAATAAAATCTAATATACCATCCACCCATAAATAATAAGTGATGGGTGAGAGTATATAAAATTTTAGCATCATTTTTGGGGGTTTTATTTTCATAGGAACAAGGGCCTTTCAAGAACCTATGATTACGTCCCCCATTCTCCAAGTCTATTTTCATTTATTCTTTTTTCCCTCAGATATCGTTATGGCCTTCTTAATTTTTTCATAGTCTATATGTTTGGACCCTGTGAATAATTCAAGGATACTCTAAACTAAAGAACCACATACATTCATTACTAAAATGAAAAGGTATCTCTATTGACACTACCATCCATGTAATGATGATCATAAAATTTCAATTATCTCTAGCACACCCAACATGCCATATTTTCCACCTGCACTAAATGGAGATCAACTCGTAAAACTTATTCTCAGAACCAAGTATTTCAGATTTCCATATATCAGTTACTCTATGCACTGCATTTTTTCCTTATAGTCATGGAAAATAAATTTGAAATGAAAAATAGAGTCATTAGTATGATCCAAAATATGGGATAGTATAGCCGAATTTAGATTGATGATCATCATCAGCACATCTCCATCTTTCTTGATGTTCTTGATACATTTCACAACCCTTGATTATCTTTTGATGCAATATTCCTGTGATTCTTCTCAATATCCTTTAATGATTATGTGGAGTACTGTATAAAGAGTCAATATCAATAGTCTATCCTGAATTGGGATAACCGTGGAAATTGTTTCTAGGATATATACTTCCCCAGGACAAACCAAGATAATATACAATAAATTCATTATTTTAATCAATCAAATTTATTGTAAGACTAGGAATTTTTTGTCTTATTTAAATAACTCACTCAAATATTCCCCCATCATAGACTTAATTTATGGCTTCAACATCAAGCATTCTATCGAGGTCTCTAACCCATTGATCACACATCGATAGATGATGTTATAGATCGAATTCTAATGCTAAATTCTCCATAAGATGTCCAGGATCTTCTGGATGAGGTTTCACATTATTCTATACTATAGTTGAATGATTTCGTACCACCTCGGTGTGGAGTTGATATGTATGATGATAAAAAATGTACAGAAGCACATGTCGAGGCCCTAAATTAGAATATATATTACATTCATCTACCTGATGCACCACCTCAGCCACTTCCTCCAATGATGGAGATTCAATCCTATGAAATGTGTAGTTTAATATACATATACAATGACTATAGGACATGAAATGATGAAAAATAAATCAAGTATTTTAATTACCTCAACTACAACCCGAAAAAACAACAAATCATGAAACTACAATAAACCTACCTAAAAAGGTCATCTCAATGATCATAAATAAATAATCAATAGTATTATCTATATTTCAGAGGAATATAACCACCAAAAAACCATTTACCAATAGTATTCCCTCCTATTAATTCAATTCTTGAGACCCTCAAAAAGTAATCCTACAATCTTTTCTTCCTAGAGTCCAACAACAATTTAATCTAGAACCCAAAAGAACAATGAACTACTTCACCTCTGAATAAAATTTACATAATTTTCATAAAATATTCATTCAAAAGGTAGACTAGAAAATGAAATAGAAAGACATAGAAATATATAATCAGATGAAATCCATCCAGAACCTCACACACAAAATGGTTCAAATCACAAAGGCATTATCTGGTAGAATACCAAGTACTTTTTCATAGTAATATAGAGGCCGGATTAAATAAATAAGATATAGAAGTATAATGAACGAGTATAAAATTATAATATTTTTAATATTATTTCATAGGAGAAAAAAAATATGGTTGATGAAGCCAACAATCATTGAATAGTCAAAAAAAGTGGATGACACTGAAATAAAAAATAGAATAGATCATGAGAAACCTATGTAATTAACACCTCTAAAAACATCCAGCACAAGAGAAACCCAATTTGGATATATACATTGCACCACCATATTAATAACCACTTATACCAATCCCATAAATAATTATTTGAGGAAGAATATAAGGTAAACATATTAAATTTTAATAATTGTACAAGTAATTTTATATCAACATCCCATTTACTGAAGTTATTTCCCAAATTCCTTCCTATCTGATTTTCATAATGTAACTTGTCTCTAACAAAAATAAAATGTAAAACATGAGATTTATTTACATAAATAAAGAGTTCACTCATATGGTTAAGAAAAAAAAATATTCCAAAGCAGAGATATCATGGGAGATCCTTAATTTCATTCACCATATGAGAATGCAACATTATAAAATCCATGTAATACATAGGAACGAGCATTACTCTCATGGAAATGTGAGAATTATGAATAATGGGAATAAATTAATAAATACCAATTAGAGTGCAAATTCACTTTTTTGATCGATGAGTAATATATGGTCAAGTGATCATCATGGATGTTATACTCTAAATTTGAAAATTCATTTTTCTTGTTGACGTCAGCATTTTGGATATTGTAGAAGAAAGATATTTTCTTATTATCCTTGGATAAAAAATCCAAGACCCTAGAAAGGATCTTATTGTAGTGATTAAAGGTATAATTATAATCATATTAGGTGATGAACAAGTTCTGTTAGTCCTATTAAATTTTTTCCAAACAAGCTTAGGATTTGTGATTACAAATATATCTTTCTCATTGAAGAGAATAATGACTACATGGGAATCAAGGATGTTATTTATGAACTATGCCATACTAAAAAAGAGGAGTATGAAATTTATTAAGTTCACTACATAGACCCTCTAACAAGGGACAATATTCCACCAATCAAACCATGTGTCATCCATTCACAATAAATGTGATAATCCCACTCTCGAGCAAACTCATGTACACATTTTTAGAGACCATAAATGCACTAGAAGTCACCATCAACTCATAAAAGGCATATATACAATAGAAAATTTTGTTCAAATTCATATAATCACATAAGTAGTGAATTTCTTGGGAGTGACTGACATCAAAGGGATAATCCCCACATTATGCATGATAATTATTTTACTGCATAACGGTTAAAAACAAAATCTCCATCCCTATATGTTACTCACCCCACAAATGAAATAGTAGTTATTAATTATTTAGTGAAACTACTAGTTCATATAATATTGATTCAATCTATGGCACATTTTAGGTGAGTTATCTACAATTATTTCCAAATAATGGCTGCCTCGTAGTTGTAATTAATGGATAAGATGAAGTGATCTTGACTCGCACGACCACTAGATGGAGACTATTCATGTCATAAAAAAATTTAAATAAGATGACTCAAAAATATTATTTTTCATTTCACTTAATGTGTCAAATTCTATAGAGTCTTGAAGAATATTAGTTCTATATTTTCCATGATCGATATTAAGGAAGCAATCATATTGAAACCAAACTAATTGATTACTCCAAAACAATACTTACATGTCTATTTCACACCTTTTCCTATAGATTCATTTCATTCATTGTGTAAAATTAAATGATGACCTTTTAAATTTGTCTGATTTATATATTCTAGGAAATGGTGGATGAGTTTAGGGAAATATTTATGGACAATTTCTCAGTTTATTGAAGATCCTTCGATATATTCTTTTGTAATCAATAATAAGTCCAGTAATACTCTGAAGAGATATTTTTCTTTTTAATCCTCTAAATTTTCATTTCATGTTCTGGAGGCATAGTCCTCAAACAAAATTCTCCATTGATGGAATGGATTATCATCCCCCAGAGATAATGGTGATAAATTGATTACCAAATCCCTCAACAATTAAAGGCATAAAACCTTTTCTAGGATGTGAAATATTCTACAAACACTTTATAAAAAAATTGTGCATGTTGCCCACCCTATAAAATATAAAATATAAAAGGATATGTATTTAGAGTTTACTGAATAGTGCCATAATGCATTCAACATTTTAAATAATAGTATGGTGGCTACCCACGTTATCATTTAACAATAATGAGATAAATAATTCAAGTTAATATGTGACAAAAGAAAATAAAATATAGGTGAAGGTTTAGGATAGTGATTCGACCATAGATTCCCCCCCTCTTATTCTAATCACACCATAATTAATGATCATATATCTTAAAGAACCATCATGATTCATGTTATAGTAGTTTTACTTTCTTTTGAAAATATTCTCTCTTACCTAGTTTTCTCCAAGGTGGTTGTTTAATTTGATCATGGTATCGTAATTTTTTTTATTAAAATTTATTCCAATAAAAGACTAATATGGTGGATCCTGAAGCAACAATAATTAAATATCACAAACAAAGACAAGAAAGGGATGAAGAATGGTGTTGGTGATCATCTATCCAAGCTCCCACTACTCCTTGTTAAATATGATGATAATATGGAAATATAGGTATAATCTCCCAATGATACTTCTATAAAACTATATGAGGTGGTATTCCAATGGTATTTTGTCATTAAAAATAGTCTCTTCTTGTTATCCCACTACTTATAACTCGTATCACTACAATGGTGGAGACAACACTACTACTAAGTTAAGTCACTACATTTTTAGCATTGTAGTGGTAGCTTTATGTGACTCTCTATCCTATAGAATGATATACCATTTTTTTGACATGTTTCCTAGCGAACTTTGGACATTAACTCGGATTTTCCATGTGCGGTTAAAGGTTTTTCTTCACGATTTATTCTTGTTTTTGGTTTATCTTCATGAACATAATTTCTATGTTTAATTTGGATGAACCTTTTATTTACTAATTTATATTTATTGGTTCAATTAAAAATTTTAATTCATATCATTTAGGGAACTTAATAAACATTTTGGAAGTTTCCTCAAATCCCTTATGGTTGATTGTGTTCGATAGATAATTCTTCCCAGAAATATCATCACAATTTTTGAGATCAATCATTAAAAATTGTTCTATTTGAAAACACTCTAATTAAATAATCAATATTTGATGAATATGTCCCATAATCCACCCACACGGTAAGACTGTTTTTGGAAACCAGTGATGAATAGAGGGTCGTTATTCATAATTTTCAAAGTAGAATCCAACTAACTTTCTTTGTATAATGGACCCCAAGAATATGAAGAGTATATTGAGTTCTTTGAGAAGATCTTCCTTTTATTTATGACACCCAAGGACTCAATTGTGGGTTTTATCACATATATTCATTATGTAGAAAGAATAATTTTATGGGAAAAAATCATGAAAAATAAGACATATGAGAAAATTAAATTGATATCCTTAAAAGAAAGTATTAAATTATAATTTTCTCTCTTAAATATTATTTGGGGTGAAGAGTGGGAAATTTTTTACCTTGGACCATAGAGAGAGTTTGGTTATGGAGTATTCTATCCACTTTTCTGAGTTACTACACCAATAAATATAATTTTTTAATTTATTTTCATAAATCATGGATGTTTTTTTAGGGTTTTATTGGTATATATTTAGTTGATTATAATCCACTTATGCAAAAATAAATTTCTTATATGGATGATTAAGTAGTTTTTTATTAATTAAACATATTTGGGAATGTGAGTTTATGTGGAACATGTTTTGTAACATGAGGTATCCATAGTATTTTTTCTAGCCATTTAATAAATTACAATAAGTGTGATCATATTATTTTAGGGTTTTTTTCATGGGATTCATTAAGACATCACAATGTTCTTCTTATTTTTATGGAAAATCGGGTCATATTAATCCTGGATATGTTGTAGAATCAATGATTTCAATAATTTTTTATAATATTTTCATATTTTTTGGTATTATGAGGATGGAACTCTAGAAAAGTGGAGACATATTTACTCTTAAAAATGGTTTTCAATCTCATTGTGATGAAGCCAGGGGTGGTAGATCCCATTATCATCAAAATAAAGATACCCATGTAGCAATGAACTCTTAGGGGGAGATAAGGCCAAACATATTTATATAGAAGACTATGGTGTGAAGGTATCTAAAAACTGGTCAAATTCTATGAAATGTAAGGTATTAATTTTATCCTTTATATTACATGATTTTATCAACACAAATGTATGTAATTAGTTATATAGAATTTAATTATCGTTTTGATGGTATTATTTTCATATATTACGCCATTCAGGATGTATAATTCCACTCCCTTTGGAAGAATAATGGAAGATGTTTTAGAATGTTCATGGTTCAATGTCTTAATCATTGATCATGATGTCATGTGGGACATTTTAGTTATTGATCTAAATAATGTTTTCAATAACATTTTCTTGGCCTAGAAGTTTTATTTAAAATTTTAGATTAATTTTTTATCATTATTGTGTCTAGATTCTATCCTATGATGGGGTCACTCACATATTTCAGGGGGAGTGGGATCCTATATCATGATTTTCAGGGCTTGTTGTTTTGAAGGACAAAATGATATTTTGTTTTTCCGTAGAAAATTTTCATCACAACGTCGAATGTCACATAAGAAGTATGCTTCCTATAGTTGTGAATGAGAATACTAAATTTTTTTTCATCTGATTTTCAATGTTTACAAATTTACAATTATTTTATGTTTTCAATTGAGTTTCTTCTGATAAATTTTCACATCCCCATTAAATATTATCATATTGAACGTGATATTGTAATGCATCATAATTTTTAGTTCAAATATCTAGAGTAATAGGGGTCATTCATCCTGACCTTTCACCATGGGATTCTAGAATTCTACTTGAAAATAAGATAGATGGAAGTGTATAGATTTTCATTGATTTTAAAGTGATTAATAATGTGACAAATAGGAATAAGTATAATTTTCTTACGACTAATGACCTATTTTACCGACCAAGGGGATATTGATGGTTTTTAATATTGACCTAATTTCAGGGAAGCATTTAATAGGGGTTTAGGGGGGAGTATATTATAAATAATTTCATCAAGGTTAGGATTGACATAATGAGTGTTTATTTATTCCATTTGGACTTAATAACACTCTAGTGGTGTTTATATATTTAATGAATTGGATAGTTAATCAATTATTCGTCCACTTTGGGGTATTTTTTTGGATGATATTTTAGTTTCCTCTAATATGAAAGGGGGACATCTGGTTCATCTATATATCATTTTATAAAATTGAAGATGAATATTCTATGTAGAAATCAATCAAAATATGAGTTTTGGATCCATCTGTTATTTTCATGGCTATGTAATATCTAGGGTTTGAATCTTACTGAGTCCTATAATGATCTATGTAGTGATATCCTGGAATGATAATAGAAATGTGATTTAGATTTTTAGTTTCCAATATTTATAAGGATAATGTAAATGTTTTTTTATTAATTCTCCATGAATTAATCTATGATAACTGAGTTAGACTATAAGTTATTCAAATTGAATGGACTGAATAGATTCAAAGATCATTTGAGAAACAAATGTGGAGATTGACTTCATCTCAATAATTTAATATTTCATAACCAAATATGGATTTTGATGTTTTATGTGTTTACTCATTTGAGGAATCAGGATGAATGGTGATGTATTGAAAATGTTGCGGGACTATTGGATATTCCATATAATTCATTATGATAAATATAATGAGAACCATGATATTGAGTTGGAATAAGTGATTTACACACTCGATACATGTACCCAATATACCATGATATTGAGTTGGAATAAGTGATTTACACACTCGATACATGTACCCAATATCTCTTCATTGAATGGTTTACTATGTATAGATATCATAATAATATGAAGTATATTTTAAACCAAAGAGAACTAATCATGTGGAAGGTTCATTGGGTTGACTATCATTATATATTGGTTTTTAATTTTTTATACACCTAATAGTAGATTGGATTTGATGATTTGGTGAGTAGGAAGTTACCAACTCATGCCATGAAGTAATTAGTAGAATATTTGTCGATGATGGTTTTGTAAACTAAAATGAGATTGGGATAGAGGAGTCTAATAGAAAAGTGTGGTTATATAGTCTAAATATTTATTTGTCATGTGAATATAAAATTATTCTTTTTCATTAGACCGATATAGATATTATGTGATTAATAAAATCATTTCTAAATGGGATTCATCGGGTAAATGGTTTTAATCGGCCAATGCTACATTGAGTTTTGATAGCACATTACTTTTTATGTTATCATAGAGATAAAATTTGATAGATTTTTTACTTTGGATTTGGTTGTATGTACTCATTGGGAATTCCAATATTTATTATAACTTGAGTTTTCAGTATTGGTATATCAGAACACGGTTATAAATTTTATATTTCATGTAATGATGTCTTATATTTCAAAATATTATGGAGGAACATGAGAGAACTATCGAACATTTTATTCCCTTACCAATTACTATGTGCATGAAATATAAGATATTCTTGGGATTCGTTATTGTTTTTTAAATAATCATATTGAGGGATATTTTATTTGGGTGTTCATTTATTAATATACATAACAACCTCATAACATTCCAATTAATGAGACAATAAACATGGATGTTCTCAAGAACCTATCTGTATTAGAAATCTTGAAGCTCCACCGAATACATTATATTTCTACTTATAATATATCCCCATGCTATAAAAAACATTTTTGAAGTGGTGTTCAGGTGGAAATGGGTACTCACTTGATTATGATCATGATGTTTCACCCCCAGAAAGATATGAAGTTTGAGATATGTAATCATATACGTGAGGAAATGTTGCAGTTGTGGTGTCTTCATTTTAATGGTTCTTGTAAAGACCATATATAATATATAAAAATTTTGGAAAAAATTGGTATTATTATTTAACTAAAATGATTACCTTTGATGTTATTTTTGGTTTCCCATGTGGATCACTTTTTCTTTCGATGGATTTGTGAGAATAACCTTTAATTTGTCTAACCATTTTTAAAGAGATGATAAAAAAGTTGTAATTCATCCAAATGATGTTAGTGAAACCATTGTGTGTTCTTAAATCCAATGTTTTCCATATCCATATCCCAATTGAATTTTGGGTGAGTGATCTAATTTCTTTCCATGTTTCATCTCTCATAGGAGATCAACATTTGGATAAAAATTGTAAGTAAGATTTTTTTATTCGTCATTTTGAGATATTTGAATGACACTGATATTTACTTGGAATTAACATTGCATTTAACATTTATTTGTCATGTTTTTATGTTTCTCAATTGAGTAGGAATCAACTGAATACTTTCTATTTGACAGAGTGGGAGTATATTGATCATGGGCCCAACACCTTTTTTGTTGAGTAGCCTTTTCAGATTATGGATTTTCATGAAATTGTTTTGTTTTGTATGATATTCCCATTTATATTATTTATGTATATGTGTGGGTGGGAAGTCCATAATATGTAATAGTAGGCATTTTTGAGGAACCAACATTGTCCATCACTAATAATTAGATAAATATCATGATCACACTCTTGGTTTATAAAAATTTAATTGGAGGGAGAATTGAAATACCTTGAGTTGGGGAATCAAGTACAAGGCCTATAATGTCTTTATATTTTCATTTTTGTGGTATTATAGTTGACTGTTGGATAAAAAATGAATTTTATGGGATTCTACGGAAAAATTGAAATGAACACTACCATGTATGTGTCTATGGTGTGATGAATATATATTTTATGTGAAATAGACTAGGGAGGGAATGACTAGGGGTAGTGTGAATGGTTGGTTTGCATATGTTCCATCGACCGCAGGACACTCCATGAGAGAAGGTAAAGAATTTTTAAAGACCAAAATGTATGAAATATTTGGGTCAGGGTGTGTCTAAATGTTTTGGGCCACTACTAGTTTCACTATCCACAACGTCAATTAAAAACAACCAAGGGTGTGGTATAATATATTTTTAACATTCCCGAAATATAAAGAATAAGACATTTTCTTATTTATTAATATTTCTGAATTAAATATTAATTTTATTTTAAAAGGGATTATATGTTCTATAGCGTACCTAATATGAAACAATGTATTTATTTGAAATATTACATTGCAAACAACGTTGGGTCATACTGAAAATTAATATTATAATTTTATTTAAATGGTAGTTAACACCTTGATGTTCTGTTGGAGGGAATTGACATAACTAACTACAATATGAATATACATATTTTTTAAATGTGTTTAAATTTATACAATTAAATTTAGAGGCTTAAAACAAGAAAGAATATGAATTTATGAATAAATACTCTAATATTCCTTAAAAGGCCAATTTACCACCTTTTGATGGTGAATCCTCACTAAATCTAGTTTTGGTCCCTTTAATATTTATTATTTGACAAAATAAAATTCTTCTTTTGAATCGGGACATTAAATTTACTTTGGGTATATTTTTGGTATTTTTCTAATAAAATTCATTTTTTATTGAATTGTAAAAATACTGTATTTTAATTCAAAACTGCCTTTTAATCTTAATTATTTACAAGTTTAGATTATATTTTTACTCATTTTTATGTTTAAATATAATATTTTTTACCATTTAATTCAATTTTGGTCATTATAAGTAACCTCAGTTTGAAATTAGACATCAGTAAGTGTCAATCTTTAGATACTTATTATATCATAAAAACATAGTTTTGTTTGGACATCAAGAATTAATTTTAAATTAATTTCTGCCACTTTTGTGTTTTGAATTTGGAAAAATATATTCCATATTTGGAATTAAGAGGTCCAAATTGTATAAATATGTAACATTTATTTTTAGACATTATGAATATTTACTTTAGTAAAAACTTTTTTTACCATGGTAAAATGGTTAATCTAGTAAAAAAGGGTAAATAAATATTATTGTAATATATTTTAAATTAACCTAACATGTGTCTTAATCTTATAGGTTGATACATTTCTGACCATGGACATCATTGTGTCGATTTTAGGAACCCATGAGGCAACATGATAGTGATAATGACACATTATATTAATTAATTTAACGTAAAGAAAAAAAATGACTAAAGCATATATCTTTTAATAAATAAATTCTTACATGGTGTTATATAAGTGATATATTAGACTATAAATATTCATTTGAAATCTGAAAACATTTATTACAACATAAATTTTTTTAATAATTTTTAGACATCAAATTAATAAAATTATTTATGACACGATAATGATGCGCTATTTACCAAATTAATGAATGATTTAAATAAATAAGATTATAATGTTTTAAAAAATATCATAAACCTATACAATTCTTATTGGATGGTTTTATTTCGAACATTAGTCGTCATATTTTCTACTTTAAATAGTTTTGGACGTTTTGAAAGTGAAAATCATTATATAATAAAATACTTTTCTCAATCTTTCCTAAAGAGCCCCTCCACCCCCTTATAAAAATACTTCACTTATAACATATTACACACACATCCAAAAACCCTTATATCATAAAATAGCTTCCAATTTATTCTCCATACATTTATCTCCTCCTCCTTGAAACCTTCTCCTAGGAAGAAGGCAATTCAATTAATCCTTTTGGTTCAAACTAAAGAGTGATACATCATTTAAATGTAATGTCTTCTCTTAAGTTATTTTGTTTTATTTTACATCTAAAAAAACAGAAAATATTTTCATTACTTTATTTTATAACATCAATAGTATCCTCAATATATTGGGTTCTTTTTATGATATGGAATCAAACTACACATACACACACATCCATCTAGAGTGTAAAAAACATACTGTTTCTATGGACGACAAATTAATGCCTCACGAAATGATGATTGTTCAATCTTCTCCTACCACCTCTAATGGAGGACATTAATATGGAAATGTGTTTATATGTTATATATATTATATTTATATTTTCTCTATGTTTCTATATTTTTCATTTATAGAATACCTTTAGGGTTTCCATTATGGGTAATATGATAATTTCATTTGAGAAAGTGCGGACAACCACCCCCACAAAGTGATATGACTCGTTCATTCCATACATGGAATGTATAATTGATGAAGTTAATGAAATTATATATGATATTATACTTGAATTATAATGTACCTATTTATCATTAATTTCTCATTCCATTAAATACAAAATAAAAATGAAAGTAGTGTTCATGATTACTTGTGGCTGACCGTCTCCATGAATGGTGCATGTCATTTCTTACCTCCAATTGTTATGTATTATTATAAATACAAATATATACTAGATATATATGATATATATGATATCTAAATTATTAATATCATTCATGATATAATGTAATTTTGACCACATGGAAAATATATATTTATAACAACATTATTTTTGACTCAAGTTCCGAATATCAACAAAATGTACAATATTAACTCAAATAATTAACTAATTGTTATAGAAATGTAATAATTTATATTAATGGAATAATAAACATGAAAAAGATTTCTAATAATGTAAAAATTATGATTTCTTAATTATTCAAGAGATTAAATAATAATCGAGTCAAGTCGGACAAGATGTTAGGGAGTTCGTCTCAATCTCCGTTCATGGAGGCATATTTCATTTTATGCATGACATTCTATTATATGGTGTGTAAAACCATTGGAATTAACATTTAATTAAAAAGGAATATTTTTCTATGAGGCATTTTACTAAATTAAAAAAATGAATGTTTATTTTCAACGTAAGTGGTGAAAACGAATTTTTTCACCGCCACGATTATTATTTTATATTTGTCTTCCTTGACAAGACATAATGTTTTTAAAAGAAAAATAATTACCCAATACTCTTTTACGTATTTTGGAATTAAAAAGGGTTTTGATAATGGATTTCTAATGTGAATATTTTTAAATGATATGTTGTGATTTAAATGTTCAAATGTAATCATTCATTTATATTTGTTTTATGTGTTATGAATATGTTATGGTTTTGGGCATTGTTATGTATACGGGTGGTTCCATGATAAACCAAGGGTCGGTGATCCCGAGATAGATTTTCAATGACTTGGGTAACGTGATGGTGGTAAGAGTGAATGTTTCTCCTAAAATATTTATGAAATATACTGTGATGGGTATTCCAAATGTAACACACTACATAGTTGTGATAGCTACAATGTAAGTATGATATGGATGCCAAAAGTTACCTATATGATTTATGATTTCTATGTGTTATTCATAAATATGATGAATTCATAAGGTATGATAAAGATTTTATGTTATGAATTTATTTCTGAACTACTGTTTTATTTCTTTGTTTAATAACCCTTACTGAGCTGTTTATGCTCATCCCACGTTTTGAAATGTTCTTCGTAAGACTTAAAGATGAATAGGGTCAAGGATCAGATCAAGGTAAAATCATGTTGTCTAAAACATGGAACTAGGCATGACTCTCTTTTTCAAGAGTTTTTATTTTATGAAAATATGGAATATTAGTATAATTTTCTACTTTTTAATTTTTGTGATGTAATTTAATAGTTATGGCCTAATTTTATAAATCTCTAATCATAAAAAATATCCTCAATGTTAATAATTCATTAAATTTTTTATTATGTAATTTTTTATGGATGTGTAAATATAGTTGTTATATGTGGTTAGTCTTGACAAATTTAGGAGTTAGGATATTGTTAAATTAATGTCCTCAAATTATTTTTAGTTTATGTTATGATTGAAATGATATAGCATTTCAAGATTACCATGTTGCTTTTCTTATGATATTATTGTGTTTAGAATGGTTTTCTGCCAAGGAAATTATGAAGCTATGATGGGACGACATCAGGAGGAAGACAACTGACAAAATTAGCAACCTGAGCTGGTCAAAATCAGAACTGAACATTTTTTTGCAGTGAAGGAACATTTGACTCAGGCTATAAATGGTGGTGGTATCCATGCATGAGATCTACCCGATCAACCACCGATGAACAAGTCAGTAGTGGAGCATTTCATGAGGCAACATCCCCCATTATTTAAAGGATCGCATGACCTTGTGCAAGTGGACAGGTGGATAAAAGCACGAGATAAGATTTTTGATGTCATGGGGTATTCTGAAAATCAAAATGATAGTCTCATTGTTTACCGTTTTGATGGTGATGATAATTAATGGTGGTCCATGGTGAAAAATATCAGGGATAGTGAGAAAATTGAATCTCTTGATTAGGATGAATTCCAAGATATATTTCTTGAGAAATAATTTCCTAAGGTGGTATGTCTTTGAATGGAAGAACAAATCCTTGAATTGTGTCAGGAGGATGAAATAATGGATGCTTATGAAGAAAAAATTCACTTGACTGGCAGGGTATGCTCTAAATTTCATATCAGATATGGATAGTAAAATTCACCATTTTTACTCAGGATTAAATCAAATTTATCTAAGTACATTTGCTTCTACGGAGTGTAAAAATTATGAAAAACTTGTTCGATGCGTGGAGAAGGGGGAAATAGAGTTTTCCAATTATCAGGTGTTATTTAGAAAATAACTGAATAAGTGGTCTAGGTGGTAGACGAAAGAGGAGAAATCATCAATAATGTCTATTGGTATGAATCATTAGTTTAGAGTTTGTGAAAATTGTGGTAAAATTCATGCTGGGAAATTTCTTTTGAATTCTTTTAAGGGCTACCAATGTTGTAAAATGGGACATAAGGATCTTAATTGCACTAAAAAAGATCAGAGTAATGGTAAAACAATATCTGATTTACAGTCAGCAAAATGTTTAAGTGCAATGAAATGGGTCATTATACAAAGGAGTGTCCAATGAAGAACTCAAATCAGGGAAATCATCCATACTACAAGAATAAAGGTTTGGTGAAATCCATTGGAACTACTTCAGTAGATGTTGGGCAATAAAATGAAGTAGTATATCATACACTTTTTGTTTATTGATATTATGCCAATCTGTTGTTTAATTCAGGGTCTACACATTCATTCATTTCTGATAAGTTTTCTAGTAAATTAAGAATTTAATATAAATATATGAATCATGATATTATGGTAAAAACACATACAGAAATGTTGAGACAAAAAAATTATAAGAACCTTTCTATCCTTGTGTTGGGAAAGAATCAAACATCAAACCTTATTGTTTTTTCTCTAGTATAGGTTGGTGTTATTTTGGGTATGGATTGAAATTCTTTTTATCATGCTAAGATTGAATGTAGATCTAAATTGGTTTCTTTTTAGAATGATATTCAGTTTTTGTACAAGAATGATCCCTTACTTTTCCTAACATATCAGGATGCTTAGAAACTAGTAAAATATGGAAACGAAGGTTCCCTTGCATATATTGTTGAAAATAAAAGAATATTTTAGATAAATTATGTTCCAGTGGTAAATGGGTATCCTGAAATTTTTTAAATGAGTTTCCTAGTACTATACCTGATCAGAAAGATGAACTTACTGTTGAATTATTTTGTAATGCTAATACAATTTTGAAACCCCCTTATCAAATGGCAGAAAATGAACTTTTAGAGTGAAATAATAAATTACATGATTTATTATATAAATTTTTCATTCGGCCTATCACATCACCATGGTATTCTTATGTCTTGTTTGTTCAAAATAAAGATGGATCAATGAGAAGTTTCATTGATTATAGATCATTGAATAACATCACTGTTAAGAACAAGTATACATTATCTCATATTGAAGATTTGTTTGATGAGCTCTAGGGAGCTCAGTATTTTTCGTAGATTGATTTGAATTAGGGGTATCAATAGTCTAATGTAAAGGAACCTGACATTTCATACACTTTGTTTTGTGATAGATATGGACATTATGAATTTATAGTTATGCCTTTGGGGTTAACCGATGCACCTATTGTATTCATGGATGTCATAAATAGAATTTTCCATGAGTTCCTGGATAATTTTGTTGTTGTGTTCATCAAAGATATTTTTATTTATTTTAGAAGTAAAGAGATGCATGAAAGTCATTTAAGGGTTGTCTTTAAATTTTTAAAATAAAAGAAACTATATGTGAAAATAAGAAATTGTGAGTTTTGGATATAAAAAATTTCATTCATTGGTCACATTGTATCAACAAATGACATAATTGTTGATCATGCTAAAATAATAGTTGTTTGAAAATGGTCAAGACCCACAATTATAACAGAGATTCGTAGTTTTCATGGATTAGTGGGATATTACTGGAGGTATGTTGAAAATTTTTCATGGTTATATACACCAATGAAAAAGTTAATTCAAAAAAGGTGCTAAGCTTATTTCAACAAAAGAATGTGATGACTGTTTTCAGGAATTGAAAAGATGATTGTTAAAGGCTTCAATTTTTGCACTACCTTTCAGAATTGGTGAGTTTTTTTATCTAAAGTGATGCTTCGTTGAATGGATTTGGTTGTGTCCTGATATATAATGATCTCGTAATTTATTATGATTTACATTAGTTAAAACCTCATGAGTTACATTACCCTATACATGATTTGGAATTACCAGTTGTTGTATTTTGCTTTAAAAATTTGGAGGCATCACTTATACAGAGAAAATGTGAAATACATACTGAACACAGAATATTGATGTATATATTCACTCATAAGGAATTAAACATCAAAAAGAGGAGTTGTTTGGAATTAATCAAGGATTTTTATTGCACGATCCATTACCATCATGGAAAAAAAATAATGTGTCTGATGCTTTGAGTTGAAAAAGTAATGCCTTATTAACCATGATACGTTTGGAATGAGATCATTTTGTTTTTGATTTGATGAACATTAGAATAGAAGTTGTTCGTGAACTAAATTCCTCTATTTTTTATCAGGAGTTGGTGAAATCATGTCTATCAAACAGAATTAAGAAAGACGAGAATGAATATAGTGGGTGGAAAAAAAGGTAGAGTTGGTTTAGAAGGGTAAGTTGTCTAATTTTAACATTGAGAAAATTATTGTGTTTATTGGTTTGGGAAGAGATTATGTGTACCTAGTGATTCACAGTTGAATAATGATTTATTATTTAAAGATCATCGTTTTTTTTAAGTTCATCCTGGAAATACTAGGATGTATAGAGATCTTCAAGAGTATTAATGGTGGGACGGAATGAAAAGTGATATTGTTGATTTTACAGTGAATTGTTTGACTTTTCAATATGTTAAAAGAGAGCTTCAGTTACTGAGATGGATTCATCAGTATTTTCTAGTGCCAGAGTGGAAATGGTAAAATATATCTATGCACATCGTTCTGGGAATACCAAAGACATCTTGAGGTAACAATGCAATATGGGTTATTGTTGATGGATTGACTAAATCTGCTCATTTCTTTCCTATTCAAGATAATTTTTCTCTATATTTCCTTTCTTCGTTGTATATTAAATATATAGTCATATTGTGTAGTGTTCCCCTCTCTATTTTATCATATCATGATCATGGGTTTACTTATAACTTTTGGAAAATCCTTTAGAAGTCGTTGTGTACTGAATTAAATTTCAATGCAGATTTTCATCCTCAATCAGATGGGTAGTTACAACGAAAAATTCAGACCTTAAAAGATATGATACATGCTTGTTCAATGGATTGCTAGGGCAGTTGGGGCCAACATATTTATTTGGTTGAATTTCCATATAATAATAATTTTCATTCTAGTATACAGATGGCTCCATTTAAGGCATTATAAGGGAAGCGATGTTGAACTACAAATTTCTTGGATGAAATAGGTGAAAGGGAAACGATAGGACCAGAAATGTAGACGATATGGTATAAAAAGTTCAGTTGATTCAGAATCACATTATAATAGCTCAGAGAAGGAAGAAAAGTTATGTGGATAATGGGGGGAAGGATTTTTCTTTTGAGGTATGTGACCATGTCTTTCTCAATTTTTCTCCTTGGAAAATTTTGATGCATTTTTGTAAGAAGGGAAAGTTGATTCTGGGGTTCATTGGACCTTATGAAATCCTGGAGAATGTTGGTTAGTTGCGTACAGAGTGGATTTATCTACATTTTTATCCCATGTACACAATGTTTTTCATGTTTCAATGTTTAGAAAGTATATGTCATATCCATCTCATGTTTTGATCTCAAAGGTAGTTCAGTTGGAATAGAATCTCTCTTACGAGGAACAACCAGTCCAGATTCTTGACCAAAGAGAGAAATTTTTGGGGAATAAGGTAATTTATTAGGTAACAGTTTTGTAGAAAAACCATATGGTTGAAGAGGAATTGTTGTAATCCGAAAATTCTATTAGGGATAAGTACCCCCATTTATTTTATACGTGAATAAAATTGTGATGACGCAATTCATAAAAGGGGGAAGGATGTAACATCCCAGGTAAATAATGAATAATACATTTTCATATTTATTAATATTTATGATTTAAATGATAATTTTATTTTAAAATGGATTCTAAGATTGATAGCATACTAGATAAGCAAAAATGTGTTTCTTTGAAATCTTACACTGCACATAACGTTGGGTCATTATGAAAAATAATAATATAATATTATTTAAATATTAGTTAACACCTATCTATTGTATTAGCTAGAATATATATAATTAACTAAAATATGAATATACATGTTTGATAATTGTTTTTACATTTATTCAATAAATTTTAGAGGCTTAAAATATGAAAGAATATGATTTCCAGCATTAAAACTCTCATATTAATTAAAAGTTAAATGTATCACATTTTGATGGTGATCCTTATTTAAATCTAGTTTTGGCCACTTTTATATGTTCTATTTGACAGAATAAAATTCTTCTATAGAATATAGACATCAAAATTTACTTTGGGTAAATTTATTTGTATTATTATGATAAAATTCATTATTTAATGAATAGTGAAAAATACTGTATTTTAATTCAAAACTGCAATTTAATCTAATTTATTTATTAGAGTATATTATTTTTTTTATTGGTTTCAAAGTTTAATTATATTATTTTATTACCATTTAATACAATTTTTTTCATTGAAATTTATTTCACATGAAATTAGACATAATTAAGTGTCAATGTTTTGATAGTTCTTATTTCATAAAAACGCGCTCTCTATTTTGACCGTGGAAATTAATTTTAAATTAATATCTACCACCTCTGTGTTTTGAATTTGGAAAAATGGATTCCATATTTGGAATCATGATGTCCAAATTGTGTAAATAAGTCACTTTTCTTTAAACATTATGAATATTTACTTCATTAAATATATTTATTACCATCGTTAAAGTGTAATTCATGAAAACAAGGGTAACACTATATTATTATTTTAATATTAAATTAAAATAACATGTATCCTAATCATATTGTATGGTACATTTCTGACCATGAAAATCAATTGGTCAATTATGGACCCCATGGAGCCACTTTGGTGTGTTAATGACAATTTATATTAATTAATTTAATATAATGACAAAAAAGACATAAACATATATCTTTTAGTAAATATATTCTTTCATGGAGTAATCTAAGTTATCTCTTTGAATATAAATATTAATTTGAAATTTAAAGATATTTTATACATCATGATATATATTTTTATAAATTTTATACTGCAAATAAATAAAATTATTTATGACACTATAATGATGCAGTATTTACCTCATTAATGAATGATTTAAATAAATAAGATTAAAAGAATAAAACAATATCCAAAACCTGTACAATTATTATTGGATGATTTTATTTCGAACATGAGTCGTCTTATCTTTAAAATTAATGGGTTTTGGACGTTTTGAAACCAAAAATCATTATATAAAAAAATACTATTTTCACACATTCCTAAAGGGCCCCTACCCCCCCCCCCCCCCTCCTAATAAAAATCTCTCACTAATAACCCATTAAACACGAATCTCAAGCCCATTGTCTCATCCAAACACTGACCAATTAATCTCCCTACATCCATTTCCTCCTATTAGAATCCTTAGCCTTGGTAGATGGCAATTAAATTAAACCTTTTGGTTCAAACTAAAGGGAGATGCCCGATTTAAATGTTACGTCATCTCTTAAGTTCTTTTGTTTTATTTTACTTCTCCAAATCTCTAAACTATTTTTATTTTTTATTATATAATAACAACTGTATAATAAATATACTAGGATATTTATTTGTTAAGGATTTTAACTGTGAATACACACACCTCCATCTAATGGGTAAAATGCATATTGTTTCTCTGCATGGTGAACTACTGCCTCACGAAACGGTGATTGTTCAATCATCCCCTACCACCACTAATGGTGTCCATTAATGTGGAAATAAATTTATATGTGATATATATTATATTTATATTTCTTCTATTCTTATGTATTTTTCATTTATAGAATACATTTATGGTATCCATAGGGGAAAAATATGATAATTTCATTTGAGGATGTGCGGAATACAACCCACACAATGTGATATGACTCGTTTATTCCATAGGTGGAATGTATAAATGATGGAGGTAATTAAATTATATATGACATTGTACAAGAATTATAATATACATATTTATCCTTATTTTCTCATTTTATTAAAAATGAAATCAAAATGAAATTAGTGTTTATGTGTAGGAACGACTTACCGTCTCCATGAATGGTACATTTAATTTCTTACCTACAAATGTTATGTATTGTTATAAATACATATATATACTGGACATATATGATATTTATGATATCTAAATCATTAATATCATCCTTTATATAATGTAATTTTAACCACAAGAACAATTTATATTTATAAATAGTTTATTTTTTTCTCAAGTTCTACACATCGAAAAAATTTCAGATATGAACTCAAATAAGTTAGTAATTGTTATAGTAAGGTAATAATTGATATAAAGTAATAATATACTTGAAAAATCTTCTTAATAAAGTGTAAATTAACTTTAGTTTTTTATTTAGTTGATTAAATAACGATCTAGGGAATTTGGAAAAGAGGTAATGGACTTCATCTCAATCTCCTTTCATTGAGGCATATTTTGTTTTATACATAACATTATTTTATATGGTGTATAAAAACATTTCAATTCTCATTTAATTCCTAAGGAATATTTTTCTATGAGAAATTTTATATAACGAAAAAAATAAAATTTTCATTTTAACGTAAGCGGTGAAAAAGGCATTTTCTGTCATTGAGATTATTATTTGATCTTTTGTTTCGTTAACAAGATGTAATGTTTTATAAATGAAAATAAATACCATATACTCTTTTACCTAATTTTGAATTGAAATTTTTTTTGATAATGGATATTTTATTTCAATATTTATAAATGATATATTGTGATTGAAATGTGCAAATGTTATCATTTCATTATATTTGTTTTATGTATTATAAATATATTATGGTTATCGGTCCATGTTATGTATATGAGTGGTACCATAAAAAACCTAGTGTAGGTGAGCCTGAGAAATCTCTCTAATGTATTGGGTAATGTGATGGAGGAAAACTTAAATTCATTACCTAAGATATTTCAAGAATATAATATTATGGGTATTCAAAATGTAACTCACTACGTAGTTGTGATAGCTACAATGTATATTTTATATGGATGCACCATGTTACCTTTATGATTTATGATTTCTATGTGTTATTAAAAAATATTATGATTTCATTAGGTATGACAAAGATCTTATGTTATGTATTTATTGGGTAACTGATTTTTCTTTCATTGTTTTATAACCCTTACTGAGCTTTTTATTCTCATCCCATGTTTTGAAATGTTTTTCACATGTCATAAAGATGAATATGGTCAAGGATGGGATCAAGGGAAATTCATGCTATCTAAATCATGGAACTAGACATGAATATTTTTTTCAGGAGTATTATTTTTTCAAAAAATTTAAACTATTTAGAATTGTCTATATACTAATTTTTTTGATGTAATGTAATATTTATGGCCTATTTCTATAAAACTCTAATCCTGAATAGATCTTAAATGTGAATTATTCATTTTATTCAATATTATGTAATGTTTTAAGGATGGATCCTTATGAAATTTCCATGAAAGAATAAATCAAATACATTCACCAAGTCATTTCCATCATTATCATGTCATCTAGTTTATAATTCAGTACATTGGATATTTATTTGATCTATAGGGGTGGTTACTCAAACCATGTGAAACCATAACAAAGGAAGTTAATGCATTATTTGGCATGTTTTTTCTTTTCCAAATAGATTTACTACTCTACATGTTCTCGTTTTTCATATTTATAGTTTTAAAAATCGTGATTTTTTATTCATCTCTTGTCCAACAGTGGTTTAGGGTGTATCTCATCTTCTTGGGATTTCACTTTGTGTATTTGGGATCATGAAATATATATATATATATATATATATATATATATATATATATATGTTTTCTTGTTACTTTTTTATATGGAAAAATTGTTTTCATTGATCCTACGTTAGGTGTCTCTAAAAAATGATTATGCTCATTTATTTACCTTTTGTTCTCTTAAATTACTATTTATGGTTAATAAAATCAAATTAAATGAAATATATGAGGTATATTTTATTAAATTTTATTTTTGGTGTATTGTAAAATATGATTATATGGATTAGTATTTAAAAACTATTTTTCATACCATGTGTTTGATTAAATATATCAAATATTTTGTAACATAATAGTTTATTTTCATGAAATGTAGCGATGATTGTTCACTTTTAAAAATGATTTTTAAAATTTTCATCATGGAATATTGATCTTTTGGTGAAAATATGGTACATGGGATCATTTGGGAATCCTTGGTGGTGACATATTCAAACCATTATTAGTGTATATTCATTTAGAATTATGTTTTTTATATGAATAGACTATTGAAGAGCATAATATAATTGTATTCACATTATAATGTATTATTTTTTCTTATGTGTCTTAATTTTTGTTCATTAGGATATAGAACTATTTTGTTTCATGTATTTAAATTTCACTTTTGTATCATGTTATAGATACTCAACAGATTATATTCTTGGATGTTGATACATTGATTAATTCCCCCTATATTATTGTTTATATTGGGTTTCCATATTCTAGTGAATCTGGATAGGGTATGCCTATAATGAAAACTAAGTAATGATTTAAATAATTTTTTTTAAAATTATGTATGTTTTTAAACATTGGTTTTTTGTAATAGAAATAATGGTTACATATTGGAAAAATATGTTCTCATTCAGGGTGGTATCCAATAAGCCATTTTCCTCACACCCTAAATATACTCTTCAGAGTATATAGATTTGTTTTTATAGGATAATAGGGAAGTGTAACTTTTATATTACTCGTTTATCTCATTTAATTTTTTTTCATTGTGGGTTGGGTAAGGGGTGATGGGAGTTCACAAAGAGATATGGTTTTGCAATTAGCCTTAACATTGTATTATATTTCGAGTTTAGCCATTTTTTAATTTATATGTCACATGATAAAGTAAATTTTATTTCCTGTTTCACATTTTCTATTTATCATTTTTTGGTTATAAATGACCAATGTTTTCTTTCTTGTGTTAACATCTACCTTGTGGTTAACCACCCTAGATGATGTGTCATGTTAATCAATGTTGATTCATTACAGTGGGAGTGGATTGCTAGTGTTGTCACCTAAGATGTACAAGCAGAGTCATGTGATTTTTCTAGTACAAGGCATACAAAGTTGGAATAGATTACTATTATATGGGGACACTGATATGAATGTCATGCTGTTTGGATTAGAATGATTATACAATTAAACCACGGTGAATTCCATGCACACCCATGATTTGAGTAGTAGAATGAGTTGTAATGTAGAAATCTATCCCCAAGAATAGATATTGTTAATCATAATTATTATTATTAGATATGATCTATCCTTTCCTCAGATACCCCCTAGGATCTAGTTGATACACTATATATGGATTGGAGGAGGATACATAAGATATTGGATGCCCAATATATTTATCCTGAGATTTAGTGGGGGCATTCTCTTTGATTTCATTGGTCACCCAAGAATCATCCACGCCTGGACATATAGTATTTTTTAAGGCCTCCCCAACTATAAATATGTTTTCAACCTAATTTTAATGAATTCCCTAATACTACAACGTGGCTCATCAATATGGCTTGAGGATGAGGGTTGTCGAGGGATTCTCTAGGCCCACTTCTCATTATGGTGTAGGTTTATGAATAAGAGCTCCATGGTGTGGATAGATGTTCTCCTTTGGTGATTCTAATCCTCATATAGCCCACATCACAAGCTGAAGTTGTAATGGTTGATGTGAGTCACAAACATGTGAATTGGAAATGGTTGTTGATTCACCCATGTTATATGTATTCACCTTCAGGGAAACAATGGTGAAGTGGTTGTCACAAATCTAATGATGTTCTCAGAACCATTTTTTCCTTGAGTCGAATAATCTATTATGGATTATTTATTTATTTATTTTTTTAGTTAATGTATTTATTACGCCCATGTCACGGGAATATATCATTTAATTGTTTGTATAGTATGGTTTTGAATTGATGGTACTTTACTGAGATATGTATTCACACCCAACTCAATCCATCAGAGCACTAGGGTACCCAAACATTCCTCACATGGTTGTAGGTTCAGTTTTGGTTAATAATTACCATTTCATTAATGAGTAGTGTAACTCAGTTAATCTATAGATTTGGATATGTTATCTAATGATCCATAGTTTCATTATATTTATGTGATCCTGATTTTTTTCAATTTTTATGTTTCATTCCACATTTTCTTAGAATTATCTAATTATTTCAATTCCCTACCAGTTTTGTTATTCAGTTATTTCTTATATTGTTGTTCACTCTGATTCATGGGGTATATTCTTCATGTTTCACCTCTATAGACCACTACTAATTGTTGGTATCCCGTTGAATATGGGTTTGTGTGCTTATGTTCATGTGGGGATCCAGACCCATTATATTCATAGTGAACTGGGATTGAGTGTCACAAAGTGGTATAATATTCATTTTAATTTTAATTAGTATTTTGTATATGGTGTCCAGAAGAAATGAAAGTCTCGAATATTTTAGTTGATATCAGGCTGGTATGTCATGAAAACATGTATCGGCAGAAGTTTGGGTTCTAATGGATTGGTATTATATACTTTATATGGGATGTTATGCTTTTATATATTTATAACTCTTGTTCTGAACATGATGTTTGGATTTATGGTTCTAATTTTTGTTGTATTTTGGTTATTATACCATTGTAAATATTCCCACTATGGGATTTTGAATCTCTTCCTATCGGGGAAAGAGGAGACTCATGAATCATGTGTTTGAACATATGGTTCACATTATATATTAAGGGATATATAGTATGTAAATATTTCACTAATGAGTGGTTCATATATTTAATGTGTCAATAATGGCACATGAATTATTTTTATGTAAATGTACTTTTGTAATTCTACTCAGGAGGGATGACATATAATGGTTTTTTATTTTGATGATAGGTTATCGTGATTCTATAAAAATATGAATGATTATAATTAAGATGGTATGATCTCTCTGATGGTGGCATGTAGTGAAGATCGTATGACAAAAAAGGCACTTGATACCTTTACAAGAAATCCCTTGGGGGTGTTTTTTATTTAGAATCATTTATTTAATTTGTTAGTTACATATTATGTGAAATATTTAAATATAGAATTTAATAAAAATTTAGATTATACAACTACATTATAATTCTTCATCGGATACACAACATCATATATTGATATTCGTTGTATGTTTGTAAATGTGTTGTGGGACTAGATCATATTGGTTGTAGTCTAATGTGTATATTCTCATAGGGTGTGAGATCGTTGGGACTATTTATTAAATTTTCATGTAAAAAACCATATGATTATTTATATTAATAATATAATGGTATTATATAGAACCAAACCTCATGTAATGATTCCTCAATATGCATCAGCTAGGATAGTTTTGTTGCCTTTATAGTTGTGATTGGTGAGTTGCGATTCATCAGTGGTATTCCCATGGGTAAATAATCATAAGATGTTTTGACTTGTGTTTGGTGTTTAGCATATGAAACTTGATTTTTTATGATTATATCCCCTTGATAGGGTTTTTTGGAATGTCTTCCCATGAAAATTTTAGGATGGGAGTGTGCCTGAAATTCCCTAACATGTGGCCATAGTGTGAGTATCAACCCTTTTTCTTAGTGTCCAGAACTAGTTCTCTTGATGGGATACCAGACTGGCTGGGAAAAGTACGATACATAGTGACACTTGTACATATCTTTGGACCATAGTGATTATGTTTTTATTATTATTTTTGAACATACAACCATTGGGTAAGCCTAGAATTGTGGTTTCTTTTAGAGGCAATTATCATGTTGTTCCCTTGGCTAGAGACTAATTAATGTGAGGTGTTATCCATTTTATGATTTTCGTATGGTTATTACCTGGGGTATTATTTTATCAATAACCTTTGGTTATAATGACACATCATTGACTCTAGATTTCAAGGTTAAGATCATTCTGGTACCAGAACCAAATGATATATATGTGTCCAGTGTTTAGATATATTGTGGGTAGGTGATCATAACCAGGAATCGAATTGGATTGTGGATAATCAGGTTGTTGTCCTAATGAAATCAAATTAATTATAAAATGGATAATTTCATATCAACCTAGTTAGATATGGTATGTCTCATGGGAGTATAAGTCGGGAAGTTGATCAAGTGGTTTAGAGTTCCACAAACACCGAGTAAGATGATGTGGGAATGGTATGAGCTAGTTTTGTGCGGATCATGTTTACTTTTTAAATTAATTAGCAAGAATGGGTTTTCTAATGATCAATGATAATTTCTAATATATGATAATATGAGTGGTGGCATAGGGAATTGGATGATATAAATGGATTTTCCACGATTTGAAGGAAATTTTGGAAATGCATTAAATGTGGTCAAAATTTCGATGTGGGTGTGATACCCCAGAAATAATGAGAGAAGCACAAGTGGAGTGGCATATTATTTAATAATAGAACCACTGAATAATTTGATCAAGGAGATGTGTAAGGTAAGCTATATAGTGGGGAGTGAACCATAGGCTGTTAGAGGGAGAGACCCTCATTCTGAGCGAGAAATTGCTAAATTGAATGGGGGCAATTCTGTAAGTGTGTAAATGAAGATAGTTTTTTTTGTGATGGTGCTCAGGTTTGATTAGGTTTTTTCATTCAATCATCATGATTTACATTAGATATGATTTTATCCTAGTGATTCTTTTGGATCAACTAATGTAATGGTTGGTAAACTCTAAAGGCGGAGTTTATCCTCTCATCTATTTGTGATATGAATCCATATGGGTTTTTTTATTATTTTGGTAGACTAATTAGTGGATAGTTATGATGTATACTAGATTTAAATTACCGAGATCACTGTAAACATAAATTTGGATTTGGATTATAGAAGATGTCTAAATTTGGGTGTTGGGGTCAAGATGATTTCCAGTTATCTAAATGTGATCGTGTGTATTGATTTAATATTAGTGATAACAGTTTATAATTTCTAGGATGGTCCACATAAATTAGATCTTACAATAATTATCAAATATAATTGTATTTTTTAATTTTGAAACCCCATCAAACAAATAATTTTGGGTATCATGGGTAATTTTTCGAATTGACTGAGTCTTTCGGTAACACCCCAGGTAAATAAAGAATATGAACTTTTCATATTTTTTAATTTTTGAATTAAATATTAATTTTAAAAGTGTTTCTTTTTTTTGATAGCGTACCCGATACGCAACAATGGGTTTCTTTGGAATCATACATTGCACGCTCATAATATTATATTTTTATTTTTAATGGTATTTATCACTATGCCTTATTATTATAATTAATGAACAAAACTAACTAAAATATGATTATACATGTTTTTACAATGTATTTACATTTATCAAATAAATGTTTGAGGCTTAAAATGTGAATGAATCTAATTTTTAGCATAATTTACATTAAAAGGCCGATTTATCGCCTTTTAATGGAGAACCCTTTTTAAATCTAGTTTTGGTCACTTTAATACATTCTATATGACCAAATAATATCTTTCTTCATAATTGGGACATCAAAATTTACTTTGGGTAAATTTTTATAATTTTTCCGATAATGTTCATTTTTTAATGAATTGTGAAAAATATTGTATTTTAATTAAAAATTGCCTTTTAATATAATTTATTTATATGGTTAGATCTTATTTTTAATTTTTTTAAGTGAAATTAAAATGTATTTTAACATTTAATCCAATGTTGGTCATTGGAAATAATTTCACTTTGAAATTGGACATAAACAAGTATGAATCTTTTGATAGTTATTGTTTCTTGAAAACACACTAATTGTTTTGATAATGGAATTAATTTTAAAAATAAATAATGGCACATATATGTTTTCAATTTATAAAAATAGACATCATTTTTGAATTTGGAATATCAAATATAGCTTAGGCTAAAGTTTTGGTAATTTTCTGAAAAATATCAATTTTTTATGAATAGTGGAACCACTTAGTGGTAGTTAAAAAACTAAATTTTTCATTTAAATGAATTTTTACCACATCTGAGAATTTAATTTCAAAAATCCGATATACATGGCTGTTATCAAGAACTAGAATGTGGTTCATTAGGATTAAAATAATTTTGGGTGATTTGTAATTGTTGACTTTTATTTACCGCGGTTAAAGGTAAATAAGGTAATTCTAAGTTAAAAAAATATTATAATAATTCACAATTACCTTAATACTTGTTCAAAAACTTATTTTTTGAGTCATTAACGGTCATGGGAATATTTGGGTTGTTTTTGGGACCCCATTGAGCCACTTGGGATTGAAAATGACAATTTAGATTAATTAACTTAAAGTAAAGGAAAAAATGACAAAAGAAAATATCTTTTAGTAAATTATTTTTAATAAGGGGTTATATAAATTATAGTTTCCACTATAAATATTCTTTGGAAATATAAAAATATTTCCTATATCATGGTATTTTTTTATAATTTTTAGAAATCAAATATTTTAATTTATTTATGACATAATAATGATGCAGTGTTTACATCATTAATAAATCATTTAAACAAATAAGATTATAATTATTAAAATCTTATCCAAAACCTACATATTTATTATTTGATGATTTTAATTTTGACCATGAGTCATCTTATCTTCGACCTTAATGATTTTTTAACTTTTTGAAATGGAATATTATTATATTATAAAATAATATTTTCACACTTTCTTAATGAGCCCCTCCTCTCCCTTATAAAAGGATACCACTTCTAACCAATTCCTCACACCTCTCAAGCCATTTGGATCGTCCAAATATTACCCAATTAATCTCCCTACATCACTCTCCTCCCCCTAGAAGCCTTAACATAGGAAGAAGGCACTTAGATATGTCATTTGGTTCAAACCAAAGGGAGTTACCCAAATTTAAGGTAACCGTTTCTCTTAAATTATTTTCTTTTATTTTACTTCTCCAATCCCTTGATTGTTTTTATTTCGTTCTTTTGTAACAACACCAGTATAATAAATATACTAGGATGTTTTTATGATAAGGATTAAAACTACACATACACACAACTCCATCTAATGGATGGAGAACATGATGTTTCCATGGATGGCAAACTAACGACTCACAAAATGATGATTGTTCGATTATGTTCTACCGCCCCTCATGGTGGCCATTATGATAGAACTATATTTATATATGATATATATATCATGTTTGTGTCTTATTTATTCTTCTTTATTTTCCATTTATAGCACTCATTTATTGTATCCATAGTGGGTAAATATGATAATCTCATTTGAGGATGTGCGGAGTACCGCCCCCTCAAAGTCATGTGACTCGTTAATGCCTTATGTGGGATATATAAAGGAAACAGTTAATGAAATTACATATGATATTGTACATTAATTATAATATAATTATGTACCATTATGTTTAAATTCAATTTATATACGAAATAGAAATGAATGCAGCGTTTATGTGTACGCACGTCTTACCATCTCCATGAACGGGTGCATTTCATTTATTACCAAAATATGTTATGTACTATTATAAATACATGTATATAATTAATATTTAATATATATATGATATCTAAATAATTAATTTCATTCTGGATATAATGAACTACTGAGCGCATGAACAATATGTAATTATAAGAAGTCCATTTTTTACTCAAGTACCAAATATCGACAACAGAAACATTATTAACTTAAATGATTACATAATGTTTATAACATGGTAATAAGTGATATAAAAGGAATAATAAACATGAAAAAGGTTCTTAAGAATTTATAAAGTAAATTTAGTTTATTATTAAGGATATTAAAGAATTATTGAGTCAAGTCGGACAGAGGTAAGGGATCCGACTTGTCTTTTTCTTTTCAAGTACTCTCTTTTATGTCATTTCTTTTATGCTCCATATTCTTATGATAAAGGATGTTATTTTATATTCACACTGTTGTAATTTTTATTTTCATATGATGAGATACCCCTTCTTACTCCCATCAATTCATTTTATGAATTTTTAAGTGGCAACGTTAGGCTGCCGAATTTTTGTATGGGATTTTCTTATCTCAATTTTAATTCTGTGAGATTTCCATTGTTCTACACCTATTTATTTCATGTGGTGTATTTTTTACTACCTTTTGATATATATTATCATAAATATCATTATATTCATGGTATTTTGTGATTCATTTGAGGTTATTAACTTTTTTTCATATGAATTGATTGATTACAATGTGGTAAGGTGTTTTCATCTCACTTTTTATCCCCGTGAGATTCATGCTATATTTTCCACTAATTCATTTTGTATAGTGTATGTACTGCCCCTGATTGTATTCTTTGTGTAAGATACATTAATTTATGGGAATTTAAATCTCATTGTATGATCCTTCTTTCATGTTTTGTATTTTTCTTAAGTTACCAAATCTGTAAGGGAACCTTTCACACTCCTCTCTATTAAAAGGATTCTTTTTTTTGTGTCTTTTAATTCACATCTTCTTATGTTGGGATATGTACTTATATATCCTTATTGCGGTAATTTTTTTTCCATGTGATGAGATACCCTTTTTACTCTCATCAACTTAGTTTCTGAATTGTAATGTGACGCCGTTAGGCAGTCCTGTTTTTGCAGGGGAATTTCTTAACCCAATTTCAATTCTTTGGGTTCAACTTGTACATATTGAATATGTCATCCTATGAATATTTGTGAATGACCTATGATTTTTTCACTTAATATCCACTTATATTGTGTGTATTAATATTTAACACATAATTATGATATTGATTTATCCTTAATTTAAGGATACCGTCTTTACAAGGGATTTCATCTCAATTTACATTTACATTATGACTTCATTGTTGTTATGCACCAATTCACTCTTATATAGGGTATATACTGTCCTTTGACATATTATATCATGAATACCTTTATTCTCATGATATAATATATTTTTGATTAAATTTTATTCCTCAATTATTTGAATTCAAGAGCCTCTTATTTTGTTAAAAACTCTTTAACTAAAATATCATTTTAAATGTTTAAATGGTTTATTATTCTAAATCATTATATTTAATGTCCATGTTTTAATAATGGTGTTCAGTATTTATTTATATGTACATTAAGGTTTTGAAATTATAATTCCATTAAAATCTTCAATATGGTATGGGACACTTTGATTTAGAAATCTCTTTTTAAATGGTTTATGAAAATGGAATGATTATTTCAATATCTTGAAATTACATCATGTGACTTCAATGTTATTAGTGAAATGTTTACATTTGCAATATTTTATGTGATGTGATTGTACTTGGACATTTGACGGGTGGTTATGTGACAAACCAGATGACGGGTGGTGCCGTGAATACCAGGACGGGTGGTTATGTTATAACCTCCAATGCATTGGGTATGGAAGTCGGTCGTATGGCTATTCCATTTAGTGATATGTGTGGAATTAGACCGTATGGTTATTCCATTTAAGTATGTTTATGTCCCAAGTTACCATTATATTGTATGTCTTCTTTATATGGGTTTTAATGTAATATTTTTGTTACAAAAAGGGTATGTAATGATCTTTTATTCAGTGAAGAGTATTTACAACTTCATTATGGTGAAAAGTATTACCTATGTTAATGTATTCAAGGTTTACTTGTTGTTTTGAAAAACTAACAGTTTTCCTTCTTTGTGTATCCATTATTGAGTTTTTTTTGCTCACCCCATGTTTTTGATATATTTTTCATAGGACATAATGTGGAATAGGGTAAAGGATTGGATAAAGAAAAATTCATGCTATCTTAAATATGGAACTAGACATGACTCTTTTTTTCAAGAGTTCATGTTTTGTAAAAAAATGTATATTGGGTAAAATTGTCTACTTTGTAATCATTTGAGATGTAATAGGTAGGTCCTAATTCTCTAAAACTCTGAACCTAAAAAGATCCTCAATGTGTATTATTTATTTAATTAAATTTTAAGTAAGGTTTAAGGTCGAGTCCTTATAGTTGGTATCAAAGGTCGGTTTAGAAAACTTTAGAGGTTAGTTAATTCTTTAATCATAAGTGACATTACCATAATGGTTAGGACTTCTGAAAGAGTCATAGTTTTTTTGATAAAGTTAATGAGTTTGAATAAAACATGAATAAGTATATTTTAGTGTTTACCCTCCTTATAAGATTTTATATGATGATTTTACTGATATACTCACATTGACCTTTTTGGTTTTAATAAATGGATAGATCTAGAAGGCACTAAAGTTACATTGGATGTGAAGAAAACTGTGACAGTTTTCTAAACGAGAAACTGAATGATGTGGGAGCTGTAATGAGAACACTTGTGTTTATTCTCAACCAACTATTTGGAGTCATGATTGACCACCTAAAAATTAGTGATCTTTAAAAGGCATCATATATGCGAGAAACAAATCAATACGGATGTTCAGGTAATATTCATAAAGGTAAGTGTGTTCAAAAACCTGTGTGTCATATATGTTGAAAGAAACACCTAGGAAAATGTATCAAAGGGATAGAAAGATGCAATATATGTAGAAATGAAGGTCCTAAAGCAAAAAAATGCCTTGTAAAAAGGAATCATCTAGTTGACTCTAGGAAAGGGAAAGAATTCCTTTCTAAGGGATCAATTGAATGTTTTAAATGTGGTGTGCATGGTCATTATGCGAAAAAATGTCCTACAAAGATGTTTTTGGAATGGGATCACCAGGATCATGCAAATATTTGTTTACCAATACCTAATGTCATTCCAATTGAGGATGAAGAAACTGAGAATGACTAATGAAAGGTATGGATTATTTCTTAACATATATTTTCCTATAATTCATATATTAGGATATGATTCATGATTTTGTTTGTAGGAAAGAAGTATTTCAGAATAAGTTGTAAAGGGATGGTTAATTGATCATGTTGAATTTTTAATGAGTAAGAAGTCAACATATAATGGATTCAAGAGTTATGGTATATTTTAGGATGGTGAAATGATTAAAAGTATTAAGTCTCTTTTGATGATATGATTACCTTATAATACTTTTTATAGTATGTGTAACCCTGATGTTTGATATATGAAAGTTATATTCAATGAATAATTATCTTTTCTCTTTTGGATATAGTTATAAAGAACCTTTTGGGTTTATATAATCCTTGAATTTGAGGAAATTATAGGTTAATACATTTTTGGGATGCAAAATGAATGTTATTTGAAAACATTAGAGGTTAAAATATTTTATGGTTATTTTTGATGAATTTAACTCCTTTAGGGAATGTTAAAAAATTATGAAGTTTTTGAAAAGGGAAAACACGCAAACCATGTGACCACCCGTCGCGTCAGACGAAGCTATGGGAATTGAACCCACAACCAAAGTGCGACTGGTATTTATTGCATACCACTGGACTACGTGAAGTCCCTGTTTAGTATGACTAATTTTTTTAAGTTAGATGATCTTATGAATTAGGAATAAGTTTATTCTGGGTTATCTATGGAAATTATTATTCTATCATGGTGGATATGTGATTAGGTTAATTACATTTCAGTATGAGACTTTAAGAGTAACTGATGTTATTTGGATATATATGTTAATATTTACCTTTGAAGACTATGTGATTAAAAACTGTCATAGATTTGGGTGTCAAATCTTAGTTTGGATTACTTTGAAGAATTTTATGGATAACTATTTATTTAAGGGTCTTTCTTGATCCTTAGGATCTTTTTGTTGAATTTTGGAGATTAAGAGTGGTATTTGTTTTTATAAAGGGTTATCCTTTTGGTGATTATCTAATCTTGTAATAAAAATTTTGGTTTTAGTTGATGTCTAAATACAATGGAAATAGACATTTCTCCTTGTGTGGTTTATGTGATAATTTATAAGAAGAATCTTGTGATTTTGATGTGACCAAGTCTTTTTGAATGCTCATCGTTTAGAGAAATGATTTGTTTTGGTAGAAACTTATTTAAAGATGAAACTCTACTTTAAGGTAAGTATATTTCCTCATGTTTTTATTCTATGTTGATGATGAATTCCTCAAAATTATTAAAAGGAACGTAAAACAAAAACCATTTTGGTTTACGTTTCCTACTGGGTAATCAAAGACCATTTACACACATCATAATTTAGTGATTTTCTTGTGGTTAACATTCTACTAATCATGTTTCCTATCACACTCCATCAGAACATGTCCCTTTGTTTTCTCCTACAAATCCATGTTTTCATGGAATCTTACAGTTGGTTAACTCGGGTGACCATTGAACTTCTCTTTATTTCTTTTAAAGTGATTGTTTTACTGACTCTTTTTCTAATATAGGACTTTCAATAAAGTTTCTGAGCCCAAATTTTAAAATTGCGAGGAAGCAATTCCCAAAAGGGGGGAATGATGTAACATCCCAGGTAAATAATGAATATGAATTTTTCATATTTATTAAATTTTGAATTAAATATTAATTTTCAAATTGTTTCTTTTTTTGATAGCGTACCTGATACGCAACAACATGTTTTTTTGAAATCTTACGTTGCACAATAATAATATAATATTTTTATTTTAAATGGTATTTTACTCCTAGCCTTATTATTGGAAGTAATGAACAAAACTAACTATATTGTGAGTATACATGTTTGTTAAATATATTTACATTTATCTAATAAATGTTAGAGTCTTAAAATGTGAATGAATCTAATTTTAAACTTAATTTACATTAAAAGGCCGATTTATCGCCTTTTAATGGAAAACCCATTTTCATCTAGTTTTGGTCACTTTAATACATTCTATATGATGAAATAAAACATTACTTAATAATGGGGACATCAAAATTTACTTGGTGTAAAGTTTTTGGAATTTTCCGATAAAGTTCATTTTTTTAATGAATAGTGAAAAATATTGTATTTTAATTAAAAAGTACATTTGAATATAATTTATTGATATGGTTAGATTATCTTTTTAATTGGTTTTAAAGTGAAAATAAAATATATTTTTTCTATTTAATTGAATGCTGGTCATTGGAATTAATTTCCCTTTGAAATTTGAAATAAACAAGTAACAATCTTTTGATAGTTATTTTTTCTTAAAAACACACTATTTGTTTTGATAATGGTTATTAATTTTAAAATTAATTAATTACACTTATATGTTTTTAATTTATAAAAATATACATCATTTTTTATTTCGGAATATCAAATATAGCTCAGGATAAATGTTTGATAATTTCTCTGAAAAACATCAATTTTTGATGAATAGTGAAACCACATAGTGGTAGTTAAAAAACTATATTTTTCATTTAAATGAAATTTTATCACTTTTGTGATTTGAATTTCAAAAATCTGGCATACATGGTTGTTATTAAGAAATAAAATGTGGTTCATTAAGATTAAAATAATATTTGGTGAATAGTAGCTTTTGACTTTTATTTTCCGCGGTTAAAGGTAAATAAGATAATTCAAGGTTAAAAGAATATTATAATAATTAAAAATTACCTTATAACTTGTTAAAACATTATTTGATGAGTAATTAACGAAAATGGTCATCTTTGGGTTTATTTTGGGACCCCATTGAGCCACTTGGGAGTGAAACTGAGAATTTAGATTAATTAACATAAAGTAAAGGAAAAAATGACAAAAGAAAATATCTTTTTGTAAATTAATTTTTAGAAGTGGTTATATAAATTATCATTTCTACTATAAAAATTCATTGGAAATATAAAACGATTCCCCATATCATGGTATTTTTGTTATAATTTTTAGACATCATATATTTTAAATTATTTATGACATAATAAATATGTAGTGTTTACATCATTAAAAAATCATTTAAATAAATAAGATTATAATCACTAAAATATTATCCAAAACCTATCCAATTCTTATTGGATGATTTTATTTAGACCATTAGTCATATAATATTTTACCTTCATGATTTTTGGACTTTTTGAAACCGAATAACATTTTATAATAAAATAATATTTTCACACTTTCCTAAAGAGCCCCTCCTCTCCCTTGTAAAAGGAGACCACTTCTAATGAATTACTCACACCTCTCAAGCCATTTATCATTTTCATCATCTACCAAATTATTATCCCTACATACCTCTCCTCTCCCTAGAATCCTTAACATAGGCAGAAAGCACTTAAATATTTCCTTTGGTTCAAACGAAATGGAGTTACCAAAATTAAAGGTAATGGTTTCTCTTAAATTGTTTTCATTTGTTTTACTTCTCCAACCCTTAAACTCCTTTCATTACATTATTTTGTCACAACAACATTATCCTCAATAAACTAGGATTTTTTTATGAGAATTATTCGAACTACACAAACACACACTTCCATCTAATGGATGAAGAACATAATGATTCCGTGGATGGAAAACTAATGCCTCACGAAATGATGATTGTTCGATTATCTTCTACCACCTCTCATGGTGGAAATTATGATGGAACTATATTTATATATGATATATATTATGTTTATTTTTTCTTTATTCTTCTGAATTTTCCATTTATTCCACGCCTTTATGGTTTCCATGGTGGGTAAATACGATAATCTCATTTGAGGAAGTGCGGACTACCGCCCTCTCAAAGTGATGTGACTCGTTAATGCCTTATGTGGGATGTATAAAGATAGAGTTAATGATATTACCTATGATATTATAATTTAATTATAATATACCTATGTTTAATTATGTTTAAATTCCATTAATATAAGAAATAGAAATGAAATTAGTCTTCATGCGTACGTACGGCTTACCGTCTCCGTGAACGGTGCATTTCATTTCTTACCTTAATATTTTATGTACTATTATAAATACATGAATATAATTAATAGATATGATTTATATGATATCTAATTAATTAATTTAATTCTGGATATAATGAACTATTTACCGCATGAACAACATGTAATTATAAGAAGTCCATTTGTGACTCAAGTACCAAATATCGACAAAACGAACATTATTAACTTATATGATTACATAATGTTTATAACATTGTAATAAGTGATATAAAAGGAATAATAAACTTGAAAAAGGTTTTTAAGAAATTAGATATTTACTTTAGTTTATTATTCAGGATATTAATCAACGATCGAGTCAAGTTGGACACGAGGTAAGGGATCTAACCTCTCTCTTTCTTTTCAAGTAATATCTTTTATGTCATTTCTTTTATGCTCCATGTTCTTATGATAGAGGATGTTTTTTATATTCAATATACTGTACTTTGTATTTTTATATGATGATATACCCCCTCTTACTCCCATAAATTCATTTCATGAATTTTTATGTGGTGTCGTTTGGCTGCCAAATTTTTGTAAGGGATTTTCTTATCTCACTTTTAATTCCATGAGATTTCCTTTGTTTGCAACTTATTTATTTCATGTGGTGTATTTTTTACTGCCTTTTGATATATATTATAATTACTATAATTATATTCATGTTATTCTGTGATTCATTTGGTGTTTATTACCTTTGGGTCATATGACTCGATTGACTACAACGTGGTAAGGTGTTTTCATCTCACTTTTTATCCCCGTGAGATTCATGCTATATTTTCCACTACTTCATTTTTTATAGTGTTTTTACTGACCATGATTGTATTCTTTATGTAAGATACTTTAATTTATGGGAATTTCAATCTTCATTGTATGATAATTTTCTCATGTGGTGTATGTTTCGTAAGTTACCAAATCAGTAAGGGAACATTTCACCCTCCTATCTTTTAAAAGTCTTTTTTTTATTATATCATTTAATTCACAACTTTTTATGTTGGGATATGTAATTCAATATCCTTATTGTTGTAAATTTTTTTTCCAAGTGATTACATACCTTTTTCACTCTCATGAACTTAGTTTCTGAATCGTAATGTGACTTCGTTAGGCTGTCAAATTTTTGCAAAGGAATTTCTTAACCAAATTTGAATTCATTAGGTTCAACTTGTACATATTGAACATGTCATCCTATGAATATGTGTGAATGACCTATGATTTTTTTCACTTAATATCCACTTATATTGGGTGTATTTATATTTTTCACACATAATTATGAGATATATTTATCTCTAATTTAAGGATACAATCATTATAAGGGGTTTCATCTCAATTTACATTTCCATTGAGACTGTATAGTTATTATGCACCAATGCACTAATATATAGTGAATATACTGTCCTTTGACATATTATATCATGAATACCTTTATTCTCATGATATTATATAGTTCTGATTAAATGTTATTCCTCAATTATTTGTATTCAAGAGTCTCTTATTTTGTTAAAAACTCTTTAACTAAAATATCATTTTAAATGATTTAAAGATTTATAATTCAAAATCATTATCTTTAATTTCCATGTATTGAATATGGTTTTGAATATTTATTTATATGGATATTAATGTTTTGAAATTATAATTCCATTAAAAGCTTCATTTTGGTATGGGACACTTTGATTTAGAAATAACTTTTTAAATGGTTTATGAAAATGGATGGATTATTTCAATATCTTGAAATTACTTCATGTGACTTCAAATGAATTGTTATTAGTGAAATGTTTAAATTTTCAATATTTTATAGGATGTGATGGTACATGGGTATTTTATGGGTGGTTACATGATAAACCATATGAGGGGTGGTGTCGTGAATAACAGAATGGGTGGTTACATTATAACCTCCAATGCATTGGGTATGGAAGTCGGCCGTATGGATATTCCATTTAGTAATATGTGTGGAAGTCGACCGTATGGTTATTACATTTATGTATGATTATATCCCAAGTGACCTTTATAGGCTATGTCTTCTTTATATGGGTTTTATGGTAATATTTTGGTTACAAAAAGTGTAAGTAATGATCTTTTATTCAGTGAATAGTATTTATTACTTCGTAAAGGTGATATGTATTACTATTGTTAATTTATTCATTGTTTACATGTTGTTTTGAAAAACTAATATTTTTCATTCTTTGTGTATCCCTTACTTAGCTTTTTATACTCACCCAACGTTTTTGAAATGTAATTCACAGGACATAATGTGGAATAGGGTCAAGGATGAGATCAAGGAAAAGTCATTCTGTCTTAAATATGAAACTTGACATGAATCATTTTTTAAAGAGTTCGTGTTTTGTTAAAAAATGGATATTGGGTAAAAGTTTCTACTTTGTAATCTTTTGAGATGTAATTGTTATGTCATAATTCTCTAAAACTCTAAAACTGAAAAGATCCTCAATGTCAATTATTCATTTAATTCAATATTATGTAAGGTTTAAGGTTGAGTCCTTATACTTTATACGAGATTATAGTGTTCGTAGGGAACTCATGTATGGATTGATGATTCATATTGGGTTTTCTTAAATATTAAGTATTACTGTAACCACCTATTTTAGAATTAAATTTACATATGTGTTCAAGTGAAGATAATTGGGAACTGCACTATTCTTCCTACTTGTCCTTTTTGGCTATGTCCTATGTTGGGGATAAACATGGGTTGGTTTTTTAAATGGTTGATGAAACATGAGTGTTTTGGGATATATTTGTTTAATTGAGAACCACCTCAATATTTTGGAAAATTAATTTAAGTGGTGGATTGTGTTTTGAATTTTGATCGACATATATTGAAATTTATGCTGGAGAAGAGAAATAAGAGTTCATAAACATTACGATTGAAATGGAAATTAGTTAACAAGATAGGTTAGGACATATAGTTGGATGAACACTAAGACATTATGGGAAGAAAATTTCTAGACTTATTAGTTTTAAATACATTTTGACTAAATGGGAATTCTGAATTCAGAGGAAATATGAGTTCCTGTTTGGTGGAGGGTCGAATTTTGAATTCATGTTCATAATGAAAATTTGTTATATATGAAATCAGAAAGTGATTTTTAGATATTTGTTATGACCATTGGTGTATCTCAAGTATTTTGGTGACCCTCACAAGCATCAAGTTTATTTATTTATAAATTCCACGGTTTCAGAACCAGTTTTTCAATTTCTTGTTCATAGTTTAGGAGAAACCATGTGTACCCTGATTGAGAAAATGTTTATAGTTCAATTTATTTATCCCATAGTCTTTGCATATTGTCCTCACATAGTCTATATAAAACCAAGATAACATTAGATGAAACCATATAGGGTTATATACATGGATCATATAGCATATTTTTCACACATTTGCAAACAGACTGTTTAAAGAGTTATAGACCGAGGTATTTTGAATTCTAATTCTATGAGAATTATTTTGCAAAATTAGGTGGCTATACGATTAAGGGGGATTTCATTACAGAATAATAACCATACATTTATCATATTTTTTGGAAAAAGTGCGACAAAACTATTTTTCTCATTAAAGGATTATTTTTTGTTTAACCATGTTAAAATAAAAGGGGGAGCACCATTTTATCCTCTTCTTACGTGCATATAATACAACAAACCTCCTCCCCTCTTCTATGATGGTTATTCACCCTTTTGTCCATTTTATTAGATTAATATAGTAGTATAATTTGAGTAATATCCATTTGTGATCTTTGATTTTCCATCACAACATTATTTGATAATTATTCATTCTTTGGTTTAGGTTTTTGGTGTCACTTTCCCCAAAACATGGTGGAATTTTCTGATTATCCTGAATATTTTACTGGAATGGTTATTGTATTTCTTGAGATGATGAAAAGGTAATGAATCACATTTATTTAAAAATTGATAACTATTTTGGGGATTTTAAATGATTTTATTTAAAATTATTATTGAATTCTTAAAAAATTGGTGTAATAGGTTTGGAACTTGACTGAAAATGGGTTATGGGTGTGTTATGGTTTTTTGGTACACAGTTTCTAGGGAATTTATTGATTTTAGGATTCCTTGTGTTATTTAATCAATTAAGATATATACTTTCAAATTATATATTGAATGAATTTTTTTTATAATTTATAATGAAATTATAAATACTTTATATGGAATGATTGGAATGATTAATGTAACCAAAATGTGAGTAGTGTCTTGTTCTTCTTGAATGTCCATGGATGATCATAGATGTTACATGATGGGAGTTTTTAGGATATGAAATAAGGGGGAATCACATATGGAATGGTTCGTAAACCTAAATACTAATCCTATGACTCTTTTCATTGTATTTATTATAATTTTCATGTGAAACCTCTCCAATAGAGTGATGTATCTTATTTTTTCTTAGTCAGTTAGCTTAATTTAATGATTTTAATTTAAATTAAATGTTGAAATTTGTATAGGATCAGGAGTCAAAAAGACCAATATTTATCGGACCTTATATACATAGTGAACTATGTTGATTCCATGACTAATAATTCTTGAGACATAATATAAGAATTTATATATACACAAGAACACCTATAATAGAGGAACTGATGAGACATCATATGGATGTCACTATATGGTCAGGTTAGGAAACATTAAATGTGTTTCTTTTCATGTTTGATATAACACAGATAGATTTAATAGAGATTTTTTGAGTTGAATAGTTTATATATTCCTTAAATTTATTTGTGGGGATTAATACATATATCAAATTGCATTATAGTGTTTCATTCCCCATAGGCTTGTGATTTTGTGAGATGAGAATATGATGTTGCGGGATCAGATATCCTCCCATTGTTAGGCATTATCTGGGGGTACTCGTTATGATAGAGGATATTGAGTGGGATTCCACCTCCATATTAAATACCGAAGGGACACATGTAGGTTACCTTATGATAAATAACTTTATGTGGGTTTATAATTATGTTAGTAGGGATGATATATTGTGTCTCCAAGAATAGATACCAAACATGATGAGTCAAGGGTCTTTAGATTGTGTGCCAGTTGTTGGATACCTCCTAGAAGTTGATTTTATTTTATATTTTTTTGGGGAAATTTGATTTCCTATAATTTCTATGAATTGGCCTTAGGACTAAAATAATTATTGTTACAAATGATATAATGGAATCATGGGTTGATATGGATGAGGTTAAGGGACAACTAATATTTCTATGATCTGGTCCCATAGTATTTTATTGGTGGATTTGTTTCTCAGATTGTATACAAAGATATGGTTAATGTAATATTAGATTCTTGTAAATGGTTCCTTGGATCCAACATCCATTCTATATTATTTCACATATATAATAATTCATGATGTGGTGGGGATTTATTTTATGTGGTGATACCACAATGAATTTTCAGGTTATAAATTTGAATTGTAATACCATTAGACCATTTTGAAATCATGGAGAAATATGGATTGAAATGGAAGTATGAGGTTTCAGTTGGGCATATATCCCTCATAATAGATTTTATATTTAACAAAGATGAAAATTTTATCCCCTTTATTTTATCCCAGGATATCCCTATGTGATTTATTGTACACGTAATAGATCAATCGGTTGAGGATCCATGAGGTTTTGGATTCCCAAAAGATTTATTATTGTGAACTTGGGATATTTTTTCATTTTATTTCTTGAGATTCCAATGAATAATTTGGTCATGGATGTATATGATTTCCAAAGGCCTCCCCTCCATTAAATAAGATGTCTTTATAACATTGATGAACTCTCAGGCCGTATTGTGGTGCTTATCCTGATGACGGATGATGGGGGATGCATAGGGTTCCCCACAGGGTCTACTAATAATCATGGAAGAGGAATGAACATGTGTTCCCTATGGTGTGTACAAAGGTCCACATGAGGTTTTACCACTCTAAAATACACCCCAACATTGAATGAAGAATGTATAGATGATCAAGGTCCGATACTTAGGAATGGAAAATATTTTTTGACTTGGACCAAGATACAAATGTATTCCCTCATGGTAAAATTGAATCAAGAGTAATCATATTCATGGTGACATGATCAAGGAAATTTCTGAATTAAGATGATTTATTAATTATTGTTAATATAATTTATTTATTTTAAAGGATTGTTTTTTATTCTAGGAATTTCACTTGAATATATCACCTAATTTCTTGTATAGTAGTAGTCCATGCTGGTTTTTCCTTTCTATGTAATGTTATCAAACTCAATTTGGTCTATAGTTTCACAATGGTACCCAAGTCCCCTTCACATATTGACTTTTTAGGTTACTTTGATGATCATTTTTCATTGGTCAAGCTAAGTAACTATGATCGGATGGAAACAAGGATGAGGTAATTAGGCAGCCTCTGTGTCTTCACATTTATATCTGCATGATCGTTTTAGTTTTTTGAATAATTTCATATTTTTAAATATTGATCAAAAATTTTATTTTTATCGTGTAATATATTATATAAATTTTTCTTTTATGACTTTACACATTGATATAGGTGGTGTTATCTCACTATGGTACTTCTGTAGACCACATTTTTTAGATTTGATCCTATATCATACGGTGAATAATATGTGAGTTCTATAAGAAGTTAAATTTTGTTACTATTCATTTCTAACTAATATGGTGTATTACACACCTTTAAACGAAGAGTAAACCCCACTTCCCTTTGAATTCCAAATCCACTATTCATTCATCTATAAAGTGGTATCCTAAATCCTTTTACTATGTTAGATACATTTCTAATATTAATAAAATATTATGTATAAAAAAATACCTTATACTTTCCACCTTTTAAAACTATCAAACATAAAGTGTGGAACTGTACAATTTTTATATTAGATATCCCACTATTCCTTATTAGAAACACTCCAGTATACTCTTCTTTTAGATAAATAATAATATTATTTTAGTATTTCCCCCGCAAGTCAATCAACATCAACCTCAATCCACTAAATTATTTCCTCCCTCCAATTGAACTTGGAAAAAATAGTTAACAAATCACATTTCTTCCACGTCCCTACATTCCACCTCTTTATAGTGAGAAAAAATCTTGTTTATAATTCATGACGGTATCATTGATTAAACATTCATCTCAATATATAGTTATTTGTGATTATCAATCATCACATAATATATCGTGTAAGGAATTATTAAAGTATACCATAATCCATACTCTATCATTATAATAATATCCTTCTCAATATTGAAAAACCCACAGTATTATATTTTCTTAACTATTTATGATAGTATTCAACATTAATTAACATATAAAAACACACTAGTTAATTATCATTAACCAAACCTAAACCATTAATAAACACCCACTACATACAACCTTGTCCCCCAAATAAACATAATAAAATCAACCATTATTATATGATTTATGTATAAAAAAGTAATAGGTAATTAATAATTTGTAACCAATTTCTCATCAAAATTTGTGAAACATCATATCAAAATAGGGTCGGATTCTTTTTATGAAATATTATGGAAAAAAAATTATTGTATTTTACTAATTATATTCACAACTAATCACATCAATATAAAAAAATATTGTGTTCGCGAGATAAGGACCTACATGAAAAATCGGTTTCATTCCTCATCCTCATCTTATATAAAATATTCCTATATTGTATAATTCTATAATTCATTAATGAAATCTCGTAAAAATATATAACATAATAATCATTCATTTTGAGTATATATATAGATATATTAATTGGGATATCTTTTTCTAGGTGTCTAATCTCATTATCCATCAATTTCAGCATAACATCAAAAAAGGTTTTCTACAAAACCTTTTTCGTATATTCATTTAGAAAATCATAGTCATTATATCTTTAAATATCCATTTAATATGATAAAAAATATATCTAAGAGACATTGTTATGAAATTTAATTGAAACCAATAATAATATGATCAATTAACTATTTCTAATAAAAATCCATCATGGGTTAACAAGAAAAAATTACAATAACCTATGGGGGCATCACCAACCTCTCGTTTTAAAAAGAATTTATTTTAACTTGATATTCATCATAAACATGATATTTAATTTAATATATTGGTATATTTCATGTTCTAGTTTTATTATTATCCAAACCTATCATGAATTAGCATGATGTTACATAAAAACCATTCTCTAATTCCATTTTATAATAAAACGGACCACATACATAAATATTAAAGCTTTGTAATAAATTACATATGTCCCTAAGCAAAATCCATGATAATCATACGATGGAATCCTTTAACCTAATAAAATAAATCATTTAGTGGTACATTTATCTAAAATGATATAATATGAGTGGTTCAAATTAATTCATATAGATAAAAATTTTATTTATTAAAAAATATTTCATAAAAATATAGTCTAATATGACAGATAAATATGTTTAATAAACATAACATCATTGGAAGGTTAATTAATTAATATAATAATATTAAATAAATTAGATGATATAAAACCTTCTATTCCTTGTCTTTTTGTTGATACATGTGTTTTTACTCATTTCCTACTACACTAGTCAATGAGTTCGAATTAGCTATATACCCATTTGAGACAACAGAAATTGACAATTACAAATTAAAGATATATACAATTTCCTTAGGTGTGTTCTTGTGATTGTACTGGGATTTATGATTAGTTTTTAAAGAATATAGGCCTATAAAATAAGAAGATCATATGATACAATTTATGGGAGGGGTTTTTATAGTATATTCTATATTATGTTGATGTTACCAATATATAAGGATTTTATTTATCATCATTGGATATTATATAACGTATATTTATGATAGGGAACAATATTTTGGCATTATAAAATTTTAGTGTTTGAGTATTACACGTATGTTTTTCAATTTAATTCATCTTACATGAAGCAGGTATGGAAAATATTTAATTTTATAAGATGATTTATTATGAAATTTTACAAAGGAATTTGGGTGTCTACCATTAAGAAGAAGTATTCAATTTGGGATAATGGTGTGAAAACTTGTTCTTTTATATAAATTATATCTCATTTCATTTAACCTTTTTAGAATCCATATTTAAGGATTCAAAATGATGATTTGTTTAATATATTATTTATTTTGAATAGTGCGTCATTTTGGGTATCTTTAGCATTATTTTCATACAATGATGATTGAAATTTGTTTCAATGTATCGATTAATGGTTGTTTATCTAGGTGAATGAGAATAATTGTTTTACCCATCTAATGAAATGTGTTTTCTCTAAAATATTTAATGGGTTGGGTTTTTTTTCTCTGATAAATATATGATTTTTTTATCATATGATGAGGGTTAATGGTGAATATATCCCAAAGATACCTTTTTTGGTTCACTTTATAGTCTTTTTATACTTTTAGTAATATTTATTAGAGATAAAATGGAATCATAGAAGTTTATATTGTTATTGATATGGTTTTTAACATAATTTTAATGATTTGGTTTTTTAATTTTCTATTTATATCTAAATTTACACTAAAACAGATGTTGATTATGCACTGGCCAATTTTTGTGTACTTCAAGTAACATCATTTATATGGAATGAACTCTATGTTTAGACTATTAAAATTTGAATTGAATTTTCATGGTCATGTTATTTAATATCACGAAGAAACAGTTGTCCATGTTTAGATAATAATTATTTTTTCTTAGAATCTACTAAATAATGTTGATATTTTTCAAATTTTCAAATACATAGTTTTTTCTTATTGGAAGCCCAAATCTTATTTTTCATTGATTTTTAAGTAGATGTCAATTTTTATTGTGATAATAAATGATTCATTAAATATAATTAATGGTCATGTTTCATTAAAATGATTAATTTATAGAATAAAAAAATTCTATAGTTTTTTATTAACCTATATAGGGTATTCATTATGATGTATAGTAAAACATATCTAATCATGGAATTAAATAAATTTATTAATATAGAGTGGTTTTTTCTTATTTTTGTAGATTTTTATTCACTACTAAATGTGAAAATTCTACACAGTATTTAGAATTTGTAGTGGGGTGTTAATTTGTAATATTTAGAAGAAATGTTTTCCTCATAAATATGTTCTTTTTTAGATAATATACAGTAGTTTTAAATTTATATTTTATCAAATGTATATGTATTTTTGGAGAAAATATGAGTGGAATCACTCCAGTATTAGAACATTGAGATCACATATATCCAAAGATTTATTAATGTGTTGGTGGATTCATTCAATTGGTAATCATATTGTAATTTTTTATGAAATAACCTGATCTACCATGACCCCAATTTGGATGATGGAAAATTCACTGCACCTCCCCAAGACCACCAACAATAATATCAGGGTAGTAGATGGAACCCAATAAGTCAAAACAGAGATGGGTTTCTTCATCTAATAAAAACTATTCACTAATATACCACTCCAACATTCAATATTAAAATCAATCAACATTAGTATATACAAATTATATATTTTCATAACCAAATACATGACAATTAAAATATTTATCTAGTATAATGAAAATACACTCAAAAAAGAGACCTAATAAAAAATAGGTTTATAACCTATAAGAATGAATATTAGATAAGGTAGACCTGCACAATGCTGCATGAACTCCAAATAAGATTAAAATAAATGTAACATATTCTATATAGAATCTATAAGTGCCTCCATAGACTATCTCACGGAAATATACATCAACGCCATATCCACTATGTCCAACATTGAACTATCATCATATAAACAAACAGAAAATCAATTTAAAAAACACAACATATAGTTGATTTTACACATACAATGTCAAATTACTAATAAATATATAATGAAAAATAAATAATAACATATTTCAACATCTATAATATATGTTATATTAAATAGGATTAAATAATAGATTTGAATTATTGATAGGAATCACATGATCATATAAAATCTCCATTCATCTAAACCACTTCTGGAAATTTAAATATATGATCTATAATGTATAAGAACTCATATGCTAACATTGATGATAAAATAAAATTGGTCAAATTGAAACTATTTTAAATATATTATCTTCAATATGAACCTTGAATGAAATCTATTATATAGTAATAATTGTTCTATCAACAAAACATAGATAAGAAATATACATAGGATAAAGGGAATAGAAGAATATCAAAGAAAATGTGATTTTAAAAAACCTAGACAATCATAAAAAAATTATGTCACCTCTCATAAAATGATTTAATAAACTTTTCTTCTTTGTGGGAACATAAATTGATCAAGGTAATTCAAACACATAAGTACACCATTCCACAACACATTAGAAGTTATTTCATGAATCAAGGAATATTCCCCACAACATTATGGACTACCTAAACCATATCTACATAACATTAACCATACCAGCTCTCCCTATCATTAGTGTGGAACCCATGCCTCACATGGATGTGTATATTAACTGATGTGCTATGAACTCCTATAATGAAATTACATGTCATAACCTTCATTATGAATCATCTAATAGATTACCTACTGCATAATTGGAGGACCCATACACCATAACTAATTGGGTTACATAAACCATTATGTATATATGGTAGATTCACCCTTTGATAAATGAGAAATCAGGTGGTTACTGTTCCCATATCTATTGAAAAAAAAATCAGAATCATCCCTCGTAATCATATCATCGATGATGATGAGATTATATTTCCCCTAAATAGTATAAATACTACCCCCAGTGATGATTAAAAATAAATTACTGAATTAACTATGAAAAATAAAAAAAATTAAAAAATAACTATTTGAGGTGCACATTGGAGACGATACTAGAAAATAATATGTATCACCCAATACAGTGGATGTGTTATCCTATTCCTGATATAAAGATCATTATTGTCTCTATAAATGATCTACCACAATTATTTTCATGTTGATATAAACTACACCATGTATTTTTATATGGTACTCAGTGTGTGGCATCTTATACTACCAAAGAATATACATCCAGATATTTTTTTGTTTTTCAAAATAAAAAAAATCTGTACTTGTTCACGTGGAATGAGGAAATGGGTTGTAATTGGGCGTGTGATCATATACAAGTTGAGTAATGTAGTAATATATATGACATGTATCCCTAAGTCTTACACCATTTGATATTTCTAAATCCATGTAAACCCAAGAATCATAAGGAAAAAAACACATGATGTGTGTCATATAGACTACATTTTGTGTATTTGGGTATTATTCTAAATGTAAATTTTTAATTATTTCTTCCATATTGGTCATATTTTCCTTCAACTATAACTCTTAGCTAGTTTTACGACATGATTCTCTCACATTAAATTTAATCTCATCTATTGTGAGACTATGTTTTTTTGATGAGTTGTGATACTTCTTCAATTATCTTTCCTCACTTTTCCAAATAATTCATACAACCTCACCGCTATTTATTTTTTTCATACACACCAGTCAACAACCTCATTGACCATCAGTAATCATGATCATATGGAAACATAAGTTACAAAAATATAAAAATCAAATTTTCATTAAATAGAATCAAATATGATGGTGAATATTAGTAAAGTGAAATGATGGTCACATTGATCAGCATAAATTACACTCACTAATTCATATTATTATGAATAAGAGGAATGTGAGAATTATGAAAAGGGAATCACAACAATGATTTAAGTATAATATTGCATAGAATTTACATGTCAAAAAATTATATAGTTTATTAAATAAAGATCATATTAAAATTAAAAAAATTATTAACACACAATTGTCAATCAAAATCATTATAAACATTAATTGTTAAATATAATTTCAATATTGATAATCTTTTTTTCAAAAAAGGATAGAATAATCATGACATGAACAGTGAAGAATAAAATTTTGGATAGAAACATTTAGAAATTAGTAATCATTATCTATTCAAGTAGTGTTTTATAAGTCATCCCTGAGGTTTTTTTGTTTAATTTTATTGGAAGAAAAGGTGATGAAAAAATTTTAATTTCCCCATCTCGTGGTGAAATATTTTAATCTATGACGTGTTTATCAATATCAAATGATTTGAAATCCAATTATTATTGATTTACCACAACCACTAGATGATATTCCCCCTCCACCTCCAAATAATTTCTAGTATTAAAATATATAGATAACTAAAAACCCTAGTCAATTGGTAAAAAAATGAATTTACATCCCATAACACGGTTCACCAGTTTAGTAATAAATAAACTGAAAACTATCTTCCACTATTGATTTATGAAAAAACATAACAATTATAACTATCCTTCGTTAAACATAATATTTTTTTTTAAATTTTTTTCTTCATAATTTCTATTTTTAACAATCATTAAGTGATATCCATGCTCACATTTATGGGATAATATTCATTTAACATATAAAACATCAATATCCCCTATAACTCTTATGGATCAAAATATCACCACAAATAAACTTACAGATATAAACACCTTAAAAAATGTTATCATAATTATTATGATTTATTTCGAAATAAATTATTATAGTTAATTTTCCATTATATCATTTTACATTTCCAAAGCTCAAAAATTTATAATGAGCTATGTTCTAGCCCTAGGAAAACCCCATGTCACTAAATTACTCTCATGTATGGAAAAGAATAAAATAATTTTTATTTTTAACATCTTTAAAAATTTAATTTAAGGTTATTAGGGTTAGATAAATTCATTATTATAAGATAGTGACATCTTTATTGTTGAATCATGTGGGAGTGTCTCAAGTGGGATACTCTGGTATAGTGTCTTAGAAATATTTAATAGGTAATGTTGATATTTATTATTATTGGGTAGATTATTTTTTGGTAATTATTGTATGGAAACCAGTAATGAAATTTAACCCAAATTGAATTGTAATATTTTATTCCATTTATTTTCGTTAAATGAGGTTGCAAATTGTGTTCCAACACTATCAATTTTTATTTGTTTTTTTCAAGATGAAAAATTTTGGGATTTTATTAAAATATATATTATAGAACATAAATATAAAAAAATATTGATAATCACATAGATAAATTAATAAAACATAATGTACCTTGAAAGTTGTTGAAATTAGAATTCAAATATTAGTGTTGACAATATTAAACCACTCATACACTCCCCTATTCGGTATTTAAAATGATTTCCAAAACAAATTTCCCAATTCCAACTCAAATGCCTATAGGAAAAAAATATTCAATGATATTATATCAATATATCAGTATTATTATTGAACCTAAAATATAATGGATTTAAATACATTAATCCCTTGATGAAATTTAACCTAATATAGATCACTATATTCAACAAAAATACATTAATGATGAAATTTAAAATCGAAAATCAATTATTTTACATCATAGAATCAAAAAACATAAAAAAATTGGCTGAAAATATATTCAATAAATAGAAAATAACTATATTCGAAAAAGATACATTCTATATAAATTCATAAATATATCACACAATATAATTTTAACTCATAAGAGAGTGTTTATTAGTTGTTTTCATCCATATCCCTTTGGTCCTTAACCTCACGTCGCTTAAGTAGAAACCATATTCTTTATTCCAAATTGATTGAAAAAAATCGTCATAATTATATTTATAATATTTTACTATTTCTTATAGAATCCAACAATTACCCTAGAAAATATGTGAAGATTGAAATATAAAGAGGAATAATGGTGAAAATTCAACATCCAGTTTTTTTCTGTATGAAGTTGGATCCATTATCTCATATTTAATGTCAAAATATTAACACGGGTTATTCAATATATATTTTCAAAAATGAATTATTATTCTATATAATTATTTTAATTTTCTTGATACATGTTTATGAAATTATACATTAAATTTATTTAGGTATTATTTATATTTTAGAAGAGATCTTTCAACTTTTTTCAATTTGACTTATTCACATACTAAATTAATTTAAAAATATTTCCTTGAAATTTAACATTCTTAAATTTAATTAAATATTATTTCATCTCCATCTATAATATTCTCATTTTGATGTAATATTCTTTAATTATTTTATTTTTAATGATGTTGTGGTTATTAGGTAATCTATAAAAAATTTCCACATTAAAATATTTATTTGGGTATATAGAAATTCAAATTATCAATTATCCTGGTTGTTACAATATATAACATGAACATAAGAATCTAATAAAAATTAACATAATTTGGATAAATATGATATATGTTATGTTTGAGATACATAATTTATTAAAAACATCTAAATTTACAGATTTAAGAAAATATAAATTTCCATCTCAAAACATTATATAAATATAAAAACTACACAATAAAGGACACATAAGTAAATTCAATGGGATAAACACATTTAGAGGCATATCATATATAATATAAATATTGTCACTATCAATTCCCACACAATAATCACTTATACTTCTAGAAATAATCCATCCCAATCAAATAAATGAAAATTCAAAACACATACCCATGAGATCCACTAATTTTTCGCCAGGAAAGAAAATATAGCAATCCCCCTCGAAAAATATATTTCAAGTAAAAAATGCTACTAATTCACATAATTACAATTTATTTTCACATTACAGGCACATAAAATACTTACATCAAATAGATTTTCTACCAGCACACAAATATAAATTAGAAGAATGGATCGTCTCATCCAAAATAATGAATTAATTACCATAGGCTTGATATATTTCTCAATAACTACCAATTGTGATATAAGAACATGATATTATCATGATTAATTTTTTGGGTTTTTCTTTAGATTAATTTTTGATGGTTATTAGATTTAAAAATTATGATCCCGAATAAAGATGGTTAGCCTGTTCTTGAAGAAAAACTAGATAATTCAAATTTTAGAAAATGTATAATATCCACCTCAGTCCCCTTAGAAAAAATAAGCTCTAAGAATATTTGAAAATTTCTCTAAAATCTTATATAATCAAAATATCTTTAGAAAAAAATGATATTTCCCTTTTTTCGTAAGAGATCTAGATAGACAGAACTTTCTTTACGTGGGAGCACCATAATGGCACAATGTCTGTTTCCTTGAAATCCCCAATGGGGAACAGCTTTTAGCATAGAAACTAATTTTATGTAGTAAAAAAATGTCTTAAAATTTTTATTTATTTAAATAAATATTCTCTAAATTATGTATCACATTATAATTAAACTCCCCCCCCCAACACACAGGCATGTAAGTTCAACTAGATCATGTTTTTTCCCTTCCTGAGAACGATGGTTATAGAAAATTTGAATGTAATGTGGCTAACCAAACAACATATAAATGTATAATAAAGGCTCAAAATATTTAATATACTAGAAAGTAAAATATTTAAAATTTCTCCCTTGAAAAGGTTCATCAAAATCCAATGAAATTTCTCTTTCTTTTAAATCACAAGTAGTTTAATCAACATGTTTTGATTGAAATAAATCATGTTTTGGTTAAATGCAGCAATGATTGGTTCTCTCCTTAAATAATTTTAATGTGAAAAAGATTTCTAAAAGGCTTTAGAGGCCTCATGGGAAGGGAAATTCAAAGATAAATATTGTGACATGTTGCATTAGAATAAAACACCAGTTTAATTTTCATGAATTATATAATGATTTGAACATGAAAAAGGCGAATTTTTACTCACTTATGTATATTTTCAAGGGATAAAATGGTTCAATAAATGAAATTTCATTCAAAAATGAAAATGATAATTATTTGATATCACATAGTTCCAACACTCAAAAAAGGGAGATACAGAAACCAAAAATTAATAAAAAAGCCATAAACATTGAATATAATGAAAAACTGAAAAAAAAGGAAAATAAAGAACACAAAATCCTAATGTACATCAGGTATTTGACACATGACACATATTATTTGAAATGATCCTCTTCATGAAATAGTATTATGTCAATAAATTGTAATTTTATAAATTAAATACATAACAAAAATAAATAAGTTGAAAGGAAAGATATAGGCATGCTTCAAATGTATTCAACTTCATGAATATATATCTCCTTGGATGATGTTATGAAAACTCATTATAAATATATTTAAAAATAGAACATTAACTCTGAATGGTTTCCCATTGTCTGGTTCTTTTATCTAGATTTATCAAAAAGAAAACATTTGAGTATCAATGAAAGCTAAAGACCAGTTAGAATGAAATTTACCTTGTAACAGAATCAATATGGAATAAAACATCTATAGCTTATATACTTCCTTTTTTTACTTTAGAATAATAATATTGAAATTTTTTTTGGTTAGTTCCTTGTATAAACTATATCATTCATATTAATTATACTTAATCTCAGCTGGATCTTGCAAAAACAATTATTTCTTATCTCGTAGAAAATAGATTCTTCTTACATGTTTTAGAAACCAAAATATTTTGTGTTCTAACTAAACAATTAGGTTAAAACACATTCCATAAAATAATAAAAAGCATGAAATTACAATTATGGATTTAATTATACTATTATATGCATAGTGTGTAACATCTAGTCTCACACTCTAATTATTTTTATTTGGGTTTATGCTATTTTTAGATTTTTTTCACTCTTTTAAAAATCAGTTATTCTATTTATTTGTGGGTGATGGGGCACATATACCCTACTATAAACTAAATATTTCAAAAAAAAATTAAAATTACTTATTATAAAAGTAGTTTACTTTATTATTTATCCAACATAAATAAATGAAACTCTAAAACACAAATTTCAATTTTGAAGCTTTAATATAGTTTGGAATCATGAAATTTCAGGGGAATATCCTCAACCCACATTAAAACATAGTAAACGAAAATAAATATTTAATGTTATCAATAAGAATTTGGAAAATGTACCATAAAATCCATAACCCATACGTCCAATAGAAAAAAAAATTATGTCTGGTTGTTTAGGCTTCTCGTCCCTTTATTAAATATTTCCCTGAAATGGGAAAATTTGAAGTTTTCTTTAATATTCAAAATATTCTAGAAAAATGGATGTAGAAAACATTCTAATAGTTATTTTTGTTTTGAATTATCTTGAAATGATCATATTATGACAAAAATATTGGAATGATTCATATTCAAACCATAGAATGCTTCTCCTAATCATTTTATCACTACCAACATGTCATATGTAAGGATCATCCCAAATGTGATTATTTTTATCAATCATAAGTTACCCTATTTTTTCCATAAAAATTTCTTGTGTTCTTAATAAGAGAAAAAATAATTTAAAATATCATCAAAATAGGGAATTTCACTCTTATAAGTATACAAATTGTCTCCAGGAAAGGTTTATTTAAATGATGGATAGATATAATGTTTTCTATTCCCTTTAACAGCCTGAATCCCTTAAATTATTTTAATTGTATGCTAAATCACCATTTTAACGGATTCATGGGGTGAAAAAACTAATACATCATGGACATAAGACAATAAAACTAAAAGGATAGAAAGTGTAAAACCAAATTGGCAACACTGAACTACTCCTCCCCAGTATTTGATCATGAAAAATCTCTTCACCACTGCGTGCCTAATCGGCAAGTAAGTGTCATGTGTCAAAGAACATGCCTGATTCGGTGGATGATGACATACTCTCTCAATTAACATAATCAAAAATACACTAAAAGATTAATCTCCACTCTGAAACCTCATATGATGTCTTTTCATGATGACTTCTCTGGTATCAAAAAAATCCACCTTCAAAAAACAAGTCATTCAAGCATAAAATTACCTCTAATACAAGACAACCATCCCAAACCAGGAGGGTCAACACATTAGGTAACATTATTCTCCTCCATCGATTGTAACTTAAATTCCCCATCACCACCATCAAACCCGTAAGTAGATACCAGAAAAGGCCAACCATGGAACCCCATACTAGAGCACAACATAAGTAACGGATCACATCCCCTTCACCACAGATCAGAATCATGGCCCTAACCCAGATGACCAGATTAGGACACACACCATGAAAAAAGTTTTGGACTATATGGCCATGAAAGAGGATGGTCATATCCCTGAGGGGAAACCATATCGTGACCCCAACATCATGGAAGAGTGGTCAGGTCCCACACCTATAGAGCATGACCCCATGGCACACTAAATCGTGACTCCAATCCACACTGGAGCGTGACCCCAATGCCACAGAACAAGAAAATCTCTACCCCCATGCACCATATAATAATCCCCTTGGCCATAATTACAAGACCTCGATGCACCAGATCAAGACCTTACCTCCGCAGAGAACTAAACCATAACCCATATGCACCAGAACAGAAACCCCCTACCATCGAGAAGGTCTGCGACCCCGACACCAAACCTGATCTCAACCCCATGTCATGGAAGAGATGGACAACCACCCCAAATCTTGAGAAAACATGAAAACCCTCTATTAAGAAGACTGGACCCCAAGCCTCCATATCGAGGCCACACTTCTTCACATATGCGGCCACTGCACCTCAAGCACGCTGGTAGGACTGACATAGGGGGGGGAATCTTAGAGAAGCTAAGATGAATATGGAAATGATATGTAGATATAATCCACTACGTCCTTTACATGATCATTCATGTAACAATAATAATAAAGCCTAATGTTTTCTATTCAAAATAGATGGTTTCCTAGTCAAATGAGCACTAATAAGGTTCTCGCTTCTTTAATTATCCTTTATTTCAACATAAAAATACGATAAATATAAGTTAAATATAAAAATTAATGATTTTTATTATGTTTATTTATCAAAATTATGGTTTCATAATGCTGCATGAAAACAATAAATTTGGATCCCTTGAAGTAACACCTAAATTTTTCCAAATCAAACAAAAAGATCAATAGTTACTTATCGGTTGTTTAATATGATTGGGCATGATATAATGTTCAAGATTCATAATAAATAAAAAAAATTCCTTTCATATTATAACTCATAATTTTCCCATGAGATACATTAGATGCATATTCGATGAATTCAAATGTAAATTCCCATTTGGGTGTTTGAAAAATAGGATGTGTTGTTAGTATTATTAACTTCCAAAAGAGTTATTTACTACTACCGTTTATGAGAAAATTGGATAACATTTTAAGGACTCTTTAAAATGTAAGTGAATCCTTACTAAAAATCCATTAAGATTATCATATAAAAACCATCATGATCAAAGAATTTTCTCACATAATTTATTGGTTTTGGTTATCTAGATGAATAAATAGACTCAAATTTGGATTTATTAACTAGATTACCATCTAGATACACAACATGATTAAGAAAATCTCAATTTTCATCAATGAAATTAAAATTTTCATAAATGAGGACATGATTATTATAAATGAATGTTTTAATAACATGTTCTGAACTTCTAAAATAATCTTCAAATGAATAAACCTTACAAGAGCTGTCATCCATCAAAACATCCCTGAATATTTCTATGACATCAATAAAAATGAAAATCCCAATCGTTTTAAAAGATCCCAGAGAATAAAATAAACAAATGATAATATCATATAATAAATTGATACAAATGGGAACCTAAAATTGGTTTTCTATTAATCCTTTAGTGAAATATGGATATGTAAATAACAGGAGAATTTTTAATGTATAAAATATTATGTTTTCTCAAAAATTATTTCGAGGGATAGATGATGGCGTAGAAATGGGAAGTGTTATTTCCTAATAACCAAATTCAGTTTCCAATAATTAATGCACATTATCGATTTATTAAATTTCTAATTGGGATAATATCACCAAATTCAATCCTTAAAAGTGTACACACCCTCTTTTTGTGAATAAATTGGATATGACTCACCCATTAACTATCAAATATGGGAAAAATAATTCTATCAAAAAATAAGATGATGAAATATTTCATAAAAATAATTAAAAACAATGGGTTCAATGTCCTTCGAAATTGTCCCACAAGATTATAATTTTCATCCAATAAAATCAATGGATTCAAATTATATGACTAATTCTAGTTAAATAAGATATATTCCACCCTATATCTTTATTATGGGGTTTGGGGACACCTAACTTCTATTTTACTAGGTATCTTGAGAACATTGTTGAAATGATCATATGGAATTGTCTATTATCACTTCAAAATATATATTTCAGTTTCTCATGAATTATTTTCGAGTAGATCTCTTGTGGGGAATTTATATTGATTAAATAACACTATTTACATGTGTGATTTCATAGTTATTCTCTATATTTTTTTGGCCATTCATCATATTGATTAGTTTCCATGTTCTTCAGATATATTCTATGTAAAAAAATAACATTTTACTTTTGGAAACTATTTTTGAGTTCAATGATATTGAAAAATCCATCTTCATCAATTTTGAGATCAATGGACTCTTTCAAAGTAGTTTCAATATTCCAATACTCATTATATTCTTATTTTTTCCCCTTTGTTGATCAGATTCAAAACAAATATCATATAAAATAGTTTTATATTGTTCATAATATAAAATATTAAGACTTATATTAGTTTAAATCCATTAAATCATGATTACATGATGGTATAAATGATCCTCAATGGGTTATTTCGTAGACTATAAGATATTGAAGTGAAAATCATCTCTTCCAAATTCATGTGAAAGTGTTCCTTATTGAACATTAAGGATTTCTTTAGATGTTTCTAAAGGGGGTCATCCTATAATAAGATATGCATGTGTACACAATTGACTATATTCAATATCTAAGGCACTTAAATCAATAGGAATAATTATTTCTCTCATCTAAAATATAAAATCCTCTATAACGCTTACAAGATTGGTAATACATTATAGTGAAATTTGTACTGTAATTAAAGGGGGTTTTATTTCTCCGGTCAGAAGTGATTAATGAAATGATTATGTAATGACTTGGATGGATTATACTAAATCAAAAATGAAATCATTTAATTTTACATTTGAATAGGTTCCAAGAATGATAAATGTTCATAGGTCATTACACATATTAGTAAAATCACATTGAATCTTGGATAAATCATTTATATCTAAGGTGTCTTTTTAAACTTATTTCAATTTTCCCGTGTGGGTATACATCTCTTTGAAAATCATAGAATAACATGGAATTCATTTCTCACCATAAAAAACCATTTTAGCTTGAACATTATTATAAGTTTCCTAAAACATTGATCCAAGTCGTTTATAGAAACTGAGAACCCAATTTTTTCACTACTAGGATAATGAAGTTGTGGTTTGAATGTATTCAAACAATTTTGACCATGAATTTGAAAATAATATAGACCAAAAATTCCCTTCCAACCATTATTTATTAATTAAAAATTTATTTCATTCTTGAATTTATGATTTCTTTAATAGTGAAATCATAATTTCTATAATTTCATTCAATGGTGAGAGTCTTCTTAATATAGTGAATACTTGAATTTAGATTTCTAGTCTAAGTGTTGTTAAATATTATTCCACTAATGTGTTAAATTGCACTAACATTTTATTTTTATCTTTCCCTTTGATTATGATCGGTTATTCAAAGTAACCATAAACTCATTAAACATCCCATGATACTATAATCATAGCCCATTTGACTCCACTGTGTCATCAAGGTATTAATCATTTTATGTTAATGATTTGAAGCCTTTTGTTGTTGTCTCATTCGTTATTGTGATTGTATCATTCCGTCAAATTATTTCTTCATTACTTCATTAAGGTTACATGATTACATTTTAGTTGTTAATATAGGCTGAAATATTATTCATTATTGAGGATTGGTTTTCTCACTAATTTATATTGTATGAGAATTACATTTGTGAAATCAAAAAAAATTACATTTAGGATTAAAAAACATTAAATTAGTCTGTTTGGTCCTACCCTTATATAATGTTCTTATGGTTTGAAGTTGTGTTTTTGGTTTTATTTAATTATATTTCTAGAAAAAATTGAATTCAAATTCTCAATAATATCACCAATTTTTTTTATTGGTCCTTCAAATGTTCATTGGAAGAAAAAAATCCACAATGGAAATTCATTTGATATATTGCTTCGGGTTTGGGTGGGGTTAGTGGGTTGTTGGATAACATCATCAAAATCACCATAGTGGTATGATAAAAATTTGAATCGCATTCATGTTGTTTATAGAGATAGAAAAGGGGAATTCTTGGCTATATTTATCTTGAGAAATGAATCTTGTTCCATATTATTTAGAATTTTATCCATGAATTCAATTAATATCCTTGAAACAACTGCTATTTTGTAAAAAAACCTCCTATAATAAAATCAATCATCTTTTTATTAATAGGAAATAGAATTTCATAAAAATAATCAATCTCAACTTTATCACTAATTTTATTGTAGGGGAAACCAAAATAGAATCTTTGAATCATTACTAGCAATCATTCAATGTTTCAAATTGAGTTTTCCTAATCACAAAATTTTATTATTGAATAGAAGAAGATTGGAAGAATGAAATAAAATTAATGGGAAATATTCTTTAATTTATTCAAATCTCTAATAAATGATTAATTTAAATAATAAAACCATTATTTGGACACTACTTCTAGTGAAAAAGGAAAATACCTCAATTTAATATCAATTACACAATTTCACGAGGTTTGATGTTTAAACAAACATAACTGAATTCATGAAGGTGATTATGTAGATCTTCACCTTGTAATCTATTAAATTTTATAATTTAATGAATAAAACAAGGTTTATCTTCATTCTCTGTAGGTGCCTCAAGATATTCTTTAGGGTTATATTGATTTCCATCATAGGATCAAGCCATTTCATTAACTGTTTTGATTTCTTCCATTTTAATTTCATGTTCAAATATCAACCAAAACAATTCCAGTTTATGTGGTTATTTTTTAATTATATACCCAATTAATAAATTTCCCCCCAACATAAATACAATAAAAGAGTCCTTAAAATTTCTCTCAATGAGATTTTAATTTGAGTTACAAGACAATCACTTTTCATTGTAAGTTTCATTTTATTGGATTTTATTAAAATTTATAATATATAAAATAATAATAAAATTAAGTTTCATAAAATTCAACATAATAATATAAAACAGATAATAAATTAAAATGATTTGTGATTAGAAATTAAATAGTAGTCCTCAGAAAACGTAAACTTCTATGACACCCCCTCATCCATTTTTAAATTGATTTACCAATGGAATTTCTCAATTCATTCTCAAAGACCTTAGGATGAACACATTATTTTCTAAGGATATCAAGTCAATATATTCATATGATTGTTTTCCATCCTATAAAAGTGATCAAATTACATGAATTCCAAGAATCACTGAAACCATATTGAGATCACTATGGTCAATATAAAGACCTCACTGATGAAATTTAAATATAGAAAAAAATATTATAATTCATATATTAAACATCCATCAAAAAAATTTCAATGAAAAATATTTCCAGAAAGAAAAAAAATCATTCAAAATTATATGTTAATTGAAAATTTAAAAAGAGATTACAAAATAATATTGAAACTCAGACGAAAGTGTATGACGATTATCATCAGCCACAACCACTTGGTTATTCATCTAACATCATTTGAGTATCCCCCATATTATCCATTCTATAATATATTCATATAATATTCATACAACTCTCTAGAATATTTTCACCTTATTTTCAAAAGCTAACAAAAACACATAATAAAAAGTGAATGTAAAAATTGAAAGACGAGGAAGGGTTTAAAAATATGGGGTAGTTTTTTTTCAATCTAGAATTTGATCAATTTTCCCATCCTTTCAAAATAGATAAATAAATGGTGTGTTAAATAAAATTATTAAAAATAGAATCTTATTGTCAAATGAATAATCTCGTGTCTTTTGGACATGTGTTATAATTTTTATAGATGATTAATTACGGTCCCTTTTTCTTCCCTAATATGCCTATCAACATCCCCCAATTTAACTCACAAAAAAATTAATTAATGAGTTATTTTTTCAAATATATTTTCATTCATATTATTAATTGACTATTAATTCTTCACCAGCTAGAATCAAATCATTTGGGGGAATGTACATGGAGTTATCATAACCTAAATTATTTCAAATTATCAATTCTATTGGTTGAAAAATTTGTATACAATGAACGTAAGAATCCTAAAAAATGTAAATTAATTAATTTTTCTCAACATAGAAAATGTAATTCTCAGAATACTAATGTGATTGAATACTGTAAAATTTCATGATTTCTATAATTTTCACTTTTATACTCAAACAATTCGTAGAATACAAGAACAATGAAATTAAGATTAAAATTGGAAATTTTCTATGATAAAATCATTGAATCACACATAATAAAAAACAAAAATATTGTCGATATGAGATGAGGATGAAAGACATAAACTAGTATTTCATAAAATGTTATTTGATCCTAAGAGTATGGGGGAAGTAGATTATTTGTGTTTCATAGATCATTATTGGAGTTACATCTACGATTTAAAAAAATGTATAAATCTATACAAAAATACATTCATTTGGATTAATAATATGAAATCAATATCCATAATTATTTTGATATTTTTTTAGTGATATTTAAATGTTGAACAACACGATTTAATAGAACTATTAAACTCTAGGAATTTTCCCTAATAGATGTTAGAAATCACATATATATATATATATATCTCATATCAAAATCCTATGTCCATAAGTGGTATTTGTATCATCAAGGATCTACTAATTTAATCATCTCATTTCATACAATTTGTGGAGCTAATCCTACTAAATAATTTCCAGATACATTTTCTGATAGAAGTATTACTGCTTCTTTAATTTTCATGGATTATTTAATTTTATCATGATTACTAGTTATTATAATTGATGATGAATTAGTTATAGTGTTATTTGGGTACCCCATATAATTTCCCAACCTAGGATCCATTATACATGTTCTATGGGAAGGTATGTCATATGGCCTCAAGCATTCCTCTTCATATTCCAGAGGATTTTGAATTACAGTGAGGGTGTTATAGTGTACAACAGGGAGACTATAAAAACTTCTGAGATTGGCATATAGTATACCAATACAAACATATAAAAGTAGAAGAATAAATAAATAGATAGACTCATCCTGAAGCAGATGGTAAATAAAATGTAAGAAGTGAATAAAAATTGAAATCCTTTATGGAAGTGTCAATATAGGGATACATGGGCATGCTTGTGTATAAACGGTGAACAAATGAAAATCATACAAAAAGTGTCTCCTCTACCATATCAAGTGAATGGTCAATACTCTTATCCTATGAACTAACTAGAATTAATGCATTTCAATAACCAGTCATTGTGCCAATGCCCTTATTCGTACCTGCAGTCATATAATATTCTCACATACCAAAGGAATCTTGAGTCAGGTGTCAGATAAAATCACATTAGGCCACCACAAACGGTTAATAGAAGTAGTCTAACTAGTTACCATCACTAATCATTATGATTATGTTAATTATTTAATTAACAAAACTAAATAATTGATATGACTTCCTCCTTAGGTTCCTAAAGCCCACTAAGTGACTCTACCAACATTCTCTCATGGTTGGTAGGAATGACCGATAATTCACTATAAATTAAATAATATAATATAATTATACTATAGTAATATATTCCACCCACCTATATGAATCATATATGTGCAGATGTTGGTGTCAATATACCTGTAAAACAAGTTTCTTCCCACATTGGGGAAAATCATAGATATTCATGACTAGTCTTATGATCCTATAATAGAGAGCAATAGTGTACATGTCCAATATCTCATAGTGAGTGGGAGACTTCATTCTTTTCAATTGTGATGGTGACTGTGATATCATGTTAATTCCTGAATAGGGCACATGGTTCTTCATGACCACATTTCATATAATTTCTGTGGTGTGAGATGTCATTCTCAACAACCAATGTAAAGGATAATGATACCTTCATTCTTAACTATTCCATTTTTTATTGTACAAGAGTCTCTATCATGATGAATGTCCTATTTATAAATAAAGCCCTGATGAATTACCTACCATATATCTCACTTTTTCAAGTTTAATATAAACAAGGATTCACAATTTAATTAATTATATTTGACTAATCATTAATAGGAATTCTGATACCACCATTATAAATAATTTTATTTCATTCAAAAAATTAATTTTAAGAATATAAACCACTAGGAAATTTCCATTCCAAAAATTTCATAAATCCAATTCGATATGTGAATTAAATTCAATTTATACAGCTCAATGATCCATTATAAAGGTTATGTGGTTTATAAAGAAATTTTAGACATGGTAAATTTTAACAATAGTCAGATCCAAACACACAAGAGGTTCCTTCTATTATATAAACATTCATATCTAAATTTAATTTTAATTTTTGAACTATGCACAAAGCTAGAAAAGTTTTTCTATCAATTTAGAAATTATCTACAAGGGGAAATTCAATGTGGGAAACCCAATAGGTGTACATAAGTGTGGTAACCATCCTCTAGAAAACTAAAGAAGGATAAAATGGTGTGTATCTAGTTGAACGATCATTTTGGTATGATGAAATAAATTAGAATGAAATGTTCATAAAAAGTTAGTCTGTAGTAAAATGTCATAGATATGAACCTTCGAAACCCATGGGAAAATGATTATACAACATACCTCAAGGAAGTAAATGACTCACCTCTTGATATCAGCCTTATATTTAAAGTATTTTTAAGAAATCTAGTAAATTTTCTAATACCCTAAATATATAGAAAATGATCTTGCACTTAATTGTGGAATGGTTTCAAAATATAAACATTAATCATAAGGTAAGAGATATAAGAGATCAAGATAATGAATACAATAACTTTGATAGATATTTAATACATAATTGACTAATAATGGTACCTCAATGCCTATATTGAGAGGCTTGGAAAGCTATGGGAGAATAGATACAGTAACAGCCCTATGAGGGAACGAAGAAAATGGTATTTTGATTTAATTAGCCCTAATAATGGAAATTTCACCCCACCAAAAAACATTCATGGTTTGGTTTCATTTTTGGACAAACCATATGAAAACCCTATTCCATTTATAGCTTTTAAGGGTCACATCACCTGATTAGGTACACTGTTTGTCTAACTAAGCACAGACCAAGTGAATATTGTCTATCCTAAAATCATACAACACAACACGACCATGCACATATGGTCTAATATTTTTTATAAAACTATGTATCCTCTATGTATCCACTATATACAATCTCATGGTTTAGGTAAACCTTTTAGGCTACCATTGTTTCTCCATTTCGTGTGGAGGGATCTGGGCTCTGAATGACCCCCAGACGAACCTGACATCTCATTTACAAGATTATGGGTCATTTTTAGGTCTTATTAAGGAAAATTGAATAAAAACAAAATGTTACATTACTTCATAATAAAACAGGTCCTTAAAACCTCCCCTATATAAAAAAACATTTCCCCAATTTTCCTTCTGAGGGTAAAGAATAATTGTCAGTAAAGAGTTTTGGGGAGTGAGATCGTATACCGACATCGCACTCCCAAATCTCATATTTTATATAGAAGATCTAATATAACACCTAGACCGATGGAACTGAAATACCTCTATTTTTCTTCATAATTTGATTAAGAACCTTAATGAGACATTCCACAGAGGAAGCGTCCACATCAAGCTTAACCTCATCTATATGAAAGACATATAATGAGTCAGAAAAAGATCGTCAAATGTAAGATACATGAATGAGATCAAGTATTGACTAGTATATCGAAGGATGTTCTAGCTGGTACACCACAGAATAGTTCCATCTCACTACCATGAAGAGTGGAATTAACCTCGGTGATAGCTTACTCACCTTGAAATTAAATTTATTCCACAAACTGGGTGAGACATGCAAAAAACATGCTCTCTAATGTTGAACTCAAGCGGTTTCTGGTGTCGGTTAGAATATAACTGATTCCTATACTGAGCTATCATCACGAGAATTATGTCTAAATAGATAGCATCTACATTATAATTCATGATATTTAGTCAATGCATAGCTCTTACCCTCCCCTCTATGAGGGATATAGGTGAAAGTGAAGGCCTATTATAAAGGCTTTATAACGATCCATCTAATTGTTATACTAAAATTTAAATTATATGATAACTCGTCAAGAAGAATATGTTTCACCTAAGAACCACCAATTTCAATAACGCACTCTCAGGTCATATAATATATCACGTAAACAGTATTCTCAAAAATGTCATCGATCAACGTGTGATAGGTTATGCTCAGTAAAACAAATTTTCCCTAGGGTTTATGAAACCCCAACTAGAAATGTGTTGTAAAATGAGAATCTCTATTAGAAATTATATAATGATGATATCTATGAATAAATTTAATCTACCTAATGTATATACATCTTATCTCATCTACCATGATGGTCTCTCGTATAGTTAATAAGTGTGTGACCATCAACTAACATCAATCAACACCCACAATGCGTCGTTTCCACAAGGTTATTTTGTTATAACAGTCATGAAATCCTTCAAAACATCATCCCATTTACACATTGGAATGGATATTGTCTATAAAATCTATACTTCAGGCTGATTTTATTCCTTAACCTACTCTTTGGTGGAGTATTGAGTGGTGAATCTAGTTATCTCATGTTTCATACTTGGACAACAATATTAGTTCTACAGATCTCAATACATTTTGGTGATACCTGGGTGAACTGCCCATATTGAGACATGAAATTCCAATATTAGATCCTATTTAAAGACATATGGGACCCATACACACCAATGGAATAGTAATATGTCATACTCATCCATTGAAAACCTAGGAAATTTAACATAATCTGAAATGACTTACTATAGGGCAAGGCCTTCAAGATCAGATAGCCAACTCACTCTTACATGCTCTCAAAAATAATAGGTCACTGGAAAGGCTTGGTGGATAGTATGGCCATAGTTCTACTAAACCTTAATATTCATCTAGAAGGATAATTCCATAAGATTCAATTCTTCACTAGACTCCTAAACCACATGTGTCTTAGACATTAGCTTCATATCATTAGTTATATCATTTCCTTTACCTGGCATAGAGGCATGTTAAAAATTAAATGGGTGAAGGTACTCAACAAATCTACGCTATCAAAAATTAATATACCTTTATGTAAATATATTTTTGAGGATTTTATAATATGATAATAGTTAAAATTTCTATCCTAGTAGATAGTGTCTTAAAAAGTACAAGTCATGCACAACCGCAATGAGATCAATGTTGTGTGTCTTATAATTCTTCTCAAGATTCCTCTACTATTGAGACCCATACATGAATAATTCTATATTCTACATCAGAAACACTCCATGATCGATACCTTATTTGAAAAATTATATTATATACTTTCTTCTTATCATCAGTAAAATCTTTACTATCACTGAATAAAAATGGCCCTTCAACACCTAAAAGGATTATTCATAATCATCTACCCATAGGAATTTCAAAACATTATATGCCTATATTGAGAGGAACTGCAATATGTTAGAAGAACTATATGATGTGTATACAATATCCATCATACCCCAAGAAAAAATGAATCCCAAATTCAATCTTCATCGCCTTACATGAACCAACATCTACACCTTATATAGGTATACTAAACCTCTTCAATCAAAGATGATATGACCCAGTATGTGGAATGTATCGATCCAAAAGTATCATTTACTGAGCCTAGAAAAGATATGATTCTTTCTCAGTGTGTTCAACACTATTTGATGATTTTGGGAATGGTCATTCTTAGAGGGTGAATACACTAAGATAATATAAACAAATACTACCACAAATGAATCCATATACAGGTGGAAAATATGATCCATAAGATCCAGAACGACATCAGGTGAATTTATAAGACCGAACAACAAGACTAGGTACTCATATACATTATACCATATCTTTAAATTTGTGTGAGGTGTCTCTTTGGACCTGAAACACAACTACTAATATCCTAACCTCAAATATATCTTCCAATAAACTCTCACACCATGGTGATAATGAAATGGGTCATATATTATTTGAATTAGATATATATTCTTTATCATAATCAGGATCAATCGATAATAATTTACACATAGCCTAATGGTAACCTCATCCATCTTGGAAAAATTAACATGTAATACCAAAGGAGATGTGTTGGGGTGTATAAAATCATTTATCCTCAGGGTCCTCTAATTTCATCATGAGTTATATAACACCAATAGGTTACATCCTACAATGAGGAATGGTTTTTAGTACTACTCCTCTAACTAACTCAATAGTGAAATATACCACTCGTTCAGGAGCTATACCAGATTAGTCTTTGGGATAGACATCTCTAAGATACTACACTATTTGAGGATAAATAGTGGATCAAAACTAATAGAAATAATGGTAAAAATACAAAAATTTACCTATCAAACTACTAATCATATGCTTCGCAGGTCCTGGTTGCAAAGCATGAACATCTTATTCCTCCTTATGCACATTCCTATCACACTCTGGTGATTTAAACATTAGCCTCTATTGACAGCAGTCGATATGGTCTCGATTGGGATCCAACCTATCTATCACAATGACTATGTAAAATCCTATAATTACTATGACATAAAGATTCCAAAAGAAGATAAACCTCCTACCTCAAGGGAAAAATTCTTGAAATGGTGAACACCTTCTTATCATATACCTAATAAGTTTTTAATCTTCTTAAATACATGAATGTGTTTGATCTCAAGACCCTCAAATTCCATAATAGTCATAGATAAAAATGAATGAGAAATGCCTTTGTCAAATAAAGAATACACTAAGGTGGATAAAACTATTATAGAAACATGTATATTAGAATGTATAGTGCTCTCCTACATCGACATATGATAAACTCCATGTAACTTTCATAAAAAATAACCCTTAGTCACTTCATTACTACATTGTGCAATCCCACTCTATTGGCTTAGATGATCATGAGTTTGACAACATATTCCTCAACTGCCACCTTGTTAAGAATGTAGAGATGTATTCTAGTAACGTAATGGGCATGATCTACTAGCCCATATCCTTATCATGTAGTGTGTGTAGATCACTACTCTATAGGAACTGATGGAATATTTATGATGAATTTCTTAGTATGGTTTATCCTACCATATCTCCTATACTCCACTAGATCAAAAAATCATTAAGGATTCGTGTTCCCCAGCTTCCCACACTAGTTACATGCCATAAATCTCTCAACATGATGAGCCTTACGGTTTCTACCTCCATGGATAGACTTATAATGTCTCTTTCTCCGAGAAGAAGAACCACCGGAAGATCTATAATCAAAAACACCTTGACCCACACCATTGGATTCCCTCATATAGATTTAGGGATGAAGGTAATGGAGTGTTTTCCCAAATGTTGAAATTATATAAGGAGACACCTTGGTATATACTTAAGAGGTAAAATTGTTTTCCTCTTGTTTGTATAAAAAGGACAACTTGCATATGACTGGAATATAATGAATTAATAATTCAATATTCAATCCTTCAATTGTAATAATATGAGACACATCGAAAATGAATGTCCCATGCATCAAGGGAATATATCTCATAATAAAAAAAATGGATTGTGGTCAAGCTTACTATACTATTTTAGATAAAGAGAATTGACTAATATTTCTATTCAGGGATTCAAGTATTAGATTATTTTTATATTTTATTAATAATTCTCTATTTATAATAATCATAAGATATATGCGTATTGTACTACATTAATTATTCTTTAAAGAATTGGATTCATGTGATGAATTGGTTGAGTAATCAAGAAAAAATAATACTATTATATGTTGATCTTCTTTAAAACACTTACCTCAGGATATATAACACTAAATATGTTCTTGAGAATTTAAATAATGAATATTGATTTTTATATGATAGTGTTGTTGACCATGAAAGTGACCAAATTGTTTAAATTGTGATGGAATTATTAGTTTTTTGTATTTAAGGACAACCTGATATTTTACTCTTGGAATGATGACTTTTTCATAATGGATTAAAGGTGGACATCATATTCATATATTTGGTATGTGACCATTAGAGAAACATTATTATGTTTTTTTAAAATTTGGTGATAATAACCTTCATAAAAATCATTGGTCATTGAAATTGGAAAGAATTATATTGGATTATTCTTAAGGTTAACTACATATAGAATGCATTGAGGATGTTTTTTATTAATACTAATGAATGGTTTATCATATCGGGTAACATATTCTAACCATTTTTGTGCAAGTAAACATTTAATGTCAGCTGGAATGACTGGTAGATGTTATGTTCCATAAACGTGTTTAAGGAATAACAAATCATCTTGAGCATTCACTTCTTAGTGTAAGGGATGAAGTGAAAATATATTAATGAACAACCAATTGATGATAATTGTTTCGGTGCGGATGTGCGTCGGGTTTCTGTCCCAACGTTGTTCCGCCAGGACGCATTCGCGCGTGCTCCCGTCGACCCGAGGGGATGGGAGCGCGGCTTGTGGCCCCGCAGTCCCGCTTTCCAAAGGCGGGCGGCATCCGTCCCTTTTTCAGGGGTGTCTGCTCCTTGATCGAAACCGGGATGATGGGATGTCGGCTCCTCCTTCCTTGGACGTTTCCTCGGAACTCATCGCCTAATCCGGGTCTCCCTCATAGATTTAAGACATGCTCGTGAATCTCGTTCCCGGTGCCATATCTTCATGGACATCGGTTAATTACGCTGCTTCCGCCCGGACGCTCCAAGGAGTCTGGTCGGGGCAGCAACCTGCGGTGAGGAGGCCGGGTGGCTCTGGGTGCTGGGGGCGTGTCGTAACATTGCGGCTCTGCATGTCTACTTTCCGTCCCTAATAGGGCTTCTCGAAGGCATGATGGCATGAGGCATCCCGCACTGGGTGCAGGGAACCGTGTCACCTGAGGTTTTCCTCAGCTTCCCGTGTTTAACACGGGGTATGCCGCGAGTTTAACGTCCAGCGGGGACGGCATCGGACTGATCAACACGAAAAGTGGATCAGATGATAGAACCCCTTGCGGGGAACCTCCGATGCTGGGGCCAGCGCATGGGCGGATTACCAAGTGATGTGGAGTGGAGTGAAGTGGCATGACCCCCACCGGGATGTGGCGGCCTGGGTAAGGATTAGGATGGATGATGGAGTGAAGAGCTTTGACCCCGTAGGGGCTTCCTACGTACCGCGCGTTAGCACAGATCAAAGTCAGCGTAGTTCGGATATACAGTTTAACGTCATGCTGGACGTTGGCAAGCCGACTCACGAAGAGGTCGAGGCTGCCGGGTGGAGGATTGAACCGAACCACCTCGCACAGAGGGGGATGGAACGGCTGGGTGGATCACAGTTTCACGTCATGCTCGACGATAAAAGGAGAGATAGAAAAAGGGATAGTGGGGAAGCACAGTGGAGATACACACGTGCGGTCTCCCACAGGGGCGGATTCATAGGTGAATCGACGCAAGGGTGAACCCAGGAGGGGTCCACTGATGGACGAACCGACGTGAATACGACCGGGACGACCATGTGGTGGGCTTGAACCTCAGGGAGGCTTCCTACGTACCCTGTTTAGGAGACAGGGATCAAGGTCCACGTAGTTCGTTCTGTCAGGACTTACGCACTTGAGGCAGCCCGGATGCGGAAAAACTCAGTTGGAGAGGGACTTGGGCCGGAAGTAGGAGACACCTCGATACCAGTCACACCCCCTACTGGATTCGGATGTGGGGAAGCGCAATGGAGATACACATGTGCATCCCCCCACAAGAAACTAGGGGTTTGTAATACACTACCCCCGTGGGGAAAGGCCTCTCCAATTAAATCGTCCCTAAAGAGGGGCAATCCCGACATCCCTGCAGAGACGAGCGGGTGGGGGCCACATCCAAACCGGGGGAGACCCTGCGTGCGGGGCACAGGATCGGGTGATGCGGACGGTTTAACGTCTTGCCGGACGAAGTACAGTTTAACGCCGTGTGTTGAGGACGAAGCGGACAGTTTAACGTCTTGCCGGACGAAGTACAGTTTAACGTCGTGTGTTGAGGACGAAGATGCTTGGCAGTTTAACGTCTTGCAGCACGGACGATGGGGGCTAGGCAGTTTAGCGTCGTGCAGCTTCGACGTAGTACAGTTTAACGTCATGTTGGACGGATGCAGTTTAACGTCATGCGGGACGATATGCTAGGCAGTTTAACGTCGTGCGGCTCGGACGATATGCTAGGCAGTTTAACGTCGTGCGGCTCGGACAATATGCTAGGCAGTTTAACGTCGTGCGGCTCGGACGATAGTTGCCGCCGATGGGTCCGTGTCACTTCGCGCGAGCCTGGAGGGCCGCACGGGAAGACAACGCACGATGCGGGCACCCAGGATGAAGATCATCGGGCGCCACACGGGCGGGTACCCTCAGGGGGTGAAAGGGGGCGACCCCGGTGGATTGAGCGCAAAAGAGGAGCTTGGCGCGCAATACCGCGGGTCGGCGCGCAAATGGGCGGGCTGGCGCGCAATCGGGCCAGCCCTTTGCGCGCAGATGATTAAGATTGCGCGCACCGGGCTTCGGACAGCACGCGGGGGCAACGGCTCATTCTTTAATGAATGGCCCCTTCGAAAATGGGGGGGTGCGCGCAATCGGGCTGGATTGCACACACCCCGGGGGCAATTGCGCGCAAGAGACTTCTTTTGCGTGCAAAGTCCTTTGGGTTAAGGATTATTCAAAGGAAAGGAGCCAAAGGGATTGCGCGCGAAGGCGAACCCCAAGGCTTTCTTGCGCGAAAGAAAAGAGGTTACCTGAAGATCGGCATTGCGCGCGGAGGGGGTTGGATTGCGTGCACGAGAGAACGTTCGAATTATGGCAACCTTCAAAACGTCGGGGGTCGCCTTATATTTATAGGCAACCCCGGGCGCGGAATCTCGTTCGCGGGCGCGGAATTTCCTTCGCGGGCGCGGAATCGGGCCCGGCGCGCAAGGGAGTCACGCGGGCCACGGGCGCGCAAAATTGCGCGCCAGCCCAGTGCATTGCGCGCATCCCGGGAGGATTGCGCGCGACTCATCAAATTTGCGCGCGGGCCTCCAAAATTCCGCGCAAGCCTTCCGGGCCCTCCGGAACGTGCTTCTGACTCCAAATACGACCTCGCTTTCCGCATCCGAGCTTTGTTTGGGAACAACGGACTTTTCCGGCGTCTACAAAAGCCCCCCCTCGGAATCCGATCGGTGAGAGGTCGCAACGATCGGGTTCCGAGGGAGACGCCGGAATGCCGAAGTCCTGGGCGGCGCGGGACTCAGGCGCGCAAAAAGGGCGTCGGGCGCGAAATTCGCTGGCTCGGTCGCGCAAAGTGCTTTCCGCGCAGCGCGAAAACCCGGCCTCGCCTATAAATAGGGGCCCTGGGTTTCTAAAGAAGAGAGGGAGGTCATTCCTAGGACAGGAGACCTCAGACCTAATCAATGTATCATCCCCCCAACTTGTTCCGACACACGAGCGGGACAACGCTTGGGGCATTGAGATTTTATCCGAACATAGGGAAATGAGAAAGGGTGAATCGCGTGTCCCGGATTCAGAAATCCACAATGGTCGGCCTTCCAGGAAATGCCCAAGACGGCAAGCGGACAATGGATCAATCGACCATACTACTGCAATAGACGGACCGAAGGTCATCATTCATATTGCAGGAGGCGGATCGCATGTCATCATCAATGCCGCTTTGGGGGTTCCTTCAGGCACAAGGGTGGAAATCCAGATCAACAGGGCATGCGAAGCGTGGGGAGAAGTGATGATTTGTTCGGACAGAATCCAATGCTCCCAAAATTGCGCCACCATGGGGAAAGTGTATTAGGCGGATGCACTAATCTGGCCGTGAATCACCCCAATTCTCAGACAAAACCTCTTTGACGAGGAAACTGTCGCTTCCCATCATTGCGATGGGGCATCCCGAGCTGAATCGGGGAGAATATCACAACTGCACCACTCTACCCGAAGTCAGGCCAGACGGCCGGCGACGAGGAGGGGCGGGACTTAGCGATCCCTGAGGCTGGACCCGAGTCGAAATGCCCGGGCGTTCCTACGTACTCCATCAGGATGGAGATCAAGCCACACGTAGTTCTGAAAGTGCAGTTTAACGTCATGCAGGACGTAGAATCCCGTTTGGGGAGATCTTAGTTTAGGGTCGTAGAGCTCGGACCATAAGGGTAGATCTTAGTTTAAGGTCTTAGAGCTCGGACCATAAGGGGAGATCTTAGTTTAAGGTCTTAGAGCTCGGACCATAAGGGGAGATCTTAGTTTAAGGTCTTAGAGCTCGGACCATAAGGGGAGATCTTAGTTTAAGGTCTTAGAGCTCGGACCATAAGGGGAGATCTTAGTTTAAGGTCTTACAGCTCGGACCATAAGGGGAGATCTTAGTTTAAGGTCTTAGAGCTCGGACCATAAGGGGAGATCTTAGTTTAAGGTCTTAGAGCTCGGACCATAAGGGGAGATCTTAGTTTAAGGTCTTATAGCTCGGACCATAAGGGGAGATCTTAGTTTAAGGTCTTAGAGCTCGGACCATAAGGGGAGATCTTAGTTTAAGGTCTTAGAGCTCGGACCATAAGGGGAGATCATAGTTTAAGGTCTTAGAGCTCGGACCATAAGGGGAGATCTTAGTTTAAGGTCTTAGAGCTCGGACCATAAGAACCTCAAAGTACGCCACATCGTGGTCCTATCCCCTGGATATGCGAAGATGCACTGAGGGATAGTGTCAAGAGTGTCGAGATTTCGCCTGGTCAGAATGGGAGGTGGAAAATGTGAATCATGCAGCCATTCACTCAAGGACTGGGGGCACCGGGGTAACGATATGGGAGTACTACCGACCATGGCGGAAAAGCAGCATCAATATCGCACTAACCGTTGATGGAATGAGGCAGCAAACGAGCATCGACCGCTCAATCGCAGGATTCATATCGATTTGCTGCCCGAGGCCATTGGGGGCACCAGCCCGAGTCGGTGGGAGAGCACTGAGGCATTGTGTCCAAACCGTTCACGGGGGCTCCACCCAGGGCGTAGGCGATGGGTCCGAATGAAAGGGAGCACGAAGCCTGAAAAGTGGAGGGAACCTGACCAAGCTGAACCTGACCCTCCTGGCAATAAACTAGAGTACTCTTGACACCGGTGGACCACTGCAAGGGGTCGAGGGACACGCCTTGAGGGTGACCCGAAGGCGGCGGACTCCCCGGAGAAGGGGGAATCTTTAAGAGGTGGGGGGCTGGACCCGAAGTTTCAAACATCCGGGCGTTCCTACGTATCCCATAAGGATGGGAATCAAGCCACACGTAGTTCTTGAAGCGCGGCGCAACACAATCGGGCACCAGCGCGAGGAAGGGTGCGGGTCTGACCCTCACACACAGAAGAAGCGGCATTTGATATTTCTTGTTTGTCCTTAAAGATGGATGGTTTTTCTTTGTGCAGCGACAAACCTGTGATTAAGAAATCCCTGGAGTCGCTACAATAATCAAGCCATGGAAGGCATTTATGAATGGCGTGGTTATTAACCAGCGCCCAACGTGAGTGCCCCCTGAGGAGGACATCACGATGAAGTGCCATTTCTCGTTAGGCGGCCAAGACGATCACAGTTTACGGTTGTGTGGTAGGACCAGACAACACAGTTTAAGGTCGTGTGGTTCGGACCATGGAGGAACCCGCTTATTGCGGTACGGCGGACACGGCGGAGGTGGGAACATACCCAGCCCTGCGGTCACGCACGATTCCAGGAGAAGAGTCTTGGGACAGGGGCCTGCGTATGTCCATCACCCGAGGGGCAGATATGCTAGCCTCCAGATATACTGGGCCCAAAACGCGATTTTTCGGGCGACTCCCTCCTCCTTATGGGGACGAGGGTCCATCTACACATGGCCCTTAGGGAGGACATCTGCATATATCCTTGGTGCTCAGATCATAGGAGCCTCGAAAGACACCATTACCCTGGTTGGCCTGCCTCACGTGTAAAGGTATACTGCAGGTCAGTATGAAGAGAGTGTCGAGATTCCACTACAACGCACAGAGGCGGAGTGTGATGAGGACTGCGCAACCACTATTCAGAGCCTGAAAGAGCCGACATGGCGATCAAGGACGTTGCTGACCATATTCGCAACGCAACATCCGATCGCGTCAGCCTAGGACGGGCAAGCAAACGAGCATCAACCGCTCAAGCGCAGGATTCATATCGATTTGCGGCCCAGGACTCGCCGGTAAATCGACCCGGAGCGGTAGGAGAGCACTGAGGCATCGTACCCAAACCGCTAACGAGGATCCCATTGAGTGAAGGCTCGAACAAGAAGAAGCGCGAGGCCTGACAAGCAACACAGGACTTGTCGGGATTGAATCTGACACTACAAGTCATAGACCGAAGTACCCAAAACATGTTAACAGATCACCGGAAAGGGTCGGAGGACTCACCCTGAGAGCAACCAAAAGAGGGCAGATCCCCGTGATCAACCAAGAGACGGGGCTGGACCTGAAACACAAGCGTCCAGGCGGTCCTACGTATCCCATAAGGATGGGAATCAAGCCGTACGTAGTTCTGGAGAGGCAGTTTAACGTCATGCAGGACGATGAGAGGTGTGAGGTAGTCCCACACACGGGGGAGGTGTACGGCGCGGCCAGTAGACCGACATGAATGAGGACATAATCCCCCGCTCACGCGATACGCCTCGCACAAAAAGGAAGGGAACTTGGGCCAGAGGCCCAACGCGGGATAGAGATTCTCGGGAAATGGGGTTGGGCCTGAAACATGAATGTCCAGGCGGTCCTACGTATCTCATAAGGATGGGAATCAAGCCGCACGTAGTTCTTGAAGTGCAGTTTAACGTCATGCAGGATGAAAAGAGAAGAAAGAAAAAAAGAAGGGGGGAGCAGAAGGCATCCCCAAACGTGGGGGGCGTACAGCGTGGCGAGCAAACCGACGTGAATGAGGGAATAGACCCGCGTTCACACCATACGCCGCACACCCGGAGGAAACTGGGCCATGGGCCCGAGATGGGATGGAAATTCCCAAAGGATGAGGCTGGGCCTGAAACATGGATGTTCAGGCGGTCCTACGTATCCCATAAGGATGGGAATCAAGCCGCACGTAGTTCTTGAGGTGTAGTTTAGCGTCATGCAGGACGAATGCTGAATAGTTTAACGTCTTGTAGCTCGGACGTGGTACAGTTTAACGTCGTGTTAGACGAAGCACTTGGCAGTTTAACATCTTGCAGCGCGGACGAATTGCTGAACAGTTTAACGTCTTGTAACTTGGACGAATGCTGAACAGTTTAACGTCTTGTATCTTGGACGAATGCTGAACAGTTTAACGTCTTGTAGCTTGGACGAAGCACTTGGCAGTTTAACGTCTTGCAGCGCGGACGATACGCTAGGCAGTTTAACGTCGTGCAGCTTGGACGTAGTGCACTTAGGCAAAATACTGCTTGAGAAACCTAGCGTTGGTGGGAGGAGTGACACGCTCACCATCCATAGTCGCTAGGGAGTACGCTCCATTGGGATAGACCTTGTGGATGACAAAAGGTCCCTCCCACTTGGGCTCCAACTTGGGCGACTTCCAGCCGGGGATCATCGGTGCTCTTAGGGCCAGTACTAGATCACCCTGCAGGAAGGAGCGGAGGCGAACCTTCTTATTGAAAGCTCGAGCCATTCTGCTCGGATGCCTCTCCAAGTTGTGCAAAGCGCGAAGCCTATTCTCATCCAGTGCTTCCAACTCGACTAGACGGGCTTCAGCAACTCTGTCTGGCGCTTGCTGGTCGTAGACCGCAGTGCGCAAGGACGGTAATTGGATCTCGATGGGCAGGACGGCCTCAGCTCCATACACCAGGGAATAAGGGGTCATCTGGGTGGAATTGCGAGTCGTCGTCCGATAAGCCCAGAGGGCGTTGGGGAGCTTGTCCGGCCAACTCTTCTTGTTCTAACCAACCATCTTTTGCAGAATGTTAGAGAGGGTCTTGTTATACGCCTCAATCTGTCCATTCGCCTGCGCATGATAGCGAGATGTATGGTTCGAGTGAATGTTATACATGGCGTACAACTTCTTCAACTCGGCTGCTCGGAAATTTGTTCCGTTATCTGTGAGGATAGCGTGAGGCACTCCAAATCGATAGATGATGTTGGAGGTCACGAAGTCAGCGATCGAACAGGATTTGACCTCTCTGAGCGGAATCGCCTCTGCCCGTTTGGAGAAGAAGTCTGTGGCGGTCAGAATGAACTGGCACTGGCGAGCTGTCGCCGGCGGGTAAGGTCCCACAACGTCCAGTCCCCAGACTGCAAAGGGCCAGGAATACCTAGTGGTATGGAGAGGCTCTGGCGGCCGATGCACAAAGTTCGCATGAACCTGGCACGCATGGCACCTCCTGGCATACTCGATGCAGTCATGGATCATGGAGGGCCAGAAGTATCCCAACCTCTGAATCTGGTGGGACAGCTTCGGCCCAGTCTGTTGGGCGCCACATGAACCAGCATGAACCTCTTGCATGACTCGTGGGATCTCAACTCCCTGAAGACAACGGAGGAGAACACCATCAAATCCGCGTTTGTAGAGGATCTGCTCCAGGCCGGGGCTGCTCTGGAGGACAAACTGTGATGCGCGGCGTCGAACTCACTCGCGCTCGGCCCGATCCGATGGAAGAATGCCATGTTGGAGGTACTCAACCAAAGGCGTCCTCCAATCATGGGCTGATCCGACTGTCATATCTGGGGTACTCGGGGCTCCGGGCATAGGGGCAACCACGGTGAGATTACTTACCAACGGGCCGTGATCTTCTTCCGGGATAACGGGAGCGATGAGCCTGCGGCGCGTCATGCGGACGATCAGGTTGTCCTGTTCAGGCTCCGCAAGTGACGCAGCAAGGCTGGCCAAAGCATCTGCTCGACCGTTCTACGACCGGGGAATATGGACAATTTCTGGCCGAGAAGGGAACTGGGCCATCAGAAGGAGGGTGCACTCCAGCAATGGCACAAGTTCCGGCTTCCTGACAACATAGTCGCCATTGATCTGCTTAACGACAAGCTCGGAGTCCCCTTTCACGCACAGATGGGGCACGTCGATCTCGAGAGCTAACTCGAGGCCAGTGATGAGGGCATGGTATTCCGCCTCATTGTTGGTACAGCCCTCTGACAACAGGAAAGAGTATGGCAGCACGGCTCACTCTGGGGTAATGGAGACGATTCCCAAGCCCACTCTGTTGAGCTTAGGATTATCGAGTCTTCTACCGGTGGGGCTCCGGGAGGCACCGTCAAAGTGCATCTGCAAGCATGGATCGGCATGATCGACCGAGAGAATGGTCTCATCAGGAAAGCCTAGATCCAGCGGCTGATCCGCGGAGGTCGGGTGAGCTGCCAGAAAGTCTGCCAATGCTTGCCCTTTGATGGCCTTCTGAGACACATACCTGATGTCGAACAGCTGGAGAATCACAGCCCACCGCGCTAGACGGCCAGTCAACATAGGCCGGCTCAGGATATATTTCAACGGGTCTACTCGAGAAACCAACTGTACCTCATGGTGCTGCAAGTAGTGTCGTAACTTCTGTACGGCAAATATGAGCGCCAGGAAGCTCTTCTCGATGGGGGAATACCTGACTTCCACATCGAGGAGCATGCGACTGAGGTAATAGAGGCTATTCTCTGTTCCCTCGTTGTTCTTCTGGGCGAGAAGGGCACCCAGGGACCGTTCCAGGGCGGTCACATAGAGGACCAGCGGCTTCCCGGATACAGGCGGCATCAGAACCGGAGGTTGAAGCAGGTACTGCTTGATTTCCTCGAAAGCGGTCTGACACTCTTTATCCCATACATAGGTGGCACCTTTCTTCATGAGCCGAGAAAAGGGCTTACACTTTCCGGCCAGATTCGCGATGAATCGGCGTATATAGGCTAAGTGGCATTGGAACCCTTGCAGTTCCCGGATTTTACCTGGGGGGGGCATCTGGATAATCGCCCTGATCTTCTCTGGGTCGATCTCAATACCCCGGTATCTTACCACAAATCCAAGGAACTTTCCGGAGGTGACCCCAAAGGCACACATCAACAGGTTCATCTTCAGGCAGCGAGACCGGAGGAAGCCGAACACTTTCTCAAGATCTTTGAGATGGTCCTGACGCTGGCACGATTTGACCACCAAGTCGTCGACGTAGCATTCCACCAGTGTGCCGAGGATTGGCTTGAATATGCGGTGCATCGCCCGTTGATAGGTGGAACCTGCATTCTTCAGGCCGAAGGGCATGACCCGGTCGCAAAAGATACCTTGGGGGGCCCTGAAGGCAGTGAACTCCTCATCCTCAGGGGCCATCCGGATTTGGTTGTATCCGGAGTATCCGTCCATGAAGGAGAGGGCTTGGAACCCTGACGTGGCGTTAATCAACAGCTCTGTCACTAGAAGGGGAAAATCATCTTTCGGACAGTGGCGGTTGAGATCGCGGAAGTCGATGCAGACTCTGATCTGCCCGTTCTTCTTCCTGACCGGCACAATGTTGGCCAGCCATTTGGGGTACTGAACTTCCCTCACGAAGTTGCCTTTGATAAGCTTGTCAACTTCGGCCTCAACCATGGCACCGTGGGATGGGTGCATCTTCCTAGGAGGCTGCTTGAACCCGCGATGGTTCGCCGCGAGACCAAGGTGATGGACGGCTACCTGAGGATCTAGCCCCGGCATCTCGTCATAGCCCCAAACGAACACATCACGGTGCTGCCGGAGAAAGTCCACGTACTGCTGCCGCTCTTCAGAGGGCATGGCGGCACTGACCAATGTGGGTCTTGGATCTGCCTCGGTTCCAAGGTTCACCAGTATTAACTCATCGACCGTGGTGGGGACGCCCTCCTCAAAGGCTGGGGGTGCATCTTCCACGTCCTCTCCACTCGGGGAGGGATCGTCCACGGGAGAGACTGCGTTGGAAACTGCATTGGGGCTACCAGATCCTGCTGGGCCGCAGGTGCTGGCACGGGCGGCCGCGGTCATCTCATCAGGAGACTCACAGGCCATCGAGACCATGGCTACGTCCAACCGTTGAATCGGGAGGACGTAAGTGTCATCCAAGCTTGCCCAGGGATCACTTGCAACAGCGACAGGCTCAACCTCACCTGCCAGGATCTGCTTGTCCTTGCTCTTGTAATAGTCCGCGTCCAGATAGCGGGCTTCACATGAGGCAAAAGGAGACGCATCTCCCTGAAGCACGCCTACTCGACCATTAAGGGAGTATTTGAGGCATTGGTGGTATGATGAGGGAACCGCCGCGTGAAGGTGGAGCCATGGCCTGCCCATCAATGCGTTGTACGCAGTGTCTTGAGAGACTACCATGAATTCGGTGTTGGTAACCAAGTCACCGAACTGGGTCTTCAAACGTATCTTGCCGACCGGAGTTTTCTCGGTGTGGTCGTACCACTGGATCCTGAGGTCGGAGGGAATCAAGTCATCCTCAGACAACCCCAATCTCTGGAGCGTCCGAGTTGGAATCAGGTTAATTCCGGACCCCGTGTCGACAAGACAGCGTCGGACTTCAAGGCCATTGAACTGGCCAATGACATACAGCGAACGAATGTGTCACTGTATAGGAGGGTATTCATCCTTACCAGAGAATGAGATAACTGCCTGACATTCGGCGTCCTCGATCGTTTCGGCGTGAAAGGCCTCTGCAGCCGCAACCTCTGTCTCAAACTGGAGGGGGCTTTTCAGGGCTTCAGCGAGTGCCTCGTGCACCTCAGATGACATGCGCAGAGCCTCAAGGATGTAGAGCCTTGCTGGGATGTCATCCAAGTGCTTCAGGACATCATACTTTTTGGCCAAGCGCGAGCCCCTGGTTGCAGGAGGTTGCTCTGCGGTTGGCGGCATGACGGGCCTTGCCGGTTGGATCGGCGGCCGACTGGCACTTGGCGCATCTCGCTGTTCACTGGTTGCAGTCCGGGAAATGGTCACCGTACTGGGGTCAGGAGGCCGGGATGGACTCGTGGCAGGGCGGAGCTGGTCGCGACGCGGCTGAGGCGGTTCTGCCTGGTCCCACACCACAAACAGTGGCGGAGGCGAATCCGTCATCCCCGGATGGGGGGGCTGTGCACGTTGAGCTCGATTTTGAGCCGGCTGCCTAGTCTCAGTGGCGTGCACGACCTGGTTGGAGGTACCAACGGCTATGCCCTAGTGACTCCTGTTGTTGCGGTTCTTCCGACGGTGGCGACGACCGGGGACACTAGGGAGGTTCACCTGGTGTTCTTAAATGTCGGGAACCGAAAAGGGATTTACCAGCTCGACGGTATTAACCGAAGCGGACCCAATAAAAACGTGGGGGGAACCCAGGCCATCGACGTCGTGAGACGGAGTGCCCGATTTCCCTTCCCCATCCCCTGGCGGGTAAAAACTGAATGCTCCGCCGGGCAACACACTGGTCTTCCAACACCTCTGAAAGCCATCGGTCTTCGTATCGAGGAGAAGAGATTCACGTCGGGTTCACCATTTTTCTATTTCGGTGCGGATGTGCGTCGGGTTTCTGTCCCGACGTTGTTCTGCCAGGACGCGTTCGCGCGTGCTCCCGTAGACCCGAGGGGATGGGAGCGCGGCTTGTGGCCCCGCAGTCCCGCTTTCCAAAGGTGAGCGGCATCCGTCCCTTTTTCAGGGGCGTCTGCTCCTTGATCGAAACTGGGATGATGGGATGTCGGCTCCTCCTTCCTTGGACGTCTCCTCGGAACTCGTCGCCTAATCCGGGTCTCCCTCATAGATTTAAGACATGCTCGTGAATCTCGTTCCCGGCGCCATATCTTCATGGACACCGGTTAATTACGCTGCTTCCGCCCGGACGCTCCAAGGAGTCTGGTCGGGGCAGCAACCTACGGTGAGGAGGCCGGGTGGCTCTGGGTGCTGGGGGCGTGTCGTAACACTGCGGCTCTGCATGTCTACTTTCCGTCCCTAATAGGGCTTCTCGAAGGCATGATGGCCTGAGGCATCCCGCACTGGGTGCGGGGAACCGTGTCACCTGAGGTTTTCCTCAGCTTCCCGTGTTTAACACGGGGTATGCCGCGAGTTTAACGTCCAGCGGGGACGGCATCGGACTGATCAACACGAAAAGTGGATCAGATGACAGAACCCCTTGTGGGGAACCTCCGATGCTGGGGCCAGCGCATGGGAGGCTTCCCAAGTGATGTGGAGTGGAGTGAAGTGGCATGACCGCCACCGGGATGTGCCGGCCCGGGAAAGGATCAGGATGGATGATGGAGTGAAGAGCTTGGACCCCGTAGGGGCTTCCTACGTACCGCGCGTTAGCACGGATCAAAGTCAGCGTAGTTCGGATATAAAGATTAATGTCATGTTGGACGTTGGCAAGCCGACTCACGAAGAGGTCGAGGCTGCCGGGCGGAGGATTGAACCGAACCACCTCGCACAGAGGGGGATGGAACGGCCGGGTGGATCACAGTTTCACGTCATGCTGGACGATAAAAGGAGAGATAGAAAAAGGGGCAGTGGGGAAGCACAGTGGAGATACACACGTGCGGTCTCCCACAGGGGCGGATTCATAGGTGAATCGACGCAAGGGTGAACCCAGGAGGGATTCACTGATGGACGAACCGACGTGAATACGACCGGGACGACCAGGTGGTGGGCTTGAACCTCAGGGAGGCTTCCTATGTACCCTGTTTAGGAGACAGGGATCAAAGTCCACGTAGTTTGTTCTGTCAGGACTTACGCACTTGAGGCAGCCCGGATGCGGAAAAACTCAGTTGGAGAGGGACTTGGGCCGAAAGTAGGAGACACCTCGATCCCAGTCACACCCCCTACTGGCTTCGGCAGTGGGGAAGCTCAATGGAGATACACATGTGTAGCCCCCCACAAGAAACTAGGGGTTTGTAATACCCTACCCCCGTGGGGAAAGGCCGCTCCAATTAAATCGTCCCTAAAGTGGGGCAATCCCGACATCCCTGCAGAGACGAGCGGGTGGGGGCCACATCCAAACCGGGGGAGACCCTGCGTGCGGGGCACGGGATCGAGTGATGCGGACGGTTTAACGTCTTGCCGGACAAAGTACAGTTTAACGTCGTGTGTTGAGGACGAAGCGGACGGTTTAACGTCTTGCCGGACGAAGTACAGTTTAACGTCATGTGTTGAGGACGAAGATGCTTGGCAGTTTAACGTCTTGCAGCACGGACGATGGGGGCTAGGTAGTTTAGCGTCGTACAGCTTGGACGTAGTACAGTTTAACGTCATGTTGGACGGATGCAGTTTAACGTCATGCGGGACGATATGCTAGGCAGTTTAACGTCGTGCGGCTCGGACGATATGCTAGGCAGTTTAACGTCGTGCGGCTCGGACGATATGCTAGGCCGTTTAACGTCGTGCGGCTCGGACGATAGTTGCCACCGATGGGTCCGTGTCACTTCGCGCGAGCCTGGAGGGTCGCACGGGAAGACAACGCACGATGCGGGCACCCAGGATGAAAATAATCAGGCGCCACGCGGGCGGGTACCCTCAGGGGGTGAAAGGGGGCGACCCCGGCGGATTGCGCGCAAAAGAGGAGGTTGGCGCGCAATACCGCGGGTCGGCGCGCAAATGGGTGGGCTGGCGCGCAATCGGGCCAGCCCTTTGCGCGCGGATGATTAAGATTGCGCGCACCGGGTTTCGGACAGCGCGCGGGGGAAACGGCTCATTCTTTAATGAATGGCCCCTTTGAAAATGGGGGGGGGGTGCGCGCAATCGGGCTGGATTGCGCGCACCCCGGGGGCAATTGCGCGCAAGAGACTTCTTTTGCGCGCAAAGGCCTTTGGGTTAAGGATTATTCAAAGGAAAGGAGCCAAAGGGATTGCGCGCGAAGGCAAACCCCAAGGCTTTCTTGCGCGAAAGAAAAGAGGTTACCTGAAGATCGGCATTGCGCGCGGAGGGGGTTGGATTGCGCGCACGAGAGACCGTTCGAATTCTGGAAACCTTCAAAACGTCGGGGGTCGCCTTATATTTATAGGCAACCCCGGGCGCGGAATCTCGTTCGCGGGCGCGGAATTTCCTTCGCGGGCGCGGAATCGGGCCCGGCGCGCAAGGGAGTCATGCGGGCCACGGGCGCGCAAAATTGCGCGTCGGCCCAGCGCATTGCGCGCATCGCGGGAGGATTGCGCGCGGCTCATCAACTTTGCGCGCGGGCCTCCAAAATTCCGCGCAATCCTTCCAGGACCTCCGGAACGTGCTTCTGACTCCAAATACGACCTCGCTTTCCGCATCCGGAGCTTTGTTTGGGAACAATGGACTTTTCTGGCGTCTACAATAATATTATAATGTCCTGGAAAGTAATCAAGTCAGTTCATTTTATCATATAATTATATGAATAATAAAATAATCCCATAACTCTATGAAAAATAAATTGTAAACAAATGTTATATTCTTAATTTTACTTCTAAAAAGTAAATTTTATTTTAACTGATCACGCAATTTATGATTTTTGATGGTTAACATTACAATGACTATGTTCTTTATCGATCTCCAACAAATCATGATAGTTATGTTTCACTTCCATGTCTATGTGTTTTCTTTCCATTAATGATTTCCTACACAAGATCCTAGTTTTGTGTTGACATTTTCATTTCATCTTTCCCTTTTATTATGATGATATACTATTAACCTTACTGCCGAAGTGGGTTTCCCAAAATAAAATAAAGAGTATCATGCATTGAATTTTAAAAGTATGATTTTAAATTTTTAAGACATAAATTTTTGATTTAAGATGGTATATGACACCCCATGATTTTATGACATGTAGCTTTTATAACATAAATTTTTTCAATAGACTATGTTTTACCCAACCCCAAGCTTTAAAAAACAATGATATACAATTAAATATCATTATTTTTAAAATGACCATTATATCCTAGTTTTTAAATATTAGGAAATGAATAATATTTACCCAATTACGAAATTTATATTTTATATATCTGATTTAAATTTTTTGACCTTAATACAAATAATATTATTGGAATAATATAATAAGGAATCCAATTTTATTCTAAAAATAGTATATTTTTTCTAAAATACACATTTTCAATCTTTTAATGGCACACTTAATCAAAATCAAAATTTAAAAAAATTATAAATTCAATCGAACAAAATACACTTCATTTTTATAAGTGGAATTTCCAAATTGGCTTATAATGTAATTTTGGTAATTTTTAGAAACTATTAATATTCAAGTGAATAGTACAAATCTAGATTTTTAGAAAACTGTGAATTTGATTATATTAAAAGAAATGTTTTCATTTGAATTAAATCTCACCTAATAAATTATATATAAAATTTAACTATATTATTAATTAAAATATTACATATTTATATCGATGAACATGTAAATAAATGGTCTAAAATTATTATTTTAATATTAGTATTTTACTGAAATGTAAATATTTATACCAAAATTTCTAAATAAAATAAACAATAATGGAAATTTCATTTTGTGGAGATCTATTCATAAAATAATATATTTTTTTCTTATGGTTATAATTTGATTTTATGGGACCATAAATAGTATTTTAAAGTCTTATAAAATATGTTATAATTTTGAAATATATATATTTTTATAATTTATTATTTTAATTAAAAAATAAATTTCAAATATTTAAAAAATTATTTTAAAAATTTTGAAATCTTTTTTAAATTATAAATTTTGAAAAACTGTTTGGGTGAATTTTTTAGATTTTTCTGAAATAGTTGAACTTTTAGTGAGTGGTAAAATATGGTAGTTTAAAGTATATATATTATAACATAAATACATTATTCCATTAGTCATAACTAATGTAAGAACAATAATCAAAATCTATAATTCTCTCTTTACTGTATCAACTCATGAAATCATGAATATTTTTTATTGTTCCAAAATAATTAAAAAATGAATAAAATAATTTGAAAGCCCACCACTCCTCCTATATAAATACCATCCTTCAACTCACAACTATTAAGACATCAAACTAATCCAATTTCTAATCAATACACATCCTAATACTATTCCCCTTGTTCTGAACTTTTTGGTCTCACCAAAATTCCAAACCCAAGTCCCTTAAGGAGGTTCTCAAGGAAAAGAATTCCCGACCTAAAATCCTCAATCACTTTATTTAACTTTAAATTTTATTCTTATACACTACAAACCTCTAATTTTCCAAATGTGAAAAAACTCAAATATTTTATATAAAATGTAATTTAATTATGTCAGTGGAAAATCCACCATCAGGTATCAACATCTCTTCCATTTATTTTAAATTAAAGCATCATCTATGCTGTGCCAATTTACCCCATATTTGGAAGCTGTTTTTTATTCTTCTATAAAATATTTTTATTTGATAAAATATAAATTAATAAATCAATCAAAACTTATTTCATGTTCTATAACAATTATATATACATATTATTAATTCATAATAAAAAATTTGTGAATGATAATCAAAAAAATCCATTATAATATAAATGATTATCATTAATGTTTTACCTTATTAATAATCCATAAATATAAAAAATAATATATTATACAATTTATAAGGACCTGACTCTAAAACATTGCATAATATTGAATTAAATGAATAATTCTAATTAAGGATCATTTCAATTTTAGTGTTTTAGATAATACGGCCATAACATATTACATTATATCTCGAATATTAAACTATAGGAACTTCTACTCAGTATTAATTTTTTTAATAAAAACTCTTGGAAAAAAGAGTCATGTATAGTTCCAGGTTTTAGATAGCATGACTTTTCATTGATCCCATCCTTGACCTTATTCTTCATTATGTCCTGTGAAAAACATTTCAAAAACATTGGATGAGCATAAAAAGCTCAATACGGGATACACAAAGACGGAAACCCGTTAGATTTTCAAAACAACATGTAAACTATGAATACCTTATAATAAGTAATAAAATTCACTTTTATGAAGTATTAAATACTATTCACTGAATAAAAGATCATTTCATACCCATTTAACCAAAATATTAACATAAAAACAATAGAAAGAAAACATAACATATATAGGTAATGTGGGACATAAACATACTTAAATGGAAAAAACATACGGTCAACATCCACACATATCCCTAAATAGAATAGCTGAACGACTGACTACTATACCAAATGCATTTGAGGTTATAACATAACCACTAGTCCTAGTTTATAACGGAACCAATAGTCATTTGGTTTATCACATAACCAACCATTAAATTTCAATATACCATTATAAATCATAGCACATAAAACAAGCATGAAAGAAAGATAAAATTTCAAAAATGCAGTCACAATATATCATTTCAAGATATTGACATAATCAATGATTTATGAAACCATTTTCAAAAAAAATTAAAACATTTAGTAAAAAGATTTTCTAATCAAAGAGTCCCATACCACATTGAAACTTTAAATGTCTTAACATTTTAAACCATTAATTTTCATATAAAAACATCCTTAAAAAAATTTTGAAATTATTTACATTAATGAGAAATATTTAAAAGAATAAATCTTCAAAAAAAATATTTTAGTTAAGGAGTTATTAACAAAATAAGAGAGGCTTGAATAAAAATAATTGAGGAATAACATTTAATCAAAACCTTATAATATCAAGAAAATAATTTTATTCATGATATAATATTCCATATGATTGTATATACACCATTTTAATGTGAATTGGGGTATAAAAACAATGAAGTCTCAATGGAATGTAAATTGACCCGAAATCCTTTATAAAGATTGTATGAATAGATTAAGGATAAATCAATGGAATTAATATGTGTATCAAATATTTATACACCCAATATATGTGGATATTATGTGTAAAACAATCAGAGGTAATTCACACATATTCATAGCATGACAAAATCAAGAAGTATAAGTTTAACCCAGAGAATATAAATTGGGTTAAGAAGTCCCCTCATAAAAATTCGACACGCTAATGAAATCACATAAAATTTCAAAAAAAGAGTTGATGAGAGAGAAAATGGTATCATATCCCTTGGACATAAAATTTATAGAAATTAGGATATATAAGAACATATCACAGAATACGAAAACGGGAATTTAGAATACATAACATAATTGATGTCTTTCACTAAAAGAGGGGGGTGAAATATTCCCCTATCGATTTGGTATTATATGAAACATACACCACATGAAAGACATGTCATAAAATAATGATATAATAATCATAAATTAAATTAAATTACCCAAATAATACAATAATGGGAAGTACATACACCATAGAAAAACAAATAGTGGCAATTATAGATTGAATCTCATGAGAATAAAAAGTGGGATGAAAACACCTTACCACATTGTAATCAATAGAGCCTTATAAAAATGAGTTAATAAACACCAAATGAATCACATAATAACATGAATATAAAAAGAATCATGAAAATATATATCAAATTTCATTAAAAAAGTACACCAAATGTAATAAATAATTGGTGAACAATGGAAATCACCTGGAATTGAAAATTAGATAAGAAATCCCTTATTGCGTGTCCCACATGACCCATTTGTTCCTTTTTCTTCCTGAATAATAATATTAATTTAATTTATACATTCTTAATAACATTTTTAATGTTTATTATTTCTTTTATATCACTTATTTCCTTGGTATAACAATTAGTTAATTATTTGAGGTCAAATTGGACTTTTTGTGGATGTTTGGAACTTGAGTAATAATGAACTTATTATAATTAAAAATTGACCCTATGGTCAAAATTCCATTATCTCTAGAATAATATTCATCATTTAGATATCATATATATAATATATGTCCATTATATATATATATATATGTATGTATGTATTTATAATAGTACATAGCATTTGGAGAGAAGAAGTGAAATGCATCATTCATGGACACGGTAAGCCGTATGTACGCTTGAATACTACTTTCATTTATATTTCATATTTAAAGGAATAAAAATATAATGATAAATAGGTATATTATAATTCCAGTATAATATCATATATAATATAATTATCTTCATCCATTATACATTCCACGTATGGCATGGACGAGTCATATCACTTTGAGGGGGCGGTAGTCCGCACATCCTCAAATTAAATTATTGTGTTTACCCATTATGAAACCCATAAAGGTATATTATAAATGGAAAATATAGAAGAATTGAAAAAATATAAATATAATATATATCACATATAAATTCAGTGCCTTCATAATGTCCACCATGAGAGGTGGTAGAAGATAATTGAACAATCGTCGTTTCGTGAGGCAGTAGTTCGCCATCAATAGAAACATTATGTTATTTACCCATTAGATGGATGTGTTTTTAAGGTAATTAGGATAATTATAATAACAAAAACCTAGGATATTTAAGATACTATTTTTGTTATAAAAGAAAATATTAAGAAGAGTTTAGGGGGTTGGAGAAGTAAAATAAAGGAACAGAACTTAAGAGAAGATGTTACCTTTAAATCGGGTAACTCCCATTGATTTGAACCAAATGATTTACTTGAAGATACGTATGACTAAGTTACGGATTCTAGTAATAGTAGAGGTATGTATGGAAATTAATTGGTCAGAGTTTGGATGATCCAAGGGGCTTGAGGGGTGTGATTAATGGGATAGAGTTGATGGACTTTTATATGGGAGAGGTGGGGCTCTATAGGGAAGTTTGGAAATATTATTTTATTATAAAATAATATTCATTTTCAAAAGGTCCAAAAATCATAAAAGTAGAAGATAAGATTTCTAGTTTTTAAAATAAGATAATTTAACAATATTTGGATAGGTTTCTGATATTTTTTGGAATTTTAATTATCTTATTTATTTAAATCATTCATTTTTTAGGTAAACACTGCATCATTATTGTGATAAAAATAATATTATTTATTTGATGTCTAAAAATTATAACTAAAATACCATGATATAGGAAATATTTTAACCTTTCAAATGATTATTTATAGTCGAAAATATAACATTTATAACCACATGTAAATATTTATTTACTAAAATATATAAGTTTAAACCATTTTTATGTTTACTTTAAATTAATAAATATAACGTATCATTATCAATATTAAGTAGCTCCATGGGGTCCCAAAATTGACCCAAGTATGTCCATGGTCATAAATATATCACACAATAAGATTAGGACACATGTTAGGGTAATTTAAGTTTTTTTATTTTTAACCCTTATTTACCCAATTTACCCTTTAACCACGATAAATAAAATATTTACTGAAGTAAATATTCAAATTGTATAAAAAAATACCTATTTAACGAATTTGGACCAACTATTTCTAAATATTAAATCCATTTTTCAAAAATCAAAACACAATAGTGGCAGAAATTAATTTAAAATTAATTGTCGTTGTCAAAATAAAAAGCTAGTTTTTATGAAATAATTATTATCAAAAGATTAACACTTGTTTATGTCCAAATTCAAGGTGAAATTACCTCAAATGCACAAAATTGGATTAAATGTTAAAACAATAATTAAAATGCCCTTTAAAACCATTTATGAATATAATATAACCATATAAATAAATTAGAATTAAAGGAAATTTTGAATAAAAATACTTTTTTTACTATTCATTAAAAATGAAATTATCAAAAAAATACAAAAATTTCAACCCAAGTAAATTGGGATGTCCCTATTCTAAATAAGAATTTTATTTTGTAAAATAGAACATATAAAAGTGAAAAAAAGTATTTTGAAAAAGGGTTCTCCATTAAAAGGTGGTAAAATAACATTTTAAAGAATATTAGAATATTTATTCTCAAAACATATCATCCCCATTAAATAAACTCATTGATGTGTATGAGGTACGCCATAAAACATAGATGCACAAAGGTAAAAATAACATTTTTGTTAGTTCTGTTCATTCCCAGCATTACAACCACAAGGTGTTAACTACCGTTTTAAATACAATATTTTATTATTATTTTTCAGTATAACTAAACATTTTGTGAAATGTAAGATTTAAAAGAAACTCGTTGATGTGTATGGGGTATGAAATAAAACATATCATCCCCATTAAAGTAAAATTACCTTTAATTCAAAAATATTAATAAATATGAAAATGTCATATTCTAAATTTACCTGGTTGTTATACCCTTCTCTAATTTTGAGAATTGCATCCTCGTAATTATAAAATTGGGATCATAAACTTAATTGAAAATCATACATCAGAAAAGATGTCAATAAAACTATCACTTTAAAGGAAAAAATAGATGCACAAAGGGAAACTGAGCCAACTGATACAATGATTCCATGAAAAAATGAATATGGTGGAGAAAACAAAACATCATGTTCTGATGGAGAGTGATTGAAAACATGATTAAAAGAAAGTCAACCACTACAAAATCACAAACTTTTGAAGAGTTAAACGGTCTTGGACTCTCCATTATGAAAAGTAAACGGAAATCATTTTTGTTTTAAGTTACCTTTCCAAAAGTTGTGGAATTTATTTAAGATCTTGAATAAGAACCTAAATAAACATACTTACTTTTCATTTAGACCTTCATCCTTTACTTGATTTCTACCATAAACTCATCTTTTCTCTGAACGATGAGTATGCAAGATCACTTATTCCCCTTAAAATTTCTATAATCAACTTCTACATAATCATGTAATACACAAAAGATGAAATATATATTTTGCATGTCTTTAGACATTAACCAAAACCAAAATCGTTAGTACATGATCAGATAATCCCCAAAATAAGTAATATTTTACAAAAATACTAATCTTATTCTCCAAAATTTGTCAAAAATTACCCAAAGATCATCAAAGTCCCTTCAATAAAATAATTTTCATAAAATAATTTAATTTAATCCAAACTAAGATTGAATCTCATATCCTAGAAGGATTTAATCACATATTCTTCCAAGATATATCTTAACATTTATCTCCAAATAATATTAGTTACTTTTAAAGTCTCATACGAAAAAGTAATTAACCTAATCACATATTCTCCATGATAGGTTAATCATTTCCATAGATAACATTAAATCAACATATTCTTGATTCATAAGATCATATAACTAAAAATAACTATTCATACTAACCAAGGAAATCACATAGTCTAGTGGTAGGTGATAAATGTAAGTCGCAAAATGGTTGTGGGTTCAATTCCCGCAGCTTTTTCCAACACGACGGTAAGTCACATGGTTTGCGTGTTGTCCTTTTTGAAAAAAAATATAATTTTGTACATTCCAAAAAATTTATTAAATTTATTAAAATTACTGTCACATATTTTAACCACCAAGGTTATCTAATAACATTCATTTTGCATGCCCAAATATAATAATCTACAATTTCCTCAAATCCAAGGATCATATAAACCAAAATGGTTCTTTATAACTATATCCACAAAAAAAGATAATTCTTCTTTGAATAAAATTTTCACATATCAAACTTCAGGGTTACGCATACTAGAAAAAGATTCCAATGTATACTCATCATTAATACACTCAAACATATCATCATCCATAAAACTTTAATCCTCTAATGTTGAGTTCTTAATCATTGAACTTCCTTCATAATCCTTTATCAATATTTTTCTATCTTATTATTTTATACTTATTTCCTAAACACAAAATCATTCATAATTTTCTAAGATCTCTATAATTTCAAAACATTAGAAAAGAAATAATCTTTACCATTTATATATCATTTTAAGTTTCCTCTTCTTCCATTAGAATGGCATAATGAATTGGTAAATGTATATTTGTATGATCCTACTGATCCATTTCCTGAAACTTCTTCACATGACATATATTTGTGTAGTGACCATGCACACAACTTTTAAAACATTTAATAGACCCCTCGAAAAGAACATCTTTCCCATTACTGGAGTCCACTAGACGCTCCCTTTATTCTAGGGAAGTTTCTTGCTTCATGACCTTGGTGACCACATATGAAACATCTTACCATCCCATTAATTAATTTTATTATGTGTTTCTCACCACATCATTGAAACATAGGTTTTTTAATATAGATATCTTAATGATTATTACTTGAAATTCCATAAGGATCTGTTTCCCACATATATGATGCGTTATAAAAATCATTAAGGTTCATGTGGTCAATATTTACTCCATATAGTTGGTTGAGAATAACCCCATGTCTTCTCATTGTATCTCCCATTTCATTCAGTTGATAATTCATAAAATTGTCACAGTTTTCTTCACATACACTATCACTCTAATGCCTACTAGATCCAGCCATTTACTAAAACCAAAAATGCCAGTCTAAGTATATCAGTAAAATAATCATATAATATCTTATATGGAGGGTAAATACTAAGATATATTTATTCATGTTATCTTAAAATAATTCAATTTATCTAAAATAACTATGACTCTTTATAAATACCTAACCATTATAGTTATGTCACCTAAGATAATGAACACCCTAACCTCAAAATTTATATAAACCGACCTCTATTAAAAAATATAAGGACCTAACCACAAAACATAACAGAATATTTAATTAAATGAATAATTCACATTGATTATTTTTTTAGGATTACAGTTTTAGATAATTAGGACATAAATTATTACATTACATCCCGAATATTACATTTTAGAAACTTTAAATCATTATCTGATTTTTTGATAAGATAAAAACTCTTGAAAAAAAGAGTCATGTCTAGTTCCATGATTTAGACTGCATGAGTTTTCCATGATCCCATCCGAAACACGATTCCACTTTACGTCCTGTGAAAAACATTTCAAAAAAATAGGATGAGTATAAAAAACAAAACAAGGGATACAAAAAGAAGGAAAACTGTTAGTTTTTCGAAACAACAAATAAACCATGACTACCATATCATAAGTAATAATTTTCACCCATATGGTGTAGTAAATACTCTTCACAGAATAAAAGATAATTTCCTACTCATTTGTGACCAAAAGATTACCATAAATCCCATAAAAAGAACACATAACATATATATGTAAATTGGGACATAAACATACCTAAAATGAATAATCATATAGTCGACTATCACACATATCGCTAAATGGAATATCCATACGGCCGACTTGCATACCCAATGAATTGGAGGTTATATTGTAACCACCCATCCTGGTTTATCACAACCCCACCTGTCATCTTGTTAATCATTTTACAGCCCGTTAAATGTCCAATTACCATAATAAACCATAACACTAAAACAATCATGGTGGAGAGTTAACATTTTCATATTGAAATCACAATATATCATTTCAAGATACTGATGTAATCAATATTCATCAAAACATTTTCCAACCAATTTAAAACATTTAATAATGAGATTTTTGAATCGAAGTGTCTCATAAAAATTTGAAACCTTAAAAGTTATTAAAATGTTAAAACATTTATTTCTATATAAATTAATCCTTAAAACCATTATTAAAATATGGATAGTAATGGTTAATATTTATAAGAATAAATCATTAAAATAAATATTTTAGTTAAGGATTTCTTAACATAATCAGAGATGCTTGAATAAATATAATTGAGGAATAACATTTAATTAATACTTTTTAATATCATGAGAATAAAGTAATTCATGATATAAGATTATATAGTATAGTATATACACCATATAAAAGTGAACAGGTTCATAAATACAATAAAGTCTAAATAGAATGTATATTGAGACGAAACCCTTAAACATATGGTATCATTAGAATAAGGATAAATCAATGACATTAATAATTGTGAAAAATAAAAATACACAAAATATAAGTGGATTTTAAGAGTAAAAGAATCATTTTTTATTCACAGATATTCATAGCATGACATAATCAAGAAGTAGATGTTTAACCCAGAAAATTGAAATTGGGTTCAGAAGTTCCCCTACAAAAATTTGACAGCCTAACAAAATCACATAAAATTTCATAAAAAGTTTTAATGGGAGAGAAAAGGGAATATAATCACTTGAATTTTTTTTACCGAAATGGGGATATTCCCAACATAAGAAAGTTGAAACATAGAAGACATAACATAAAATATGCCTTTAACTAAAACAGGAGTGTAAAGGTTCCCCTACCGATTTGGTAACTTATGAAACATACAACACATGAAAGAAGGATCAAACAAGGAATATTTAAATACCACTAAATAAAGGAAAATTACTCAATGAATACAATCATGGGTAGTACATACACCACACAAAATAAAATAAAGGCAATTATAGCATGAATCTCACCGGAATAAAAATTGAGATGAAAACTCTTTACCACGTTTTTATGAATCGGGTAATATGAAAAAAAATTAAATAACCACCAAATGAATCACAGAATACCATTAATATTAAGAGAGTCATGATAATATATTTCAAATGTCAGTAAAAAATACACCACATGCACGAAATAAGTTGCAAAAAATGGAAATCTCATGGAATAAAAAATGAGATATGAAACCCCTTAACGCGTGTCTGAATAGACTTGTTTGTTCCTTGTTCTTCTTGAATAAGAGAAATAACTTAATTTATACAATTTTATCACTTATTAATTTTCTATAACAATTATTTAATTATTTGAGTTCATATTGGACATTTTGTCGACGTTCGGAACATGAGTCAAAAATGAACTTGTCATAATTTCAAATTGTTCATGTGGTAAAAATTCCATTATCACTAGAATAATATCATGATTTACATATCATATGTATCATATGTATATAGTATATATATGTATTTATAATAGTACATAACATTTTGAGATAAGAAATGAATTGCACCATTCATGGAGACGGTAAGCTGTACGTACGCAAGAACACTACTGTCATTTCAAATTTATATTTAAAGGAATGAAAACATAATGATAAATAGATATATTATAATTCTAGTAAAATATCATAAATTATTTAATTATCTATATCTTTTATAAATTCTATGTATGGAATTAATGAGTCTTATCACATTTAGGGGTGGTAGTCCGCACTTCCTCAAATGAAATTATTGTATTTTCTAATTATGAAAACAATATAGGTATGATATAATAGGAAAATTCAGAAGCCTAGAAATAATATCAATATAATATATATCACATATAAATACAGTTAAATCATAATTTCCTCTATGAGAGGCGGTAAGAGATAATTGAACAATAATCGTTTTGTGAGGCAGTAGTTCGTCTTCCATAGAAACAGTATATTTTTTACTCATTAGATGGAGGTGTGTGTAAGTGTAGTTCGAATACATATCATAAAAACTAGCTAGTATATTGAGGATGCTATTTTTTATAATAGAAATAAATAAAAATATTTTAGGGGTTGGAGATGTAAAATAAAAGAAAAAAACATAAGAGAATAAGTTACCTTTAAATCGGGTGACTCCCATTGGTTTGACCCAAAATGTTTACATGAAGTTCATTTTGCCAAAGGTAAGGAATCTAGGAGGAGGAGAGGAATGTAGGAAGCTTTATTTGTTAGAGTTTGGGTGATCCAAGGGGATTTAGAGTAGTGAGTTATGGGTTATTTATGATGGCTTTTTATAAGGAGGAGGAGGGTCTCTTTAGGGATGTTTGAAAATATTATTTTATTATAAACCTATCATCAGTTTAAAAAGTTCCAAAACATATTAAAGTCGAAAACAAAATGACCCATGTTTGAATTAAAATCATACAATAAAATAGGGACATGTTTTGTATATTTTTTTTATTTTTATAATTTTATTTATTTAAATCATTCATTAATAAAGTAAACACTACATCATTATTGAGTAATAAATAATTTTATTTATATGATCACTAAAATTTTTAAAACAAATACCATGATGTAGAAAATATTTTTAAATCTCAAAAGAATATTTATAGTCTAATAGACAACTTAAATAACCGCATGTAAAAATTGATTTACAAAAAGATATATGTGTAAGTCATTTTTGTATTTACATAAAATTAATTAATATAAAATGTGACTATCATTCTTTAGTGGCTCCATGGAGACCCAAAATATTCCCATGGTTGTCCAGGGTCGGAAATATATCAAAATATTGGATTAAGACACATTTTAGGTTTATTTATTATAATTTGTATTATTTTTACCCTTATTTCCCTAATTTACCCCTTAACCATGGTGAATAAAATATTTGCAGAAGAAAATATTCACAATGTCTGAAAATTAAAGATACCTATTTAAAAAATATGGACCTCGTGATTCCAAATATGGAATATATTTTTCCAAATTCAAAACATAGAATTGGAATAAATTAATTTCAAATTAATCCCTATTGTTTAAATAAAAAGCATGTTTTTAAGAAATAATAACAATCAAAAGATTGACAATTGTTTAGGTCCAAATTCAAAGTGAAATTACTTCCAATGGACAACATTGGATTAAACAATAAAAACATAATCTACTTAAAAACTAAAAAAAAGTAAAAATATTATCTATCTGTACAAATAAATTAGACTAAATGGTAGTTTTGAATTAAAATACTTTATTTTTCACTATTCATTAAAAAAATGAACATTATCAGAAAAATACCAAAATTTCATCAGAAGTAAATTTTGATGTCCCGATTCTAAAGAAGAATTTTATTTTGTGAAATAGAACATATAAAAGTGATGGAAACTATATTTAAAAAGGGTTCACCATTAAAAGGTGGTAAAACAACATTTTAAAGAATATTAGAATATTTATGCTTAAAATTAGATTCATTCTTATTTTACACCTCTAAAATTTATTGGATAAATTTAAAAACATTTAAAAAACATGTATAATCATTTTTTAGTTAGTTCTGTTCATTCCCACTATTACAATGGCTAGGCATTGACAACCATCTAAAAAAATATTTTTATATTATTATTTTTTAGTATAACTCAACGTTGTGTACAATATAATATTTCAAAGAAAACCGTTCTCATGTATCTGGTACGCCATAAAACAAAGCATCCCCTTTAATGTAAAATTAATATTTAATTCACAAATGTTAATAAATATGGAAATTTCATATTCTTTATTTACTTGGGATTCTACACCTTTAAATAACCTAAAAGTTTTCTAATAACATTTAATTTAAATTATGCATGACTATTTCCTTTTGACATGATCATTCATAGAAGTATACTATTGAACTATTTATGAAAACCAAGGTAACAAACGCTCCTGAAGGATGAAATTAAATATCATTACTCATCAATTTTATAAAATTATACTTAAAAAAATACATTTTTAATAGGTTCTTAATTAATTTTTTAATGAATTTAATATATTTATATATGATATTAAGTTCCTTTTTAGAGGACATTCAGACATATGGTATGGATTTTATCTTTCCACTTTTATTTCAGTGAGATCATCCATATTCATCATTATTTTTTGTTTTTGGTGTATGTATACAACAAATTAATGTATTATATATTTTATATATTTATACTAATGGTATTAAATGTATAATTTTATGATCATTAATTTTATGGGTCATATGGTTTGACTGTTTGCAAAGTGGTAAAGAATTCTCCCTAAACCTCCTTTTTTCATGTTATGATTTCTCTCTTTTTAATCCAATTTAATACTTCATTTGTATTATATACCTATTCAAAATTTAGATTATATGTTTTGAAACCAATTATCTTGATCATTTCATCATTAATTAATAGGTAAATGGTTGTTTTATAATGTTTATGTTTCAATTCCTCCTAATAAGCATGCCGCATTTAAGGTAACTCCCCTATTTCATACCCATTATCTTTTACAATCCATAATATATATTAAGATACTATTTTGTTTCTAAAACAACTGATTATACCATCAAAACCTATCTTCTCTCATTTCTGGTTGTATAAAAAAACTTATGTAGTTTGCTATTGTAAAATCCTTATATCATTTTCCCTTTAACCTCAATAAAGAGGCTCATTTCTCTAGATTATTAAAAACAGTTTTTATGTGATTTCAATTCAGTTGGACCGAGTTTATCATGATATATAGCTGCTTTCCATTATGAAAATCTAATTATCATTTATATACATTTTTTCCAAGACACCATTATGATATTTTCTTTGTTTAGTCTTTATTTAAAATAATTCCTTGCATGTGGTATAAGTATAAATCCCTTCTTATTTATGATAATCAATCATTTATAATTTCATTAAATATATTTATTTATTATTTCATAGATTTTATTATTTTATTATATTTATACAAATTTTATATTCATTGTTTCTATGATGGATTTTAATAATATAATCTACGTATAAAGAATGATTCTTTCTAGCAGTGATAGGTGGCTCCCGGAATTATATAACCCCCTACATCGAAATGAATCATGAGACCAAACACCTGGAAACAAATCCTTTGTTTTTATTTCCAGGAAGAATCGGATTGGTTTTTACACAAAAACATAAATCTTTTTGATGGTATAGTAGATCATGTTCTTGATACAAGACATTCAAAAAATAATCATTTTCTGAATTCAGTATCCAGTTATTACATTCCATGAGGTTTTCACTATAAGAACATATATTGATTCTTTATCATTTATAGTGTATATATGTAATGTGTTTTTATATTTTTTAACTTTCCATATTTTATTTTCCTTATTAACTTTACCTCAATTGTTATTATTTCATATAACCCTTATTAGGCATTCGGTCACACTCTTCTATTTTTCTTCCTTCCCTAGGTTGTCATGAATAAATAATTGAATAAGTTAAAAATTACAGTTTTCTTAATTTATATTGTTTTGTGTTTAATTACTAATGAAATAATGAAACCTTGGATGCATCTAGTTTCTTCAATATTACTAAATTGATTGATATATAGTGATGTTTATGTCTTCTTTCTATACCATTGTAATAAAACGACAACTGAATCTCATTTATAGGGTTGGATTTGTTACAATTTCTATAAGAGAAAATTTTGTATATAACTTGGAAACTATATTTAGAAAACATATATTAGGAAACATTACCCTATTTTATACTTTTAGGATAAAAATAATGGTACAGCATAGAAATTTGGTAAGTTATACATTGTTTGGATCTACCTAGAAATACATCCCTTTATTGATACTACATAAATATGTGGTTCTATAATAGATGTTAATAGTGGTAACAACTATGAAAATGTTCATCTGGACTGACTCTGCATAACCTGGTACGTGAAAATGGGGCTCACTATGAACCTTGTTTTAAACTCCTAAGGGATATGCTTAGGATAATTAAAAAATTTTTTTCAAACCATTATGACGTATTTAAAAGTATATATGTTCCCAAAAAATCCATTTTTTTAATTATGATATTATCTATGAATTACGTTTTTCAATTAATGTTATGTATTTCTGTGGTTTTTTATTATACACTTTGTTTCGTAATGTTATGATATAATCTAGTGATTTCTATTACATAGAAATGACACATAGAAGAAAGAATGTGAACCTCACTAATGTAAATGATCTAAAGAGTGAGACAAATAAAATCTTTTATGAGTTTAATATGGTGTTTTGAAGGGAAGTAGTCTCCCGGATATTTTCATAATGTGAGGAAATAATTTCATGTTCTAACAAGACATAAAAAGAATTATCCAAGTCTTATAGCTTCATAGGGATCAAGAGAAGAAAATGGTAGCTATGAAAAGGTAGATAGAGTGATGAAGGTGAAGAAGAGTTTTACCGCATGTGATAATTATGGAAGGAAACACCTTTGTATATAATTAAGAGTAAATTTTTTTTCTTCATGTGTTCTGAAAAAGGACATTGTGTGCTTGAATAAAAGAGAAGGAAATAATTATTTAATATTCAAAGATTCAATTGTAACAACATGGTCCACTACAAAAATGAATGATCTAAGCATCAACGGAATACATCTCAGAAGAAGAAGATGCATTATGGTTAGGCATAATTTACTACCTCAAATGAATATTAATGAAAAATATGAGTATTTTTTGATTGAAGGGTTATGTTATTTTTTTATTTTATCAATAATTCTATATTTATACTATTCAAGAGATATATATGGATTATACTACAGTTATTATTCTTTAAATAATTTTATTCATGTTGTTGGTCGGAGTTGATACTCAAGAGGGGGTGAATTGAGTTCCAATTTAAAATTCCTGTTAAAAACCTTTAGGCTTAAAGTCCCCCAAATTAAAATGGTCCAGTTAATTGAGGCAGTAGAGATATAAGTGACCTATTTTTCAAAAGGTTTCTCAAAGGATGATTACTCATTAGTAGAGTCGGTAAGAGAACTAATTCCACTTTTGAAACAAGTTTACTAAACAACTCAGAAATACACACTAACCAGAACTAACTATCAGAGTGAATGTAAAAATAGATTTATGTTTTTTCTAATATAGGTACAATGGATAGAAATAAAATAGAGTAATGAAAGGAGAAAAAAAATTAAACAAGAGGTACCGGCTTAAGACAAGACCTAGTCCTCTCCACTTGGTGATCACCTACCACCAAGCAATTATATTAAAAGTGAAACACATCCTATATCGGGCTTTACAAAAGCTTTCACAAACTATCTAGGTCTTTCAACATCTACCACAGTTCTACATGGGAAAATAAACTTCCAAGACACACTAGGTTTCTTCTACAGTTATACGTGGGAAACAAAAATAAAGAGATTTTAGAATGGGTATTTTCAGTATCCCTCAGTTCATGTACAAGAGTCAGTGTGTTTAACTCATACACACTGCTCACAAATGAAAAGTATTTAAAAACGGTAGTGCTAAAGATAGTGGGGATGAGTTTAGAATGCTTTGTTGTGTTGGAATATTAGCTCTAGACTCGTTGGAATGAATGAGATGATGTTTTGGTCCTTCTCTACAAGTTGACTCCAAAACAGAGAGTCACAACTTTCATGTTATGACTTCCAGATGTAGAGATGATCATCTTTTTGGATGTTAATCACTTTGCAGAACACCAAGACATATTGTTGAATGTTCTTTCAATATATCTTTATGAGGCTCTATGTCCTTCTGAAGGAGTGCTTGAGTGTTCTCTGCCTCTTTCTGGTATTCGGGTTCTAATTTTGTGTCTCTACTGTATCTTTTATATAGTATCTTGTTTTTAGTGTTTTTATTTGAACAGTAGAGGCCGACAAGATAAATGTTTCAACCACGTGTAGTCTTCCTCATACACAGTAATGTCTCCTGATATCCATGAAAATAGCATTAAATAATGTAATTCGCATTAACATATATATACATGACCGTAATAGTAGTATTAATAAAATTGGTAAAGGAAAGAATAGAATATCATTTGACTAGTAAAATATGCATGTCACAAGGTAGACTTCAACTGTGGAATTCATTGGTGGATTATTCAACTGTGAACTTCATCGGTAGGTTCCATGACTATAGGATTGTAACGGTGAACTTTGTTCTTAGTGGATGTATTGTAACAGTAGTTGTTTACTCTTTGTAACAGTGGCTCCTTATCAGTGAACTCCATCGGTAGGCTCAACAGTAGGCCTTTAACAGTAAGCTTCTAATCGATAATTATGTAACATCTGACAACTTCAACGATAACCTTTCCAACTGTAGGTTTGAATATTGAAGTTCTCAACAGAATACTTGAGAAATAGTCTAACAGTGAACTTCAAATAGAAGCCTTGTCACATCAATGACCTTATGACAGTAACTCTTTGTCTATGAGCTTTGATAAGCAGATCATCGGTAGACTTGTGACAGTAACCTTGTATCGGTAGCTTCCAACAGCAACTATAAATCTTCAACGCTGATCTTCTAGCATCAGTTACATAGAGTGACAGTGAGCTATAATGGTGACTATGAACAGAAAGCTATTGCCAATAGCCTTCAGCAGTGAACTTATATTTACATAAGTATAAAATGTAAGCTGATGTAGCAAAATCATGGGAATTAAGAGTATACATTGATCAGAATAATATAATTATAAATTTAGATTAAAAGGATTATTAACTGACTTAATGTATCATGATCAATATTTAAACATGATTTCGGGTTATCAAAACATGTGAGTCCAACAATCTCCCCCTTTTTGATAGTCACAAATTATGTCAGTATGTATTAGAGATAAGTATCAGATATTAATAAGAGTGTAAAACAAGAAAATATTCGTACATGGTATTAGGGACAAAGGCAGATAGGATTCACTATAGTATCATAGTATCATAGTAGCATATGTCTCCCATATCATATGATTAGTCGAGTATTAGCACAATGTTTCTCAAATTAGAACAATATTTCTCAAATTAGCAAAATATTTCCCAAATTAGCACATTATTTCTCCAATTAGCTCAATATTTCTAAAATTAGCACAATATTTCTCCTTCTCTGTGATAAGAAAAAAGAAAGAAAAATGAGAGAACATAGAATGCTTTTATTAATAAACAGTTTGGTACATGACCCAAAAAGAATATATAGTCCCTGTCAAAAGACATAAACAATCTCAATCCACAGCATCCAGAGGTAAGGGGTCTTTCCCTTTGGAAGAAGAAGATGCAGAAGGAGCTTGTGGATCAACAGGTTTAGGAATAGCTGCATGAATGAATGGAGGGGCATCAACAGAAGCTCATGTGGGTCTGTAATGGGTTTCTCGTTGAGGTATTAGTGGAGTAAGGCTTTTGATAGCTTCAACATGAGACATGGTGGAAGAACTACTGGGTTGAGAAGCAGGTAAGGTAAAATGATTAATGATAGGGGTCAGTCCACAAGGACAAAGGGTAAAAGAAGATTTCTGAAATCTATAATAATGCTTCTTAATCTTTCCATAGTAGATAAAAAATCATCTTTATTCTCCAAAAACGTATCCAAAGCAGCTGTCAATTCTTTCAGCATGCTGACCTGCTCTCTGAATGCCTGAGTCACTAGAGAAAACTGCATATTCTCAATCAAGAGCTTGAAGTGGTTGGTCATTTGATTCATGGTATATACTCTCTCAAAGTAAGCAACCACCTTATTCTTAATGGCCTTTTGAGAAGCAGTAGCTGCCCGCAAGTGTTCATGAAAAAAACTGCTGACATCCCTAATGGTAGAAAGTATCTAAGAATCTAAGGTGCCACTGGTACTGGCCTTAGAAAACTCTTCCTGGATCACAGTCCTGTTTTGGTCAAAGTTCACAGTGGAACTGGATGAGGGAAGGGGTTTTACCGAGAAGGCAACGGTCTCTTTGAAAGACTAAGTCAAATTACTAATCACCTTCTGAACAAGTGCATCATGACTATTTAAATGTTTACTGACTGATGTCTTAAAAGCCTAAAAAACATCCACAAACTATTTGACTACTTATTTGATATAACGAATCTCATCATTCAATTGTTTTGGAGAACTGTTCATGGGATTCAATGAAGCAATCGACTTTCATAGAGAAACCATAGCTCTTGTCCATCTCTCAATTAGAGTATGGCATACTTTATCTTCATCCATCATTTCCTTCACTGGACTAGACACAGCACATCCCAGAGACAGCTCCAGGCATTGCTCCACACTCCTCAGTTCGTCTACCTGGATTTTCTTCAAACCTACTTCTAAATCTATCACCGCCTCTATCATTTCATCCTTTAAGGACTCAAGGTCCTCTTTGGTTTCCAAATTCTCATCCATAATAGGTAAGATAACTAAATCTCTTTGGGGCTGGTCTTCTTCATCAGAATCTCCATAATTGAGTCCAATTACTCTATATCCTGGATCTGATGACCAACCTTCGATGTCATACAACACAGAAACTGATCCAAGATACTCCCCCTCACTTAGAGCATTCTCCTAAGGAATATCCACTAAATGTTCTACTCTAGGTAACTCAACAAACTCCTCTACAACATCAGGAGATTCAATATCCATTTTCTCTGTTAGTTCACTAGTAGGGTGACTCTTATCCTTTTCTGATTCATTAATGACTCCCTCATCAATGGTAGAAGATGCCACTCCTGCTTCCTAATCAAGCACTATCTTGATTGTACTATCTATCAGAGGGCTCAAACTGAGCACTTTTTCATCATTGTCCTCATCATCGAGTTCTGAAACAACCTCCTTTTGTTCATGAGTAAAATGATATGACTCTGTAGCTTAATCCTATTCAGATGTTTCCTTGAAAATATTCTGATATGATTCCTCCTCATATTCCTCAGTGGTCTCAGTATCACAGTCCTTCGGAACAATCTCTCTCCATTGTAGTTCTTTTGGAGGGATAGCTTCTCAAAAAGATACTATCCTTAAAAGACTATGAGGTAAATCAGGATCACTCCCATCATCAACGGGGTTGTTCTCTCTTTCAGGGTACACAAATCCTTCAACTTCCTCCTCATCAGAATAAACCTGTTCTGGATCATCAGGCTTCAGGCCTGGATCTCTTTTTTCCTTTTGGCATAGATGGGTGAGTAGTAGGGTCAAACTTTTCATACACCATTCCTTCATCATTCACCAACACCTTCTTCAAGTATTCCAGCTAGTTTTCATGAATTTTCAAATCACCTTGGATATATAGACACAATTCATGGCCTCTATCATATCTTCGTGATTTCCAGCAACACCCTTTACCTTTAGAATAACCGAGATATGCTTGTCATGGAATAAGGAATTGGAATTTTAGCTTGCCTTGGTCATATTCTCCAATTGTGCCATCAGTAACCTATATGGGTTAATCTTCATTCCATGCATCAGTAAGTACATCAGGATTATGTCCTGGTACTTCAGTACTACAAAGTCCCTTCTCCTCGGACTAAGTACATGCTAAATGAATTTGAATAAGAGCATGTCTTCTCCATTCTTCTCAGCTGTAATGATCCTTCTTGATTTTCAATCTCCTATCAGTTCTTCCAGAGCTTTTTCATACTCATAAAAAACACTATCTGGAGGAGCTACTCTAGAGTAGTAATAAAATATTCCTTCATGAGTAACTCTCAAACAGGTATCCCACTCAGCATATGAGAAACTAACTTCATTGCCATTGAATCTGGATATTAGCTTATTCACATACTCTTCCTCTTTGAACATCAGATATTCATAGAATTATTTCACAAGTTTCGGGTAGTAAAGTCTATTTTTGTTGGAAAATAATTCGGTCCATCCATGGGCATCTAGTACATTCAGTACCAATGACTTTCTCGACAGCACTCATTCATCACATAACTCCTTCTCAGCAAAGATTTGTCTCTTGGTCAGATGCGAGTTTACAGGTCCTGACGAGGTGTTACTGGTGCCACTGGATTCAACTCGAGTTCTCTTAGGCCTTGACGCATCGTCATTGATAGTCGAGGGTTGCTTTATTTTGGACATAAAGATTTGGAGAGTTTTGATGGATCAGGTGAAGGGTTAGGTTTTATGAATTTTGATAGCAAGGTTCGAGATTGAGAGAGGAAGGTGGATTGAGATATGTTCATTACCTTTGATTTTATCATTTAGGATTTAAAAATGAATAAAATAGAAATAATAAATAGGAATAAAAACGGTTCGAATTCTTTCAAAAATAAAAACAAACAGTGAGGTATCAACAGTGAGATGTACCAGTGAGATACACCGGTGAGATGCAATAGTTAGGTATAACAGTGAGGTCCAACTATGAGGTTCGATTGTGAGGTCCAACTCTGAGGATCGACTATGAGTTCTAACTATGAGGTTTGACTGTGAGATCTAACTATGAGGTTTGACGGTGATTTCTAACTGTGAGGTTTGTCTGTGATGAAATTAATCATACCTAACTCATGTTTGATGTAATTTAACCTCTCATAATTCGAGGGCTTTGTGAATATATCATCCAATTGATGTTCAGTGCCAATGAATTCAAGAGTGATATCACCCTTTTCATAATGATACCTCAAAAATTGATGTCTCACATCAATATGCTTTGTTCTAGCATGAGATACTATATATTTGGAAATGTGAATAGAACTTGTATTGTCAGACTTTATAGATACATGTTTGAATTGATATCCATAGTCCATTAAAGTGTGTTTCATCTACAGAATTTCAGCACAACAACTAACAGCAGCTATGTACTCAGCTTTAGCAGTAAATAATGAAACAGAATTCTGTTTCCTGCTACACCAAGATACTAGTGACTTGCCTAAAATGTGACATGTCCTAGAGCTTCGTTTTCTATCAAACTTGCAACCGGAAAAATAACTATCAGAATAACTCATCAAATCGAATGATTTCCCATTTGGATAAAATAATCCTAATTTAGGAGTATGTTTGAGATATTTAAAAATTATTTTTACAGTAGTTAAATGAGATTTTTTTAGGATTAGCTTGAAAGAGACTACACATGCATACACTAAAAATGATGTGAGGTCTGATATCTGTAAGATAGATTAGACTCCGTATCATACCCCTGTAGTTGGTTTGATCCACTGGTTCTCTAGCTTCATCAGCATCCAACTTACAAGTGGTACTCAAAGGAGTGTCACTACGTTTACTACCATCTAAATAAAAACGTTTCAGAAGATCCTTAATATATTTACTTTGATTTAAAACAATTCCATTTTTATTTTGAAAGATCTAAAATCCACGGAAAATTTGAGTTCTCTCATTAAACTCATTTCAAACTCATTTTGCATCATTTTTGAAAAATCAACACATAATTAATTTTTAGACGATCCAAAAATCAAATCATCTACATAAATTTTTACTATCAAAACATCTTTAGAAATCCATTTAATGAAATTATTAGGACCATATATCCCTTTGGAAAAACGTTTTGAAATAAGAAAAGAGGTGAGCCAATCATACTATGCTCTTGGAACTTATTTTAAGCCATATATAGCTTTAGATAGTTTGAAAACATGATTGGAAAAATAGGGATTCGTAAAACCAGGAGGTTGTTTAACAAACACATTCTCAACTATATACCCATTTAGAAAAGCACTTTTGACATCCATTTGAAAAAGGGTGAAATTCAGATGAGCTGCATAGGCATGTATTATCCTAATAGATTCTAATCTAGATACAGGTGAAAAGGTCTCCTCATAGTCTATTCCTGCCTCTTGACTATATCCTTGTGCAACTAACCTAGCCTTATTTCTCACTATATTTCCATATTCAACTACTTTTTTCCTAAACACCCATTTAGTGCCTATGGTTACGGTTCCCTTTGTTCTTTCCAATATTTACCAAACATTGTTTCCTTCATTCTGATTTAGTTCTACTTGCATAGCCATTACCCAAAATTCATCATTGATAGCATCATTAATATTTTTGGGTTCAAGCTGTGAAAGAAAAGCTTGATATTCAGCCTGGTTTCTTAGAGAAGCTCTAGTTTCTGTTTCTCTATTCAAATATCCTACAACAACATCTAGTGGAAGATTCTTAAGAGTCCCAGTACCTATAAGAAGGGTTGAACTTGAATCTTCATTATTGTCAGTTGGTTCAATATCAGCAGGTGCAGATTCTGGAAAATTTCCAAAACTGGATACATTTACAGGCGATTCACTATTTTTATCATTAAGGTTTAGATTTGATAAATCTTCCTCAATATTTCCATGAGAGGATTTAGGCTCATGTGGATCAGTATCATTGAATTTGATATGAACTGATTCTTCCACAAATTTGGTTTTCTTATTGACACTCTATAGGATTTACTTGAAAAATTTGTCAAGATTATCTTTAGTATTAAGAATAAAGACTTTCCGATCAAAGACTCTAAAATAATTGACCTTAGGCTTCCTATTATTCCATAGTTCACAAGGGGTCCTTTTTATAATAGGTCTTATTTAAACTCTATTGAAAACATAACATGTTGTATTTATAGCTTCAGCCGAAAAATAAATAGGTAAGTCATACTCATTAAGCATAGTTCTTGAAATTTCTTGAATGTTCCTATTTCATCTTTCTACAACTCCATTTTGATGAGGTGTCCTAGGGGCAGAAAAGTTGGGACTATAGCCATTGTGTGAGCAATAAGATTCAACCTCATGAATCTCAAACTCATGACCATGATCACTTATCAGGGTCTTAATTTTATGTCCACTATGTTTTTCTATAGAATTGGAATATTTGACAAAATAGGAACAAGCTTAACTTTTGTGAGCTAGAAAGTATACCCAAGTACACCTAGACAAGTCATCTACAAGAACATAAACATAGTTCTTCCCATTTAAACATGAAACTCTTGATGGTCCAAACAAATTCATGTGAACCAACTCAAGTTGTTGAGAAGTTGAAACTTCGTTCTTTGGTTTGAAAGAAACTTTGTGTTGTTTTCCCTTTTGATAGGGATTACACACTTTATCATTTGGGAATTCCAATTTAGGGAGGTCTCTAACTAAACATTTTTTGGATAGCTTCCTATGTGAGTGCACATTATAGTGTCCTAATATTCTATGCCAAAACCAAGATTCTTTAGGAAAAGCATTTAAGCAGGAATCATTTTATTTGGATAAGGAGTTTAAATCAACAACATATACATTCTAATTCCTATATGCGGTGAATAGTAAATAATTTTTTGATTAAAAACATTGTATGAATCATTCTCAAATTTAACATTATGGCCATCCTCACATAATTGAGATATGCTAAGTAAATTATACTTAATTACATCAACCAAAAGTACGTTAGAAATTAATATTGTATCAGGGTTACCAATTTGGCCTAAGCCAATGATTTTTCCTTTTGCATTGTCACCAAAGGTTACATGCCCACTATCAACTTTAACTAGACTCTTGAAGCACGAATAGTCTCCTATAATATGTCTTGAACATCCACTGTCCAAGTACTATAAGTTCATATAGAAACTCTTTAAGAAACATCCTTGCAAAACAGATTAAACATAGGATAATTTTGGTACCCAGATCTTCTTGGGTCCAGAATGGTTAGCCAATAAAACTTTGTGAAACCATATTTTCCTGATAGGTTTTCTAAAATCAACAAAATATTTTGAGACTTAAATACTTTTATCGGTCCTATAGAGAATTGTTTCTAGAAATATTTTCCAAAATTAGAAGTGAACTGTCCAGATTTTGGAAAAAATGTGTTTTTACTAATGTGTCTCTATCTAGGCTGATATCCTAGACCAGTTGTATATTTTGGTTCCATATGATTTCCTAGAAATTGTTTCAAGGTATCCCTACTAGCAGTAAACTTGTAAATATCCTTTCTTAATTGTTCTTTAGATAATTTGACCTGGTCATTCTCTTTCAACAGTTGACCATTCTTTTCTTTTTCAACAATTAGATCTATTTTAATATTGCTAGTCCAGACATGTTGTTTCATTAATGATTTATATTTATCTTTCAGTTCATTGCAGGTATCTTCCAGTATTTTGCAATATTCAAATAGTTCATCCTTAGATATATTTTCATCATTATCTGAATCACTGTTATTTCTAGAATAATAATCATTTAGAATAGGGGAAACAGGTACCTCGGATATGTTAGTCATGAAGCACATGTTGGCATGATTCTTTTCAGAATAAATGGCTTCTGATTCACTTGTGTTGTCTTCCAAAGCACTCCAGGTTTCATTCATGGATTTCCTATACATCTTGTCCTTATAATCATATTTCTTTTTGAATTTTATCTTCGGACAGTCATCCTTGATGTGTACTTTCCTCTTGCATTCATAATAGACTATATCATCTTCCTTTTCAGATTTCTTCTAATCCCTTTTCCATTTACCTTGTTGATCATATTTACCCTTGTATTTTGGTTTTATGAAAAACTTCTTATTCCTAGAGAACTTCTTAAATCTCCTTGCTATTTGAGCTATTTATTCATCACTATCTGAATCTGAATTTTCACTAGCTAAACTTTTAGTAGGTATATGTATTTTCTCCTTGTCTTTTCTCTTTAATGAAGTAGACTTGAATGTCATGGATTTTATTTTGGGTTCAACATGTTCTTCATTGTTCCCCTTTAGTTCCTCTTCATACATAATTACTTTCCCAGTAAACTCCTTAACAGGTAGCTTGCTGATGTCACATGACTCTCTGATAGACACAGAAGTGCCTCTCCATCTGTCGGGCAAGCATCTCAATATTCTCACGATCTGCTCCTTTTCTAGAACAGCTTTTCCCAGTGATCTCATGGTGATGAAAATCTCATTAAAACTAAGATACATATCAGAATTAGGTTCATCAGGTCTCATCTTAAAATTATCATATTTAATAGTATAAGTATTTAATCTGATTTCATTCACATTGGTTGTTCCATCATGAGAAATAGCGAAGGTGTCCTAGATTTCATGAGCTGTTTTACATGTAGAAATTCGGTTAAATTCCTCCTCTCCTAAAGAGTAGTAACGGGAATTCATAGCTTTACAGTTATTGTTGTGGTCGGACATTGTAGAATCATCCCAGGTAGATCTAGTAGTTTTTGGGATTTCATATTCTGATACTATAGCAGAACAAATATCAAAACCAATACATTCCAAATAAATTTTTATTTTGATTTTCCATTGAGCATATTTCCCACCATTAAAGAAAGGGGACATGTTAGTAGAAGCACCTTCTATTCTATTGTCCATAACTAGATTTTAGAAAATATATTAAAGAGAGAAAATTTAATAATAACGGAAATTTAAGATCATTAAGAAAAATCTAAAATCACAGTTTAAAAAACATATGGTTTGAAAAACTGTTATAAATAAGAATGTTTCCTCTAATACCAAATGATGGTCGGAGTGGATACTCAAGAGGGGGGTGAATTGAGTTCCAATTTAAAGTTTCTGTTAAAAACTTTTAGGCTTAATGTCCACTAAATTAAAACGGACCAGTTAATTATGGTAGTAGAGATATAAGTGATCTATTGCTCAACAGGTTTCTAAAAGGTTGATTACTCCTTAGTAGATTCAGTATGAGAACTAATTCTACTTTTGAAACATGTTTACTAAACAACTCAGATATACACACTAACCAGAACTAACTATCAGAGTGAATGTAAAAACTGATTTATGTTTTTTATAATATAAGAACAACAGATAGGAATAAAACATAGTAATGAAAGGGGAACACAACAATTTAAATAAGAGGTTCAGTATTAAGACAATACCTAGTCTTCTCCACTTGGTGATCACCTTCCACCAAGCAATTATATTAAAAGTGTTAAACAGCCTGTATCGGGCTTTACAACAGCTTTTACAAACTGTCCAGGTTTTTCAACCTCTACCACAGTTCTACGTGGGTAAATAAACATTCAAGACACACCATGATTCTTCCATAGTTATACATGGAAGACAAAAATAAAGAGAGTTTAGAATGGGGATTTTCAGTATCCCTCAGTTCAAGTACAAGATTCAGTGTGTGTAACTCATACACACTGCTCAAAAATGTGAAGTATTTAAACACAGTAGAGCTAAAGATAGTGGGGATGAGTTTAGAATGCTCTGTTGTGTTGGAAGATCAGCTCTGGACTCATTGGAATGAATGAGATGTAGTTTTGGTCCTTCTCTGCAAGATGACTCCAAAACAGAGTGTCTCAACTTTCAGGATATGTCATACAGATCTAGAGATGATCAGATTTGTGGATGGTATGCTCTTTGCAGCACACCTTGACAGATTGTAGAAGGTTCTTTCAATAGATCTTCATGAGGATTTATGTTCTTATGAATGAGTTCTTAAGTGTTCTCTGCCTTTTTCTAGTATTCGGGTTCTAATTTTGTGTCTCTCCTATATCTTTTATATAGTCTCCTATTTTTTGTGTTTTGTTGTTCAGTAGAGGCCGACAAGAGAAATGTTTCAACCACATGTGGTCTTCCTCGTACATCGTACTGTCTCCTGATATCCCCGATAATAACATTAAATAATGTCAGGTGCATTAATTTTTTCAGACATGACTGTTATCGTAGTATTAATAAAATTGGTAAAGGAAAGAATAGAATATTATTTGACTCGTAGCAGATGCATGTCACATGGTAGACTTCAACTGTAGTCTTTCCAACCGTTGACTTCATCGGTGGATTATTCAACTGTGAACTTCATCAGTAGGCTCTTTGACTGTAGGCTTGTAACGGTGAACTTTGTACTTAGTGGATGTCTTGTAACGGTAGATGTTTGGTCTTTGTAACAGTGGTTCCTTATTAGTGAACTCCATCAGTAGGCTCAAAAACAGACCTTTAATAGTAAGCTACTAATCTATAGTTCTGTAATATCTGACAACTTCAACTGTAACCTTTCCAACTACAGACTTGAATAGTGAAGTTCTCAACAGAAGACCGAAGAAAGAGTCTGATAGTGAACTTCTAATAGATGTCTTGTCACAAAAATGACCTTGTGACAATAACTCTTTGTCTGTGAGATTTGATAAGTAGATCATCGGTAGACTTGTGACAGTAACCGTGTATTGGTAGCTTCCAATAGTGACTATAAATCTTCAATGGTGAGCTTCTAGCATCAGTGACTTAGAGTGACAGTGAGCTGTAATGGTGACTATCAACAGAAATCTCTTGCCAGTAGCATTCAACAGAGAACATATATTTCGATAAGTATAAAATGTAAGCTGATGCAGCAAAGTCATGAGACTTAAGATTATACATTGATCATAATAATATAATTATAAATTTTGATTAAAAGGATTAGTAACTTACTTAATGTATCATTATTAATATATAAACATGATTTGGGATTATCAAATCATGTGTGTCCAACACATGTGACGAATAGGATGAGTAATCAAAAAAAGTGATTATGTTATTGGTTAATAATTTTGAAAACACTTGTGTTGGGAATGATAACCTAAAATATGTGTCTAAATATTGGGATAAGAATAAATAGATTTCTATAGGATATTATTGGGGACCATGAATTTGACCTTATTGTTTAAATTATACTGAAATTATTAGATGATTTGATTTACGTGAAACCTATTATTATAATCCGAGAATAATGAATGTTTTATTATGTTTTAAAGGTAAGTAGGATAATCATATATTTGGTATGTGACAATAAGAGATCTGTTATTTAGTTTTTTCGAGAAATCTGTGGATATTTAACCTTTCATATAAATCATTGTTCATTGATATTGGTAAGACATATTTTGGATGAGTCTTAAGGTTAACTACATATAAAATTTATTAAGGATATTCTTGAATAATATTAAAGTATGATTTTTTATATTGAATAACATGTTTTATTCATTATTTTTCAGAAAACATATAAAGTCTAATTGAATTTCTGGTGGAACTTATGGTTCGTAATTGTGCTTTTGGCATAGAAACCTCATCTTGGAAATTATTTTTCAGGTTTAAGGGATGAATTGAAAATAGATTGTAGAACAACCAAATGATAATAATAAGATTATGTCATATGAAGTGATCAAGTAAGTTCATTTTATCAAGTGGTTATATAAATATCAAAAGAATCCAAAAATTCTTGGAAAAATATTTTGGAAGAAAAATGTTATTGGATTACTTTTCATTCCAAAAAATCAATAGTATTTTATCCAATCATAAAATTTATGGTTTTTTGATGGTTATCTCTCTAATGGCCATGTTCTATGTCTCTCTCTAATAGAACATGAATGTTTAATTTCACTTCCAAGCACATTTTTTCTTTCCACTAAAAATTCCGTACCTGAGATCCTATTTTTTGTGGACCTTTCCATTTTCCCTTTCCCACTAATTAATATTATATTTTATTAACCCCTTTATTAGATCTGGGTTTCCAAAAAAATTAATGTATCAAACTTTTATTTTTCTAGGTACAATTTCATATTGTGGGGACACTATTTTTTGATATAAGAGTGCAGATAAAACCCATTATTTTACAATATCTAACGTTTTTAACACAATTTCTTCTACATCATAAGTTTCCCACAAAACAAAGCTTAATCAAACAATGATATACAATTAAATATCATTATTTGAAAATCATCGTTATAACCAAGATGCTAAATTAAAGGGAATGAATAATATTTTCTGAAATATAAAATATATATATTATATATTTGATCAATTTATTTGACATTATTCTCAATGATTTTATTTCTATAGAATAATTATGAATCTAATTTTACACATAAACGAAGAGATTTCTTTTAAAGACACTTTTAGAAAAATTGAATGTAAATGTTATTTTAAAAATTATATTCAAATTTTTTATAAATTCTATTTACCGAAATATACTTCATTTTGAAAAGATTAATTTAAAAATTCTTGTTCAGTGTAATTTTGGTATATTTTAGAAAATATTAATTTTCCAGTGAATAGCGAAAAATACATATTTTTTTGTAAAATTTTCAATTTATTTATTTTAAAAGTATTTATATGATTTTTATTATATATCACTTATAAAATATTAATTAAAATATAGCAATATTACAAATTAATGTATAACATATTTATATCATTGACCAAATAAGAAAATGAATTAGAAATATTCAATTAACTATTAGAATTTTTTGGAAACATAAATCCTTAGTCAAAATATTCTAACTATAATAATGAATTAAAAGAAAATTTATTTTCATGAAATAGATTCATATATTTATATTTTTTTCTTATGATTATAATATAATTTCATGGGACCTTAATTAATTTATCAATGTTTTATAAAATAAGTTATAATTCTAAAATCCATTTTTTCAATATTTGATGATTTTAATTAAAATATTAATTTATCATATATAGAAAATAAATTTCCAAACATTAAGCCCATTTATCAATTCAACTTTCTGAGATATGGTTACAGCAAATTTTTGGGAATTTTCTAAAATAGTAGAATTTTTGTGAATAGTAAAATATAGTAATTTACAATATATATTTTATTAAATAAATACACTATTACATGAGTCATAACTAATGTAAGAACCATAATCTATAACTATTCTTCATTCGTTACTGTATATATTTCTAGAAACTTCAGTATTTCCTTTCTTGAGCCAAAATAATTAACCACTGAATAAAATAAATAAAAAACACCTCTCTCTTCCACTATAAATACCACCCCTCACCACTGATTCTCTTCACTCAAATTTAGACATTAAACTTTTCCAATTTCATCACAATAAAAATCCTAAGACCTATCCACATGTTCTGATATTTTTGGTATCTCTAAAATACCTAACACAAGTCCGTTAAGGATGTTATCAAGGAAATTAATTCAAGAAGCAAAAAAATATTTTAGTTTTTTATTTTCTTATAATTTAATTTTCATTTAATATACTATCCCAACCTAATATTTCAAAAAATGCATGAAAAAATTAATATCATATATATAATTAAATTTTATCATGTAATTGGGAAATATACTATTTTTCCTCTTCGTCTCTTACATTTATTTAAAAATCAAAACATCATCTGTGAGGTGCTGATTTTCTACCTTAGTGTATGCCATGTTCTCCTTTTTTTTATTCCTCCATAATTTTTGGTCGTAAAACTATTTTTTTAGTTAAACTAGAAATTAATATATGTGAAAATAAATATTTAATGTTTTTTAACGAGTATATATAAATAATATTAATTTATAATAAAAATGTACTGCATTATGATAAAAAATCCAAAAAAATCTAAATGATTATCATTGATGTTTTATCTAATGAATAATCTTCATATATAGAAAAACATTATATATAAGACCATTAAATCTTATGTACATTTATTAAGAAAATGTAATTTCAAATCTTGATAACATTCCAATTTCAAATGATCTTTTCAACAAGTATATAGTATAACCAATCATGAAATCCAACGAAACGAATACTCTTGAACGATGAAATTGAATCTCATTACTCATAAAAATGGCCATAAATATATTTAATAAAAATAATACATTGAAGAAGAATGTATAATATTTTACTTATTAAATTATTATGGAATCGTATATATTTATCGCTGAAATTAAGTGAATGGTGAGAACACATTTGGGCATAAGGTATTGGTTTTCTCCTCTAACATTAATTTATGTGTGATTTTCATTATTCCCCTCGATTTCATTTTTTTGGTGCATGTATAGTGAATTTTTATGTATAATATAATTAATATATTTATATTCAATTTATTAATATTTTCTTTTTATGTTTATTAATGTTATGGTGAATTGGGTCTAACAATGTGCATAGTTGTATCGAATTCTCCATGAACATTCATTTTCATCATTCATGTTCTTCTATTTGCCTCATTACCCCAATATAATATATCATTATTCTTATATAGCTATTATCAATTTTGATTTTATGTTCTAAAACCTTTTTTCAATATCATTTCAACTTTCATTGATGGGGAAATGCATATTTTATTATGTTTCTGTCTTAATTGCTCCAGATATGAAAGCCAAATTTAAGGGAACACCCCTATTTCATGCCCATTATCATATACCGACCATAATATGTCATAATCTCTAAATATTTTTCAGAAATCAGAAATTTTATCAAGAAGAATTATATTCTCTGGTTTTTTATACAAATAATTATGAATTTTTCTGTTTTAAGTTCTATTTATTATTTTCCCTTTAAACGCACTAAAGGTGCACATTTATAAAGATTCCCAAAACATTTTTTACTTTTTTTCATTTCATATGGAATTACATGATCAATGTTCATGACTATTTTCCCATATAAATGTCCAATTATTATTTAAATTCATTCATTCAAGGAAAAAATTATTATATTCCCTTTTTTTATGCCTTATTTTTTCACATATTATTTTTGTGTGGTGTATATATACTTCCCTTTTATTTATGATAATCATTCATTCAAAAATTTATTTAAATATACTCATTTCTTATACCATGGATTTTATTATTATCTTATATTTATTGCATTTTTACATTTAGTGATTTACACTAAGGGAAAAAGGACTTCTTGTGACGGGATTAAATCTCATCGCAAATATTTCGTCCAAGTGGTTATTTGCGATGGGGGTAACAACCCATCGCAAATAACTGATTATTTGCGACGATAATTCATGTCTCGTCGCAAAAGTTTTGGCGCAGGTAGCATGCCAAACCGCGCGAAGGGTATTTGCAACTGGGGGATCCACCCGTCATAAATACCCAGCAACGGTTAATAGATTTTTGCGATGGGATGTCCTCCGGTCGCAAATGGTGTGTCGGCAGGGACTATTTGTGACGGGTCCCGTCGCAAATAACTTTTTAACCACCGACTGTAATTAATGCAGGCGTAGGTATTTGCGACAGGTCCCCTCGCAAATGACATTATTTTTGATGGGTAACTCGTCGCAAATAATCTAACCTATATATACCCCATGCGTTTTTCTTCCCATTTCACTCAATTCCTAGATCTTGTTTCTCCCAGAGCACTGATTTCAGAGGGAAAATTTTTCTATGTTAATTTTTTAGACACGAAGAAGTTGTGAAGTCGTCTACATCAATAGCAAATCTGGTTTCATGGTATTAATGTTTTATTTGATTTATTATTTATTTCAATTTATATGTTAATTTTTATTATTGTTGATTAGTTGTAATTAAATTGAATTTAAATTGTTTTTTCATGAATATATTTTTTTGTAATAATAAATTGAAAATTTAAGTATTAATTTTTAATAAATTATAGTAATTGGTAATTATTAACAATAATTAGTAATGTTTATAATTAATTTTTAGTAATTAATAATAAATGGTAATAAATAATAATAAAGACTAATAATAAGTAATAAATATTCATAATTATTAATATATAGTAATAAATATTAATAATTATTAATAAATAGAAATAAATAGTAATAATGAGTAATAAATAGTAATAAATTATAATAATTAGTAATAAATTGTAATAATTAGTAATAAATTGTAATAATTAGTAATAAACTGTAATAATTAGTAATAGATTGTACTAATTAGTAATAAATTGTAATAATTAGTAATAAATTGTAAAAATTAGTAATAAATTGTTATAATTTGTAATAAATTTTAATAAATTGTAATAAATTGTAATAATTAGTAATAAATTGTAATAATTAGAAATAAATTGTAATAAATTGTAATAAATTATAATAAATTATAAGAATTTGTAATAAATTGTAATAATTTGTAATAAATTGTAATAATTAGTAGTAAATTGTAATAATTACAAATAAATTGTTATAATTAGTAATAATTAGTAATAAATTGTAATAATAAGTAATAATTCGTTATAAATTGTAATAATTAGTAATAAATTGTAATAATTAGTAATAAATTGTAATAATTAGTAATAATTTGTACTAATTAGTAATAATTAGTAATAAATTGTAATAATTAGTTATAAATTGTAATAATTTTTAATAATTCGTAAAAATTAGAAATAAGTAGTAATATATTGTAATAATTAGTAATAAATTGTAATAAATTGTGATAAATATTAACAAATTACAATAATGTGTAATAAATTGTAATAATTAATTGTAAATTGTAATAATTATTAACATATTTTAACAATAATAATAAATTGTAACAATTAGTAATAAATTGTTATAATTAGTAATAAGTTGTAATAATTAGTAATAAATTGTAAGAATTAGTAATAAATTGTAATAATTAGTAATTAATTGTAATAATTTTTAATAAATTGAAATATATTGTAATAAGATTGTAATAAATTGTAATAAATTCGTAATAAATTGTAATAATTAGTAATAAATTGGATTAATTAGTAATAAATTCTATAAATTAGTAATAAATTGTATTAATTAGTAATAAATTGTATTAATTAGTAATAAATTGTATTAATTATTAATAAATTGCTTTAATTAGTAATATATTATATTAATTAGTAATAAATTTTAATAATTAGTGATAAATTAGAATAATTTGTAATAAATTTTAATAATTAGCGATAAATTGTATTAATTAGTACTAAATTATATTAATTAGTTACAATATGTAATAATTAGTAATAAATTGTTTTAAATTAGTAATAAATTGTAATAAATTTGAAATAATTAGTACTAATTAATGTTAAATTGTAATAATTATTAATAAATTGTAATAAATTATAATAATTAGGAATAAATAGGAATAATTAGGAATAAATATGAAAAAATAAGAAAAATTAAGAACGATTAGAAATAATTAGGAATAATTAGTAATAATTAGTAATAATTAGCAACAAATAGAAACAAATAGATATAAAACGGAATAAATATAAATAAATAGGAATAATTAGCCATAAATAGTAATAATTTGCAAAAAAAGTAATAATTAGTGATAATTAGTAATAATTAGTAATAGTTAGTAATAGTTAACAATAATTATTAATAAATAGTAATAAATAGTAATAATTATAAATAATTATTAATAGTTAGTAATAGTTAGTAATAGTTGGTAACGACTCTCATGTGACTCCTGATACTTTTTATGGTACTGTTGTGATGTCAGTGTCCAACTCGAGAGGAGCTCATGGAGGGGCATAATTTTCTTGCCTCAGAGTATCAGGAGTAGTAACGTGCTCAGAATTACATTATAGAGAGTTTGAAAAATCAGGAAAAAGAGATGTGTCAGCAGCAGCAACAACAGAAATAACATAAAGAGGAGATGTGTTGACGGTAGCAGTAAAGGAGACCATAACAAGTCATACAAAGGAAAGAGTTACCACATATTCCACTACAAATGTCGGGTCCAGGTATAAGTCCTTATTTCACATGTATATGATATTTATTTACACATTAGGAATCATATTTATTTTAAACATGTTATTGATTAAATATTTTAATATCATTAAAATGGTAGAATTATTTAAAATACCACTTAAGTCCATAATGGCCCATACTCATTATGAACAAAAATATGGAATCTATATAATCAAAAGCATATCACGTTTCAGCACATATATCCAATGGTCCATTGATCAAATTTCCAAAATTTATTTCATAAGCTGTCTTTTATAACCTATTTAAGAAAAAATGATAGCTTTGGGATGGAAATTTAAGTATTGATTAATCTTTCCAATCCCTGTAAGAAGTGTCACCACAATTCAATGCATATTCAAGGCAGTATCAATATGCAACCAAAAAAATAACACAGAAAATATATGTGACATGGAAATGTGAATATAATATTAATCTTATTCTTCTTGTAATGATGAATTTAATAGTTCAAATACCACATTACATTATGCCTAGTTAAATTAATCATTATTTCAATAATACCAATATCAATAACATTAAAAGCCATGTGTGTAACAAAATGATGAAGTCTTATAAACTGTAAATGGAATAATAAATGATAATAATCACAAATCCCACATAATATGGATATCCCCTATACATGGGCTAGCTACATAAAATAATAGTGTCAATTACACATCCCTTTTAATCCAAATCTAATTTATAATACCAAAAACGTTATTTGAGGAATGTAGAAGGGCTCTGATACCAGTTTGTAATGGATCGGCCTAGAATCCACTGAACCCATGCCATGAGACGATGGGTCACATGGCCTCAATATTTCCTCAATATATTCTAGAAATTTTCAACTATAAATAATGGTGTGAACATGGTAGGGCTCGAAGAGAATAAACTCTTATGAATGTGAAACATCTGATACAAATAACAAACATATGAAAAAAGGATGATATATAAATAGATACAATCGATAATTAGTGGAAGACTAAATATAACTAATGAACTAAATAATAATCAAAATACATTATTTAAGTGTAAATACAAGAATGCATGGACTATTGCTATACAATATGGGAATGGTGGATATGTAAAAAATCTGGCAATATAAAAATCCGAAAAAATCGAAAAGAAATACCAGTAGTATCTCAAAAGATAGTCCTCTCCACCAATGCTCCATATATTTGTAATTCAAATTAAACCCCTATAACATTTCCCTTTCCCTAATCCACACCCAGAATTATATAATCTTCTATGGTAGAAAATTAATAATTATTTGTTTGTGAGATATAATATCAATAGACCCCACAAATGTTCTCTCTAAGTAATATGATTAGTTCCCAAAAATAAATATTTTTCATGTACAAACTAATTAATTAAAAATATAAAGAAATAAATAATTTCCCACTCAGGTTACTAAAGGACAGTTGGTGGAATTACCTACTTCTACTCATCTCTAAGAAAAATATATTACCAGTCACTATATATGTAATATATATATATATATTTATAGTATAGTATAGTTTTTTTCATCCACCTATTTAAACCATGTATGTGTGGTCATAAGTGGCCATATACCTAGAATACTAGTTTTTTACTGGAAAATGGTTTAACTCAGATATCCATTACAAGTATAATGAGCTTATAAAATCGAGAAAAATTGTACATTTCCTATATCGCAGATTGAATGGGAGACTCCACGCTCATCACTCAAGAATGTGAGTGTACCATCATTTAAACACTGAAATAAGGAATGTGGTGCATCATGCCCACCATCGAAAATTGTTTAGTGGTTTGAGACGTATTTCTAAACACTCGATATAAAATATTGTGATACCTCCATGTTCAACCTATCCCTTCCCATCATACAACATCCTCTATCAATGGGTAATTCATATTTAAAAATATTGGAATTATGAATTATATTACAATAATATCATTTATAAATATCAATATAAATACTGATTCAAAATTCACTTATTTATATTTGGATCATCATGAAACGATGAGGCCTTAAATCCTTATATGTAATTACATTTAATTCATCCAATTCATTTTATGTAGGGAAATCATCAGGCATTATCCATTCCATGTAATTCATCCATTTAATTTCTTATAACAGTGATATTGAATTTATAAGTCCCAAAAATCTTTTATAAAGGATACATGGTTAACAAGTAAATTTCTTACATGGAAAATTCAAACTATAAGTGTATCCAAACACCTAATAGGTTCTTTATGCTCTATAAACATTCATATCTCACATGTAATTACATTTTCTTACCTAAGACAAAACCTAAAAATTTGATCCACCATAATTTTCAATTTTCTGCAGGGCCAACTCAAATTCGCACACCCATGGGGTGTCTATAAGTGTGGTAAAAATCCTCTAATATACTAATAAAGTATCAATGGGAATATATCTAGTTGTTTTTGAAATTTTACATAAAGAACTAAATTAAAAGGAAATGCTCAGAAATATTTAGGCGTGCAATATAATGAAATATTTAAGAAGCATAACAAATTCCTGGGGAAATTGGTATAACTCTTACCTCAAAGATATAGATGAATCATTGCTCGATATTGGCCTCTAATTCAAATTAGGTTGGAATAATTATATGAAATGATCCAATTCTCTGAAAAAGGGGGAAATAACCCTCACCTAAATAGTGCAATGAATTACATGAAGAATATAGATAGGAAGGGAGAAGATTTGATAGCTTACCATAAGGAGTCCAACACCTTTGACAGATCTGGAATTAGAAACTGGTCATAGAAGGTACCTCAATGCATGGATTGAGAGGTTTCAGAAGCTACTAGAGAAGTGAAATAAGAACAACCAATATAGAAAATAATAGAGACCAATGAAAAGGGAAAATAGATTTAATTTAGTAAAGAAAAAATGTTTCAAGCCAAAATAGAATGGATCATGGTTTGGCCGCATTTTTGGACATTCCATTCACCAACTGTGTTCCCATTTCTGCATGAAAGTAGCATATCAGATGGTTTTGTGAATAGTCTATTTGACAAAGCATGGACCATGTAAATATGATCATTCCAAAAATACTATGACACTTCATGTCAGTGCACCTTGGGTTTTAGGTTATAGACAAACTGTGTTTTCCAACAGGTCTTCAATGTTTTCAAACACATGGTTTTGAGATACCATGTTTTCTAGTCTACATAGATTCTCTTAACTACAAAGCCCAACCTTTTCTTCCCATTTTAGGGCTCCAACCTCTGTATGATCTCCAGACACACCATAAAACTCATTAAAGTGATTATGCATCATTATTGGGGTCATTTAATGGATAATTAATCTAAAAATAATAATCAATAACTTGGTGAATAGACAGGTCTCTACACCCAAAATATTACACAATGATATATTCCATACATTAAATTCCGGTCAAGCAGATTAGATGATCCAAACATTACACAATGTATTGAGTTCACATAACTTTGAGGTTTTATTATGAGGAATGAAACAATTACCATTGGTTGTTTTTATTTATAATAAATGTTGTAATTCATCCATTAGTATGGTAACATATGAGGATTTGTATGGGAGACTATGATGTTCTCCATAATGTTTAATTTGGATTACTGAAGAGGATAGGGTTATGTTTAACATGGTATATGATATAATGATATGTTTTTTGGTTATTTTATATTTAATTATAAACACTCTAAGTCTCTAAAAATCCTATTTATATTATAGGGGGATACCATTGATTTTGGCTATTAGAGATCGTGAATTATTAAAAATTTCTCTAATGCATTAACAACATAGTTTATGTAATGTAAATATGTTATTTTCATGATTTATTTTATTTTTTTATGATTTTGATGGATTTTATGATTTACATTTTTAGTTGTGTCTACCTCCACTGCTAGATAGGTTTCATAAAATACCTAATGTATGCCAACTATGGATGTATTATTTTGATCCATCACATTTAACAAAATGGGGTTATTTTAAAATTGAGTAGGATTTGAAGTTTAATGACTATAAAATGTATATCTCAAATAACAAATAGGTGCTCCCCCATGGATGATTAATTTCTATATCTTGAGTTCTTCAGTGACCTTATTGTGTTGAAAAGAACACTTGGAAAATGGAATCAAATATGTGAGTTCAATATTATGGATTAAATTACATTGTATTTGATATGAGATATTGGTTTTAATAGTGAAATAGAATGTTATTATAATGTTAATGGGGACATTCATTATTTAGGATTATGTTTTATGTTTTTATGTAAAAAAGTTTAAAAATAGTTTTGTAATGTGGAATCCTAAAAATTTGGTGTTTTTGAGTATGTGATATTCATGAGGTTATTTTTTTCATTTTGAATATTTGCTAAAAATATCAATATTAGTTGAATGAAAAAAAATTGATTCCTTTATAAGATTTAGGATTATATTGTTACCCTTAGATTTAATTTTGGAAACTTCTATCAATTGATAGAATTTTTGTGAAATCCAGAATTTGATAGAAATAATTTATTTGATTATTTATTTACGTAATATATCTTTTATAGGAATATTTTATAAAATATTTATTTGAGTTATCAAAATGGTAATTCCATAAAATTAATATAAATTTTTTTGATGGATATTTTATTTTTAAAGGGATTTTGTTTTACTTAGTCAACGTCATTAAATTGGTTTTTAAAATGGGAGAATCAATAGTGTGATTAATATATGGTAATAAAATGTATTTTAAGAGAGAATAGATATTTGAATCCCATTTTTTTACCATAGAAGATATATCCCAATTTTCACTAAAATATAATCCCTAGGAAATAATATTCCACAAAAAATAAAAGAGGGATATATTAATTGTTTTAATAGATTGATGATTGGTGATGATTTGGGATTGGAAATCATATTATAGATATGATTGGTGAGACATGATTCTCATATATTTATTAATATATATGTATCTCTATTTTTTATTATGATGGTTAATTAATCAATGATAATTCATAAAGAATGAGTATAACAATAAATTAAATATAATATTTGATTAAAATGTCATTTATTGAATAAATATTTTATATAAATTTTATTAATGGACATGATTTTTTATGGCTTGTTAACTTGATAAATTTTTAAAAAAGAATTTTAAATGTTTTAATTAAAGACAAATATTATAAATATATTTATATACATCTATCTCTCAAAAAAATAATGGAGTAATGATCAAAATTGGGGATCTGATAGAAAATTAGAACATATATAATAGGGTGATTATATCTGTATATTTTTAATAATAATATTTTTTGTAGTTATTATTTTTCATTGATATATGACTATCATGTTATGACATTATGGAGATAATGACCATAAATTTATGATGTGTTACAAAAAAACTACGTGGAAAGAATGTTTTTTATTAATTTATAAAATTCATTCAAATATGGAATGGGAATCATGCCATGTTTATTTATTGTTTCAATATGTGACCATATAATTTTGAGAAAAGAAGTATTCTATTACCAAATTTTTTTACAGTGGATTGACATCATTCTATATTTTTGATAAATCTGAATTTTTTCTAGTATTGATTTCCAGGATGGAATAGTTTTCACACAGGTCATGCCAAATAATCATAGGGCACATACAACTTGTTGAAATTTATATTATTCTTATTTTTTTAGATATTGGTTAGTTATAAAAGATTTGGCGGATATGGAGATATTTTATAGATCAAGTTATCTAATATATAATGACTAGGTTTGAGGTTTCAAGAGTATTTCCTTCTTGAAATATGATGAATTTTACTGTATTCTGGTTAACTGTCTAGGATATAATATATTTTAGTCCTCATCAGGAGCTTGGTATATCTAATTAATATTATTATACTCTCTATGAACTATTTATATATTATTGGAAAGGTGGGTGATAAGAAATATAGGGGTTTTAATCAATTTTTCATACTTAGTAAGGATATTGATGTTGATATCAATTACTAATTGACAATAGGGGTCTGTGTAAGTTAATGAAAATCAATTATTAATATGTTTACGATATTAATATTATTCAATGATATATTTTTTATAAATTGGTGACATGTGTTATTTGATTGAGTTTTGTGAAATGAGATTTTAAGGGGGTGGTGGAGGTTCTGGTAAACATGGGGATAACCCTAAGGGGTGGAACCTATTAATATAAAAATTATCTATTGGTACACAAACACAAAACCATTATCTTTCAGTGTATATGTATTTTTATAAATAAATTATTTTATGGATTCGTATCAAGAAATAGTGTGTCTCGATGGGTGAAAAAAATCCAAGCCATTATATAAAAAATTTGTCTTAGAAACGATTGTGAGTTTATGGGAGGAAAATAGTTACAGTTGGAAATTCTATAACATCCATACTAATGATGTTGCATAGTTCCCAAAAATTAGTTTTTTATGGTGAGGTTATTGTTGGAGGAAATATGATAAACATTATGAACATTTCATATTATTGATTTTTACATGGTGAAAGTTTTCTAATGAATTCATATGTGATATTTATTGATTGTATGGCCAAATATGTTATTTAATTTGAGAGATGACTTTGGGAACATTTGATTGATTATATTTTTTTACATATATAATTCATATATGTATTAGTGTGCTTTACGAACATGGACTCCTGATAGTTCGGACATAGAATCTACCGAGTATATTTTTATATAGACAACTACATTATATATAATTTAATAATTATCAATATAGGATTATTTGTGTTTTTGATAAGACATATCACTGAACACATTAGTCTTTTGGGTGGTTTTATCATTTATTATACCTATAAAATACTATCGAAGAGTTGGTTGGTTCTTATTGATTCACTGATTTGTTTTTATTTTATATATTTATTCATTCATTTAACACAAATATATATATTATATAATATTTTATATAAATTTTAAATTTTAATATTTATATAGACATAGTCATTTTCTTCAAAACTATAATATCATCCATATTTAGGTAACTAAAACCACATAGTGGTAGTTGCAAAACTCTAGACTATTAAATTAAAGCTTCTGGAGTCACTCTACAGAGACCCAAATCATGATGTACATGGAAATTAAATTACTTTTTCAGAATGGTTAATACATAACAAAAACAATCACCGAAGGACCGTAATAGTTTAGTGTCTTTGGAAGCTCAGAACATATTCTTCTAATCGTGGTGAAAGATCTGCAACATCTCTAATAAGGATCTTCCCCCATTTGATTCCATACCTAAAACATTTCTTTATAACATATGGATAAGAAAACATATAAATGGTGATCTAAAATTCTCAGTAAGGGTAAGCATAGAGAAAATAAAATAAACCATATACATTTGAACATTAAAATATGAACATAATGTTAAAAAATCAAAATCTTGAGCAAAGACATAAAACATGCCAGTGCGTAAGGCTTAGATCATAATAGAACATAAATAATGATAAAATATCTTGGAAATTAATCTTTTAATAGTAGAAAAACATTATTCACATGATATGATTTCCATAGTAGCCAAGGCATTGCTACCAAGACCATCTTAATGGACAAAGTCCCTTTCTGAATCGAGTTTACTCCTCGTTTGAGTTCTATATCGTTGAACCGGATTAACTTACAGTTCCAGCCATTCCTATCTCATGAGATATAAATCTCTACCCAATGCATTGGAGGTAGATATAAGTCCCACACAACTCATAATTAAATCATTCATACGTGTGCCACAATAGAAATATAAATCATTCATCATAACCTAATGAATAAAATGGGTTTCATAAACATCATCTTATCATAACATAATCCATATAAAACAAATGGATATAATTTCATCATAATAAAAGTGAAACCATGTAAATAATAGAAACATTACACTTTAAACATACACATATGAAATAATGTCATCTAAGATGGAAAATGGTTTTGATAAAACACTTGAAATAAAGTCTTGAGGAAAATGTCCTTTCTTCTTCAAAATCATTTTCTTTTCACAAAAATCCATTCAATTTTAAAAGAAAATATTTTTGTTAGAAATATTCATCAAATCTTGTAGAGTAAGCTTCATGAATATATGGAGTTATAAAACTGTAAAAATCCATTCATTCCGTATAAGTTAAAAAAACATTCTCCTTGTACTTTTGTCAGAAAAGTCAAAATGTACCTCGTATGGTAATCAAAAGAAAGATTCCTTCCAAACCTTGTGGTAAAAGTCATAAAAGGGTATAAATGAAATTAAACATACATGGAAGAATAATAATCATTTTATCAAAAAAAAATTTGATAACATGGACAACGATAATAAACATAACCCCAGTAAATACTTACGTATAAGCAATCTTGGATAAAAACGATATTGGAAAAGTTATACCTTACCTTAGGTCTGATATTCTTCGTACGTATCCGAACCTCATATATAATGATATAAATAATTTCATTGACTTATTACAGAATCATATTAATTCTTATGATATCATATATGGTTCAATGATGACTTTATATTACCGGTTCTTTGGTAAATTTCATGTTAAAGCCGCATTTTGGGCAAAACATTTTATTTATCGTACATGTTTGGACTTGTTTTTATTGATATTATTGCTAATTATATCATGATTTAATTAATTCCAGAATTTAAATAGTGATTTATATATCATATATATTCAGTATATATATAACAGATAGATAAATGAAATGAAATACACCGTTAATGGAGACGGTAGGCCGTACGTACGCATGAACACTGTTATCTTTTCATTATTGACTTGAATGGAAGTAAGTAGATGACATATATATATATATATGTATAAATAAATACAATAGCTTAATTATGTCATATATTTCATTTTTATTCATTATATATACTTTATAATTATTCTTGAATGGTTAATCATGGAAAATGAATCTCATCGCGTTTGTGGAGATGGTAGTCCATACGTACGCACGAGAGATGATATCATTCCCATGATCGTGGAATTGTATTGAAGTGTATGTACATTATTTCAGAATAAATATAACATTACAATAACCATATACAGTTATTTATTTACACCATTATTCCCATCCATGTATGGTGGTGGTGGAAAACAGATTACAACACAGCATGGAGATGGTATTCCGTACGTACGCACGCACGGTGATTTCGTTTTCCTTAGGATAAATAGAAGGTGAAATAGGGTAGTTTAATATTTATAATAAAATATCAGTATAAAATTAATACTGATGTTATTACTTTATAATGATACAACTAACGAATAAGATGTAGAAAAATAAAGAAACCAGAGATAATCGGAAGAAGAGATTACCTCTTCTTCGACGCACCTCCTTTAAGCTTCTTCTTATGAAAGTAGAGTTGGACTATTCAGAATAAAAAAACCTCTAGAATGTGTATAGGGAAGTGGTGAAGTGAAATGGTCAGGGGTTGGCTGAGATTCAAGGCTCAAAAGGTGTGAAGAGAAGAGGGAAGGGGTGCCCTTTTTATAAGGGAGGAGAGGGGAACCTTTGAAAAAATATAAAAATATATTTTATAATAAAGTCATATTTTGTTATTAATAGCTCCAAATTGATTTATTTTGAAGATAAGGTGAGGATGGATCGAAATACTCTCAACCAATAGATTTTAGACAGGTTTGGGTAATTATATTGAACTTGTCTTTTAGTTTTAACTCTTAGTTAATTAGATTGACTTTTACAATGTCACTTTGTATTTTTATATTATATAGTTAATAAACTTATCATATACATCCAAGCTACCTTCAAGTGGTCCATTAATGATACACGTATCATGATATAATTATCTTGGTATAACCTTAGATATTTAGGAATATAATAACAATTAATAATATAATATGTGTTTTAAAAACTATTTTATGTCAATTTTTCACTATTTGGTATTTTTTTTTGAAAATCATGACTACATGATTAGTTTGAAAAACGTATATTAAATTAATACTAACTTGTCATATTAACCAATAAAGTTAGTTCAATTCATAAAAAGTCTCAAATTTCATTTATTTGGGAATTTATAACAACAATTATGTTAATATTTCATTAATAAGATAATTACTGCATAATCACTGTGTCATAAATAAATTAAATTATTTTATGACTAAAAATTATAAATAAAATACCATTATGTAGGAAATATTTTTAGATTTCTAATGAATATTTATAGTCTAATTTATATTATGTATGACCCTATATTTAAAATGATTTAGTTATTAAACATTGATTTTAACTGTTTTAACCCTTCTTTAAATAAATTAATAATAAATGTCCTAATCTAATCCGAGTGGACCTAAATGTTCATATTTTATTCCTAAGTTTGTTTTTGGTCAAATTAAACTTATCCAATAGATTTGGGACATGTTTTAGGTTAATAATAAAATCATTTTTACCCTTAATTACCCTATTTACTTTTAACCGTGGTAAATAAAAGTAAAAAGTTACTATTCACCAAAAATTATTTTCATCTCATTGAACTGCATTTTAGTCTTTCATATTAACCGTGTCTCTCTGATTTTTGAAATTTCACTCACAAAAGAAGTAAAATTATGTTTTATGTGAATTTCCAAATTCTCCTAGGAGGTGGGTAAAAGACGGTGAAAAGATCAAAAAAATATTTATATATCTAAAATTATAATAAAATGACTTCAATGAATTTCATTGAACTTATATAAGTATTATGTATCAATTTTGATCTATATTAAATTTAAATAAAATAAATAATTATTTAAATAGAAAGTGAGTTTTTAAATAGTAACCCAGTGTTTTCACTATTCATCGAAAATTGAAAGTTTTCAGAAAAATACCAAAAATTCACCCTAGGCTAATTTTGATATTCTGAATCCAAAAATCAAGTCCATTTTGAATGATAAAATTTATAAAATTTAAGTGGGTATTACTATTCATAACTTCTAGTTCATAACAATATTATAATAATATCTGGTTTAGTAAAACATGGTATTGCGTACTACACACACTATTGAGGAAGGTCTTGATTGCATGTAATGTAATCCATGTCAGGGATGCGTGTAGTGAAAGCTCCGTTTTGTGTAGCGTACAACACAAGATATCAATGAAATTAAAAAGAATAATTATCATTAAATCATGGGTTGTTTCACACTCTTAATTATATTCCCCAATCAAGAAGAGTCCATATTGGTTTAGGTCATGATATGAGAATATGTTTAATTAATTATAATAATAAAACCATTATATTCTCAAATTTTGTAAATATTTTGGATTCATAGTGTGTAGAATAAAATGAATACATTAAAAATAAATCAAATAAATTGAAGTAGTTTATTTTATGATATTATAAATAATTTATTATGGAATGAGAGTTCTATTCAGATGAAATATTATATAATTCATATCTTTTTAGATTATTTTTTTAAAAAGTGTTCATTTTTAAAGTACGAATACTAATCAATTATATGTTAAAAAATAAATGATAAATAACCATTATCAATTTTTCTAAAACATTTTATTTTTCTTATAATTTAACTAGTGATTCTATTAAAATTGATTTATTATGTATATAAATATATTATTTATAAAATATTTTATTTTAATAAAAATAAATTTGAAATTTATTTTAAAAATTCAATAAAAATTTAATAATGTATGAATCAATATTTTGTTAAACCATTCATGGAATTTTGTTTCTTTAATGGAAACAGAAAAAAATTATGTCATAAATAATATAAATAAATCAAAAATATTCATATATATTTTTAAAAATATGTAAGTAAAATTTTCAATCATTGGTGTGCAATAAATTTAAACTCTCAAAATGAATCATTAACATAAAATGATTTAAAATTTAAAAAATAATTCCAAAAATCATCTTTTGAGATTAATATTTTATAAAAACATTTAAATTGAAATAATTAGATGTGAGGGACGAATTTAAATACTAATTCTCCTTTAATATTATTATAAATATTTTTCCCCATTTAATATTAAATATTTTTAATTTGATGAATATCATTATTAATATTTTATGAAGATCATCAATAATATTTTATTCATTTTTTTAAAAAAACATTTATAAAAATATACTATAATATTTTTTTCATAATTTAAATGTCGAATCTAAAATTGTATAATTTTTTCACTTTAACATTTTATATTTGTAAAAAAAATTATTTTTTAATTGATTATTGATACTATTTATATTAATTTTTTATCATTATCATTAGTTCTGTTCAAATATTTTTTTATGAGAGGTTTTCTGATGTTACAAATTTATTCCCCATAATACGTTAACATTCAATGAAAAAATATAAAGTCCTTTCTGATTAGTAGAATCATCAATAGATGTATTTTTATTATTTTTATCACTATTCTCTCTCAAAAAACATATATATATATATATATATATATAATTTTATAACACTTTTTGGTACATGGTGGTCATATTGAAGACATCATGTTTTAGTTTATTTCATGAGGTATTCATATTTTAATGAAAAAATTTGATAATTTTTTCCATAAAAATCTATACCAGTATTTCAAAAATAACAAAACATAATAATTTTTTTCATCTTTTTCCATTTTTTATACTCAAAAATATAAATCAATTTTATTTTTTTCTGAAGTAATTATATTTCAAGAATTATTATATATTTTTCATATTTTTACACCCCCTACATATTAAGAATATAGATTAAAATGGAAAACACTACATAACTTGTTATAAAAACATTACATTATCAAATTCTAGTGGTATTGTGTTTTATTTTATTGATAAGTAATATAATATCATTTTCTATGAAATAATTTATTGTTATTTTGTAAGAAACTGGATCTTCATTTCAGGTATGGATCTTTGTTTCAGGACGTTTTTTGGAAAAATGAAGAATTGGGAATTTTCTTATGTAAAAGTCATGTACTCTTGAGTAGACACTGTGTACCCAGTTGTCGAAAATAACTGTGTACTAGCCATGTAATGGCCAAGTACATGGTTGTGTGGGTGACCAGGCTAACCACCTAAAGTGGCATCCAGTTAGGGCTAGTTCAAGGCATGAACTTTAAATGAACATGATGTATAATTTTATTTTTATTTGATTAATCAGATTGCAGTCGTGTCTCATCTCTAGATACTCCATTCTTCTCCCCATGTCTCATACAGGAGAGAGACAAACGGCTGAGAAATATCACGCTCTTCACAGTCCTCCATTTAAGCTCCAATTGAGATGCTTTAATGTGTATTGGATTCCCAATGGTTAGTTAACTCTTTCCCTAGATCCCATCTTCCTGATTTCTTATCTCTCTTAATTTATCCAAGGCTGAATGATTGTACCCTTTTTGTAGATCAATAAAATTCTAGGCCGATTCAACGGCCGAAATTCGTGTGTGTTGACCGTACCACATCATGATAGGTAGTTTGTGCCTTACATTATATGTCTTTGGGTTATATATTCTAAAGGTGATAAATACCAATGTTTAAGGTATTGTGTATTATGGAATTTATCATTGTTTATGAAATTTTGTGCTGTGTTTTATTGAGAAGGGGTCATTTTTTATGAATAACGTTTACTACCATGATTATTGATTTTCTTCCCATGTTTGATTGGTTATAGCCATAGAGTATAGAAATCATGTTAGGTTTCTTTTCATTCTATTTCTACTATTGTTAAGATGGAGTTTCTATTTATTTTAGATGCAAGTGATTCTCATTATAAAAGTATGACCAAGTGTAACTGACTTTGGGAGCTTCCCAAGGAAGGTTATTTTTTTTAATTGTTGTTATGAATGACCAAATGTGTTGACTCTGAGTTCTTCCATGGGGACATTGACTAGAGGGTTTAGACTGTGAGAGCTACCCAGAGGGTCATTTTTAAATGAATGTTAGATGACATAGAAATAACTATTAGATCTTACAGAGGGTCATTATAATTTATTATTCTTATGCATACCCATGGGTATTGACTGTATGAGCTACCCCAGTGGTCGTCGTATTTGATTAGTGAAATTTGGGACAACTGGGCTTAGACTATGTTAGTTTTCCCATAGGGTCATTTTTATTTATTTATTTGACATTGTGTGAAACTATAGGCGATTAGACTATGAGAACGTTCCCTGAGGGTTTCTGGTGTATAATAGAATGTTGGTGAATAGTATTCAAAGCCAAATCACAATCTTGGTCATGGTCTTACTATTTTCTTTAGATGGTCTTCTGAGACATCTGAATTTCTAATATATAGTGGGATGTGGAGCTTAGTCTAGATCCCGATTTTACATTATTCAATGGATTGAATAAATAATATATGTAGTTGAATGTAATTGTAAACTCTAGGATTGTTAACTTTTAAGTACATCCAAGTTTATTACTTCATTAAAGCATATTACATGCTCTATATATTTACTAATAGTTAGGCATAGATCTTTTGGAGGATAACTAAAAGGATTCATCTCACAACCTATTTGGGTCATTCTTTTGGATGAAAACCAATTATGTAATTGAATGTATAGTTAATGGAAATCACCCATCTTCATCAGGTACGTGATTACGGTTGGAGTTATAGAGAATGGGACTAAGCTAAGAATTGTGATGCTATTGGAGTTTACTATTTTCTGTACTATGGTTTCAGTATTTTATTTCCAGCATTATAACTTGTTTGAATTAATTTTTGCATACATGCTACATGCATTATTTATTTACATACACTACAGTGGTTTATACTATCAGTATTCCATTATTTAATTCTATTAAATTATTTTACTTCTTTATCTATTGTTATTATAATTATTCAGCTGTGTATACTCTGCCAATGAGTGCATTATTTCCCTACTGTCCGACTTTTCTCTCAGTAGTTGTCAACAAACTCTGGCTCTTAGGGAAATTTTATTCACATCATGTGGCAAACAAGGTTCGTGGCACCATTGGGGGCACCTGCAACCAAGACGTTACAAAGTGGTATTTAAAGAGTTTCTTTTTAGATTTCTCATATATTTTAATGCCTATAGATAGTGATAGGAAGGATTGGTATGTTTTTAAGAAGTTTTCCACTAGATTAGCTAACCCATGTATAGGGAAAAATCCATGTTACCTAGAATATTGCAATTTTTCAGTTTTTCAATTGTTATTAATCATTTGATTTTTTCCGTTGGGTGAATCCCTTGTTTTGTGCTATTATCATTGATATTATTGATGTTCAATTTCTATTGAAACTTGATGATATGAGGGTATTTCATCTAATGCGTCATATTGGAACTTTCTAGAGATCACATTTCATTCATTGTTGTCATGCCATTTATGGTGTATTATGGGTTCCATGTTGTTGTGATATATGATGTTCTAGATAAGCATTCTGTTGTGATATAATACCTGAAATTTAGATAGGATATTGGAATATGTAAAATTTCATTTTAAGGGATTCCAAACGTTGGACCATGAGGAGTTTTGGGCCCTCATGGATCAGAAGTTGGTGGATCATTTCTAAACATTAATTGAATTTTTTCAATCTATGATATGAATAGAGATGCAAAACATTGATTCGTGGGAGTATGGGCTCTCATGGGTTGTAATTTTTCATGCCTTGGAAAAAAATTATGTTTTAAGGTTTCCAAAAAAGTTTCATATGTCTACTTTCCAGAAACCTATACAACATAGTGTGTGGTGTAGTGAATACACGTGATGTGTTCCACTTTTCTGAAAGAAAAAACATTTCATAAGTATATTCCGTCTATTGGGAGTACACGCCATGTTGTTCTTGGCCGTGTGACTGACTGTGTGATCAGAAACATGGGGTTGAGAAACTTCTAGTATAACATTGTGTGTATAGATCATACACTCCATGTGTAGAGAAGCATGTATCCGACCATCTGACCAACAACAGAGGTGGATAAAATATTGGGTGTAAACAATGTGTCCCATTCTTTCACGCCTTGTAGAGTTGACCATGTGTCCTACTATTTCACTAATATAACAGGTGGTTAGAATATAATTAGTACACACAGTCTCTAGGTTGGACACACCATGTAGTGTTACTCATGAGAAAACCATTTTGTTCGTGTTGTGTATAAGTACTTTGGAAGGAGTGAAAATTAAATTACATGTCGTGTCTTATGTGGAACATGCCGTTTTTGTGGGTGTTAAATGGACAAGTTCGGCAGAGGTACATTCCATGTTAAAAGCATAAGGGAACATGTCGTGTAGTGTTTATACATGCCTTGTAGCCCTATTTTTTTAAAAACATGAGTTTTTTATTCTCTTGTTCATATATTACGATTCTAAGTGGTTTTCCATTATAATTTTGAACTAGGGAGTGCGCTTGACCTTACAATGTCATGCCTTTGTGACGTTTTCTGGTTGTACACCGTGTCCAAGTTGATTACCAGGCATCAGAAAAGATAGATCAAGGACTAAAAGTAGATCCTCCCCTAATGCTCGATTTCCACTAGTTGTTATACGAGATGCAAGTGTTGATGCACAGTTTTGTGAAGTCATTTTGAGGATGTTATATAATTTTCAGGTTGCACCACATCCTTCCCCATCTATGGAAAAGATGACAAGGTTTTTCCAACAACAGATTCTTCCAACAATATTCAGTGGTTGGAGGACCACATGCTACAAATTCATGGATATAGTCCATTATCTCTATCTTTGAGCATCGGGATATGCCTTCGCTGATAATGGTGAAGCTTCTGATGAACATGCCATAAGATTTTACCAAGAGATGGTGGGAGGTTATCTGACAGGTGAGACTCCACCAGTATATGACTTAGGAAGAGTTTTAGAGGAAATTATATGATTACGTCTATCCTGTGACATTGAGGGCCGATCGAACCAGATTGTTCTTGCATTTGGAGTAGAGAGATGTTCTAGTGTTTGATTACTAATCCCTCTTTCCTAATCCTCATAGGTTTATAGCTATTCTAGGAGGTGACAAGTAATCTTTGTCCAGGTGATATGTGGATAGTTTAGATATGAAATATGATTTCTGGGGAATGTTTCCAGGATGACATTGGTGAAGGTTGTAGTGGACCAGAAAATGATTATCGAATGCAATCTGAGGGGGTAGGGAACTATGAGCCATGGTGGTTCATCATCCTTGGCTGGTATGACTTCAACAGATAGCAAGAAGCACCACATTGTGATTTCAAGTGATGTTTATTCAAGTAACAAGGTGATATGCTACCAGTGCAGAAAGAGTGGCAACATGAGACCTCAGTGCCCAAGAGATCCAATTGAGTGCCGATCTTGCTGTAAGATGGGTCATCATTAGTGTTTTTCCATATTTCCTCACCAGTAGTGGGTGATAGGGGTTCTGCTATGACTCCACGTTTTGGAGAAATTCCACGTATTTCCCATTAGTAATTGAACTATGCATCATTAGGCTATTCATACTGAGGAGGTGGTTGTGACCATGGTAGTCAGGTTTCATGTTTTTAGCGATAGTAGGGTGGATCAGCTCTGGGAATTCCGGTGAGGTCATAGGGCGACGGTATAGGTCATACATTTATAGTGGACCAGACCCAGTATGAGCAGGATTCTGAACCCTCTACATTTAGAGGAATGATTCTAGTTGTTTAAATTTTAGATTCGTCTCTTTTTGATATAGGGAATTCCAATATTTTAATATCTGTTGTTATTGTGAAGATCATTGGTCTCTACATCTTTTCATCTAAGGATATTACAGTGCTAGACAAACCGTTAAAAATTAGGGTGGCTAGTGTACGTCAGTGAATGGAGTTCACTCCTAATGTTTGTGAGTGTCATTTCATATGGGAACATTATGTCATACATTTAACTAGCTTCTAAATCATTCACAAAATGGACAGTTTGGTTTCCTTTTAAGACTTTTTTGACTTCTATCATTGTATGGTGAGTTTCACATCACTAGATGGGGTGGGGGTATTTTTTACACAGGGGCTAATGGGAGGTCTCGACGAGAATAGCTCTAGGAGAGCATCATTGGATGAGGGTAATTACATCCCAGATAGCTAGTTTATATCTATATGTCCAAGGGGATCATAGAGAGACTTTCCTTCAATGGTGGTATATTTTAGATTTGTATTTCCAAACGATTTTCCAGGATTACCTCCAGAGTGAGAGGTAGATTTCACTATTGTGGTTGTGCCATGAATGACACCAGTGTCCATTCCTCCTTATTGGATGGCTACAATAGAGTTACTAGAGCTCAGGAAGTAGTTATAGATTTGCAAGAAAAGGGTTTCATCTGAACCAATACATCTCTTTGGGGATCACCTATCCTTTTTGGGGAAGAGTCGTATGGTACCCAAGGACATTATGTGGATTATCGGAAACTGAATCAATTTATGGTTAAGAACTGTTAATCCTTATTGATGATTGATGATATATTTTATGAGATTCAAGGAGACCGGGTGATCTCAAAGATTGAATTGATATACAGTTATCATCAGTAGTTCATTAGACCATTAGATATACCTCTTATAGCCTTTCGGAGAAGGCTTGGATTGTACGATTATTTGGTTATGTCATTCGGTCTCACTAATGAGCCAGTAGTTTTCCTGGAATTGATAAAAATAGTGTTCCATCCTTCTATTTTTTTGTGGGAGTCTTCATGGATGATATCTTGGTGTATTCTCAGCCTCAACATGAATATTCCATCCATCTTGAGATTATTTTTAGTACATAGAGAGAGAATTAGATTTATGTAAATCTCTTAAAATGCCACATTTTTATGGATCAAATTCACTTCTTATTCCCTGTTATCATAGATTAAGGACTATCAGTAGAGAGAGAGAATGTGTGAGTAGTATTATCCAAGGAGAATTAGAAAGTCTTCCTTGAGGTGCGATGTTTTGTGGGGTCGGTCTGTTACTACAGGCACTTTATATAGGGCTTATCATTCATAGAAGTGCCACTAAAAGGCCTGACTAAGAGGGGTGAAAAGTACATGTGGACAGATTTATGTGATTCATCCTTTTATGAGATTAAGGGGAGATGGACTTCATCACTGATACTGATTTTTCCAAAGGATAAAAAGAACTACATCCTTTATTGTGATTCATCATGTATTTGGATGAGAGTAGTGCTTATGCAGGGGGAAGGATACATTGTGTATGGGTCTCGGAAGTTGAGGTCGCATGAGAGAAACAACCCGACACACAATCTTGAGTAAGTTGCTGGTGTGCAGGCTTTACGATGCGGGGACAATATTATTTGGGAGAAATTATGCTGGCATTCCCTGAACATAAAATACATAATTATATCTTTACTTAGTGTGATCTGAATTTGAGATAGGGAAGGTTGGTTGAGTACGTTCAATATTTTTACTTTGAGCTTGCCTACAAACTTGGGATAGGAAATGCATTGGATGATGCACTGTATAGAAGTACTCAGATATAGGTAGTTCAGGATCCCAAAAGTGTCTGATAGCTTATGGCTATGTTCTTTGTGATGCAGCTATAGGTGCATGACAGACAGGCACATATAGTTCTTTCTTCAATAGTTGTTACCTCTACATTACTAGATCGAGTGTGGTTGAGGAAGCAACCTAATTCTAAAGACCTGGTAATATAAGAGAGTGTGTTAGGAGAGAACCCTACTCCATGGTGGATAGTAGGAAAGGATGAGATATTGTGTTTTCATGGACACGTATGGGTGTCCACAAACATATATGAGGAGTTGATGTGGGAATTTCATTCCTCAGTCTAGGGATATTATCCTGCTTTCACCATGATATATCGAGATCTACACCATCATTATTGGAGTCTAGGAATAAAGAGTGATGTTTCTTGTTTCATTATGAGATGTTCCACCTATCAGTAGGTGAAGGCAGAGCATCATCAACCATTAGGGATTTTATAGCAGTTACCAATTCTCGAGTGGAAATGTAATGACGTCACAGTGGATTTCGTGATGGGTTTACCGAGGCTTATTTAATGGAATGATGTTGTATGGGATGTTATTGATAGACTCATAATGGTTTCCAATTTCTTTCAAATCAAGTATACATTCAGTGTTGATGATCTTAAAAGGTTTTACATTTAAGAGATTTTACGTTTTTCAGGAGTTATGCCATCAGTTGTCTGAAACAAGGATGCCCAGTTTACTTGTTGTGTCTGGAAGGGACTATAAAGGGATTTGGAAACATATTTACTTCTATGTACATCTTACCATCCCTAAATAGATGGATTACATGTGTATATGATTTTGGTTTTGGAGGACATGCATCAAGCATTCATCCTTAATTTTTGGGGTTCCTGGGAGTGACACATACCCATAATGGTGTTTTTCTACCATAATATTTTTCAGGCGACGATTTAGATGGAACCTTTTGAGGCTTTGTATGGGAGGCCATGCCGATCACCCCTATGTTGGCTGGAAAAGGGAGAGGAAGCTATGCTTGGTCCTCATCCTTTCTAGTAGACCACTGAGCAGATGGAGTTGATTTGGTAGGGGATGGATATAACACAGTTTCACCAGAAATCTTATGCTAATGTACAGAGATGACTTTTGAAGTTCAAGGTCAAATATCATGTTTTCTTATGTGTCATGATGAGATTGGGACATAGGAGGATTATGAGATATGGGAATAGTTTAAAATGATACGTCAGGCATTTTGACATTCTGAAGAGAGTCAGGTTGGTTGCATATTAGTTGCAGTTACCTCAGAGGTATCGGGCTATGCATTATTTCTTTCATTTTTCTCAGCTAAGACATTACTTTTCAGACCCGTCTCATGTTTTTCAACCCAATGAGGTTGATTTGAGAGTGAATTAATCTTTTGAGAAGAATTATATTTGGATTGTGGATCGATACATGTAGGTTCTCTGTTGGAAGTTAGTTCATTTGGTGTGGGTTATATGGTTGCATGGTCGAGTATAGGATGAAACGTGGGAGAGGGAGTCTGACATTGGATCACAATGGCTAGAGTTTTTTGAATTTTCTTCTTCGACACCCTTGGAACGGATATTCAGGGATGATTTTCTTTAAGGGGGAAATTTTTATGAACCCAGATTTTAATTTTTTTATAGATCATTATTTCAGGTTGTTTTTAGGAGAAAGGAAGAAATGGGAATTTTCATGGCACACGCTGTGTAATCTTGAGTACACGTCATGTACCTAGTTTACGTGCATATCCATGAACTAGTCGTGTAACAGCCGAGTACATGGCCATGTGCACGACCTGGCAGACCGCCTAAAGTATGATCTGGTTGAGGCTAGTACATGGCATGTACATTAAATGAACATGTCTTGTACATTTATTTTTTTATTTGATAAATCGGAATGATGTCACATCTCATCTCCAAGAACAACATTATTCTCCCTATGTCTCATACACGAGAGCAAAAAATGACCAAGGAACTTCGATCTCTTCTCATTCATCCATCTGAGCTCCGATTGAGATGCCACTTGGTGCATTGGATTCCCACTGGTGAGTTCTCTATTTCCCTATAGCTTATATTCATGATTTCTTCTCTCTCTTGAGTTATATGAGGTTAAACGATTTTGATCATTTTGAAGATCTATGATTTTCTTGGCCAATTCAAGGGGTTATGTTTGAGATTTCTTACCATACAACATCAAGGTAGGTGGTTTGTGAATTACATTGTTTTTATATGGATTATATATGCTAAAATGTAAGAATATCAATGTTTAGGGTATTGTGTATTTTATAATTTAAACATTATTAAGACTTGTTACAGTGTGTTTGATTGATAAGGGATTATTGGTTATGCATAAGGTTTATTTCCTTGATTATAGATGTGTTTCCCTTGTTTGATTGGTTATGGTCGTTGGGTCTAGAAATCATGTTAAGCTTCTTTGTTTTCCATGCCTAGTGTTGTTAAGATAGATTTCTAGTTTATTTGATATGCATGTGATCCCCATTATGAATTTATGTAAAAGGGGAATTGACTTTGAGAGATTCTTGAGAAAGAGTCTTTTTTTCATTAATTTTTGTTATGAATGACTAGAGGTATTGACTGTGACAACTGTCATCGGGTTATTAACCATAGGGGTTAGACATTGAGAGCTACCGTAGGGTCATTATTAAATTAATTTCAGGACCTAGGGAATTTACTATTAGATAGTTCAAGGGGTTATTTTATTTTATTGTTCCTATAAAGACAAACGGGTGTTGACTATGAGAGATACCTAGGTGGTCGTTGTATTCGATGATAGCAATTTTTGACCAAAGGGGATAGACTGTGTGAGCTGTCTCAAAGGGTCATTTTTATTTATTAATATGATGTTATGTGAAACCATATGGGATTATAATATGAGAAAATTACTTGAGTATTGCTTATAAATTATTGAAGGTTTTTGACAAGCCTATCTTGCTAAAGAACAATATTGGACTCAGTCTTAATAATTGGATTATATGGTCTTCTAAGACATCTGATTTACTATTATATAGGGAGATATAATTTGTAGACAAGTTCCCAAGGTTATATTATTCAAGGGATTTAAAAATTAATATATTTAAGTGAATGTAATTGAAAACTATAGGGTTGTTTACTTTTGAGTACTGCATAGTGTTTTTCATTATTTTTACACATTACTTAGTATTAGTATTCACTAATAGTTATCCATTGACCTTTTGATGGTTTCCTACTGGGATTATTTACACACCCTGTTTGGGTAATGATTTTGATCCCAAAATGATTATATTTTTGTAGGTATAGATAAGGAAATGCACCCTTCTTTACTAGGTAATTGATTGATGTTGGAGCTGGAGATCATGGGACTAAGACGAGGCTTTCATTGCTATTGGACTATTCGGTTTTCTGTAATTTGGTTTCAGTATTGTATTTCCATCATTGTGACTTGTTTGGATGCTTTCCTCGATACATGTGATGTGCATAATTTATTTTTAAATGCTGCAATTTTTTATACTATAAGTCGTCTGGTATTTACTTTTGTTGTATGGTATTACTACTTCTTCTATTATTTATTATTGCTATTCCATTATGTATACTCTGCCAGTGTGGGAATAATTTCCACACTATCATACCTTGGCCCTCGCTTCTATTCCGCAGCCTCACGAGTTTTGGAAAATGGGCTTGAGGTTATTTTAAGAACTGGGATTGGGGCACCTTAGGGCAGCACCTGAAACTGGGATGTTACATATTTTTTCCATGGGTATATTTACATTTTTTTTATGATATAACAATTAAGTTTATTTTAAAATGTGAAAAAAAAATTAAATGTTAAAATTTCTAGTTAGCATTCATTTGTAAATATTTTAGGATCTTTAATTTTTTTAAGAATTTGCAAGTAAAAAAATTTACCAATATTTATTAAATTTTATAAAATTATTATATATTATGTTAAAAATTATAATTTTAATAAATCGTTAAAAAAATATTAAGTAAAGGAATATCAACATCAAATATCAAAAGGATATAAATTTTTTTATTCTAACTCAAAAATATTTTAATATTTATTCAAATCATGAGAAAAAGGATAACATGTGCTAAAATAGAATTCCATCTGATATAAACATATCATTTTTTGTTCGAATAATTATTTTTTCTATGTAAAAAAATATTAAATATTCATTTCATATGTTCTAAAGTATTATTAAAGAAAATTAGAATTTATGTATCTATATTTTCTGTTTTTTTCAATTAAATATTTTTTATGAAATGTCCTTGTCTAGTTATTATGTTTATTCTCCTAAAATCTGTATTATTATCACTAAATCTTGGATTTGAAAGTTCATTTGTGGTTAGGGGACTATTACTTTTCATTTCATTAATGTGTTAATATAAATTACTAATATTACATTTTAGGAGTTTTTAAGATGAATTTTTTGGTCTATATTACTCTCTCGGTGTTAAATAGAAGATGATTCCCAACTATTATTATTAATGTTTCCATAATTAACATTAATATGATCTCATTATGATGGTCTAATTATCTCTAATTAGAGTGGGTGTATGTTCCTAACCTATATTTTGGTATAATATAGTGTTTTTTCCCCATAACCCTCTTGGATAGGGGCAGAGTTTTGTATTTGCTTCGAGGTGATATGCTAATGAGTCCCCCCTCCACAATTTGTGAGGACAGTGTTGTGTGTATATTGTAGAGACCCGTAAATTTCAAGGAAATTTTTTTCTTAATTTTCTTTGGAATTTTACAAGAACGCATCTTCGAACGACACCTGATTCCGAGGCCCGGTGTGCCCGTAATCATTTTCCGAAGTTTGGCTCGGGTATATTTAGTGAACGGACGAGCGGGTTTTTCTAACTTTTGAACCGGTGCTCGGAATCGAATTCTAAAGGAACAGATGGAATCGCAGCGCCGGTAATTGCCTAGAAACGCCTCTTCCGGAGTTGCGTTTGCACGGGTGTGGTTTATAATTTTTGGGTTTAAAGTTATGAAATAAAATAAAGTTGCGCAACAATTTTATTTTAATTTCACATTAAGCCTCTTGAAAGCCACTTAAAGCTGCCTAAGCGAAGTTGTTACAGATAGAGTGCTATCCAAAATATCCTACCCACTTGGTAGGATATTTTTGGGGTGGGGCCCGCACAGGCCCACCGTTTCTTTTCCGATAAGTAACGCACCCGCGAAAACCCATCATTATGAAAGTCAACTGACGCGTTTTCTTAATTTCTTAACGTACCAATTAATTTGGCAGTTTTCTTCGTGAATTAAATGTGCAGTTTCTTTCATTGATTTAATTCTACGAATTAATGGGTCGTTACTTACCTCTTTTTCGTTGTTGGCGTAATAATAAAATAAGACCAACGCACGAATTCTGGAAAAAGGTTCGTTGAGAGAATTTGACAGAAACCAAGAGTTCTCCATCCTCCTTCACGAGGAACGCGAAGAACGCGAAGAACGCAGGCCCCCGACGAAGAACGCAGAACCCACGGAAATCGACGACGCGACGACGTGTGCCGACATTTCCTCTCCCGCGACGTTCTTCTGCGGCGTTCCTTCCTCCGCGACAAAATCTTCGATCATCTGTTTGAGGTAAGAGATCTCGGTTTTTCTTTGTAAACTTCTTTGTGGTTTATAACAACACATGGATTTAATTATATATTATTAAATCTGTTGTTTGTTGGACCTCGAAGTTCATCGACGCAATGCCGGATACCACGACGACGCGACGATCCCCTCCTTCTGCGGCGAACAAGTTCCTCGAAGAACGCGCGCGCGGCGACTAGACAAGGTAGGGATTTTATTTTGGAAATACCCTTTTTATATTCCCGTGGTCGTTTCTTTTAAAAGTGATGAACTCAGACAATAAGAAAAAATTTAATTCATTAAAATTGTTTTGGTTTTGTTTTCATGTGTTGAATAATTCTCCCGTTGTTTTTATCTAACGCGGAGGGTGCGGTCCAAACGAACACGGCCCGACAACCCTCTGTCTTTCTTCGTGGTGGTGCGGATTTGGCGGGGGACGGCAAAACGTGACGCAAGGGGGATTTGTTGTTTCCGCATTGAAGAACGGGTCCCAGGAGGAGCAGCGGCGCAGACGGGAAGGAAAACGGACCACCAAAGCAACTCCGGGGGCCCGCCGGATAGGGCTGCCGCGGTTGAAGCCTCGGCGGCGGCGGCCAGCAGACCCGCGGGTCCGGCTCACCCACACGGGACGCGGTAGAAGCCGCATGAGATACGAGCCTCCGAACGACGCACCGTCAGCGGAAACGCAATCCTTGGATCGAGACGGTCGTTTTGGTATATCGCACTCAAGGTTTCGTAATACCTGGGGTTCGGCCGGGTTGGTTCGTATACGAAACCAACCGGGCCCTCGGAGCGGAAACGCTCATATCATGAGCTACGGATGTCCGATTGGCGTGCTGTCGGCTTTGGTGGATTCCTCTAAGTGAGACAGATCTTTTGGCACACTCCGCCCGAGGATTGGATGTAGGTGGAGTACGGTTGGGTTGGTTTTGCCTTAAAAACCAACGGGGCCCCTGGGACGAAAAGACCAATAACTCTCAGACCGAGCGTCTGATTGATGCGTCGTCAGCGACGTTGAGTTCCTGTTGACAATACAGAACTTTTGGATACATCAACTTCGGACCTTCTGTCATTTGATGTATCAGCCTCTTGGCTCGTGGAGCGGACCCTCCCAAATGAGCATGCTGTGTGCGGAAACCCTAGAGTTGGCTGCGACTACTACTGTGACTGCGACGACGACTGTGCAGAGATCCTCAGTGGATTCGACTGCGACGATGATGAAAACGGTACAGGAATCCTCCGTGTTTTCGGCAGTGATCACTACGGTACATCTTGGGGTACATCAACTTCGTACTACTTGTCAGTTGATGCTTTGACCTCTTAGCTCGTGGAGTGGACCCTCCCGGAACGAGTACGCTGTGTGCGGAAACCCTAGAGCCGATTGGGACTTGACGACTGCTGATCGAAAGACTCTGTGTGTTACGGATAGCACGAGAGAGGTGCGTTTGGTTGTAGCGGCACAGGGGGGCACTTGGTTGTAGCGGCAGACCCACGACAGAGGTGCGCTTGGTTGTAGCGGCACATGGGAGCCCTTGGTTGTAGCGCCAGACCCACGACAAAGGAGCGCTTGGTTGTAGCGGCATAGGGGAGCGCTTGGTTGTAGCGGCAGACCCACGACAGAGGTGCGCTTGGTTGTAGCGGTATAGGGGAGCGCTTGGTTGTAGCGGCAGACCCACGACATAGGTGCGCTTGGTTGTAGCGGCATAGCGGAGTGCTTGGTTTTAGCGGCATACCAACGAAAGAGGTGCGCTTGGTTGTAGCGGCATAGGGGAGCGCTTGGTTGTAGCGGCAGACCCATGAAAGAGATGGGCTTGGTTGTATCGGCACGGGGGAGCGCTTGGTTGTAGCAACAGGCCCACAGTACCCGATAGGTGGAGTACTACAGCGGTCTAAGGTAAGAGGGAAGCGTTTGGTCATAGCGGCATAACCACTGTACTTGATGGAGAAGGAGTTCCCCAATAGCTTTGGGTTCAACTTCACGATCGTTTCCGTGTGGGTCATTGCGAGGGTTAATACCGAAAGATCCTTTGTGGGTCCAACGACTTAGATGAATCAGTGGCTACATATGATCATCTCTAACGCCGTACGAAGAGGTACCTGTGTGAGCTGAATCCTGTGTTACTCTACATTGTGGATTGTGTTGAACTATCCTGTGTGGATTTACTGTTTACTCTCCCTTGTGGATTGCGTTGTGCTATCCTGTGTGGATTTACATTTTGCTTTCCTTTGTGGACTGAGTTGTGCTTGGGCTCGGACGTTCGAGCCGAATAGGAATTGATGACTTAGGTATATGTATGGGCATATACCTAAGCAGGGTCGGTTGTTACTTCGTGATTTCTTCTTTCCTTTTGGTTTATCCTTTGTGGATTTCGGGAGACCTTCGGGGGTCTCAGGGTCCCTACTGAGTAGCTTATACTCACCCCTGCATGGGCTATGCCCACACTTCGTTGTGTTGGATTACAGATGACGGTCAATGCTGATCGTGGTGGAGGCTTGCGAAGTAGGACGGTACCTGGAGGTGGACCATTGGGTGGGACGTACTCGGGGCGGACGGTTGGACCGAGGATCTGTGGAGGCTATCTGTACCCACCCTTCAGGTGTGACATCCAGAAGACGGCTTGACGCTGCGACTTTTCCTTTCAGTTGCTGTTTTTCCCTTTTAGTTGTACTTTACAGTTGGGCTTGTATTTCCGGCCCCTTTTACTTTCAGCACAACTTGTTAAAGTTTATTACTTAGTGTTTACTTTTCCGCATTCTTACTCTGTGGTGCTTGTTTACTTTTCAAAGGCAATGCCTTCCCTTTTTATTCGGATTTACGCCTTGGTGCTAGTCGCCAGCCCCTGGCCTATGGAAGGCGGGCTTGGGCTAGTCACGGCACGGGCCCTGAGGACGGGTCGTGACATATATCCCTCAAGAAATATTTTTATCACCATGATGATGTCCTTAGAATTCTCTATGTTATGGGTAGAGGTCTGTATCCTCTCATTTACCATTTCGATGATGTGTTTGGTGACTTCAATAGTCGGAATGGGGATATTTTTCCGTTTGGTATCTAGAGTAGGTGTATGTGACTCCTCATATCATCCCTTTCCTTCTAGTATATACTAACAGTACTTGTGTGAGGGGGAAGAAATTTTATTCATCCCATTATTTTCATCAGAACATTCCAACTGACTTCTATGGGTTCTTCCATATGAGGCTATAAAATGGATTGATGATTCACTAGTGCTGAAAACGTTATTTACCTCACCATTTTTTACGTCGGTTATATATAACCAACGTGATAATCCGTGAAACGTGGTTTTTTACATCGGTTATAAAATAACCGACGTAACAAATGCGGTGACTAGATTTTTAACGTCAGTTATTTTAATAACCGACGTTAAAATTGCTTGTGTTCGGTTTTTACGTCGGTTATCAAATAACAGACGTAAAAAACCAAAGCACGGGGGTTTTTTTACATTGGTTATTTTATAACCAACATAAAACAGTTGTAGATATCTCATATTTTACGTCGGTTATAAAATAACCAACGTAAAAAACCAAAGAGTATGGGGTTTTTTACGTTGGTTATAAAATAACTGACGTAAAGAAACAAAGTGTGTGGGGTTTTTTACGTCAGTTATTTTATAACCGACGTAAAAAACATTGATTTTTGATGTCTTTTTTATGTCGGTTATAAAATAACCGACGTAAAAAAATCCATAGCTGATACATTTATAATGTCGTTTATTATAATAACTGATGCTATAAATGTAAATAACAGTTTATAACGTCGGTAATTAAATAACTGATGTTATATAAACATTTAAAAAATTAACAACCCCCGAGGATTGTCATTTATGAATTTTCATTCGACAGTCCAGCAGCTCGTCTCTCTCGTGTTATAAACCCTAATCGGGTCGTCAATCTTACTGCATTAAACTCGTTTTGCCTACAACTTTTATCATCTTTACTCTCCTCTGATCTATCATCTCAACTCGCTACACTCAAGTAAGCCTTCCACGAATTAATTTCATTTGTTTTTTCTTCTGGATAGTCTACATTTATGTTTTTTGATTTTTGTGTGCTTTTTTTTCGTTCGTTTTGTGTTCTTTCAACTCGTTCGATTTTTGTGTGCTTTTTTCCCTGGATCTATCATCTCAACTCGTTCTGTGTGCTTTCAACTCTGTTTCCCTCAGAATCCGGGGATGACCGCCTTGATGGGATGCTCAAACATTCTGATCGGTTTCTAACGGGTTTGTTCATAGAACCGGAAACATCCAATGATTCCACATCCATTCAGAACTACTTTCCAGAGGTAGGTGCTTATTAATTTTGGGACTGATGATGCTTAGGAATTTGAATTGGTCGATAGGATGGGATGTAGGACTCATCACACCTTTTTGACGGGAATTATTGTCTACTCTGGGACTCTCTTTATAGATTTAAGTTATGTTCATGAATCATTATTACATTAATAAGTATAAAATGAGCATTCCTTCAGACATAAAAATCAATGATTAAATATGTACTAAATTTAGAGAATCTTTTGTATGAATTCGAGTTTCTTCATCAATAGAGAATCATCTGTATTTGTTAGAGATTCTTGGTCAATGGTACCCTTCGACACATTAATACAGAAGTCTCTTGGTCATTATGATAACCATTCTGGTTTTAAATCCACTCAGTGGGGCACTTGAAGTTTATTGTCATTCATAAGGACATGGATTATTTTAGAGGTGGGATCGAACCCGTAGACGGGCTACCTAAGTATCCATTGTTTAAAAAAGGAATCATAACCCACGTAGTTCGAGTAAGGGAGTATGATGTTTATGATTGATGGCTCAAAAAAGGATGTCACAATTACTTTTACACTCTAAGCTCATGTGAGTCTTTCTCGGTGTGCGAAACAAGACGTATTGGTAAAAATTAGAAAATTTTTCCATGAAAGATGCAATCATAAGAAATAAAGTGGGGCTTATATATGTATGACTGCCCAGATAAATGACTGTTAGGATTTACTTTAGGGATGAAATCCAGGAACATGGTCCATAAAGGTATATGTGCTTCATGGAGATTTTTGAATACTCTATCTTGGGGATTATTCCTGAAAAGGAGGCCCAAATTAGGAGAAGACTTACGATTGGGTTTTACTCCTAAAAAGGAATCCTAGATCAAAGGTAAATTAGGATTGGTTAAGAGAAATTAAGACTGGGGCTTAATCCTGAAAAGGAGGCCCAGGTCAAGGATTAAGGTTTGGGGCTTACACCTGAGGAGGATGCCTAAATTAGGAGACTGGGGCCTACTCCTAAAGATGATTCCCAGATTTGGGAATTTTAATAATTGGGGCTTACCCCTAAGGAAGATGCCCAAGCTTGAGACTAGGGCTTACTCTTGAAAAGGAAGCCCAGGTTAGGGGATCTGGGGCTTACTCCTAAGAGGATGCCCAAAAATTAAGGGACTTGGGGCTTACTCCTAAAGAGGATGCCCATATTAGAGTACTTATGACTGGGGATTATTCTTGAAAAGGAGACCCATGTTAAGGATTATCTCATCTTAAGGGATGAGGTTGAATGAATGAAGTCTCAATATTTAGTGACATAAAGATGTGTAAATCACTAGGTTTTGAGAGATATTCCACAAAATTCATTTCAGATAAGGAAGTCAAATAAATAAATCATTCCATAAAATTGATTTGAAGAGTGTCTTGAATACTTAATATTGAATAGGAATGGTGTAATGGCTTAAGAGTGATGAAATGGGCAAGAAAGGCACCCAAAAAAGTAGGGGCGCGCAAGTCCTGGCAGGCGCGCAGTTACTGCGTGGGAACACAAGTTTTGGTCGCGCAGGTATACGCCTACACAAAACATGATGTACTTGCATGAAGGTTAACCAGAAGGGTAATACTTGAGTGACTCTTCATTAAAGCCTTTAGAATCCTCTTGTGGTTCTTCCAGAAGAGGGGCACACAAGATCTATTGAAGGAGTAAGGCGGTGCGCAAGTGTGTCCCTTTTCCCTTAATGGATGGCCACTCAGGCGTGCAAGTGTTGATGAGTTTCAACACTTAAGCCTTCATACCCCTCTTTATATCTTCCGTTCTATGTATGAAATTACCTTAGAAGTGTTTCAGAAGCTTTGAGAAGAGACTAGGGCGCCGAGAGCTCAAATCTGAGTTTCGGGAAAAATCCTCCCGAAATGGGGGGCCCACAGGGTCTATTTATAGGCAGGAGAAGACCCCGGGTAGTTACCACATAGGTCGCCCAAATCACTTGTGCGACCATAGGGCATCGCTCAAGTGTATTTGCGCGACAGTGATAGAACATGTGCGGCACATGTGTTTTTGATCCCTTGTTCATGCCTTTGTCAATTTTTGATATTTTTTTCAAAGGATGAATCAATTTGTACAATGTCATTTCCCTTTACATTTCTTTGGACTCTGTGACAAAAAAGTTGCGTCAAAAAAAGTCTCCCCTCAGAGTTGGATATGAAAGAAATGAAGATTTGACTCTGAGGAAAAGAAGAAAACCAAAGGAAAGGTGGTGCACAAGTCTTGATGGCGCAGAGGGTGGCGCGGAAGTGCGTATCGCACAGGGATGTGGCCCTTGATCGCGTAGGGTACGGTGCACAGGGTCTCAGACATGTCTATAAATAGAGTGCCTGACATCCGTACAAGCATCCAGATTTCCGGACTTCATACCTTCGAGCTCTCGCCGCGTAGGTCACCTTAGCTGCGCAGGTTGCTCTGTTTTCTGGTGTTTTCCTTGATGTCACGCTACTGTATAAGTATTTCTACTTGGACGGTTTATACTTGTGTGTCAAAAACTGGCGTGGCACACGAACATTTGTGCGTCATGTTTAGACTTGCGTGCCTTAATTCCTTATCCATTTTTTTGAATTCTTTCACAAATTTTATGAAAAATAAACCCATTAAGAGTTTAATTTATTCAACTTTTTGCAGATTCAATGGATCCTAAGGTAATTAAAACATCTGATGAACTACCTAGAAAGCGGATTGATGAAATGATGAACATCATTGGCCATGATTACTATGATATATGTGACTAAACTCTCCAAGATTTGGCTATGTACTTGAAGAAATATCATCTTAATTTCCCACAGAGCATCTACCTACCTCTATATGGTCATGGTCATATGCAAAGAGTCAATCTTCCAGATGCAAAGAACTATACACCTGAAATGCATCTGCACTGCTAATCCTTCATTTCGGTTATGCTGTGCATTAAGAGCAACAACAATGGTGTGAACTTTCAAATTCTTCCTCCATGTCATTTCCTTGCAGATATGAAAATGGAAAACCCATGGGATGAAATGTTTTCCACTGCCGGTTGGTGGAGATAAGACCATCATGGTATTAGAGCAATATCTGAAAATAGTACTCTCTCCAAATGGCTCTTTAAATCAATGCTCTATTCTCAAATCCATGTATCCGTCTTCCAATATCTTGGACAGAAACAGAGTCACTGTTTGATCAGCTGAAAATTTTCTCCAACCGTACTCAAGAACATCCTTTTACAATTTTTCCAAGGAGTGCTGGTATCACTGCATCTCTTATTGTATCCAGTTGAATGACTGAATTCCAAGTGATTGCTGATGAAACTCGAGGTGCTGTAAATCAAATGAAGAGTTATGTTGAAAGCCACTTGTAATTCTTGAAAAAGAGAAGAGACTCCAATCTATGGATATCCTTCTAACTCTTTTGCATTAATGAAAAACACATTCACATTCACTCAGTTGTACCTGCATTCTCTTTTGCTATATGCTTTATTTTTTACATAAACCAATGGGCCTAGTAAGCATAGTTTGATTTTTACTAGGATTAATGTAAATAACCCTACAAACTTCGAACCTTTTAATTGATCAATGTTACCTAAATCATAAAAAAATCTATGTTTAGTGAGCTGGAAGTTGACTTTTATTCAGATTTCCCCTGTATTTTGTTGGCAGTTTAATTTCATGCACATCGGACATACAAAGGATAATGTTTAAGGTCGAAATAGCTCTGATCGAAATGGATTAGAATTGACCCAATTCCTTGAAAATTCATCTGAAAATATATTACCATACTCAAGTATGACGGAAAATATGTATGCTATGACTTAAGAATATTTAAATCTGGGGAATGATATCAAAAAGAGCTAAAAGGCATTAGAAGAAGTAGTTTCCAAGAATAAAGTTACCATTATTTAACAAACCTGTTTGGGGGTTGAATTATGAAGGGCCACCTATGGGCATTGGATGTATAGTTAAATAAAATAGTTTCTTTTGCCTAACAAGTATGTTATGTAGACTGTTTATGTAAGGCCACCTATGGGCACGTGCTGCATAGATAGACAAAAGAACTCTCAGAAATTTACTTTCCTAGTGCTAAAAGCCAGTGAAAGTTTATGGAGATTCAAATCTTCCAAAGTATAGAGTTTTCTGTATGGAAAGAGGTACTTGAATATGGAGAAAATATTTCCAAGCAAAATTATTGAAGAATTGGATGAATATCACTCCTATGAAGGTCTGACCCAAACGTAGGGAAGGAGAATATAAACCATAGAAATGAATACTTTCAGATCATGAAAAAGGATATGGGACAAATATATTAAGGATGGCTATTTTTGCGGATCCCAACATACTGTCATTTAAGACAAATAAGGAAAAAAGAGGCATTCATCCCATGAATGAAGTTACCATTATCCAACAAACCCATTAGGGGTTTTAATTATGCAGGGCCTCCTAAGGGCATTGGCTGCATAGTCAAATAATAGTATCTTTTGGCTAACAAGTCTGTTATGTAGACTGTTTATGCACGACTTCCTATGGCCACATGCTACATATTCAGACAAAATAACTCTCAGAAGTTTGACATTTTTGTGACTAGAAGTCATGAAAAGGGTTATGAGGATCTAAAAATATTTAAGGTTAGGATTATAACACATAAATATGGGTATTGTTCAATGTTTACAGAGATACATAGATCAATGCTAACCATAATCATGTTGTGGCTGGGTCCTGAATTGAAATGTTGGACTTCACTACGTATCCCATAAGGATGAGAATCAAGCCATATGTAGTTCTTAAACTACAGTTTAACGTTGTTTGGGACAAAAGGATTAGAGATCCTAGTTTAGGGCCATAGAGCTTGGACCATTGTAAGAAATAGACAATGTGTGTTTTCATGGGGACTTTTCTGCCAAGGGACTGAAAGTGGAATTTGGGGCTAGGCCCAAAGAATTGGGACTGGATTAGAGGGACACTCGTATGTTATTACATGTCCCATATAGATGGGAATCAAGCCCACATAGTTCTAGAACTACCGTTTGTACAAATTTGGTCTGTACATGTAAAGGGTGAAAGGGGACTTTAGTGCAATGATGGTTTAACCCAAAATAAAAGGTTCAGGCATTGCCATGTATGCACGTAGTCTTTGAAATGAAACGTGATTGAAAAATCAATGAAAATAATGGTTCCCTATTAGGTGTGGGTATCAAAGAAATTTGTAGTTTATTGTCATACTGGACAAAAGTGTTGTATAGTTTAACGTCGTATTACAAGGGAGAAAGTGAACCAATGTAAAGATATTGATTCTAAGGGCGGTTTTATGAATTATCATCGTATGAGATAGAGATGAACCGATGTGAATAGATTGGTTTTGGGCTTGAACCTTGGGAGGTTGCCTGTATACCCAACCTAGATGGCAAGGATCAAAGTCCATGTAGTTCAATTAAAGAATAAATTAATGATCAAGTTGTTCTTGGGGACAATGACCTAAAAAATGATGTTAGGACATACACATGGTTAGCGGCCCAGAAAGAGTTTTATGGTTGAGGTTTTCTCTAAGCTCATTTGAGTCATACTCAGTGTGAGAAATAAGAGGTAACAACAACCTTAACGATGCATAGTTTAATGTCATGTAGGACATATAAAGGGACTATGCAGTTTAAAGTCTTACAGTTAGGACTATTGGTGCTGCACAGTTTAGTGTCATGTAGCAGGGACAAAATACAATTTAATGTCATGTGAGAAGTATCAAGAACTTTTTGTACAGTTTAGCATCATGTAGTTAGGACGATGGGGACAATAGAATTTAATGTCATGTTGGGCGAATGGGGGGGGGGGACTGTACAGTTTAATTTCATGCAGTGAGGAAAAAAGAATGCACCATTTCAATGTCATGATGGACGCATTGGGGATTTTTTCCACAGTTTAACGTCATGTTGGATGAAAAAGGGACAATACAGTTTAGCGTCATGTTGGACGGAAGTGCGAATAGTTTACGGTCATATGCATGGACTGTGGATGGTTCAATTTAATGTTATGCAGGACGATGGTGTAGTTTAAGGTCATACAGGACCTTTGATGATTATTTAGTTAAACGTCTTTCCGGACGTAAGGGACTTTTATACAGTTCAGCATCATGTAGTTTGGATGTCACAGTTTAACATCTTGTTGGACATAAGGGACTTGCAATTAGTTTAGGGTCATATGCATGGACCGCTGATGATGCAGTTTAAGGTCATACAGGACCAAGTTGCAGTGTAAGGTCATACTGGACCATTTAGGGAACTTTTTCACAGTTTAACGTCATGTGGGACAAAATTACAAATAGTTTAAGGTCATATGTATAGACCGTTTCTGTATTGTTTAACGTAATATAGCAAGGACGAACTGGTTCCGCACAGTTTAGTGTCATGTTGCAGGGACAAACAGGACTTAGTTGCAGTTTAAGGTCATACTGAACCATTTAGGGAACTTTTTCACAGTTTAACTTCTTGTGGGACGAAAGTAAAAATTGTTTAAGGTCATATGTATGGACCATTGTTGTATAGTTTAACATCATATAGCAAGGACGAACTGGTTCCACATAGTTTAGTGTCATTTTGCAGGGACAAACAGGACATAGTTGTAGTTTAAGGTCATACTAGACCATTTGGGGAACTTTTTCCCAATTTAACATCGTGTGGGATGAATGTACAAATAGTTTAAGGTCATATGTATGGCCGTTGCTATATAGTTTAATGTCATATATCAAGGAAGAACTGGTGCTGCACAGTTTCGTGTCAGGTTGCAGGGACAAACAGGGATTTTGCAGTTTATAAAATATACTTCTTCAAAAATCGGGCATTGGTTAGTGTAGTGATGATTTCTCCATCCATTTAGATTAATGAATAAGCTCCATTGGAGTAGACCCTATCTATTGAATAAAGTCCTTCCCATTTTGGCTCAAGCTTGGGAGGTTTCTTTCCTGGTATCATTGGAGTTCTGAGAACTAATACCAATTATCCCCCAGTGAATGAACGAAGACATACTTTTTTGTTAAAAGCTCGTGCTATTCGATTCTGATAGACTTCAAAATAGTGCAAAGTGCACAATATTTTCTCATCTAACCATTCCAATTCATTCAATAACTTTTGAGATTGTCCATTTGTAGATGATTGATCACAAATGGCAACTCTGAGGGAGGGTAGTTGAACTTCAATGGGCAAGACAACTTTCATTCCTTATACGAATGAATATGGAGTTGACCGAGTTGCAGTGCGGGTGGTAGTCCGATAAGACCATAAAGCATGAAAGAGTTTATCAGGCCATGACCTATTATCTTTATCCACCATCTTATGCAGTATATTTGAAGGAGTCTTGTTAAAGGCTTCTATCTAGCTGTTGGCCGCTGAATGATACCAAGATGAATGGTTGGATTTGATGTTGTATTCTTGATACAACTTCTTCATCTCAGAAGAACAGAAATTGGTGCCATTGTCCGTCAATATGGTATAAGGGACACCAAATCAGGTAATGATATTAGACTTGATGAAGCTAACAATGCATTTAGAAGTGACTTCCTTGAGAGGTATTGCATCTTCCCATTTGGAAATAATTCAGTAACAGTAAGAATATACATAAACTTCTTAGCCGTAGCCAAAGGGTAAGGTCCCACCACATCCATTCCCCATGTGGAAAATGGCCATGAGTATTTAGTTGTATGAAGCAACTCTAGAGGCTGATGAATGAATTTGGCATGTTCTTGGGATGAATGACACTTCATTGTGAAATTGACAGAATCTCGTATCACTGAAAGCCAAAAGTATCCAAGCCTTCGAATTTGATCTGACAATCTATGTCCAGACTGGTGGGCACCACAGACTCCTGCATGCACATCTTTCATGATAGCCATTGTCTCTTCACCATCAATGCATCTGAAGAGAACTCCATCAAAACCATGATTGTAGAGAATTTTCTCTAGGTGTTCTGGGCTATCATAAAGAGTAAAATTGACCACACATCGCCGGATTTGTTCTTTCTCGGCTCTATCAGGTGGAAGAGTTCCATTTTGAAGGTATTCCCCGATAGGTGACCTCCATCCTTTAGTATGACCATACAGTTCAGGAATGGGACTAATTTCATTAATTTACTCTGTCCTGATTCGAACATAAGGTGAAACTGCACGACGATGGGCAATACTGATGGTTGTCTCGTCCCTATATGGATCTTTTAGAGTTGTGGATATATTTTCCAATGCATCAGCTTGATCATTTTGTGATCTTGGGACATAAGAAAATGTCGGTTCCAAAGGGAATTCCACCATTAACTCTCTGAAGTAATCATACAAAGGGATTAGTTCTTCTTTTCTGATGGCATAATCCCCATTGACTTGTTTGATTACCAGGTCTGAATCACCTTTCACCTTTAAGTGATTCACTTGTGCTTGAAGTGCTAATACCAAAACTCCAATGAGATCTTGGTATTCTGCTTCATTATTGGTACCACCTTCCCACAATAAGAAGGAATAAGGTAACACTGCCTTTTCTGGAAAAATGAGCACAATTCCTAATCCAAATTTGTTGAATTTAGGATTTTCCATTTTCCTCTATGTTGGACTTCTGGAAGAACTATCAAAATACATTTCCCATGCCTGAGGACATTCTTCAATAGAGAAGACTTCCTCATCAGGGAGTTTAATATCTGAATATGTGTCTTCCACTGAAGGGTGTTCATCTAGGAAATCAGCCAGAGCTTAGCCATTTATCGACATTTGAGACACATAATGAATATCGAATTGTTGCAAAATAACTTCCCAACATTCCAGATGTCCTGTATGCATTGGACGACATAGGATAAATTTGAGCGGGTTATTGTGAGATACCAATTGGATCTCGTGATGTTGCAGGTAGTGTCTCAACTTATAAACTACAAAGATTAATGCGAGGGAGCACTTCTCAATACTTGAATACCGGGTTTCTGCTTCAAGCATTGTTCGACTGAGATAGTAGAGGCCGTTTTCATTCCCAGCATCATTCTTTTGAGCAAGAAAGGCACCCAATGATCACTCTAGAGCTATCACGTAGAGGATAAGTGGTCATCCTTCAATAGGTGGCATGCGTACCGGTGGACTTAAGAGGTATTTTGTGAGAATATTGAATGCTTCTTGACATTCTTCAGTCCACTAGTATGTGACTCCCTTCTTCATCAATTTGGTGAAGGGTAAACTTTTTCCTTCTAAATTAGCAGTGAAATGATGAATAGAGGCTAAGTATACTTGAAGTCCTTTTAATTATTTCAAATTTTGAGGAGGTGACATATCAAGGATTGACTTTTTATTCTTAGGATCGACTTCAATACCACGATGGCATACAACAAAGCAGAGAAATTTTCCCGAGGTTACCCCAAAACCACATTCTAAGGGGATCATCTTCAAATTAAATTATCGACGCTTGCAGAATATGACATCCAAATCAGCCAAGTGATTAGAATGTTGTTTGTATTTAACTACCAAATCATCTACATAGAATTCAACAAACTTCCCTATGATGGGTTTGAAGATACGATGCATGGCACGCTGATATGTTGCACCTGCATTCTTTAATCCAAAGGGAATTACCTGGTAACAAAACATACCCTGAGGGGCTCTGAAGGCTATAGATTACTCATCTTCTGGGGCCATTCAGATCTGATTATATCCAGAATATCCATCCATGAAGGAAAGCGCTTCATAACTAGCTGTTGCATCAATTAGAAGTTCTGTAATCGGAACTGGGAAATCATCCTTAGGACAATGCCGATTAAGATCTCTGAAATCGAAGCAAACTCTAATTTGTCAGTTCTTCTTCTTTACAGGGACAATATTAGAAGACCACTTGGGATACTGAAATTATTTGAAGAAGTTACATTTGATAATATTATCCACTTCAGCATCAATTTTGGAAGCATATGGTGGGTGTGTTCTTCTCGCGGCTAGCTTAAATCCTCGATGTTCTTCTGGTAAACCCAAATGATTAGTAACAACATCAAGATGAAGCCCAGGCATTTCTATATAGTCCCAATAAAAATTATCTCTATTTCTCTTTAGAAAAGAAATATACATCTCTTTCTCCTCAAGGGTCATGGCCGCACTGATTAAGGTGGGGCGTGGATCTTCCTTTGTACACAGATTTATTTCTCTGAGTTCATCCATAGTGGTAGAGATACCCACTTCAAATGCTGGAGGAGCATCTTTGGGATCTTCCTCTTCTTCTTCATCATGTGTTATTTCTTCTGTTTCTACTTGCATGGTAGATGACAAATCATACTTTTCATGGTCAGAAGAGATGTAAAAAATTTTCAAATTTTGAAGTGGATGTTTCCATTTTTGACCCTATTGATGATGAAGAGATTTCTCTGGGTAATAAAGAGGAAATAATGGATTGAGAATCAACATCATTGTTCACCTCTAATGTTGCTATAACTTCTTCTAGCCTAATTGGAAAAGCATAGAATTGTTGGATTTTAGAAGATGAAATGAAGACTTCACCATTTGTGCTTTCATCACTGCTTGGTAGATTGCCAATTTCTCCCATGTTGTCTGGATCGATTGCTGTAATTGAAATTATGGATCGTTCCATAAGAGTATTTTGATTTCGGTATCTCTTGTCAACTTGACTGATAGGCAACACATAATCTGTACTCACATGTGTAAATGGATTTACTGGAATTTTTTCCAAACCATATAGAGCATTAACTTCGGTAATCTCCTTTGTTATGGATTTCTCCCTTCACTTAATGTGATAGAATTCTTCCTCAATGTTTTGAGACTCACATGTCTTGAACGGGGCCTTATCACCATACAAAGTCCCAACCTGACCATCAAAACAATATTTGAGACATTTATGGTATGAATAAGGGATAACCGCATGTTAATGTTACCAGTGTCTTCCAAGAAAAATGTTGAAGGCTGAGTCTTGATCAACAACCATGAAATCTGAATTGGATACATTATCTCCAAACTGTGTTCTGAGTGTAACTTCACCCAGTGGTTCTTGTTCATTTTTATCGTATCCCTGTAGCATCATGGTGGAGGGAGATAAATCAGACTCCGTGAGGTCCAATCGACGAAGTGTATGAATGGGCATGAGGTTGACTCCTGAACCATTGTCAATGAAAACTCTTCGAACATCCACGCCATTGACTTTTCCAGACAAGTACAATGGTCTAATATGTCCATGCACAACATCATCTTTATCTTCATCAGTAAAGGATACTATTGCATGGTATTCTGCAGGATTATTATCTATGTGATAGACTTCAGGTGCATCAATTTCAGTTTCAAACTCTTAAGGACTTGACAAAGCATCGATGAGTGCTTCCCAAAGACCTTTTGACAGATTCAAAGCATCCAGAATTGAAAACATGGCTGGTACTAGGGCCAAGTGATTCAATATATCATACTTCTGATCCAGAGGTCTGCATTTCCCAATAGGAATATGTGGTTTAGTAGGTACCTTGGAAGAAGATGCTTTTGAAGTTGATGCATCTTTTATTGGGATCAGATTTGGAAATATTCCTGGTTTTGGAAGATTAGACTAATTAGATCCATTTACTTGCTGAGAGGAAAAAGATGGAACCTTCAACCGGTCTTCCAAAATAATTGTGCCAGGACTGAATTTGCTATTAGTAGAAAAACATGCTTGTTCTTGCTGAGCTCGCTGAAGGGCTCTTCCATGAGTTTCTCCTATATACACATTTCAAGCAGGGGTAGAATTGGAATAGTGGCTTTTGAAAGATCCACGTCTTCCCCTGTATCCTAAGCCCCTGAAACTTCCTCTGATTCCTCTGTTTGATACAGGGAATTCAGGCTCATAAAAATTGAAACTGCGACTAGCATATGGATATGTTAATTGAATCATATTAACAGAACCGAAGATTAACCCTTCGTCTGATGAAGACTCTACCTGATTACCCTATTTAGGTTGTGCCGTTTGGTGGGGCGGTGCCCGTGGCTTTGAAGTAGATGGCATGAAGTCCGCCAAATTCAGAGACAACTTAGGCTTTGACACATACTCATCTTCTTCTAATTCTTTTTCTTTCTTTGAATCATGTCGTTTCATTGAGGACATTCCCTCTAACGAATAGGGTTTTGCTGGAACATTCATGGAAGAAGACACAATTGGTATTCTTAATTGTATTCATAAAATAGCATGTGTTCGATTGATTTTCTTTCTGACCATCCAATCATTAGACTTTTGTGGATTTTTGCTTTTGACTTCCTTGCGTTCATCTTCCTCCTCTTGAACTATAGCAGTGACACATGCTACCTGGGCTGAAGAGCCTTTCAATGTGACCTGTCCCGAGTTGACCGTCTTTTGCAGGAGGTTTTTGAACACAAAACACTCTTAGATGGGATGCCCAAATATTTTATGAAAAGGGAAATAATTAGGACGGTCTTCGTCTCCATTCTTGTTTGGCCTCTTGGGTATTAGAAATTGAACCAAATTGTTTTCTAGTGAAAAAATTAAATAACCAGGAACTTGTTCATTTCAGAAAGAATATGTTTTGCTCTTCAGATCCTCAAATTGTTTTCTTCTTTGATCTTTTTGATCATTTGGATGAAAAGGCCTTTGTGGTTGGAACTCAGAAGGTGGATCCCTTCGAGAAGATGAAGTTTTTGAGGTAGAAATATGTACAGGTGCTTGTTTATGCATAACTGTAGCCGTTTCTGCTTTACCCATTCTCCTTCCTGGAGCTGATGGAATTACACGAGATTTAGCCTTATCATGTATAAGGGAATCTTCAATCTACTGAGTGATTGAAGTAAGGTCTTGAAACCCTCCTGTGTATTTCACAGGGATTAAAGGCATGCATAATTCTTCATGTAGATTTTCCACATAGATTGGAAACAAATCTTCTTGAGGGAGTGCTAAATTAATGGAATATGTTAATCCCTTCCAGCGAGCAATGAAATCAGAGACTCTTTCATTTTCCCTTTTCTTACAATTGGTAATATCGAAAACTGTTGTCTTTGGAAATGTTGAGCTAAACTGAAGGAGGAATTTTTAGAGAAAATCCTCCCATCCGGTAATTGACCGGGATTGCAAGCTTGTATACCAAATAAAATCTGGTCCTTGCAAGGTTCACACGAAGCATCTGAGTTTCACTGCTTCTTGCTGCTCCAGAGTTCCCTTCATAGGATCGCAACAAGATATGTAATGCATCAAATGTTGTTCAGGATCACATGATCCATTTAAAATAGAGAATACAGGGTTCCCAAAAATGGATGGAGGAGAAATTGAATCTACCCATTCAGGGTAAACATTCTTTTCTTGTTTAACTTTCGCAAAATTCCCTTCCATAGTTTCTAACGGAGATGTTAATGACTCAATAGTAGTTATTAACTTTTTAGAAACATCTGGTTGAACTTGGACTTGTTTAGGTGCAATGACTGGATCTTGGACAGATGTGGCGATTTGTGCTGCAACTAATGGTAGAACTGCAAACTGTTTTTTCACTTGACCCATAGGATTAGACCTGTGAGGGTGTACTGATAGAGGATGATATTCTGGATCCATCTCAGTAGCTGCAAAAAATTGTTTTGGCCGACTGACTCCAGCATGCTTAAGAAGAAGACTACTCTGAAGTAGTTTTTCATTCAACCTTCTTAATTCTATCATTTCTTCCTCTTGTTGTGCAAGTCTCTGCTCTAGTGAGAGCGATTAACCTTCTCTAGAGCAAGGATATGTAAACTGGTTCATTCCCCTCCCTTTGCTGGATCCTTTTCAGAGAGGGGGAAGTGGGTTACACGAAGATTTACCTAGGTTCTGAGTAATCCTTTGACTTCGTGTGCACACACATTGTTTATTTGTGTCAGTGCGTACATCTTCTTGAGAAGGAACCTCTTCATCAGAGTCCCTAGAGTGAGCCTCATCTGCTGGATCAGCAACAATGACATTGATGACATTGATTGATGCATAACTCATCACATCCCTTCTATCAGCATTTCTGTGATATTGTCTTCTTCCATGTCTTTGATGAGACATTGCCTTTTGTTGATTGAATCCCTCATGAACTCCTTCATGAACTATAATTTGGAGGGAATCTCTTGATAATTTGGCTCTTTGTTCCTCTTGAGGTTTCTTCCCCAATTGAAAAAAGACCAACATTCTCTGAGGAGGGGATTGATGATTTGAAAAAATCCTGAGTCCAGTGGACTGGGGTTGTTCTTGCTGTTCTCTCTCAACTCCCCGAATCATTTTTGTAGATTCCGAGAGTTGGTTTAAAAGAGTCCCCAGTCTGGCCAGCTGGGGTGGTTCATGACATGCTATGTCTGAGACTTTCTTGGAAGTCCTCCTGATCTTGCGATCCATAGTCCCAAAATTAGCTGGATGCATTAATCTGTATCAACTTTTATCACCCGGTTGAACAGACCGTTGGATGATTTCTAACACTTCTGTCATTTGGTGACATGTTTGCTCCAAACGAGAGGCATGCTCAATATTCTCGTTTGCTTGATGTTAGAGTAATTCAACAACTTGTTCTCTGTATTCTTGATTTTTAGAGGAACTAGTTGAAGCATGTTCTTGGGCAAGCTTTTGATTTCAAACAAAGCCAATTGACTGTGGCCGGCCATGGGCAATAACATTGTTTGAGACCATTTTCTGTGGGCTTTGTTGACTGGAGAGAACCATGAAATGCAGTTCTCCATGAACACCCTATCCTCTAACACGAATACCAGATGGGGCATTGGAAATTAACTGATGCAATCTTCTTAGTGCACCAAGGCATGAACATTGAGGGATCTCTACTGCTTTTCAGCCTTAGGATTTTGAGAGACTGATAGAGATGCCAAATCAATCTGACGTTGTAACCCTTCTATTATCATAAGATGATTTTTATACTCATCATAATAATAAACTTTCTTTTTCAACTGACAAAGAGTTTTCCATATGTTGAGATGAATATCATGAATTTCATCTTCTGTCTACATTTCTGGAATATTATACTGAGAGTCATCCAGAGGCCAAAACATAATTGGCACTTCACTTTTCAGCAGTTGTTCTCTCATATTTAGCATTTCCTCATTATAATTTGATGATGATTCTTCTTCCTTATTCGACCAGAGTTGGTGTTTCCATGTTGCTTCATTGGATTCAACAGTATTGGTAGAGAAATCATTGATCAAACTAGAAGATGCATGACATAGGGGTGGTTCAGAGAATGACCTACACCCTAGGCTGTCTTCTGATTAAGAAAGTATTTCACCTGCTAGCGATGAAGCTTCAGACATGACTAGTTTTGCATTTGCAAGTTCCTCAAGATAAGAGGGATTTCTCGGCACTACATTGTACACTAGAGCATTTTCCAGGAAATTTGCATCACTACTACGGAGAGGACTTTCGCAGCGAAATTCATCATCATGGGGAGGACCCTCATAATGGGTTATAGAAAAATATGAGATCTCTTGCTACTTAGTCTTCTGACCACAAAGAGGGTTCCTGTGGCTCTCATCTGAAGATAAAACTTCGAGATCAACTGATTTTTCATGAATCAAGACTTCACAAGGAAGTGTCTGTTGAAGACCTTCAGAATTAATGTTCCCACTATTGGGAACTGAGGGAGTAGAATCATGAATTCCAACAGATAATTGTCTGAGGGCTTCAAGAACTCCAGCATCAAGCAAGGCCTTGTTACATATTGGCTCTTGATCTCCTGACTGTGCTGGGTGGGACTTTTTCTTAGACTCCTTCTTACTCGCCTTGGAAACCACTTGTTGACAAAAGTGGGTGCTCTGAGTAGGTGTATTGACTGATCAAGAAAGATGGTCAGGTTAGGCTGACGATCTCCTCTCAAATTAGGTGTATGTGCCTAACTTGGTCGTCCGTATGATATGGGGGAGTATGCCCCATAACCCTCTTGGACTGGAATAGATGTGTGTGTCTGTTTTGGAGTGAATTTTTGATGTATCACTCCACTGGTAGGAATAGATTTATGTGTCATTCCCTGAGATTCCACTGATGTTGTTATAATATCCTAGCAGGCATCCAAAATATGAGCAGGGATTTGCTTCTACTCTTTCACCATTGATAGGATATGCTTTGTGACTTTAGTTGCCGGAACAGGAATATACGTCCATTCCAGGCTTGGAGTAGGTGTATGTGCCTGCTCATGTCCTCCTTTTCCTGTCAGTGAATCATGATAGTACTTAAGTGTGGGGGCAGAGAGTTGAGTCTGCCTCCTATTTGTTGTTGGTGATTTCCGACTAACTTCTCTAAATGCTACCAAGCGAGACTATTGGTAAGCATGATTAATACTAGAAGGTGTATGTTCCTACCTATAGTACTCCGCCAGAATTTCCAAGACGGATTGGCGTGATGCTTCCAGACGAGTCTGCTAGACAGCGGGTTTAAAACAGGCAGGTGTATGTACCTACTCGTTGCTTGCCACCAAGTTAGGTTGGTGGACTCTTCCGGAGATGGAAGATATGAGAACCTACTCACTGTTGACCGGATTCTGCTTCCGGTGGTTCGTCTTGCTTGCTCGGGTTTGAGGAACCTGAGCCCAACACCTGGAGTCGGTACGCTCATCATGTTGAGGGCGCACTGCCGCACGAGTCTGGCGGCGATTGATGGTGGGAGCCATCAGGAAGGACTTCTATCTGTTTGAATTATGGTCCTAAGGGATCTTCTCATTCACCTACCCAGCATAAGGGAGCGAATGGTGATTGTGTCCCAGGGATAACGACCAGAAATGGTTGGAGATGGTAGTCAGCACCGCCTACTTCTTGATCACTGGTCGTCGTTGTCTGGACGACCAATGTGGGTTGTTTACTTGGAGGGCTTGTCGGGCAGCCTCCAGAGTTAGGATGGTACCATGTTGACGGTACTCCTTAACTAGTGCATTTGATACCCAGCATTGAAGACGCTGAGTAGGTGATATCATCCTAAGAGCAGACGATGATCTAGCAGGAGTAACAGTAGTGGAATTTGCAGCAGCAGTATTCACAGGTGTGAACTTGAGAGCAGCCTTTCTAGAAATGTAGAAGATCTTGGAAAAGAGTGGCTGTTTGATATAACAGAAGTAATCAAGATAAATTCACCCACTACATCTTTTGGATGATCACATATGTCAATGATTGTTTTTTTTGGCCCTCTCGTTGAGTTTTAAATCGGGGCCTAACAAATATGTAAAACTTTATTTTAACTTGGTTATGGATTCACTTCGGGTTCACAATTTTTGTTTCCCTCAGAATCCGGGGATGACCGCCTTTATGGTAGGTTCAAATGTTCTGATCGGTTTCTAACGGGTTTGTTCATAGAACCGGAAACATCCAATGATTCCACATCCATTATAACGTACTTTCCAAAGGTAGGTGCTCAATAGTTTGTGGACTGATGAGGCTTAGGAATTCACATTTGTCGAGAGGATGGGAGGTCAGACTCATCACAACTTTTTGAGGGGAATTATTGTCTACTCTGGGACACTATTTATAGATTTATGTTATGTTCATGAATCCTTATTACATTACCAAGTATAAAATGATCTTTCCTTCAGATCTAACAATAAATGATTAAATATGTAGAAAATTTAGAGAATCTTTTGTATGTATTCGAGGTTCTTCATCGATTGATAATCATCTGTATTTGTTAGAGATTATTGGTCAATGGTACCCTTCGACACATTTATACAGAAGTCTCTTGGTCATTATGATGACCATGCTGGTTTTAAAGCCACTAAGTGGGACACTTGAAGTTTATTGTCATTCATAAGGAAATGGATAATTTTAGAGTTGGGATCGAACCCGTAGACGGGCTACCTACATATCCTTTGTTTAAAAGAGAAATCAGAACTGACGTAGTTCGAGTAAGGGAGTATGATGTTTATGATTGATCGCTCAAAGAATGATGTCACAATTAATTTTACACTCTAAGCTCACGTGAGTCATGCTCGGTGTGAGAGAAAAAAAGGTATTGTTAAAAATTATACAATTGTGCCATGAAAGATGCCATCTTAAGAAATAGTGTGGGGCTTATGTATGTATGACTGCCCAGATAAATGAATGTTAGGATTTACTTTATGGAAGAAATCCAGGAACAAGTTCCATAAAGGTATATGTGCTTCATGGATATTTTGAATACTCTAACATGGGGCTTATTCTTGAAGAGGAGGCCCAAATTAGGAGAAGACTTATGATTGGGTTTTACTCCAAAAAAGGAATCATAGATCCAACGTAAATAAGGACTGGTTAAGAGAAATTAAGACTGGGGATTACTCCTGAAAAGGAGGCCCAGGTCAAGGATTAAGGTTTGTGGCTTACTCGTGAGGAGGATGCCCATATTAGGAGATCGGGGCTTACACCTAAGGAGGATGCCCAGATTTGGGAATTTTAAGAATTGGGGCATACTCCTAAGGAAGATGCCCAAGCATGAGACTGGGGCTTACTCCTGAAAAGGAAGTCCAGGTTAGGGGATCTTGGGATTACTCCTAAGAGGATGCCCAAAAAATTAAGGTTCTTGGGGCTTACTCCTAAAGAGGATGTCCATATTAGAGGACTTATGACTGGGGATTATTCCTTAAAAGGAGACCCAGGTTAAGGATTCTTTAATCTTAAAGGATGAGGTTGAATTAATGAAGTGTCAATCTTAAGTGACATAAAGATGTGTACTTCACTAGGTTTTAAGAGATATTCCACAAAATTAATTTCCGATAAGGAAGTCAAATCATGAAATCATGCCATAAAATGGCTTTGAAGAGTGTATTGAAGACTGAATCTTGAATATGAAAGGTCTAATGGATTAAGAGGGGTGAAATGGGCGAGAAAGGCACGCAAAAAGGCAGGGCGCGCAAGTCCTGGAAGGCGCGCAGGAGATGCGTGGGCGTGCATGTTTTGGTCGTGCAGGTATACGCCTGCGCGACACATGATGTACTTGCGCGATGGTTAACCAGCAGGGTAACAGTTGAGAGACTCTTCATTAAAGCCTTTAGAATCCTCTTTAGGTTCTTCCAGAAGAGGGGCGAGCAAGATCTATTGAAGGAGTAAGGCGGCGCGCAAGTGTGGCCCTTTTACCTTAAGAGATGGCCACTCAGATGCACAACTGTTGATGAGTTTCAACACTTAGGCCTTCCTCCCCCTCTTTAGATCTTCCGTTCTAGGTAAGAAATTACCTTAAAAGTGTTTCGAAAGCTTTGAGAAGAGACTAGGGTGTCGGGAACTCAAATATGAGTTTCTGGAAAAAAATCCTCCCGAAATGGGGGGCCCACATGGTCTATTTATAGGCAGAAGAAGACCCAGGGCGGTTACCACTTAGGTCGCGCAAGTCACTTGCGCGACCATAAGGCGTCGCGCAAGTGTATCTGCGTGATAGTGATAAAACCTGCAAGACACATGTGATTTTGATCCCTTGTTCATGCCTTTGCCAATTTTTGAAATTTTTTTCAAAGGATGAATCAATTTCTTCTAAGTCATTTCCCGTTACATTTCTTTGGACTCTGTGACGAAAAAGGAGCATCAACAAACTCGCAACACAAAAGGCATTCCAAAACCCCCATTTCATATAAGCCTTCAACTCACAACACTATATTTTTGTTTGCTTTTTTCATTCATTTTGCCTACATCATATATTTTTTGTGGTCCCAAATTTTTTTTTGATGGATTTGGATATGTCTTTAATTTTATATATTCATTATATCATGAAATTGGGTGATTTAAATGTCTGAGTCTTTGGATAATATTTGGGTGTATTTTATAACCTATGAAAGTGATTCATTAATTTTGAAAGGGGAATCCAATTATGGTTGTTTAATTCTTTTTTGTCATGTGGGCCTCAAAAGGGGGGTTTTGAATGGGTGTTATGTGTAAACCCTTGTCACACTTCTTGAAGGTGTTTTATGAAAAAGTTTGTTTTCCATGTGTATTGTTTGTGACATTATTTGAGGTAAATTATTAAAATATGGGGGTGGTTTAATAAATGTGTATTGAGCTGAAATTTATATTTTGGATTTTTATTGGAATGATTTTTTTTGAATGGCGGTTTTGGAATGTCTTTTGTCTGCAAAACATGGTTGTTCCTCTTGGGATTGTTTTATGAAAATTGTAAATGATTTAGTGAGTTAAAAAAGTGATAAAATGGTTTAAATCTAATATTTTGGCGATGTTATTCACCTTATAAGGGTTTTTGAAAGGTAAAGAGGTGATTTAAGATGTCAAACATTTTCAGAATGTTTTATAAATTGAGGAATTGTTTTATTAAATTCTGATGTTGGTGCGAAACATGTTTGTGGACTATTTTGTGTGACTTTTTTGATAAAATAAATTATTATATTAGTTATCAAGAGACTTGTGATCATATGAATAGTTGAATATCAATGATTATTTTTAATTATCATACGATCATTTATGTATCCATAATTAATAATATTTAATTCCATCTATTTCATGCTGAAGTATATATTAAATGCATGTGTTTTTCATTGTTCACCATCCTATGTTTTATATGTAAACCATTATTTGGGGGGATGTCCGTGGGTGGGGGGATGTCCAGAGGGTTGGGGGTGTCCAGGGGGGTTTCCAAGGGGGTGGGTGGGTGTAGGGGGCTGTCCAAGGGGGTGGAGGCCTGTCCAGAGGGTTTTGGGGTTTGTCTGGGGGGTAGGGGTTGTCCAGAGGGTTGGGGGTGTCTAGGGGGCTGTCCAAGGGGGTCGGGGGTGGGGGTGGTGTCCAGGAGGGGTGGGGGTGCTGTCTAGAGGGGTGGGGTGCTGTCCAGGGGGTGGGGGCTGTCCAAAGGGTTGGGGGGTGTCCAGCGGGGTGTCCAAGGGGGTAGGGGGTGGGGGTGGTGTCCAGTAGGGGTGGGGGTGTTGTCTAGAGGGGTGGGGGCTGTCTAGGGGGTTGGGGGGCTGTCCAGAGGTTTGGGTGGTGTTTTAGGGGTGGGTGGGTGTGGGGGGCTGTCCAAGGGGGTGGAGGCCTGTACAGAGGGTTTTGGGGGTTGTCTGGGGGGTGGGGGCTGTCCAGAGGGTTGGGGGTGTCCAGGGGTGTTTGGATTTACATTGTGATTTTCTCCATCTAAGTTTTTATTTTAAATGTGATTTGATTCTCAGGTTCAGACCATTCTCTCCAATTTTCTATCAACCATGTAGGTGGCATGGTATTCTTTTATTCAATGGAATATAAAACTGTTATATCTAACTATATTATCTTTTAATAATAATATTCAAGCATATTTTTTTAAATACTCATAGATTTGTTTTATATTTCAAAATTGTTTTACATTCAAATTATGATTTTTTTCATATAATAATATATTTTTCTTATAATAAAAATATATATATATTTTATATTTGTTATAGGTAATAATGAGTCGAAGTTGTATTACAGCACATAGAATGAGCAATGAATACAAGGAAGGTCTTGATGCCCTTTTGGAACTTGCTAAATGAAATGTTCCAAGTAATGAAATTTTTTTCTCTCCATGTCTGAAATTTTTGAATATGATGAAGTTGAAAAGTAGAGAGATAAAAGATCATCTGATATGTCATGGTTTTAATCTAAGTTACACCCCTTGGATTTGGCGTGGTGAAACTCGATGAAATGTCACTGATGATGATGATTCACAAGATGGTAACTCTGATGGAATTGATAAAATGATTCGCGATATTGTAGCTGAACAAATTAAGATAGAACTGACAGTTGCATGTCTATATGGTGATGCTGAAAAACCATTATATCCTGGTTGTACAGATTTTACGGTTTTGTTGGTGGTTTTAAAATTGATTAACCTGAAGGAAAAAACATGGATGGAGTGACAGATGTTTTACAGAGATGCTACAATTGATGAAAGACATTCTTCCAAAAGAAAACGATCTCCTAGATTTACATTACAAGGACAAGAAAATATTATGCCCGATGGGATTGGGATACAATAAAATACATGCATGTCCGAATGACTGCATTATATATAGGAAGGAATATGAATTTCTTTCAGAGTGTCCTAAATGTGGGACATCACAGTATAAGGTGAAAGAGAAATCACATGCTGATGTAGAGATTACAAAGCTCCCTGCAAAGGTATTTTGGTATCATCCTATAATTCATTATTTCAAAAGTTTATTTTCAAATTCACATGATGAAAAAATGTTAAGATGGCATGCTGATGAGCGGGTGTGTGATGAAAAAATACGTCATCCAACTAATTGTCTACAATGGATGGAAATTGATGCGCAGTATTCTACATTTGGAAATGAAATAAGAAATCTCAGATTAGGGTTGTGCACAGATGGAATGAATCCATACCGAACCCTCAGTAGCACACATAGTTCATGGCCTGTTTTATTGGTAATTTACAACATCTCTCCTAATGTTTGTATGAAGCACAAATATTTCATGTTAAGTATAATGATCGCTGGTCCAAAGCAACCCGACAATGATATTGATGTTTACATGTCACCGTTGATTTATGATTTGAAACTGTTATGGGATAATGGTATTAGGGTGTATGATTCTTATAAAATGTAATATTTTCAACTGCATGCAGTGCTTCTGTTCACTATTAATGACTTTACATGGTATGGAAATTTGTCTAGATACAGTGTTAAAGGGCATAAAGCAAGTCCAATTTGTGAACAACAGACGTCATATTGTCAATTGTATCATGGGAGGAAAACAGTGTACATGGGTCATCCAAATTTTTTTCCTATGTATCAACCTTATAGAAGACTAAAAAAGGCATTAAATGGCTCACAAGAATTTGATACTTCTCCAAAACCTTTATCACCGGATCTGTATTTTGAGAGGGTGAAAAACCATGATGTGACATTGGGAAACACACAGATATCTGGTAATGATAGACATATTTGGATGAAAATTTCAATATTTTTTGAGCTACCATGTTGGAGGTATCATGAAGTTAAACATAATATTGATGTCATGCATATGGAGAAGAGTATATGTGATTTTTTGATTGGAACATTGTTAGATATTAAAGGAAAGACAAAAGATGGGTTGAATGCAAGATTAGACTTACTATTAATGGGAATACGTTTGGAGTTATCTCCCAATCCTAAAGGAAGACGAACATTTCTTCCCCAGGTTTTTCATACATTATCAAAGAGGGAGAAAATAATCTTTTGTCAGTGTCTTCATGATATCAAAGTGCCTCGAGGTTATTATTCAATTGTAAATTTTTTTGTCTCATTGAAGGACTTGAAGTTGATAGGTATGAAATCACATGATTTACACGTCATGATGCAACAAATTCTACCAGTTGCATTGCGTGGAATATTTACCATTTGTGTCAGAAAGACTATGATGAAGATGTCTTATTTTTTCAATTCAAATTGAAACTATGCGATTGATGTGAATGCATTGAACATTTTAGAAAAGGATGAAATTTTTATGCTTTGTCAATTGGAAATGTATTTTCCTCCATCTTTTTTTGATATAATGGTGTATTTAATGATTCATCTAGTTCTAGAAATAATTCTTTGTGGACCTGTATATCTTCGTTGGATGTATCCTTTAGAAAGGTATATGAAAATATTAAAGGGGTATGTTAAAAATCCATATCAACCTGAAGCCTCCATTATTGAAAAGTATATTTCTGAGGAGGTAGCAGTGTTTTGTACGAGCTACTTTGTTGTGGCGCAACACATAGGTTTGCCTCCATCTCACCATGAACGAGTTAATAATGAGGGAAAGGGGATTCGTGGCTTGAAAGTAAAATCATTGTCAGTTGAACAGATGAAGAAGTTAGAATCATACATCTTGAATAACATAGATGATGCTCAATCGTATATCACATTGCATATTAATGAGTTGAAACAATGTCATCTAAAGAAGAAAGAAATGTAGATTTTGAATGATCACAACAAAACATTTTTGTCATGGATTGAAAAGATTTTTCTTGGTAGATCAGATGTATTAGAGACATTAAAATGGATAGTGTGAGGTCAATGTTTAAATGTGATAACATGGTCTAGTAATGACATTAATGGATATACATTTCATAAGAAAGCATAGGACAACAGAAGTGCAGTTCAGAATAGTGGTGTATTGGTGTTTGCCGAAGCAATTCATTTTTCGAGTGATAAGGACAAAAACCCAATTTCTGCACCAAGGGCATATTATGGAGTGATTGAAGACATATGAGAGGTTGATTACTTTAAAATTAATGTTCCTGTTTTTAACTGTAAATGGTTTATTGGTAACAACAGTGTCAGACACGAAGAATTTGGAATGACACTTGTTAATCTGAATAGATTGGAAGACACAGTTGATTCTTTTATAATGGAAACACATGCAAAACCAATTTTCTATGTATTAGATCAATTAGATATGTAGTGGGATATTGTTTTACATGGGAAATACAATATGTTGGTGAAAATGATGTTGATGAAGATGATGATTTATGTGAGATCTCCACTTCCATGGAAAGATTAACATAACATAATGATGAGCATGTTGAAGACATGGTTTGTGCCATAATGAATGATCACGATGGATGAATTTGGGAAAACAATCCATTTGTACATTCCTAAAATTACAGGTAACATATGTTTATTTCTAGTTTAAATTTATTTTTTTTTCATAAATGTTAGATGTTGTAAGTTTTTTATTTATTAAAACATGTTTTAAAACGAAATAAGAATAAGTTTTGGTTTGTTTTAGGTTTGTTTAGATTACATTATCATGTTTACCACTACATGAATTATATATCTATTATTTTTGTTTAGTGATAATTACTTTACCATGTTAACCAGGTTTACCAGGTTTACCATGTTTACCATCTTGACCATCTTTACCATCATTACCATTGTTTAACATGCGTACCATATTACCAATGTTTACTATTACGTAACTTAGTAAACTTTTCAATATTCTGATTACAGTACTATTAAAATATTTGAATTTGTATATTTTTTAACTAATGTTTGTTTTTTTGATTTGAAGGATAATGTCAAATCATTCAGTTGATCAACCACATGATTCTAGAGATGAGAATATTGGTCATACCTCTGGGGAGGAACATTCACATGCTCCTATTCGAACAAAGAGTTCAAAGGTTGGTAAACACGGGTGCACACGTTTACCAAAATTATCAGTTGATCATACGCAGGATCAGAGGATAGTCATTGAGTTTGACGATGATGATGATATTCCTAGAGGTCCAAATGCAAACGATTTTAAGAGTTCTGTAGCAACTCAGGCTAAGTGAAAAGTAAGCATTTTGTATGATGACTGGAGAAGTGTGGATAAAGAGATAATCAGTCAATTATGGGAGATGATTTTGGTAAGATCTTTTGCTATTTTTTTAATATTCATTAAATGTTTTTAGTATATATAATATTTTTAACCTCTTCTTTATCCGATGACATTTGATATTCCTGACACTGGAAGAGTCAGGAAGAAATGCTTATCGTTGGCTTCTAAGAGATGGAGGGATGCCAAATCAACCCTCTAATCTGATTTCATTTATGGTCATAGGAGTCATGTAAATCTATGTTGTATATATCCCTTTATAGATGAAGACACATGGAGACCGTTTTTTGAAAGTAGAAGAAAAGAGTCATTTTTGGTATGGGCAGTGTAATCTTTTATAAGACTTCATATATAAATGATCTTATTAACATTTTGTTAATGATTTATTATTCTTAATTTACTACAAACAAGGGAATCTCATCAGGAGATCCAATCTAAAAATGTATACCATCATAGTTTATCTCGGGGAGGGTATTCATTATTGGAAGAACAAATGATGGTGAAACAATTTCAACAACTAAGAGCTGAGTCTTCAAACATTGGAGAGGTGGCCCCTCGATCCCCTCCATCTAGACATGAAAAATGGGAGAGAGCTCAGAAGGGCAAAGAAGGAAATATCTTTCAGATGAATCGATAATCATAGTTCAGAGGATTGTAAGATATATATTTTATTTATTTAAGTTAAACATTTTCTTCATATAATTTCAATCATTACAGAAATGTTCAATTAATTAATACATGACTCTCTTGAGGAGAAGAGTTCACAGGGGACATTTACAGCTACTGGGTGGGAAGATATTTTAACTGTAGCATTGGGAAGGCCTGAACATCCTGGTCGTGTAAGAGGATATCAGGCAGGTGTATCAGTAAGAAAAGTGTTCCCACATTCTTCAACTTTAAACATTGAGGGGGTTTATAGAAAAAAAATTGATTCCTTGGAGTCTGAAATTCATAATATTAATACGACGATGGAGGAAAAGATTAGAGTGTCGGGGCAGTCTATGTATGCAGAAATGAAAAGAATTTCAGACTGCAGCTCCCACTCCTCCACCTCCCCCTGCAGACCCCATTATTTATCGTTCACCTCTGCCAGTAGCTCCCACTCCCCCACCTCAACCTACTGACCCCATTTTTTATCCTACTCCTCCGCCGTAGCTTCCTACTTATTGCAAGTTGTATGTTGGTGATTCTCAACAGCATATAGTAGCATATGGGTTGGTATATTGTATAAGAGATACAGTTCATCATCAACAATTAGAGGTAGAGAATCAGAGGGTCACTGTACAAGATATTATAGAGAGATCAGCTCGGGTACCATTACCTATATATGAGGTGGCGACAGTTGGACATAGTATCGGCCATTTTTTAATTTGTCCATCCAGACTTTTTTGACTCATTACCATAGAGGTATGAATGTTATATCTTTTATTTTATTTTTTTTATTAAAGTTTTTTTTATCATTTGAAAACTAATATATTTTTCAATTTATTTTTACATGAATACTTCAAAGGGAAAGAAATACTGTATAGACAACAACAAAGACAAATTGCTATGACACCACAAATAGAATCCAGTAGTCTTGACATATTGTCATGATATTCATATTTTTTGGCAGATCATTATGAGTTTCCAATAGAAGCTCGTGTTTGTGAATGTTAAATGAATGTGGGGATTATGAAAACTGATATCATGGAGCTTGTTACTGGAGATAAGTCGGGCATCAACGTGGTGAAAATTTTTTCCATGTAAGTCTTAACACCTTTTCCTTGAGTTATATTTATTAAAAATGTATAATTATGTCTGTTTTGTATTAGATATAGTTATAAAATTTGTGAGAGGAATGAGCTGACAGATGTATATGGATTCATGGACCCGCAATTGATTTCCCCTGAAGCATGTGCATTGGATGAGGAACAAAGAATGCTTTATATTGCTTAAATATTTGAAAATAATATAGTCACACAATGTTGGATGATGCCTTTTTGTGAGACTTATGAAACACATCTCTCTCAAAGAGTTTATAATATTTTAACATGAAAAATCACTAACGTTAAATTTCCTTTTATCAGTGATCATTGGATGTTAGGGGTTTTTTCCCAAGGGAGAAAGCACTTTATTAGATATGATTTGTCCACAATAATGTGCGGGAAAGTTTCAAGAACATATTGGAAAGGTAAGTTTCAATTTCGCAATAGTTTTATATATTATAATGAATTTTAAATTTACCCCATTAGTATTATTTTCTAACAGGGCATGGGTCTAATTTCGAAAAAACACAATGAAAATGAATGCAAAGATCAAATATGTAAATGCGAAGGAAAATATCCTTTTATAATTTATACTTTTTGATTTATTACATTAAAATAATATATTTAATTTACACTCATTCAAACAGAATTTTCATGAATAACAAGGCCTCATCGAATGCGGATATTATATGTTATGATTTATGTATGAAATAATAACAACTAGGACAGTTGTGAATTTTGACCTGGTAAGATTTCCTCTTAATCATTTCCATAATATTTCAATTTGATTTACTCATTATACATGTTAACTACTATCCTTTTAACTTGAAGATTTTGGATGACCCTCAACCCTCTAATGATGAAGACATCAAACAACTACAAGTAGAGCGGTCAAATTATTTTACAGGTTTGATTAAATTTTATTTGTTTGTAATGTAAAATGTAATTTTGAATATTGTCATTGTAATTGTGTATTTGGCAGTCGTTTAGGTTAGATTTAGTTTTATTTGAAGTTTATAGTGTATGTTTTGAATGTTATATATGTGAATGTTTAATTTTGCTCTACTTCTTGTTTTGGTATACTTATGATGGTTTTTCTGGTATGGATTCTGGTCTGGGGGGAGGGGTTTCAAGGGTGTGGGGGTGTTTAGTGGGGTTGGGGGTGTCCAGGGGTCTGGGAGGGCTGTCTGGTGGGGTAGGGGGTTTTCGGGGGGTGTTTGGGGCTGTCCAAGGGGTTGGGGGTAGTCCAGGGGTGTGGTGGGGGCTCTAATGGGGTGGCGGAGGGCTATCTAGGGTGTGGGGGGTATACATGAGGGTGGGGGTTGTCCCGGGGTGTTTGGAGCTGTCCAGGGGGTCGGGGGGCAGTCCAGGGGTGTGGTAGGGGCTCTCAAGTGGGGTGAGGGGTACTGTTCAGGAGGGTGGGGGTTGTAGAGGGGTGTTTGGGGCTGTCCAGGGGGTCGGGGGCAGTCCAAAGGTGTGGTGGGGGCTCTAATGGGGCGGGCGCTGTCAAGTTGGGTGAGGGGGTGAAGGGTTGATGTTCAGGTGGGTGGGGGGAAGTCCAGGGGTGTGGTGGGGGGCTCCAATGGGGTGGGGGAGGGCTGCCCAGGGTATGGGGGGTATACATGAGGGTGTGGGAGGGGGGTTGTCCCGGGGTGTTTGGAGCTAGCCAGGGGGTCGGGGGGGGGGGGGGGGGGGGGCAGTCCAGGGGTGTGGTGGGGGCTGTCAAGTGGGTGATGGGTGAGGCGGTGCTATTCAGGAGGGTGGGGGGGGGGGGGGTTGTCGAGGGGTGTTTCGGGCTGTCCAGGGGGTCGGGGGGTAGTCCAGGGGTGTGGTGGGGGATGTCAAGTGGGGTGAGTAGGTGCTGTTCAGAAGGGTGGGTGGTTGTCGAGGGGTGTTTGGGGCACTCCAGGGGTTCGGGGGCAGTCTAGGGGTGTGGTAGGAGCTCCAATTGGGTGTGGGAGGGCTGTATAGGGGGTATACATGAGGGTGGGGGATATCAAGTGGGTATGTTTTATTTGTTATCAATGTAAAGGCTTAAATATTCTTTAGATCATGTTTTGATCTTTTGTTTTTGTGGAACGAATTATTGATTTGGTTTTTGGTTGATTTTGGGGTTGATCAGAGGACTGCAATGGATATTTTTTTTTAAAAAATTTGTCTTTCATGTCGGTTATTTTATAACCGACGCGATAAAGAAATCGAGAAGCATTTATCACGTCGGTTTTTTTCATAACCGGTGTGATAAAAATCTGTGGAATGGTTTATCACATCGGTTATGTAATAACCGACGTGATAAATGCCCTAGGAAATGATTTATCACTTCGGTTAATTAAGAACCGAGGTGATAAATGACAGGGGAAATGGTTTATCACGTCGGTTATTAAATAACTGATGTGATAAACCATTTCCCAAGACTTTTATCACGTCGGTTATTGATTAACTGATGTGATAATCCCCTCCCAGGACTGGTTTAGCACGTCTGTTATTAAATAACCGACGTGATAAAGTCACCCTTATGTGTTTATGACGTCGGTTATTGTATAACCAATGTGATAAAGCCCCACCAGGTTTATCATGGCAGTTATATAAAAACCGACATTATAAACCCCTCCCCCCTCGGGTATTTTCATGTCAGTTATTAATTAAATGACATTGTACTCCCCCTCGGGTTTTATCATGTCGGTTATTAATTATCAATCATTATAAACCCCGCGATGTTATGTATGATACGTCGATTTTTACATAACCGACGTAAAAAACTTTATTTATAACGTCTTCCGTATTAACGTCAGCTAAAAACTGACGAAAAAATAAAAAATAACCGACGTAAATAACATTTTCTTGCACTAGTGATTATTGGTAGGTGTGTGCATCCACATGTATTATACTACTCTATTTGGTTATCAGGAATCTTTGAGTTCTATCAGATGACTCAACCAGCAAGAATGGTGGGTTCAGGTAGGTTTATGTTCCTATTAATAATATGTGGTCATATTTGGTAGGCAGGTTTCATTGAATGTTTCCAAACGAGTCGTCTTACAGGTTAATTGAAGAAAAATGATTGTATGTCCCCACATACAATCTTCCTCAAAAAAGGGTTGGTGTGATTCTTTAGAGGGGGAAAGTTGTTACCATTAAAATATTCGCAGATTTTCATCCTCAATCAGTCATCTTTCTTGCTCGGGTTGAGTTGTCCTAGGCTGCACAATTGGTGAAAATTCCCTCATCATGTTGAGTTGTTACTACCACACAACATTGGTGGATGGGATTTCGGGTAGGTGCACATAGAGTGCTAAAAAATTTATCATAAACAAGGCACTATGTGGCCTCCTATTGCACCTCCTGAGTTATGGGAGAGAATTGTTTACATATTTATGTGATAAGATCCTTAAACGGTCGATGATGGTGGTCAGTGACATCTGCGCTGGGATAATAAGTCATCATTTACCAGATGATAGGTGGGTCTTCATGACTAATAGGTCTTGTCAAGTGGCCTCCAATGTTGAGATTATGCCAATTTTCCATTATTCTCAAACCAGTGAATATGTGACCTAACTATGAAGATGTTGGGTTAGTGGTGGTATTTTTTATTAGTAATAGACCAAAAAAAATTCATTCGAAGGATTTATTAGTGAAACATGGAATGATTCCATTGGATTGATGGGAGAGATATGACTAAATACATAACAAACACAAATAAAAAAATCTGTCAAATTAGTATCTCATTTTACTGAATAGATGCATGATTGATTGTCATGTATAGCCCTATTTTATCAAGAAAAATAGACCTAACAGATGGGTGATAATATCACCATCTTTAAGGACTCACATTAGTTTCAAAATATTTTATTTCCCCTGGAATTCAAGCCTTGTGATACCTTTCAATTTCAGAATGTTTTCTTGTTGTTTTGTTTATGGAACTAAAAAAACCCAATGGTTTTATATCTAAAGGGACCTCCTTTCCAATGGTAGGCACTCATTATGTATTTTTACCAATGATGATTAAGAAATCACATTGTTCGAGAGAATGTGATGTCAAGATCATCACACAAATTTGAAGGGAATTATTGCCAAATCCATCACTATCATATAGATTTAATAATTGTACATGAATCCTTTATTAATTCCCATGTTTGATATGGGTCATAAAAGTGTTAAACATCAATTGTTATCATTTATATATTTTTTATTCATCTTTATATAAATGAGGTTCATTATAAATAGAGATATATGTATGTATCTGAGGTTCTCCAAAGATCGTATCCACTTTTATTATTCAAAGATATTTTTGGATCGTTATTACAATGATACTAGTTTCCTAGACACTCTTTGGGGAACTTTGTAGTATAACATCAACCAGGGACATGGGAAATGTTTTTTTGTTTGGATTGAACTATTAAATGGGTTTTTTATATATCCTTGTGAATGGAATGAGATCCCACAATGTCTGGTGCTACTTAATGGGGAACATAATACCTTTTATGGTCATGTGATAAGGACCTAACCATACTGTTTAACATCCTTGGGCATGAAAATCTGGACCGAAGGTTCCTAGTAAAAATTTTCTAAACAACCGGAGATTTTATGAGGATTATTCTTTTTAATATCATTGATGTCTTGTGTTGTAGGATAAAACCAGATTATCCTGTTATATACGCAATAACATATTAGCTTCCAGTATATGCAACACAATTCTTGGATTGTGTTACACACAATTTCAAGTTCGTTTGATAGTTGTCATTCTACGCAACACTGAGTGTATATATATATTCAATGTATAAATGAAATATGGTTGGATTCTATTATAAGAAACAACGAAGGAGTCTTTCCCAACACGTAACCCTGACATGGCTTACATTACACGCAATGACGACCTTCCATGATAGCATGTGTTGTATGCAATACCGAGTTTCACTAAACAAAGATATACTATTAGAATATTATATAAACTAGATGTTATGAATAGTAATACCCACTTATTGGAATTTTATACATTTTATCTTTCAAAATGGACTTCATTCTGGATTCAGAATATCGAAATTATCCTAGGGTGAATTTTTGGTATTTTTCTGGAACCTATTAATTTTTTATGAATAGTTAAAACACTGGGTTACTATTTAAAAACAGACTTTTTATTTAAATAATTATTTATTTTATTTAAATTTATTTTAGGTCAAAATTGGTAAATAATACCTATATAATTTCTATGAAATTCCTTGGAGTTATTTTATAATAATTTTATATATATAAAAATTTTATTGAACTTTTCCCCGTCTTTTACCAACCTCCTAGGGGAATTAGGAAATTTACATAAAAATTAATTTTACCACTTTTGTGAGGGGAATTTATAAAATACAAGAGACACGGTTAATATCAACGACTAAAATGTGGTTTAATGTGGTGAAAATAAGTTTTGGTGAATAGGAACTTTTTACTTTTATTTACCACTGTTTAAAGTAAATAGGGTAATCAAGGGTAATAATGATATTATTATCACCATCACACATGTAATAATTCTATTGGAGAAGTGTAATTCGACCAAAAACAACCTTAGGAATAAAATATGACCATTTAGGTCCACATGGGTAAGATTAGGACAATTATTATTATTTTATTTAAAGAATAGTTAAAATATTTAAAATAAAGGTTTAATAACTAAAACATTTTTAATATAGGGTTATACATAAGATAAAGTCAACTATAAATATTCTTTAAAAACATAAAAATATTTCCTACATAATTTTATTTTATTTATAATTTTTAGACATTTAATAATTTAATTTATTTATAACACAATGATGATGCAGTAATTACCTTAAAAATGAAATATTAACATAATTGATGTTATAAATACCAAAATAAATGTAATTTGAGAGTTTTTATGAAGTAAACTAATTTTATAGGTTAATATGACATGTTAGTGTTGATTTAATTAACTTTTGTTGAACTAATCATGCTGTTATGTTTTTCACAAAAGCAAGTACTATATAGTTTCAAAATTGACATAAAATAGTTTTTAAATAAAATATTATATTATTTTTTATTTTATTCCTAAAAATATAAGGTTCTTCCAAATGAATTATAAAAGGATATATATATTAATAATTAACCACTTGGTGTTCTTTTTTCTTGTTATAGTATGTTTATTAACCATATAGTGTAAGAAAACAAAAAGACAGGGTAAAAGTTAAATTATTTAACATAGAGTTAAATCTAAATGATAAGGATAAAATATTAACCTAAAAATGACTATAACCTATTGTATGTAATGATTTAGACCCATCCCCACATTAGATTCTAAATAAATCAATTTGGTGATATTAAAAACCGAATATTACTTTTTTATAAAATAATATTTTAAGTTATCATAAGGTGGCCCTCTCCTCCCATATAAAAAGGGCACCCTTCCCTCTTCTCTTCACACCATTTTGAGCCCTGAATCTCAGACAAAACCTGCCCATTTCTATTCTAAACTTCCCTAGAATCATTATGGAGGGTCTGGTATTCTCAAAAGACCAACTCTACTTCCTTAAGAGGAAGCTTAAAGGAGGTGCATCGAAGAAGAGGTAATCCCTTCTTCCGATTTTCTCTAGTTTCTTTCTTCTTCTACTTATTCTTCTTTAGTTGTCTCATTATAAAGTAATAACATCAGTATTAATTATATAATGATATTTTATTTTAAATTTTAAACAACCCTATTTCACCTTCTATCCATCATACGGAAAATAAAATCACCGTGCGTGCGTACGTACGGAATACCGTCTCCATGCTGGGGTGTAATCTGTTATCCACCACCACCTGACTTGGATGGGTATAATGGTGTAGAGTATAACTATATATGATTTTTTTAAAGTTAAATTGATTAGTATACATACACTTCAATACAATTCCATAATCATGGGAATGATATCATCGCTCGTGCGTACGTACAGACTACCGTCTCCACGATGCGATGAGATTCATTCTCCATATTAACCATTCATGAATGATTATAAAGTATACATAATAAATAATAATGAAATATATGACATAATAATGATACTGGATTTATGTATATATATATATATATGATTGTGTGTGTCATCTACTTAATTCCATTCAATTCAATAAGGAAACAAAAACAGCGTTCATTCGTACTTACGACCTACCGTCTCCATGAACGATATATTTCATTCCTTTTATCGATCTATCATATATATATATATATATATGTATATTCTGAATATATATTATATTTATAAATCTTGTTTTACATTATGAAATATGTAAATCAGAATATAAGTAATAATATCAAGAACAAAAAGATGAAATGCGTATGATAAATGAAACAATTTTACACAAAACGCTGCTTTAGCATGGAATTTACAAAAGAACAGGTAATATGAAGTCATAAGTAAACCATATATGATATCATAACAATGAATATAATTCTTTAATAAGTCAATGACATTATTTAAATCATTATACAGGATGTTTGGATATGTACGATGCATATCAGACCTAATGTATGGGATAACTTTTCCAATCTCCTTTTTATCTGAGATTGTTTATTCGTAAGTATTTACTGGGGTTATATTATTCATCCATGTCAAAAAAAATGTTTTTCATAAAGTGTTTAATAATATTCCATGTATGATTAATGTCTTTTTTACCCATTTTTGACTTTTACGACATGGTATAAAAGGAATATTTTTTTACCATACGAGGTACTTTTTACTTTTTCGACAAAAGTATGAAGAAAATGTTTTTTTAACTTATACGGCATGATCAAATTTTTACTTTTTCAAAACACCTTATTTTCAAGAAGATTACTCTACAAGATTTCATGACTATTTTCAACAAAATCTTTTTATTTTAAATTTTTAGGGCATTTTGTGAAAATAAAATGATTTTGAAGATGAAAGAATATTTTCCTCAAGAATTCATTTCAAGTGTTTTATCAAAACCATTTTTCATCTATGATGACATTATTTCATATGTGTATGTTTCAAGTATAATGTCTTTATGATTTACATGATTTCACTTCTCTTATGATTAAATGATATCCATTTGTTTTATATGGATTATGTTATGATGGAATGATGTTTATGAAACCCATTTTATTCGTTGGGTTATAATAAATGATGTATGTTAATTTTGTGGCACACGAAAGAATGATTTCATTATGTGACAGGTGGGACCTATATCTCCAACAAAATAATTGGTTAAAGATTTATATCTCACGAGATAGACATGGCTGGAATGGTAAGTTAATCTGGTTCAGTGTTATAGGATAGGAATGAGGACTGAACTCGATTCAGAAAGGAACTTTGCCCCCTATGATGCTGTTGGCATCAATTCCTTGGCTACCATGGAAATCATATCATGTGCTTAATGGTTTTCCACAATTACATGTTATTTTTCCTATGCTATTTTATCATGATTGATGTTCTATTATGATATATGCCTCACGTACTTCCATGATTTATGTCATTGCACAAGATTTTGATAGTTAGATTTTATGTTCAAGTTTTTGCATTCAAATGTTTATGGATTGTTTTATGTTCTATATGTTTACCCTTACTGAGAATTTCAGCTCACCCTTTTTATGTTTTCTTTTTCCCAGGATATAATGAACATTTTAAGGTAAGAAAACAAAAGGGGACGATCTTTATGAGAGATGTTGAAGATCATTCATCATGATTAGAAGATTATTTTCCAAGTTTCCAAAGACACTAAACTATTACTGTCCTTGTGTGTTTATTTTTTTATGTATTAAGTATTCTGAAAAAGTAATGTAATGTCCATGTACATCATGCTATTGGTCTCTACAGTTAGTATCAGAGGAAAGGTTTTGTTAACCTTGGGAAACTAAGATGCGAGAACTTTTGTGAGATCCCTAGAGATATTTCTAAGGTATGTCTAGGGATGTCCCTAAGGATAAGTATAAGTATAGGATATAGTCCTAGAATTATGGTAAAAATATTATAATTAATCCTAGGATTTTAGATATAGAAGGTACTCCCCCTTTATTATGTTGTTTTACCTATCATGATGTTTTCCTCACGCTATTCTTTTTGGGTTTTAGACGATGGTTGGAACCTGAAGGAACTGTGTTGATCAATTTAATGTAAAATCCCGTGATTTTACTCCAGAACAAACCAATGTTATGGGAGATGGGGTGGACAATTTTATTTCAATACTTACACAAGCAATGAATCATTCTGGACATCCAAATGAGCAGAGAAATGAGCAACATTCTGTAGAATCCTTCATGAGGCAGCATCCACCTTCATTCAGCGGGTCTTCTGATCCATTAGTGGTTGAATAATGGATCGGTACCACTGAAAAGATATATTCAGTTCTACAATGTTTTGATCATGAAAAAGTTATCTTAGCAGTATATCCTTTGAAAGGTGATGTTGATCAGTGGTGGATTCTTATCAAGAATATAAGGCAAAGAGAAGAAATTGAGTCCATGGAATGGGATGAGTTCAAGAAAATATTTTTCAATAAGTACTTCCCTCGTATTCATTGAACAAATATAAAAAAGTATTTCCATGATCATAAGCAAAAGTATGATGAATTTTTTTGTATATACAAAGAAAATTTTACAAGGCTTGCAAGGTATGCATCCGACTTTATCATCTAACCCGAAAGTAATGTTGATCGATTCATTAGTGTATTAAAACCAAGTCTTCAAAGGGAATTAGGTATAAGATACTTCAATAGCTAGGAAGAAATTGTGTGTTGGGCTATCAAGGTAGAAATGGAAGTTGGTGTTACATATCCATCTCATGGTTTGGACATGAAACGAAAGAAGGAGTTCAAGGAGAATTCTCCGAATAATGGTGAAAAGAAGATAAATGTTTCTTTATGCTCAAAGTTTGGAAATAAGCATGGTGGAGATTGTCTTCAAGGGACTAGAAAATGTTTTAAGTGTGGAAAAGAAGGTCATAGAGCAGCTGAGTATAGAAGTAATGGAAAAAGGGTTGATAATGATGTGAATAATGAAAATACTATAGAGAATTCACCACCAACACTTCAATGCTTCAAGTGCAAGGAAATGAGGAATTAGGCTAATCAATGCCCTAATCCAATGGTTAATGATGATCGACATGAGAAACCACTTAAGGAAAAGGACAAAGGGAAGTCACATGTGATCACTATCGGTGATGCTGATTATGACAACGATGCGGTGGAATGATTAAGTGTTTATGTTATGGGATTCCAAAATAATGTTGTATATAGTATCGTGGAATATTGGAATATTTATGTATTGGTCTATTGTGGTTTTAAATATTTTTATGGTATTAGTAACCATTGAAAGTGATTGAGATATTTTTGGAAAAAACATGATATGTGCATAATGAAGGGATAAGGAGAAAATGAAATGTTTGACAGTATTCATGATCTCATGACTGATATAAAGAAAAAGTTATATCATGGTTTGAGTATATAGAATTTTTGGATTTTGGTATCTGGAAGAGTTAACTTTTGACAACATTCATTTTTCACATAGATTCAATGGGTATTCATTTTTCAAGAGAATACATGATTATGGTATTCACATGTTTGTAATGTGTCCAACAAGATATATCTTATATGGGTGATAAATGATGGTATTCACATGCTCGGTAGATGAAATTTATAGTAACCTTTTTCTTTATACTATAACATTGGACATAAGTATTTTGGATAAGCCTAAAGATTGGAATGGATTATGATGGACATAAGTTAGTATTGATTAAATCTATAATTTTTTAGATATAATTTCTGGAATGTTATAATAGTATAGTTTTTAAAAATGGACAACCTGCAGGATGGGTGATAACCCATCACGTCGGACAAGGCTGTGGGAATCGAACCCACAATCAAAGTGCGACATGCATTTATCGCCTACCACTGGCCAACAGGAAGTCCCTGGTTATTAGAAACTAGTTTTATTATATTAAATGGTATGATAGATGAAGTATAAGTCCATTTTTGGAATCATATACAATTAACATCACCATATATGAACTTATGTATATTTGAAACTTTTGCTCACCTTTTGTTTGAGATAGATGGAATGACCCATCATTCTATCACATGATCTGCTAGCACCTCACGAATGAAAAATTAGACTTCATTTCTTTAAGAGATGAATTGGAAATTATTCAAGACATAAACAAGAGTGATATTATACCAGAATAATTTAATTATTTCTTCAAATTCAAATTATTCAACTTTAGGGAAATGGTATTGAAAACCAAAAATTTTGTCATAGTGCCCTTATATCCGATAAATCAGATGGTACCTTAGATCATCACAAATTTATGGCTTTGTGATTATTGGCTTTTTCATAGCTATGTTCTCTACCACTCACAAACAGAACATGATGGTCAGATTTCTCTTCCATATCCATATTTTCACCTATATTCTCCTACGTGGAAACCCAGTGATTAGTTAATTTGGGTAACTGTTATGTTTCACACATTAGTTTTTAATGACATGTTCTGGTATTCCTTTTTATGATGTGGGTTTCTATTAAAGAAACTTTTGGGTAGTAAACCATTTATAACCCCGACGAATATCGAGGGAGAAATTAATTTTAAGGGGGGTAGAATGTAACAACCTGAGATTTTATGAGGATTATTCTTTTTAATTTCATTGATGTCTTGTGTTGTACGCTACACCAAGATTATATTGTGCTATACGCAAGACCGTATTAGCTTTTAGTATACACAACACTATTCGTGGATTTTGTTACACACAATTTCATGTTCATTTGTTAGTAGTCATTCTATGAAACATTGAGTGTATATATATATATATATATTCAATGTATAAATGAGATATGGTTGGATTCTGTTATAAAAAACAACGAAGGAGTCTTTCACAACCCCCAACCCTAACTTGGCTTACATTACATGCAATCACGACCTTCCACGATAGCCTGTATTGTATGCAATATCGAGTGTAACTAAACAAAGATATATTATTAAAATATTATATAAACAAGACATTATGAATAGTAATATCCACTTTTTGGAATTTTAAAAATTTTATCCTTCTAAATGGACATCATTTTTTGGATTCATAATATCGAAATTATCCTAGGGTGAAACTTAGGTATTTTTTCTGAAAACATTCAATTTTTGATGAATAGTGAAAACACTTGGTTACTATTTAAAAACCGAATTTTTATTTAAATAATTATTTATTTTATTTAAATTTATTTTATTTAAAAATTGATACATAATACATATATAAGTTCAATGAAATTCATTTGAGTCATTTTATAATAATTTTATATATATAAAAATTTTATTGAACTGTTCACTATCTTTTACCCACCTCCTAGGAGAATTTAGAAATTCACATAAAACATTATTTTACCGCTTCTGTGAGGGGAATTTCTAAACCCAAGAGACATGGTTAATATAAGGACTGAAATTTGGTTCAATGTGATGAAAATAATTTTTTGTGAATAGTAACTTTTTACTTTTATTTATCACAGTTAAAAGTAAATAGGGTAATTAAGGGTAAAAATGATATTATTATTACCATAACACATGTAATAATTCTATTGGATAAGTGTAATTAGACCAAAAACAACTTTATGAATAATATATGACAATTTAGGTCTACTTGGGTTAGATTAGGACACTTATAATTATTTTATTTAAAGAATAGTTAAAATAGTTAAAATCAAAGTTTAATAACTAAAACATTTTTAATATAGTGTTATACATAAGATAAATTCGACTATTAATATTCATTATAAATATAAAAATATTTCCTACATAATTGTATTTTATTTATTATTTTTAAATATAAATAATTTAATTTATTTATGACACAATGAGGATGTAATAATTACCTTATGAATGAAATATTATCATAATTGATGTTATAAATACCCAAATAAAAGTAATTTTAGAATTTTTATGAATTACAATAATTTTATAGGTTATTATGACATGTTAGTGTTTATTTAATTAACTTTTTCTGAACTAATCATGCTGTTATGATTTTCACAAAAATCAAGCACCAAATAGTGTCAAAATTGACAGAAAATAGTTTTTAAAACAAATATTATATTATTTGTTATTTTATTCATAAAAATCCAAGATTCAGACAAAATACATAGATAAAGATATATATATTAATAATTAACCACTTGGGGTTAGTTTGGCTAAATATAGTAAGTTTATTAACCATATATGGTAAGAAAACAAAAAGACATGGTAAAAGTTAAATAATTTAATAGGGAGTTAAATCTTAATGATAAGGAAAAAAATATTAACCTAAACTTGTCTAAAACCTATTTTCTGAGAGTATTTAGACCCATCCCCACCTTTTGTTCGAAATAAATCTATTTTGGGCTATTAAAAATAGAATATGGCTTTTTTATAAAATAATATTTTAAGTTTTCCTAAGGTGCCCCTCTCCTCCATTATAAAAAGGGAACCCCTTCCGTCTTCTCTTCACACCATTTTCAGCCTTGAAGCACGGACAAAACCTACCCATTTCTCTTCTCCACTTACCTAGAAACATTCTGGATGTTCTGGTCTTCTCAAAATACCAACTCTACTTCATTAAGAGGATGTTTAAAGGAGGTGCGTCAAAGAAGAGGTAATCTCTTCTTATGATTTTCTCAAGTTTCTTTCTTCTTCTACTTATTATTCTTTAGATTTCTAATTATAAAGTAATAAAATCACTATTTATTATATACTGATATGTTATTATAAATATTAAACAAACCTATTTCACCTTCTATCCATCCTACTGAAAACGAAATCACCACGCGTGCGTACGTACTGAATACCGTCTCCACGCCGTGGTGTAATCTGTTTTCCACCACCACCATACTTGGATGGGTATAATGGTGTAGAGAATAAATATATATGATTATTGTAATTTGATATTGATTATGAAATTCTAAACATACACTTCAATACAATTCCACGGTCATGGGAATGATATCATCGGTCGTGCGTACGTAGGGACTACCGTCTCCACGACGCGATGAGATTCATTCTCTATATTAACCATTCATGAATGATTATAAAGTATATATAATGAATAATAATGAAATATATGACATTATAATGATACTTGATTTATGTATATATATATATATATATGTATGTCATCTACTTAATTCCATTCAATTCAATAAGGAAACAAAAACAACGTTCATTCGTACGTACGGCCTACCGTCTCCATGAACGGTGTATTTCATTCCATTTACCGATGTATCATATGTATATGTATATGATGAATATATATCATATATATAAATAATGTTTTACATTATGGAATTATGTAAATCAGGATATAAGTAATAATATCAACAACAACAAGTCAAAACGTGTATGATAAATGAAACGATTTTACCCAAAATTCTGCTTTAGCATTGAATTTACAAATGAACGGGTAATATAAAGTCATAAGTGAACCATATATGATATCATAACAATGAATATGACTCTATAATAATTAAATTTCATTATTTAAATCATTATGTAGGTGGTTCAGATATGTACGAAGCATATCGGACCTATGGTAAGGGATAACTTTTCCAATCTCATTTTTATACGAGATGGTTTATTCGTATGTATTTAATGGGGTTATATTTTTCATCCATGTCGACAAAAAGGTTTTTCATAAAGTGTTTAATATTATTCAATGTATGTTTAAAGTCATTTTTACCGATTTTTTACATTTACTACATGATATGTGCGTAATTGTTTTACCATATGACGTACTTTTTACATTTCCGACAAAAGTATGAGAAAATGTTTTTTTAACTTATACGGAATGATCAGATTTTTTCGGTTTCAAAACACCTTATTTTCAAGAAGATTACAGTACAATATTTGATGACTATTTTCATCAAAATCCTTTCCTTTTAAAATTTCATGGCATTTTTTGAAAAGAAAATGATTTTGAAGAAGAAAGTATATTTTCTGCAAGAATTCATTTCAAGTGTTTTATCACAACCATTTTTCATCTAGGATGACATTATTTAATATGTGTATGTTTGAAGTATATTTTCTCTATGATTTACATTTTTTCACTTCTCTTTTGATGAAATGATACCCATTTGTTTTATATGGATTATTTTATGATGGAATGATTTTTAGGAAACCCAATTTATTCTTTGGGTTATTATGAATGATGTATGTTTATTTTGTGGCACATGAAATAATGATTTCATTATGAGATTGGTGGGACCTATATCTCCCTCCAATGAATTGGGTAAATATTAATATATCATGAGATATACATGGCTGGAACGGTAAGTTAATCTGGTTCGGTGTTACAGACTGGAACAAGGAGTGAACTCAATTTATAAAGGGACTTTGTCCACTAAGATGGTCATGGCAGCAATGCCTTGGATACTATGGAAATCATATAATGTACTTAATGGTTTTCCACAATTACATGTTTTTTTCCCATGATATTTTATCATGATTGATGTTCTATTATGATATATACCTCACGTACTTCCATGATTTATGTCTTTGCTCAAGATTTTGATGTTTAGATTTTATGTTCAATTTTGTGCATTAAAATGTTTATGGATTGTTTTATGTTCTCTATGTTTATCCTTACTGATCATTTGAGATCAACATTTTTATGTTTTCTTTTTCCCAGGATATAAAGAATGGTTTTAGGTAAGAATACAAAAGGGGAAGATCTTAATGGAAGATTTTGAAAATCTTTCACCACAATTAGAAGATTATATTCCACGATTCCAAAGACACTAAACTATTATGATCCTTGTGTGTCTATTTTTGTTATGTATTAAGTATTCCTCAAAAGTAATGTAATTTCCATGTACGTCAAGATATGGGTCTCTATAAATTGGTTTGGGACATATATCGTATCATCACACAGACCATGAGATGAATATATATTTCCAACATGAATAAAAACCTCTCGAGAATTTGACCCAAATAGAATATGTTTGATTTGGGGTGTTGAGTTTAGACCTCCTAGAGGATTCCCATGTTTCCCTTTTGGTGGGGAATCAAATATCGTGTACTTTGGTTATAATGAATGATGCATATCAAGTACCAATGTATGTTTTAATTATATGGGAGTATGGACCACTGAAAGGATTATGTTTGGTATTAGTCTAGAAGAGGATGACCTAAAAATATTTCACGAGAGTTATATCAACTCAAGGTGGTTTTCAAAACTATTTTGGGGATTTCTCATAAGGAAAATCCCTAGATTATGGAATTATTATTGGTGGTTAATATTGAGGAGGATTCCTATTTATATCCAGCTCTATGTGGGCATCTTACATATCTTGATTTAAATAGGAATCATAGATAATTTAGTTTAATTATATTGTGTGCGTAAATCGGGGTTTACTCATGGGGAGGATGCCAATATTTAGAGAATTATTATTGGGGCTTACTCTTGAGGTGGATTCCCATTGATCTTTGGCCCTTTGTGGGGATCATATATATCTTTATTATTACAAGAATCAGATTTAATGTTGTTCAATTTTTAGTGGGTGTTAATGAAAGGATTAATCCTTTGGTTGATGCTCTGATTAAGGGAATTATGATGGGGGATTACTTTATATGATAATTCATATTCATTTCAGACCCTAAGTAGGAATCCTAAATATCCTGATTGTAATAGGAATCAAATTTCTCATTGTTAAATTTGTTGGGGGGGGGGGTTTATTTAGATGTTACTCCTTAGTAGGATACTTATATTAATGGAATTATTATTAGGGATTAAATCTGAAGATGATTCCCATCGAGATCATTCCCGATGTTGGTTCCCTATATATCCATATTATAACAGGAATAAGAGTTCCCATTGTTCAATATGGGATAGATTTTGTCGAAAATATGACCCACATTATTGTCTAATACCACATGAGTCATGCTCGTAGTGAGAAATAAGAGGAAGTGGATTATCTGATAGAACACACAATCATCTCTTTTCTATAGGTTGACATGGTGACAAATCCTCAATAAAGAGGGCTGGAGTGTTTATTGTTCCCATCTCTTCTGTCCCATGATGATGGCTTATGTGGTTAAGGGTACAACACATTACACTCCTCACAATAACCTAGAATTGGTCCAGGGTATGGAAACTGAGGAGGGAAGGTAGTAGAAGAGAGGGGAGAGGGATCAGGTGAACATCCCCTCTCCTACCCAATGGCCATAAGGTATAGAGGAACAAGCGTATAACCTCATTATAGAAAATATAGGGGCTTAATTCAATATGATTTCCTTAAAATAGTTCATGTAGTGAGGAATGAGGACGTTCTGACATGTTTAATGGAATAAATTTTGAAATCCTCACCATCCCTACAGGGAACTAGAGGATTTCAGTCTCATATATAAGAAAAGGAGGACATAGTTCTAACCCTTGTTTAGGAAATTTGGAATAGGCTAACAATGCCCCTAGGGTTGGGAACCTTGTGACCATCAAAATAAAATTTCACCCACGTCCAAAGGATCCTAGCCCGCTGGTAACAAAAGTTTAGAAATCCTCTAACTGTATAAATAAAAATATTATAGGATACATGTTGGTGTACATTTTCCCTTGGTTTTTTAAGTCATGAGGCATTGGTGGAGGTTTCGAGTGGATCCATCTCATATAAGAGATCATGTAATGACTAGAACTTTTAAATAATTTTTTTATAAATTTTGTGTGTCATTTAATTTTATACTCAACAAAATTATATCCTTTAATTATTGAAGTTAGTTTAATTTAAATGATATTTTTGAGTGTCGACTGATATACAATTATTGGTCAATATGACCACTGGAAACTACACTCTTAAAGTTATATGTACTGTTTATAAATTCCAATGATCAGGGTTAATTAATAAATAAAGAAGATCGATGGCCTCATCCAGTAGAATCATCCCTTCGGAAGCCCATCTGTTTGATCTTGGGAAGGAGGTAGCATCATAGGTCTTTGCTCTAGACCAAGCCCAAGCCGAACTTCAACATTTAAAGCATAAATGGAATAACCTACTGGAGAAGTTCAAGCTGATATAAATCACCACTCGGGATATTTTATTTGGCCCCCCCCCAAAGATTCTATCATCATATCACTCCTTACACTTATGTCCTATAAATGTGTTATAAGGGTCTATGTAATGAATCCTTAGTTACATTTTGTAATACTTTTTTATAAGTAAAATTTTTACTTCTTATGATGGTAAAATATGTGAATTATGAATTTCCAAATAAATATAGGATGAATTTATTGAATTTCTATATTATTAATCAATTTTGGAAAAAAGTTGTATTTTAAAAAATTTTGTATTCTTTAAGTAATTAATAATGTGAATTGTTTTTAAAAAAATGGTCTTCTACAGTTGTGTTGAGTATGAAATTTAGAGACTAATAAGATCAACATAATATTTAGTGAATAGTAATGTATGAATAGTAACATACCCTTATGAATAATAATGAATAATGATGAATAGTAAATCGACCAAAAAAATATATACTTCACCCATTAATGTATAAATACATTTTAGACATATTTAAAGTGAAAAGGCGATCGTAGTATACGTTTTTGTGTTTTTGTATGTCATAAATATTTTTTTTATTTTATAATTAAATTAATAATTTAATATGGAAATGTTTTTTCCTAAAATGTAATCATATTTTTTTACTTTATTTTCTTATGGTTATACTATAATTTTATGGGACCTTGATTACTTTTTTACGGTGTTACAAAATGAGTTATAGTTTTAAAGTTGTATTTTTGGAATAAATAATTTTTTTATTTAAAAATTAAATGAAAAATATTTAAAAAGTAATTTTAATAAAATAGAGTTAATTTTTGAATTCAGAGCATTGATATTTGGATAGAGTCAATTTTTGGGATTTTTCTAAAATAATTGATTTTTTAGATAATAGTAAAAATACAGTTTTGAGTTTCAGGTTCTTAATGATGTCATAAATGATGTATTCATAATGTAATAAATATACTATACTTTTTAATAGTAATATATGTTATGAGGAGTCCCATGTGGCCTATACGATTGGAAATTACCATGGGTATGCCCCCAATTTTACAGATACCACTGATGATGTGTCCCATGGAAATAAATTAAATATTCCCTCTTTTTTCATATAAATATCAATCCATTCCCTCATTTATATCATTCCAAAATCATGATCAACGAATTTATAGCCTTTTTAATTCTCAAGGATTCCTACCAAGGTTCCCTCAACCCTCCCAAGGTCTCAACCTTCATGCTTTCAATGTTAATCATCAAGGTAAGGGAACTTATCACACTCCCCTTTTAAGTCATGACTTCATTAATGTGATGCCTTCTAGTTTTCAATTTATAATATGGGGTTATGATATTATAATATCATTCTTAGTATCCATTTCATGTTTAATTAATGGGAGACCATTTTACCTTACATCAAATGATTTTATTAATTTTTAAGTGACGTCGTTAGGCTGTTGAATTTTCGGAAAAGAAATAGCCTCTTTTATTTTCCATCGATTTTTATTTTAATATGGTATTCCTTAAAATATCCATACAATGATCTTATTTATTTTCATTATGTACCCATACTGTATTATGAGTTATATATTAGTTGGTAACTTATGTCCCCTCTATTTTTATTGTTTTCTAAAACCATGTTATATAGCTGTTATGTTGTAGAATTTTTGTCTCTAAATTTCTCTCTCTTTATCTCATGAAATTCTATTTTTTTATTTATCAAAATTCCTAAAACTATTTCATTTCTATGTGTTTTAATAAATACACAAAAATGGTAAATTTGATTCTGGAATTGACATACATATAACCCTCACTCCCTTTCCAGGGGTTATAAATGACATAATGATCTTATTTTTAAGCACTTTTAGAACATCACAATTTTGAAATGAAAACCACTTATTTTATTCTCTTTGGGTTATTAATGAAATTTTAGATTATTATCTATGTGTATCACATGATGGTCAAGGAATATTAAGGGTGTTCTTTAAGAATGCTCCAATGCATTGGGTAAAGAATTTAATCTATAGAGATGATAAGTTTTATGATACCTTGGTGAATAACATAGGTAATTTTTATGACACCTTGGGGATGAAACTTGGGGATATTTTTGTAAATGTATAAATAGAATGTTATAACCACATATTAATGTTTTTATTCATGTTATTTTCATTATGATATTCCTATACATCCATTGAACACATCTTAATGTTTTCTTTTTATAAAGTTCTTATGTATATCACAAGTAAATTGATTCCCTTATTTACCCTTACTGGGCCTTCTGCTCACCCTTTCCTTTGATATATGACTCCAGGTTAAGAGATGATGAATGTTTACATTAAATGAACCTATGATGATAACTTACATGTGTATTAGAATAATATTTTATGTTTTTTTCATGTATTATATTCCTGAATTAGAATACAGTAGACATTAATGATCCTCTACATGTAAAATGTAATGAAATGTTATGTAATAAAAAGGCGGAATTCCATAGTTCATATCAAAGAATAGTTTAGTTATTTATGTAAATTAAGCTATGAAAAATTTATGAAAAACCCTATAAAATTGTTTAAATATAGGAATACTTCCTGGTATTTTGGTGAGTTTTGAGTAAGTGGTTTATCAAGAAAATACAACCCTTTCTTGATACGAGCATGTAGAGGCGGCTCTGTAATAGATGTACCTAAGAGTGAATACTCTAAAAAGGAGTTTCAAGCTTCACCCAGGGTATCCTAGTACACAAAATGGGGCCTTGTGGCACTCTTGTTTATGACACTGTTGGGGGAGATGTTTGGTTAATCATAATCTTTTTATGACTCATTATGAAGGATTGATATAGAAATATAATTCTGTAAAGCATGATGTTTGAAGACATAAAATTATTTATAGTTAAAAGATTCATAAAGGAAACAATATTTTCACAAGTGTTTTATTATTTTATAAAATTACGTGAATTATGAGTAACTGTGCTATTGGTGACAACAATAGACCATGCGCTGACAACCCTCTTATCGAAGCCAGAATGGAATCATTCATGCGAATGAAGAACCAACTGACTCAAGTTATGTGAAATAACTTGAATCATGTTTAGAGACATGTCTCACTGTGAAGAGAACAACATTATGTTGAGTCCTTTATTCGTCAATTACCACCAACATTCAGTGGATCGACTGACCCACTAATTGTTGAGTAGTGAATCAGCTCTATTGAGAAGATCTTTTCCGTGCTCCATTGTTCAGTGTAAGAGGAGGTCAACCTGGCTGTCTATCACTTAGAGGGAGAAGCTGATCAGTGGTTGGAACGGATTAAAAACAGGAGGTGAAGTGTGGATATTGAAGCTTTGGAGTGGGAAGTGTTCATAGGGATCTTCTTCAGTAATTATTTCCATCGTTCCATGAGAACAAGAATGGAGAAAAAGTTTCTCGAGCTGAAGCCGAAGGAGAATGAATCTATTGGATGCTATGAGACGAACTTCACTAACCTTTCCCATTATATATCATACTTTGTCAAGGATCCTTGTGATAAGGATGATTGATTATTTTGTGCGCAAAGACCTAATATGCGGAAGAATTTAGAAAATCAAGACTACGACCACTATGAGGAGATCATGTGGAGTGCGATGAAAGTAGAATTGGAGTTTAGTGAGAAACAGTGGTCGCATAAATCTAATGAAAAGAAGAGATCGATAGAGCCCATCATTGGAAGGACCTTTGATCAGGGAAGAGTAAGAAACCATGTACAATGTCCTACATGTAATAAATGTGGGAAGGAATATTCGGGGAACTACCTACTCGGGAGCAGGAAATGCTAAAAGTGTGGGAGAGATGGCCATAATATGAGGAATTGTCGTAGTGAGGTGAAACCTCAACATCCAAACACTAACGACAATGGGATGATGGTGCATGCCCTACCTGATGTCCAGTGCTTTCTGTGTGGACAACATGGGCACTTTTCAAATAATTATCCAATTTTGAGGGCAATAGAGGGGACCCACCATCATCCTCAATAAAGGCCAAGGGAGAAAAGTCATGCTTTTGCTATCACGAAAACTGTAGTTGAAGCTCCGAATGATGTGGCAGAAGGTACTCTTGTTATTCTATCAAAACTAGAAAGTAATATTTTTATTATTGTTATAATCATTCCATTATTTCCTCGATGTTTTCCAAGAATTTAAAATCAACCCCCGACCTTCTAAAATTAGATTTATCAGTATAGACTCCTGATGGGATTATCAAAGCATTTTCAGTGTTTAGAAACAATAGTATTTACTTTGGTGGGCACAATATTAACACAAATTTAGTAGTCATTCACATGCTGGAATTTGAAATTTTACAAGGGATGGATTGGCTCTTAAAGTATAATGCTATGATCAAATGTAGTAGTAATGAAATATTAGTAGTATTCAATGGAAAACCTACAGTTATAATCTAAGGAGTGATATCTAAACCAAACCATTGTCTAGAAGAACCTCATATATACTTTTTTATGGTGATGATTGGTGAAGATGAAGAAGGAAATGAGAGTTTATGTATAGAAAATTTCCCTATTTCCAAAGACTAATTTGACGTATTTCCTGAGGAGTTTCCCGGACCTCCCAAAGAAATAGAGGTAGAGTTCTCCATTGAACTCATACCTAGATATCATCCAATATCGAAGACCCTAAATAGGATGGAAAATTTAGAGTTGGAAGAATTAATTAAACAAATATCCTCTTCAAATAATTGAAGACATATTTGACCAACTTCTTGGGGGATCAATTCTTTTCTAAAATTTATCTTCATTATGGTTATCATCAATTAAGCTTAAAGAATGATAATGTTCCAAAAAATTCCTTCTGATCAAGATATGGGCATCATGGGTTTGTTGCTATCACCTTCATAATGACTATTGCACCTTCTATTTTTAAGGATTTGATGAATAAAGTCTTTAAGGACTAACTAGGTAACATTTTGATAGATGTTATGGATGATATTCTAATATATTCCAATAGTCACAGGGACTATGGGGATTATATAAGGGTTATTTTTCAAACTATGTAGAAGGAGAGTATTTTTGGGATGTTCAAAAATTTTGAATTCTGGTTGTGACAAGTTCCATTTTTAGGGCACATTGTAACCAATGATGGAATCACAATTGACCCTGCCAAGAAAAAAGTTGTTGAGAAGTGTCCTCAACCTTCCACAATAACTGAGATTCATAGTTTCTATAGACTATAAGTATATTATAAGAGGATTTTTGAAACAATTTCAGGACTTTATCATCCATTAACTATGTTAACTCAGAAATGTGTCAAGTTCATCTAGGCGAAGGACTATGAGGAAAGATTCCAAGAGCTGAAGAATATATTGGTTACTGCACTCTTGTTAACTTTTATCCATAGTGGATGACGATTAGTTATTTTTAGTGATGAATCTCTAAAATGGATTGGTTGAATCCTCATGTAATATGATATTTTCATAGAATCAAGAAGAGAACTATCCTATGCCTAATTTGGAGTTGGCTGCGATTGTTTTTGATATGAAGATATGGAGGCACTATCTTTATGGGGAGAAATGTGATATATACACATTCCATAAAAGATTGAAGTATATATTAAAAAAAATAATTTAACATTAGACAATTTAGATTGTTGGAAATTCTTATGAACTATTATTGTTCAATTCATTATCATCCTGGAAGAGAAAACAAAGTCACTGATGCATTAAGCAGGAAAGACCCAGTTGTTCTTTCCATGGTGAGGATTCATAGAGATATTTTGATCAATGACCTAGTAAAACTGAATATCGTAATTATAAGGGAAGGGAAATCATCAACCATAACCCAAATGATTTCTCAACAGTCATTTCTAAAGAAGATCAAGAAGGATCAGAAAGGAGATCCTTTGTTACAGAAGAATCCTAAGGCTATAAAGAAGTGAAAGTTTCTTGAGTTCAATATTGATCAAGAAGGTGTAATAAAATTTCATACAAGACTATGTGTTCCATCTATCCCTAAAATAAAGTAGGATCTGATGGATAAATCTCATATCTCTAGTTTCTCTATACATCCGGGAATCCATAAAAATGTATAGGGACATTTGTGATAATAATTGGTTGGATAATATGAAAAGGGAGATTGCTGACTACACTTCAAGGTTAGTGGTATGTCAGCAAGTGAAGGAAGAGCAAAAACTTCCTATATGGTTATTTCAATCGCTACCCATACCAACATGGAAGTGGGGAAATATCACTATGGACGTCGTTACTGGACTCTCGAAAACATCTAAAAGAAACAATTTGATATGGGTTATAGTGGACCATCTCACCAATACATCCCATTTTATCTCTACTCGAAAGGATTTATCTCTTGATCAAATTTCTGGTATTTACGTGAAGTGGTATGGCTGCATGGAGTTCCACTCTCTATTGTATCTGATTGTGATCCATGGTTCACATCAAAATTCTAGAGAAGTCTTCAACATGCTCTATGTATTGAATTGAATTTCCATATGACCTATCACCCCAAAATGATTTCTAATTTTAATGGAATATTCAAACACTCGAGGACATGTTGAGAACATACTCAAGGGAACTTAATGGTGTATGGGATCAACATATCCCTTTAGTTGAGTTATCTTACAACAATAACTCCCACTCGAGCATACAAATGGCACCCTATGAAGCTCTATATGGGAAACAATGTAGAACAACTACTTTTTTGGTATGAAGCTATTGAGAGAATGCTTATTGATCTAAATCTTAGTCAAGAGATTATAAAAAAAAAGTCCATGCCATCCAGCAACACATTAAGGCTCCTCAGAGTCGAAAAAGAGCTACGCCGATAATCGTTGAAGTGACTTCGAGTTTGATGTTAGTGACAATGTCTTTCTTCGGATTTCACATTGGAAGAGATTCAAGAGATTTGGGAAGAAGGGGAAGCCCATCCCTAGGTCCATTGGCCCCTATGAAATCCTTGATCACATGGGATCAGTGGCCTGTCATATTGTACTTCCTCTAAGTTGATCACATGTTCATGATTTCATCCACATATCCCTCTTGAAAAATACATACCAAGCCATTCACACGTACTAAATCTAGTGGTGGTACGACTAAATCATGACCTCTCTTACGAGGAGCAACCAATGGAGATCTATTATCGTAAAGATAAGGTTCCACACAACAAGACTACCAGCCTTGTTACGGTCTTGTGGTGGAGCCACAAATGCGAAGAAGCCACATGGGAATCGGAGGGGTCTATGAGGCAGAAGTACCCAAAACTTTTCTCTTATGAGGGTAAGAGTTAAAATTTTTGTGATGAAATGTATTTACAATGGAAAAATAAAATTAACCAAACATTTAAATAATATGTTTCCTAATTTTTTGTGTCATTTTATTTTATACTCAAGAAAATTATATTCATTAGTTAAAGAAGCAAGTAATGTTTAAATGAGACCATTGGGTATCGATTGTTATATTAAAGTCGGTCAATATGACCCTAGGAAACTATTTATAAATTTAAATGATTATGATTAATTAACATAGAAAGAAGAGTTGATGGCCTCATCCAGTAGACTTGGGCTATATGAAGCCTATCATTCAGACCTTGGGAAGGAGGTAGCATCAATTAGATTTTTTCTTGACCAAGCACAAGCCGAACTTCAACATGTGAAACTTGAAAGGAATCACCTATGGGAGACGTTTAAGCTGATAGAGATCACCACTTGGGAAATGTTTTCTGAGCCCCCCCCCCCAAGATTCTATCACCATAACACTTCTTACACTTAGGTCCTATGATTATGTTATAAGGTTCTATGTAATGAAGCCTTGTTTACATTCTATAATCCTTTTGTACAAATAAAATATTTATTTCTTATTACGGTAATATTTATGAATTTAAAATGTGAGGATAAATATAGGATGAATTTATTGAAGTTCCATGTTATTGATGAATTTTGGTAAAGAGGGTAATATTAAAATATTTTTGTATTCTTTATAAAATTATTAATGTGAATTGAATTTAAAAAAATGGTCTTCTATAGTCGTGTTCTATATGAAATTTAGTGTCTAATAAGATCAACATAATTTTTAGTGAATAGTAACATACCCGTGTGAATATTAATGAATAGTAAGGGATATTAAATCGACCAAAAAAATTGAAACTTCACCCATGAATTTATAAATACATTTTAGACCTCTTAAAAGTAAAAAAGTGATCACATTATATGTTTTGTTATTTTTCTATGTAATATATATTTTATTTACAATTATATAATTAATTTAATAATTTAAATTGGAAATTGTTTTTCATAAAATGTAATAATATATTTTTACTTTACTGTATTATGGTTATTCAATAAGTTTATGGGGCTTTTATTACATTTTTAAGATGTTACAAATTGATTTATAGTTATAAAGTTGTATTTTTAAAATAAATAATGATTTTATTTAAAATTAATATTAAAAATATTGAGAAAATTATTTCATTAAATATAGTAAATTTATGAATTCAAAGCATAGATATTAGGTTAGAGTGAATTTTTGGGAATCTTTCGAAACAGTTGATTTTTCAGTGAATAGTAAAAATAAAGTTTTGAGTTTCAGGTGTTTAATGACATCATTATGATGTAATAAATCTGGTAGACTTTTGATTAGTATTAAATTTTAGGATGTTTCCAAAGTAATCTATACCATTGGAAAATACCACGGTCAAGCCGATGGTTTTTCATATACCATCGATGAGGTTTCCCTTGGAAATTAATTATATATTCCCTCTTTTTTGCTATAAATACCAAGCCCTTTTGTCATTCATTTCATTAAAAAATCCTCAAATAAGTTCTAGTCATTTTACCTCCCAAGGATTCCTCCCATGTTTCCCTCAATACTTGCAACGTCTCAGCCCTCTTGCTTTTGAAATTACTCTTCAAGGTAAAGGAACAATTCACCCTCCTCTTTCAAGTCATTACTTTCTTTATGTTATGTCTTCTAGTTTTCATTTTATATTGTTGGGGTAATTTCTTCTATATCATTATTATTATCCATTTCATGTTCAATTTATTATATTCCCATCTCTATCTCATCACATTATTTTCTGAATTTTTATGTGACCTCGTTAGGCTTCCGAATATTTGTAAAATAAAGCGAATCTTTTCTTTTCCTTTGAGTTTCATTTCGATATGGTATTTCTTTCAAATATCAATAAAATGATCTAATTTATTTGTATTCTATACAAATACTATATTATCAGTTACTTATTAGTGGGTGACCCTTTTCCTCTCTCTTTTCAATTTTTTCTTGAACCATGTAATATAACTGTTATACTGCTGAATTTTGGTCTCAAAATTTATATCTCTTTCTCCAATGAGATTCTCTAATTTATTAATGTGAATACCGAAACCTATTTCATGTAAATGGTTGTTTATAAATACAAAAAAAATTATATATTTGTTTTTGTAATTGACATACATATAATCGTCACTCTATTTCCATGGGCTATAAATTGAATAATGATCTTATTTTTAAGAACTTTTAAAACATCACGATTTTGAAATGAAACACATTTTTTTATTCTCTATGGGTTATTTATAAAATGTTTTATTTATATCTATGTAGATCACATGAAAGTAAATACATATTATGGGTGCACCCTGATAGCGCTCCAATTCATTGGGTTATGAATTTAATCTCTATAGATGACAAGTTTCATGATACCATGGTGAATAACCTTGGTAATTTTTATGGCACCTTGTGGATGAACCTTGGTGATATGTTCATGAATGTCTAAGTGGAATGTTTTTACACATATTCAAGTTATTATTCATGTTTTGTTAATTGTGATATGCCTCTAATTCCATTGCTCGTGTCATTAGGTATTCTTTTTTATCATGCTCTTATTGATATCACAAGTAATCTGATTCCCTTATTTACAATAACTGGGCCTTCTGCTCAACCTTTTCTTTGATGTATGTATCCAGGTTTTGAGAGGTAGTAATTGTATTTATGATGAACCTATGATGAAACCTGAAAAGTATATTAGAAGAAATTTTTACGTTTTTTTTCATGTATTATGTTTCTGATTTCTATGACAGTAGACTTTAAAGATCCTCTATATGTAAAATTTAATGAAAAGTTAAGTAATAAAAAGGAGGGATGCCTTAGATCCAAAAGTGGTGATCTCACTCCATTTATGGATTTTATGAAGGCCAAAATAATGGATCATGCTTGTTGTAGATGATGCCGAACGAAATTGTCTCATGCATTGGATTCTCCACACATGTAGGACTAGGAAAATTTGTATCACAATGGGAGACAGAACAAAAGGGTGACTACACATGGGAAAGATCATTTCCAAGCCTTAAACAGTCTCCACAGGTGTTCCCGGAGACAACCCATGTAGGTCCCTATTTCGGTAAGGGTACCTCATCATTGTCATTATTAACAATTGGGTGAGTGAGCATCTCACATAGGTGTTGGTTTCTTTAATACTTTGTGGGACATTAGTATCATCATCCCGATTTAATTTCCTCTAATTCTATGTTTATAGAGCTACCTATAAGGTTATTGAGAGATTGAGTGATGCACTTCGCTAAGAAGAGTGCCAGTTGTACATTACAAATTTTCATCTGTACATATGAAATCCTAAGGTTCCTATTTATAAGGAAAATTGGGACCGATGGCAAAGGGGATATCTCGATCAGGTGGCTCTATTTGGTGTATCGCATATTCCAATCTCATGGGATCTCTCCCATACTTGTCTTGTAGGATGATTTGGAGGTACCCTTTATGTCGACACTAATTTGGTGTACCAGAGGGGCACACATGAAAAATTTATAGTCGCACCATGAACATTCAAATCTCATTCATGAACGTTTTAATTCACATTATAATTAAATAAAATCTACACCTTCTTCCAACATAGATATATATTTCTTCTCTAACTCAACATTTGGTGTCTATATGAGGCTGGCAACTTCAATTATGAAGAAAAGTGCACAAAACTCATTTTGAGGTGTCAACAATCATTCAATTTGATGAATTTTTCTAGGGATGAATCATTCACCTTGATTTTGAGAGATCTGGAAAAATAATGTTTATTCTCAATGTGCGCCCAAAAAAGTGTATATAATCCCACTCTATAACTAGTTGGAATTATCACATATGGTGTGGAATGTACGAATTATTCAATATTATGAGTAATATAGTTATTTTTATTTCTATAATTTTATTAGTATTACATATCTACCATGATTCTATAATTATTTATCATTCTGAAGACACAATTGTTGATGACCTACTATGTTTTACTCACAAAGTTTGGGTTCCCTATTAACCTGTAATACATTATGCTTCATGTTATAGGGAAGTTAATGGACTCAAAAACTGTGGATGGATAAGTTGGTGTATATTAAATAGAATTTTTAGATAGGACTAGCCCAAGAATGCGAAACCTTTTCATATACATTCATAGTTTTGATTATTTTATGACTATATTTTAAATGATATACCCACAAGAGATATATTCTAGACTTTTAGGAATCATATGACATGTATATTGCTAATTAATCTTTAAAATTATTAATTTTATTACTTGTAGTTGGTGCATAGTTGTGATATCTATTTTCACATTTCTACTATATTATGTTAATGTTTTCATGATATTTCACCATCTCTAATTTATGATTGTATGTACATAAGTGAGTATTGTATCCCCATGATATTCATTGAACTCCAGTTCTTTGTAGAAAAATGTAATTTTTGGGGAGTTATTATTGATGAATAAAATATATGATTTGGTTATAGTAAATGTGAACTTGTTTCAGAATACGATAAATTAGTGTAAAAGTTTATTTATTTTTTATCATACAATTTAGGATATTCTAGAAAAGATATAGAATTTTTTAGAGAAATGGTACGGGACATGTGCATAGAATTTACTAACACCTCAAAGTGGAAAGGTCATCATACTAGTGATGGGATTGATAATATTGATTTTTGAGATCAATGGTTTAGTGGTAAAATGAATAATTTGTTATTTCAATTTTACTTCATTCTAAATATAGTCATACAAAGGAAATAGGGTGTGTGATGGTGTGTTATTTTCATCTTATATGGCTCACATAACATTTTAATTCTTTTATATGATTAATCTTATAGTTATAATGTAGGTGTAAATTATTTAAAATTGTCAATAGAATTTTGTTTAGTGTTTTCATATAAATCTTCTCAGTGTCCATTTTTCTTAGTCACCAATGATTGATGTATATTAAATTTGATAAAAAAAAATTTTAATTGAGAATGGGATTATTACCTAACCATGGACTGTAATATTTTGGATATTATTAATCAAATATGTGATTTAATTTTATTATTGTGTCTTCGTTAGAAAATATTTAGTTCTAGTTATTTATTACTCAACATTATGATATCTAAACATCTGATTGGATATTGATGTGAGTTGTGAAATAGGCATTATATTTGCATTCCACCATGTTGACCTCTTGTTGAGAACATGTAGAGTAGAGAGGGGAATAGGCCAAAAATAGTGGAGTAGAAGATATTTATTATTATTATTCCCCCTTCTTATTAGTATATCCAATTTTTTTTACTCCAAGTGTAATATTATATGGATTAAGATATGATGAGGTTTGGTTCAACCATGTAATACCGGACTAGAGTGTTATATGTATATCATTCATCACTTTTTTTGAGTGAGTGTGGATCAATTTCTAAAAAGATTGGTATGAAGTATATTGAAACCATTTTTAATCATCTTTATACTTTTTTCGGGGTGTACATGATCCTTTATTTGCAAATTCTCCATGGTCTTGAATAGTAAAGGTGTGACATTATTGATAAGGTAGATGATATTTTATAGATTATATTAGAGGATTTTTATAAGCACATTGTCCAATATTTCATCCATGAGACTACTGGAGAAAAAAGAACAATTATTTTATGTATCATGCTCAAGGGTAATTTAATTGATTTATTTTGATACCTGTTTTACCTGTCTTTTTTTATTTTCACATATAATGGTGGGTGTTGAGAATGCATGGGTTATTAAATTTTATGATTCCTATAGTAATTATATTCAATTATATGTTTATATATTTCACATGTCATCATTATCATATTTAATGAACACATCCATTATTAAGGAGAAAAATAATAGGGATAGTAGATCATGTGTGAGGGATGCTTCATTTATTAGGGATAGATGTGGGTTTTCTGAAATATTAAGTGGAGGTATAAGGATTTCCTCGTGAGTCTTGATAGAGAAGCTAACCTATTTAGGGTTTCTTCAAATAATTTTAATGGATGATAACCATTCATGTTATATAATATTGGATATTTTTCAATGAATAGTTGGATTGTGACAGATAGTTGAATGAGTTAAACTTTTTTTGAAATTTGGGGCTCCTACACGGGTTCTATATAATATTTTCATTTTTAGATAGTGGAAATAGATCATGGAAAATTTAACAATTAAGATACGATCTTGGAGAGTAATTATAGACTACTAATTTTGGATCTTTTAATCATTTGTTCAATAGAGGTGGTTGGGGTACCCAGGGGTAGGGGAAGTATCACCAATGATGTTATGTCTCTTAGGAAAATTTGATTATGGGAGAACAATTATTGGGATTTAATCCATTTTTAATACATTGAGTATACTCTAACCATGTAGGGTACATATCCATCAATAGTTTGAGTTATGAATAATGTGGTATCAACCCTTACCAAAAATTTATTTGATACAGGTGCCTCATATTATTTCTTATGTACTCATTTTTTCGGTGACATGTGGCTTTTTTAATATATTCATATGGGTATGTTTTGTCTATACGCCCATTGGGGTGAAATTTATAACTAAATAGTGATGAATAGTATTTTCTATTTGGATTTATTGGTGTAGGATTATCTAGGGTGTCATCACATTAATGTGAAACTTTGGATATACTGTGTGGCTCAATTTGAAACACACATCAACTATTATCACCGTTAGATATAATTTACGTTATTAAAGGGTGATTTCTATACCAATAATGGATAATTCAATTTATATGAACACTATTTGTGACTAGAACGTCATGTTAATGGTTGAATATGAATACATAAAGATAGTATTGTATAGGGAGGGGAAGAGTTTCATAATATATTCATGCATCCTATTGTCGACTAGTTGCATATTTTTTTTATCAATAATTTCTAAGGATTTACATTAGAAAAAAAGATCAACATTAGGATCATTGTTTGTTCAGGTATGCATTACAAATTTATTTATAACTATAAAATTAATCTCTTGGATTTTTTAGAGTCTAAGTCATAGGTATAGGTATTAGAGGCAAAGGGGTTTAAATTTTCATAAGAATATCCCACTAGGGTACTCATAATTTTCTCCCCATGAATGTTGATGATTACTTTTAATTATGTGATTATTACTAGAGGTTGAACTAGGTTATTTCAAAAAAAATGTTATCCACTTCATTTATAGAAATCATGTATGTTAATTTATGAAGTATCAAGTGGTTCTTCTTGATTTATTTAATCTTAGCCATTAACCAGTCATGTGTGATTCTCTTTAATATTTTTTTTTCAACATTAAGGTGTATGTGTAGCCAATATAATAATATTAGGACTCCATCCATATTATCATATATGATATAAATATTCAGATCTATAATGAATGATGGCTTACATCTATATCTGTATTCATTTATGGTCGTATTCGATGATGATATTCTTATATACAACCAACAAATGAAGGATGATTCCCCTCATCAGTAGATCATTTTGAGTACACAATGGAAGCCCCAGCTATATCTCAAGGAATGAAAATTTTATCTCTGAACCTTTAAGGTCTGTTTCATGTGGATTATGATTTCTTATGCTGGTATTTTAACTAAAATTAAGCAGTAACATTTTTTGTTTTCTTGAGAGTGACCAAATGAAATTTTCACGGATTAAAGATTCAGGGTGATGTAAGAGTATGGCCAATGGTTTAAGTAGGCATTATACTATGGGGAAATGATGGATAAAATTATTAAAAAGTCAGTGGTGAATTTCAAGTTCGCTAATTCTTATTATAGATCCTTTAAAGAGTATAAAACATAGTTAAATTCAAACCAGATTCATAACATACATATGTTGGGTAAAAACAATTTATTGATTGTTAGACATGATACTAGTTAGGCATGGGGAAATTCTATTGTAGTACTATTTAGTGGCAGTTTATATGTCTAGTGACCTATTTCAACACAAAAAAACAAAATATTCTCAATAGGTTTTTAATATAGGTTTTACAGGAGTTGTGGTATTTGTGGACCTAATTGTTGTTTATAAGGTTCACAGTATATGTAGGCCTTAGGAGCCTTAATTATATCATTTCCCTGTGTTTCCTAAAATTTTGGCAATGATGATAGGTTTTTTATCATGATTATTTTGATTATTATATATAATATACCACTAAAAAGGTATTTTTATAGTTTATTTGTTGTTTATGAAGGAATGGGTGCATGGTGTGCATGTAACTACTATCGTCTGGTAGTTAATGAAATGTTTCACATTGATAGGCCAATATATTCAAGAATATCTTCTCAATGTGGACCTAAAATATTTTATCATTACATCCTCAATCTTTAAGAGGATCATATTTAAAATATTATCATATTTTTATTATATAGTGATGATATATAATATATATAGTTGGGGAAAACCACCATATAGGTCGCTAGATGATGATGAGGTCCTTCATGTATAGGTTCATATATCAATCTCTATGACCATTCCAGAGCATTGATATAGGATTCATACACCTTTATATAGTTTTTTATTATAGAATTTAAATATTTATTATAAAAATCACATGCACTAATGATATACTAGGATAAATAATGGAATATCAGTGTTCATTTGGTGATGCTTCACCTATTAGCACTAGATAGATTAGTCATAGTGATTGTTAAGTGTTTTTTAGTATTTAACCATTACTGAATAGTAGTGGAATAATGTTTAAATGGAATTAAAAATAGTATTTTTTTTATTTCATCACAAATAATTTTTTCAGCGCGTATGGGCTAGTTAAAAACTTTTTTCTAATTTAAACCAATCCAAGAGAATAATTTGGTCGAACAACTATAATAGTAGTACATAAAAGAAATTGTAAATATTTATGAAATGTCAGAGAGTACAATTTCTGATTTAGATATATAATTTATATTTCACTTATGGATGGAGGCATAGAATTTTATTTAAATACATGTTAATTTTACCACTCCCTACTATACATAGATTAATAATAAGGCTGAGAATACAATCTATGGGTTGGATGATGTATTATGTCCTTGTGTTAATTATTTCTACAATTCATGATTATACTGTATTCCACCTGAAAAATTAATATGTAAAAACAATCATTAGGAATTGATTATTATATAATCTCCAATCCCAAGTATATATTATTCTTCCGATCACCATATTTCAATTTAGAGGAAAAGGAGGAAGTTATAATCAGACCGAGCCTCATATAAGAGACATTGATGCATATATTGTTAATCAAAGAGATATTATAGAAAACATTGGGTATGAAGTAATAATATTTTACCGGATGATTTAATATTTGTTATTTTTATGTGGGATATTGAGTATCCTTCTGGGTGTCATTGATATTAAAACACCATTATATTCAGTAGAATGGAAATTGAGAACCAAAACTTATAGGGTCATTTAAGGTTTTTAATAAAGTTATTATGATAGAATATTGGTTAGTGATTCCTCAAATATATAGTGTTATACACTAAGTATTCCAAAATTCTCATCTTCATATATAAGATCCCATCCCTTATCATGTGATTTAATGAAAATAGGTCAATCCGGGTCAAGATACATTGTTTGGGGAACAAATCTTTTATTTTTTTGGAATACATATAGAATATCATTTAAGGGTAAACATTTTATATGGTGTATTTATAGTGTCTACATAGTAATATTCTATTGATACAAGGGAGTTAAATTTTGATAAAAAGTCATTGTTTGCAGATCATATCACCATCGAGGCTTAGGGATGGATCTCCTTGAAAAGTTTCAATATATTGTGGAGGCTATGTCACCATACCCATTATTTTGTATCAAAATTACTTATTATTGGTCAAAATATTAGTATTTTTATGAATTATGCATGTATTGGATATTTATAGGAATCTTGGGATCGTGTTTCATGAAAATGGGTTGAGATGGTAATATATCTATATATAAAATATTCTATGCGAAATCAGTGCAGGACCATCAATGATTTGGATCAGAAGATAGTGATAAGTCCTCTTCCATGAATGTTACTCTAGATGTTCCCCACAACCCCTTTATCCCACTCGAGTTCTAATAAAAACCATAACTATTTCATCCAATTAATGTTTTTTTAAATATAATTGTTTAACATAATTGGGTAATGTTTTATAAGATTTGAAATGAAATGGAAATATTTGAGCTTCATCCTGAGTGAAATAATTCTTTTAGGTACACCCAGCATGGTTTCCATTTTATAACAATAGAATATAGATGTCATAGAGGGAGAAGAACATGAAATATAAATTGAATAAAGAAAATGATAATTTTGTAAAAATATTATAAAGTATTGTAGAAAATCTTTATTAATCTAAAATACAGTTATGATTCAAATAATGGAATCTTTTTTTTATAGAGAACTGGGAAATTAATATATCCCTGGTTAGAATATTATACTTTATATGATATTATATATGTGGAATGTGGTGTGAATATGAATGATTACACATAGAGTTAGTGGGAGGGTTCCTACTACTTTATTATAATTTAATCAAACGATAAATACATTTTTTATCCTTTTTATGGATGGGAGTCATGTGGATAGTTTTTCTGTTTTTTATGGTTTATACAGGTAAATTAATGTTTATTTGAAAGTTTTTGTCCAAAGGGAGTGCATGTAAAAAACATGTAACAAATATAAATCCAAAGACATGATATTTTCATTATGAATGATAATGATTCATTTAGAGTTAACCTGACCCTTTTATTGGTTGATTTCATGGGATGAATATTTCATGTAACTGAATAGAAAATGTATTGTCCTTATAAATTGGGGTTAATGTATCTTTCACTAGTGTTTCAAAACATTGGCAATTTACAATGTTATTCCCCAATTTTCTATAAACAAACATTGTTCAAAGAAATGTATGGTTTAATATACCGCACAAGACACATATAATAATGAAAAGAACAATAACAATATTCTTAATTACATAATATATATATTATAATAATCAATAAAATAAATAAAATCTTAATTTACAATAGAATATATGTGAATTTTTCAATCATAAAACACAGGGGTGTGTTTAAATCTCAATGTGTTATTTCATTCAATGTATTGATGAATGAGAAATTAGATATGGGTTTATAGGTCTAAAATATGGAAAATGGATATATAAAAATAATTCACATAAAAAATAATCTTGTTTTTGAACCAACTCAGTTCCTGAAACACATATCTTCACGAAAAAAAATTTCATCTTTCTAGTCTCAAAATATTTCTAGCTAATAAATTTTGTATCTTAAACATACCATACGATTTAGAATATAATCATTCCATCCATCCATATAACTATAATACATAAAAAATAAAACCCCATTGTCATAGATTCATATATTAACAGTAAATCACATTAAATAGTTAAACTCTAAACCTCTTATTTTAGGTCAATTTTAATTTATGTTCCTGTATTTAATAACTAATAAAGTAATATTTCCTTCCCTTTTATTTTATATAAACGAGGTTATATATAGTGAATAATAAACAAAAAAAATTTCAAGCATATAGGTTTCAATATGTGTCAAATTATTTATCTTCTATATATCATATAGTTTTATCCTCTCACAATGAAATATTGAAGACTTGTTTTGAAACTACCCCACCACATTAACCACATATTTGAAATTTTTTAATGAGATGCCACTCTTAATGATTAGTATTTATTCTTTTTTTACATTTGATTTAACAGTTTAAAATATTCATTTTTTTGGAATTATTTCCAATAAATCATAATATTTTATTCCTTATTTGTCTAATTAATTCTTATCTACAATGGATGTGTAAACCATTTTGTCGACTAATTAGAATACCTTGACCTGTTCACATATTAATTTCATGTATATCCTATTGATCCTTTTTATGAATTTTATTGTGTACATTTACAACCTATTCTATTGTAGGCATCCATAAATTATGTGAAATAACTATCTCATCAGGTTTTGAGAGGTTTGATAGGTCAAAACTCATCAATATAGCCCAATCATGATAGTATGAGACCATTTAATCTTTTTCCAATAGGTATTTCCCACCATATTACCACCAATGAAACCATTATAACACTTCAACCTATAATGATTTATTATTGGAATTTCATATCACAACCTTTCGCTTAGAGATGTTATCATTATTATTTTTATAAATTTGGAAGTTCACTGATGTTAAAAGATGTTCTCTACTGACACCAAGATAAAATAAGTGTTTTCCTTATTTTCTACATGATTGAAATTATCAAATATCCTTTATCCATACATTGAATAATTTCAATATTCTAGTATGATATGAAACCCTTATAATTAAATGTTTCCAAATTATGTGATTATAATTTTTGACATATACTAAATAACTATTATAAAATAACAATAACATATTGTAGTTTTATGTGTTCCAATTAATCTATTGCGTATCTTTTTTTTATTCTTCCCTTACTCTTTAAAATTCAAACATTTTAAAAATGTTCCTTCTATTTGATATTATACATTGTTAAATATGTTAAAATTACGAAAAATAAGTGAAAGCCACCCACTATTAAGGAATCAAATTATATTATTCTTTTAATTATTAAATTTAATATAAGATCATGTAGATTATCTTTCATTATGTACCCCTTCCATTATAATTTTAGTTAAGTTGATCCATAATGGCATCCATTCTCATAGATTCTAACAAGATTATTAATTTAATTCTCCTCAACTTCTAATGATGAAAAATTGTTTTTTAATGGGAGATAGATCAATTTATTCATATCCATTATCTTGGACGCTCCATATGAGACTCCTATATTCTTCCAAACCTATAAAAATAATATTTATGAAAAAAATGAGTATATGAAATGATATCAATAATAATAATTCCATCATTGGGGTATGTGATTTTATTTCTATCTTCTTTATTTGTGTTTAAATAGTCATCTTTTAAAATATATTATATTCTCATTATAATAAGTGAAAATGTGACTAAAATAAAATAAATATTGGCCTTTTTAAATGGAAAAAGTTTAACACACTCACTCCCCCTTATGTATAGAACCGAACAACATCTAGGATTTTGAAAAACCCATGATGAATAATATATTTATTCAAACATTTAATTTTTATACTTATGAAAACATTTTTTCAAAATCTTTTATTATATAACAAAAAATTCAATTTTTATATTTTATTACATTATTGATCATTCAAATACTTTTAAAAATTCATCCTACCACATTCTTCTTTATATATAACTTAGTTATTCGATAAAATATCAAAATAAATTTTCTCATTAAAACCTCCAACTATAAATTAATTTTGAAATAATTTATTTATTGATATTTACACTTCATTGAGACATTTAATAATCAATACTTCTCCTTAATAGAAGAATTTAGTTCATTAATAAAATTAGAGTTCTCTTTTATTTTATGTATAAAATAATTAAACATTGTATTATTTTATTATATAGTGTCTCAATCATTTTTATCTTTATCAAACTATTAATTTTTTTCCTTGATTTGGTTTAACGTTTTTTGAAAACAAGCTCAGCAGTACATAAATTCTATTTTTTACTTTCTCTATACGTCTATCTGCTTACACTCACCATTGATTTTTCCATTTTCATTTTCATTTCCTTGTTAATGGATTTCTTATTCATTTTTATATTACACTTATTCAATAATTTCCAATATATAATCCTTATAATTATATTTGAACTCATAATTCTTTTCTTCAGGAAAAACATTATAAATATATATTTTTATTAAAAAACTAACTTTCATTGGAACCACTTATTTAGACTAATATCTATATTTTATATTTAATATATAGGTTAAAAATATTTAATCATTATTTGATTAATAAACCACACCATCATCACATTCAAGGCTCTATGGGAACATATCAATTATGTGGTTGGCTTCCCAATCCTTAACACAAATCATTGTTTCTTTAAATTGAATACTATTTTACCGTATATGATATTTCTTTAAATTAGTGATATGAATTCATCACTCACATATTCTATAAGATAATAAATTTATTATTGAATTTGTTTTATTTTATACCATATCCTAGGGATAATGAATTTTTTTTCCATTGTTGTTTTTTATTAATCACATATGATAATAAACTACATTATATATCATAATGTGAAATATCTTCTAAAAAGATAACATATAGATTTGGAATTTTTAGTGCATTTAATATGTACAGAACTTGTCCGTGATTTATATATTAATTTTAGTATCCCCACAACTATGACTGGACTCAATAAAATTAATTTTCTACTTAATGAACCATTAATTTTTTTTATGGGGATACATTTTCAAATCCTCAATATTATATTAATAAACATATAAATTTTATACTTAGAAATTGTTTATTACTTCATAAATTTTGGAATCAATATCCCATATATATTTAGTTTATGTATAGAAAAACAACAACATTTAAACTTTTTTGATAATGATCTCAACAGCTCATTTAAATATATTTCTTTAAAATTAGGAAGATTCTTTTCTTGTTTATTCAATGTTATATTTAGTAAATAAAGTCATCATATTCCATGAAATGGTGTGGAAAAAATTGAAAATAAATATATAATAAATGAAATCTCATTTTATTATTAAAAATATAACATTTCAATTCATCAAATGGATTAGAACATTGCATGTTGATGGAAAACTACAATACAAACAACTAATAATGATAGGTTTTAAAATAAGTAACCTATTATTTTTTATACCAATTTTTGTGAAAAAAATTGCCCATAAACCATAAGTGTGAGGTTAAATTTGGGTATTAATATTCTCCTGCAAATTTTATTTTTTCCATATTTTATTAATGATCACTTGAGTTGTCCAATCCACACTAGAATATATAACATCAAAATATAAAGAGAAAATATTATGACACAATGTTTTTTTATGGTTTGTGACAAAGGGTTATACTAGAAGAGAATGCATTGACGATATATAGATCTACCAAGGAAGTCACTAAATCCCTATTATGATTACATATGATTTAATCGACTGACTATCATTTCCATCTGTCACTCACTCCACCTATTTTTGTACTCATTAATTTAAGATAAAATCTAATATAAAAATCAACATGTATATGTTTTTATTATATACTCACCTCTTTCGTTATTTTGGAATTCACAATACAAATTATATAAAAAACACCTACCTTATGTTTCAGTTTCAATACTTTTATTTCTTTTAGAATGAATTTTTTCTAATTGTAATACCAGAACTCATAATCATTTGTAATGATATGAAAATTTGATGTTACAATGTTATATTTCTTCCCTTTGATTTTATAAAGAAAAATAGCAGTACTAAATAAACTAATCTCTAGCAATGAAAATATGTTGATTCTATCTATAGATGAAAAATAATCTGTTTTCAATTATATTTCAATGTATCCCTTGTTTTGTGGAATTAGAAAATTTTAATTTGATTCCAAATTTCCAATAAATAAATACTCACCACAGGAATTAAAGATATATTATAGTTTAATAAATTACAAAAAAGATAATTATTAATGTTTGTCTTCATCAAGAATTTTGAATTTCCTTTTTTCCCTTGAACACCAATAATTAGAATAATTTAATTTCTATGGGTTTCTACATAGAGATACCATTATGTGAGGATTGTGTTAGAAATCCAATGATTCTATTATAATCATTTTACTTTTTACCCTATTTGGTTGAAGTTATTTAGGATTGATTAAAAGAATATTTTTTCAAGTGATTGAGGTTTTCTAAGGATAAAAAGATAGAATATATTATAGGTATAAAATTATGGATTCATAATGATAGGTTAAATGTCATAGTTACCTCATATAAGGTATATTGTTCTAGAATTTAGTATTGTTTAAAAGTGTTGTCTAATAAATACTATTGATATGAGAAATTATTTTCAAACCAATACTATTTTTTTCATATTCAAATCATTTTTTTAATATTAGTTTATGTAATTCAGATAGTTTAATGTTACACTACCTTAAATATTTCATCGATAGTTTAAAAGATTGAAAATTTTATTTCCTTTACAAAAACTATATTTCAGACAGTACTAATTTTAATTAATAATAACATACAAATGATTCAAAATTTAGATCAATATATGATTGAATCTATATTATGATAAACTAATCACCCATAATACTTCGACCTGATAAAAATTATTTTTTTTACTAAAACTAAAATCCTCCACTCTTATGGATTTATTATAATATCACAGCCAAAATAATTGTCTTTAATGGTTGTATAGATCTAGATATAAAAATATAAATTTTAAACTTAGCTTCCTTACACTGATCATGTTGGTATAAGAATAAATGTTTTATGATGGTATGAGTACCTGTTGAAAAACCTAAAAATTTGAATCCTTTAGTCCAAATATTTATATTAGTGATGATTTTGATTATTAGTGTGGTATTATGAATTCATATATAAGTATTAATTTCTAATAACATTATCATTCTAACATGATGTTATAATGATTTAGATAAGATTATAACTAAATTATCTAGTGCAGAAGGACATAAATATCTTATAATCTATAAGATATGTGACACTATATAATGATCTATGAATAGAAACTTATATATGAAACTGTATTTATGGGATGTCGAGAATTTTTTTTTTAATAAGATGGATATAACATATTGAAAACATAAAAATGTTTTAGAAACTCGTGTATATATTCTTTTTCACTATCAATCGTTTGATTTTTCACCTTGAGAAATTATAACTCATATGCATTGAGGATTTTTTATAATAGTAAATATATTGAAATATATAGGAATGAAAGTGTTACAATAATATCAGATCATATAAAATATTACCAATAATATTCATAATTAATAGGACTCCAAGAGGAAAACTATTAATGATACTACAAAGTCGAAATTTTTTGATCAGGATGGATTAATTTTCAAATTATTATAGTGTGTGGGGAGAGTCAATTGTGATACTAAAAATTGGAAAATGGAAAAAATGAGTTACATTTTTTTTGAAATTAGATATTTCTAATTGAATCAGTTTTAACATTTTTAGCAACAAATGAAAATCTATTATATCAATGAGAATTTTTAATCAATCAGTTCTTTGTGAATTAGACGATAGAAACAATAAATTAACTGAAATTAAAAAGAGGAAGAATAAAAATGTTGGTAGTTACAACACCTGAAATGTATATAAAAATGAAAATAAATATGGAAAATAAAAAAAATATTCTACAAATTTTATATGTTATATGTTTAATATATAAGGTCACATTAGATAATATTTTCCTAAACATGAGATTTAAAATAGAAAGGAAATAATGTATTCAAAATGAAAATGAAGGAAGAACTTGAATGATTTTGATACATTGAGCACTAAAGAAATAGACACTTCTCTATATGGATTATCAAAAGAGAGTAGAATATAAATTAATAAAAACAAGTAAATTATATTAATTTATTCAAATAATGAATAAAATTCATGGGAGTGGTAACTATAAATTCCCATACAAATATAATTCTTGGTAAAAAGTACTTAAAGTTATAAAGACGGCTATTCAACATGATTAGAACGTGAAAAATGGTATCCATATAAAGAATGGAATCCAATTTATATGAAGCAGAAGAAAAAATATCTTCATTGGATAAAATGGATGAATGTGTATATTATATGGATCAAGAGAATAGAAAACTAAAAAATACTTATGATTTTGTTGATATTTTTTAAACAGATTGATGTGTGAGATGGAAACTCATACCACACTTCACAATAATTTATTAAAACATAAAAGTGATTACATTTCTTACACGAGGATCAAAGAGCATGCACCAGTAAAATGTTAATTAGAAGTGAAAAAAACCAATGAGAACGGACCCAATGAAGGTCAAGGATAAACAGAGAAGGTAGACCAACAACTCAGCATGTCCTGAAGCTTCTGTGTGCCATCTTCATCATAGATTTTAGAACCACCCTCGGTTCACTACATGAAATGGGTATAGGGACGAAAAGAATGTTTCAATAAGATACTCTACTCATGCAGTATGCAGCGCAGAACTCCAACTCGGTGAAATTATATTAAAAAAATATCTATTGAGTCAGAATCATTGTATTGAAAATAATTTGATTTATAATTAGAATATTCAAATTCGAATGATAAAGTTTATATTGAAAATAATTTCATTAATAAATTTTTTATTTATCATAAATTCGATGAAGAATACCATAATATAGTTTTCTAATGTAATTAATATATTTTTCATAGAAAAATATTTTCTATCCTTATTTGGTGAATAAAATTTAAGACAAAATGTATAAAAAATAATACTTTTAAGAGCATAAAATTGATTAAATTATGTATCTTATTAAGCATGTTTTTAGTAAAATTACTATATACCCAAAACTGTATATTTTCATTACTAAATTGAAAAGAAGATGTTAATGGATTAAATATTTTTTCCTAAATAATGTTTAGTTTTTGGGTTTCCAATTTTTTTATTTCATTAAAACTAAAATATTTACAACAGATAAGGAATATATAGATGTTGTTTCATAATTTTTTTTTCTAAAAAACTAGTCTCAGATATTTGTAGATACAAGGAACATAATGTTTTTCATTTAAAAAAGGTACTATTTAATATTAGGGGAAACAAATTGTACTTGGAAATTGGTTTTTATCATAATATGACTAAATAATTTCAAAAATAATACTTTAATATGTTTATTGGAGGAAATAATACATGTAGAGACAATATAAAAGGTCAAATCATTGGAATTTATGATATTTTTTTACAAGTAATATATATTATTTCAAATGTTTTATATGTTTTCAGACATCTGAATGACCATATACCCCTATTTTACTTAGCATATGATGGATATCATAATAAACTCATGAATGGAATATGTACCATGAAATGTTCATAAGGAAAATTCATTTTATCTATTGATATTGACGGAAAACATTAGACAATAGGCTTTGAAAAGTAAAGTGATTATAAGTTTTTTTCCATAAGGGAAAAAATACTTATCTTAGTTGTAGAATTGTAGGATAAGACACTAATAACATTCTTATAACAACTATGGTTTCATAAAAAGATAAATTTCGTTATCTATAAATGTAATGTTTCATTCAACTAGAGTCTATTATCCTCTTCAACATAGAATGCAACATGAATCATGTTCTAAATTTATAAGTGATGTCGGAGCTATAGAAGCTTTATAGTCATAAATAATGGAACTTATTTTTCATTCAACAAATTAATATATTATAAGCAAATATTATATATATGAATTGGATGAACATGGAACAACATTTACATGGGTTTATTTTCACCCCCAAACATCTGAATAATTTAAATATATTTTTTGGAACATATTAAAAAATGATAAAAACCTACCATAGTTTACTATCTGAAGTAATCATGGTTATTTTTTTAATTTTTAATTTTGATTTTTTTATAAAAATGATACTACTTTTAACATTGAATATACAATAATAACCCATTAATATGATTAGTCAAAAGAAAAAAAATTATTCTTTAAGAATTCACTCAAGTAATTAAATAGTTTATCTTGTTGGTTGACATTTTTGGGATATGGATATGAGTAATATATTTTACAAAATAAATAATTTTTAGTAAGAATGTTTTCAATATAACCCCTTATGTATTTTGGATAAGAAGATAGAAAAATTATACAAATTATGTGTTTTTGGAGATATTAAAATTTTTTTGTACCAAAAATTGTTTTTATATAAATACTATTTCAAGAAAAATTAATGAATTTTAAGGTTTTATTCTACAACTCGCATAGCTTATAGTTTTTTTAACAAAATAAGAAATATTAATGAAAAAATGGTTCAAATTCAGTTTGATGAATCTAAATAATGTTTTTCTAGAATCTTTCTAATTTCAGAATACTAATGAATTTATGAAATTTATTCAATTTATTTACTTCAACACAATTAGTAAAAACCAATTGTACAACATATATAAGTAATACATGAAGATTTACAATATCTAGAAACTAATTCTATAGAATATTAATATAGTATGGTTGAATATAGTCATACAAGATTTCCAAAAAATGAGTTGATCTCGTAGAATCATCCATTCAATTATATTATTTGCTATGTAATATAAACAATTAAAACTAAAAGTTCTTTATGAAATCATTATGGGAATCAAGATTTATAATATTAATTTGATCCCAATATATCTGAGGATTAACTAGGTGATTAAAATATGATAAGTGTTATTCAAGAAGATTTCCATCTATTTGAATGGAACCACATATATACTTTTGTTGAATATCTTATATGTCTACCGGTAGTTTGAGTAAAATATGATTTCTGAATCATGTTTGAGTAAAATGGAATCATCATTATAAGTAAGTCTATATTTAATTATAATTTTTTATTTTCAAGAAATATAAATATACTATGGACAAATTTTTTAATCAACAGCTACATTAGAATCATTCAAATTATTATTAGCCTTTATAGCGCAACATGATTTTACATTATTTCAAATTTATTTGAAATATTTTTTTTCTATAATCGATACATTTAAGAGGAAGTAAATGTTCAAAAACATCTTGGATTCAAACATAATAAATGTTTACAATTTTTTTTAAACATACTAATATTATATGTGGAATTATACAATACCTAAGAGCTTGTTATGAATACATTAAATTTATTTACATCAAAATAATTATATTAAATTATGACCGTATCTAAACCTTTTTTTAATAAACGTTCCAAAAACTATATTTTTTCTCACATATATGGTGAAGAATTATTTTTTATTTAAAATCAGAAATATATTTCAATGAAAAATTTCCAAACATTTGAAAAATGATTTGGTGATGATAATTAAATGAAAGAATACCATTTTAATTTCATTTAGAATTTTTCAAAAAAAAATTGTGAAAATTTTAATGAAATATATGTATATTATTGAATTACAAAAAATCAAGATAATTCATAGATTTTGTTTATTATTTTTTAATTTTCTATTAACAATGATCATGATGAAATTAATAAGTCAATACATCAGAAACATCATAAAATATTTATCAAAAGTTTTAGATATCATATTTCAAGTTGACCGTACTTAATGATATTAGTATATCACATTTTAATTTTTATGATAATAAAACGAATCATGTTTGAAAGTGGTAAAACATATTTTCATATTCATTAAAATTATATTGAAACTTGGATTATTGTATGATCCTATAATTTATTTATTTTTATAATGTTACACATATACTGAATTATTGGATATATATTTGATAGATTATAAACACCCACATCATGTAATTCTTTATGAAAAGAATTAGTATCTTGTTCTCACAATAAAAAAAATTATAAATCTCTACTAAATAAGTCAAATATGTAGTAGTCAGAAGATGTTGTGCTCATGTGGTGTGAATGAAACATACACTCATTTTTTTAATCAAACTCAAAATAATTTTGACAATAAAAGTTCTATTTTCTAATATATATTATATAATATCACTAATTGGATATGATAATAGGTGTATTAAAACATTTCATTAGGTATCACACACTAATGTTATATATTTTTCCTGACATTATTTGAATGAAAAGTAATTTTAATTATTTTTCGAAAAAAATAACTTCTTCTGGAAAATTTTGAATTTATTAAACAGTAACTAGCATTGGTTAATTCAATGAGATTTTTTGTAAATTTATTATTTCATATATCATCATATATAATGAACTAATCAAGTTCGAATGGGTTAAAATGTTCAAATTTTTTTCAATTAAAATTTTATATTTTTTTCTAAATTTAGTTTCAAAACATTCTTCTATTTTTCAAACTTATTTCTTAATTTGATAAATTTTATCTATATTTTGAACATCAAGTTCTCGAACAATAGTTTTAAAAAGATTATTTTTTAAAATTATTTATATTCAAAACTTATGTATTTTTTGAATTTATTTTATCATTTTATTTCTTTAATATATATATTTTCTAATATTTTCCTAAACAATCATTGATAGTGGAAGATCATCTATCATCGATTGATGATAACATAAATAAGGTTTAATGTCATTCCCTATGTGATCAAATGTTTCCTTTATATTGTATTTCATTTAGGGGGATATATATATTTAAAATAAAATTATTTACATTTAATTGGTGGTTTTATTATTTATTTCAAAAATGATAACATTTATTTTCACTTAAAAAACTAATTTTAATGAAATAGGTTTTTGAACATTCATATACAAAGTGAATTGATAAACATAGATAAAATAGTTGAAAATTATATGTATTCTAGCAATCTCAAATGTTTATGTAAGGAATTCAGTATCAAGAGTCCTATCTGAACTACTATTCTACATTTTATTTTCTGTGAAAATATTTCTCATTGAAAAATATTTTTAAAGAATGTGAAAAGAATACAAATGAAAATTAATGAATTTATTTAAATATTAAAAAATATATTATATATATGAATAATTCAAACTTTTCATTAATGAGGAATGTGATTTACCAAATCTGATAATGTAGATTCATATCTTTTATTATATGGATATCCCTAATATGATTTATAATACTATTGAGGAAAATCAACTTAAACCTAAAATCAAATTTTCAGAAGATATTTTTAGATTTTAATGAATGGACAAAATATAATTGATGTAACAATAGAAGATTATGTTAAACTTGCTAAATGATTTTTAGACCGCATGATGAGTTAATGAACACTAAAAGTAATATAAAACATACGATCGAACAAATCTGAAACTAAATTAAATTGTCAATTTATGATTTTTTTCCTTTTTCCTTTTTTTATCTATTTATCTGTGAAAAAAATATATTGAATTTTTATAATAAAATAAATTATCTATTTATTTTGTATTATCATTTTTTCTTATTAAGTTATTTCAATGTTTTATAATGGTTAATAAAACTAATATCTATGTTTAAAGATGAGAAACTATTATTTTTTCTTTATCATGCAATCATATATATATATACCCTGAATAAATTTCTATAAGATAGTTTTTTGGAGAGTATTATCTGTTTATAATAAATATTGAATAATTTTGTTTTCAAAACAAAGTGGAAATAAAATAATTATATTACATATCATGAAAATCATAGAGCATGATTTTTAAATTTTGATTATTTATTCATTTTGTGTGTGTCTTATGTTTAAAAATAATTGGGTGATTATTGGGGACCATTAATTACCACTTTATTTTTTTAAACACAATACATTTCATATGTAAATGATATAACTTAATTTATTATTAATGTTCATATATTATTGAGTAACTAAGTTCAGTAAAATGGTACATCACAAATATATCTTATTTGCTAATAACTAGTGATTTGAAGTTATATAATCAGATTACTTTCAACAAATTTTATAAATAAATATATCAGTGATGAATAAATTTCATTGCATCTTATCTATAATTTTATGTAATTCTACTGTTGGATTTTTATAATGTTGTTTATAAATATATATACACATTATAAATTATTAGTCAATTAAAATTGTAGGATATATTGAGATAAAATTATAAAATTTTATTTTCATCTTAAATAACATCAATCTCATGTTGTCTTTGGATCCTTTGATCCATGTAATTTCCTTTCACACTAATTCAAGAAAGAGTTACCATCATGTGAGGTGTTTTTTATAATGATCAATGCCTTTCTATTTTATCCATTATAATTCTAATCAAGTGTTATCAAGGGATTCTGAGGATAGGATAACTAAGAATTTATCATCTAATTTAGGGATTTTAGGGATATGAAGTCAGAAATGTTGAAATATATAACATCATGGATACCTTATGATAGGTTTAATGTCTTGTATAACATAGATCAAGTCTAAAAATCAAACTTTCACGTTGGTTTAAAAGAGATATTATAATAAATTACAATATATAATTAATTGGTTGTCTAATCCATACACTTTGATTCATTTTTATATACATATTCATTATTATTTGAGATAATATTTTTCATAATTGAGAGGGTTTAATACTTCACTAAATCAACATTTTAATGAGATGGTTCAAAAACCAATATTTTTAATTCCATTGCGAAAACTATTTTTTATACAGTACTGATATTAGTTTCAATAATTTCATTAGTATTTTTAAAATAATATCAATAATTAATCTAATGTCATTATGAAAAGGTGATAAAATGTAATACATTAGGAGGATGAAAATTGTATATTTTTTAAAGTGATATAATTCACCAACCCGTTGACACACAACCCCTATTTTTTCACCATATCACCCAAAACTAGTATTGCCTCATGATAAATATAGAAATAACATCAAAAAACATTTGAGATAATATGATTTTTTACATTAACATTAACATTTCATACTAATTAAAATATTTAAGATAATTTTAGTGTACATCATAAGAGCTATTAAAATAGAAGAAATATATATTTTCATTATGAATCATAATTTCATCATAAATTATAATAATATTCGTTATTAGTATAACAAATATATTACTCCAATAATATAAAATATGGATACTCTTCAATAGCCTAGGAATATTTCCACCATGTGAGAGTAAATTCCTCCGAAAAGATATTTTTTTATTATTTTAAATTTTATAAAAAATCAATGTCATCAATATTCATAAAAAACATGATTTGGAAAGGTCCACTGTTTCATAGTATCTTGGTCAATGCTTTCACTCTAAATATCACTAACATTTAAATCCGTATCCCCGTGATAATGTATCAATTTTATTCAATCAATAATTATATATATGATAAACCATAAAATACTGATATTGAAATAATTTGGATTTTATTTCCTCCTCAATTATATTATAAATTACAAAGTCTCCTTCAAAGACACTTGACTCTATGACCTTCACTGATATTATGTGATTATTTTCCCAAAAATGTTCTAAAAAACTCATGTAGTTTCTTTACTACTCGTTTTCTATATATGAAATATAATAATGATGTATTCACTATAAAAACAACTATGACATTGTCTCATCTAGTGAATGTTTTCATAAATATTTGAGAAGCACTGTTAACTTACCTCTGTGACCTCTGAAGAATCAACATTTTCACATAAACCAATATTTTATTAAAAATGTTTTTGAAGTATTATTTACTCTTGATATTTCCTTACCAAATATAATGTACCCTATGTTTGTGGTTTCTAAAAATTTATATATTTTTATAATCGACAAATTTTTTAACCGATGTAGTTTTTTTAACTCTGTTTAACATTCCTCCAATAAATTATATCTAACATGACCATTAAATAAACGTAAAACCAAGGTAATGGTTTTAAAACCATGGAATGGTCTGACTAAATTATAGAAAATTTTCCTTTCTATGGAATGAATTGTCTGTTATCTTCTATGTCATCTCCAAACAACTTCAAGATAATTAAAATGACATATTTAATCCATTTACATAAATAGAAATCAATAAAATCACTTTTAGTCTTTATTAATCAAAATAAACCTTTAGTTATACATGATTTCACCAACACCAGTAACAATAACCTAGGATTCAAAAATTTACCCATTAAACTGAAGAATAATTTTAATTAATCATTATTTCATTTCAATATAATCATTCAATTTGGTATATTTGATTCCTATTTGATTATTTCAAAATCAAAGGTGTTGAGAATATTTAATGTTTACTTGTTATTGGTATAAGTCATTTTTTGGTTTCTAGAATATTAATTTACATTAATAGCTATTTATATATGATTTATGAGTGTTCATGGTTTTATAAATTAATATTTTTAAATTTAATAGAATAATGTAACATGGGAAAACAATAAGCCACTCTAAGAGTATAAAATATTCAAATATAGTTATTTTTTTCAAAAAATATAACAATAAATACATTTTATTATTGTTTAATATAAGAAATATATGATAGCATTAATGAATAAAAATTTAAGTTATAGTTTTAAATGACAATAAATAATAAAATTTAATAAAAAGAAAACTATTTTAAATTTTATGATTAGAATAATTAAATAATAATAGGTATAGAACAATATATTTTTCAATCAACAATAGAATGTTATGTATTTTTATACTTAGGATAAACATCAAAAAAGGAAAAAAATATAATGAAAATTATTTTTATATTTCAACCCATAAAAGTTTCACAATTTAATTTCCATACATCACATTTACATAATATTTTTATTATTATATATGATCAATATAAGATAAAATGTTAAAAATTTGTGTATTTATATTAATAATAAACAAAATTATAAAAAAAAAATATTTAAATCAATATTTTCTCAAATCTTATAATGAAATAATTTTTTATCTTCCATTTTTTTACACTTATTGATTTTCATATGATTTTTAGATGTTGTTTTGTGTTTTTGTTTTTTTATTTATTATTATATATAATTTTGAAATTTAATGTATTATTTAATTATATTAAATGATATTTAATATTTTAAGAATAAAATATATTTATATTTTATTTTTTTAGATTTTAAAGAGAATTATTTATTTGTTTTTGAATTAAATTTTTTTCTTCAAAAATATATTCATTCACTGATAATAGGAATAATATTTTTTTTAATATGTGTTCTCATTTTATCACACAAAATCTTAACTCAACCACATTTCATTATAATTAGTATTGTACTCAGTTTATTTCTCCCTCAATAATGGTTTTATTTTTTATTAATTATTTTGTGATTTTTATTAATATAATGTCAAAGTATTGGTTTTTATGGGATAAATAACAAATTTAATTATATGATAGAATTACGATATATCGATTATAATAAAATAATTTAGTCTAATTTCATGTAAATTTCAATAAACATACATAAAACGACAACAATTATTTTTTAATCACAATCAATACCATCAAACCACATATTATACAACACTCATCTAATGTACCTATAATCCACAGTGTAATAGGTTGAACAAACTATAAACAACACAATTTGATAATAACTCTTTATTTTATGTTCTATGAGAGTAAATTAATCTCAATGATCCATGATATTCAACAATTTAACTAATATTATGTTAAAAAAACATGATAATTTTATGGCCTAATTTGATACTATATATTTGAAATTATAATGTATGACCCTATATAAATTTAGTTTCAAGACATTAAAGGGAAAAACGCCATTTAGATTGATAATATATAGGAAAAAATCATCATAAAATTAATGAAATGGATTTTAAATATTTTAGAATAACGATAAATGCATTTTACATATTGAATGTTGAATAAAATAGTAAATCTGTATTTTATAAATAAAAACTATGAATAAAAAAATAAAAAGAATATATATATATATATGAATGAATGAGAGTAATGAAAATATAAAATCTATATCTATATTGAAAACAACAAAGACTATTATTTAATAAATGTGAATTTAATAAGAAGATTAATTTGTAATTTAAAAACATAATATTTTTCCCCTTTAAAATTAAGGGAATGTAGAATGAATAAAAATCATTTTCATAAAATATTATCTTTACATATTACATCAACATGAAACATTTGATTTTTTTCATATACAAAAACATTATTATTCTAGGTTCATCACATATATAAAATAATATCTATCATTTTTATGTTCTTCATTGGAAAATATACATTAAAAATAGCAACTTTCCTCCATTAATATTGATTTTATGGAGTATCTCGTGAGGTTGAAATGTCTAGTTTTTACCACTGACTTATGATACTATAATTACTTATGGAATTCCCTTTTAGATTAGAAAGTCCCTCCAACTACCTGAAAATATATAACACAAATTCATTGTTTTTATTTTTGTTATTTTGTGTTTTTTGTTCTTGTATATAATTGTTCTAGTTGTTTTTTTGATATTATTGATGATGTTGTTATTGTTTTTGTTGATGTTTTTGCTTTGGTTTTTTTATTTTTGTTCTTGTACTTGTTATTTTTTCATTCATTGTGTTCTTTCTCTAATTATCATTACTCTTATATTATTTATATTTTAGATGTTACTCTTCTTTATTTAATGGTTATTTTATACTTTTTTTTGGTTTAATTGGTTTTTATTTTTTTGTGGGGGTGGTGTTGGTAGAGGAGTGGGTGGTGGTGGTTTTCATCATAAACTTATTATTATTGATATTATTATTAGTATTACTATTATTATTATTATTACTATCATTATTATTGTGTCTGATAATAGAACAAATTAAATAGATGAAATAATTGGAGACTCTTTATGTTACCTTATAATAGCTATGAATATTTTAAAATATAACCCTTGTTCTAACTTCGTTAATTACAAAAAATAATTTACATATTTTAACAATAAAAATAAACCATTGGAGAATGAGAAATAATTAAAATATTTTCTTTTGGATTATTATTCTATTGTGACTTGATAAAATATTTATATTTCATTATATAAGTCTAAGGTGGTTATTCAAGTTGGATAATATTATAATTGATTAAGTATCATTTAACCACTAATAATAAGTTTGTTATTGAACATATTAACATTTATATATATATATATATATTACGTGGGACACTTTTTCTAATGGGTTGAACTGTTAAAATTATGGGACCATATGAATAAGATCTTAAATATTTGATGTTTTGATAATCGGTGTGAGATAAAAAATGGTTTCAAATATAGAAAATTGTCTAGATATTTTCTCATATGATGAAACACATATAAATCTACATATATAAATAATAATTATTTTCTCCAATTACTTCATGATAATTCCAGTGGATAATAAAAATTTATGTATAACAACTGATGTGGTTTTACATACTACACATGAAGATATTATTAATATCCATATTCAATATGAGATAATTCTCTCCTTTTATACATATTACATGATTGTTGAATATGTATCTAGTGGTTATGAGTTTGGTAAAATGATATAAATTAATTATATTCATTTTTGTTTTAAAGGAAATTAGAAGGTTAAATATAACATTAATTGTGTGATGGGAAATGTGAATGTATGGGTTCAACTCGTTCAAATAATGGTTTAAAAAAGAATACATTATTGAATGAAACTATTTGGCCACCATTGAATCTAGTATTTTCATTCAAATTCCCACAAGTAGAATTTTATAAGGAGTAATATTACATTACTTGTTCTCACTATACTATGGTTAACCAAATAGATTCTTATTATATAATGGATTATTTTATTTCGTAACATTATTTTAAGAAATCCATGGGAATTACAATTTTTTCTATATAAAGAGAAATTCACCTATAACTATCTACAATAATCGCCTTCTTAAATAATCATGATTTTATGACACTGATTCATTGAATAAAATGTGGGTTTATGTTGTAGAGTATGGTGATGAATATCTATGGGATATGGAAGGTAGAAAATTACACATTGACTCTTAGTGAGATAAAAATGATCATGAACGTAGTAAACATCCAAGACATTAAAATCTGAGGGAATGGGATGTAGTTGAGAAAGATGACATTAAAAGTTGACATCAATCCTGGGGCACAAAAATTTCAAATATAGATTCATTTTCCTGAACTGTAAATTTTATCATTTATATCATAACAAGACCTCCCTATACCTTTAATAAACTCGGTCAATATATCCCATCGGCTTTATATAGTATCTTTGTTTCCATTCCCAACAAAACACATGATATTACACAATATTTTTACATAACACACTACCCCATGTCAATAATGCTAAAATATAGAGTTCTTATGAGATGTTTTGTCATAAAGAATGGGAAAAATTATTTACATCGATAGTATCATTTTTTATTTTACGTCTCACTTTTAAAATGGTATTACTCCACCCCCACCACCACACACAATTAATTATAATAACCTCATTTTAATACCCAAACCTCAATCTATGGTAGTGTTTATAAACATTAGTCTAGGTATCTCCTAATATTCATTTTTTCTTTACCCAATCTTCCTAGAAAATGAATTATCATAGCCATTGTACCCATGGGTATCCTATAAAAACTTAGATTCCATTACAATAACATCAAAAGAAATTTCCAAATGGGGTCACATATAAAAAATTACCACCCTACTTAATAACATATGTTATTTCATTCTTACATTTCCTCAATCACACACAACTTATAAAACATCCAAAAAATTCACTTATCATAACAATACCCTATATTATCTTGTTTTTATATAGAATCGTTATCAGATAGCCTTTAAAAAATTAATTGTATTTTTTTGATAGGTCTAGTACAATTTATTATTTTATATCTCACTTTATTAAGTATGTTACATTCAAAAACCTATTAATGTTAATAAAATTTATTTTTCTACTATTGATAAACCTATGGGTTATTTTTGAAATTTAAATATCATCAAATGAGAGACTCTTTATTTATATTTATTGACTATAATTTACCAGATAAATCAATATAAAACATATAGATTTGTGTTTATGAGGTTATATGACTTAAATTATTTATATTGGTGAGAAATACAATAAAATTATACTTTTTTGAAATAGGATGAATGTTTCCCTATTTAATTTATGATGATGAATATTATAAAAAATTAAAAATTCTGAGGGATATAGATATAGTGACAAAAACATTTCATACATAGATATCAAATTTAAATAGATGAATAATAATTAGAGAAGATTAAAAAACATATAAGAACTCCAAACAAAAGCATGAGGGAATAAGAACATGGGAGATATGAATAGAAACAAAACTAGAATCATTTTTGAAAGATTATACATAATAAATTTCATTATATCATGTGGAAAAGAATCATATGAAAAGTGTCAGCTTAACTACTCAGTATGTGTAAACCTGGTAGATATGAATCTAAACAAAAGCATGAGGGAATAAGAACAAGAACATAAAAATTAATAGTTGTCACATTCATGTCAATCTTCATAATCATTAGTCATGTAATAATTTATAGAAGTTCAAAAACATTAATCATAAAAGAACATGAGCTTAAAGAAAATAACATTTAGATATTACATGGAATTTTGTGACACATATAAGAATATAAAATTACTTCCTTATTATTTGATGATCTTTCCCAATAATATTAGATTGGAATGGGTTCACTCCCAAAACAATCATAGTAGTCAAGGTTCACTCACAAGAAAATTTATAGAGGACAAAGTCCCTTAATAAACTATGTTCACTACCTATTCCATTCTAATATATCTCATGATTTATAATTCATTACCCAGTTCATTGGATAGATATATACATCCCAACTATAACATAATGATTAACATACAAATGTGTTCCAAAAAAGAATAAAAATTTACACCTAATAATACCCATCAAAACAAAGGTGTTTCATGAAACTTTTATCACAACATAACCCATGGATAATAAATGGGTTTCATAAACTATAATTTCTCAGCCATAAACATAAATTAATCTAGTTAATTCATCTAGAATTCAATTTTGTACATTCATAAAGATTTTTTTGGTTTATATATTTTGATAATTAAGTTATTATTCACAAAATTGCATCCCACAATCATATAAAGTTGAAGATACACACCAATTATCCATTTATTCATAATAAAATAGTCTAACAAAATAAAACATTATATCTTTTAATGAAAAATCATCACAACATTTTTCTTGGATTCATCTTTCATCTTACCCAACCATAAACCAATAAAACACATTTGAAAACAATGGATGAGAAAAAAACTCAATAATGGACATAAAAATAAGGAAATAAAATATATTTACATGAATACTTATAAGAATATGGAATCATTATCATGAATAAATTTTTTCACCCTTAAAGTATCATATAATTTGTGAAAAATGTAATATATATAGACATATAAAGAATAATAAAACCATTTAGGTAACTTGGGAGATCATTTTCTTACCATACCTACATTTTATTGTAATCCTAATGGATAAATTATGATTTTTAAACCTGAGTACTACCTTACAATGTAACTCTCAAGGCTACATTATGTTGTAACCATTATAGGGATACTTAAAATACCCATTAAGGTCAACTTCCAACATATACATACCAATTTCATTATAGAGATATTATGGACCCAAAACTATTCACAAAAAATTATCAAGAACCATAACATAATCATAAAATAAGGGTATATTCATCTTTATTAAATTCATCTTGAATTTTGTAAAAAATGAAATTTTAAAGTGTATTTTTAAAGAAAAGAAACTTACATTATGTTTTTCTTCTTTAAATAGTGTTCTAACATCCAGTAAATTTTTTTAAAGAGTGATATAAGTTAAGAATAGAATAATATTTATATTTATATTAACTTATATGATATTGTTTTAACATATTCCCACCCATTCATTAATAATATGTTTTTCCTGTTCATTGATTCGGGTGCATTTATATTGTTTTTTCTATGGTTGCTCTGTTATGGATTTCCATAAATAATGCTAGAAACACCACAAAAGAGAAATTAAAAGGTATTAATAGGTTTAAAAAATGTAAAATTATACCATATAAAGTTTTTCTGATATGAGGATGATTTATTACATTAAAACAAAATGATAAATGTTTTTTTTTCAATTTTTTTTGGTTTTTCCAACAATCAAAAAATGGTTTCATTTTATATAATGTTATGTATGTAAAATAGTTCCAGAACACAAAAAAATCAATCCTCTATATTTTAAGATATTTTTAAGAAAAATAATTGTTTTGTGACCAACTTTTATGGATTTAATGAAAATTGGAAACTCATCATCCATGAAGGCGGTGAGTCGAGACATCATAGAAATTGTTTTCATTTTCTATAATAATAAGATGATAAGAGAATTTTAGTTATGGAAAATCCATTGACAAAGTAATATTACGGAATATTTATTTTATTGTATTTATTATTTCACTTTGGATATGTTTTTTTAGGATCTTATAGGAAAATAAAGTAAATTGAAAAAAGTATAAAAGAAAATGAAAGAGGAATTTTCTACTTGAGTTCTCATCATTGAGAACCTTCTTAAAGAAATTTTATTTGTTATTTTTTTAGACCCAAGGTTATTTTACTTGAGCGAGAGGAATTGGAAGATTATTAGCACTAATTTGGACAATATTCAAGGATATTGAGGTGGGTAGAGAATAGGTTGTTAGGTGTGGTATTTATAGTGGAGGGATGTGTGTTTTTTGATTATTTTATTAATTCTTTTGTTTATTTTGGTTCAAGTAGTTGAATAGTTATTATTATTGTGCCTTACTAATTTATATATTGCATATTGGTTTGAACCAATGGTTCTTACATCATCCATGACTCAATAATTCTTGAATATTTCTTATACCATAAATTATATTATTTTAAATATTCGCAAAAAATTCAACTAATTTTGAAAAGAAATAAAAATTCACCCTATCCATTTATTGGTGATTAGAATTTAATAATTAACTCCATTTTATTAAAACAATGTAATAAATATTAGAAATTCAAATTTTAATTAAAATCATCATTTATTCAGAAAATACCAATTTCAAAAATTATAAATGATTTTATGACACCTTGAATAATTAATAAAGTCTCATTATATTACCTTATCAAAATAAGAAAAAACAATATTAAATTATTATTTAATTTAATGATGATAAAATATCATTTAAATCATTATATTTATAATTAAATTCTAAATAAAGATTTAGGTTTTACAAAAAACCAAACGCATAATTTATCATTTTTAAAACGATTATTTACTTATTTCATGATATAAAAATATTATATTTTCTATTATAAGAAAATTAAATTTTATTTATACTCTCATAGGCGAGGTTACTATTTTATTAGTATAGAGTCCTCGATTTTTATAAATACCACTCATTTCATAATATATCTATAATGAATATTACTATTGAATTCTAGAATGAAATCATATTATTTTACATGTACATGGGTTATTAAACTCACGACATCCTCTTTTATAAATTTCAACATATAAATTTTAATTAACATATTAAACATGTCAGGATACTTAACCCTTATAGTATGTTCATTTCCCTTGTTTCTTATTCAAATATGGGGTTTCACCAACAAACCATAACCTCATGAATTACCCTATTCTGCAATAGTTTCTCTCTAAAATCATGAATAGGAACATGATTTTCCTCATAAGGGATGTTCTATTCCAGATGAACTACTTTTTGGATCATAATTTGAGATGGATCTTTAAAATAAATTCTTAACATTGAAACATGAAATGAAAATTGTGTAACTGTGATAAACACCAAGTCAAATCCTCTATATAGAAAACTAATCCAAAATTATCTAGAATTTCATTGGGTCCAATATATCATTGACTCAGCTTCCCCATCTTACTAAAATGAATCAAACTTTTCCAAGGATAAACCATGAAAAAGACATGATCACCAACTCCAAATAAGGATGCTTCATCCCATTATGTTCATAACATTCTTGCTTTCTCTAAGCTATCCTCATTTGATTCTGGGTCTTCTTTACTTTCTCATCCACTTACTCTACCAATTATAGTACCATGACCTTCTATTCCATGAATTGATATCAAAATGATGGGATTCAACATCACTTTCCATATAATGCCTCACAAGGGACCATTTGTATACTATATTGAAAAACATTATTATAAGAAAACTCAACTAAATAAATATAATGATATCGAATTCCCTGATAATTCATTGAGAAAGCACGTAACATATATTCCATTCTCTGAATTGTTCACTTAGTATGTCCATCATGTTGGGGATTAAATGATATGATGAATTATATTTATGTTCCCAATGACTTATGATGTCCTTTTAAAATGATATAAGTGAACCTTGTGTCATGGTTAGATAAAATTTGTAGAGGAACTCAATGTATCCTGATACTACCCGGAATGTTGATCTATATAAATATTATCTCAAATTAGAAGAAAATGTCCAGATTTAGTAAGACAATCAACAATAACCCAAATCAAATTGTTTACTCAATAATCCTTTATTAGCCCTAATACAAAATCCCTAATTTATTTTCATAGTTACACTTTGTACACTTAAGGTTATGTACCACAAATATTTGCAGTTGTTTCTATTATTTAAAATGATGAAAAGTAAAACATTTCATGGTAAATCATTGATATCACATTTCATTCCATCCCACTAGTAATACTCTCAAAGTAAACTTTACATCATAGTGATGCTCAGAGGAATTCAAAACAGTGAACTATGATCATCACAATGTAATTATTACATCATTTGGGAGTCATAAGTTACACATAATATCTTACCAAATCCCAAAACATAGTGTTTATCAATGTTCTAATTTTTGAAACTTACTCCTTTAACTAATTATACATTTTTATTAAACTCAATATATTTTATCTATAATTTATTAATTCTGTATGATAGAGATGACTTTACTGACTCCTAAATGAAAACAAACAAATTTCCTTCACCCACAACATCCCGATCAAAATAAATATAATAATTAATCAATGGGTTATGTTCCACACATATATTGTTTAATAATGTATTATTTTTTGGACTATGATATTTACGACACTATCCACTTTCCCTAGATGATAATGCACCATGCTAATTTAATCCTCTATCAATTTAGTACATCTTCTCTTCCTCATGTTCAATTCCTTCTAAGTGAATATATAATTTAAAATTTTATGGTTAGTATATATTTTATATTTTTATCTATATAAATAATTTCTTGAAATTTTTAATGTAAAAACCATAATTATTGGTTCTAGATCATGATTGGAAAAAATTTATTCCTGGGGTTTCAGTTTTCCTAAAGCATAAGTAGTTACCATTTAATTCCACATTAGAACAAAACTGATTACCTTAAATGAAGCATCATTGAAGTTGAAAAAGTCTCCATTTTCAAATTTTATATTCTAGACTAGAGCATTTAACAATCATCACTTCAGTTCCCAAAAACAATCACCACCTTATTTTATCCTAATAAATTAAACCCCTATTCTTATTAACATAGTTTGCGGGCTATGTGACCCCACAATTGTTTTGAAAAACATTCATTAATTTCCTGATAATCCATGAAAACTATGAATATCAATAACATTTTTATGAATTTTCCTTTAATCAAAAACTTTTTTACAAGGATCAACTATTATTCTTTCATAATTTAAAATGTTCGCATGAAAAAAATTATGTTGAAACTAAAAATCATATTTTTTTAAATTTCCTATATAACTTTTTTACATTAAAGGTTTACATAACAATTCATAGATGTTTTTCATGGTCCTCCTAACTTTATAAATAAGCTAAATTTTATTAAAAAAACAAAAAACTTATCCAAATATTCAAAGATGATTCTTTTAATAATATCCATAAAAATTGTGGGTGAATTTTTCAATCCAAAGGTTATAAAAACAAACTTCCAATTACAATATCTAGTTTAAAAATGATATTTACATGATTCAATCCTCCTTCAATTTTAAATAATGGAACATAGATCTCAAATAAATCATGGAAAATACTAATCTACCGGGATATGATCAAAAAAGTCATAGATATGAGGATATGGATACTTATTCATAACAATAATGATATTTTTATATCAATATTAAATGAAAATTCTCATAAAAAATTCAATATTTTTAATAAGTAAAATAGTTTTAGCCCATGGTAAAGTGCTAGGATGAATAAAACCTCAGTCAAGAAACCCTTGAAACATATTTTTTAGTTGTAGAAGATATAATTGATCCATTTCATTCAGGGGGTTTTGAAATTTTCTTAGAATCATGAAATAATTAAATAGTAAATTTAAATTCTTCATTAGGTATAACATCAAGAAACTCACCATGAAAAACATACAGGTATTCATATACCACTGGAAAATCATTAATTTTAACAATTGTCGTGTTCTCTATAATATGTGAAAGATAAATTCATTTCCATATTCTAACAACTTCACAAATTCTTTATATGTAATCAATGGAATGGGTCTATTAATTTATAAAAATTGAAACACATTCTGAAAAGAATCTTCTTTATCTCTATAATCAATCATATCTTGATCAACAGATAGTCAATCCCTAACCATAATAACATCAAACTATACTAATGTAAACATAAATGATTATGAGGGTACATTATTTAAACCTAAAAAGGATGATTCTTGTAATTATTTTTTCCTTAATATTTTCTATTTAATTTTTATCATATGTTCTAGTTTCCTATATAAAGGGGTAATTTCCAATTTACCCTAACCTTTCCTAGAAATAATGAAATATGTTCATCCCATATCAAATAATACATTAGAAAAATGTCATTAAAAATAATCTGTGTGATACCACTTCATTTGGTGGCCCAAAATCTGATTTCATAGCCGCAAATAGTTTCATTACAATTTTATGCTTGATGTATGGCTACTTCATATCATTCAGATCCATTGTTAAGAAGGTATATGAATTTTTTCCTATATCACCATATTTGAAACACTGTACAGTTTTCATATCATTATTAAAGATACAATCATTTTCAATATAATAACGAGCCATATTTATTAACTTATAACATCAGAAACACTACCCTAAATTTTAAGGCATTCCCCAGGGTGATTAGAACAACACTTTCTACAAATTCAGAATTGGACATTCATACCATCAGATTTATGTGATTGATTATTACACATTTTTTACCATATTATTCTTTTCTTTTTCTTGTTTTCAATGTACATGTGATCATTAGAAAAATCTATTTCTACCCTCTCAGTACGGTAAAAAAGTTTCTCAAAACATTTGAATTTATATGAAACCAATTCCCTTTGGGATTTTGGCTTCAATATGAGGTAAAAATTATTGATTTTACTACCAATTTCAAAAGTAATATTTAGAAAATATATTTCCCATCAATTGAATTTTAGTACAAACACATACACTAATTATTTTTCCAATTTCTTAATTTCACGGAATTTCTTTAATCATATGTTGAAACACGTTAATAAAATAATTATGAACAAAAATATTATTAAATACATCCCATTCCAGGGCGTCAATATCTTTTATTTCTCTAATATTCTGTCCTATTTACCACCACAAGATGTGTACACCTTCTAAATGAGAAATATAAAGACTAAATATTTGATTTTCTATACACACCATGACATCAAATATCATTTCAATGGATTTAATCCCCTTTAGACAATAATAGGTTGTAAAATTCACTAAATTCTTGAGTTTTTTGCCTCAAAAACAATTATACTATCATCATGTAACATTGTGGTAACTCTGTATTTTATCTTGCAGATATCAAAACCATTTATTTCCAAGATCAACTAATCCATTATTGTCACTAACTGCTCAGTTCCAATTCCCACCATTCTAGGATGCATATATGAAAATATATCATCATATCTATTACTTCTAATTTTATCTTCATTATTTCTTTTGTGGAAAATAATTCTCAATAGAAATTTTTTAGATGAAGAACCATGGTAATATTGAAGATATATATCATTTCAAAACAAAATTAAGATAAAATCCATTATGTAATTCTATTAATATCATCCTAACCCCAAATGTAATATAATATATTATATGATACCAATAATAAGGACACATCCTTAATAATTACATAATCTAGTTATGTAAACTAGAATTAAATTTCATACATTCCAAAATATCATTTCATTTTAGTGTTTTAGATAATTAGTTTAGGATTTAAATAACAATGTTGATGATCAATATATAAGAGGGGGGTGAATTGTATACTTAAAAAATTTCTTAAACAATGAATGATCTATGTTTAACAAATTTAAACTAAGAAAATTTACAACACCTCTAATCACCAATGAAAGATTGGGACAAAGTATGAAGTTACAAACTTCCAGTTCTATGTACTTGCTTAAATTTGGAAAGTGATTCCGAAAATAGGTTCGGGAAATATGGATCCGGAAATTTAAACATAACCAAAGTTTACAGTATGAGATTCTACCTTAAAGAGTATAAAATCTAAATTAATCAAAGTACATGTGTAAGGAAATATAAGAATATTAAAACTTCTTTACAATGTGGAAAGCAGAGGAAAAAAGTAGTAAAACTACAAGTAACAAGATATAAATCTTGTAGCCAAAAGAGAAGGGTATCCAATAGCCTTGGATAAAGGTCCCTTGATTTATACTTTCAACCAAGTCTTTCATTCCTACACTAGGGTAAGACCTCAATACGAAGATCAGAGTCTCTGTCTTGCTATCCCCGATAGCCCTCAATATCAAGGTAGTTAGATCCTCTGTCTTCCATAGCAAGGAAGCCCTCAACTTCAAGGTTTTGGAACCTCTGTCTTCCTATCCCCGGAAACCCTTGATTGTAATCACCATCAATTGGAATCACACGAAGCAATCTGAATGAGCAGTTCAGAATTCACAAGGCAAGAAAAGTTTCTCTCACTAGAAATCACCTTTACAGCATGTGGTCTCTAGAGTGGTCAACTTCAGTGTCAATTGTTGTGAGCTCTTTCAAATGAGCTCCTATTTGTTGTATCGGTTGGAATGGTCAGCTCCCTCCTCCAACAGTCATATTTTCCTTAAATTTTTTAGGGACCTGTACATGGGTCACTAAACCAATGGTTAGTTAGAAACATAATGGACGACATCGTTTTATAACTAAACAAGTATAACTGAAATCACAACATCGTTTTATAATGAAATGAGTGTATGTATAAGAAAAACTATAGTTTTCAATATAATCAAATATAAGTTCATAGTCTAACCAATTTTAATATTTGGAGTCTATAAGAAAGATATATTCAAGTTCTATTTTATAGGAATTCGGAACCTGAATTCTGTAGAAATCTAGATTCTGAATTCTTAAGTAAATTCGGATTCTAGTTTCATTAGAGTTTAGAATCTGAACTAAAAAGTTTGCAGTCTGACATGTAAAAGTTTGGAGTCAGACTAATAAAAGTTCGGAGTCGAACTATTAAATGTTTGGAGTTGAACTAGTAAAAGTTTGGAGTCAAACTAGTAAAAGTTCGGAGTCTAGAATTAAGAGTGGAACTATATGAGAATTCGTATCGATATTTCGGAGTTGAACTATATGAGACTTCATATCCAGAATTCGGAGTGGAACTTCATTAGAGTTCATATCCAGAATTCGGAATGGAACGTAATTAGAGTTTTTATCCTGAAATTGGAGTGGAACTTCATTTCAGTTCATATCCAGAATTCAGATCCTAAACAGAGTGCTTCATATCTTAGCAATATATGATTCTGAGGTTTTGGGTATGAATCTGATTTTTATACTTAAGAAAAATATTGCTATGTATAAGGAAATCTAGTTTAGGGTAAATTTCCTTATGAAATAAAATTTTCATGGGAGAAGTAAAATATCAATTTGCATAAGTATATGGTGTTTGGGATTTTCAAAACAAAAAGGAATGTAAAAGTCATAAGGAAAACCTTATTGACTCAATAATATCCCCCTTTTTGGAAAGCACAAACAACCTTATGAAAAAGAATATAAAAATGTTGAAAATTTTCATTAAACATTGAAATTAAAACTTATCTCCCATAGTTCATGGATGATAGTGAATACAACTAACTCCCCCTTAGGAATTGGAACTATAAGGATTGTATTCGGGATTTCCAGAATGGAATTTTCATTAGAATGAAGTTATCGTAATAAAAACTCCCCCTTACTTAAGGATAGTTATTTTTAGAAATTTTTCCTTCTCTATTTTAAAATTTTCATTCTCCCCTTTGAGTAGTTCTTTTTTCCTTCTCCCCCTTTGTGATTTTCAAAAATAATTGAAGGGAATGGAAAAAAATAAGGTACCTGAAACATTAGTACATTACAAGACAAGATAAAACCAAGAAAAATTTAATTGGAGTTGAAAAAATTTTTATAAGGAAAGACAAATTAAAAAAAATATTGTAGTGGGATTATCTGTATTTATTTTTCTTCAGGATCAGCTCCTTTAACAAAGATTTCAGTTTCTTCAAATCTCTTTAATCCTCCTTAGCATGCCTCTCCAAATCTTTTATCCTTTCATCCTGAGCTTTCAATGCTTCTGCCTGAGCCTTCATGGCCTCTTCCGGCATCTTCACTAACTCATATTTCTTTACAAGTCTTTTCTCAAGCTCAATCCGGATATTTCTATCCCTTATAAAATTTTGAGCAAGAGGGTTAGCCATTTTATTTAGTTCCTTCACTTGATGACTCCAAGAACATTGAGGAATGATCAAATCATCCTGAAGATTCTTTATCTTGTTATCCTCGGTGTCAAAGGAATCTTTTACCTCATTCTGAAAATTATCATACTCAGCCATGTCTTCTTCAACTTTCTTAGACCACAAATTGATTCTGCTGCATGATTTCCTTTGTAGATAATAATTAATAAGAAAACTTCCATGGTCTGCTTCAATATTCACAAACTTATCCATCACCATATATAAGATTTCTGACGTCTGATTCAAACTATGTTGCAGCATCTCGCATCTAGAGTCAAAAGTGGGAAAAATCAAAATGGTGTCCGCCAACTTTTTCAATGATTCAATAAGTAAGTCATGACCATGTGATGATGACTCCAAATCTGATATCTTTCTTGGGGATTGTGCTTCTTCAATTTTCATTAGCTTCCTTTTAGAGGAACTACCAACCTCTTTCATCTTGAAGATATCTTTTGTTGGTGTATTCATGAGCACTTTATTACCTTTATTAGTTTTTAGAATATGTTAATCATCTAGAGATTTTCCCTCACTATCTGATAGTTGAACAATTTTGTTTTCATCAATTTTCTCCTTCTCTGTTTCTTCTTCAAGATAGTGCATTTCATATGATTCTTCCTCATCATAAAAACATTTACTTCCACTTTCTCTTTCTTATCATCATCCTTCCTACATTCTTTCTCATATCCGTTTCCCGAGCTGACTAATTTTGCGGAATAAGCCTTTTCTTGATAATATTCTACTTGCTTGATCAAGTCATCCAGATCATCACTTCCTTCTTCTTCTTCTTCTTCCTCTACTCTCTCACCAACTTCTTCTTTTGTTCTTTAATAACATCATTCCCTTTAGACATTTCGGGAGTGGGGTATTTTTTTCCTAGGGTTTCTGGTAAAGATTGGACATCAAAGGTTTCTGGAATAGGAATCTTCTCAGAGGCTATTTCAGTTACATTCAAAAGAGATTGAACAATATCTTCTTCTGACATCTTCTTCATTCATTTCTTTTCGTTCCCTTGTTTTTCTAACTCATCTGCATCTCTTTATCTTAAGGCCTTAGCCTCTGTGGGGTTCAATCCGTTCTTTGGATCCCCTTTTTTTCTATTCTCTATGACTTCCCTCCACATACCAGCCGCTGCATCTGGGTATGCTTTTTTTTCAGCTTGGGTTGTGTAGACTGGGTTTCCTTAGCTTTGGTGGTTTTTTCTTCAACAACCACTTCTTTAAGCTTCCTCTTCTAAGAAACTTTCTTCACTGGTTCATCCTTCTCCACATTTTCTGGAATGGTCTTAGCCTCTTCTTCTCGTAAAGGGTATAATTCTCCAGATTCATTAGAAGACACCATTTTCATCCTCTTTAATATATCATCACTAACCAGCATTACCTTACATTTTCATTTCTTGGAAGTGAAGGCAACAGTGAATGAATCAAGATATCTGATGATAAGTTTAGAAATCAGGGTTGGATACATTATGATCTGAGCTATGAGATTCCATTCTTTGATATTCTTAGGTGTAATCAAAACATGCCTCATCAGATTTATCTTCCTTAGATTTACCAAAAAACATGGACCTAAATATCACCATTCTTCAGATTATCTTTGTCACCCCTTCTTGGTATGAGAAAACCGTGTACCCACAGTTGTAGAATCCGATTATTCGAAGTGAGATGAGTAATCTTATCTATCTTGGTAACCTTAATTCCAAGTCATTTTAGTTCCTTCACTTGGTTAAAACATACTTTCTTATCCAGAAGCTTATGTGAACAAAAATCAGCTTCTCCTAATAAGATAAACCCACCAAACATGTAGACTCGGTGTAGGATAATTTGCAAGTCTTCCCATAATAATTGAAAGAAAAAAATTCTCTCCCATATTCCTCAAAGAAGGACACAGACTCATAGAACTCAATAAGAACACTAGTATAAATCGGATCCTCTTTCTCTAGCTTCGATAGGCAAACATCCTCCCAGCCATTCTATCTGATATTCTTAGTTATAAGATAATCATACATGAAGAAACTCGGATGCACTAACCACTCCCTGTAAAATAAAAATTTTGATATTGGCATTGAGGTAGACATATCTTGAGATGTAGCTTCAACAGACATTCGGAATGGATAGTTCTGGAGGATTCATAACGGGCTTCAGAAAGATCGGAATGACCCTTAAGAATAGAGTCAAGGCTTCGAGACACGAAAGGTTTGAAAAACTGATGTGTGATGACATTCAAAGGTCCTCTTTATATAGGTGTTGAGATGCTGGTTCAGTTTCCATGGTTGATCAAACGGTTGAGATACATTGAGATTTTATCTGATAGTTGAGATACAAACTGCAAGGAAAACTTGACTCCGACCTATTGAGGTTTTAAGAAAAACATTCGGATTTAAGAAAAACTAGAATCTGAAAAATTTTAAAACACATAAGAAAACACCAGTGAGTAAAATATGATTACAACGACTTATGGAAGGAAATCATACCTTTCAGATTGACTAGGAAGTTTTTTCGTAATTGATAATATTCTTCTTGAAGAAAAAAAATTAGACTACGAAAAAACTAACTATGCAAAAAATTGCTATGAAAAATATGAGTACGAAAGTTCTCATTACAAAAATTCTCATTACGGAAATTCTCATTATGAAAAATTGACTATGAAAAATTCCCATTACGAATGTTTCTTTTCTGAAAATTTCCATTAAGAAAATTTCAGTTCCGAAAACATCCATTACGAAAGTCACAGTTCCGAAAGTTTCTATTACGATAGTTTTAGTTACAAAAGTTTGAAAACTGGCTACAAAAAAGCTTGGCCACAAATGCTTTTTTTTTTAAAAACTACGAAAATTTTGATTATGCTTTCAAGCAAATGTACTCCCCCTTTAAAAAGGAGTTTATTATTGTAAGGAGAATGGTTCAACAAAAAGATAGTAAAGGAATATTAAATTACAATCATCATTCCTAACTTCTGTTTAATATATTCAAATATATCATAGGGTAAATACTTTGTGAAAATATTAGCAAGTTGATCTTGCGTTCTGATAAACTGAAGAATGACATCTCCTTTAAGTGTGTGATCCCTAAGAAAGTCATGCCTATTATCTATGTGTTTTTTATGGGAGTGATGTGCAGGGTTTTTAGTGAGGGAAATGGCACTTGTGTTATCAATAAAAATTTCAGTCTTAATAATACTCAAGCCATAATTAATGAGTGTGTGTTGCATCCAAAAAACTTGATCACAACAACTTCCTACTTCTACAGATTCAGCTTCAGCAGTGGAGAGTGATATGGAATGATGCTTTTTTCAAGACCAAGAAACTAATGAATCTCGTAAGAAATGCCATGTTTCAGATGTACTTTTCCTATTTATTCTACATCCACCAAAGTCACCATCTAAAAATCTTTTTAAAACAAAATCATTTCCAGATGTATAAAAGAGTACCAAATCCATTGACCCCTTTAAGTAGCGAAAAATTCTTTTCATTGCCTTTAAATGAGATTCCTTAGGATTGGATTGATATCATGCACATAAGCATATAGAAAACTTCATGTCTGGTTGACTAGCTATCAAGTAAAGTAGACTTTCTATCATACTTCTAAAATATGTTTGATCTACTGGTTTTCCAGCTTCATCCAGATCAAGTGTGTTTGAGGTACCAATAGGAGTACATATACTCTTAGTGTTGTCATAACCATACTTTTTAAGAAGATATTTAATATACTAATTTTGGGATATGTAGATTCCTTGTGGTTTTTGAGAAATTTTATAACGATGGAAAAATGTTAACTCACCCATCATACTCATTTCATACTCATATTTCATTAGATTCACAATGGAATATGTTAAAGATTGCTGAGTTAAACAAAATATGATGTCATCAATGTATATTTGAACAATAAAAATAATTTTATTATCTTTCATTATAAAAATGGTTGGATCATCATTTCCCTTAACATAGTTATTTTGAAGCAAAAATCTTGTTGGTCTATCATACCAAGCTCGTGGGTCTTGTTTCAGGCCATACAAAGCTTTGGTAAATCTAAAAACATGATCAGGGTGTTTCGTATCTTCAAAGACATGAGGTTGTTCATCAAAAACCTCCTCTTGAACATAACCATTACGGAAAGCACATTTCACATCCATTTGAAAATTTTAAAAACTGAAGAATGTAGCAAAGGCAAGTAAGATATAAATAGATTTGAGTCTAGCTACTGAAGCATATGTTTCTTCATATTATATTCCCTCTTGCTGATTATATCCTTTAGCAACAAGATTAGCTTTATTTCTAACAATGACTCCATTTTCATCACACTAATTTCTAAAGACCCACTTTACTCCAATAACAGAAGTTTCCTTAGTTATTTCATCCACGGTCCAGACTTTATTCCTTTAAAATTCATTTAGCTCATATTTCATGGCTTTGATCCAATCATCATCACCTAAACCTTCATCAGTACTTTTTTGTTCCAATTGGGAAAAGATTGCTAGATGTTCTACTTCATTTCTCAAGAAACATCTAGTCCTTATAGGTTGATTAACATCACCAATGATACTATCACTCAGATGATTATTTAGAAACACTTGACTTGGGTTTTGTAAAACCTGTTCATCAACATAGGGTAGAAAGTCTTCTAGGGTAAATGTTTTAGAAGTATATTATTGTACATTTTCCATATCAAAAGGATCTTCTATCAAAGGTGGATAATAAGTTTTTGAAAACACATCTGTGTATGTAGGATGGAATGGTTTAAAAACCAAAGTATCAGTTTCATCAAATTTTACATGCCCAGTTTCTTCAATAGTACAAGTGTTTTTATTGAATACTCTATAAGCCTTAAAAGTTGTGAAGTAGCCTAAGAAAATTCCTTCATCAGATTTTGGTGGAAATTTGTTTAATTTATCTTTAGTATTCAGGATGAATACCTTGCAACCAAAAACAATAAATTAAGAATGTCTAGGTTTTCTACCGTTCCATAACTCATAAGGAGTTTTTTTTAAAAATTGTCTAATCAAAAATCTATTTATAGTATAATAATCAGTACTTATAGCTTTATCCCAGAAATGTCTAGCTATAGAATATTCACTCAAAATGGTTCAAGTTATCTCTTGATGAATTCTATGTATTCTTTCAACTACACCATTTTGTTGAGGAGTTCTAAGTGCTGAAAAGTTGTGAGTAATACATTTTCTACTACAAAAAGTTTCAAAATCAGAATTTTGAAATTATCCTCCATGATCACTATGAATAGTTTTCAATGGAAGGTTTTTCTCATTTTTAACTTGGGATTTAAAACTTTTAAAAAAATAGAAAGCTTCATAATTCTTTTCTAGAAAATAGAACCATGTAAATCTAGTGTAATCATCAACTAGAACAAATACATATTACTCGCCCCATTGCTTCCAGGTTGTTTTGGACCAAAAAGATACATGGGAACCAACTGTAATCCATAAATTGTTGAGACTTCAACAATTGATTAAAACAAGATTTATGTTTCTTTCCATATTGACAAGGAACAAAAACATTATAAGAATAAAATCTAAGCTCTGGTAGATCCTTAACTAAACCTTTATTAGAGAGTTCACATAAGTTTCTAAGGATACCGTGGCATAGTCTCCTATTCCATAACCAATAATGATCTTCCATTGCACATAGTAAAGGTAAGTCTTAGCTCTTAAGTTATTCTATGTTCAAATTGTAAACATTCTCTTGCCTATGGGAAGAAATAATAATCTCTTCCTTGGAATTGTGTACTAAGAACTTATCATTCCTAAAATTCACAAGGTATACTTAATCACATAATTTAATTATGATAATGAGGTTTTTCTTAAGACCCTTAACAAATAAAAAATTTGAAATCAATGTTTTACCAAAAAGAATAGTACTACCTATACCAACAGTTTCTCCCTGAGAATTATCTCTGAAAGTTACTTTTCCTCCACATGTCTTGATTATCTTTTCGAAATAGCTTTTGTTACTAGTAATGGGCCGAGAACATCTACAATCCATGTACCAAGTATTTTTTTGGTACTTCCTTTATATTCTTGAAAATAAAGAAATGAATTAGACTTTCAGAATCCAAACTTGTTTGGATCCGAGATTTTCAGTTAACAAAATTTTGGGTACATGCATCTTCTTAAAAAAATAATCCTTTTAAAAACATAAGGATTGGGTTTTGTTTAAAGAACAATTCATAGCCCATTAACCTCCACATTGACACATGGTACAAAATGGGGAACTTTGAAGAACAAAAAAATTGTTTCTAAAAGTTGGTTTTTCATGGGTATAACCAAATCTAGATCTATTTAATAATGTTCGTATTTGTGAAAACATCTTATCCAAATTTTCTTTACCTAAGGTAAAGATCAAAAAACACTTCTTTAAGAAAAATATTTCGGACTTGAGTTTTCTAACCATGTTTTTATCATCAAAATCATTAGATTTGGAACTACATCTAGGCTCAAAAACACTTTTCATAGAAATTAAATTTTCTACATCTATAGAATGATTATTCTTCTCAGAATTTAATTCCGCACGATTTTCTGAAATACTCATAAAATCCACAGTTTTCTTATCAAGATCCTTAGAAAGATATTATATTTCTTTAGTAAGAATAATATTACTAGAGTTTGCCTTATCAAGTTTTTTTTGAGTATTAAATTCTCAATCTCAAGAAGTTCATAAAACCTAGAAACTTCTTCATTGGTAGGTAAAGTATTTTCTTCATCATAAGTGGATTCTCCACCCGAAGAGTTATAATATTTGCTATCATGAGGATTCAATGAAACATTGGTCAATGATTCAGCATTGTGTAACTTAGCCATAAAACAATGATTATCAATAGGTAGCATGGCTATAAGACCAAGATTCTTCTATCAAAAAGATTCAAAATCAGAAAATTCATCTGATGATTCACCACCACTGGCACTCCAGGTGTCATTAGATTTTAGTACATTATTAGCTTTGGATTTGTAATACTTATTTATATTCTATTCAGAATGCCTCCCTTTTTATTCTTTATTTTTACTCATAGGAAAATCCGGCCAAATGTGTCCACTTTTCTTGCATTCATAGCATGTGACCTATGAATCATTCTTATCATTCATATCCTTCTTCTTATACCTGGATTGGAAAATTCTCTAACTAGATATCTTATTCATCCATCGAGAGAGATTAGATAACTCACTCTCTGAGACTTCTCTTTCACTTGATTTAGATTGAATAGTAACCTTCTTAGACTTGGATCTAGTTACTCTCTCAGGAGTCCTAGCTTTCATGTGATTTGATGTTGTAGTAAAAGCAATACTACCATTCCCATTCTTCTTTTTGATGCTTTTAACATCTCTCTTCATTCTTGTTTCTTGTTGAAGAAGAGTTCCAAATAGTTCATCAAGTGTAATCTGGGACACTTTTCTAATTTCATCAATAGATGACCTTTTTGACTCCCATTCATTCGGAATAATATAAATGATCTTACCCACAATAGATTCATTATCCAGACCTTTCTCTCCCATATATTGTAAACTATTCATGATAGTCATGAATCTCTTTTGTACTTTGCATAATTATTCACCATAAAAAAATTGGAACCATGATACTCAGCTCTCAGCAAAGCTCATCTTGTCTCAATCACATTAGATGTACCAAAATGAGTAACTTCAAGTTTCATCCATATATAGTTAGTTATTTCAAAAGAAGAATTTTTTCTATATATGTTCCTAGTCATTGAACATAGTAGAGTATTGTGTACCTTATTGTTCAGTTGATATTCTTGCTTCTCTTGATTAGTGAAAGTACTTAGTTCTTTATCAGGAATTTTGTAACCTCTAGTAAGAATAACAAAATTGTCTACACCAGTATTGATAAAGAATTTCTTCATTCGATCTCTCCAGTACTCATAATCATTGCCATCGTAAAATGGTGGTCTTTTATGATTGTGGTTGTCAATGGAACCAACATTGATTCCTGCTATCATAAAAATTATTTCCCCTCAAAAACATGTTAATAACCAAAGTTCAGATTCAAGGAGAATATTTCTAATAAAGAGAAATAAAACAATGAAAAACTGAGCACGAAAAACTTTTAAGTGAGTATAAGTATTTCGTAGAACTGCTTTGATACCAATTGTAGGATCGAAATAACGATGTAGATGCCCAATATACAAGAGGGGGTGAATTGTATACATTACAAATTTCCTTAAAAAGGAAAGATCAAAGTTTAACAAAGTTAAACTTAAAAAATTCACAACACCTCTAATCACCAATGAAATATTCGGACAAATTATGATGCTACAAACTTCTAGTTCTGTATACTTGCTTAAATATGGAAAGTGAATCCGAAAATATGTTCCGGAAATATGGATCTGGAAATTGAAACTTAACCAAAGATTACAATATGAGATTCTACTTTAAAGCATATATAATATAAATTAATCAGAGTACACGTGTAAGGAAATATAATAAGATTATACATTCCTTACAATATGAAAAGTAGTGAAAAACCAAGTAGTAGAACTACAAGTTACATGATATAAATATTTTATCCCAAAGAGAATGGTATCCAAGAACCTTGGATAAAGGTCCCTTGATTTAAAATTTCAAGCAAGTCTATCTTACCCACACTAGGGAAATCCCTCGATACAAAGATCAGAGTCTCTGTATTGTTATCCCTGCAAGACCTCAACCTTAAGGTTATTGGAACCTCTCTCTTACTCAACAATGAAGCCCTCAACTTCAAGGTGTTGTAACCTATGTCTTTATATCCCCGGAATCCCTCAATTGTAGTCACCAACAATCGGAATCCCATGAAGAAATCTGAAGGAGAACTTCAGTACGCACAAGGCATGAAATGTTTCTCTCTCTAGAAATTAACTTAACAGTGTGTGGTCTCCAGAGAGATCAACTTCATTGTCAATTGTTGTGGGCTCTTTCAAATGAGATCTTATTTATAGTCTTGGTTGGAATGGTCGGATCCCTCCTCCAATGGTCATATATTCACTAAATTTATGGGGGACCTGTACATGTGTCACTAAACCAACGGTTAGTTAGAAACAAAATGGATGACATTATTTTACCAAAAAACATGTTTAACTGAAAGCACGCCATATTTATATAATGAAACGAGTGTAAGTATAAGAAAAACAAAAGTTTGGAATGTAAGCAAATAAAAGTTCAGAGTCTAACCAACTTTGGAATTAAGAGTCTATAACAATGAGATATTCAGATTCTATTTTATAGGAATTCAGAACCTGAATTTTGTAGAAATCCGGAGTCTAAATTCTTAAGGAAATTTGCATTCTAGTTTCATCAGAGTTTATAATCTAAACTATCATAGTTCAGAGTCAAAATTGTAAATGTTCAGAGTCGAACTAATAAAAGTTCATAGTCAAAATAGTAAAAGATCGGAGTCAAACTAATAAATGTTTGGAGTCGAACTAGTAAAAATTCAGAGTCCAGAATTCAGAGTGGAAATATGTGAGAGTTCATATATATATATTGTATTAGAACTATATGAGAGTTCGTATCCATAATTCAGAGTGGAAGTTCATTAGAGTTCATATCCATAATTCGTAATGGAACTTCATTAGAGTTCGTATCCTGAAATCAGAGTGGATCATCATTCAAGTTCATATCCAGAATTCAGATCCTAAACAGAATGCTTCATATCTTAGCAGTATATGATTCTGAGGTTTTGAGTATGAATCTGATTTTTATACATAAGAAAAGTATTTCTATGTATAAGGAAATCTAGGTGAGGGTAAATTTTATTAGGAAATGAAATTTTCCTTAGAGAAGTAAAATATCTATTTTCATAAGTATAGGGTGTTTGTGATTTTCAATACAATAAGGAATGGAAAAGTTATAAGGAAACCCTTATTGACTCAACAATTAGGTCATAATTTATACATAACATCCCACAATCATACAATGTGGATGATACAAAAATAGTACCCATTTTTTCATATTGTAGCATTCTAAAAAATTTAAAAGTGATTTCTTATCATAAAAAATATTCAAAACAATTAGACTGGCTTCTTCTTTCCTCTTAAACAACCAAAAACACTTTTGAAAAGAATTTCAAAACAGGGGATGATCATAAAAATATTATTAAGGGAGATAAAAATAAGGAACGAACATGTATTTCCATGACTACTTATAAACAAATGGACTAATTTTCACACATATATACTTCCAACCCTTATAGTATCATATACGTTTGTTGTGAGAAAATGAGATTTACATAATAATATAAATAATAAATAAAACATTTAGGTAACTTGGGGAATACTTTTATTATCACCATTACATAGGATTATAACAATATATTCTTTTTATTGTCACCCTCATGGTTACATAATGATGTATCCATCACAGCTATAGTTGGAATAACAATTAAGGTCAACATACAACACAAAAATAACTAATGCATTAGAGGAATATCAAGGAACCACCTACAATCATAGAAATTCCCAAGAACTATAACATATTAAAAAACATGATTAATTGTATCATTAAAACAATCCTTTTGAATTTTGTAAAAATAGAAATTTTAATGAGAAATTTTAATGAAAATTCTAATACCTTAGGATTTAGTTCCATAAAATGTGGTCAAAACTCTTGAATAATGGTTAAAATAGTGTTATAATTTTTTTAAAAAACGATATTTATTTTTTAATATCATATATGATCTTTTTCATTATATATTTATACACATTACTTAAAAATATTTTGTTATATTCATTTTTTTTGAGTGCATTTATTCATAGTTTACACGGTAGGTTCATTATTGATTTTCCTCGTCGAATGAAATAAAAACACCAGAAGTTAAATTAAATGGTATTAATATTTTAATAGAGTTTTAAATGATAAAATATATCATTTTTATATTATTACCATTTATTAGAAAAACATTAATGATAAAATTTCAATTTTATTTGTGGGGTTCTCATACCATTAAAAAAAGTTTCATTTTATATAATTTTATGTAGATAAATTAGTCCCAGAACACTGAATAGATCTAATATACATATTAATCTATTTTTTATGCACAAAAATTGTTCTATGTCCATACTTGAATGTGGTAAAGTAATATAAAAACTTTTCATCAATGAAGGGGTGAATCAACAGGTCACAGATGATGTTTTCATTTTTAGAAAACGAAGAGAATATGATAGGTTTGATGATAGAGAAAACATTAACATAATAAAATTACAGTATACATAAGATAATAGAGCTTTAAAGATACTTTTCACTATGTATGTATATAGATGATAATAAAATAAAATTAATTGACCAGAAAATAAAATAAAATAAAAGTTGATTTAACCTCTTGAATCCTCGTCCTTGAGAACCACCTCCAGGAAATTGTATTTGGCCTTTTTTTTATACCAAAGGAACATAAACGTGTGGGTGGGGACTAGTAATTGTATTGGATAGAATATAGAAAGTATTCAAACATTTGGAGTTGTAAGGTGAAGTGGTGGTGAGGGTGGTATTTATAGTAAAGGAGGTAGGTGTTTACTGATTATTTTAATCTTTTGAATGTTATTTTTGATCAAGACTATAAAAAATGAGGGATATAGAGAATAAAAAAAGTATCTAGTTAATCATAGTTCAATATAAATGATTCATATATAATCCATTAATCATCCATAAATCATCAATTCATGTATTTTTCTTACGCTGTAAATTACCAAATTTCTCTATTCATAAAAAATTCAAATATTATAGAAGAACCTAAAAAAACACTTATTATTTTTCAATATGGATAATTATCATATGGACAAAATTTTATGAAAATAGTTTTATAAATATAATATATAAAATAGTTAAATAAAATCATCACTTTTCTGATAAATAATAATTTTACAATTATAACTGATTTTATGACCCTTTGAAAAATTAATTACTATCTCATAAAATCTTGATAATAATATTAAAACAAATTATTTATTAATAGATATATTAAATGAATATTTAAAGAAATAATTATATTAATTATAAAGGTTTAAATAATCATTTTTATTTCATATAAAAATACCAAAACTTAATCTATCATTTCTAAATCATTAATTTAATTATTCCATAATATAAATAAATCATATTTTCTCTTATAATATACATAAATATTATTTATAATCTCATTCGATAAGTTAATATTCAATTAATATAGACTATTTATTTTTAATAAATACCAATTATTTCATTCATCATTTATAATGAATTTATGTATATAATTCAAGAATAACAACAAATTAATTTATAAGTAATGGGGTTGTCACATAAAAATTGCACCATTTCACCATCAACAGTAACCATACAAAGAAATGATAAAGAAGGTATAAATGTATCATATCCCCAGTAAAACATAAGTATCATCAATGAATGTAATCTTATATGAAAAAAATTATTTTTTAAAGATCACTTCGAATAATTATTGAGGAAAATATCTATTCAATTTAAAAATAAATTATCTTTTTAAAAATGTTTAGACATATAAATAAAGAAAATTCATTTGAAAACATAATTTATATGGGATTATTAAAAACAATAAGCATCATGATTGTTGTGAAATCACCTCATTCTGAATAGTTGTTAAAATAAACATTCATTTCGTATTTTTGTTAAAAAAGTCATAATGAATCTTATTTATAAAATGACAAAAATATTTCTTTAAAAAATAAATAATAGGTAAAAAAATTTATATATTTATTATAACATATTAAAAACCATTTTGATAAAAAAATTTCAATGCATGTAATAGGAATATTTATATTCCCCCATGAAGACTTACAGATAAATAATCCCTAATAATCATAAGATTGTGAAATAAAACAATACCTCATGTCTCTCCTTTTATCATTCACATAAAGATATCATATATAACAAGTATCTATTTATTAAAAATATATTTTATAACCTTGTATCTATAATAAATTATATGATTTTTTATAACATATTATCTCTCATTTATTAATAATTTGGTATTAAAATCATTGTTCTGGATAATAACTGATTCATTTTCAGAGGATGTTTTCATTTTTTTGTCGTCATCCATATACATTGATGGTTGTCCCATATTTCATAAAATTGTAATCATAGTTTAAATATAGTTTTTATTAATTATATAAATATTAATAATAATTCAAAAAAACCATAGAATGAAAAATGAATTATGTTTTTCTTGGAGACTGTAGGCTACATGTATGCTTAAACTTTACTTCAATTTGGTGACTGATGGAGTAGAAGAAATGTAAATAATAATTTATCATTTTCACCTTATATAATTATTTAGTAAATAAAATATATATTCATAAAGTTACAACATGTTAAAATCCATATGAAATATAAATGAAATAGGAATCACGTCATATTTGTGGGGATGGTAGTCCATGCGTACGAATTAGCGATATAGTCATCTATCAAAGGATTAAATAGTAAGAAAGAAGACATAATAATATAATTAAAAAATCATAATTTTGTCATAAATATCTTATATAAATATTAAACCCCTAATAATACCAATTAAAAAAATCGGTGATGAATAATTAGTTTTATCGCTATTAGGAGACAATATGTCATACGTACGCATAAGCAATAAATTTACTTCTAGATTGATGGGAAATAGGGTTATAAAGATGTCTAGTAATTATAAAAAAAATTAAGTATATTTTGGATCTTTAATGTATTATGTTATGATAATTAACATATATTTATGGAAGGCAAAGAATATTTTAAAATGAAAGTGATTGTTCTGAGTTGTTACCTCTTCATCAAAATGACTCATTTCAAACTCCTCTAAAGTGGTTCATAAATGGTCTTTTGAGTGGGGGAAAACAATGAGAACATATCTATAGAAGTCGAGAAGAGAATATATTATATTAAGGCCGATATATAAGGCTCAATGAGGTGAAGTTATGTGATGTAGGAATAGTCCTTTTATATTGTAAATGAGGAGAACCATTGGAATTTCTCAAAAGATTAAAACATAACAAGTCTATTGTTAAGGAAAATGTTTCCAATTGTCCCATAAAAAAATAGAGGATGAAATTCCACCCCATATCTTATCTTCTACAGCCTTATTTATGGTTTTTATGATTTTTAAATAATCTCATCAAATATTAATCCCATAAAATATCATTATAGTATATTGTCAAAATATTCTTTACATTATATTTAAAAACATTAAGACAATAAGTAAAATTTGAAGAAAAAATCTATTTAATTAAAATATAATAATGTATAGATCATATATAGAATTAATTAATCATATTATATATCAAAAATTTATTTATTTTAGTAATTTTTATATCTTTTATTTTATTATTAAATTAATTTAATAATTATTGTATCATATTTTTTAAGCATTTAAAGTAATTATTTCATCCCGAAATAAAAAAAAAATAACCATGATTAAAATTAATATTTTATATTTCAAAATATTTGACATGATCCAACATTAATTTTGGATAACCACATATTGAAAATATAATAATTGTTTAAAACAATTGTGTGAAATTGCTGACATGTCATTAAATAAAACTTTATAAGGGTATTAATTTCAACTTTGTGGCTCTAAAAGGTCATAAATTCAACCAATGAATTAGTATGGTATAGAAAAACTCATACAATGGAATTAGGGAATGTATTAGGAACATTGTACAATCCTTATCATTATGTTCTACGCCTAATTACATGACTTACCGCAAATCAGGGTAAAAAATTTATTATGGTTACTATTCATATAAAAATAATAGAATAAATATTTTTACTAAATTTAGACCTCCTAATTCAAAATTTGGAATAAATTTATAAAAATGGAAATCATATAAGTGGTATCATTTTATTTAAAATAAAATTTCCAAAATGTAGTGACAAACAATTTTACCAAAAAATGTATTTTTAAGTCTAAAATGTTAAGTAAAAAATTCAAGTTTAAAATTCATTTTAAATATAATGATTATATTAAATATAACTATTGATATTTTTATACTAATCCAAAATGTAATTTTTCTTTTTAAATGGTTTTGGTAGCATCCCAGGTAAATAAAGAATATTAAATTTTCATATTTATTAATATTTTTGAATTAAATATTAATTTTTACTTAAAAGGTGATGTTATGTTTGATGGTGTACCTGATAGACAACAACAGGTTTCTTTGAAATCTTACGTTGCACACAACTTTGAGTTATACTGAAAAATATTAATATAATATAATTAATTTAAATTGTAGTTAACACCTAGACTTTGTACTAGCGGGAATAAATAGAACTAAGTACAATATAATTATACAAGTTTGTTAAATGTTTTTACATTAATCCAATAAAAAGTAGAGGCTTAAATTGTGAATAAATCTAATTGTAATCATAAATACTCTAATATTCTTTAAGAGGCCGTTTTACCGCATTTTGATGAAGAAGCCTTTTTAAATCTAGTTTTCATCACTTCTTATGTCTGATTAGACAAAATAAAATTCAATTTTATAATTTGGACATAAAAATTAACTTTGGTTATATATTTTGTATTTTTATGATAAAATTAATTTTTAATGAAAAGTGAAAAATACCGTATTTTAATTCAAAACTTCCTTTTAATATAATTTATTTATATGGATATATTATCATTTTAATTAGATTTAAAGTAAAATTAGACTATATATTTTCAATTTAATCCAAATTTTTTCATTGGAAATAATTTCACTTTGAAATTGGACATAAACAATATTCAATCGTTTGACAGTTATTTTTTTTAAAAAACGCTTTTTGTTTTGACACGGAAATTAATTTTAAATTAATTAATGCATATTCTATGTTTTGAATTTATTGAATTATACATAAATTTTGAATTCAGAATATAAAATATAGCTTTGGATGAATTTTTGGTATTTTTCTAAAAACCATCAATTTTTTAAGATTAGTAAAAACCATGAGTAGTATTTAAAAAACTGACTTCTTTATTTAAATGAAATTTTACAGCTTTTGTGAATTGAATTTGGAAATAAAACCTACATGGTTATTATCAATAAGTATAATGTGGTTCAATAAAATGAAAATAATTCTTGGTGAATAGTAACTTTTGACTTTTATTTACCACTGTTAAAGGTAAATAGGGTAACTCAAGGTAAAAAGTATTATTATAATATAAAATTACCTTAAAACATATCCTAACATTATTGGATGAGTCATGAACAAACCATAATATCATTGGGTGAAACTTTTTCCATTTGGAATGCCCTTGTGTAAGGTAATTACATTTATAGATTTTTATTTAAGGGAAAAATAAAAATATCATAAACATGTATTGTTATTGAAAAACAATTTTAATGTGGGGTTATATAATTGATATATTACACTAATAATATCATTATAAATATACAAATATTTTCTCTATCATGGTATTTTATTTATAATTTTTATACATCAAAAAAATAAAATTATTTATGACACAATAATGATGCATTCTTTACCTCATTAATGAATGATTTAAATAAAAAAGATTATAAAAAAAATACCCAAAACCACTCAAATTATTATTGGATAATTTTATTTCGAACAAAATTCATCATATATTAATCTTTATTTTGTTTTGGACCTTTAGAAACCGAAAATCATAACATAATAAAATAATATTTTCAAACATTCCTAAAGGCCCCCTCCTTCGCCATATAAAAAGCCCCCATCTATAACCCATTACTCACACCTATCAATCCCCTTGTCTCATCCAAAATTTACCCATATTATCATTCTAGATCCCTCTCTATAACAAAAGGTCTTACCTTAGGAAAAAGGCACTTCAAGAAATCCTTTTCGTTCAAACCAAAAGGAGTTACTCGATTTGAAGGTAACGTCTTCTCTTAAGTTCTTTTATTTTATTTCACTTATCAGACCCCATTAACTATTTTTATTCGTTCATTTTATTACAAAAACAGAATCCTCAATATACTAGGTTGTTTATATTATAGGTATTTTGACTACACTGACACACACTACAGTCTATTGGGTAAAAAACATACTATTTCTATGGATGGCGAACTACTACCACACGAAATGATGATTGTACAATATTCTCTTACCACCTCTTATAGTGGCCATTAATATGTAATTGTATTTCAATATGATATATATTATATTAATATTGTCTTTATACTTTAGTATTTTTCATTTATTTCATACCTTTATGGGTTCAATAATGGGTAATTACGGTAATTTCATTTTAGGAAGTGTGGACTTTCGCCCCATCAAAGTGACATGACTTGTTAATTCCATACATAGAACATATAAAGGATGGAGTTACAGAAATTATATATGATATTATCCTATAATTATAATATTACTATTTATCATTATTATTTCATTCCATTAAAATACAAAATTAAAATGAATGTAGTGTTCATGTGTACGTACGGCTAACCGTCTCCATGAACAGTGTATTTCATTTTTTCATCAAAATGTTATGTACTTTTATAAATACATATATATACCAGATATATATGATATCTAAATCTTGACCCCATGAACTACTTTTAATTATATGAATTTTATTTTATTCTCAATTACCAAATATCGACAAAACAACCTTTATTAACTTAAATTTTTTCATAACGTTTATAACATGGTGATAAGGGATATAAAGTAATAATAAAATTGATAAATGTTCTTATGAATTTATAAATTTACTTTAGTTTATTATTTTGGAGATTATAGAACGAACAGGTCAGGTTGGTCATGAGGTAAGGGACTTCATCTCAATATCCTTTCATTGAGGCATATTTTTATTTATACATGACATTATTTTATATAGTGTATAAACCACTTTGAATTTTCATTTCATTGAATGTGGGTTTTTTATTTAGATTTTTATTGTATGAAAAAAAAAATTTAACATAAGTTGTTACAACGACCTTTTCCACCACTGTAGGTATTTTTTGATCTTTGGCTTCCTTAACAAGACATAATTTTTTCAAAAGGAAAATAAATACGATATAATCATTCATGTATTTTTTACTGAATATGGTTTTTATAATGGATTTCTTCTATCAATGTTTTTAAATCATATACTGTGATTGAAATGTGGAAATTTTATCTTTCCTTTATGTTTTTTCTGTTTAATGAATATGGTATGGTTATTGGGCATTTTTTACGTATACGGGTGTTTACATGGTAAACCTAGGGCAGGAGAGCCCGAGATAACTATCCAATGCATTGGGTAACGTGACATGGGTAAACGATAATGTTTCTCCTATGCGATTTATGGAATATACTATGATGGGTATTCCAAATTTAGTTCCATATGTAGCTGTGAATGCTACAATATATGTATGTTATGGATACCAAATGTTACCTTTATGATTTTGGATTTCTATGTGTTATTCATATATCTGATGACTTCATGTGGTGTGAGCTTTTTCATGTTATGTATTGATGTAATATTTTTTTTCTTTCTTTATTTTAGAATCCTTACTGAGATTTTTATGCTCATCCCATGTTTTAAAATATTTACCAAGGTTGATAAAGATGACTAGGGTCAAGGATGAGATCAAGGAAAAGTCAAGTTATCTAAAACATGGAACTAGACATGACTCTTATTTTTAAAGAGTTTTTATGAAATGAAAAAAATGGAAACTGAGTAGATGTAACTAATTAGTAATTTTTTTGATCTAATGTAATAGGTATGACCTAATTATTTGATACTCTAAACTGGAAATGATTTTAAATGTAAATTATTCATTTAATTCAAGATTATGTAATTTTTTAAGGATTTTTCCTTATAGTTGGTATCAGAAGCCAGTTTAGTCAGCATTAGGAGTAAGATTATAGTTATATTAATATCCATATATTAATTTATGTTAATATTGAAATGGTATAGCATTTACAAAATAAAATGTTTCTTCACCTAATATTCTTCATGTATTTAGAAATGACTATCAAAGAGGATACATGTTAGTTTTGATGGGAATAAATACATAGGGAAATGAACATCAAAATTAGCCTCCTTAGATGTTAAGAATCAGAACTGAATAGTTTGTTGTAGTGATGGATCAACTGAATTAGGTGATAAATGGTGGTTGTGTTCATTGATGATATATTGGTTTCTTCCATATGTAAAGAGGAGGATTAAAGTCATTTAATGGTTATCTAACAAACATTATATGAAAATAAATTTTATAGGAAACTAAGAATGTGTGATTTTTGGTTACAAAAAAATTTATTCCTTGGTCACATTGTTTCAAAAAATAGCTTAAATGTTAATCTAACTAAAACAAAAATTTTTGAATAATTTGAAATACCCACAAATATAACTGAGATCCGTAGTTTTCTTGTTTTGGAAGGTTATTACAAGAGGTTTTTCAAAATTTTGTCATGGGTATCTATCCCCTAGTCTAAATTAACTCGAAAAGGTGTAATGTTCATCTGGACAAAAGAATGTGATAATTGTTTTCATGAATTGAAAAGAAGATTGGTTAATGATCTAGTTTTGGCACCGCCTTTCAGAAACTGTGAGTTTGTTATCTATAGTGATGATTCATTGGAAGGATGTTTTTGTGTTCTAATTAAGAATGACCAGGTAAGTTCATATGATCCATGTCATCTGAAACCGCAAAAGTTATATTAACTAACACATGATTTGGTTGTTGCTTCTGTTGTTTTTGATTTTAAAGTTTGGAGGTTTCATTTGTATGGATTAAAGTATGAAATATATACTGATCACAAAATTTAGAAGTATACTTTCACAAATAATGAGTTGGGCACGAGATAGAGGATATAGCTTGAATTAATTAAGGATTATGATTGCACGATTCATTACCATCCAGGAAAAGAAAATAAAGTGGTTGATGCCTTAGGTTGGAAAAGTAGTGCTACATTAACTATGTTATGTTTGGAACAAGATCCATTGATTAAAAATTTTATGAACATTAGTATAGTTGTTATTGGTGATAGAAATACCCTTTGTTGGTTTCCGGTATCAGTGAAATCATCTCTATAAGACAGAATTAAGCATTCACTAAAGGAAGATAGTGATTTGTAGAAAAATGTATTGTTGGTTCAGAAAGGTAAGTTGCCTTATTTTAACATTGATAATGATTTTGTTTTGAGGTTTTGAAAGATATTTTGTGTGCCTTGAGATTCGTAGTTTAAGAATGAGTTGTTACGTGAAGCTTGTAGTTCTCAATTTTCAGTTCCTCCTGGGAGTACTAAGATGTAAAAAGATCTTTAGGAGTATTAGTGGTGGGTTGAAATAAAAGAGATACTGCAGATTTTACTATGAAGTGTTTCACTTTTCAATAAGTTAATGCAGGGTGAAAGTAACCAAAATGGATTCTTTAGCCTCTAACGGTGCTAGTGTGGAAATGGGAAGATATATCCATGGATTGGGGGATTACCAAAGACATCTCGAGCTAATAATGCAATCTGAGTTATTGTTGATCGATTGACTAAATCTACTAATTTCCATCATATTCGAGATACTTTGCCTTAGAATCAATTTTCCCGATTATATGATAAAGAGATAGTCAGGTTGCATGGATTACCTATCTCTATTATATTTGATCAGTATATGAGGTTTACTTATGACTTTTGTAAAGGATTTCTAAATTCGTTGGGAACTGAATTAAATTTTAGTACAACTTTTCATCCTCAATCATATGGGTAGCCAAAATGAACAATTCAGACATTAGAGGATATGTTATGTTCTTTCTAAATAGATTAACAGGAAATTTTTGACCAACATCATTCTTTGGTGGAATTTTTTTATAACAATAGTTTTCATTCCAGTACACAGATTGATCCATTGGAGGCATTATATAGGAAGCAGTTTTGACCTCCATTTTTGGGATGAGGTTTCATAATGAAAGTCTATGGGACCAGAATTGGGGGAAGAGATGGAAGAAAAAATTTAGTTGATTCAGAAGCACATGAAAACATCTTAGAGGAGGCAGAAATGTTATGCAGATAACTGGAGGAAGGATCTTTCATTTGTGGTACGTGATCATATTTGTCTCAATGTTTCTTTATGGAAAAGTGTGGTGTGTTTTCGTTAGAAGGGAATATTGAGTCTGAGGACCATTGGACCCAATAAAAACCAAGAGAAAGTTGGATCAGTTGCCTAAAAAGTCGATTTATCTCCATGTTTATCCTAGGTATACAAGGTTTTTCATGTTTAAATTTTGAGAAAGTATATGCCGAATCCATCTCATGTTTTTATCCTAGAGGCTGTTCAATTTGATGAAAATCATTCTTATGAGGAACTTACAGTCCATATTCTTGACTATAGAGAGAAGGTGTTAAGGAATAAGGTAATTCTCCTTGTCTATGTATTGTGAAAAAACCATATGGTTGAAGAGGCAATGTGGGAAAATGAAAAAACTGTGATGTATAAATACCCCCACTTATTTGATAAGTGAAGAGAAATGTGGGGACACAATTCCCCAAAGGGGGGAAGGATATAACATCCCAGGTAAATAAAGAATATAAAATTTTTATATTTATTATTATTTCTTAGTTAAATATTAGTTTTTTCTTTAAAGGGTATGATATGTTCTTTGGCGTAACCGATACGCAACAACAAGTTTCTTTGAAATCTAATGTTGCACACAATGTTGAGTTATACTTAAAAATAATATATATAATATTATTATTTTAAATGGTAGTTAATGCCTAACCATTTTATTGGAGGAAATTAATATAACTAACTACTATAGTATTATACATGTTTTTTAATTGTTTTTACATTGATCCAATAAAATTTGGAGGCCTAAAATGTGAATGAATTTATTTTTATGCAAAAATACTATAGTATTCTTTAAAAGGTCAATTTACCACCTTTTGATGGAGAAAACTAGTTAAATATACTTTTGGCCATTTTTATATATTATATTTGACAAAATAAATTTCTTCATTAAAATCAGGGCCTCAAAATTTACATTGGGTATATTTTTGGTATTTTTCCGATAATATTCATTTTTTTAGAGAATTGTGAAAAATAATGTAATTTAATTCAAAACTACCTTTTAATATAATTTATTTATAAGGATATATTATATGTTTAATTGGTTTTAATGTATAATTAGATTATATTTTAAAAATTTAATCCAATTTTGGTGATTGTAAGTAATTTTACTTTGAAATTCGACATTAACAACTATCAATCTTTTGATAGTTATTATTTCATAAAAACATGTTTCTTACTTTGACAATAAGAATTAATATTAAATTAATTAATGCAACATCTATTTTTTTATTTGGTAATATAGAGTTAAGTTTTTAATTTATAATATCAAATATAGCTTTGGATAAATTTTTGGTATTTCTCTGAAATTCTTCTATTTCTGATGAATAGTGAAAACACTGAGTAGTAGTTAAAAAACTGAATTTTTCAATTAAATAAAATTTTACTACTTCTGTGAATTGAATTTTAAAAAAATGACATACATGGTTGTTATAAGTAAGTAAAATGTGGCTTAATAATATGAAAATAATTTTTGATGAATAGTAACATTTGACTTTTATTTACCGCGGTTAAAGGTAAATTGGAAAAATCAAAGTAAAAAATATTATATTAATATAAAATAAGATTAATACTTTTTCTAAACTTATTATACGAGTCATAGTCATCCAATAAAATAATTAGGTGAAAAAATTTTCACTTTAAATCCACTTTTGAATGATAATTACATTAATAACTTTTTATTTAAAGTAAAAAATAAAAATATCATAAACATATATTTTTCCTCTAAAACAAATTTCTTGTGGGTTTTATAATTGATATATTTTAATATGAACATTAATTATAAATCTAAAAAGATTTCTAAAATCGTGTTTTTTTGTTTATAATTTTTAGACATCATATATATAAAATTATTTCCGACCTGATAATGATAGATTGTTTAACTCATTAATAAATGATTTATATAAATATGATTATAAAAATTAAAAGAATATCCAAAACCTATCCAATTTTTATTGGATGATTTTACGTCGAAAAAGAGTTTTATTATCTATGACTCTAATCTATTTTGGACCTTTAGAGATAAAAAATTATTATATAATAAAGTAATATCTTCAAAATTTTATTAAGAGCTTGTCCTTCACCTTAAAAAAATACCTAACCACTAAAACAATACTCATACCTCTCAAGCCCCTTTTCTAGTCCATCCACTTCAAAAATAATATCTCACGATACCTCTCTTCCACCTAGAAACCATACCTTAGGCAGAAGGCATTTCAAGAAATCCTTTTGGTTCAAGCCAAAGAGAGTTACCCGATTTAAAGGTAATGTCTGCTCATAAACTTGTTTCTTTTGTTTTACCTTTAAAACGCACTAAAATCTTTTTATAAATTTCATTAATAACAAAAAAAGTATCTTAAATATACTAGGTTTTTTATATGTGAATGATTCAAAATACACTTACACACACCTCCGTCAAATTGGTAAAGAATATACTATTTCTTTGGAGAGTGAACTACTGGCTCACAAAATGATGATTGTTCAATCTTCTCCAACCGCCTATTATGTTGGAAATTATGAAGGACCATTATTTATATGTGATATATAGCATATTTATATTGTTTCTATACCTTTTTATTTTTCATTTATATCATACCTTCGTGGTTTTTATAATAGGTAAATACGATAATTTCATTCGAGGAAGTGCGGACTACCGCCCCTAAAAGTGATATAAACCATTCATGCCATATGTGGTACGTATAAAGGATGGGTTTTCTGAAATTATATATTATATTATACTAGAATAATTGTATACTTATGTATCATTATGTTTTCATTCCATTAAAATACAAAATAGTAATGATAGTAGCGTTCATGCGTATGTATGGCATACCATCTCGATGAACGGTGAATTTCTATTCTTATTTCAAATTGTTATGTAATGTTATAAATATATATATATACATATATATATATATATACTAGATATATATTATATATATGATATCTAAATAATGAATTTCATTCTTTGGATAATGCAATTTTGATCACATGAACAACATGTAATTATAAGAAGTTCATTTATGACTCAACTACCAAATATCGAAAAAATGAACATTATTAACTTAAATGATTGAATAATGTTTAAAACAGGTTAATAAGTGATATAAAAGGAATAATAAACATTAAAAATGTTTTTCAGCTAGTCTAAATTAACTTTAGTTTATTATTCCAGAGATTAATGATCGAACAGGTCATGTCGGACACGATATAAGGGACTACGTCTCAATCTCCTTTCATTGAGGGATATTTTGATTTATACATGAATTTATTTAATATATTGTATAAACCCATTTGAATTTCCAATTCATTCAATGAAATTGTTTTTTTTCTATGTAGAGTTTTACTAAAAGATAATAAATAATGTTTTTTTGTAACGTAAGCGATTACAATGACTTTTTCATCTGCCACAGGTATTATTTGATCTTTGGATTCCTTAATAAGATGTAATGTTTTTAAAAGGAAAATAAATACCATATGATCTTTTATATATTTTGGTATTTAAAATTTAATGGATAATGGATTTTTTATGTCAATATATTTAAATTATATATTGAAATTGAAATGTGAAAGTATTATCTTTTCTTTATGTATGTTTTATGTGTTATGAATATGTTATGATTCTTTGGAATTGTTTACGTATATGGGTGGTTCCATGACAAGCGTAGGGTGTATGAGCCCAAGATATCTCTCCAATTCATTGGGAACATGATGAAGGTAAATGATAATTTTTCTCCTATGATAATTAAGAAATATACTATGATGTGTATTGTACATGTAACTCCCTACGTAGTTGTGAATGTTATAACCTATGTATGTTATAGATTCCAAAATTCCATTTATGATTTAGGATTTCTATGTGTTATTCATAAATCTTATGAATTCATGAGGCATGATCATATGGTTGGTATATATTGATGGAATAATGGTTTATGTCTTTCTTTTATAATCCTTATGGATCTTTTTATGCTCATCTCATGTTTTGAATTGTTTTTATATAGGACATAAATATAAATAGGGTCAAGGATGGGAGCATGGAAAAGTCATACTATCTTAAATTTGGAACTAGCCATGTCTCTTTTTTCAAGAGGTTTTTTTAATGAAAAAATGGAAACTGAGTAGAAGTGTCTACTTTGTCAGTTTTTTAGATGTAATGTAATAGTTATGTCATAATTCTCTAAAACTCTAAACCTGAAAAAATAATCATTGTGAATAATTTATTTAATTCAATATTATGTATTTTTATAAGGATGGGTCTATATAGTTTAATTGAAAATTTGGATTTTATTAGAAATGAGAATTTTTTATTATTAAATTAAAATTAGAACTTTACAGAAAATTTTCAAAATTTCATCCTAAGATAATTATAATATGATGTCTTCAATAATGACTTAATTTTTTAAAATAAGTTTTATAAAAGTAACAAAATTATTAATATTTATTTTCTCATAATAAGTAACAAAATCCTTTTTTAAAAATTGTATGTGATTGAAAAATGTATACTAAAAATTAATTGTTCATTTCAAATGAATTAATACAAATATTTCATAATATGATTATTCCTATTTGTATCCAATAACTCAATTAATATGTTATAATGGTCAGGTTAAAATAAATATATTTTAATAGTATATTTCGGTTGGTTTAAACATGGTATTGTGTGTAATGCAAGCTATTGAAGAAATCAAATTATTTAAAGTGAGAATTTTCTTAAATATCACGGGGCCGTAAATTTTACCCCCTAAAAATGAATTGGACCTTAAAAATTTGGCACATAGATACAAATAGATTATGATACCACTTCTACAACACAACCTCAGGTTCCCACATATATTCCTCAAATTAGTGGTTTCATTATAGAACATTATCCATGTGATTGGTATTATTTCACAAAACATTATCTCTGATGTCCATAATGTCTACATGTTGTTCTTCATTTAAAATATCATTCCATGGTATAATTGATTATATGTTTAGTACATTTTAATGATCACATCTGTGTTTTTTTAGTATAGACACATGGAACACATCATGAACATGAGGGATATTTAGTGGAAACACCAATCAATAAACTATCATCATGATATGATATAGTATTTCAAAAGGGCCTATATAACTAGGTCATAGATTTCTCTACAGTAAAAATCTCATCACAATATTTCATGATGAAATTTATATAAATTCATTTTCACCCACACAAAACTACATATCTTTCTAATAAAATTCATCATTTCATTCTATTCAAATCACTGTCGTTGTCTTGTGTTATTAAGTGTACCAAACCTTCTCAGTCATCTCCTCAGCTAAATGAAGTCCTAATAACTTTATTTCACTAACATCATTCATGCATGTTAGTGTTAATCACTTCTTACAAATGTGAGCCTCATAAAGATCAATTTGAGTACTTGAATGAAATGTATTGTTTTAAGAAAACACTCTTAAGGGATGGTGTTGATACCTTCAAACATTGATAACCATAGAGAAAAATCACAAAATCTCTTCTAGATTGTTAATGGTTCTTTTAGACTACAAATATTTATATTGATGATTAATAGTACTGATATTTAGCTATATGTGAATAGGTTACTGAATATATCTCTATAACAATGTGGTAGTCCTCATATCCCAATCAAAGAGTGGAATTTTGTACTCCATAAAATTTTACTTCTTCCTTAATATATATTCAAGTTATCTAATCAAGTGAAATATATTATCTAAAAGAAATTAAGTCTTCTAATATTGCAATCTGGTCAAATATAACCCATATAGACTTATGTCCTTTATATTTATTTGGTGTTTTGATGATGAAATCTAGGGTGATGTTTTCCCATTTCCATTCGGGTATGATCAATTGTTTTAAAATCCCATAAGACATATATATATTTGCCTCAACTTGACTAAAACCAAGAACCAAGAAATATAATATTCTATATATCTCTTCATACCATCCAACCAGAAATACTGTTTTAGGTATCTATACATCTTTGTATTTCTAGGTTTAACAAGGAATGCTAAACTATAACCCTCATCCTATAGATCTTTATTCAAACTAGGTTATGGAAGAACACATATAAAGTTCATGAACCATATTATTCAAACATAATAATGGTTGAATTCAGGAATATTTATCTAGTTATTTTTTGTCTCTATGTCTTCCTTTTACACATGTTTAATATTCACATGGATATATTGTCGAACATTCATTTGAGCAAGATAAGAGTTCTCCACTTTACTTAATATTTCGTTTTCAAACCTTTTTAAATCCATTAATATTGAATCTTTTGTGATCCTCATCATAGATAATTTAGCAATATCCATTCATCTTAAAAAATATCCAACCTTGTTCAATTTCCTAGGGTTGTAATTTATATATCTTCCATAATATTTAACTATCTATAACCATATTCTTCAGGGTGTATTCTGATATTTTTTAGTAAAAATATATATTAAACTTTTGTGATAAATATATATGTCACACATTTCTCCATAAAGATAATGTTGTTACATACTAAAAACTATAATTACTTTAGCTAACTCCAAATCATGTGTTGGTTAATTTTTCTCATGGACTATTAATTGTCATGAGACATAAGCAATCACCATATCATTTTTCATGAGAACAAATATCATCCCCTTCATTGATTCGTAATTAGTGATCCCAATTCTTTATCCACTATATGGAATTGTGATAAAAGAATCAAAAACTAGTGTAGAATTGAACTCTTTAATAGTCAACCTTCCATATGAATGTAACATCTTTTTTTGTAAACTTGGTGAGTGGATTAAATAGTTGTCTGATACCTTTAACAAAATGATGATAAAATTCATTCATGAAAGAATAATACATATTTTAGTCACTTTTTTTGATCGATAACATTTTTTGTTGGCTTATATCTTGGAAAGATCAACTAATATACCATTAATTGTGATTTTTTAAACAAAAAATGAATCTTTCTAAATATAAAATTAAAACTAGATAAATTTTAGAAAAATGTTCTCTTTTATTTGTGTATTCGCAAGAATCCTCATGTGATATTTATGTGCTTATTTACCATTGGAATAAATATGGATATATTATATAAATACTTATAAAAAAGTATCAAAATTGTCTCTAATGAAACTATTAACTAAATCCTTGAAGATATAAATTCCATTAGTATTCCAAAAATGTATATATAGAAAATTATTGCATCTATTACTTTAAATGAATGAAATACTGGGTATATAATCCTTCTTGAATAACAATTGTTGATTTCAAGAATGACTTTAAATCAAGTAAAATTATTTATGTTATTTTATTTTTTCAAATAAGTCATCAATACAAGAAAGTGGATACTTGTTCTCAGCGGAAGTCCCATATGTTTATCTAGAATGACACCAATGAACTCACATATAATTAATGCATCCTTAATTTTGAGTTTCTCCCCAACCATTTGAGATATGTAACCTTCATTTATATGATTTAAGACCCACAAGATAGAAGGAATTTCTATTCTAAGTTAAAATCAATCTTGTGTTGATAAATGATTATATGTATGTTTGGAATATGAAATGTGACTCTCCTTCGATAGAAATTAATATGATTCCAATAAACAGAAATGAAATACATTCCAATAATCAAATTTAATTCAACTAAATGGTGAATAATAATATTTTTAAGAAGCACTTTCTCTCAAACATCAATTAGGGGATAAGTATTATATTGAGATATGACTATTGTACAACAATGTGTTTTCCAAAATAACCTAACATATGATTTTTAGGGTGATAATTTAACAAAAATAAAAGATTCTTTAGAATTAAAATATTATGTGGGTCTAAAATTAATTATTACACTGACTTTTTAGAGTGGATTATAAGTGTATCATTCAGCATATCATTCAAATATCTCACTTCAATTGTCATGATTGGAAGATATTTCCCATTATCACTGGCCATAAATTTTTTTTGCTGATATTCATAAGAAACATTTGAATTCATGTACTGATTTGAATAATTATCATACATCTTAAATTTATAACATTGAAGTGCGGGTGGTTGATTCTGTAGAGATTTTTTCTATTTTCATCATTAACTAACATCTTCGTATCATATCAGCATTCATTTTCCTTACGACCTTGTTTTTCACCTTTGAAAATTTTAATACTCCCCTTTAAAAAAGGTCCTCAATGTTTCCTTCTACAATTCTAGTAGTGTGAAAATATCATGTACTTCTCTCCAAGGTTTTTTGAATTGCATTCGAATTCAATTTTCCATTTCTTTTCCAAACTTTAATATTAAATGCTGATTCTATTATATATATAAACATTGAGATAAAATTTACATATTTTCATAAACATACTAATGACTAATATGGATAATTACCATTTGATACATAGTATTAAGGCACTTAAGAGTAGATAAACCTAGATTTTAGGTTAGATGATAATGTTATAAGCCTACATTGATATTCCTATAAAATTTTCTTTATATTATCAAACAGATATATCATCCTTTTTCTTTAACTCAATGAATTTCTACTATATTTCCGTATAAATAATATAAGTAATGTACATAGAGAAAAATATGTTCTTGACCTCATCCTAATCCATGGAATCAATTTCTTCTTTATGTCTCATATTCTTCATAATATTCTTTCATTGGTCATCGTTACCTTCAAGATGATAAATTGATAAAATGAATTTCTCAAGTTATTAACATAGGATAATAGAAAAATATCATTCCAATTGTATTAGTCCTTTAATTATCCACTAGTGGATCATAATACCCACTCAAAAAATATTTACATTGCCCCATGATGTACACCTCATAATATTGTTCCCTCCTTTTCCCAAGTTAAACCCAAACAGGATTTATAATGTGATAAATTTATATTTTCAATGATACATGATTTTTCATTCCCACAATCATAACATTCTATTCCTTGGGAGGAAAATCATTACATTTATCTATATATACAGAAATACATTGGTTCATTTTTTTCCATTTACTAAAAAAATAATTATTTTAGAAACACTAATTCTAGTGATAAGACAATATAATCAACTGAAATAACTAATAAAATTTAAATCTATAAAATCTTAGGTTTAACCTGCGTTATTCATGATCACTACCAAAACTATAGGATTATAACACATAATCTCACAATACCATAGGATTATTATTAATTTTTTCTCACACTAGTTTTACAATATTAACTACTCCCTTCTTTCAATCCAACAATAAATGAAAAAAATCTTTTCATACATAGATTTTACCTATAAATAGATGAAACATTATTACTTGACAAAAAAACATGTCAGAACGAGAGAGTGTTAGTGTATTTTTAAACATGGAATCATAAAGAACTATTTTTAAAAATATATACATCAACACCAACTTATTCAATCATAACTATAACCCTTTTTGTAAAATCATACTTAATTACATTGTTCATATCCCACTGGAAAGAAACATAAGAAAAGGATGAGCTCAGATGCTCAATAAAGGTAGAAAGGGGAGATACAAAGCGTAACATAATAATAATGGAATAATATAATGAACATAAAATTTGATAATTTTACACTACATATCAATGATTATAATATTTAGTCATGTAATAAATCATTGATGGTCATAAGACATGAATCATAAAATATCATTATCAATGTGAAAATAAAATTTCCATAAGAAATAAAAATATAGAATACAGATAAACATTGATAATCATTTAATTAGTAGTAGAGTATCTTTTTCAATACTATCATAATTGAATAGGATCACTCTAGTAACCATTGTTTTAGTCAATGTTCACTCTAAGACTATCATAGTGAAAAAATTACATTACTGAACCGAGTTCCCAAACCATTAATCATGTTTTTACAATGAGATACAAATAATTATCCATTGCATTACAGAGTGATATTGAAACCACTAATCATATAATTAAAATCATACTTTTCTGATTGGTATGAACATAAATCATTCAAAATACCATAACAAATTACAAGAAATAGGTTTCAAAAACATTTCATTATATTATATCCCTTGAATAAGAATTGATTTTCATAAATATTTCAATATTTTATTGAATAAATAACCAAATGAAATATTATATATTGTATACCCGGATCAAATCCACATAAAACAATAAGAATCATAAAATAATTTATTCCTAGTTGAAAATGTGATTTTGAATACTCACATGGAATAATTCTTTAGGAAAATAAATTTTCCATTTTCAAATAACTTGTATTATTAAAATTTTGTAATTTTATAATGAAAAATTAATTATTTAAAAATTATGTTGTAAACATTAAATTAATATTCAAAGAATTAAGGATTCATTATAGTTGTAAAATACTCTTATTCCATATATTTTTTTAAAAATAATCCTTTCGTATTCTTTTTCATAAATGTCACAACGAATCTCATTTAAAAAATGAAATAAAATTCCTCTAAAAAATAAAACATGGGAAAAAATAATTTTACCAATTACATGATAATATTAAACAAAATTTTTAAAAAAATATAAAAAATGTGCATAAAATTGAAATATTCCTCATTCGATATTTAAACTTAAACTTTTTTGGAAAATAATGAGACTATAAAATTAACCATTACTTAAGTTTCATCTTTCCTCATTCAAATACAACCATCTAGTATAATAATTTTGGAGTTATTATAAATTTATCTCATAAATATATATCAATCATATCCTTCATTATTTATGTATAACATATTATCACCCATTTATTGGTATCTTTTTATTAAAAACATTGTGCGTGGTGCTAATAACCTCATTTTCCAAGAATTTATTAGTTCAGTAGTCCCAATCATTATATGTTGATCATGGTCCAATAATTTCAAAAAAATTATAATCATGTTATAACCATAATATATATTATTTATATAGATATTTATAATAAATAATAAAAATTAGAGATACAAAATTGTATTCTACCATTTATGGAGATGGTAGGTCATACACATGCATGATGGTTGTTTCTATTTTTCGACTAGTGGAGTAAAAGAATGATAAATAATAACTTAATTTTTATATAATTATTATTATTTCATATATAAAATATATATATAAATTAAATTAATCCTTATTATTTTTCATATGAAATATAAATGAGAAAAAATCACATCCCATATTGCATATAGTAGTCCATACATACACAAAAGTGACATTATAATTTCAGGCTATTGCTTGGAATCCAAAATACCCAGGATCAAATCCGGGCAGGGGAGAATTCCCGAGTACTGTAGCAGTGCACTGTAGCAGGTGACTATAGTAGTACTGTAGCAGTAGTGGACTGCAGCAGCGACAAAACTATGGCGGCGGGGGGACTGTAGCAGGGTACTATAGCGGTGGCGTTACTGTATCAGGGTACTGTAGCTACGAGGGTACTGTAGCAGTACTATTCACTGAGAAATCCTTTGGGCCAAGAAATGGGATTTCCAGCCCTATATGCAGGCCACTTGGTATTGGGCCTTTGGGCTATGTAATGGGTCACCCTCTACCAAGACTTAAGTGGTCTTTGCTTTAATAATAAATTGAGACTTCGACCCTAACCTTTAAAAAAAGTATAATAATGTCATAAAATATTTATATAATCATAAAATCCAACTCAATACCCATCCATGAAATACATTCATGAAAAAATTAATTATATCCCCAGGTGGATACGGTATGACATGGGTGAACATAACAGATACCTAATCATCCTTTTTATGGGAAAGAGGGATTAGATTGATATTTTCATAATCAAAATAAGATTTAACTATATTTAAGTTAATAAATTTATTATTTTATGATAATTATTAGATAGTTAGAGGTGTTACATAAGTATAGATAAGTAATGTGATTGAATGGAGTGATTACCTCTTCTTTGTAATGGATCCTTTAGATCTCCTCTAAAGGGCTCTACAATTGTATTTTGGAAAAGTAAAAACCTCTAGAATATAACATCAGAAATGTATACGATAATATGGTAGAGTATAATCAATATATATTTCTATATATTCTAAAATGATCTAAGGGAAGAGATAAATTTTTATTATGGAGGTGAGGGGAAACATTCAATTTTCCCCGTAGATTAAAATATAATATGACTATCATAGATCCAAATGATATAAAAGGATTCATGAATGTATATGGGTGAAATTTTGGACCAAATATTATCCCTTTTGTTCTATTTTTAGTAATTTTATATGATTTTATAAAATATTACTCTAATAAAATATCATTATAGTCAATTATGATATTATATATTGCATTAACTTGAAATTATCATCACAACAAGTAAAATTGGAACCAAATATTTAATTATATAATAAGAATGTAAAGATAATTTATAATGTTTTTTATCACCTTAAATATCTCGTATCAAAATTATTTTAATATTTGTAATACCATTTAATGGATTTTCAATTAATTAAATAATTATTTCCTTATAGTTGTGTGAGAATATAAAATAATTATATCTTCCATGAAAATAAAAAACTAATTACCATGATAAATATAAATATTTATTATTAAAAACAATTTTTATGGTCTAATGTGTTATCTGGATAACCACATATTAAAAATATTATATTTGTTAAAAAATTAATGTGATTAGTTTGACTTGTCATTAAATAAAATATTATAAATAGCATAATTTAAACCTTGTGTCTTAAAATTTTCATTACTTTGACCCATAAAATACCAATCAAATATACCTTTTTCAATTCATAGGGACAATTTTTAATCCATGTAATATTATTTTTACCCTTAATTACATGATTTATACTTAATTGTGATAACAGAAATTATTAAGGTTATTATTCATATTGAATAAGTAAAAAAGGGATATATTTACTAAATTTGGACCTCATAATTCCAAATATGTTAAACAATTTTTAAAATTCCAAATGTAGAAGCGGTGGAATTTAATTTAAAATTTATAACCAAAATTCAATTAAAATTATTTTTTTCTAAAAAATTCCCATTTATGTATAAATGTTTTTATAATGAATTTACATATAATCATTATTTAAAATTAAAATTAGATTAAAATGAATAAATTTATTCTTTCAACATATCCAAAATATAATTTTACTTTTTAATTAATTTAAATGAAAAATACTATCTTAATGAAAATAAGTAGTTTTCACTATTCATTAAAAATATAATCGATTGTGAAAATTCTAAAAATTCATCCCAATATAATCTTTACATGTGGAATTAAAAATTAATATTATATTAGAAAATATATATTATAATTTTTTATAATTTACTTATATTTATTTTCTCATAGAAAAATTAAAAATCTATTTTAAGGAAAATATATTTTTAAAAATTGAATTCATTAGAAATTTTGTGTTTATTTAATAATAATTGATAATTATATTAAAAATGGGTTATTAATATTCATACCTACCAATTCAATGGATATGTTATGATGGTATGGTTAAAAAATCTTATTTTAATACTATCTCGTGGTTCATTGGAACCCGATGTAGCGTGCTACACAAGCAATTAAATAAATAAAATTATTTAAAGATAAATACTTCATAAAATACATGGAGAGTTATATTAGTTTTCATGGATAGATTTTATTAATATCATTTATTTATTGTGTATGTGATTTTAATTTTATAAATGTTTGATGTGTTATAATTACAAATGCATTTATTAAAATTTCTTTTAATGAATTATGTAAATTAATTGACATGTGCTTATTAGAATAAAATGATACTTTTCTACGCTGAATATAATTGGATTATAAAAACCATGAATGTAGTGGGAGGAATTTTAATTAAAAACAATTTTATCATTAATATTAGTGAGGGTTGTTTCAATTTTATCTCATCTAATGAATCGTCAAATAAAATCTAAAATTATTCCCCAATATTGATTATTATAATGAGTGATGGGAAACAACTTTCTCATATTCCGTACTTATTTAATAATGTGTAGTTATCATTTAATTGATCAAAAAAATATCACATATGAGTATAAGTAAGATTTTGATGGGAATGTTTTATGAATAAAATCATTAATGCTTAAAAGGATCAATCTTCCACTCAGGACATAGAGAAAACCAATATTTATTATTATAGAAAACAAAATAAATAAACTAACTATAACCTATTAAATAAAAAAATTAATTAGATTTTCACTATCCATTATATGATCATGTTTAAATAAATATAAAGGTATTTAAATTTATTTAACTAAAATAAAATGTACTAAAGGAGTGATAAAGATTAAATTAGTTACCGGATAGTGAAATAATATTAATGTTATTTAATCAAGTCTAAAGATAAAATATGGAAAGTAGATGTGTAAAATCATTCTATATTATGTTTTTTAATTTTTTAGGATAATTAAGACATGGCTAACATCAATTATTATCTTATATTATTGGTTTAGTAAAACTAATAGCAATGAGTTGGAAATTCAATTAGACAACGTTATTACAAATGTTATTAATAAGGGGAATAATTCTACACAAAAATCAAAAATCAATTACAAAAATATATATTTTATCTTCCTCAATTAATTTTACACTTAATCATTGGACTTCATATCTTCTCTAAAAGTTTTTTAATATTTTTTGATATTTAAAAAACATATTTTTCTTACTATTAATAAAATCCTCTTAATCTGTTATTCCCCGTGGTGTTAATTATTATTTTAATATATTTTTCACTATAGTTTATCACTCCACTTTTCATAATTATTAATGTCTTGTCTATATATTAAATATATTTAGTAAGATAATAATAAATATAATTATTTATAGTATTTGACAAATTACTAATTTGATTGTTTCTTCTGACTATATTGGTTTTATTACTAGGAGAAAACAAATACTAACATACAACCACTAAGGGTGTCATTATACATAAAAATATTTTTATAAATTGTAATATTACATAAAAAATGTTATTATAAATCATTTCAAGACAATTTATTGGATTATATTTTTAGGGTGTTTCATGAATATGGTTTCTCAAGGTTGTGTATTGAGAATTTTCATATTTAGCAATAGTTTAAATCAGTAAATTTTTTATTGGATATATTCTACTATATTTTATTAATTCAAATTGAGTTATAGAATCGTTACATTGTATAATAATCTCTTTGGGTTTGAACAAGATAATTCAAGTATAATAATATTGATTACTATCAACAATGGTTTGGTCATACCTATTGAAGCCTCTAGGAACCCCTGTTTCTCAATCACACATTCACAATACTAATGAAATATTACATCATGTTGTGGTAAATTATAAAATATTTATGTTGTTAATGAATGTATTTATTTATAACAAATCAATGGTTAGAGAATCATTTAGTAGATGAATTATGCTTCTCAGTTTTTGTACGAGTTTCACTTCTACCGTAAGGAATTAAAATTTTTCTTTCTAAAAACAATGAAATGTGAGGTATCATAAGACAATATTATAGCTCAAAATGTTTATGGAATAATAATATATTATTACTCAAAATATATGTATTTTAATATAATAAAATATTAGGAAACATGAAAATGGACGATTTTATCCTCACAATAGTTACCCTGTCATCTCTTTGATTACATCAATTTTTATTCTCATGTTTTCTATTTATAGATGGAAGAGGTAATTTATTAAGAAACATGAATAATATATGGTTAATTTAATTTGAATTGTGTCTATAAATGAGAATAAATTGGTTACATTCTCATTGACAAAATTATGTATACCAAATGATATGTTTGTATGGGGATGAAAATCAACACATATATATATTTATCATTGATCAATAAATATTTAATGAAAAAATTATTATTAGAAAGATTTACAAGGGTAATAAACATTTTCATTTTCTTTTCATTTCCATACATTCAAGTATAGAAATATTAATATTATTTGAGATTGTGTATGTTTCCCTTAAAACAAATCAAATATTAGTAACTCGGATATCAAAACACGGGTTAAACATTATTTAATTTATATTAAATCAACATAAAATTAAAGATACAATATATTTATAAACATTCACATAAATTTGTCTCTTATACTATGATATTCCACGATTCTATTAAAATAAATAACCAAAGCATCACATTTTGGGATATTTACATGATGTGTTGGGCTTCCAACTAGTTTATTCTATAATAGGATAGGTTGTGTTTAGTTCACCACTAATAGAAAATAGATGATGGATTTTCAAATGAGGCATGTTTCATTATTATTATTCATTTTACATTGGAAGATATAGATTAATAATATGTTTATATATGATTTCTTTAAAAATTTTGTTTTAATATTTTATAAATATTTATTCTATGGGAAAAACATACTACGAAATCTTTCATTTATTTTTATATTAAAAATTTCAATGAAATATTTTGATTTACATTGGTGAATAATTTCAATGTGAGTTTTATATGAATGGTTCGTTTATAGATTTCATGGATAGTCTGTCTATATTGTATTTGAGTATGGAAACATATAATATTCTGATGGTTTCCATTATATCTGTAAGCTAGGAAATTTTTCTATGAGAAACATTCTATCATTTTATTATAGGCTGATCATCTGGAATATTATTTCTTATAACTTATAGAATGATATTTATCTAGTATATATAATTCATGAATGTATATATAATACTTTGAGTGATTCAATTATTAATTTTTTTTGGTGTTACATTAATCCTAAGAAAAACAATGAAAAAATTATATATAATATATATTCTTCCACTAAACTCAAGGATTAATGTCAATATAGATTGAGAAACACTTAGTTGTTTTTTTTGAAATATAACCTAGGATTTTTAAGACTTATCAAGGATTTAAAAAAAATAAAAAATTATACATTTTTTACATAATAGTATATGATTTTAAAAATACATGAAATGGGATATAAGAAGATAAATAATTTGTTTAAAATATAAGTATCATTTCATTCAATGTTATTGGTTCAAATCATCATGGATCAGTTAAATAATGTGAAGGAGGTGATTTCGTACAAAGGGATGAAATGTTTAGACTTCAAAATGGTTATCCATGGGATTATATCTCCTATTTACAAGGATGTAAATAATATGTTCATGTATTAGTTAAAAATTTAGTGGATTTCATTATGTCATGTTATTCCTTTGGACATCATGATGGCATTATGTATATTTATTTTTCAAATATAAAATGTGATTCTTCCACCTCTTTATATAAATTTCTTCCATAAAAATGATTTTAATTTATTTTTGAAAAAAGGAGTTTTGACTCGTTCTTATAAACCATCAATTAAATAAGGTGGCCGAATCAAGATATTATTTTTTTATTTACAAAATTCTACAATAAAAAATGCATCCTATAGTTAGTGGAATCTAGTATTCTGTCCCTTTTAAAGGATTCAAGGAACATACAATCTCAAACTCAATTTCTTTATGATGATGATATCCTCATATTTTGTAATATTCATCAATAATATATTATATTTATTATGAAAGTAATTCTACACTGTGAAATTTATTCAAACCAATACATATATTTGAACAAATGTAGAATAATATATATAAATCATATGAATTCCTCTAGGGTGAGTCGATATTTATGATTCCTTTAGCAATAATTGAAAGATCTCACTTTTAATAAGTTGAAGAATCAATATTTTTTTGAATTACAAGGCCTATTATATATAATATATTTCATATAAAATCATAATGTGATTTTTAATCTGTAATGGGAATCCTCTCCCTCAATATAATCGTATATATCAGGGAAATTAGTTTAAATCATCTAGGTTCTTATATATATATATATATATATTTCTTCCATATATGGTTAACTAATCATTTTAAAATAAATGGGATTAATATTATAAAAGTAATCTAGAATGATATTATATATGTTAGGAAAATATTCATAGTGCCTTAGCAAAAGGGTGTTATGACAAATAAATTTATTGAGATTGGTATTAAAAGGTATATTTTTCTTTTTTGACTCTCTTATTTAAAAAACAATTATAGCATCACAAACAATCCCCTTGTTCTTCATTCGGAATTCTTTACGAATGATTCCTAGAAATACTATATCTTCATAACCTCTTATAATATGGATATTCAATCTGAAATAAGTTAATGGAATCTATTAAATATATCATCCCACTTGTTATGTGTATTCTGTATTAGCAATCATCCATGAATTTTGAAACAACCAACTACTTATCAATCCTCATTGGTATCTCACGTGACATTCATCGTGATTGTCTAATTTAAATATTGAGTGTATTTTTAATTGGTTTGATCAGTTTGAAGACAAAATTTCTTATGAATCTATTAATCAATGGGGATATTATAGTTTCATTGTTAAGATCTATATCAATTGGTATCCATATAGGATAGGGACTCTAAATTCTAATTTTTAATATGACTTTCATTGTGATATTTCCTACCTACACACCACATGAATAAAATCCCTCAAAAATATCATTAAACATGAAATAAGTATACATCATGTAAAAATATATCCAAATATATTTTAAAATGAGGATTATATTTTTTCATGTAGTTTACACATCACTTATGTATACCTTCGTTGTATGAAGGACCATCACATCTGTTCCCAAGTTTTTTCAAATAGTAAATATTCAAAAAACTATGTTTCATTGCTATCAACAATTTCATGTGAAAAAATATATGAGGGAATATCTAAGTACAATTATAATTTTTTCATTAATTTCCCCGTACGTCAAAAAAATTATAATCTTCTTCTTTTTGTCGTGGCTACCATACGTTTCTACACTTGAATTAATTAATACAATTCCTAATGAATTTCATATGACTTATTTTTGGGTTGTATACTCTTATATAAATAGGGAAATTGAAATGGAATCATACACTAAAAAATTATCCATTAATAACATTGATTATGATCTTATTTTTTCCAAAAAAAAAATTAACATTTTCTATAATCCCAATAAACCACCAATTTATAAACACACTATATTTATCTCTCATGTAGCATATTTTAATAACATTGATGTAGTTTGGGAATCCATGGGTGATATATGTCTTGCTAGAAATGGAGAAATATTCTTGATTAGTATATGATTCTTCAAGGTAATGTTTTCTTGCCCAATTATTTATCATGATACATTGAAGGAAAAAATATAAACAACTATCATTTTAATGAGGAACGGATGAAATTACAATGGTGTAAGATATAGATCAAGAGTGAAATTATATTGGAAGTTGAATTGTTCAATGAATTTTCAGGGAACAGTCAATAGAAGGGATAATAAATAATGAAAAAAACATAGATCAAGTAAAAGGAATGGAAGCTCTAATTTTACAAATTTTTATGAGAAAAATATGTCACATAGATCATTCAAAGAAACTTGTTTGTCCATTTCATTATCTTTTCCCTATCAAATTAGTGATAAAAATATATATTTTTATCTATTGAATGTGGGTGGTGGTTGTTAACTCCCATATTATCTAGCTTTCTCATATATATTCTCTAAAAATATATTTAATTGGGATTGGTTACTATGATCTGTCAACTATATTGTTCTAGATTATTATTATTATTATTATTATTATTATTATTATTATTACATTATTGTTTTTTTTCTTTTGTAGTTGTTGTTTTTGTTTAACTATTGTTATTATTCATTAAAACTAATATTATTTATTTTTTATATTATATATTCTTTATTATGAAATTATATTTTTAAAAATTAGAATCTTGTACTATTTTAATAATAATATTTTGTAAAATATTAAATATTAATTTTTTTTATCAAAATAATCTAAATTTTATTTAATTATATGAAAAAAATAAAATCATTTATTTCAATTATATATTAGTATTGTTTTAGAACAAATAAATATATTTTTTCATGCATGATATTATCTAATTACCTAAATGAATATTTAAAAAGTGATATGATATTTTATTTCTTTATTTGTATAAAATATAAAGATAAAAAATTGTCAATAATTTATTTAACGATCATAAAATATATAATAGGGTATACTTTGATTTTATTTTTATGTAATTAATATAGGGAAATAATAATATATTTATAACTATTAGGTAAAAAAATTCTTATTATTTACTTACATATACACACTAATATAGTATATATATATATAAAAGAAAATAATACCACAAAATAAAAACACATGTAATATTTATATTGAAACATCAATACCCAATATTATAATACTTAAACTAAAAATAAATAATTATTTAACCCATAAAATAAAATTAATATATGAATTCAGAAAAATATCATAATGTAAATAATTATTTATAACCATAAAAACTAATCTTAAATAATAATAAAAAGAAAAATATATGTAATCATGTAATAAAAATTATAAATAAAATAGGATTATTAGTCTATTACATCTTCACATCCATGCTCCATTGTTTTCTTAAATGGGTTTAACTATTTATACCACTACTTCTTTGTTAGGTATTTAATTATTTATCATCACCTCAACCTCATCGAAAATTTGATGGCGTGTATCGTTTTCTCTACACTTCTCTTTATAATTGTTATATGTTTTCCAAAAAAATATTAAAAATTGATGGCGATATTATTTTCAATGTATCTTTATCAATTAATTGCCTATTTTCATCTATATTCGACAATAAAAATAATTTCTTTAATAAATGATAAGTGTTTGTTCATTTATTTGTTAAATATTTTATACATTATTCTTTAACAAATGATATATTCATGGTCTGATTAAAGATAATATTATATTAATTATATCTCTTTATTTATTATTAATTTAAATAAAATTACATTTTTATATCCATAAATATATTGCCAATAAAGGTTTTAATTAAGATGTGTGAGTGTATAAATTGTGTTTCTTACCTAATTTTCATTTGTTAATGTATTAATAACTCACTAATACTGGAGGGTATCTTTTTAAAAATTTTGGACTATTTTTTTTGTTAATTTATTACAAATGATTAGGAATGTTAATCTACTATAATGTTTTTAAGAGTGTTAAATTTTATATATTTTTGTATATAGTAACTTCATTAAAATAATGAAATTATGAGGAAAAGGAAGAGTGACATTTAGGGAAAATTCTACTAGAGTTGATTACAACACTATGTTGAATAAAAAATATTGTGGAAATTTAATATAATAGGTGACATTGTTTAAGTGTTTATGGTATAATATAGGTAAGGGTTGTTAATTTTTTTCAATAAAAAAACTAAAATAACACACAATGGTATTTTAGGCTATGCTATGGTTTTTAGGGGAAACTTCATTGTTTATGGGCATGATATAGAATAATTCAATGAATATTCTTAAAACTGTAAAGTATAAAACATAAATTTTTATTAAAAAACATTTCATGTTGAGTCATCATATTATTTTATAAATTTGGACTGTAGAAAATAATATAAATGTTCAATAGTGTTAAATCATTTATATAAGAGTTCATGAAAATTGTATTGATTTTATATTTGATACATTGTTTATATTTATATATATATGTATTTAATTATAGTGGGAGGTTTTGGATTTTAAAAGGTAAATGAAAAAATGATTTATTTTAAATCAATAATTAACGAGTGAACTTGCATCATGGATTAGGGTTTCATGAAGTTGTTTTTGGAAAATTTCTCTAAAATTAGTAGAAATTGTATATAAAAACATTTTTAAATGATGTGAAATCAATATAACCTAGATAAAAACTAAATAGTGACCCGAAATATATTTTCTTGGATCCAGTGATCTATTGATATATATATCCATGTAAATTTATTGATTAATGATTACATCAGTGGAAAGTTAGGTATATAATATATATCCTTTTAGATGCATCATAAAAACATTTATTCCATTATTATCCAGTTAATCTATATATGTTAAAGGATTGATTTTGGGGTATGTTACCCTGTATTGGATTATTTTTTTTATTTTTGATAATGAGATTGAAGGGTTAGGGGTAAAAGGATTGATCTTTTTCATGGTTTGTAAATTGTAATTATTCATTCAATGTGTTCAACTAATTGTTAATATTTAATTGATTTTTTTTTGTTATGGATGATAACAAATTGATGATATTTTAATTTAATTAATGTGATATATTTATAATTTGATAGAAATCCTTCATATAATAATGAATTTAATAGAATAGTGTATGTCATAGTTATGCCTGGTGATACTAATTGATGTAGACTATAATGTGAATAAAATATTGATACGTAAAGTGATTTTTTTATTCATTGGAATTATTATAAGGTATTTTTAGGTGGATATTAACCTTCATACTGATTTTTGAATATTAGTTCATAGTTTTTTTTGTGGAGAATTATTGGATGTCATAATGTGTATGTTATGTAACATAGTTATGTGGAGATAGTATATGACATTGAAGTTTGGTCCATGATTGTATATTTGGGTTTTCTTTCCCAAGGACATGTGTGTATCATTTTATATGAGTATTTGTATTTAAATAAATATTTTTTTACTAATTTTATTTATGTGTAGCATTTTACGTGGTGTTTTTAGGTTTTTCTTAGTTACATGTTATAGTTATTATTGAAACAATATATGTGTATTAAAATATAAATATTTTCAATTTTGTTTCAATTTTTTCAAACCATGTATGTAAGCATAATGATTTTGTATTTATATGAATGTGGCTTTCTGTTTATTGTTTTAATGTGGAAGATGTTTTTGGTATTACCTCCATAAATGATTGATTTTTTACTTCTATAGTTTTAATATAAAATAGATTTTTTTGTATATTTATTTTATATATTCCACTAATATATAATTATTTTCATCATAGTACTATCATTAATAGTGTATATACAATGGGGTAATGATTGATGTTTAGGTTTTGGTATTGTGGTTCTAGTAGTTTATACAAGCTGTTAATAAACATGTAATAGTGGTATTATTAGGTTGTTGTTTCCCTATCATTTTATTCTAAATTAATAAATATTTATATATTAAATCATTTAAAGGTTTTATGATTAATATTAATTGATACATGATATGATAGAGGAAGAAGTTACTAGTTAATAATGTATTCCAGACCTATTATATTCTATTTTTTCGTACTTATATAATTTTGGTTAGGGTGCTCTTAATTAATGTTTGTACAAACATGAGGTGTCCATATATGAGTAAGAGGAGTCAATAATTGATTTTACTTTTATTTTTTCATTGAAATATCTTGTAATTATGTGACCATATAACTCATTCATTTTAGGTCAGTTTATTCATTTTTTGTCAAATAGGGTAATTGCTTAAATAAAATAAAGTTAATACCTCTCATAATTCAATTTCCATGACATTGGAGTACGTTGAGACCCCATAACCTATTTCATGTATGTTTTTATGGCCACATATGATCTCATATCTAGACTAAATATTGTCTCAAATTTTTTAATATTTTAAATAATGGTGTTGGAGAGTGTTTTACAGGGTAATGATTATCGTATGAACTAGTATGATATTTCTAATTGGGTAGTGTTGTCTTAGAAACTAAATATTTTATGTAATGTACACCAGGGAATCCACATGGAACTGAAAATGTCCCCTATGATTATACTTATAAAATTTAATTTCATTTAAATCTTTACTATATCAATAGAATATTGTCAGATGTGTAGTTATACAAGTGTTTCTTCATATATCAAATAGAAACATTCTATAATAATTGAAAGTATTTTTTTAGTGAATTTATTATTTTGATTAGACATAAGAATATCTAGATATATATATAAACATATTCATTGGGTTGACATGATATAAAACCTTTACTGATATCTATAATATATCAATATACTAAAATATAAGAAGAGAGGATGTATGAGGCACCTATGGTTGTTTGTGAGAGGATATATTATATAAAAATAGTGGTGCGAAGAGTCACTTTATAAGAGTTATGGTGGTTTTTTATGAATTATGGGGCATCCATTTTTGAAAAAGTGATAAGGTTATGGATTAATAAGTGGTGGTATAAATTTTTATTAATAATGTAATTCAAAAGAACATAATTTCACTGGAATTGATCATGTTGTATGATGTAACAAGATAGTGGTGTTTGTTATTTATTGGGTATTATGAAATTTTAAAAATCATGTGTATCTTTTTTGGAGATCAATTTCATGATTCCCAAAATTCTACCCTTCATTTTCATTAGTAAAATTATATCATATATCTTTAGTGTGGAATATCTAGAGTTTGTGAATATATAGTAACATTTATGATACATTGTTGATATTCCATATAAATTACAACAAATTTGGATTAATGATATCCCATATGTGGGGACAAATATTGACAAAGATTTTTTAATATGTGAATTTATTTACATTTAAAATATCCAATCTATTTTTTTGACTATTAATGGTCAATAATGGGTCCATTCTTGTGAATTTTGTGTTGTGTGAGAGAAGATGATAGAGGTTAATTACATACAAAACTATGTAGAATATCACTTTAATCAGCATGAAGGTTTATGAGTCTAGTCTATCCCTCTAATATGGATATGATCAAAACATGAATCCTTACAATATTATATTAGGAGAGGAAGGTTGACATATATTCCTAGTGGCTTGATTTATTTACTGATATTGAATTACCTCCCTTGGAATGACAACATGTTTGATAGTTTATTTAAGGGGGGATTGTAGGAACCATGATTTTCCTCAAGGGATAGAACCTTTTAATTTCAATTAATTGCATCAATTTTATCTTAATGGATTATCCGATTTTGAGAAGAAGTGTTTCCATAAAATATGGTGCTTGTAAAAATCTTCAAAACATGAAATCAGGAAGAATCATGTTGGCCTCATGGTTAATAGAAATCATTTTTTCAAGTCATAATGGTTTGGCTAAACCAAGAAGGGTTCTACTACTCCCTATTCGGGGGAATGTAGTTGTCCCTAACCATGCAGCCCAGGACACACAATGGTATGAGTGTTTTAGGCCTCTTTATAGAGGATCATTTCACTATATATGAAAAGTTAGTCAAATCTGGTACCAGGACTAGGTTTGGGGTGACTTGGGGCAGTGCATGTCACATGGTTGGGGAGCATTTTGGATAACTATCTGGTCATATCATTCATTCAACTAGAAGGGGATAATTGGGGATTTTTTCAATAATTTTTTCAAGGGGATAACCCTTCTAATTCCCCCCCCATTCATAGAATCCCCATCACCCTTTTAATATATCCTTCCACACAGTGGATGGAATTGTGATATCTTCTCCCATAAGTCTTTTAATCACTTCTCCTTTGTCTCATTCCATGCGTAGTGGTAAGAATTCATTTCTTCTACCATAGTTATTAATTTATCATTGTGATGAAGGAGTTATTTATTTGTGAGTTAATATTCCTAATATTCAAGAAATTTTTCATTTTTCACAATTTCTTCTATTCAATCGTGGATCAGAGGCCAACAACGAATGAGGAGTCAAATACCAAGATAAGGTAGGTGTTTTTTTTATTTTTCCTTTAATGTATTTCTTTTTATATAATGATTCATTGTGTTTTGTGCAAGATTTACTAGGTGATACATATTAAAGTGATTCTACCATAATTTAAATGAATAGGATTGAAAAATATAATGACAAATACCCCTTGTTGTATCATTTTAGGTTACATAACTGTAATGGGACAACCTTGTGGTTGTGTTGGTAAATTGGAAAAACTACTCTTGTGGATTTTGAAATGATTCACCATTTAATCTGTATTCTTTTACTCCTATATTATTGGATGCTAACTAAATTTATTGAACTAAAAATAAATTATATAATATAAGTAATGGAAGTAAATTTACAAAAACATTGGCCATTGAAATTCCTCTTCTAGGTTTTATATGTTCTTAGAAACATAAATGCACTGTAAAGTTGAATGGGAGGATTCAATGGATGTTATACCTCCTTGGTATAGTCTATGATTGAAGCCAAATTCATAGGTGGGTATATTTATTATATAAAAATGATTTAGAATTTTGTAAATTTGAACATAAAGAGTATGTTTATACTTTGAAACCATAACCATTCATATATTCATGTGGAGAGTGAGACATCAATTATGACATGGAATTCCATAAATGAACACATTAGGTTACATAAATAACTAAACGGTAATTTTTTATTTAAAAAATTATTCTTCACGGGTGAAAATGGGCTCTCATTAGAATTCCATGGGTTGAATCACGTCACTGCGAGAAAATACATCCTATGAGTGGCACTTGGACTCCATATGTGGACTACCTAGGATGGACTCTCATGGAAGATAATTATTTATTCCAAAAGTGATTCATGGAATATTTATATAGACATTTAATTTCAGACTTAGAGGGATTATTATTATATACACCATGAGTGACACTTGGGTTCCCTTTATGGACTTCCATGGATGGAATTTTTGGTAGTTGACTTTAAACCAAAGTTATAGAGATATTGGGATTCCTATAAAGAAATCATAGGGTGGGATTATATGGTCTCTAATTCATGATATTTTTAGAGTGACACCAAGGTTCTGAATTAGGGATTCTAAGGATGGGAAAATGTTTCCTATACTAATAATAGTTTATTTACATGATATTATTTCTAATCAAAAGAAAAATGATTGATTCGACTAGAGTCATATGTTTTATAATATATTTATTATACATGTATTTATTCAGTATAATTCATAGAAGATGATTAGGGTATAATCCATGTACTTATACACTATTATAAATTAAATCAGTAATTACTTTTTACATAGAGACATTCTGTCATTTCCCAAATCATGTAGCAGAATACGATTATTCAATGGGAACCTGGACTTTTGTGTCTAATGTATTAAACCAATTTATTTCCATCCATTACTTTTATTTGTAAACTATTTATTATGTAAACATGTACTTGTTTTTATTAGACACCATTGGTGGCCGAATACATAGAATATCTCACACCTAGTTCAGTCCTCCATTAGAAACCCAAAAAAGAACTGATAGAAGTAGGTAGCGAAAAGGTAAATAATTTTTCCCTGGATTCCTGATTACCCAAATTAGATAGTATATAAGGGAAGATGACTAATCTTGTAAGCATGATCCTGAGACTTTTTATATACACTGTTGTATATGCATGTTCCCCTAATTTCCCTATATTTCATTTTTAGTTATAGAATTCCATGATCATCATTTCATTATGACTTTGATAGATGTGACTAATTGGTTGTCAATATGATGGGTTTTTTCTCATCCTATTTTTTGATATTTTAATGCTTCTTATGTTGTTAGATATGATAATATTAATAAACTATATTCTTATAATTAGGGTATAGTATCCAAAATACTCCACTATGGATCGTTGCTACTTTTCAGGAACCTATGACGTGCGGGGATGAATGCATGAAGTTATGTGGCCAACCGAGTTTTGCAACTATTGAGAGAACCAATTCTGGGACATCCCAAAAAAGTTGAGAAGAGAATAAAGAGTTCATACTAGATTATTCAGTGATCAATGCATCCGGGAATTCATTATACATAAGTAATAATTTTATAACCACAATTTCTCTAATGAAACGAATCATAAAAAGGAGATGTGACTTATTAGTAATGACCAAAATAATTGACAAGTGGTTATTGAATGTACATAATGTAATACATGAGAGATAATGATCTAGAAATATTATAAAGTATGATCAAGAGATCAACCTATAGTAGATCAATCCAACACGAATCCTTTTCATATCATACTTATCATACATTTGTTATATAAAATATAAAATTGTATTGAGTGTTACATATGTAGGGTGATCTTTATTATAATGAAAATAAATCAAATGGGGTCAATCAAGTAAATAAATATATGAAATATAAAGAAACATGTAAAATTGTAAATCATTACATCTTTGAGTAATATATTACTTATTTTCTTTCTTACTGTGGAATTTGGGGACATTATATGTGTATAAAGGGATTTAATTTAATTTAAATCTAATATAATTAATAATTTTGGACATATATAGTTGGTCGAGTATTGTATTCAATTATATCTAGAAATTTATTTCAAATCAATATTATCTTTTTGGATTGATCCCATTAAAGCTTAAGAGATTATTGATTATATTTATGATATTCTTTTATCACCCATATGAATCTTTATTGTAATCCATAGTCGTTTTTTGTTGGAAATTTAATGGATGTTTTATGTTGAATCTTTATTACTGATTTCTAAACCATGTGGTGATAATGAATTTAAATATTTAAGGATGTATCATTGATAATTTGAAATTTTTGGGAAATATAGTTAGTTATCAAAGGTATATTTAAGATTATATTACCATCAATCGATGATGATGGTGGAGAATATTCATAATATTACATTATGGTATCATTATTTTAAATTTTCTTCTATTGTAATGCTATATAGATTTACCAATTTTTCATCTATGGTAATACTATATAGATTTAAAAATTTAAAACTAGTATTTATGATATCATTATTTTAAATTTTTACTAAAACAATGTGAGATTTTTTATGTACCACCTCTTTTATATCTTAGGATTATTACATTTGACATTTATTTTTTCTGAGAAAATACTTATTTTTGTTGAGATATGGTTAGTTAGGGTATTAATATGTGTTATATTTGGGTAGTTTGGGATGTTAAGGAAGTTTTTTAAGTGGTTCAAAATTTGTTTATGGTAACATGAATCTATTTAGATTCCCTAGTTATCAATGAAATTGGATTGTTTTAAGGATCGCGGTGTTCACATTGTTGGTTCACATATTACGAAAATATGTGTCCCTACACTTTTAATGGTACAGGGATTGTAAAATGGAACCAAAATTTCTTGCAAAATTATTGGTAAATCATTCAATAAAATAGTTAATAAGTGATTAATTAATCCATGAATTATCATTTTAACCAAAAAGGTACCCCCACTCATTCTGAGGACCCATTCCATCATTTTTTGTGAAAATCTGGGTAAATATGAACTTTTATTTACTGAATGTGATTCGTAAGATTAATTGTAATTTATAAATTTATATTGTCTTGAAAAATTTATTTGGACACTATATTTTATCAAGAATAATGTTTTACCCTATGATAGCAAATATAGTGGGAATCCATCTTGTTCAAATTTTCATGGAATTTTTACTATATAGTTAATAAAATGTTGAATTAATAAAAAATATGCATTCAATAATATATTTAAATTGTACAATAATATTGACATTACTTCTCCTTTGATGAGTTTGAAATGTGGGGTTGTTTCATTGGTGAGGCGTCTCTATCCATTTGGCGTCGGGGCTAATCCCATACCCCTTTCCTTTTTTCTTTTTATTTTCACTCTTCCTATATGATTTTTCATTCCTTTTACATTTATGATTTATTTTCCATAATATTTTCATGTATTTTCATTTTGTATAACCTCTATGAATATAATATATGAAGAAGGATATAAGGGGTAGAAACATAAAGGGGGTCACACTATAGTGCTCGGGTCGCATTTGGTCATCATACGGTAGTTGTGTATCACCTATTTGATTGAACCATCAGTGGTTACCTAATTGAATGATTTCTATTTTACATATTAATCCAAAAATCCATGTTGTTTAATTTTTTTAGTCTCAAAATTCTTTTATGGTATATAGGGGACACCTAGGGTGTCAATATAAGAATATCACTGAGGAACCTAGAGTTTTAAGTCATTCCATGGGATTTCCATTCAGGAAAAATCATGTATACTATGTGTGGTTTTATGAACACTAGTCATGTGTTCATTATGATTTGAAAAGATGGTGTTTTTATGACTACATGCCTCTTTCCATTGGTAGGTGGATGTATTGGTCTTTGGAGGGTGGCTGATTGCTCAACCGAACATCCCATTTATGGGTACATGGTTTTTTAGGGCACACATCCAGACATATGGTGGACTTAATTATTTTGAGGATTACATTTAATATTTGGTACATGGGTAGGTACACAATCAAGTAACCATGTGGAGTTTCATTCTACTTACTGGGGGTACACACCATGTAATCAAGCTTGTCACTGGCCGAGTGGTGATGAGGAATATAGGCAGGTGCCCATTTTGGTTTACACTCCATGTACAATGTTCACACATCATATAATTTTGGAATGTAAAAAAGCATGTTTTTTGAATCAAAGGGCAAATAAGACTTCAATGGATACATACTATGTACCTAGAGATCTTGTTGAGTACTTTTATTCCTTATGCCACTTTGCTTAATTTTTACCCTTTTGTCAGAATTAGACATGTGGGTACTACATTCTAATAGTTTTGAAATTTAAACTATGAATGAGGTATTATTTATGCATTCAGATTTTTTTTACATAGTGTTTTCAAAAATGGTTGTTCAATAGGTGGATTTTTTTATCGGTGCAAGATTACTTTAGGGAGTTTGGTTTTGAGTAATAAGGAATGTGTGAGACAGTGAGATCATTATATGGTCGTTTCATTTGTATGAGGTCTAGAGTTGTTCTAGGTTATTTAAATTCGATCTATAAGGGTGGAATCAATTATAGTATATGTGAAGATCATGGTTTTCCCATTGTGTTGTGATTTTTTACTTGAGGATAGATTAGTTGTGGTTTAGCTCATGGGATTGGAGGTTGAGGATGCTAGAGCCTTTGAGCTCTGTAAACTACATTGGCTTACTATTACAGGTATGTTCCATCATTCTTATGAGGAATTTATAAGAGACTATTTAGGATTCCATTATGGGATAGCATCTGATTAAGTGATTAGTTATTTCCAGAGTTAATTATTAATAATACATGTATAGAATGTTTTTATTTTCGTATGATGAGGGACCCATTTAGTGGGACTCTTACTTTTGAGTTGGTCGTGATGAATACTTTAAATACCCCATTAGGATGTATTAAAAATTTTTATGTCACTTTTGGTGTGACATTGATCGGGGATTTGTTAGAGACCACTAAGGGTCATTTGGGTTGTTTTATCACTAAATGTGTCTCATGAATATAAATGAATTTGAGGAAACCCATGTATTTTTTCATTCCCTTTTGTGGACTTTAGGAAAGATGACGTTGTTTCTGTGGGTGTTTAATGAGATCTTGAGTGCAATAGGGTAGTCCCAAGGTATACATCAAATAATTCCATAGCCCTAGGGATTGTGGGAACCTAATGTTTGGGTTGACCATAAGGAGGTGTTTTGGGGTGCCTATGGTGAAATGTTTTTTTAGGATTCTAGGAACCATGGGGTCGAGAGAGGCCCCATGTATTTTTGGCTAAGAGTTGATCGAAACTACTAGTTTAGCTATTTGGATGGTGGTTTTGGTGGTGGATCATCCCACATTCAGTTGGATTTAATTTATGATGTTTTAGGAATTTTCTACTCGTCGTTTTGGTTTGAGAAGGAGACACATGGGATAGTATGGACTGAGTGTTGGTAATGTGTTCTTATCTGATTCACTCCTTCATTATCTTGATGTGGTTATAGGGGATTGGGGAGTTAATGAATTTATTAGAGATTGAACCCACCACATCTAGTTGAATTTTATCAAATAATAGTGTATATTTGGATTCATAAGGTGCCAACAAACTCATAGAGAGAGTTTTGGTAACCGATGATGCATTTGGCTCTATGGTATGTGGATGATTTGTGAGACTTATTTTTATATTACCCATGGGATATTTTTTCGATTCTGTGATTGAACCCATGGGAATTTTCTTTGGTCCATAGATGGGGCCTAATTCACCCCACATGATCATTGGGATTGAAATATTCTATATTGGTCACCATACACCCTAATATTACTAATTTCGATCATTTATCTGCAGTCTTAGTGCCCAGTTCATATGTTAGTTTTGTGTAGAAATGTAATGTTATGGCTAGTGGTTTGGTATCAACTATCTTGAATTTAGACGTCTTAGAGATTCTTTATAGAATGAATGGATGTTCCAGTTATTATTTGGTTTGGTGAGCCATGTGATGAAAATATTCTAGTATGGGCAGAAGTAGGGTAATATTTATAATGGGTGTGAGGATAGAACTCGTAGGTTGGAATCATTATTATATTTATTTCCCCCTTTTTCTGTTCCTTCTTTTATTATAGTGGATATTATTTTTTTGCTTGGATGGGTATATCACATGTTATTTAACATATTTTGACCATTATATAATAAGTACACTATCGGGGATGGCCTAATTATATTTATTTATCACCCCAAAAATGTGAGCCGTGTAGTTCAGGAAGAACTGTTGTCTAATATAATGTTCGAGCATAGGTTTCATAGTAGTTAGTTTGAGGAGAATTGTTTTTTTATCAAGCATAGCATCTCAATTTAGCTCTCATGATCATGCTAGTGCATCTTTAGTATAATGGAGACATGGTTTTTGGGTCAGCTCAGTATTGGATATTAATACTTTTCTATTTTAATTTTATTATTTATAATCTTAGTCAACATAGTGTTTTAACAACTATTCTTTTCTTTTCATGCATTGAATATGTGTGTTGTATTCCATTTCTTATAGAATTCTTTGTTTTGTTTTTATTATTATTTGTACTCTTATGTTCATCTATGTGTAAGAATTTGTATCTTTTCCAATGTTATTGTACTATCGCCAAATGGTATAGACTTCTCACAATATATTTTAGACCCCACTTTTTTTAAATAGCCTATGCCATAAGATGAAGAATTCATGAGGCCTTATGGTGGTCCATATTGGGGACTTGTCAGGTCGACTCAGTATGGTCTGTTACAAATTGTTATCATAGGAGCTTGATTTTATTATTTGGTGAATTGGAAGGCATGTTATCTTGTAATGTGTAGGGAAATGTGATGGAAATTAGATGTCGGTTTCATGAACACCTTTGAAGATATGAAAACTAATTTTCTAGGGCCTGGGATTAATGTTCTTACTATTCATTTTTATAGTTTTTTGATTCCACCTAGCATGATGCACTTGATTTTGGGGATTTATTGTTTATTTTAGTTGTTACTCTTGGAATCTGAGAAAATGATTGTCTTCATGAAACATTCTTGGTAACATGGATTCATATGACATATTTCTGTATATGGTGTTTTAGTATATATTTTCTTTGTTTATAGGGCATGTGGATCATGTGGATGGACTGTCATGAATATTTGACATGAAATCCCATTATTGAGGGATTAATAGAAACATGTTTGGGATGGTTTAGGATAGGGGTTCTCTATTAGTGTATCAATGAGAGATAAGAATACTAAAGGATATATTGTTTGGGATATATATTTCATAAGATGGAGGTTCCACAAAAGTACCAATTTTGTTTTTCTTGTGAGGAATTTGTTCTTGCAATGTTTTTTCTATCAGGTTATGTGTTGGGGCCCGTGTTACTACTATCCTTGATGTCTTGGGTGTGCAATGTGGTTCGTCCTTGTTCAAGATATTGAAGTTTTTTATCAATCAGATGTGTTCTGGTATTAGGATGACGCATGTTTTTGATGTGTTGTGTAGGGAGTCTCCCTATTTCATGGATGACATTAACAGATAGGTATGGTTGGACCCCTTCCTTTTTTCATTTTTGGTCACACCATGGGTAGGGTAGTTATTTTATGGTTAGCTACATGTAGTTTTGTATTAACACATGTATGGCTGGTGGTTTTTTGTTTTAGTCATGTTATACTAGTTTTATTAGGCCTTTTTTGGATTGATTATGAGTCATGTTTTGTTCTTGACGAGTAATTTATACTAAGCCCTGTGTTGGGATTTACACCAATGGATGTTGGAGGTTGTGTGTCTCATTTAAGTGTTTTTTGATCACATTTTTTTGGGTTTATGTGTTGGTGACCATATCGGGTTTCTTCAGCCATTTTTATCAATTTCATTCGATGATGTACTTAACATTGGTCATGTGGTTTTTAATAGGATGTGTGGAGGAAATAAGTATACTAATATAGTAGTGATCATTAGATCAGTCACTATATATTGTCTCTTATATTTGGAGAGAGTTGGTACTGATGTGATACTGATCATTTGATGTTCAAGATAGTATTGGTTGCGCCAGTTCATGGGTGATTTCATGGTTACACATTGTTAATGGAATATTCTCAGAGGGTGAGAAGCATTTTTTTTGTATTGTTCGTGACAAATTTCATCGTCATGGGTTGTGAAAATATAAGAAAATATGAACATTTAGGTCCTAAAAGCCTTTTAGTTGAGAAATTATAATTTATCTTATGATATTATCTCAGCTAATTTTTAGGACTTCTATACTTTTCCCAAAATAGAGGTTTTACCAAATGACAATTGTTTTGTGGAAATACAGAATGTTTAAAATTTTATGGATTGTATATTATTTAATTAATTAAATATTAATTTTTCCCAGATTTTTAATTAGTCGCATCATTTAAATAGATCATCATAATAAAATTACATGTCCACCATTGAATCCAATATGGGTAGTTTAGACTATTTAAGGAAAAACCTTCCCTCAGGCTTTGGCGATGGGCTTGATCCCACTTTTTTCCATTCTGTTTTCTTTTCTTTTTTTCATTATTTATTCTTTCATTTTTTCGTATCACATATTAATGCACAAGATTCAATATATTCTGTCATGTTATAGAGAAGGTGTGAAGAGGGAAGAAGAGAATATGAAGATCCATAGTGGAGCTTGGGTCTCAACAGATCGTTATGTGTTAGCTGTGGATAGTAGATTAGAGTGATGTGTTGACAGTTTTCTCTTTGAGGTAGTTCTTTTTTAATTTTAATGATAAAAATTCATATTGTTTATGTTTTTTAGGTTTTAAATCATTTTAGTGGTTTTCTTAACCATATTGTGTTGATATAGGAGTTTCTGGGAGAAACGAGGGGGATTCGATCCTTTCTGATGATTTTCTGTTTGGGAAAACCACATTACATAAAATTTAGTTTTATGAACACATTCCATGTGTTCTTATTATTCTGATAATAAGATTTTTTTAGTACTAAGAAACATGTAACATGTGTAAACTACATGTTCTAGTCTTGGGTATGTGGCCATGTTCTAGGCCAAATTCCCTGTCTAGGGGTACTTGGTCGGGTATGGTGCACGGCCTGACCATGGGTGAAACACACAACCTATAAGTGTCCATGTCCTGGAAAAGAACATTTTTATGCACATGGGAAGTTACCCATATGGGGTATAACACTTGTAATGATATTACACACTGTGTACATTGGAATTTTATATGTTCAGTATGGAGTATGTAAATTGGAATATACCCGTGTGCTTGTACATGCCGTGAATAATTTCTACATTTCATGTGCATTAGAAAACTACATTCCTTGTTTCTAAAGTAATATATCTAGGAAGGACCTCTATTGGAACATTCCATGTACATGGAGTTCACACAATGTAATTTCTCAAACAAGAAATGTTTTACCTATTTTCAACATGTTGTCATAATGGGAATTATGAGAAGTACAATCTAATAGTTTTTTCTAATTGATTGTGATAATGGTATCCTATTAAAATTTGTAGGCTATTTGGATGGATTTTTTTTACTGTGAGAGTTCAATAAGTGGATTTAATTATGGCGGTCCAAGATTCCTTTTCGGGGTTAGGTTTTGATTTTTTGGACCTGAGTAAGTGTGTGAGCATGTAAGTTGTCTAGGGAATGTCTATACCAACTAGTGTTTTTTGAGGTTATTTTGTACCAAAACATGTATGAAGAATAGAGTATTATATATAAGGATATCATAATTTACCCAATGTTTATATAATGGTTTCTCGTGGTTAGATATGCTGAGGTATATATCGTGGGTTTGGTGATAAGAGTTATTGGACACATTGAAATTTATTAATTAATTTAGTTGGTTATTCTTTCCAGGTATTTTTTGTACATATAATATGTGTCTAAGGGACTCTCTAGGGTTCCCTTGTGGGTTATTTTCTGATCAGATGATCAATTTTTATCACTTTCTAGTGTTGATCAAACTTATATGTCTTGTTTTATTTGGATTCTACTGAGAAAACCCTATGGTTGGTATTCTTATTTTGTGGTTTTCATGAGGACCATTTCGAATGCCCCTATTTGCAGGCTTGTGATTTTTTATTCCCATTTGGGATACTTGTTGATTTAGGATCCCTTGAATTCCACTAAGGGACTTATGAGTCATTTCATCATTTTTCATGTCCTCTATTTTTTTATGAGATAGAGGTACCCCACATAGGGAATCCAACTCTTGTTTTGGCCTATGGGATGGTTCAAGTTGATTTTCCTAGCATGGCCTATGAGATTGGGTGTATCAGGGTATTCATGTGACGAATATTTCTTTCTATTTTATCCCTAGGTATTGGGTGATCACTGAGTTTGGTTTGACTATAATGTGGTTCATGGAGGGCCAATGGTGGTTGTTTTAATAGGATTACGAGATCTAGGGTACTGGGATACTCCATGTGCTTTATAGGATGATCATTAGTTAGTGATGTTAGTTTTACTATTTTTATGATGGGTTCAAGGTTAAATCATTCCATAGTTTTTTATCCTTTGGTGGTGATGTTTGACACAGATTTCATACAAGATGCGATTTTTGGAGTTTACCCTTTGGATATCTTTGATCAGGTATTGGCCCATAGTTGTGATCTAGTTCTCTCATACATTATTTATGTTATGGTTAAATGTAAATATAGAAATAATGTATGATATGAATGAGTTAAACACTAATATAATTTTGTGTTATCCCTGACTAGTGTGGATTTGGTCTCGTGAGGTGTTGAGGCACTCATCGAGTGGGTTATGTGTATCATGGATTCATTGTGATCCCGATGTCATGGATAATTTTCACTCCCAGTTATTATGGTAATGATGGGACATTGTTCTCATGTACATGATAGTACCCTAGGAAACTAATTTTGGGTTCCATAATTGGTGAGAAATTTATTCTATATGAAATTAATGATGAACATGGTCTCTAATCGGTGGAAAAGACGTTAATGTAGCCTAGTAAGATCATGTAGATGTAGTCCATGTTCCCATTATATGTTCATTGTTTTTTGGACACCTAAATTTATTCCCTAGGGTACACATTCAGTCCAATTTTCATTAAAAATCATGGAGCTCCTATTAAAATCTAGCAGACGCGCCGATTTTTGTCTATTGGGGTGAGACACATGTAGTAAATATTATGGAAGGGGGTAAATGGTGGTATATTTACCATGGTTGTCAGGAAAGAATGCATTGGTTTTATACTTTCTTGTGTTTTCCCCTTTCTCCATTTGTATCTTATTGTAGCTACTGTTATTTTTTAGATATAATGGACATTTCACATGTGCATATAATTATTATGATAAAAGATTAGTTGTCTACTTTTGGTGGAGTTCTTTGGATATTTACATCTCACCCTATCTATGGTCACCTCGTTGTGCATTCATACCAAATGCTTGCTTTCAGGGTGGAGCATAGGTTATGCGTTGGATGGGGGTGAGGCCTTGTGTTCCATGATAATGTGGAGTTTCTCATGTTGGGTCTTAGGACTAGGATGACATAGTTGGAGAATCCTAGAGACTAGGTATAAGGTTTTTCTCGGTGTTTTCAGTATAGCATGTGGTTTGTTACATTCAATTTTTTTATTTTGATTCTATGTTTAGTCAGTAGTTGATCAGCTATTGAATATTATTCTTGATTTGAGTTTATATAATGAATTTTATATATTATATAATGAAATTAATTTATTTATTTATTATGGGTACTCTAAAGTCTATCTATATGTATGATGATTGAACTTTTTTTCTATTAATACACTCTCTCTAGAGGGTATAATCTCCTCACATCATCTTTTAGACCCTTCATTATCAATGGAATAATTTTGTATTTAAAGAGGATTGTTTGAATCCTTGATCTAGGATATATCTGGTGAAATGTTAGGTTTAATCATGATAGTCCATTAAAATACTAATAACATAGCTTAGGATCCCAAACTCGATGACTCATTTAAGGAATTCTAAAGATTCATTTCTACCTAAAACATATTTATATTGGATTTTCAATTTTTCAGATATAGGAATCAAAGGTATGTCTCTGTTTATTTCTTCTTCTTCATTCTATTCTTATCCTCTTTCGAATGGTTTCATAGATGAGGATATTCTTGAATAGATATATGTTATAGAGAATTATTTTATCATTTCTCTTTCATAATTAAATTAAAGGGACTCATATACACCATTTTCTCTATAATTTTCACCATTGATGTGTGATCTGTTCATTGTGGTGTTTTCATTCTGTACGTCTAAACATACATTAACACAATATGTTTCAATTATCTTATACATTTTACTAGAATCATTATGTGATGATTTTCAGATTGATTCTATGGATTTGATGTATTAAGGTTTTTTGGGTGTTCATTCTTGAAAATCCAATTCTGGAATGGTTAAGGTTGGATTCCTTTACAATGTTATGGATTTTATATATAATATTCATTTCTTGATTGGAATGGGGAATCATGTGTAGGTTGTGAAAACCCTATTCTGATACTTAATTAAGATTTGGGTCCATGTGTAGACTTTTGATAATATTAATACATCCTTGTTTTAAGATATGTGCCTTCAAATTTATTATAATGTTATTGTCCGTCATGAGTTATTTAATTCATTAAATAACGTGAAGTAGTTTTTCTGAATATATGGTTGTTATCCATTGCAATATTTTTAAGTCATGTAGCCTTAGTATGTATGATACGTGTTCATGGAAGCTATTTAACACCCATTAACTCACTCTTTTGTATGTTTTTTTGTTATTATTCCATTAATTTTATAAACATATAAATATTGCACATTAATTTAGTATTTTCTTATGGGTGTCCTGCTAGGTTTTTTACACACACCATGTAGGGAGATCTCAGTCTGAATGTTTGATTTATGGGTAGGGATCTATAAAAGGGAATGTGTCTAATATTGTGTAGGTGAGCCGATGGATCATGGTAGACCGAGTATATGTCGGGACAGATTCCATCATATATCACTAACATGACACATTTATCATCCTATATTTTGTTATTTTTGATACATTTATCCACCAAATGTGGGGATCCAAGTAACATGATATTACTTTTGTATACTATCTTATTACTATATATACATTTTTTTCATTTTGGATCAACAATATCGGTGTCGGTGTTGATGATAAATTTATTTATTTCCTCTTACAATGTATTTTTGACTTTTTAAAATTTTCTGTAGAAGGAATAATATCCCTACATTTTTCCCCACCCATTCTAATATTAATAATCATCTTATGTATGGGGAGTCATGTAACGACCCAAAGATTCATTAATGGGAAATACCTCTTGATCCAGTTAAATGTCTCTTTATAAAAAATGTTTTTATAATATGTCTACTTTTTTGGTTTTATGATAAGAGTTGTAGCCTTTACTTTTATAGCCGTTTAACAGTGATCACATGATTAGTATAAATATAAGGCTTTAACGAACCCAGTTTTACTCAGAAAAAGGAAGCGATGGCCTCATCCTATAGAATTTCCCCATACGAAGCCCATTTGTCGGAGCTCGGAAAAGAGGTTCCATCCTTGGGCTTCTCCCTTGACCAAGCCCAAGCTGAGCTTCATTATGTCAAGCTCGAACGTGACCGTCTACGGGAAAAGTGGAAGTTGATAGTGATTACCACTCGAGCGATGTTATCTGAGCCGCCCCAAGAGTCTATCACCATCGCACACCTTACCCTTAGGTCTTATGCGGCTATTTTAAGGGATTATGTAACAAATAAGTAGTACTATGTTCATGTACATTATTTTTGTATATAATAACGAATATAATTTCTAGTCATTTTTCATACATTGTAAATAGTTTTTAAAGTACAAATGGTGTTTTTAGTTGTTATTTAATTAATAAATATATTTTATTAAATTAAGGGATTTTTGAATTGAATAATATTTTAATAAAATAATAATATTATTATTATATTAATTTTTATTAAATATAAATGATCTTATAATTTTATGAATGCAATTAAAATTTTATATTAAGGTTTGAAAGCAATTTCTGTCAAAACTCATGAATTTTTGATAAATGTTGGTTTTTATTTTAAAAGTAAATATTAACCTATTTAGAAATTTTTTTAGATAAAATAAATGCCTTTTCTGGAATCAGGACGTCGAAATTATCCAATGGTGAATTTTTCATATTTTTCTGACACAGTCAAATATTTGGGTAAAAATTAAATACCGTTTAAATATATAATATGTTTTATGACATAAAAATTTCCCAATGGTGATGTAATAAAATACGATAATCCTTATTTTCGGCCAATATATGTTTTATCATTAATATATTGTAATTTTGGGTTAGTTTGACTTACTTTTCAAAGCATTAATGGACCCCACAAGACATATTCAACACTTTGCCTTTTTAAATTAATTTCCATGGGAGTGTGACTCACCTCCACAGAAGAAACCTTATTATTTTAAGAAGTTCGGACTTGTGCCTTGTTAAATATTTTTTTCCTCTTCCCTTTTCCAAAAAACATGGGGAAAAAACTGGTATTGTTTGTGGTTTGGATTAATTTAATGTAAGGGGACCCAAAACTAAATAATAAAGAATTCACTCACCATTCCTATATAAACCCACCAAAGCTCCAACTTCCTCTTCACTAAAATACCTTGGAGTTCGTCAAAACTCTGCCATACTCTCTCTATAATCCTCCCAAGGTGCCCCAAGCTCCCAAGAAGCCTCTCACAAGCCTCTCTCTAGCCTTTGGAGCACACTTCCAAGTAAGGGGTTTTTTCTTCCTTTCTTATTTTTTTAAATTTTCTTTAAGTTGTATTGCCATTTTAATTTCAATTATGAATGTTGGGGTATGGTTTTTCACCTCCACCATACATCCCTCTTAATGTTTTAATGATGTTAGTCCCCTTTATCTCTCATTAAATGCCTCCCATTTACACCCGTTACTATGCCGAAATTCCGAAAGGAACTTCTCTCTCTTCTTTTACATTCAAGCAATACTTTTGTATCATGAATATAAATTCCATTTCAATTTTTGGGACATGTATCTATATGACCTAATTACTGTACATTACATGTAAATATGATGAGGAACCCCTTTCTCTCTCATCAACCATTTTTATGAATTCTTATGTCACGTCGTTACGCTTCCGAAATCGCACCGATTTTCTAAGACAATGTCGTTGTGTAGTGAATACCATGCCCATTTCTCCATCAAGGGTATTCCCCTTTATGCACATTTGCTTATTGATTGTATAGTTTCATGTATGAATTCTACATTCCTTTATCGTGGAATAAATGATTATGTTTTATGAATCCATGTTTTATGATCCATGTGGCACACTTATGCATGAAATGAAATGTTTAAGAAGGGTTTGCCCTTATAACGCCCCAATGCATTGGGTAAAGTATAGTATCATGATACGTCATGTGAAATTAGTGTTTACTCATGATAATTAAAGTGAAAAGAGGGTTTACTCATGCTTCATGTGCAATGAGGGTTTACTTTTTCATTATGTGCAATGAGCCTTGGCTCATGCTAATTCCATGTTAAGTGTTGTTGCCACATTTCAATGTTATGATTATCATGATTTATCATGTCTTTATGTTCATGTTTATCATATTCTCTATTGACATGCCTATTTCCTAACATGTATTGTACTCCTCATTTTATTCCATGTGTACTCCCTTATTGGGCTTTATAACTCACCCTTTTCTTATGCATGTCTTCAGGTTATCCCATGCAATGCTAAGTTCGGGAGAATGTAGTGGTCATGTAAAGGATGTTTTCAATAAAGATGTTTTATTTCATGTTTCAAGTTTTTATGTAATGATACTAACCCCCAAAGACACTAAACCTCTCAATCTTCTTTGTTGAATCAAGTGATGTTTTATGTAATAAATCATGTTTAAGTTGTAATAAAATCAGGGTTGTCATAAGTCACACATGAGTTCATGTTACATCTCAACTCAGAATAGGTGATTTAGGTTAGGGGTTCTAAAACATGGTATCAAATGATGTTTTCTTTTATTATGATTTGAGAATGGATAGAATAGAGATATGATGTTTGGAACACAGGTATGCGAATTTTACGAGTTTATATAGAGCACTCATATAATGGTCCTTCGTGTTAACATGTAAGTGGTATTTTTTTCTATTTTCACTATTAATATAGTTCAATTTTCCAACTCCAGTGATGCCCTTGGGTTATTCATTATGATTTATCATGTTTCCTCTTAGATGAGTAGTAGGGTGGGTTATTTCATGCATCCTAGATTAGATAATAGATTCAAATTTCACATGAATATTTTTTATTGAATTTTTTAAAAAAAATTTATTATTAAATGTTATGGGTATTTTTGTGAGTAGCAGGTTGCTTCCATGATGGGTTTATCCCATGGGTAACAATTCGGTTAAAATATACCTATTAATTGTTAAAATTATCAAATTCAGATATTTCTTTAATCATTTTAGATATTTCACCTTAATGACACACTATTATGTCACCTATGGAACACAATAAAGCGAATCATGAGGGGATTGATTCTATTTTGTGAATTTTTATCTATAATATGATATAGATGGTAAAAGTATAGTGGTTGTTACAATGTTATTAAAATGAAACTAACATAGCCTGATGTTTTTCATTTATTGTTGATTCAAGGTGGGTGAGTGCATTGAGTTATTCTAATGATGGTGTGTTTTTCTTAGGAATTGTTTTCATAACATCCCCTAGAATTTTTGTGAAAAAGTGGTCCCCATTATATAAATTATTGGATTTAAATAATTTAAGGGTTCACTCATATTGTTGAAAACCATGTTGATCATATGGTGAATTTAGAAGCCTACATCTTTTAGTGGCACATTAGGAGGTGTTTTAAAATAATAAATTAGGTTAAAAAGATTAATATGATGACATGTGGGTAATTAGTGGACCTATTCATCAATAAGTTTTTTAAAAAACAATAAGGATACTAGAAAATGAGGATTTTATAGATATTTAGTAAGGATTTATATCGGTGGTCAGTTATGTCTCTTTTTTCATGGAGTTGATGTTATTCTCACCTCTATTTTTTAGAGTGGGTACCAAAATAAAAGGATTGTTGATATTTTATTATAAAAAAGTTAATATTCATGGTTAGGATTTTCAAATAGAAAATTTTTATGGATGTTATTCGCTAGGATCTCATGATTGATAACTGTCCAGAGGGAAACAATGTAGAAGGATCCCTTCTTGTTTTAGTAGTCTAACATGTTTTTTTCTATCAGCGTTAGTGATTCCCCTTCTATAAAAAACAATACAAGATATAAGGATTATCCCTAAGGTGGGGATAGATGAAAATATCATAATATGTGTTCTTCATATCCTTCCAATTGGGGTGGTCCACCTCAATGTATTGAGTGTCTATAAAGGGAGAATCCGGGCACATATTGTAGTCCTCTACCTAGATAGATACATTGATATCACAATCTGGGAAACAAAAGATATTTTTTCTCGAGGATAACACAAAGAAGTTCATGTAGGGAATATGGGTGTAAATTGACTTGGAGGGTTTGGTCATGGGAACCTCTTACATTCATTTGGTCCACTATAAGATGGTTATGTTATGGAGTTTCCTATGAATTTCAGCAGAAAATAATGACTACACAATATTAAAAAGTCTAGGTGAGCCATGGATAGCTAGGGGAAGGTTGGGTATTTGATGTTGGTATATTTTATAATATGGAACCCATTCTAGATAACATGGGAGAGGGACCATTAACTGTTAGGCGTATTGTTCATATTTTTGTCTTTTTATTGACTTTCTTCGTACCAGATCATCCCATTCATTTACCAAGACTCAATTCATTTATGATTTACATTTTTTAGAAACTTTATCCATAATATTTCAATACATTTACACTTTTCATGGTTATATAATAGATCATATTCCTTGATACTAACAGTGTAAAGTAGAAATTATGATCTATGAATATCAATGGGGTTTATAAATTACACAAATAAAAACCATTGTTGTTATCTTTAGTATAGATTGGAAGATTAGTTCCTGAGTTCACCAAAACCAATACTACAGGTGAGTGTGGTTAACCCATCGTTTTGGAAATCAGTATAAATTTATTATGGAATTTTATTTAGGATCATTCATAATGTTACTTGAACTCAATCAAATTAGGACTAATATGGTGCTGGTGTTAAGAAAAATTTATTTCATCAAATTAGGTGAATGTTCCATCCACTATTCCATCTATGGTGGACCATTACCATAATGTTTTTTATATGATTCCAAAATGAGAATTAATTTTAATATTGAAAAATTTATTTGTTTAAATATGAAATTAATTCCTCATTTTCATATGGTTCCAACCATGATAATCGAGTTAATGGTTCACCTTTAGGATTTGGAGTTGAATGGGGTGTCATTTGAAGTGAAATTCACTATAGGGTGCTCTAATACTACTATCAATGAATTCATATGTGATTTTTAATTTCTATTCCAATTACAAGATGATGAATCATGTTATAGGAAATAATAGGTTCCCACAGTCAGTGATAGATGATCTTTTTGATCCATTGATAGAAACCCAGTGGTTCTTTATGATTCACTTGTGAACTGGGTATTATAAAATTTTGGTGAATACTAATGATATGATAAAAACTAAATTCAAAAATAGGTACAATTTTTAATTTTTCACTTCATTTAATTTAGGATAAATAATTTATCAGTTATGTTCATGGATCTCTTAAACCAGATTATCCATCCTTCCCTACACATATTTGGAATTTTTTCGAAGATGTATTGATTTATTTATAGACTCGCCCCATTCATGAAAATCTTCTTGAAATTTTTCTAAGTAGAAATTAGTCTCATAAAAATTATTATATGTTTTATATGTGCCATTTTTGGTTCAAGGAATTATATTTATTGTGAAATTTGATATCTGAAATATGAATTTCTGTTGATTCTATGATGGGTGAATTAATGTTGTCATGGGAACGACCGATGATTGTTTTTGAGATGTAGATATTTCTTGGGTGGACCAGATTATATATATATTTTATTAATGTCTTCTTTAATTTTTAAGAACCAATTATGAGTTGAAAAAAAGGTTGTCAATTTTTAATTTGTTAATTACTATGAATATATAATATATGAACTAGATAAAAGAAGGAAATTTTATCATATTCTGAAACATTCAAACCCACTGATGGGATTCATATTCTATTGTAATTATCTGAGGTTTATAGGGGATCTATTGATTAATGACGACCATTTTGTCACTTATGGGTCTATTTATATATAAAATTATTATTAAAAAAACCCAACCCATGACTCGGAGTAAGCTATTTTGGTTACGGATTTGTTGTGTTATCAACATTACCTTTTTTATGACTTGTTTTTAAGCTTCATTCACCATAAAATATTATGCTATATTTTATCCTAGTTTAGATAGTAACTGATGTTAGAGATAGTGGGTCATGTTGTTAAATAAATTTGACACTTAGATGGTGTATTACTTGTTAATTGATTTTTTTAATTCTCTAATTAGGAATATGTTGGAACCAAGAACTCAAACATTATAAGATGAGTGGAATTTAGAAAACAAGTCATCACATTGATAATTGGGTGTGTAATAGGTTCAAGGGGTGGTAACAAGTTCTTTAATAGTACTCACCTTCTCATTGGTGGATCTTCTGAAGGAATGAAAATAATCTGATTTAAATTTTTAGCTGATGAATGAATGCATGATGAGGTATAGTTCGATTCTAGGATGATTCTTAGACAAGAATGAAATAATTCACATGCATGAAAGGGATGTGGTTCTCATGTTCAATAGGGAGTAACTGAATCATGAATCTCATGGATTTATGTATTTTTTGAATTTGGTATCAAGAAATATGTATCTCGATATGATATTTCATTTCATGTCTTTAGACTTGAAGAAAAAATAATATGTTTCATCGCTCGTTGCCGGACCTATTAATGGGTCAAAGTATAACCTTGTAGACCAGGTGGGTTGTGAAATATGCTTCTAATTTACATGTGTATGTGAGATGTAGTGATGAAGCACATCAGCAAGGAAATACCTAATATATCATAAAGTTAAAATGTAGAAAGGATAGTAGTTGATAGGGCGAAAAATGATACACATTTCATTTTTATTCTAGAAACCCAGGGTTTGGATGAGCTTGGTAGGCCATATATATAGAAAAACCTGTGACTCAGTGGTGTTTCAAAAGATATCATATCAGATTGGGATACATGTTTTATATCATATTTTTTTATTCCCTATAGAATAGTTTATGGTCATAGATAAAACTAATAATAGTATACCACATGTATATAAGGGACGTCTGAGCAGACTATCTAAATTTAAGAGGATATGATCAGATGTCATTTACATTATTTTATGGGGATAGGTCATGAAAATACATGCTTTTAGTCATTTTATATGATAACACCTGTTAGGTTTCTACTAAGACGTTTATTTCTAATTAACATTATGGTCAACCTTGTTAGTCACATCAGTGTTGGACTAAGATTATTCATACAATATTGATGATAATGATCCTAGTAAAAGATAATTGTGAACGGGTGTAGTTGATTTGGTTGTTATTGGATACAACATAAATCTAAAATCTCTTATATTCTAGACAAAACAGATGACCATTTCAGTTTTTCATGGGTGATTGTGTATTCTTGTGAGTATCTCTTCTGCTGGTGTATGAATGGTGGTAAAGACATGGTAAATTTTCATTACTATTTTTGGGAATTTGTAAGACCATATAATTTAATAGAATATTGGATTATAATTTAGAACATTCTCCATGAAATCAGGGTATGCATGAATTTTTTTATTACACCACCTAAAGTAATAAATAGAAAATCATTACATGACTGGTAGTGAAAATGTGGATTTTGAGGAAGAGGCTTCATATGATGAATGTTCAGTGAAATTTTTTGATTGATGTAAAAAGGGTAATGTGTGTTAATACTATTGCTTTTAATTTATTTTTCTAATAATAATGTGGTATCCATGAGAGATATAGATTGGGAATTTGATATACATCCACAGTTTCCTGAGTAGATTGAGAATGACTACAACTGATGGTTCTCAATAATAGAAACTCTTTTAGAGGTAGAAAATATAACTCCCACTATATCCCTAAGGTGTATTACATTTTAATTTTCTTATTTTTCAATTAATGCTTGGTTTGGAAACCCATGTGTCCAAACCATGAAGATGAGAATAAATAATCTAAGAATTATACATTTTACATGAAAAATCAAGAAAAATAAATATTATTCATCCTATATATAGATTTACTCGACTAAGATACTCCTTTGTGTGATTTCTATTATTACTGTCCTCTTATAACACATTTTAGTCTTATATTATACTTTTTAGATATAATAATTGATGTTATGTCTATGTGTATATTATCTTCTCAATAATCCTCTCATCTACTCTCGATATGAACCCTAGAAGGAGTACTACATGAATTGATGTAAGGTGTATATCTGGATATAATTAGTTTTGTTTCACCATTTATGGAGAAGAACTAGAATAAAATTTATTCCTTCAATTCCCATAATTTATATGAGTTAAATTAATTGTAGTGGTTTCCAATTGGTAATTCCTAGCTAATCATAAAACTATAGTTTTCATTACACCTTAAATTATTTTTTAGAATACTCATTTGATTACATTATTTGTGATTATACGGATTTATTATAGTTTTATTGATTTGGGTGTTGGTTCATGATAATTGGACATGGACGCATTTGAGGTAATAATTCCAAGACATGTTAAGAAATTTATATATAAGATGTATGACTTTATTGGAATGTGGGTACATGTATATATCATGAGAACTTAATTGTGTGACAAGATTGGAATTTTGGGTGCATGTATCTCTCTATGATTAATTATACTTTTTTGTTGTACGATAATATGTTTATTTTATATATATTATATTATGGTTATCAAACATGATGTAGTTTTGGAATGGAATAATATATACTAATTATTATGATTGTTTGGTGGTTATCAATTTTGAGATGGTAGTATCAGGGAATATTTTCTCTAAATTATTCTAATTACATGGTGGCTATCCATAATTACATATTAGTGTCTTGAATATTTCATGTACCATAGTTCTAACAGTATTTTGGTTATCCAATGATGGTAATGTTTTGGTTATCCATTCTATTTTTATATTGGTCCACTATAAGTGGAGATATCATTGACTTAATATTATTAATATATTTCATATTATAATAATATATATAATTTTTTTATCCACTATATCAGTGTGTGAGTGTTCAAGTCACTGATTGAATAATTTATTTCTTATTTATTGGTATGTTTAATTATTGGAAAAAAATTTATAGGTTATATTCACACCAAATTTCCTTTAATGAAATTACAAATTATCTGTAGCCTCATTCGAAAATGGAGGTGAATATGGGAACCTATTCCAACACTGGGGATTCGGTTCAGGGTGTTACATATGATGTATGAAAGGGTAGTTATATTATATAAGTCTAGGATGTTTCTTATTTACTAATTAAATTCCATAAATAATGACTAATTTTTTTTCTTGTGTCGTTTTCCCTGAATCTCTATAATAATTATTATCATAAAAATTAGTTTTGGGTCTTCACAATTCCCAAATTAATTTTTACATGTTATCACATAGGTATTTAATTATATGTTAGAGTATGTCCATGGATTTTCTCTCAAGTTATCATTTTAGGTCACATACACTCTATGAAATGGGAATGTGATGGTTTAATTATTTAAGATGTCATCTTACTATTATGTTTATTAAAAATAATGTGTTAACCAAATTAGAATACATTATATTATTCCATTTCATTTTGTTTTAGTAATGTCTAGTTTTGAAGGTTTTTATAACATATGAATGTGAATAAGAATTTTCACAAAAAATGGGGGATTTTAGCTTACATACCATTTGGTACAAATATGAAAATATATCATGGTAAATAAAGAGGTTATGGATAGTTGTATATGTAATGAAGAATAATAAATACAATTTTATGGAAAGATTTATATTCCTCATTTTATATATGATTTGGGTTTATGTGAGTTCCATAGTCAAAATTATCATATTATCTGAGTGTTGGGAAGAAGTTTCAAATTTTCAATAATAATTATTTTTGGAATTTAAAAAATAATTTTATGAGAATATGATGATCTTAATATCATAATTTTTATAAACATAAGGCTGAGAATTATGTTCTATATAGTTCATTAAATCCCTTCAATGTTTAAATGTGTAAATAATATTATATATCCATAGTAATTAGGGCTACAATAACTAGTGTAATAAGTAGTGTGGTTTAACTAAGTCATCAAAATATGATGATAAAAGAAACTCATTTCTTCCTTGTACAAGAATCAGTAATTATAGATATTTGAAAAAGTCTATACAAGCAATAGGTAGTGAATCATCATGGATATTGAAGGTTATCTTTTTAAAACCACAACACTCAATTTAGGTCATATATGTAAAGGTGATTATAAAATTCCTTTGTTAATTATTTATAATTTGTAATTATATTAGACACATTATAAATTTCTAAACTAAGTGAATAATTAATATATTTGAGGATATTTGGAGCATTTTCGTTCAGATCTGTTTTGGATTAAGGGATGATAATTTATCTTGGGTTTGATTAATTACTTGATACGATACAGATAATACAAATGATTTGAGAGTGGAGGATGAATTCACAAGGTCATCAAATTCCATATATTTATTAGGGATTGATATTGATAGAGATTGATGTTAGTGAAGTAATTTTTTTGATACTTTCACCCCAACCGGTATAGTATATGTATTATAAAGGAAATGATCTTCCATCGAGGTTTTTGAAGACTTTTTTGGTATTGGATAAAGTTGGGGTTGTACCATATTGTTTGTAACGTTAAAATAATTGGAGAATGTATATGATTTATTATATATATCATAATTATTATGGTTTTAACAATATGAATCCCATGTGAATAGTTGGGGGAATTAATTTTCAGAATTTTCATTCACACGTAGTGTGTTTTATATAGGAATGCCGTTTTAGATTAAAGTACATCTGATAAATAGTTGTTGATAAATAATTGATATTCCTTGTTATTTTCAAACCTATTAATTATAATATAAATTTGGAATTTGAATATGAACAAAAATTCATCAATTTCGGAAGTTCTAAATTATGTTATATAGTCATATTTTATAAGGAGAAAATACTTGGAATGTATCAAATGTGGTAGTTTAGATTTTCTAATGTTTCTTTATTACATGAAAATGTTATCATTTTGATTTTTTTATGAGGTTGATATATTTACCAGTATTAAATATTGATAGATACATTTTTAATATATTTTTATACATGTTATGGATGTGACTCAATGTTTATAATTTTTGTTCATTTCCCATTATTACTAAAACTATTTAATTGTAGTAATGAAATATATAGTATTTAAATAATCACAATGGAACAATACACAAACTATAGACTAAATGGAATTTCATATTAATTTTTTTATTATTCCATAAGTTAATTCAATTGCAAAATAGTTTGAAAAAATATAAACAAATGACTGAATAATAAAAAAAATTAAATAATGATAGAGACAATGAAATAATTTCAATGGAAATGTTTTACTAAAATATATAATTTCAACAACTAATTTGAATTAGGTTAATTGGATAGTTTTGGGGAACATTAATGGTAATTAATCTTTACTTGATAAATGTTAATAAATATTAATTTAATTTTCCTAATTCCATATAATGGATGAAACATATTAAAACGTTATTGTATTATAAACTAATATAAATTATAAATGAAAATAAAGACAACTCACATAATCCCACCCTTCATTATTACATTGTAATTCCTCCAGTAATTAATTATCTCTAAAAAATAACTGCAATACACATTAATATCAATGTCATACAAAAAATCATTCTATAAAAAATTAATTCAATTCAATAAAATATCTCTTACTCATGATTCACTATACATAAATAGAAAATCCCTCATAATATAATTATGTCCATAAAAATTAAGAAGTAATATTAAAATATGGTGGATGAATTCACATAGAAGGATGAATCGAAGAAAGTGTATGTGGGAGGTTTTAAAATTTAAATAGAATTCAAATATAAAATTCCCCAATATAAATAATTATTCTATTTTTAAATGTTTTCTCTTCCAAATTATAAATCCTAAAAACCCACTAATAACTATTAAAAAATTTAAAAATAAATTATTCTTAATCATAGATTTTTTCGTGGAATAATTCTATCTATTTTTTGATGAATATTTAAATATCTAGAATATTTGATTTCTTTTCCCCTTTAGTGGGCTCTATCACAATATCAAGGCCTAAATTGTAGCATAGAAGAAAATTCACCAACTCGTTGAATTTTGAATACTAAATAATCATGTTCTAAACTTCAATAATTTTAGTCATGATATTATTCCTCAATTATTTGGGTCTATAATATTATAGAATTAAGGATATAATGCTATGTTGTTCAACCACTATGAAATAAATGATTTTCATCTCCCTAATAGAAACACCTATATAGAGCTATTTTGGCATGAAGATGTTGGTAATGAAATAATTTGCCCTTAAAATTTTTAAATTTCATTCACATATAACATTTTTAAATCATGTGGTAAACGGATTTCCTATAATTACTCCTTATTTATTCATACAAAGATCCACTTGAACTAAATCATTTTGTGATAAAATGTATTGTGGGGTATTTTCTTATATGATCCGTTAATTTGTTTTAAATTTATGTAAATTATTCCAACATCAGACATTTATAATAAATCAATGAAATTTTCAGAAATTATGTATTATTTTTTAAATTTATCTATTAAAATTATTAAATCATATTATAAATATTTTTAAGTTAATAAATCCCCCACAAATGAATGATTTCATCTCTCTATGGAAAAATATCAACATGTAACCAATGTGAATCCAAAAATATTGTAAAGAAAACGTTTTTCAATAAGTCACATAAAAATAATTCATAAATAAAAATTATAAAATCTCTCAAATCATATAAAACTCTATGTCTAAAAAATTAAATTTATAGATTTTTAATTCAAAACTATGTTCCTCAAAATACTCCCAGTATTCAACATTCATCAATTCCCATCCCACATATAATTTATTTTTCTTTTAATTTATTTTTCAAATCTCCAAGAGAATTTAATTAAGGTTATTCTTAGTATAAATTATATAAAATATATCCAATGGATTTCACGTTATAAAAATATTTACTATGAATATCAATGAAAAAATAAAGGCAAATTTTAAAGGTAAATTCATAAAATTAAGGTGGATGGATTGTAATATAAAATAAAAAAAAAATTATTTCTAAAAAAGAGGGTTCAATTCATAATGAAAATTTTTATAAAAAAAATTAAACTCAATTTAGAATAGCTTCATACTTCTCAACAGTTAAAAATGTTCATCAATTTCAAATTAACATTCTTATCTCTCTCATGGATTCAAAACTTGAACCATCAAATAGTGATGAATTCTGTCCTTTATCTAACTTTTCTACTTTTTCTTTAAATTGAATATTTATAATAATAAGAGATTAATATAAAATTTGACCATTTCAGGGAAAAATTACAAACAAATCAATGAAATTACATAAACTCCCTCTTAAGGTTAAACAACTATAATGTTATTCTGTAAAAGAAATTTTTTAGGAAGGATAATTTATTTTTAAATTTGAATTTTTATAATGTATTTCTAGGTTTATTTGATCTTAGAAAAAAATTCATATAGTGTAGGTATTAAGATAAAATTAGAATAAATAATTAAATTATAGCCTTAAGAATTTTAATTTGGGTAAAATATCACCATACATTAATGAGATTAACAAAAAAAATGTTTTATTTGTCATGATTATCCAAAATATATCTAAAAAAAGAGGGTAAAATAAATTATATGTAAAAATTGATTATTGTACCTAGTAGTAATAATAATTCAAAATAGTTTTCAATCATGCCAGTTCTGGAAAAAAAATCTGACATGGTCTTGAAAATTTCGATGAAGTAGAATAATGAAAAGGTATCATAATAAAAATAATTTCCAAAATAATTAAAATTTTGAATGACCATGTAACTTTAAAAAAATATTCAATTGAGTATTTATTATTCATAAGAATAAAATATTATATCTTTTTAAAATTGATACTATTTTTTTAAAATGGCTATGTATTCAACATTATTATGGGGGGAATTAAAATGTTGTCAAATTATCCATCCTCCAACCATTAAATAATCATTATCCAAATAGTTTTTAGAAGATAAAAGAGTTTTCTCAAAAGTATACCTTAAAATTTAGTATAAGAATGTATCAACTATAAATGAAATAAATTTTGAATCTTCCAAATTTAATAATGTTTCTTTTCCATGATCCTTTAGTTGAATTTATTTTATTTAGATCCTTGAATTATTAGAATATTTTATTATGTATAATGTTTTATGGAATTTATGAAATTGAAAATTTATTATCCAAAAACGATATGTTTGATACTCAAAAAGATTAAGTTATATATAAATGATTAGGTTCATTGTATTTAATCAACATGAGTACATCATGGTATGTACAATTCTTAAAGCGATGTGAATGTAATGGACAGAGAAAAACTTGAGCAAAATAATCTAAAACGTCAAAAGCCATATGCGAAATAGGTGGGGGATGTTCAATGATTTTTCAATATCATATCAAATCAAAAATATGTATTCTATATACTCCATCGATTAATTAATAGAATTTGATGTAGTTTAGGGAGGATAACATCATAGTGACTACTCACAAAATTCATTATTAACCCAACCATTCATGACAAAATCTGAATAAAAGAAAATCAATATAGTAGTTGCTAACTAGGAATCCCAATTGGGTTATGTAATAATGATTTGGAGAATGTTTAATATCAATTATGTGTATATACAAGGTCACCTCGGTGGATGTAGAATGTTGTGTTAGTAAAGCCCTATGGTTTAAAATTATTTTCCCTTCAACAGATTTCATGTGATCAATGTCATTTGATTCATGCCAAACTAAACAAAGAGGAATAATGGCTTATTATAATACAATGTGAATTATATTAAGAGGCAGTTTAATGAAACTAAATTTGATATTAAATTATGTTATTATAGTGACTTCTTCTTAAATTATACATGGTTGAATGATTTCTTTTAAAAATGTTATTTTATATTATTTTTATATTATTGAAATGATAAATTCATTAACATTAGAATTTGAATTTGAAAAAAAATTATTTTTTGAATTTAGATTATAAAAATTAGTTAATTTATATTGTTTTATTTTTTTATAACGGTTCATTATTATGTAAATTGTTAAAATATAGATTTTATAAATACTATATCATTTAGAACATTTTTAGGATATAAGAATGACTTAATGATAGATAAAACCTTTTAGTACCCAATTATGTATATGGGGAGGAAGATAAATCATTTAAAACTACATCGTTGAATATATAAACCTATTTGTGACATTTATTAAATGAAGTTAAATTTTATTATAACCAAAAATTTATGTAATTTTCCACCAGTTAAGTATTTAAAATGATCCATTTAGTTTGTAATTTATTTAAAAGTAATAAAAAATAATCCTGAATCTAATAATATTTATTACTAGTGACTATATGCATCATTTTGTTATAAATTTATATTTATTTTAAAAATGACATTTTTCTAAAAAAAGTTTCCATATTAGTCTATATAAAAATATTTAAAAACATATGAAAATTTTAGTAATTGAATATAATGAAATGGATTCATCATTTGGAATAATAATTTACAGTTTTTTATGTTCAATTTCATTTTATTTATAAATAATGGTCACCCAGGTGAAATGGTAGGTTATCATGGTAATAGATCAAATGGGTTAAAGGGGGTTAAACTAAGTTGTAAGTATTGTAATATAAAAAAAGTATCATTATGTGATTGGTTGAATAGATTTTTTCCTCCCATCACATAATATTTTCAATTTTTCTTATTTCATGATATATTCCAAAAAACATTATTTTATATTATTTTTAATTTATTGATATCTATAAGGAAGCCATGCCCGTTGATTATTAATGGACACATCCTCTCCTCAAAAATACATATAAAATTTAGCACCATATTTATATAATTCTTTGATCAAATAATATCCCAAATCTCCTAGCCAAGTCGTATAGGTTCCATTATCTCTAAATTATCAACCACATATGGCATAAATTGTAATCCAATTAAGATACCAGAGGAAAAGGTAACCGACTTAACTGAGTTAGTTCAAGTATATTTATCATTCCACAGCATTTAAATCCAATAAAATCATTGAAACATTATAAAATTATTATAATAAATATATTATGAATTTATTATGTTGATAATACTATCATTGTTAACTTATCATCTATCCAATGAAAAATGAATGAGATGCCTGGACGTTCATGAATTATTCCGCCTCCATGTAGTAATTTATTTCAATTTTAATAACCCCATATCATGGATATTTATATATAAGGATTTAAATAATATATATGATATATGTGTTATATTTCCTATTTGTTAAGATTAAATTAATATTTACATTCTTTTATTTACATCCATTGAAAAATGAAAACATCTCATATATGTAGATGTAGTCTATCAAATATAGAATCTGATATGATTAATCTTTCATCACTTATATAAAAAAAATATCTAAAAGTGTGTATAATTAAAAATATAAGATATTAATGAAATTATTAATATTATATATATTATAAATCCACGACCATCATTCATTTATCTAAATCGTCAAACATAAATATAAGGGAAAAATAATAGTTGACTCAAGACATTTTTTAAATTTTATAATTATTAATAAATCTATATTTATAAATTATAATGGAATCATATATCTTATAATATGTATGAATATATTTCTAGTGAATTATTATCAAAAATAATAATTTATTATAAAAGGAGATAGTGTGTGTAAAAATCATATTGGTACATAAGGTATGAGTTATTTTTATAATATCATGTTTTATCAGGATTGTTTATGTTTCAATTTTTATTATAGGAATTGTATGTAATTCATCTTTTAAAACCCATATATTTTACTCTTCTATTTTTATCTATTTTCTTCAAAAAAAATTCTTCTTTCCCATTTTGGAAGTAAAAAATTATGAAAGAATACTTCTAAGAAAATGAAAACTTATTTCTCTATTTTTTTGGATTTTTTGGATTGCATATACGCGTAATTGAAAAAAATAAACTTCATATATATTTTTAAATGATTTCTACTGTTATTTTTATATTATATTTAAATCATTTACAATTGATTTTATGTAATATTATTATCATTTTCTGAATTATAATTATTTTATTTTCTATAAAAAAGTTGTGAAAATAATGTTTTTAAACATTTAAAACATGAATGTATTTTCTATCATCATTTATTTTATTCATCATCATGATATCATTAAAACATTGCATGATTTTATGAAGAAATTTCTATTTTTGTTTTCAATTAATATTTTGTTCCTGAAATTTACCAAGAAAAAATAATTTTTTATTGTTTTAAAATGAATATTTATAGATAATTTATATATAATTTTTTTATCTCGGCAAACCCCATTTAAGGATATTTTTTGATTCATTGGGGATAAGAACATACTTTCACAATCCAATTACTTTGTATAGATCAGTTATAGTGATGATGTTAATAAATGTTTTGGGGAAACAAGTTTCTTTCTCAGTTTTTATTAAAGATCCAAAGAAATAATAACAATTTTTTTATGATGTGACACACATAATTATGATTTTCATTATGGGAAAAGTGATACTGAATATTATATAACCCTCTAATGCACTTGGTAAAAATATTATTTGATTGATTATATAAACAATACTTATTTATTATATATATGATATTTCATCAAGATTCATGATTAATTATTAAATATTTCCCTTCTAAGTAATAATATATATTATTATAAAAAACCAAATTTCATGCCATATAATTTATGCACTCTGATTTATTAGGTATGTTTTCTTAAATTTTGATCATGTTATCAATCCCTTATTTTTATCTTTTAATAAACAATAATCATAGATTGAAATCTCTCATATTTTACCTTATTATGAATGTGACCTCTTCCTTTCTTATGATTCCATTTCCCTGGGTTATTATGAATTGATTTCAGTTGAATATTTTAATGAAGCTTACTATATGGGAATAAAATTGTGAAAAATATTCAATATCACTCATGAAATAAGTTGATTATTTTTCAATTTCGAAATGACACAAAATATTAACTATTCTGGGGGAATGTATTATTATTTGATGTATTAAATATTAAATTTAAAATAATTTAATATTTATATATTTTTTTCTTCCTTTTCTGAGTTTCTATTAGAGTCAGGATTAATTAAATTTTTATATTAGTCAATTAAAAAATATATATTATAACTGAAAAAAATTGTTACATATTCTACAGTATAATGTTTAATTTATTTATAATAAGGAATAAAACATTAAAAATAATAAATAAGATGGATATGGTGAATTTCATATAAGTTAGAATGAGTCTTATTCATGATTAACGTCATGGAAATATGAAAAATTGAAAAATATTTATATCAAAAAAATTTAAAATTGATTATGAAATATACAAGAATAATATTTTTTATGGGAAGGTTCAATGATATGGTAATGGAATCATTGTGTAAGAGAGTTGAAGAAGTTTCCCAACATGGGAAATGAAATTTCAGGGTTAGTAGGCATAATGGAGAGAGATAATAAGTTAGTATATATCATGACATGAAATATGGTTATTATATTTAAAGAGATACCTAGCCCGAGCGTGATGTACGGGGATACTATCTAGTGGTCCTACTAGTGTAATTATGGAGACCCATTAAAAACATACAATTATAAGAATACCATGTCATAGTGAGGGGAGTGGTGGTCTGGGTGTTCCCCTATTAGACACAAGGATGACCAATATTGTTTTCGAGAATATATGGAATATATTAAAATTTGGGATGGTCAACAGGTCCAGAACATGGTTAAAGAATCATGGTCCTTGACGTGTTTATGGAAAATCAAGAAATGTTTTTCCACTAGGTTACAATGTTTGGAATTTTATGTTTTATACTCTCCTATAAAATAATGTAAACCCTAAATGGGCATGGTTATGGAAATGTGGATTTTTTTCTTCAAAAATAGTATAAGCTTCCCCTCATTTTATAAGGGAAAGAATCTTGTCCAACAAAACATTGAGTTGGGCCTGTTGAAGGGTGTGCCCGAATGGCCCAAAGTCCTTTATTTTTAATGATTTTTAATAAACCCATTTTCAAGAGATGAGGGGGAACCCAAACAAGTCCCATAGGATTAGATATTACATGGCCCATAGGATTAATAGTTTACATGACCCGATGGTGTTAGGGAATTCAACTAGACAATGACTACAAGGAACTTCCCCTCCCCAACATCTACATCATGATCGTAGTTCTCCACCTTCACATGACCTTCTGGCTTGTATTCTCATGCCATCACATGTCAGCCCAAATGGCATAGCCATTCCCTCTCATTGATCTAATTTATTTCATTCTTATTTAGTGTGTGCACTTGCTCTGAATCCTCCTCTAGGGCTGCTCCTTTTTTGTATAGTCTGTCAGGGGAAACTGCACTAATAATGTGGCCCGAATTCCTTGAGGGCGATCATAGGCCTTAAAGATGGACCAAAATATTTACTAACTCAAAGTATTGGGAGTCCATAAGTCATTAAGGACTCTAATGCCAAACCGGTGTCGCCCGGTCAATAGTTATGACCGCTACAACATTGAACAATAACTGCTACTGTACTTGATATAGTAACTCAAAGTGCTGCAACTTTTCTATTATAGTACCGGGAATTATGCCTCCACCTAGTTTTAAACCAAGGTCTCATGGATTCACTTAAGGGGTCCCCACCAACTGTGTTTAGTCTCATGTGATGTTTATGGGTGTGATATCCTAGGGACTCAAATATAAAACTATGGTGTATAAAAAATATATGTGATGTTTGGTGTACCATAAGGGGATACACCATGTATGGTGCATTTATCTCATCTGATGCATTAGTAATTATCCTAATTATTAAACTTATTGTACCTAGATTTTCGATAGTGATCTAACCCTTATAACATGGTGATTACAGTGATTCTCAAATTTAATTAAATTGAAATTTTCATCCACACTATAAAATAGGTTGTTTTACCCTAAATAAATTATGGTAAACCTAGGTGAAGAACAAGTATTAGTATTAGGATGATGAAATTTATTTCAATATGTTTTTAATATGAAAATTAAATATGGTTTTTAAATTTTACCATTGTTGAACTACTCTTAATTTCAAAAACATGATCCAATTGAACTAGGACATATGCACATTGTTTACACCATTCGATTGATGATTTTTATGTGATGATTAAGATATTTCGTATTTATAATTAAATAGAAAAATAAAATGAAGAACATATTGATTAATATTTGGGTATTTTGAATTTGGAATTTGATGTTGAATGTCACATTTAATAAAAAACATACCATAAAAATAATGCTTGCTGAAGTGACTTTGACCATTATATAGGTGGAAGTTTACTTTTATCAAGAAATAGTGAAGTTGAAGAATGTAGTGTGGACCCAAATCAAACATAGGGAACCCTGCCATTGTGGTGGACATCATAGTTTCATGGATTAAAATGTGCATGGAGTGGGACAGTGGGAAGTCATAGTGAAGGTGTGGCTTGTGTGAAGCCCATGTGTGAATGTATATCCATGTGCTGACCCCAGTTCCAACTCGAGTATGGGATTCTCTAAAGACAATTTTTAGGGAGTGACATTCTATATGAAAAATCATAGTGTGATTCCAAATATTGAAACATCAATTATCAACATTTATGATATACATATTTATGTAGCACAATTTTATTCGAATTATTAGAGACATTTGATCAAGCCATTGATTTTTCATTCTCCTTGGTCCTTATCGAAGAAAACACTATTAGTCAGGATATGCATACCAAACATCTAGTTGTCATGTTAAATAATTTTACTATTATTTTATAGACTTGTCAATTTATGATTATTGATATATAATATAACTTAATTTTAAAGAATAATGTGATATCCAATATAAGTAGATACGGTGTGAATCAAATATGTATTGTGGTGATGGTAATTATCGTCGTTATGGAGAATGAGTTGAGGTGGTACACATATGCTGTAGAGTAAACATGGTAGAGTTGATTCAGTGGGGTTTCTATGAAAAATATCTATAGACATAGTCATTTTTAAAATGATATCAGTGAAAATTTTGACAGTTATAGTATAAAAATAGATAAAATAAGAACACCCAATATTAATGTATAGTTTTCATCCATTAGTTCTTGATATTTATATATATTCACATTCATGAGATAATGGTTTGAGTTACATGAACATCTATTTGTTCTAGATACACTCTGAGTTTTTTGGGAAATTATTTTGATTCATTATATGATCCTTAGGTTATGTAAAATATTATTTGATATTGAAAAAAGATATTTTACTGTGCTTCATGAATGAAGGTTGGTATACACATGATAATATGACTGAGTAAAAAACAACTGCAAGATTGAGTAACCTTAATAACTAGTTGGAACATGTGGTCTCCTTACACAAATAATGTAGTAGAATGAAACTATAATAAGTGCATGTTTTCATGAATAAATTATGTGATAAATTTATGAAATAATGTTGTTGTACTATGTTCAATGAATTACATGATGATTATGAGAATGAAACATTCATAAATGTTATGCATGGTTGTGGTAGTTTTCATGCACATGAAATAATACATATATGAAAGTGTGATGCATGTACATTTTATTATTTCACATAATAAAAATAATATTATTTGAGATTACCAATTATTTCATTAAAAATGGGTGATGATTGAAAAGTTTCATTTGTTATACTCTGAATGAATATTGTAAAGGGATATTTGAGACTCATGTGTGAAGTTGACTTTTTTTTCTTGGTATAAAACATTTTAATTTCATTTAGTTTCATCTATTTTAACGGAATGGATGTTCATAATTAGTTAACATATGTTTCATGAGTGTACGAGTCTTGTACGCAACCCAAATCCAAGGCTTTTAGAAAATTCAGATGGGACACATGGTTTGTAGAAATCGTGGGCGGTCATCCAGTGCTCGGTCTGCAGCCACATGACCGAGTGAGTGATTCTGATCACTTTAAATAGGGTTTTTTCAGGATATTTCTATTTTTAGTCTAGCCATATTTCATTCTTATTCGATGGGTGTCTGGGGGTTTTTCATAGCTCACGGTGGGTGTATAGTTTTTCCAACCTTGTGGTAAATCTACACAACCCTTTAAAATGGAAGAAATGTTTATTTCTCCACTTATTTTACATAATGGGACAACTATTTTTATTTATTCTCCAATGCACAACATCCCCACACCTATTGATTCTATCCTTCATCTTAATTCTTCAATTTGGGATATCTTCTCTATAGTAGTTTTTTTAAAAGGAAGAAAAAATATCACATGAAAACGCGACGCATGCACATCCCTCTATTCAAAATTTTCCACCGATTATGGATTCTTCGGCCTGGCCTCTATCGATCCCTTCAGCTCAGGCAATGTTTGACCCTAGATTATCTCTTTATCCCTCTTCATCTAGTGTCCCTTGGTCACTACAAGGTCTGAGGCCCTCGATCTGTGCCACCTCTTGTCCGGCATCTTCCTCCCTCTCCCCTCTATGATCAGGCTCAGGCGCTAGCGTCTCATTTTGAGATGCTTTCTGTGGTCAGTCAAAATCTTCTTGTTTCCTGATAGATCCTTTTCAACTATCACAATAATCATGGATGTGCATTGTCATTCACTTGAATGTCATGGTGACCACCATCTGGGCTGTGAAGGGCAATCTAAAATTGACCCTGGTTTTCAGGTTCGAGGCTGCAGGGTTGTAGCTTGCAGTCTTCCAATGTTGTGTTAGCTCATGGGGCCTTCATCATCTATTGCAGATCTTAGTTATTCACAGAAAATTTTTATTCCTCATCCAGACATCATAGATTTACTTCATTCATTTGTGGTGTAATTCCCCTCGTCATTGGGGTAATGGAGCTTCAACAGCTCTAGATGGTGTATTGATGTTCATAAAAGTAACGAGACTCTGGCAGCTTCAGAGGGGCTTAATCTTCCTGGTCGTCTGTTACCCATACAGAATGACGGCTTCATCAAAGTGATCGGGGACTCCCTTGGGGGCATTCTATTTTCTAACAAGAGTTCGAGATGTGGATCTTGTAAATCGATGGAATCTATCTGCATGGAACTTGACCTCTCTAAGCCATTAGCGGATCATATTGATCCTTAGATCGAGGGTTTTATAAGCTAGTTGAAGGAGATCTCCTACCCCGTCTATCCTAGATTCTTCTCCCAATGCCTTCTACAGGGTCATTCTTTACATTTCATCCACTGAAATTTTACGAATGATTATTTCCATCCTCTCGCAGTGGATGTTGGTGGGGTGGGCACGGTGGTTCATCCCATGCCGGCTCTGATAGAGGAGATCTTGGTGGCGGTTTAGTTCCCCTGTTATGCCCCTCCCCCACCTCTTTCTATACATGATTCTAGGTTTCCTCCCAATCATAATTTTGATATCCTTCCTATATATCATGAAGAATTTCTTTCACCCTGTTGGGCCCCAGTTCCTTTCTTCCAGGCCAGACTCTTCCTCTACAGTTCATCCCTCCTCTTTCTTCTTTCCTCCATTTCTTGTAATATTTTTTAAAGGTCAGTCAGTGATGATTCATTTCCTCACCTCCTCGAGTCCTAGAACCTTACAACCACTTGTCATAGTCCTTCCTCGTACCTCCAAGGATTCTAAGAAGTAGACTATAGTGAAGGTTCCCCAGCCATTATCTTTTCTCTCAAGTGATCTCTCACTACCTTCTACCTCAGCTCACATATTTTCTATAGTAGGATATCCCTCTTAAAATGAAGTAGATCTTTCTATCTCACCTCGTGCCTAAGGAAAGAGGATAATTTTCTCCCAAATCAGCACCTCTACCCTAGTATTGCTACTTTCTATGGAAACTGGGATGTGAAAATGATCTAGATCCAGGTCCAGGTCCCACGAGGTGATTTTTTTCCCACTATTAGAAGGCTCTGAGTGATGGAGTAAATCCCAGGTCACTAATCCATCAATGATTTATTTTCACATTTGGAATGCTCGGTCCATTGGTGTGTAGGCCATGTCAGACATTCTAGATTCAGAAATATCCAAGAACAAGCCTACAGTGGTGGCCATTCTTGAACACTAATAACACCCTGACCAGTTTGGGGATTTCTCAAGAAATCTCAGAATGCATGGCTACATGCACGCTGACCCGTGTAACTATCATATTGGTATTATTTTCACTGGAATATAATTGTGGTTATGGTGAAAGTGCATGATCAGTTTAGTAAAATTAAGATGAATTAAGGCCATCATTCCTTATTTGTGTCCTTTGTCTATGGGAGTTGTGACATGAACTAAAGAGAGACTCTCTCTAATGAACAAATTGGGTTTCATTATAACACTGTTTAGTTGTTTTTGGGGGTGATTTTCAATGAGTATGTGGATACGGTGGAGAAGAAGGGAAGAGGACCTTTCCCATGGAAATAAAGCCTAAATTTTAATCATTTCATGGCGTCCAAGGGGATCTTAGACCTTGGTTTTGTGGGTGAAATTTTTACTTGGTGTAACAATAATTGGGCTAATTATCGCTCATGGGGTTTCTTGGATCATTTTCTTTCCAACATGTAAGCCTTATTCTCCTATTTCCAACTCAAAGGTTAATCATCTGGTTTGTATGAAATCATTCCACTCTGCCTCCTAATCTCATAGTCTTCAGTGCAAGAGGGCCAAGATTAGTTCAGATATGACCGTGTTTGTGATAGATTTATAGGTTTCCAGGTCCTAGTCAGAACCTCCTGGGGGGAGCACTCTAAAGGCACTAAGTAGTATTCTCTTCATAATAAGTTTTGTTGGCTGAATATGAAGCTCTGATCATGGTCTAGAGGTATACCGCTTGTTTATGGGGTTTTGTAATCGACCATGCAGGATGTTGAGCGTCTTGAGCGTGTTTGGGAGGATAGATATGAGGATCATGTTTTTGAGGAGAACTAGGAGAAAAATTATATTCTAGGGGATTTTATCCTGATGTAGGAGAACCTTTATATGGAGGGAGCAAGGATTGAATGGGTCAAGTAGGGTGATCACAAAACATCATTATTTCATGAATGAATAAAGGAGAAGGAGTGGTTGGTAAAACCTAATATTAAACTAGATGATGGATATTTCACATGGGATAGGGATGTGGTTGGAGGTATGGCCAAATGTTACTTCACTGAACATCTCGCTAGTCTGAATGCTCTCTTTCTCAATGCGTACCCTTTAGAGAATACAGAGATCTTTGATTTCATTTCCACCCTCACCTCTGACTTGGATAACAAATGCATGGAGTCTATTCCAATTGAGAATGAGATTTGGGATGCTATGTTTCACTTGATCCATGATAGAACAATAGGTCCTGAGGGCTTTATAAGTTAGTATTATAGGACTTAGTGGGATATTGTTATGGAAGAGCTGATTGCTGCCATCCAAGACTTCTTCTGGGGTGGCAGTTTATACTGATTTTCATGTTCCACTACGTTAGTGATTCTCCCTAAAATCATGAACCCCACTTCTATTCTGCATTACCGTCCAGTGAGTATATGCAATGTCACATATAAAATTCTAGCATGAATCATTAATTCAATGCTGGCTCCCCATCTCTTATGGTGTGTCTTGTTGGAACAACATGTCTTTGTTATTGGTCAGTCTTTTAAAAATGTAATTGCATTGGTCTTGTAAATGTTCAAAGAAATTAATTTTAAAAACCATGGTTCTAATGTGGAAATCACACTCGATAAAAAAACTTTTTCTAATCTGGGTGAATAGAGCTTCATGAACCGAGTTCTTGCAGGTATGTGTCTTAACTACCGAGAGGGGGATCCACGTCAAATCGTGCTATTAGTGCTAGAACAAGAAATATTCTTATCGACTTGACAAATATTTTCCGTAATGGGGTGTATGGTCCATCTCTATTCTAGTTTCATGTTGGCGTATGGGCTTATCATCATACTAACAATAGCATTAGGGTTAACTGGGTCCATTGGCGCCCTCCTTTGAAGGGTTTGAAACTCTATATAGACTTCTCATGTGCCCTCTGAATCATTTTTTGGTGGGGGGAGTGGTGCGGGATACCAAGGGGTTGGTCTACATGTCTTTATATATTATATTGGGTCAGGGGGCCTCTCTCTAGGATGAGGCCATGGCGTTGCTCATAAGGATCATCTTATGCAACTCAAGGAGTTCAGACATCCTTGAAGTTGAAAATGATTCATTGTTACTGCATGACTCACCACATGGCTCTGAAATCTCCACTTGGTCGATCGAATACATCATTATAAAGTGTCAATTAATTTTCAATTGCCCCACTCAAGTGGTGCACATAGGGAAGGAGGGGAACAAAGTAGAAGATCAATTGGCCATATTGGATGTCCCTGGTTCTGAGAAGATTTTCTTGTATATTGTGGTCAGCATTAAGATAGAGGGGGTCAATATTATTAGAGAGGATGCCCTTGGGCTTCATCATTTTAGGCCTCCTTAATTCATTCTCTTGGAACCATGGGATCCTAGGGTAGAATCTTCTTTCTCTCCGGTAATTTTCATCGAATAAAAATTTACATATGTTGATGATATCATATCCATATGAACTCTGAATCACTCATTGTTGGTCTCATTGGATCCGTGTCGATAATCTATAAATCCCTATTTTACCATTATTCATTTATCCCTCAATTAATGAAGTTATTTTTTTAGTAAAATATTTCTTTTTTCAAAATATTTATCCTTTTAATCAATTAATTCCTTTTTAATATATATTATTGGCCTATAATTGATGAGGTGTTGACTACCAAGATACAGTTGGTGGTCTCTTACCTTTACCTTATTTCATTCAAGTTTATATATTATTCCAATATGTTTCATTCCATGTTATCTAGTATAAATTTTTAAAATTGATTTCTCCTTAAATAAAATTAATATGATTTATCAGCACGAAACACGATCCTCGGTATCTTATTATTGAAGATTAAAGACCATGAATTGAACCTCTCCATGGGTGTGTTGGTAAATTGGAGAAAACTGACTTGGTTATCCTATGAATTAATTGACCACTTAAAGTATTTCCATTTTCCCCTCTCTTATCATGTATTAAAAGAATTGATTGAGGTGTAATTTAAATAAATAAAAGAGATAATAGAATACTATATACCTTTTCATTGGTCATTTTCTCTTCTCACTTATTATTTAGATGTTCATAAAAGTAGAATGCAGAATTTAGATAAATGGCAGGATTAATGGGACCCTAGGCTTTCCAAGCATAGGAAATGATTCTAGTCCCCATTTGAGGTGAGAATGTTTCTTATATAAATGTGAGGGACAATTGAATTAAATGTTATCATAAATATTATTGTTATACTTCGGTCCCATGACCATTTCTATTTCCAGGAAGAGAGTGAAACCATGGTTCTAACTTTGAATGCCATAAATTATAATAATAGTTTTATTTAATTAAATGAGTTGTAATTATTAAATGGAAATACCATTAATTGTGATTGACACATGGTCTCTCATATGAATTACATGGATGCAATCACTTTTTAGTTGTATTATATATACCATGAGTGAAATTTGAACTCCCTATGAGGACTTCCAATGATGAAATCAAAAGTAAGGTCATCGTATACACCATGAGGGGTAATTTTACTCCCTATGAATAAATACAATGAATGACACAACGGATTGATCATTATATAGGCCACAAGTGACACATTGGACTTTTTGTGTACCACCAAGGATGGAATCAAGTGGTAATAACTCTATACCACACCTAGATGAATACTAAATATCCCATAACAAATTCCTAGGAGGGGCTTGTAAGGTGATGGGTTCATGTTATGTTTGAAGTGATACTTTCATTCCAATGTTGGAACAAAAATTACATGGTTAGGTTTCTTATAATCACAATGAATTAAATACACTATGTGACAAAAAATATAAAATTACCATGGATTTGGTCATAGACCTATATCTTATGATGGAATTGTTATACATTCCGTGCTTATATATGATTCATGGGTGATACTATAGTCATTTGGGTTTATTATAAATTAAAACATTACAAAAATTCTGCTTAGAGAAATTCATGGTTAGGCTGAAGTAAGTAGCAGTATATAGTTGTCCCAAGTGATCTCAGACCCATCTGGGTTTCTGATTTACCACATTTTGTTTTTGAACTTTATTTTTATTTTCACACTATCTATTATGTACTCACAGACAGTATGGAATTAAAAACAATTTGTGATTCCCAACTGAGTATATATTACTCCCCACACAGGCCACTGCTGTGTATCTGGAGATAATTCTTCTATATAGGCAGGGGCAAGGGAATGTATCATGCCTTGGACGATTGATCACCTTTCTAGGATGGTATATGTGGGAAGATGATCAAATTTATTCATGAGATTCTAATAGTTGTATCCATGGGTATTTTTTTAATTTTTTATATCATTTGTCAAATGCATGTTCCCATAGTTCACAGGTATTTACATTTTTTATAGAATGTTGTGATCATTATATCAGTATACAATATTGATGGATGTGATTAATTTTTTATTTATATGATGTATGTTTACTCTTCGATTTTTTTGTCATCCTTATGCATCCTCTATTTATTGAATTGATTATAGTAATGTTTCATACACCAATCATGATGGTATATTCTTTGAGATATTCTACTATGGACCCCTTATACTAGTCCCAAGCCTTCGACATATGGAGAGGTGTTCATGAGGTTCTGTGTCCAATAACTTGTTGATTAATATGGAGTGAACATGAAATGAGGCATTAAAATGCGGCATCTTAACAGTTTTTCTTTTCATTTATTACCTTACTAATTGGGATGGTAAAAATGGGAAATTAGACATGTCAGTATTTAGTCATGGGATTGTTCCTAGTTGTAGCTAACCACTGTATAGTGAAAAGAGAAATTTTCTGGGATTGGATGTTTTGTTTTTTATGGTTCTTGTAACAGTTTCTTAAACATCAACATTGGGTGATGCACTTTTTGTTTGATATTCCTTATGATTTTGGATTTTTACCCTTAGATGATAAGGAACATACGTATTCCCCAATACATCTTTATAGTCACTTGACAATATAAATTTCATGAATATTCCATTCCATTTTATCTTACTATCCGCATTACCATCAGTATCTCTTGGTTCCTTTATTGATATGTCAAAGACTTCATGCCACCATTTGATAGAGGGATTTTTAAATTAATTAATTGGGATTAAATTTTATCCCCATTTCAATATAGAAAGTGCATATGCCTTTATATATTGGAATTGGTGATATATTTAATTCAACTATTTAAGAAAATTAATATATATATGTTTGAAATAAATATAAATCAAATTTTAGGATGAAATGGTCACCATAAAATCTTGATTGTAATTGAATATTAATGGGTGTTTTCATCTATAACATGAAATTGAAACTTTATATAATTAAAAAAAGTACATATAGCAGAGAACATGACCCTCACCCAATGATATTAGTGCATATTATGTTGTGTATTTTTGTTTTCTATTGATATATACATCATCTTAAACTAGATTAGGATTAGTGTTTTGGGTGGGACTCTTATATAGGAAGGATTTTTCCTATTCCATTATTATATTTGTGAATCTTTTGGTAAAAAAATGTTTTATTAATAAGTGTGTTTGAAATTTTTCAAGACATTCCTCCATGATGACCATGATTTGTATGTTAGGAAAGTAGCAATAACCATGCTCTATAGGTGGTGGGCCTTTCACCAAATATAAAAACGAAAGTAGTTCCACCTAAGATACCTCCTATTATACATTATGTAGGCATAGATAACTAGTTTTGAGAGATTTTGATATGATTTATGTAAAATATTTAGGGATCCCCATTACCTTCCTCGAATGTGGTAGAGTTGATGGGTGAGTTTTAGGAGTAGCATTAGGCTATGTTTTTAATGGATAGTGGTCCCCAAACTATGGAGTCATCGATATAGGCCATGTTAAAAATTTTAAACAATGTTGAATAAACTAGTGATAGGAGAGTAAAGTAATCCATTTATAAGCTATAATATTCTAATAATAGGTGGTGATATTTTGTTTCCCAAATGGATTTTAAAGTCCCAGACCGGCTAACCTCTAAGATATTGGTCGAACTAGTGGGTCACATGACATCAACCACGCCTCTCCCTACACCAGAGGCTGTTGACAAGAAATTAGGGTGTAAATATTATTAATTAGGGAGATTATACCCTCTTATTAGAGTTTCATAGTGTTATAAAAGAATATATATATAATACATTAGTGGAAGTATTAATAAAAAAGTGAAGGATAGCAGTGTAAGGTAGATATTAACAATTTATTAAAAGTTTCCAATTCCAGTTTAAACAATTCATTACATGATAGATGATACATAAATAAAATTTGTAGACAATACACCATTATTTTCAATATAGTACAAAATCAAGAAAACAATGTATTTCTCTATGGTGATCTCTATGAGCTACCCCAGCTCTAGCTCGATCCTTTTCTCCTAGATCCCAGGTACATGAAATAAAACAATTCACATAGATACTATTAATATATGGTCTACTATGGAACCAAGGGTACATGAGAAGGATGTGATAAAAATATCCTAATTGGATGGAATACAATGGTGACTATCGCAATGTAGAATGTAAAAATAATAATAATAAATAATAGTGTGCAAGACAGTACCAATACAAAGTGATAAAAAATTAAATAATAGATTCTTTTTGTGGGTTCCTAAATAAAAACTCACCACATACCACCTACTATCTAATAATTAGGAATCTATGTGTGTGGATAGATCCTCTTTCATTAGGAAATAATTACCCAAATGAAAGGTATATTCTTCTATCGAGGATGAATCACTCTGAATATATCTTAAACAAACAACCACTTTGATCATGCTAACCATAATCATGCCCACAAGAATAAATTTAATCTCACCTTCAAGCATTATCAAACTTTGAATCTATCACTCAGGCATCCAACATAATCATATAATTTTCCTTCAAGTATTTATTTCCAATTTGACAATCCCTTAAGTGGTATAAAAACATGAACCAATCCTTATAGAATCTTGTGGCTAATAAAATATCCCTTAGGCATCCTAAAAAATTATATACATTACATCAAGAATTTATTACTAGCGTACCAAGACCTTAGGTTGTAAGAAAACAAGCACCAAGCTCTCAGGCATCACATTAATCATGAGTTGTATAAAGAAAAATTTGACATGCCAAATAGTATCAAATCCCCATGCATTAATCACATCGAAATCACATAATCTCAAAAGATATGAAATATAAATATCCATTATAGTATCAAATATACATGATTTATCATCATAAGACTCTACAATCAATTTATATAAAATATTACATTCTTCCAACCATTTTCATTTATTAATTCACATTCTTAATTATAATTATAATATATTAAAAATGTTTAATTAATCTACTTACCCTATAGTTGTTAAAATTAATTAACTATTTTATCTAAGGTGATTCTTCATCAATAAAAAATACAATTTTATTCTTACTTCAAATAATAATTCTATTATATTAATAACTCAATTTTTTCAATTTTTTACAGGGCACAAAAATCAAACATATTAGGTCACAATTAAATGCAAGGCTGGTACACCTATTGGGTGGCTACAGGTTCCAGTCTACATGCCTATGGACCCCAAGAGATTCAATAGTGGTTACAAAAAATTATATCATAATAGGGATTATTGAAATAAATTCCTTTCAAAGCATGACACCTCCTTGAATAATGTCATTGAATATATTCAATTCATATAATAGAAACATTGTACATCAATAATTTTTAATTATTTAAACAATTCATGTAATTATACCACCCTAATAAGTTCCATTAAAATTAATTCATTTAAAACATTAAATTATTTACATTAAGGGTAATAAATCATGTATTATCTGTTTCTTTTAAAATATTTCATTTATACATCAAACATGAAAATTCATTTACCATATTAAAATTTTCATTTAAGAATTGATAAATAAAATTAAAAAGAAAAATTATAAAGAATTCTAAAATTATAAGAGAACATAGTAAGGAATTCCTAATGACATAGAGACACATCAGAAATCATGTGAAACCCCATAATTAAATGTGAAAAATTTGAGGACTTCATACCTTAGGTGCAGCGATGAAGGATGATGAGTGTTGACGTCTGATTTAAACCGTATCATTGCATCCTCTTTACATTCATAAAAAAAATATTTTTATGATTTTTCTTGTTTAGACAAATCCAATGAAACTAACAATGAAACAATCTGATCATTATTATTGGAGATATTGGAGATTGAATATAGGAATAAATTATAAAAACAAAATTAAAATAACAATAGAGAAGGGGGTGAAATGGGAGGGTGAGGATAGCCATAAAAATGATTCTATCATGCGCATCCTCCTAAGGGAATTTATAATACTAAGATTTCATTTTATTTGAAAATAATTTATACCAATAATTATATAACATTTAAAGCCATGTAGTGTGAAATTATTTCTCCACTATTCTTTACTGTACAATTATCTCCCAAGGGCCCTCTATAAATCCTAAATTTAATTCATTAAAATTTTCAATATTTTTATCTCGTCCTCTAAAGCACATTGAATCATCCATTAAATAAAATTCATTACTATATACATTTATATATATTTTAAAACAATACATATATATACACATATATACACCCATATATATTTATACGTATATATATATAAAACATTCATATATATACACATCCAATATATATACACCAGTAGATGTGCATATATATATATATATATATATTTATATTTAACAAATTTATTATTTTTCCCAAATTAATGATAATGATAATAATAAATTATTATTATTATAATTATTAAATCGATTTCATAATTATCATCATGAATAAGTCAATCCAACCATTCATTACAAGTGTGATGTTAATAAGATAATCACCAAATATCATTTAGCTAAGACAATTAAACCCAATTTTTATAACCCAAGAAGAAATATCCCCCACATATAAGTATATATTTTATATATATATGCATCTATATATACATATATATATAGACCCACCCACATATATATACATATATATTTAATACATATATACATATACATTATATATAAATAACAATGTTATTTTCATGATATAATAATAATAATAATTAAAATTATTATTTATTAATACATCACATCAATAACACCAATAACAATTCAAAACCAAGAGCCGCTAAAAGGGATAAAAATTAATAAATTAAAATAGATTGAAATTTTTATTTAATTGGAACAATTAATACTATCACAATTATTACATTTCCAGCTTATTATTTAAATTTCATGAAAATTTATTAATTACTAAAGTATATATTCATTTTTATATTTTAATGAATATAATAATATTAATAATAAAATAATTATTATTTCTAACTTCCTGAAAAAATATTTATAAACCAGTGAAATTACCTTTGGGGCTGATATGACCACACATCCAACGTTCGCAAAAGATCTACCAAGCCTAGGGTATACCCCACATCCCTGACCTTATGGTGGCCTCAAGAATCTCAGATGAAGCACTGTTTATGAAAAATTAATTAATTAGTATATAAAAAATGAATAATAAATAAATTAAAAACAATTAGCATACTATCGTGAGGGAGGTTACGAAACACCCAACACACATCAATTTCATACATTGCATAGTGTAAACCCGGATTTCCAGACCTAATGGTGGTCTCATATTTCACATATGATGTACCGTTTATGAGTTTATTTATTTTCTAAGAAAACATCATACACCTTCATGAATAAAATATATTTAATATTGTTATTCTTTCGTCTTTGAGCATCTACGGGCCTCAGAATCCTATGCCGACTTAACGTATAACTCTAAAAGATTTCAAGGAATATTAAAATGTGCTAAAAGATGATATTACCCATTTTTAAAGCCATAATAAACAAAAATATTGTAAATTTAAAATTTTCCCACAAAAATACAGATAATATATTGACGTTGTTGGATTTTTTTATCATTAAAAATGGGTATATTACAAATTCACAACCTTATAACTTCACATCAATGAGAATAATTCAGAAAAATGAAAACATCACCCAACCTACATGGGTCGTGAAGTCTCTCTTAGAAGGTCATGTTTCATTTCTAATCACCCAACACACATTTAAGCATTTATGATGAAATCCGCACTTCATCCATTAAGATCTGAGCCAATGCCCATTTATCTCCAACCGAAACAAGGAAACAGTGCTTACTTGAGCCAATTGAGCAAGAGACATGACCCTGTTGCCGTATCTTGAAATGAAAAAATGGAGGTACTCCACATCATAGGTCTCAAACTTTTAAAAAGAGAATTAATTACAACCCATGATTCCTCTACTGACAGAATTTCCTTAAAAACTCACCATTAAGAATTTGACTTACACAGTAGGTGGGAAATTCTTTAACAAGATGAACCCATTTACTTCTAAGGACATAACAGTGACACCATAGTAATGAAATAGTCAAATTCTTGATCAACCAAAAACAACTAGTCGCGCAATATTTCCATGAAGATAGTGGAAATACTTAAACCACACCCACCCTAACCTGACAATGTGCTTTAATGGGAGTTCACTTAAACATGCACAATAACTATTAAATCATCATTGTGGCGTAATACCTATGATCTATTTGTGTATCAAATAAAATATCTTGATATGGGACATTGTCATCACATAAATATGAGTACCCTATGTTGATTAGAAAAATACCAATAAGTTCATCCAAACTACTATGGGTTGAATTCCAATGTAAGAATATCACCTTCACCTACTAATGTACCAGCATTAACTGATCACCAATCCTCTACCAATCATGGAATTCCCATGATCATTCACGATTAACCACCAAAGTCCACTCACAACCAATAACGCTTCCCAATGCATTTATACACTTCTAATGAAACAAATTTCATGATGTTGAGAAATCACCGACACGTACAAACTAAAACCAAAGTGATCATCCCCACCCTAGGAGTATCCTAGTTATTGAATGAAAGGATATACCTGTGGCTCAATATCACACTAGGTCAAAAATACCATTGAAAAAAGGTCAAATTATTGCTATAAAAAAGAAACCAAATCGACCAACATGTGGAAACACTAGTCTCTAAAAGGAATCAGAGAATTAGGATGAACATGAATTTTATACGCCCAGGTCACTATACCTTAGAGATAACCCATGACCATACCCAACAACTCAAAACTCAAAAATCATACTGAAATCAATTGGTATGTTAAATCATTAAACACATTATTGGCACCACATACGTGAACATATGCACCCATGATGTCCTAAAATATAGATGAAACATCATGAATATTATCCACAGGTTGTCTTCCTTATGAAGTAAATCATAATATTGCACGTACAAGATATTTAATCCATCATTATAATTACTTATAATACTATTATCCTTGATGATTCCATGTCGTTTCATCCATCATTGAGGAAGATGAAAGGCTCAGGAATCCTAGAAAGTAGTAGACCATGCCCAAAGAATTTCTTACTAGCAGAAACCAATAATTACATGTTTCTCATGCTCGTACCAATGGCCATGAAAAACATGACTCCCCATCCAAAAAATGATGTCATTTTGAAAGGAGTATGACTAGGTGGAATGACACCCGAATGACATCAATAATTATAAAACTCACATAATTTATATGGATTTTATGTTTTAAGGTTGCTACTAATCACAAGATAAGCCCCATACAAAAGAACAAGAGATGACACTATCACTAAGTCATACCGAACAAAATTCACTCTGATCAAAATATGAATATCATGCCATTTATAAAAATAGATGAATCCTGTGGAATATACCAACAGTTTCATTCCAAGGAAACATAAAAGATAAAACCCAAGATACCCTTTCACAAAGGTTTAATCAATGGAGACCACATAAGGTTATTTTATAAGATTATTAGAATTTTTCACATTTAAAAATTTAAACCTCAAAAATATTTAATTCGAAAAATCATATATCATTTAAAATATTACAAAGAAGTTGATTTTAACAAATTCCCCATGGAAAAAATAAGAAATGCATATCAAACATTATTTTTGACATTAAACATTCATAAACTTCCAATATTTCATTGGTAGTTAAAAAACATCTTATTTATGTTATATAATGTAAGGCCACCTACGAGGTCCCTCTACGCCAATATGGGTTCATCAGAATGCAACCCAATAGTAATTGCTTTTGTTATTAAGGATTAAAAAACCCATATAGGATTATAACATTAGAACCATGCCCTAAATGGCATACTTGTGTCTAGTTGATCATTAATATGGGGAACCAATTGATTTCAAATTATAGTTGAAAAGTTATTATATTTAAAAACATTTCATTATATAACTTGAACAATTTAACAATCCCATCAAATCAGTGGCCATCAAAAAATCCACAAAGTTTCCATACACACTAAAACTTTTCATTTTCTCCTCTTTTAATTGTATCAAATTACATTTCTCACATTCCATCAATTACATATTTAAAAAATGTGAAGCTTTTCACTATAACCAACTGAAAAATTGTAACATGCTAAAATCCTAGAAGCCTGACATATTAAACACGAAATTCTTACTAATAAGTCAGGAAACATGGAATATAAAATGTTATGCATGTTATATGATGAATAATGTAATAGTACTAAATACAGACAATCAAAACATCAAGAAAGCTAAATATGAAAATACATTGTCTAGAATATCCAAGGAATGTGAATTCTCTATATTCCTAACATGATGAATGTAATGAAGAGTCCATATCATACAAGGACTAGAGGAAAAATACCATTAATATTATAAATTAGTAAGAAGTGAATAAATATACCTATCACTCTATGTGAAATCAGATTCAATTGTTATATCCAACAACATGAACAATAATTAAATCCACGGAAACAAGGTCATTTTCCAAAAGGTGGGGTGATTAGTCCCAAACGTAGCTATTTACCAAGCACCGACACATTCATAGTCTCATGTCTACAAGACCAAAATTATATGACAAAAATATACCTTCTTATGATGCCACATTGAATCATCTCAGCCCTTCTCACCTCCAAGATGGTTGACGGACCAGTGGGTCACATGATCTCATGCACACCTCCCCATATGCCAAAGGCTTCTAACTAGATGTGAGGGTGTAAATAAGATTCAGTGGGTACACTATACCCACTTATCAGAGATTCATAGCACCATAAAAGAATAAAAATATAATATATATGGGGAAGAAGTAATAGAATAAGTGTAAGATAGAAGAAGATTACATATACATACAATTTAATAAAAGTGGCCAACACTATATTATACAATGAATGGATGATGGATGAAATATAACTAAAAGTAGTAATAAATAAATGATGATTCTCAATACATTATATAAAAATGAAAATATAGGAAATATCCACTGTGATCTCCATGAGCATCCCAACCTCCATCTCGGTCATTTTCTCCAAACTCCCAATTATAAGAAATGTAACAATCAACATAGATCATGAAAGTATAAGGCCTACTCAATTACAAAGGGTGCTCGAGAAGGGTCTCAGATAAAATCATAGTATTATGGAACCCACTGATGACTATCAAAATCAATAGAGTAAAAATTTATAATAAATGATAGTGTGTGACATAGTATAAATACAATGTGATAACAAATTAAAAAATAGAAACTCAGTCCAGGTTTATAAATAAACACTCATCCCATACCACCTAATTTGGCCTAAGATGAATATTTATGTCTATGGGTAGATCCTCCTATATCAGGAAGGAATCACACAAATTATTGTTAGATTCTCATTCTGATGTTGAATTAGTTTGAATTGATCATAAACATATGACCTCTACCCTCAATATAAACACAATCCCACCTTTATACATATTTAGAATCTCACACACATACATTGTATGACTATACATCAATCCCTTAAGAACTCAGCATAATCATATATATTTCCCTTAAGAATTTAGTACCAATGTTTCTTTCCCTAGGAGGTATGAAAAAAATGCACCAAGCCCTCAGGAATCTTGTGACTATGAATCTATCCCTCAGGAATCCAACATAATCATATACTTGACACATAAGAATTTAGTAATACTGTGTTTAACCCTCAGGTGGTACAAAAAAATTCACCAATCCTTTAGACATCACATTAAATAGAAGTTGTATCCAAAGAAACTCAATATGACCAAAATTATCAAACCCCTAGGTATCAATAATATCAATAACCTATAATCTCAAAAGATAAACCATAAAAATATCAATTCGAGTATCATACATACTCGATTTATCCTCACAAAAACAATAGTCAATTAATAGAAAAATTAACATCCATCAACAAGATCAGTTCATTAATCAATGTTCCAAATTAACTATATAATTATATTCAACATGTTTAATTAATTTGTCGACCCTGTAATTGTAAATAATAATTATTCATTTTAGCCAAGGTGACTCTTCCACAATAAATCACACAATTTTATTCTTACACCAACTCAATAGTCTAATCTATCAATCCCATAAATTATACAATTTATAATACGGATCGAACGTAAAACATAATATGTCATAATTTTATTAAACATTGGCATGCCTATTGGGTGGAAACATGTTCTAGTATCCTTTCCTATGGACCCCAAGGGATAAAAGGTCGATTTAAAAAACATTTAAAATTTAATATGGATAATTGAAATAACCTCCTTTCAAATCATGTGACCACATTGAAGCATGTTGTTTAATATGTGCAAGTCATATCATTGAATGATTCTACATAAATTGGGCATATTTAATTCTAACAAGATGTGTGGTTGAACCACTGTAAAATTTTCCATTAAAATTAGTTCATTTAAAACGGTTAATTCTTTACATTAAGGAAAACATCTCAGGAATTGACCATTTCATTTAAAATACGTTATTTAAACCATCAAACATTAAAATTAATTTAAAATATTAAACATTTATTTTAAGAATTCATAATTACTGTTTTCATGGAATCACAAAAATAATTCTTAAATTTTAAGAGAAGATAGCAAGGGAATCATAATACTACATAGGAACATCAAAAATCATGTTAATAACCCATATAATACAAGTGTGAATGTTAAGGACATCCCCCTTTAGGTGAAACGATGAATGATGATGAGGGTTGACATCTGAGTTAAAATGCACCATTAAAACCTCATTACAGTCATAAAAAAATATTATTTTGATTCTCCTTGATGAGATGAATCCTAGAAAACTGATGGTACGTCAATATGATCCATTTTATTTGAGATATCAATTCTTGATGATTGATATACATTATGAAATTAAATGTAAAAAATAATAGATGAGAGAGGAGGATAGAAAAGGGAGGGTGAGGATAGGCATGAAAAGTAGTCTCCCTTGAAAATCACCCTAAGGTAAATAATAATATTAAGATCTCATTTTATTTGGAACTAATTAATACCATTATTTATATAACATCTAAATCAATGTGGGGGTCATTTATTTCCATACTCTACCTTACTATACCACACACCCCCAAAACCCCTCCATAAATCAAGAATTTAATCTTTAAATTGTTTATTATTTTTATCTCGTCTTCTTAAACACATTTAATCATAAATTAAATAAAATCCATTGTTAAAAATATCTATATATATATAATTCCAATATAAATATACTCATATACACACCTATATATATATATATATGTATCCATATATATCTAATAGGAATATATATAAACATCTTATGTGTGTGTGTGTGTGTGAATATGCACATGTACATACATACATATGTATTTCACAAATATATTATATTTCCCAAAAAAATAAAAATCAAAATAATTTATTATTATTTTCATAAATATATTTCATAATTATCATCATGAATAATTCAATAAAAACATTCATTAAATGTTTGATGTCAATAAATTTACCACATAATAGAATTTATGTGGGAAAATTAGTAATATTTTATCTTACCCAACAATAAATACTAACCCATATAAATACATGATATATAAATGTACATATCTGTATAAACATATATACACACCCACACATGAATATATGATTACATATATATTTAATCCACACACATATATATAAATTATATATATACAACAATGTTTTGTTATAGTCTAATAATAATGAAAATAATTAAAAATATTAATATTTAATACAACTCATAAATGAAAGCATTAAAATTTTAAAAAACAACAACCATTTCAAAGGGATAATGTTTATTAAATTAATATTGATTGTACATTTTCATTTTATGGTTATAATTAATAATATCACAGTTATTACATTGCCCACATATTATTTACATCACAATAGAATTTATTAATTACGGAAGTATATTTTCATTTTTTTCAATGGAAATAATATCAATAAAAAAATATTATTATTATTCAAACATCCCAAAAAAATATTTATAAACAAATTAAATTATCTTGTTGCATGATGTGAACACACATCTGATGCACGCAAATTTTATACTCTTCCTAGGGTAAACCCTATGTCTTGGGACTAACAATGGTCTCACATTTATTATATAATGAATTGATTGTGAGAAATTAATTAACTATTTTATTAAATACTTAATAATAAATAAATTCAAAATAAATTGGTTACTATCACAAGAAATGTTTCCAAACACCTGAAACACATCATATTTATACCTATTCTAAGGTAAACTCAGCATTTTGGACAAAAATTTGGTCTCAGAGTTCTCATACGATGAACTAGTTGAGAGTTATTTAATATAAAAAAAATAACACACACACTTATGCATACAAAATATTTAATATTTTTATTCTATCGACATCAAGGGTCCACGACTCTCAGAATCCCCCACTGACTTAGTATCTAACTATGGAAATATTTTATAGAATATTTCAAACTGCTAACGACAAAACCCTTTATAAGGTGGTATGGATACTTATCCCATCATGAGGCCTTTTCCTAGGGGATTCTTTAGGGCGACCTCCTAGGTATAGAAAAATTGTTTAGGATGGGCCTAATGTTGACAATACCATAACTGTGGGATAGATATTTCCATTAGATGAATCCTCATCAATATATGGCTTTCTGGTATTTTTATATGGCCTTCAATTATTATTTTGGTCCTAAGACATTGACGATTGATATATCCAACAAGTTTATGCACTTTGGGATGGAAACATTATTTTTTATGGAATATTCAACACTTTTCATAGAGGTAAATGTTTTCACACCAATTCGTTTAGGAGAAGATTTATCAATATCTACAAAATTTGAAGACGGTCTCAGTTATGAAATATAAACACAAGTAAATATATTTTAGTTTGTTATTTTATGTATGATAATGAACTAGCATTTTGTCCCAACGTGAAACCATAATGATATTGGAGGCATGAAACAAGGTGTTTCCATACCTATAATTATATCAACATCAATCAAAAACTTGAGGAGTGGTTTGGGGATTCTATTAGGTGACATTAATATCTTGCTTGCGTACTCAGGTAGTCAGTAGAGATGTCATCAGTGTAGTGGGTCGAGTCATACAAAACCACAAGTGTACTAGGGACACATTAGAATGTTATTCTTGTGGTATGATATGTCATCTTCTACAATTTTTCAAATCATTTCCTCTAATGGATTGTGAGATAGGGGATTCAATGACTCCATGATCCATAGTCAGGATTGAAAATTCTCACCAGGTAGGGATATCTAGTGAAATTAGTTGATTAGGTGGATCTGGTAGTCATGGTCTAGGTATCCAAACATTTGGCATAAAACACCAACATATTAGTTCTTCTCAATGTACCCATGTTATATTATAGGGCCACATATTAGGCCAACTGTTTATAGGGCATCCAATACCTGATGAGTATAGTGTCCAAACATATATAGTGGGAGGTACTATCATTGTTTCTTCTACATTAGTATTTTCTATTTTCAATATTGGTTTTCTGTTTCCTTCATATCAGTTCCTATTCTGGATAGACACGGTCTTGATGAATAATTTTTTTATGGTGTGAGGACATAGATACTCTGATAAAGATTTAATAAATAGTTTTACACTAGTGCACAGAGTTCCCACAATATTTGTGCAGTTATTGTTACATATGGAAATATTTATTATATAGATGATATTGTTTTATATCATTCTTGGTATGGACTCATTAGTTCCATGGCATTCATACATTGTCTTTTATCAGCAAATTGTGAATTTTAAATAACAAAATTGTTTATATAGTTTGTTCAAAATTAAGAATGGGATTTTTAGGAAAGCTGATATGGGACTGAAAATTATGGGATGGGTGGGATGATATAAAAAATTTCTAACTTTTACCTAGAAGATTATAGAACTCTTAATGGGGATTTCGTTCATGTTGAAGTTCATTTCAGGGATGTTTTATAAAATTTAGTTTTTTGGACTCCCCCCAAAATGGATAGGATGAGTTTTGAATAGATCTAGTTATAAGAGATGAACTTGTATCCATTCCCATTTATAGGATATATATTTATTAGTTTCAAGAGCATAAGATAAACTATAGGATGCAAAATATAATTTGTTTATGTGACCTAAATATTCATAGTAGGGTTCTCCGATCTATTTCACAATAAAGGTCGATGATACACTTATGGGTTTTATGGATTTCCATTGGTTAAACCTGCTTATGGTTTTGAAATGGAATTCATTTCCTCTTATAGATTATATCTTTGGACATCTCTTTGGATAAAAGGTTTTCTCTAGGATTGATCTAATATCATGATATCATTAGGTGCATCATTTTCTATTATATTTAATAATTACATCATTCTATTGTAGATATGGATTGTATTAGTATTTTGTAATGTCTATCGATAATAGAAATTTACTAAAAGTTTTTATGGAACTAACGAATCATGTTTTCCACCCATATTTAAATTTTTTTGTAGTATTATTCATGAAATATATCTTTTTTGTATTCACATAATCAACAAAGTCAAGACATACATCTTGTCTTCATATTAAATACACTAGGGGAACATTATTTATATTATAATATGAAAAATTTCCTCTTTTGTGGGATATATATCACTTTATATGTACATTATCTCTATTATTAGATTATCAATTGATTGAGAGAAGGTAAGAGTTTTAATTTACCAGTAGCATCACAATAATTAATTTGATATACAAACTTTTTTAGGGATAGATGGTTATTAAAAGTGATTCAATCCGAAAATTTTCATGGCTATCAACACGTCATATTTTCTTAACTAATATGGATGTGTCATTCTTATGGTAAAAACCCTACAAGGTATCCCTTAAGGAGATGAAATTTAGAAAAACCACAGTTCCAATCCTGATTCTTCTAGATCTGATTAGAAGCAATATATTCAATTAGAATGCATCAACCATTCATCTAAGAGAAGTTCTAATATATGAGTGAGTTATAGTGTACAATTCTCTTCAGTTGAGACCACACAAGATGAACTATATGAATCAAAATCTTTTGTTAGCCACTAATTTTCATGTCTTATATTGTTTGAGGCATTATTTACTATGATGGATTTTTTATTATATACTAACTAAAAAATACAGATGATAATAAGTATATATATATAATTAAATATATGTAAATAAAGGATGTTTTAATTCCAACATAATTTTGACTTCTTGATTTATTATATGTGTTAGAAGGAAAATAAAATTTTAGATACTATGATAAGGAAGACTCAGACAAAAGATGTTTGGAAGGACACTAGTGAGTGGAATCTTATGACAAATTTTTTCAAGATTCACATTGAATTATGGTAATGTCATGGAGAGTATTTACATGCATCATTATTTGTGACCTTTTCACTAAGATGGAGAGTGAATATGGGGAATCTATCAGATCTCGTTGAATTTCTCTAACAAGAGAGTATTAATGGTGATAATCCACCACCTGGTTGTTTTGTTCCTGAGAATAAAATATTTTGCATTTATGGACTCATTTGGGTGTCTATATATTCCCAATAGGTGTTTTTGTGATAGTCTAATTCCTCTATAAGGGATACACATACTAGTCATACCAAAATATATCATGAATTTGGCATCCAATACTGGTGTTCTTAAATTAAATGAGAGATAGTTTGGGTTTTTACATGGTGATCCACCTATCTGCAGGTGAAGGTACAACAACAGTTACAATCTGAGCCTTTACAGCCATGACCTCTACCTAAGATTAAGTTGTAGGACCCCGGGACACCCTGAGAGGGGAGGAGTGAATCAGGGTGACCACTTTTTCTTTTAAAGTGATGGATCTTGTTCCCAAGATGGTAAGAACTTGTTTAACCTGTATGATGATTATGATTAGAAAGAAAACATTCACATGTATAGAGAAGACACAGCCCTTTTTACTTGGTTCACCACTAAGGGCTATGTCCAAGGAGCATACGCCGACAGGTTGTTGGTCGTACCTAAATCCACTATGCTTCACTAGCTGTAGATTACAAAGGTTCGGGTATAGTCACTCTGTCCCAGGCTCACTGCCTTTACAAAGGTTCAGGGATAGCTCACTGCTTCCCTCAGGTCACTCCCGTTAACTCCCCCTGGCTCACTGCCGTTGGTGAAGTCCCACTCAGTTTATAGACATGAAGGTCTCTTCATCATTTTCATAATAATGCATCCTTTGTTTTATGTAGATGCTCTATTGAAGTCCGATTCTCACCAGAAGCAAAATATCAATTTTCCTCTAATGTATCAGGTAGTCTCCTAGCTTTCGTGCAGCTCCAAACAGGCCGGCGGGCTTCAGCTTAACCTGGCGCGCTTCTCCAAGCCGGACGCGCAAGTCCCAATACGGCGCGGAAGTCCAAACTGGCGCACAAGTGTCACCAATGCACCTGCGCGACACTTCCTTCCCCAACAATAAACTTGCGCGGTTTACATCCTTTCTCTTCCAAACCACCATGGGCGCACAGCCAACTACCGGAGCGCAAGCTCCACTTGCGCGACAAAACTACCACATGCGCGACTCGACCACCTGCGCGACGAGAGCTCAAACAATCTCGAAGTCTTGAGCTCCGTCGGAAATGAGAAGGGGTGGTCTAGTATTTATAGGCAAACTGGACCCCCTGCGCGGCGGCGTAGAAGTCCCTCGACGGCGCGCAAGTCTTGTCTCCAGTAACCTCTTTCGCGCAACTCACTTGCGCGACCCAACCAATACATGCGCGACCTTCTTTCCATAGCCACATTTTGATGTTCTGATCCTCAAAAACAAATGGCGCGCAAGTATTTTATCCTCCAAGAGCACGGCGCGCAAGTACCTTTTCCAAAAACACTTTACTTTATTGGTCGATTTTCAGGCCCATAAATTTGGCAAACACTGGGAAACGGCGCCACCTTCACTACTGTTTTCTGCTTGAAAGGTATGATCTCTTTGTTGGTACACATCCTGAACTTCCACTGAGGATTGACAACAAACACAAACCATACGCAAAATCATTCTTTGAAGACCCTGGTTCTAACATAAGTGGGATGATAACGTGATGAATTCTATGATGGGATTTACTAGGCCACCTTATGGCTATGATTTTGTATAGTTTATCATTGAAAATTTGAAAACATTCTACCATTTCCTAGCTATTTGGGAGATCATTTCAATGGATGAGATTAGGATGATCTAAATTTATTAGATCATATACCAACACCGAGTTCCTCATTCAATCATATGAGATAGAGATGACTGATTCACATCGTGGTTCTAGAAGGGGTTTCATAGAGTGATGAGATCACAAGTAATAATTAATATAACCTACCACACACAAACCAATGGTCTTATCAAGCATATAATATTTGTCTTTTAGGAAGTTCCTGAGTATGAGTACATAATATTGGAGGTTCTTAGAATAAAAACTTACCTTCCACTGATTTGACTTACAACAACAACTTTTATTTGACAATACATATGGGTCCTTATCATACCTAACATAGTAGTCCATGTTGTTCACGACTATTATAGTTAGATATTGGAAGGATAGTGAAATTAGGGAATCAACTCATTAATGAGACTTTGGAGTAGGGTCATTTTATTATGAAGCAGGTGTCTATAACTCGGACTTGTTACAAGTCATATATTGAGCATCACTGTAGAACATTAGAATTTCAGGATGGAATTCTAGTTATCTTATATGTCTATACTAAAATATGGAGTTAAATGATTCAAAAAATAGGTAGGGTATCACCATATTAGTTTAGTCCCCATTATATTTTATAGAGATTTGAGCCAATAGTCTACCAATTTTATTTACCATCGAGATACCAATCCATGAACAACATCTTATGGGTATATCAGTTTCTCCGATATCATAATAATTTGTATCATATGATTTATTCTGAGGAGGTTGATGTCTAGGATGATGCATAATTTTAAAAACATTCTATCTGTGTATTTTATTGGGGTATGAAGTTTCTCTGAGAAAATTCAATCCCACTAGTATATAAAATATCAAAACAAGAATGATTACAAGATTTGACAAAGGTGCGGGAGGTTGAGATACATTACTAGTGTCAAGATTCATTCACTGATGACGGATTACCACCATTGGAATGACAACAAATATGAGAGTTGATTTAAATGTAAGATTATAAGAACATATATTTTCATGAAGAAATGGAACCATTTATGTTCTATTAATTTCTTCAATTTTAACTTAATTGATGTTCCAAATTAGGTCTCTAAGGTTTCCATGAATTATTTGGCTTGTACGGATCCTGAATCCCTAATATCTAGAAAAATCACGTGGCCCCATGGTTAATAAAAACCGAACTTCAAACTCTTAAATTTTTTGTTAAACCAAGTGGGGTGATTCTATTCTCTATTCAAGATCATCCTGTTTTTCCTAACCCTATGACCCAGTCCATACAATCGTATGAGTGTTAAAAAACTCTTTACATAAGATAATTTCACTAGCTACAAATGGTTAGTCAAATATTGTACCTAAACCATGTAAGGGGTGTCTTGGGGAAGTTCATGTCAGATGTTTTGGGAATAGTTTTTTGAACCATTTTTTCATACAATTCATCAATTCAAAATGGGATAAATAAGGATTTTTTTCATTAATTTTCTTTAATAGAGAAAACCATTTTTCATTATTACCCATAAATAGTATCCCCTCACCATTTTAATCCCCCCTTACACCTAACTCATGGAATTGTGATATCTTCTTCCTTTAGACTTTTAGTCGCTTCTCACTGGTCAAATTCCATGTGTACTAGTAGAATGTATTTTCCTCTTACATCGTTCTTTATTTATCTTCTTAATAAAGGAGTTATTTTGGTTTGAGATAATACGCCAAATATATAGGACATTTTTTATTTTTATTAATTTATTCAATTAAATTATCTATTATTGGCCAACAACATATGAGGAGTCAACTACCAAGATAAGGTAGATAGTTTTGTGATTTCATTGTAATGTATATATATATATATGTATATTATGTCCTTGTTTTGTGGGTTGGATTTTCTATTTGAATGTTATTGAAGAAATTATCCTATAAATTAATTGAATTGGATTGACATATATGATAAGTGATACTCATTATTATATCATTTGAGGTTAAATACTTTGAATGGAACTACACCATGGGTGTGTTGGTAAATTGGATAAAACCACTATGGGTGGCTTGTGAATTGATTCACCACTTAAAGTGTGTCTCCTACCCCTAGATTGTTGGATGTTAACATAATTTATTGATCCAAAAAAAATTAAATAGTATATATAATAAAACCAAATTTCCCTAAAAATTTTCTATTGAACCTTCTCTCTTAGCATTGAGATGTTATTTAAAATTGGAATGCATAGTTTAGATGAATTAAAGGATTCAGGAGATGCCAGACCATCTAGTTCTGGGATATTATTTGAGACACCCTCTAAGGTGAGTATAATTATTATATAAATGTGATTTCCTATTTAGATATATGTGAACATAAATAATATGTTTATAATTTAGTCCCAAAACCATTCATATTTTCATTTATAGAGTGAGACCTCGATTATGACATAGACAACCATAAACTTACTCATCCATTACATAATTAACTGAGTTATGATTTGTAAATGAGAAAATAATCATTCATGGGTATCACATGGAATCTCATATGAATTCCATAGAAATACTAAAATGTAAGAAAGAAAATATATTCTGCGTCTGACACATGGACTTCCAATTTTAATTTCCAGGGACGGAATTAGAAATCAATGAATTATGTATGCCAAAAGTTACACTTTAACTCCCAATATAGAATTTCAAAGGTGGACATAGAGGTATGAAAATTTTATAAAAAATGAGTAATAATTTGTTTCTATTTGTGGACCACCAAGGATGGAATTATAGAGAAGTTACTTTATACCACACCTAGAAATATAATGGTATTCTTATAAATAATTCCTAGGGTGGGATTATATGGTTTTAAGATCATGTTATTCATGGATTGATTCCTGGGATCAAAAATAATAATTCCAAGGATGTGATAAGGTTTCTTATAATAATAATAAATTATTTACATTATATGAATACCAATCAAATGAAAAATTGTGGATTAGGCTAGAGCCACACATTTTATAATTCCCTTATTATATATGTGTTTCTTCGATATGATTCAAGGGGTATGATTAGGCTATGATAAAGGTACTGATACATTTTTATAAATTAAATCATGAATTACTATTTACATAGAGACATTATTTTTTTTTCTTAACCATGTAGTGGAGTATGAGTGTTCCACGAGAAACATGGACATATGTGGGTAACATGTTAACAACAATTTATTTACATCCTTTTATTTTATCTAAAAAATATTTATTATGTAAACCTAGACATGTTGTCATTTAACACCATTGGTGGTGGACTATATAGTATATCTCAGACCCAGTTCATGCCTCCATTAGAAACCTGAACATACTTTTTGGATGTAGCTAGTGATAACGGAATTTATTTCCCTTGGATGCTATAATTCCCATCTTGGATAGTGAATAAGGGAAGATGACTAAGCTTTTTATCGTGAAGCTACTAGTGATAGAGTTTTGTATTTTTTATTTTAATATAACATGTTGTATATTAATTTTCCATTAGTCTCTTTATATTTCAATTTTTTATAACATGATACGATCATAATTTTTTATATGACATTGATGGATGTGAATAATTATTTACTTATATGAATTATTTTTTCACTTCATTTTTTTGGATATATTTATGCTTCCAATATTATTTGATATGATTGTTATGATATACAACAGTATAATAATTAGGGTATAGTATCCCAACAATTCCACCCCAGTCCCTTTCTACTATCTGTGATCCTCTTACACGGAGGGAGGCAGGCTTGTGGTTATGTGGACAACCGAGTTCAGTTACTATTGAGTGAACCAATTCTGGGTTATCCCATCTATGTTTAGAAGAGAATAAAGAGTTCATACCCAAGTATTCATGGTTTAGTGAGGCTGGAAATTCATCATACATAAGAAATAATCCCCCTACCAAAGTTTGTATGTGGATACTAATCATACATGGTGATATGACATATTAAGAAAGATTTAAATTCCTGATAATAAATTATTGAAGGTACATAAATTGATATATGAGAAATAATGATCTATAAATATTATAATATAATATCAAGAGATCAACCAATAGTATATCAATCCATGAAGAATGAGCTTTTGAGAGGGGGACTAACCAGTTTCTAAAGAGGCCCAATAATGAGGGGCCTTACAAATCAAATGGTTGCGGGTCACACAAAATGAGGATGAAGATTTTGATTACTAGATGATATAAATAATATCAAAAGGAGGGTCGACTATTGGGGTTTATAACCATTTTCCACCTGATATCTTATATTTTATAACAACATTATAGTGTATAATCAATGTTTGGAAATATAGACAAAATGTCAAGGAGTATGTATTAGTACAAATTCTTGTAAAATATTATTTGATGTTTTTCAATCATTTTATGAATTTATTATTGGTTCCAATAATATAAATTGATAAAATAGGTGTGAATCAGAATAAAGTTAAATATTAAATCAATTTAGTAGAACAAGTCACATATTATTCGCATCCCTCTCAATATAATTGTGCAATCAATTTGTAATTTCATACATTTATGGAAATGATGTCATCTTTTACAAGATTTAAATTGTCTATAATGATTATTACATGTTTTTGGTTTTTTGGGAATAATACCATATTTTTAAGGATTTGATTGGATGTATGAAAATTTTAATTAATACTTAGTCATTTGTAATATCAGATTGTCAAGAGGGAGATATATATATCCTAGGTGAGGGGATGGAAAAAGAAGAATATACTGACAACTGTTGAAGTCTCTACAAAATAACTCTTTGGATTTATTGGTAAATAATAAATAAAATAATTGATCTAGATAAATTATAGCATAATAGGTACTATAATGTGAAGGCCTTTACTATTTTATATGGATATTTAAAGTGGATATACAATAGATAATCTATCTACAATAGAGAATTCATTCAGAAAAAGTGAAAAGTGGTGGATGGATATATGTGTGTATAACCAATATTATGGTGATCCTTTAAACTATTAAGATCATATGAATTAATTATAGAGGAATTGACACTTGGAATGCATTGAACTATCAGCAAAATTTGTATGTTCATGTTATTGTTCAAGTAGTGACATATATCAAAACAACATTGTAGTGTATTTCACCCTTTATGTTTTGTTCCATTGATACAATGTTGATTACATAATCCTCAAAGTTTCCCATTTAGGGTGAACAATGTAAGTTATTGTGTCTATATTTACATTCTTCATTCACATAAAAAGAGAGTGACAATATAATAACATTATATCTAGTAAATTGGTGGTTCAAATGAACCGAATAAATTCATTGACTATGTAAAATTTCTTCTAATGTGACCTTTATTATTTAGAGGTCATGATCCATTTATTAGTAATAAGTGTTGAATGAATAATTAATAAAATTAATAATAATTGTATACATGGATTAACCACACCCACCCCCTCTATGTAATCTCACTCTAATACCCTTTAAGGACTAATAAGGGGTATTTGTGGGTATGTTCCATTTTCTATATTTTTTATCTCACTAACTCTAAGTGATGTTTATTTAAGTGAAAAAGAATATGAAATTAATGATCTAATGTTTTTTGGAAAGAATATAAAAACATGGGAAAAATATTTTGTTTTATTTCCATATAGGATTCTCTTGGATTTCATCAAGATTTTGTGAAATAATAAAATGTTCCAGGGAGATAACATAGAGTTATGTTTGAAACTAATCAAAGAAAAATTGATATTGCTTCCACAGTCAAAAACACATTATGGAATGATATTGAGGAATATATATCCAATAATATTGTACACAGTAAATTTTAAAAGGTCATGTGGATAATTATGAAAGTTAAATTCGAAAGACATCAAAACCTGTATGAAAATTACCATATGTAAAAATGATAGAATAAGAATAAAATGAATAATTCCACAGTAAATATGAGTTTTCTATACATGTTAAATTTTTATCCTAATGTCACATAAGATTCTAACACTTGTTTTGGGAATTAATATTGAATTTTAAACTCTATATCAGAGATGAAATAATATTTCGTGAAGAGGTTGAAACAACACCATGGTTCTACTCAAGGAGGTATTCATGATATGACCAACTGTACATACCATCTCTATGATAGAAAGTGGCGTAATGGAATGTCATGCATTAATTTTATTATGCAATTATTTAAGTCATTTCCTTCGAGAACAAGAAAAAAATAAAGATTAAGTTTCCTTTAATTTCAACATAATAAAAATGGAAACAAAAATGAATGAATAAAATGAAAAAATTGAATATCTTTGAAATTATGTTTTGAAGAAAATGAAAATGGACAAGGAAATGAATTCAAGAATCAATCCACTAAATACTAAAATTAATGAAAGGATATTATATGGGATATTTTTTTATCATGAATAAAGGTTATTGTTGGATAGTTTAAAAAAGGAAAAGAAGATAAAATAACCAGAGGATAGGGTAAACACCAAAAATGTTAATATGACCACCCTCCAAAGGAATAATCAATAGAAATAAAAAATCCAGATCTATAAAAGATAAGAAATTATAATTTTCATACTGAATATAAATGAGAGGTTCCAAAAATAATGGTAAAACAAAAATGATAATTTTGAAATTGACTTGGTACCCATATCACCATATTATTTACTATTTATATTTTTTGTAAGTGGTAAAATATTAACAGGGATATACAATCTACAGGGTGATGCTGATCAAAAGGAACATGTAATTAAGATAAAATAAAATCTAATAAATCTGCACCATGCTTTATAATGACTCTAAATAAGAATACAATGTGGGAATCAATATCATGAATATCATATTCATATATATATATACACATATATATAAATTATCAAAGATGTGGTTTGTTATTTGGTATAAAATAATGGATTCCATTATGATTTCTACAAAATACACTTTCTTCTAACATCGAGATCTAGGTCGGTAGGCCCCCAGGATTTTTTTGGAAGCTCCAATGATTACTATAATTCTAACTAAATGCATTTATTAAGGATTTTGGTTGTTTTGGAAATTTTCTTATTCTATTATTTTGATGTTGGTCATTCCAACCAATTTTTTTCAATTTTTTTCCTAGAATATGTATAATCATCACATGGTTGATATCAATTTGTGAAGGTACACTACAATAGTTTTAGATGGAATAATTTGGGAAAGCCATCATTGTCCCCAAAGGGGTAGTTGGAACCCTTGAGGAATCCCAATTTTATGTTGAATACAAAGGGATGATAATATTTTTTAGAGTCTATTATCACACATCATAAAAGAGAAATGTTTGATTATTAATGAATATGACCCCATTAAAATATGTATAAAGATCTATAACATGATATGCATAAATTTATATGGAAAATTTTGATCCCTTTGTATTTTATATCATATAAGGGAGAGTAAAAATTATTTTATATAGGTATTTCAGATTGTTAAAAATGAATCCAAAGGAAGAGGTTGTTAGGAATACTAAAAAGTAATTTTGGATTTGTTGATAATATGGAATATTATCTTGATTATAAGATATAGGATATACAAGATGAGTTGTAGATAATCAAGTTTAATTCTATTCATGTTAGATTTGTTCACAATGTATATGATATACAGGATGAGACATCGGAAGGTAACCATGAAGTGATAAGGGAATTTACAAGGAAAATATATAGTCAAGAGAAGGGTAACAAATATGTTGAAGGGATCATAGAGAAAGAATGGTTAGGAATCTTCTTAACACTAGAAATTCAATGTCATGATAAAGGGGTGTGCAGAAGATTAATAAGAAGCAAGGGGACACAACCCTTTATCATATGGTCTTCGTAAATAAATGTATTTCCAACATAATGAATATTTAATAGTACACAACATTGTTGTTCCCGTGTGGAATTATATATAACCTATGTCAAATGGCTAAAGAGTTTAGGACATTGTGGTAGCATTGGGTGTGGTATTTAGAGTGTTTACCAATACTTGATAAGGAAGGAAAATATGGACTTGGTTAATCCATGGAATGAAATAAAGATTAAATTTTCCAACCCATTCTTAAATTTTTTATCAGGCCCTAATGCTTGATCTGTTAAATGAAAAATCACCATACATTTTTTACTACATTGCAGAGTATGGATTGTTTGGTGGGATCTTCTCTTATAAGATACTATATACCAAATTTGTGTATTGATTGCTATGGTGATTATTTTTTCATTAAACAATGAAAGATAATGATGTGGATTTGATAGAAGAAAGATACATGGTAATCAGACTATGGAGCTAAGAATGTTAATGTGTGTGTTATCCTATAGATAAAAATACCACATCCTGGTTTTTATATGAAAGTCTTGTTAGAAGAATTGTTTGTTGGATACATATAAAATGAAAAGTATTTATAACATATGATTCAATTTCCATGTTATCGTAGATTAAAAATAATTTTTCTAGGTTTTAGGCCTTCATTCAAGCAAGATTATAAGGTGATTATAATTATTTTCAAATGAAGTTATAAATAGATATTTAATTCCATGCTCTACAAGAGGATTTTTTAATACAAATTGGTAATAATAGACTATATTTAAGAAATTTTTTAAGTAACTCATTGGAAGTAATGTATAATATTAATCAATAAAAATGTTTCTAACGACATTCCAAATTCATCCGTCATGATATCTAAATTTATAAGTGATTGACAACAAGAATGATAAAGGTAATCGTGACTTTAGAATTTTGAATATATAATCTAAAAAAATATCGGATGTGTTCTAGTAAAAGTAATGGAATGAAGAAGAGGTTTTCATCACATATTAAATACTATTATAGTGAATAATATGTATTTTTATAAACCTCAATGAGAATAATAGATGAAATTAAATTCAAAAAAATAGAGGTGTAGTGATGTGGAGGCCTTCACAATTTGTGAAAGAGAATCCCAGTAGATCTATTACTAACAGTCTAACTATACATGAGTTTTAATTTAAATAATGTAAATATATTCAAGCAACCTAAATTTATATAAACCATGTGAAAGTGATCATTTCCCATAAAATTATCATGGGAAGGAATGTTTGTTGGAGTGTCCCTTCAGAAGTTGTCACTAGTCTATAAAAACTGAAAGGTAGTGAGTTTTGGGAATATAAAGACCTGAATAAACCCCATTTCAGAATAATTCCACCTTTAGTGACTTCTTTCATTGATAAAATGTTATTTTGAAATTCCTTTGAGCATCCCATATAGGGTGAACCATGAAAATTGGTTTTTTCCTATTTGCATTCTACATGCACATAAAATGTGGGTAATAATATAATCACATAAAATCTTGTAAAATGGTTGGTCATGTGAATTTAATTAGTTCAACATCTTGGTACAATATCATAAAATGTTACACAAGATATTGAGGGGTAAAATACAATTAAGTGAAAGGAAAATTCAAAAAAATTGTCAAATTTTATGAATATAGCATAACCTGATTCAATCCCACCCCATTTAGATAATATCACTCTATCAATATTTAGATACTAAAAACAACCTATCATTATACACAATAATTTATATGATAACATTTTTAAATTGGTATTTGATGACCACCTCAATAGTAATATAGTTATTTATCAGTGAAAATTCATCCTTGTGAGAGATAGTACCCCAACTCTATAACTCCTCTTAAATAGAAATTGTTAGGAATGTTTATTTTAAAAATATTATTATTATACATAAAGTTGAATTTGAAGACATTTTTTTGGAATGGATTATTTTAAATAGAAAAAGAAAACATCAATTTTCATATAAAGTATGTCACACTTGATATTTATAATCAAACAATTAATCACAGGAATGTGTGAGGAAGAATATTAATTTCCAATGTAAATTACATACATTTTATGTGTCTTACTACATATTAAAGGGGGATATTTTCCAGAAATTGTTTTGAAAAACATGAAACTAATGATATTCCTTTTACAGATGAATATATTGTGGTATTTATAAATGTGTTTTCTTGTCTTCACTCGAATCATAGAGTTGATCTTTCAATAGAATTCATACCTAGTGGTACACCTATTTTTAAAACTCAGTATAAAATGGTTCGAGTTTATTTGTAGGAATTATAGGAACAACTCTTAGAGAATATGTAAAATTGATTAATATACCCCAGTGAATCACATTGTGTGTAAATATGGTTTTTTTAAAGAGAATGATAATACCATGTTCCTTTTTATTGATTATTGGGAACTTAATAAGATTATAATCTTGAACATGTATCATCTACCAGTATTTTTTACATTTCACCACTATGTAGATCTAAAAACTTTTCAAATATTGACCTTCAATTTGGATATCCTCATTTAAAGGTAAAAATTTATATTCTTAATACATCCTTCCATATGAGATGTGGAAACTATTAATATATATTAATTCCTTTTAGACATAAATAATACCTTAATAACTTGATCAGTTTTTAAGAGTCTTATAGATCGAATTTTCATATCCTCTAAGAGAAATGAAGAGTGTTAATATCAATTGAGTATTTTATCATAGACCTTGAGAAAAAATAATTTTTATTCATAATTTATCATGTATTTTTTATTTCTACATAAATTATCATTATTTTTTCATGTAATTAAATATAAGGTTATATTAATACACCTTTAAAATATAAATGTTTGGGGATATATAAAATACTAAACACGAAGTCTAATATATAATATTTACTTATAATAGAATAAAATTACCAATGAATAATTTGTTATTTCCCATAGATATCAAATCCGCTAACCATTTTGATGATTATGTGTTCTATATTACATTGGATATATGAATATAGGGAAAATATGAAGGAACTAAACATATGTTTTTTCATTGATCATATGAATACATAGTCATATAGTGGTTAGGTATTTTTGATAAAAAATGATGCATCCAAAATGGTAATGGTTTGGGTTATTTTTGTTAATTAAATGGTAAGAAAATATTCCTCACACTAATTGAAGGTTCATTAGAAAAATTATCCATCTCTCAATTTGTAGCTGGAAACAAAAATATTTAATTATTATTATACATTCATTATATTTATGGTTAAAGGAGTAACATATACAATAAAAATAAAAGAATAAATATATATTTTAAAAAAAAATTAATATACACTAAATGAGAATTTTTGAGTTGATTAATGATTATGATTTATCTATTAACATCCAAACATGGTAGATGATGATTTTAATTAGAAGGACTATACTATATTATCCATGAAGGGGATTAAATGATATCTAAAACATAAGGATTTATATATAATGGACCATAAAATAATGAGAAAATGGGAAAAAATTTACCGTTATCAGATGAATTTACAACCATCTATTTTTGTGATCATTAAAGAGGCATCAAGGGTTTATTTGTAGCTAAAAAAGAACATATGGATTATACCAAAGTAAACCAGTCTCAATGATGGGATTATAACATTCAAAACGTGATATAGGTACATTTAATACCATAATTTGAAAATGATTTATTGTAGGAAGAAAATATCTCTTCATTCTCTTTCCATTTAAGATGTATGAAATGTATAATGATTTGAAATATCATTTATAGTGGGACCAAATGAAAAGTAACAACGATTCGTATGTTTCTCAATTCCCTATATTTTATCATATTAAGGATAAAAATCAAAATTATAAGTGGGTGATACAATCATTACCCAAAAATATAGGGAAATAAGAAGACATCATCATGGATTTCATCATGAGATTCCATAATACAACTACTGTCCATAATTAGATTTTCATTATAGACAATCGTCTTATAGTGTTATCATATCTCATAACTATAATGCGAGATTTTAATCTTGATCAACATTCCATATTTAAATTTATGATGTTGTGAGGTTTTATAGTATATTAGTATAAATTTTATCTGATCAGACTTCAAATTTTACCTAGAATGTCTAGAAAATTATTGTACAAACATTGAATATTATGTTTTTTTAAAATGGAATATCATCCTAAGATACTTGGTCAGCCAAAGAGGGACATTAAATCTATATAATATATGTTCAGATAATTATTGATGGATTTAAAAGGTTTTTGGGATCAACAACTTCATGTAGTTCAGTTTTTTTACAAAATATTCTATTTCTCATGAATCCAAAAATACCCTTATGAATCTCTCTTTGAAAATATGTGTAGACTGCAAATAGTTTTGTTATTTTTGGAGAAAAAATATTTTTCCCCCGAGCTATCATATGAAAAGGTAGAATTTTTTTATCTATTTAATTGAAGTTTATATTATCTCATAGTTGATAGATAAGATATGATGATAATTGACAAAGTGATATAGAGTTGATGTTGGTGGTAAGTAGTTCCTATAAATATATCGTCAGAATAATTTTATGATATTATCAATGAAATGGAAATCGATCCCTTGATATATTGGTCCTTATGAGATTCTTGATCATATTTAGATGGTGGAATTTTTCATGGGGCATCTAAAAAACATACCCTAAGTGAATTATGTGATAAAGGTATCCATCTTGATGAAGTTCATAATTATGACTTCACATAAAATAAACTCATTGTTTATACATATTGAGCAGGTTCATTCATAAAAAGAACAACTTTTAGAGTTTTTAGTTCCAATAGAAAAAGTGTTTCAAAACTAGACTAGTCCATTTCAATGTCTTGTGATTAAACATTGAATTTCATTACCACTTATGGGAGCCCAAGTCGGTAATGAGAAACAATTATCCACATATATTACCACCAAAATAATATAATTTTATGTTATAATTATTTTAATTGTGTTTAATATAGAACCTATTGCTTTTAAATTATTTTCCCTTTAATAAATTCTTTGTGTTTAATATCAGGTAATGAAAGCAACACCATACCAAAGAAAATAATTATATATAATAATTAAAAAAATTAATTAATTAAAAAAATTAAATGAAACATAATTAGTAAAATTAATTAATTCTAATAAGTACTACTTTTATTATTCATGGTTGAATAGAAATTTTTAGTTAAGAGAAAATATTTTATAATATAAATCTTTTGTTGGAAACAGAAATTTATTTATATTATAAATTTAATTTAAATAAATTAACATAATTTTAGAATTCAAAATTAAAACAATTCTTAAGGTTTCGTTTAAAAAAAATTATGAAATAGTTTTTTTATGTGAATGCTGAAGAATGCTTATTTTAGAAATATTGTAAAAATTATGAAATAATTGAGATATAATAATGTATGTAAATATATATTAACCTGTTTTATTTATAATATTTTTATTTAAGGGGTAATATAAATAATTAAATATGTTTATTTTTAATTTTCAAGTCCATGATTGACTATTTTGTACCGAAGATAATTTATTTAAATTTTTATTTTCATTAAATTAGGTATTTGAAAATATCCATTTAATTTTGGAATGATTTAAAATTCCTGAAAAAAATTTAAAAAATTAATATATTAAATGTATTAGAGATCAATTTTATACACAATTGTGGTGCAAATTCATCTTTATTTATGGATATTCATTTTCCAAAAAATTGTTTTTTATTGAATTTTGTGTACATATATTAAATGAAATATATTCCACCATTAAGAGTTGAATATAATATAATTATTTATATATTTTTAATCCTAATTTCTATTTTTTAATAAATTTAATTTCATTATTGTACATAAAAAATAATTACAATTGTGAAATGACATGTTACAGTGAAAAAAGGTAGAATGATCTTAATGTGGTTATACTACAAGATGATGATTCTAAAATCCCAACAAACTTATCTGTAATTAATTGGATGATTCAATATATACAATTTCTCAAAAAATCCTATAAATTCATGTTAGATAGTTCCATTTTCCCATTACAAATGTATTTTTAATATTTTAATGTTAATGGTATTTACATGATTTATACTCCCCTCACTTATAAAAGGTAACATCCTCTCATCATATATCTAAAATAATTAAGAAAAATAGATCAACCCATATCTACACAAGTCACATACCAAGTATCCTCCCCATGTTCTAGAGGTTCTAATCTAACCAAATGACTAACCTAGGATGTCATAAGCTATGCTCCAATGTATTATACTTGAGAAATAGGTAATTATCTTAACTATGTTCTTTCATGTTTATTTTTTATTCCACATCTTATGAATCTACTAAATCACTTCTAAAATTGAAAAATATGTATCATAAATATTATTATATATGGAGTACAACATTTTTTTAGAAATGTATTTCTATTTTAAAAACTACATCTCATGGATTGTTATATAGAAGTATTTAAGGAATATATATGATATTTATGATATTACATTTATTTTTATAGATAAATTTTTATTTAAATTTTAAAATTTTCATATATTGAATAATGAAAACACCACCCATGCGTATGGGAAATCTACTTCCTCTACAATGTAATGTATCTTATTTTTCATCACTACCATACACAGATGGTAATAAAAGTGAAAAAAATAAATAAATATTATATTTATCACATGATAAAGATTTTTTAGAAGATGAAACCATGTAAAGAGTGCAAGGACTAAACTCATTGAAATAAAACAATTGTGGAAAATTGAGTTATGGACTACATAATATTGATTCTAATGAATAATTTTTAATAAATTGGTATTCGAAAATTATAAGGGAAATATATTCAGAAATATAAGTATGTATATATTTTTTTTATTTTAGACCAAATTTTAATATATTGATTTATAGATAATGTGTGAATAAATTTAGAACATGCGGTAAGGGTTTATTTTACAATGTCCATTTTTATCATGATAGATTATGTTTGAATATCTATTATGTGAAATTGTTTGTAATTAATCATATAAACCCCATATATTTTCATATACATTTTTAATTCTAAATTTTCAAGTATTATTTATATTTTTTATTATTTTTCACTCAAAAAGACTGAAATAAGGTTTCTAGGAAAATCTATCCTTATTTGTCATTTTTATTGGGGATTTTTTATTCCATGTCCATGTTCATAAAAATGATTTCAATGAAGTGTTTATATACATATAAATTTTTTATAATGGTATGATTATACTATATTGATTTTATTTTATGATTTTAAAAATAAAATATTTGTTTCATTTTTCCAAAATGCCTTTTTTTACATTCTTAAAAAATGTGGTAAGAAGAATATTCTTAAAACATTTATGATATGATCGTAATTTCCCATCCAAAGCCATTTCTTCATAGTTAATTATTCAATACAGATTTCCACGATTCTAAAAATAAAATATTATTGCCATTTGTGGTTAATTTTTAATTTTCAAAAGTTACCAAATGAATAACAATTTTTCTCTTGTTTTCCAAATAATTTTTATAATATTTTAGAAAATTATTTTTTCAACTAAATTAAAATCGTATAGAGAATGATATTATTTACTTGTGAAATTATATTATGATACCATAATCATCATTTATTTGTATGAGCAATTATGATGATGTATTTAAGATGTTTTCATAAAAATCATTTCATACATATTTGTTTATAAATATATAATGAAATGATGGTTGTTTCTGTTATCTTGTGTCATATACAAGTATATGTTTCACTATTTGATAGTTAAAACCATAATAATATAGTCCACTATTGGATGGGTAAATCTTGACATATCATGAGATAATATAAAATTTAATGTGTGGAGAACTGAATCCAATATGGGACTTTGTCTACTATATTTATGATAATAGGGTGTGAACCTAATACACTGTTGAACTCTATCCATAATGGTAGTATTTCTAGTTGTCATTGAATTAGGAAATTATTTCAAAGATTATATGTATTAAAAAATCTATTTATTATATTTATGATATCATCTCTTGGATTATGATATATTATTTATGAATATGCACTCTTATGACTCAGGTATTTTGTAATGAAAAGGCCATTTGACAGGACAATAGATTTGTGGTATATGAATTGTTTAGTTTTATTTCTATAATATGATCTTTTGCTCATACACTTTCTCTTCCCATATTCTCACTTATGATCATCAAATTACATACCCCATGTTTATCCTTACTGATCATATGAGCTCGCCCTTTCTTATGTTTTAATTACCCCTGATTTTTTATTAAATGTTTTATGTATGATTCTTATAAGAAGGTTACTATATGAGAAATATGTTAGGAGAAAATTTAAATATATTTATGAAATAATTTTATTATATATCTATTTACTAAAGTAATTAAACCACCATGATTCTCAAGCATGTATTATAGTGAGATGAGTATAATTTTCATCTAAAATAAGGTAATGTTCATTTAACTGGTATTCAAATAACTCAACGTTCTTGATTTTTCATTTAGAATTAACATGGGGTTATTCTCAACAATCAATGTTATTCTCATATTAGATCTAATAGTGGTATCTAATGTCTCGTTAGTTTTTATACCATTGGATAGTGTATTTGTTATAATGTGAATTGGGTCAAAAGAGTGTTCTTAACCCACATGGGTTATAGTAACATTCCTTATTGAAAGGGTATATTAATATGAGGCTGAAGGTGGAATAATGTATATACTATATAAGAATGGTTGTGTAGCATATTAAAGAACCCTAATGCTATCTGATCGTACCACGATTCACTGTTTCATTTTCACCCTTACTCCGCTGTGCTGAACATATTTTGTATTAAAAATTATAAAAATATTATCAAATTGTGTTTCATGTTTGTTTCAATAATTTTGTGTTTATCACTGTTAAATAGGTCAATGATACTTGTTTAGAAAATTACAATGTAGGTGGAGGTGATTTGGAGGTCCCTTGATGAAGTGAAGGAAAAATGGGCCAAAATTGCCTGGATCCATGGACATTTGTCCACTGTTTTGAATATTACACGATATCCGTGCATCCAAATGGGCTGAAATGTTTTGGGCCAGTCCACAATTCAATGTGCTGCATTTCATATTGAGGAACCCAATCCTGATTCGTATTTTATGGGGCCCATCCGAACTGATCTGTCCAAGGCACCGAATTTGGACCAAGTCAAATGAGGTGTTCTGTATTTTATCAAAATCTTGAGCTGTAGTTGTCCAAACGGGGCCACGCTTTCGGTGGAGACAGTCAAGAGGTAGGGCTACAACTTTTCAATTTTCTCCAAAGCAAGATAAGAGTGTCTGAAGGCCAAAAATCATTGTGCAGGTGGATTGATGAAATCTGTGTGCCCAAAACCACCTCCCACATTTCCTATAAAAGGGCACCTTCGGATCCCCATTTGTATGTTCGGCCAAGGAGTGAAGTACTTCCAATTTGGACACCGCTGTGCTAAACATATTTTTTATTAAAAATTATAAAAATATTATCAAATTGTGCTTCTTGTATGATTCAATAATTTTGTGTTTATCACTGTTAATTAGGTCAATGATACTTGTTTTGAAAATTACAATGTAGGTGGAGGTGATTTGGAGGGCCCTTGATGAAGTGAATGAAAAATGGGCCAAAATTTCAGGGATCCATGGGCATCTATCCACTGTTTTGAATATTACATGAAATCCGTGCATCCAAATGGGCTGAAATGTTTTGGGCCTGACCAAAATTCAATATTCTACATTTCATATTAAGGAACCCAATCCTGATTAGGCTAGTATGGGGCCCATTTGAACTGATCTGTCCAAGCCACCGAATTTGGACCAAGTAAAATGTGGTGTTCTGTATGTTAACAATATCTTGAGCTGTAGTTTTCGAAATGGTGCCAAACATTCGGTGGAGACAGTCAAGAGGTAGGGATACAACTTTTCTATTTTCTCGAAAGCGAGATAAGACTGTCTAAAGGCGGAAACGCGTCATGCAAGTTGATTGATGAAATTTGTGTTCCCAAAACCACCTCCCACATTTCCTATAAAAGGGCACCTTGGTCTCCTCATTTGTAAGTTTGGCCCAGGAGTGAAGTGCTGCCAATTTGGACACCGCTGTGCTAAACATATTTTGTATTAAAAATTATAAAAATAATATCAAATTGTTCTTCATGTTTGATTCAATAATTTTGTGTTTATCACTGTTAAATAGGTCAATGATACTTGTTTTCAAAATTACAATGTAGGTCGAGGTGATTTGGAGGGCCCTAGATTAAGTGAAATAAAAATGGGCCAAAATTGCATGGATCCATGGACATCTGTCCACTGTTTTGAATATTACACGGAATCCGTGCATCCAAATGTTCTGAAATGTTTTGGGCCTGTCCAAAATTCAATATTCTACATTTCATATTGAGAAACCCAATCCTGATTCGTCTTGTATGGGTCCCATCATAACTGATCTATCCAAGCCACCGAATTTGGACCAAGTCAAATGCGGTGTTCTGTATTTTTTCAATATCTTGAGATGTGATTGTCCAAACGGTGCCAAACCTTCGGTGGATATAGTCAGGAGGTAGGGATACAACTTTTCTATTTTCTCCAAAGCAAGATGAGATATTCTGAAGGCCGAAACGTGTCATGCAAGTGGATTGATGAAATCTATGTGCCCAAAACCACCTCCCACATTTCCTATAAAAGGGCACCTTGGGCTCCTCATTTGTATGTTCGGCCAAGGAGTGAAGTGCTGCCAATTTGGACACCGCTGTGCTAAACATATTTTGTATTAAATATTATAAAAATATTATCAAATTGTGCTTCATGTTTGAGGCAATAATTTTTTTTATCACTGTTAAATAGGTCAATGATACTTTTTTTGAAAATTACAATGTAGGTGGAGGTGATTTGCAGGGCCCTTGATAAAGTGAAGGAAAAATGGGCCAAAATTGAATGGATCCATGGACATCTGTACACTGTTTAGAATAATACACGAAATACGTGCATCCAAATTGACTGAACTGTTTTGAGCCAATCCAAAATTCAATATGGTACATTTCATATTAAAGAACCCAATCCTGATTCGGCTTGTATGGGGCACATCCGAACTGATCTGTCCAAGCCACAGAATTTGGACCAAGTCAAATGCGGTGTTCTGTATTTTATCAATATCTTGAGCTGTATTTGTCTAAACTATGCCACAATTTCGGTGGAGACAGTCAAGAGGTAGGGCTACAACTTTTCTATTTTCTCCAAAGTAAGATAAGACTCTCTGAAGGCCGAAACGCGTCGTGCAATTGGATTGATGAAATTTGTGTGCCCAAAACCACCTCCCACATTTCCTATAAAAGGGCACCTTGGAATCCTCATTTGTATGTTCGTCCAAGGAATGATGTTCTGCCAATTTGGAGTCCTAGAGGAGTCTCCTAATCACCTTGGAGGTTCTGGAGGCCCCTATCCTCATAAGAGAATCATGGATGAAGAAGGAGTTCCACCCGAGCTTCCTCCTCCTCCCGATGTCGAGCTAAAAGTTGGGTGTTCGTTGTGAGGGAGCTACAAATATGTCAAGGGAGTTCCGATGCATACACTAGCTACTGGTTTGGAGTAATTTGGGTGTTTAAACATTTCATTCCATGTATCTTATTTTATTTAATATTTTAATGCTTGATTTGATACATGTCAGTGTTATGCTCTTAATTTCTAACCGATCGGTGTGACGTTTTGAGTGTGTGACTTGGGTTGTTCTGATTGGACATCACAAGAATCCATTTCATACCTAACTTATTGAGATTTCAATATGCTTTGGAAGTTCTTATTCCACGCATAAGTACTGTACCTTGACAATATGATTGTTACGTCAAGGTTTGGTCCTTCAAGCATTGAAATAAAAGCTTTGGAATTAATCGGGATTCCAATTAATTCCAACCAAAGAATTACTATAAACCTAAGATGAATCTATATGAACAATGAACTTGATATGTTTCTAGTGAAATCACATTTACCCTTTTATCTCATATTTCTCAAAACCCATTTGGTCACTCATCTTTTAATCTATTTCAACTATGTCATTGTTTTAAACAGTTTTCAAATCCACCCCCTCTCTTAGTCATTTTTATTAAAAATACACACTCTAAACCTACCAACGCTCCTTGAGAGACGACCTAGGGTCTGCCCTAGACTATATATCATCCTCAAAAATATTACAAATTTGACGTGTCATGACACCAAGGTCAAATTTAGGCACCGTTTCTGGGGAGCGCATTGGTTTTTTGTGCATGTTTTTTATAAACTTTTTTGTAATTTTTGTGAATATTTGTTTGTTTTACCTTCTACCTGTGAATTTGTTTTTGTGTTCTAATTTATTTATTGTGTAGGTTATTTTTATGATGCATTCTACTCCGGGATACCTACAAACTTTCGAACACGAACCGGAGAGGATCCTACATAAACGAAACCGAGACACACAAGACCACACTTTGAAGGAGGAGATATCAAATCTTAAAATTCTTCTTGATCCTTCTTCTTCTTCTAAAACCAAAGTTAAAACTGAACATAACTTTTATAACATGGATGAAAATAATAGAACACTAAAAGAACTAACCTCACCTGATGTTGATATCCAACCCACTTACGTTCAATTACAATGTGAGGCACCCAATTTTGAACTAAAATCAGGTTTAATTCATTTATTACCAAGATTTCATGGACTGCCTGGAGAAGATCCACATAAGCATTTAAAAGAATTTCATATTGTGTGTTCAACATTAAAACCTGCTAATGTTGATGAAGAACAAGTAAAACTTAGAGAATTTCCATTTTCATTAGAATACACGGCTAAAGATTGGTTGTATTATGTTAATTCAACAATTAGAGGTTGGGAGGACATGAAACGACTTTTTCTTGAAAAATACTTCCTAGCCCCTCGAACTGCAACTATAAGAAAGAAATATGTGGCATAAGACAATATCAAGGGGAAACATTGCATGAATATTGGAAATTCTTTAAAGGATTATGTTCAAGTTTCCCACACCACCAAATAAGTGATCAACTTTTAATTCAATATTTTTATGAAGGATTGATTCCTATTGATCGAAATATGATTGATGCTACTGCAGGTGGTGCATTGGTAGATAAGACCCCAATTACTGCAAGAACCCTCATTGAGAACATGGAACAGAACACTCAACAATTCGGTACGCTGTCTAGTGTTCCCATTCGAGGTGTCCCTGAGGTGCAAAGTACTGAGTTTGAGAAGAAGGTGGACACGAAGTTCGATGAGGTAAGTACCCTTCTACAACAACTTGCTCTCTACCAAGGGAAATATCAATCTCCTCCTCCCATCCATTGTGGAATTATCTCTTCTGACACCCACTATTCTGACCAATGTCCTCAATTGAGAGAAACTTCTGAGAGTTGTGAGGCAATATTTCCAGGATGCCCCTTTAACCAACCCATTAGGCAATAACCATACTATCCATCCAACCAAGGGTGGAAGGACAACCAAGCCTATAGGCAAGGGGGTATTCAACCCAACCTCAACAGCAATGGAACCCATATGGTTAGAGTAGTCTTCCACCACCACCCAGAAATCCTCAACCACCCCAAAGGACATTCCAACCACCCCCTCCAAAAACCGAGCCTAGCCTAGAAGATATGATGAAGTAAATGGCTGTCAATAATATCCAATTCCAACAAACCACCCAAGCAGCCATACAAGACCTAAAGACCCAACTAGGCCAACTTGCCAACTCGGTGGGGGAAATCCAAAGTCATGGGTCGGGTAAACTACCATCTCAACTAGTAGTAAACCCTAGGGATAAAGGAAATGTTAGTGTCATTACCCTTCCGAGTGGGACACAACTCAAAAGACAAATGATCCCTCCATTAGTGTCCTCTCATCCAAATGAAACCACCATCCCAACATCTGAAAATGGTCCAAGAGAAGAAAACCCTTTTCCTGAGAGAAGCCCTTCCAAAGGAAAGACTGTGGTTGTTGATGAGCCACCTATCCCAACCATTCCTCTTCAATTTCCTCAAAGGGCTGCCCAACCTAGGAAACAAAAACAAACTGAACTTGATAAAGAAATATTGGAGACTTCCAAAAAAGTGCAGGTTAACATTCCATTGATTGTTGTCGTCAAGAAAATTCCGAGATATGGAAAGTTTTTGAAGGAGATGTGTACCCACCGAAGGTGACATAAAGTTGATGAGAAGGAGAGCTTGGGGAGGAACGTCTCAGCATTGATATAACCATCACTTCCCACCAAGTGAAACGATCCTGGAATATTCTCGATTCCATGCACCATAGGGTAGTATTCATGTTCCAACTCTATGCCTGATTTGGGTTCTTCTATTAATGTGATACCTCACTCTATTTACTCTTCATTACAGGTCGGTGAAATAAAGCCCACTGGTATTTTTGTTCAGCTAGAAAATCGGAGTAATGCACACCCCTCTGGTGTGCTAGAGGATGTTCTTGTGAGGGTGAAAAATTTAATTTTTCTTGCAGATTTTTACGTGCTTAAAATGGAAGATGATAGGATGAATGGACATGCACCAATTATATTGGGGAGACCTTTCTTGAAAACCGCCAAAACCATAATTAATGTCCATAATGGTACATTATCTATAGAGTTTGGTGGTAATATTGTCCACTTCAATATGCTTGATGCCATGAAGCACCACTCAGAAGAACACACCTCTTTCTCTATCAATTCAATTGATGTTCTCCCTTCCCCTGAAACAGCTTATTTTCATTCACTTGATCCCCTTTCTGAGTTTTCTTCATTGATTGAAATGTTAGGTAATGAATCATGCATTGATTTTTTTAGCGGTCTAGAGAAGTGTCATGTATGTTTGTTAATTGATGATTTCATGAACACAGAGGATCACATGACCATCGATGATATTGCTAAGCATGTAAAAGCTCATTCCTCATCGGAGGATGTTACCATTGAGCAGTTAGATGAGATCAGTTACTTCTCACTTTCACACACACTTCCGTCAATCAAAAATTCCCCAGAATTGGAACTGAAACAACTAACTCATGATTTAAAATACTCATATCTTGATAATGGAAACAAGTTGCCCATCATCATTGCTAGTTCACTCCCTCCTGCGCATGAATTGCAACTGCTTGATCTTTTGAGGGAGTATAAACAAGAATTGGGATGTACACTTGCTGACATTCCTAGCATTAGCCCATAAATTTGTACACATCATATTTTATTAAATTATGAGGCTAAACCAGTGAGGCAGTCACAACGTCGACTGAACCCAAACCTACTTGATGTTGTTAAAAAAGAAGTAACAAAATTGTTGGTTGCTAGAATCATTTACCCTATCTCTGACAGCCAATGGGTCAATCCCGTTCAAGTAGTTCCTAAAAAAACATACCGTACTGTAATTAAAAATGAAAACAATGAATTGGTTCCAACTAGTGTACAGAATAGTTGGCGTGTCTATATAGACTATCATCGACTAAACCAACACACTAGGAAAGACCATTTCCTATTGCCATTCATTGACCAGATGCTAGAGAGGCTAGTAGGGAAGTCCCATTACTGTTTCCTTGATGGGTATTTTGGATACTTTCAGATCCATATTGCCCCTGAGGATCAGGAAAAGACAAACTTTACTTGCCCCTTTGGTATATTTGCTTATAGAAGGATGCCATTTGGTCTGTGCAATTCTCCAGGTACATTCCAACATTCCACCCATCTATAATGGGAAAAAATATTCCCAGTGGAAACTAAAAATGAAAATTCATTTTGAGAGTATGTGCTTTGATGTCTAGACTGCTATAGAGACTCAATATAAAATTACAGAAACTGAAAGAACCACTTTGGATGAACCTACTGAGACTTATTATAATAATATCTGTAAAGAAATGAATGCCATGTATTGTGATTTTGGATATGAAGAATTCAATCGCATATCTTCTTGTAAAACTGCTTATGAAATCTGGGACACTATAGGTATTTCCAATGAAGGAACAACCAATGTTAAAGAAATGTGACTAAACACTTACACTATTAAGTATGATAATTTTAAAATGATGCATGATGAACCTATTTCTGACATGTATCTCAGGTTCAATGCGATTGTCAACACTATGAGCTCACTTGGAAAAGTTTTTCCAGCAAAGGAGAAGATTATGAGGATATTATGATGTTTACAAGAAAGATGGAGAGGCACATCAGTCTCAATAAAAGAATCTTGTGATATATGTTCACTCTATGTTAAAGAATTGATTGGTAAGAATATGATGTATGAAGTATAACTCAATGTAAACAAGGAAGAATATGATGAACCAAAGAATAAGTCAGTATACTTCAAGACATCTTCCTCGAAGAGTAAGGATAAAGAGAATGTTCACATATCTACTGAAAGATCAACAAGTGAAGGTTCAAATTCTAATAGTGATGTTGAGATGGCTCAGATAGCCAGATGGTTCAAGAAGTTCTATAAGAAGATGATATTCTTCAGAAAATCAAATTACAAAGGAAAATATGAAAACAAAGGTCATTGGAATAATAATTGGAAGAAGCTTGATAAGGGTGATGAAGTTGTCTGCAATGAATGCAATAGGAAAAGACATGTAATGGAAGACTGTCCAAAATTAAAGTTCAAAATGAAATATGACTACAAGGACAACAAGTATAATAAATATATGAAAGAAACTTTGAGTGCATTAGAAGATAGTTCAAGTGATTCTGATTTTACTTGGGATAAAACATATCAAAAATCTAACATGTGTTTTATGACAAACACATATGAGGTATCTTTGGATACTCCTGCATTGAATTTATATTATTCTGAAGTTGATTCTAATTCTGATTCTGAAAATATGACTATTGAAGTGTTATTTGAATATTGTAATATTCTAGAAGATACCTGTAATGAACATAAGGACAACTATAAAGCCTTAAAGAAAAAGCATGCTTTGACCAGCTCTATTAAATCTGCACTTGATATAGAAAAAGAAAATAATGCTCAATTACTTAAAGAAAATACAGAACTTAAATTTTCTAATGATCAATTAAGGAAGGACATAGAGAAATTCACAAATTGAAAGTGTACACTTTCAAAAATGTTAGGAAAATAAGTGGCACCAAAATATACCACTGGTTTTGGCTATCAGCCGAGAAAGAGACAATTTACTAAAACTTGATTTATTCCTAAATCTTGGAAGAATGCTTCTTGCACTAGTTCTATAAATTCATATGCTTCAACTAGTTATTCCTATAGTTGTAGATCAAATAAAGTTTATCTTTCAAAATCTATAGATTCTGTAAATTATTTGAGACCCATAAGATAAATTTGGGTACATAAAGCATTGATTGCTAACCTATCTGGACCCAAGAGAATCTAGTTACAAAAATTATTTTCCATCTAAATCTATTTTGTTGGACACCTGCTTGAAGACTTCCCATTAGAAGGTATGTTACGTGGATAGTGGATGTTCAAGGCATATGGCTGATGACTACTCATGCTTCAAGATTTTAATCAATGTTGATGAAGGCCATGTCACCTTTGGTGATAATTCTAAAGGAAAAATCATCGGCCTAGGCTAGATTGGAAACACTGATTCAGTTTTAATTTCTAAAGTATTATTTGTTGATGGACTTAAATATAATTTTTCATGTATTTTTCAATTGTCTGTTGATAGTTTCAATTTGAAATTTGAAAATGATTCTTGTAATGTTTTTAATTCTAAAAATATTTTAGTATTTTATGCTTTGATAAATGGAAATGTTTATTCTATTGATTTGAGTTCTTTATCTAAAAAACAGTACTTGCTTAAATGCTTTTCATAAAGACTCTTGGCTATGGCACAGAAGAATAGGACAATATAGTGTTCATTCACATAGAAAAATGACTAGGAGAAACTTAGTTAGAGACCTGCCAAAACAATAATTTCCAGCTGACATAGTTTGTAATCCCTTTCAAAAGGGAAAGCAACATAAAGATTATTTTAAATAAAAGAAATAAGTTTCAACTTCTGAACCCCTTGAGTTGGTTCACATGGACTTGTTTGGATCTTCTAGAGTTTATAGTTTAAATGGGATGAAATATGTATATGTCTTAGTAGATGACTTTTCTAGATATACATGGTTATACTTCTTAGCTCACAAATGTGAAGCATGTTATTACTTTGTTAAATATTTCATGTTTGTAGAGAACCTTAGTCGACTTAAGATTAAAACCCTGGGAAGTGACCATGGTCATGAGTTTGAAAATCATGAGTTTGAATCTTATTTCTCACACAATGGCTACAATCACAACCTTTATGCCCCTAGGACACCCCAGTAGAATGGTGTAGTAGAAAGAAGAAACAGAATCTTTCATGAGATTGAAAGAACTATGATTAATGAGTATGACCTGCCTATTTATTTTTGGTATGAAGCTGTAAATACAACTTGTTATATTACTAATAGAGTCTTGATTAGACATGTTCTAAAGAAGACCCCTTATGAATTGTGGAATAATAGAAATCCTAAATATAGTTACATCATATTTTTTGGTTGCAAAGTATTTATTATTAATACTAAGGATAATCTTGACAAGTTTTCTTCTAAGAGTGATGAAGGATATTTCTTACGATATTCATTAACTTGAAAATCCTATAGAGTCTTAAATAAAAGAACCAAATGTTTGTAAGAATCTATTCACATCATGTTTGATGAAAATGATCCACATGAACTCAAATCTCCCATTGAATGACTTAAAAAAGACTTGTCTGTTATAGACCTTAATGAAAAAAATAGTGACCATGTTGTAAAGACATCCCATTTTTGAAACTTTCAGAAACCTACTTCTGTTGAACCAAAAACTACAGATGAACCTGAAATTTTTAGCCCTACCTTTACTAGATCAACTATAATTCTAAATAATCATCCATTAGATGCTATTGTTAGTAATCTTGAAAGGGGGACATAAACTAGAGCTTCTCTAAGAAGCCAGGTTGAACATCATTAATTTCTTTCAAATTTAGTACCTAAAAATATCAATGATGAAATAAATGATGAATTTTGGGAAATGGATATGAAAGAAGAATTTAATCAACTTGAATGAAACAACGTCTGGGAATTAGTTGGTAGACCTAAAGACACATTGACCATAGGCACTAAATAGGTTTTTAGAAACTATGTTGATGAGTCTAGAAATATAGACAGAAACAAAGCAAGGCTAGTTGCACAAGGGTATAGTGAAGAGGATGGAATAGACTATGAGGAAACCATTTACCTTGTATCTAGATTAAAATCTATTTGGATACTACATACCTATGTTGCTAAACTAAATTTCAATTTATATCGAATAGATGTTAAAAGTGCTTTTCTAAATGGTTTTATAATTAAAGATGTTTTTGTTGAACAACCACATTGATTTACTAATCCTCATTTTCCAAATTGATATTTAAAACATTCAAAAGCTTTATATTGTCTGAAATAAGCTCCACGAGCTTAGTATGATTGACTTAGTAATTTTCTTATTTCAAATGGTTTTACTAAAGTGATTGCTGACCCAAATCATTTTATTAAAATAAGTTCTAAAGATGTTTTGATAGTAAAAATATATGTTGATGATATTATTCTTGGATCCTCTAAACATTATTTATGTACTAATTTTTCAAAGAGTATGAAAAATGAATTTGAAATGAGTTTAATGGGAGAACTCAAATATTTTCTTGGATTTCATGTTTTTCAAAATGAAAATAGTATTATTTTGAATCAAAGTAATTATACAAAGGATTTTTTTTTTAAAATGTTTTGTTTTGTATAGTATTAAGGAACATGATACACCTATGAGTACTGTTTGTAAATTGGATGGTGATGAAACTGGAAAACCAGTGGATCAAACCAACTAAAAAGGTTTGATTGGAATCTTACATTACCTTACTGCTAGTCGACTTGATATTATATTTAGTGTGTGCATGTGTGCATGATTTCAAGCTAATCCTATAGAATCTATTTTGCTCGTTGTTAATTGAATTTTCAAATATCTTAAACATACAGTAAATTTGGGTTTGTTTTATCCCAAAGGAAAATCTTTTGACTTGATAAGTTATTTAGATGCTGACATTGCTAGTTGCAAGTTTGATAGAAAAAGCACATCTGGAAAATGTCATTTATAGGGAAAGTCCTTAGTATCTTGGTGTAGTAAGGAACAGAACTATATTGCATTGTCTACTACTGAAGTAGAGTATATAGCTGCTGGTAGTTTCTGTGCACAAATTTTGTGGATGAAACAAAATCTTTTTGACTATGGATATCAATTTAGACATGTATCTATTAACTGTGATAACACGAGTGCAATTGATATCTCTAGGAACCCTGTATCTCACTCTGGGACCAAACACATTGATGTAAGGCACCATTCATTGAGATATCATTACCAAAAAGGTGATATTACACTTTAATTTATAGGCACTAAACATCAGTTAGCTGATATTTTCACCAAACCTTTATGTTCGGATAGGTTAAAATAAATTAGACATGAATTAGGAATGATAAACTCAGTTACTATGAAACCTCAATGTTACACCTCACTGGTATGAAAACTCACTGTTATACCACACCGGTATGAAATGTCATTGTTATACCTCACTGGTATGAAACCTCACTGTCATACCTCACTGGTATGAAACCTCTCTGATATACCTCACCGGCCTGAAACCCCACTATTATACCTCGTCGGTATGGACCTCATTGATATACATCACTGATCAGTGGACCTAACTGTTAGGAATTCTCTCCGGCATACACAACCATTATGCGTTGTTTTTAAACTTCTATCTAGCCGCCAGAATCTATATCATTTATACTTTTACTTATTTTATTTTAATTATATGTTTTATAAATGATAAGGCGAAGTCCTAGTTACTTCTTAATCCACCGAACCGTTCCTTTACCCTCAAGACTTAGCTCCCGTATCTCACGAAAACCCTAAGTTCCTTTAACTAGTGATGGAAAAAACCAAAATACATACTATTAGAGTTGAAATTTGTGAGCCGAATGCGAAGAAGTAGAAGAACGAGCCAAAAACAAGTTGTAGTGTAAGTATAACAAGGTCGTGGAGGTGACCAGTGAACCCGCATTTACAAAATAGGGATATTGTGATCGAAAAAGAGCTATGTATAGAAAGGTTTTTGTCTAGAAAATCAATAGTTCTAGGGGTTCTGGAAAATCATATGTGAATTTAATGCTTTTTGAATAACAATGGCCACTACTATCTGAATCATGTAAAATAGTTTTATGAGTTTGTGAGTTTGGAGAAATCTGATGAAGAAAATAGAATGGTTTTATGGATAAATGGCAAGGAAATAGCCCTCCCATCTGTCGAGTGGGCTATGTACCTGGTAGTACCACATGAAGGAGTTTATAGTCATTAATCGAAGATAGTACCTCCTAGAAGTGATATTTTTTACTATGAGACTGCCTTAGAGGAGCTCACTAGTAGTGGCGAGCAATGAAAGGTGGTGACTGCTGAAATGGATGGAGAGAACAAATTGTTGTTCAAGTTTGGGAAACATGTGCTGAGTCCAATGATAGGGGACTTTGCAAATCTAAGGTATCATGATATCTATCTGTTACATCTCTTGAGACATCGAGTAAAAGTAAATCTATGCAGGCTTCTAATGATTCAAATGGAGGACATGACCCGACCAAAGTCAAAAACCAATGCCTTATTCTTTTCCAAGTTGATCTTAGTAATGATTAAGGTAAAAGGAATAGCTGAGTCTCAGGATGGGACAGTTGTTGTAACTGACAACTTTTATATCACAATCACATTATGGAATTACATGAAGATAAACTGGAACCTAAGGGGAGGATAGTGGGTTACTGATGATAAGAAAATATATGATAAGTTCAATCCTTTGAATCATCCTTCAAGGACTCAGGATGTGAGGTATCTAGTTCTGGGACATGATGAAGAAGAGCCACAATATAGTGATGATTCAGAAGAGAAAGATTCCTATGCCGTAGATGGAGGATATCCAGACTTGCCTCTGATCCCAACTCCTGAAGTGGTGTCACAAAAAATGGAAGTCCAACAGAGATCAGATCTCGAAGAGGATACTCGCGAAAATGAAGAAGAATATCATGCAAGTGAAGCATCTATTTATGCCAGCTTGAGCATTATTCCATTGATTGGACACTCCCGAATGCCTGCTAAGGAATTTGATGAAGTGGATAGACCTTTACCTATTCTTGAGGAACCTCATGCTATTGCAGAAATAGAGATGGTTGTGCTAGATTCTTCTGAGGAAGAAAGAGCTCCTGAGTGTGCCTTTGTTATAAAGGAGGATGCACCAGTTGAGGGGGAGCATTCAACTAGGTTTGGAATTGTTTTAGTGGAAAATGATATTGATGACTGGGTATAAGACATAGGTTTTGTGGTATGTTGATTAGATTTCCCTGATTCAGATAATGAGACATCCCTTCGAAGACCAAAAGTCTATTGTGATATTCAGCCTCAGATATTACTTGAAGATGTGGTAAGAATACATGATCTGGATAAGCTAAAGTTTGATCTTAATGTTAGTTTCATGGAAGATGTAAGGAGAATGGAAGCTTCCCTGGTGTCATCTATTCAGACTGTTATTTCTAACTATGTAGCCAGTATAGTATCTGAAAGAGAATCTATGGTTGTTCCTGCTAATATAGTCACCAGGGATGACCTCGCATCTTTGATGGCTATGATGAAAGAGTCTCTGAGTGCATGTGTGGCCAAGTTAAAGAGTTGATTTTTTGAAGAGATGTGAAATATGGAAAAGTTTTTTGAACTCTCCCTTGGTTGTAATGTGTCAACCTTTGTGACAACGATAGTGGTTGAAGTTATAGCTTTCCAGAATTAGATGTCTATCTTGGAAAAGGATGTTGAAATTATAAAGATATCAGTTGTCTCTCTAGAATCCTATATGAGTTCTAAATCTCAATCAGACAAGGATTTGGCCAATGTGAAGAGTGTAGTTGGTTAAATGGTTTCTGTTTTTGAGGATTTTAAGCATTCCATAACAAAGCATGTTAGCACCCAAGATTCTGCAGGGAAAAATCTTATTAGTGGGATAACTAAGAGTTTCAGTAAAACTGTAGCCATCTCTATTGGTTCTCTTGCTTCCATACCTTTAGTGGATTTGGATTATATTATATCTTTGATGAAGGAGGAGATTGGTACAACATCAATCAGTGGCTCTGTGGACTCATCTGATCTGACCAAAGTGGTAACGTCTACTAGAGATACCACTAGAAATATCATGAAGATTTTCCAAGACTATATGAGAGAAGATTCTGCTTCTCAGAAAGAGGTGAAAGACAAGGTAGATTATTACTTCCAAATGGTTTATACCTAGAATCAGCTCAACAACCATTTCAATTATATGTTAGAAAACATGAAGCAACCACCAGTCAATCAAGCCTTTAGAGAAAAAGTTGGGAAGCTCATAGAGTTGACCCCTGCACTGGACAAATTTAAGGAAAACAAGGATGATTACATTTTTTCCATGGAAATAGGAGGATAAATCATTATGGATTTTAGAAAACATTTGTTGTTTTTTTTGTATTGAATCTAGGATAGTGATTATACCTCCAGCTTTTCCTGCATCTACCTCTACTGCTTCTCCTGATCTGATGACTCCAGCCCAAGCTATTTTAATCCTTACTCCTCTGATCACTTATAGAGATACACAATATAGTCATGGAATAGTTCTAGTGGCTCATCATCCTCTAAACATTTCCGGTGTTCCTAAGCCTCCACCTTAATCCACCACACTTGAATCCTCTTTTGATCCCAAGGGAAAATCTCATTCTGAGGATGTGGATTGGTCAATGGCTTGGACATTTGATAGGAATCACCTGTATTCTTTTTGTTTCATTTATGTATTTCATTGTATGGGTTTCCTCTAAAGAATATATATGATCTTACCTTCTTTTTTTTCTAATCATAAAGGGGGAGAAATACAATCTAAGGGGAACATATCTGAGGGAGAAATAATATCTTTTATGACACAAGGGGGATAAATACTATCTTTTATATGATTGATTCATTTCTCTATGTTACATTTTATTTATATTTTACCTTTAGTATGGGTGATTTATAATATATTGTTTTCTTTGATACTATTGGATTTAATGCAATATCCTCTGATACATTACTAATTATTTTTGGGAATATAATATCATAACTTGTGATTATAAAAAAGGGGGATATTGTTGACCTCACCTGTTTTGATAATCCCAATTATGCTTTCACATACTTTGATAATCACAAATAATGTTTATATATATATTAATTCCTTCAATCCATGACATTCTATTATCATGTTGATATTAATATTAAAATAATCCTTGAAATACGTTAATTAATGAGTATCTATGTTTGTATAAACTTTGAAATAATTATAACTCAATCGGTATATGTGTTTCATAGAACATATAAGTGTTACGTCCACAGGTATGCACACAACAACTGATATAGTCAATTAAAGCCCTTCTGGTACTTAGTCTACTGATAGAAAAAGGTTACCGATAGACTAAATAGATAGTAACCGAAACACAACAAAGCTACCAGTATGAATATGTCCATCGATAATCACGTCATTGATAGAAGCAGAGCTATCGATATTACACTTAATCACTAGTACAGAACGGAGCTACCGGTATGCACAGGCTACCGATACAAAAGGCTACTGATAGAAAAGTCTACCATTACGAGTGACCATTTCACAAGTGCTATGTTAGAGTATGTCTACCGGTATAAGAAATTCTACCGCTATAAAGCCCAATTAAGATATGTTGATATAAATACCTACCGATACAACCACACAAACGAGCTACCGATAGACCAAAGAAACCGATAGGAGTCACCAGTACATATAGCTACTGATACACGGAGTAACAGCTACTGATACAAGGGACTACTGATACAAAGACAAATAGATACCAATATGAAGAGCTACAACTATTGATACAAGGATCTACTAGTACAAGAACTGACAACAACTGATAGGAAGCTCACGGCTATAAAAAGTCCACCGTTAAAAGTCTGCCGACAGATAGCTATTGATAAGATCACTATTGACCAGTCGATGCTACTAAACTATATTTTGATAAGTTTATTAAGAAATGGTCATATTTGATGATTTTAATGAAATTAATGTTATTTAATGTTAGTTTTTCGCATGTCAGAGAATCATACCTCATACATATGAAAAGGTAATCATTCCCATTGTCGGTGTTGAAATCTATAGAAGGAAAGAAAAATACAGTGCAAATAGAGAGTGAAAAATAAGAGCTGAAGAGTTCTAAAATGTGGTTCATACACACAGAAAAGAAAGGCTACATCCATACAGGAAGAATACTAGACATACACGAATCCATTCATTCTAGAAGAGAACACAAGCTACGCCTTAGGCAAGGACAACAACAATGAGCTCTTTGATCAAACTGAACTTGAAGAAAACGACCCTCTATTTTTTAAGAAAAAAAACTAGAGAAAGAATCGGAAGCATTACTAATCAATCAAAAATATTCCAGAGATACACTTCAAATCACTAGAGCATTCTAAACTCTTATATACTCTCTTAGTGATTCTTTTACATACTTTTGAGCAGCGTGCATACTCTGAATATTTTATACACACAGTATCTCCTGTGTTAAATTGGAAGATTTCTAAATCCTCACCCAAAACTTCTATAACTCTCTTGTATCCCACTGTGGATAGTGGCAGAGGTCAAGTAGGACCTGGAAACCCTATGTGTTGTTGTTTTGTTTTCCCATGTAGAATTGGGGTAGAGGTCTTTGTACCTGGACTGTCTATGTACTGTATTTTACCCTGATCCAGGGTGTAGATCAAATTAATATAAATTTTTTGAGAGAACTATGTCTTGGCTTGAGACTGAACCTCTTGGTTATATCTGTTGTGCATCTTATTTTAAGTTTAAAGTATATTATATATATTTTTATTCCACTACTGATTACATTGAAATATAAAATTGTTTTGAAGTTACATTGATAGTTAATCTAGCAAGTGTTTTTATGTACTATAAAGTATTAGGATAGCTTCAAAAGTTAATTAATCTTTATATTAGATTAACTGAGAACTAATCAATATTTTGAGAATCTAACTTACCCTTTATAATTTTACAAATTCACTACAGATTATCTTGTTATTCAATATGAGGGATTTTTATAAGAATTTTTTTAAAAGAAATTTTTAATTGGAACTCAATTCACCCCCCCCCCCACCCTCTCTTGAGTGTCCACTCTAACCAACAATTATGATCAATAGTAGAGGCAAGGGACCTAATCGAAGATGGTTTTTACAAAAAGACCATTTCAAATAGGCCAAATGGGCCTCATAAAATTCATATACATAACAACTTTTTTAAACAGCAAATCTAAATTTTCAACCAAGCCTTTAGCTTCACCAATCACATCAATTTATTAAATCATTAATTAACCATTTCAAAAACAAACCAAAATACCATCATTATACAAAATTGTCCAAATAGACCCTTAAATAAAGCATTTACCAAAACATACCCAAGTTCACCTTATGTAATGTTAATGAAAACAACACCCAATTATGTTATAAATAGGTTTTCACAAAACATATAATCCAACACTCCTTAACCGAATGTGAAATGTCCTATGACTTAAACATTCTCCAAAAGACACCATAAATGCCAAACATGCCTTTCATTTTCCAAAAAATAACCCTAGCATGTTTCAAGGACCAACTGGGCCAAACCATGGTAATCACGTTTGTAATAAATTTTAATAAATAATAAACACCACCCTCCACACTTTGGGAAAACAATGATCAAATTTAAAGAAAGAATGAGAAATAGGAAAAGAGGTGTTCTTCATGGGGACTCGCTCTAGAGTGACAACTTCACAAGATTTCACTACCATGAGTTCACCTAGAGCACCCAAGGTTGTGCCTTTGTCTAATGAAACACTCTAAACCCAATTAAAACATTTCAAACCAAATTTCATAAATCCGCCATTTTTGTTCAACCCAAAAATGCCCAGTTCACTCATTTATAATATACCACACAAGTTTATAAACCAAAATCCCATTATTAGGAAAATAGTATACCCTAAAAAGGGATATAAACACATTTCTCATTCAAAATACAATTCATTTTTCAATCCAATTTAACAGAACATATCGTCAGGAAGTCCCCACTGAACCATTGAATTCTACCCAAAAAGCACAAATGGAATTTTAACGAACATGTAATGCACTATACATAAGGGAAAAAACAAGTTTCATGTAAAAGCATATTTTTAACAACACCAAACAATATTAAAACCCCACAAAAGCATTAAAAACTATCATAGAGGTGTATAACAAGATAATATATTATTTAGAATCATCATGAATCCAAGGACAAGCAATGGAATGGAAATGAATGAATTATCCTTCCTCAAACCAAGTGTGGACTCGATGAAACTCTGGAAGATGGTAGAACAATACCTCCCAAATTTACCGTTCACCCTAAAATATGAGAAAAACAACCAAATAAAAACCCCACAATTTGGGTTTGGTGAACTTGAATAAATCCCACAAAAAAATAAAAAACGCACCGGTAGGTGGAAAATCAACGTGTTAGAGAGGAGGTGGGAGTGATAAGAAGGGGGTTTGGGTTTGGGTCTGCTGTTGGAAGAAGGAAACGAAGGCATCAGGTGCACCGTTGGTCGGAGGAGTGATGATTAGGGAGGATATATATACGACAGTGTAGAAGAGGCATCATAGAATTAGAGACCCATAGAGAGGGAGGGTGGTCGAGAAGCGAGGCGGTCGGGGGGTCGGGCCACACTCCAGGAGGCTGTCCAGTTAGAACTACAATGCACGAGAAGTGGTGTAGGATGTGATGTTGGTGTGAGGGACATAGAGTCATGTGGGGAGGGAGAGATGGATTTGGGGGTAGGGTTTGCGGGCCATAGTGTTCTAGAGCACTGGGTGAAGAATGGGGGCAGCATCACTGCACCTCGCTCAGGAGCAGGGAAAAGGGGGACGATGCCCCTCCCCTAGGGTTCTCTATTATTTTCATTTTTCATTTTATAATAATAATAATAATATAATTATTATTATTATTAAAATAATAATATTATTATTATTAATCTTTTTTTCTAAATTTTTTATCATTTAATTTAATGTTACTATATTTTATTTCACACACCATTTAATTAAATAATTTATTTACTTATTCTGAATGTCGGGTAGCTGTATGGCTCGTGTGCTATAAAACATGCAGTTGAGAGAACCACATTTGAACCGCGTCACTCAAATCTGATGGCATACATGGTTTTGTTGTGTTCCTATCATACAATTTTCTTAGTCACCTGTAAGTCATGTGTCTACTAGGTCGGGGTGTGATAGTGGGTTTTTAATGCCTCATGTCCTTATCAACATTGGGAATATGGGTTATATGTTATAAAAGACATGTTTTCTTACTTATCATGTACTTATTCACAATAAACCTACAATGTAAAATGAAAAGTGAATAAAGGATGATATATATATATATATATTGAAATCATCTAGAATTTTAATGGCCAAGATATATAAGAATTCAATGTTGCTAATAATCTGGAATATGTGAGGCACATTGGGTGCCAACTCTCCAAGATTACATTTAAATAGTGAATTCGATTTATAATATCTCTCTTTTACTCATTTGTAATGTATGATATCATGAAACATAGGGAATCTATGGTATCATCAATATATTTGTCACAGAGTTGAAACTCTTCCTCAGTAGCATTTTCTCATGATCTTTAGGAAAGTTGTTTTCTTGCACATTCAATTTCCTTTCATATTATAGGATAATGTGTATGTTTATCTTCCATTCTAATAAATTATTTGTAGTGAAACAGTTATTCTATGAAATTATGAATCATAGTGATATGTGTTATGTCATATTTAATGTCTCTGTTACAATGAATAAAGTTGTAAAGACCCATAAATTTCAAGGAAATTTTTTTATTACTTTTCTTTGGAATTTTACAAGAACGCAGTTTCTGACGGCACCTGATTCTGAGGCCCGGTGAGCCCGGAATCATTTTCCGAAGTTTGCCTCGGGTACGTTCAGTGAACGGACGAGCGGGTTTTTCTAACTTTTGAACTGGTGCCCGGAATTGAATTCTAAGGGCACCAATGAAATCGCAAGTCCAGTATTCGCTTAGAAATGCCTCTTCTGGAGTTGCGTTTGCTCGGGTGTGGTTTTTAATTTTCGGGCTTAAAGTTAAGAAATAAAATAATTTTACGACAACTTTATTTTATTTCACTTAAGCCACTTGGAAGCCGCATGAAGCCACTTAAAGATGGCTTAAACTGAGTTGATCTGGATAGGATGCTATCCAGAAATATCCTACCCCGTTGGTAGGATATTTTTGTGGTGGGGCCCGCACGAGCCCCACCGTTTCTTTCCGCTAAGTAACGCACCTGCGAAAACCCGTCATTATGAAAGTCAACTGACGCGTTTTCTTAAAATCTTAACAGACCATTTAATTGGGCGGTTTATTTCGTATATTAAATGAGCTGTTTCTTTCGTTGAATTAATTCGACGAATTGATGGGTCGTTACTTACCCATTTTCTATTGTTGGCATATTAATAAAATAAGACCAACCTATCTTTTGGAGGATTACTCGTTGAGAGAGGATCCTTGAACCTTTATCCTCCTTCACGAAGAATGCGAAGAACGCAAAGAACGCCGAACCCGGAAATCGACGACGCGAAGCCGTGATCCGTGACACCGACATTCCCTTCCTGCAACGTTCTTCTGCGACGTCTCTTCCTCCGCGACGGATCATTGATCGGCAGCTCGAGGTAAGAGTCTCAGACATTCTTTTTAATCTCCTTCGTGGTTTTTTACCAAAACAAGGATTTAATTAATTAAATTAAATCTGTTGTTCTTGGTTCGTTGAGTTCGCCGACTTAACGCCAGATTACGCGACAACACGACGCCTTTCCGCGATGACGCGACGATCCCCTCCGTCCGTGACGAGCAATTCCACGAAGAACGTGCGTTCGACAACGACTACGAGGTAGGGATTTTATTTCTGAAATTTGACCCTTTTCCCGTGTTATTTCCGTTCAAGAATGAAGAACTCGGAAATAAGAACAATTTTATTCCCTTAAAATTGTTGAATTCATGTGTTGATATTATTCCTCCTGTTGTTTATCACTAACGCGGAGGGTGCGGGCCAAACGAACACGGCCCGACGACCCTCCTCCGTTCTTCGTTGCTATGCGGATTTGATGGGCGACGACGGAACGTGCCGCAACGGAAGTTTGATGATTCCGCAGTGAAGGACGGATCCCGGGAGGGACAACGGCGCATACGGTATGAAAAACGGGCCACCAGAGCGACTCTGGCGGCACGGCGGCTCCGACGCCCGGAGGCGGCGGCACCCGGCGCGCCGCCGGACGAGACCGTCGTGGCAACGGCCGCGGCCGCAGTGCTCGCGGGGCGCGGCTGAAGCCGCGTCCGGCCGCTAGTGACACACCCCGCGGGTGTCGTGGGGGGTGTCACGCGGGGGGCGGCGGCTCCCCCTCGCATCACTCGGGACGCGGCTTCAGCCGCGTCCGGTTGTCTGGCCAACACCCTGCGGGTTCCGTGGGGGTGTCACGCGGGGCGGCGGCTCCCCCCTCATCGGCCGCTCGGCCGCACGGCCGAGCCGAGCTGGACCGGCTCTGGCGGGGCCAGACCGGTCGGACCGGGTTCGCCGACCCAGGGGGGTTGGGCCGGGTCGACCCCGGGCCCGGACCCCCCATCCACGGACCCTTTTCGTTCAAACGCCAGTAACATGAGCTACGTGCCTCCAAACGACTCGCCGTCAGTGGAAACGCGATCCTTGGATCGTGACAGTCGTTTCGGTATATTTCACTCAAGGTTTCGGAATACTTTGAGTTCGGCCGGGTTGGTTCATACACGAAACCAACCGGGCCTTCGGAACAGAAACACTCATATCTTGAGCCACAGACATCCAATTGACGTGCCGTCAGCTTTGTTGTTTTCCTCTTTGTGAGACGGATCTTTTGGCTCACTCCGCCCGAGGTTTGGACGCAGGTGGAGTACGGTCGGGTTGGTTTTGCCTTAAAAACCAACCGGGCCCCTGGGACGAATAGGCCAATAACTCTCAGACTGGGCGTCCGATTGACGCGCCTTCTGCGGCGTTGAGTTCCTGTTGACGATACAGAACTTTTGGATACATCAACATCGGACTTTGTGTCAGTTGATGAATCAGCCTCTCGGCTCGTGGAGCGGACCCTCCCGAACGAGCTTGATGTGTGCGGGAACCCTAGAGCTGGCTGCGACTGCTTTTTCGACAGCGACGACTGTGCAGAGATCCTCCGTGGACTCCGACTACGACCGTGCAGAGATCCTCAGTGGACTGCAGCGACGATTGTGCAGAGATCCTCAGTGGACTGCGATGACTACTGCACTCAGTGATCGTACATGGATCAATGCTACTGGTCCTGTGTGGTCCCGGTCCTGTGTGGGCCTGATCCTGTGTGGGTCCGATCCTGTGTGGGTCAGCGCCCAGTGGTTCTGTGTGAGCCAGCGCCTACAAGCCCTGTGTGGGCCCGATCCTGTTTGGGTCATTGCGGGGGGTTAGTTACCTATCGATCCTTCGTGGGTCCGACGACTTAGGTGGACCAGTGATCATCTTTATTGTCATCCGAAGAAGTATACATGTGTGAGCTGAATCATGTGTTACTCTCCTTTGTGGATTGTGTTGTGCTATCCTGTGTGGGTTTACTGTATACTCTCCTTTGTGGATTGTGTTGAGCTATCCTGTGTGGATTTACTATTTACTCTCCTTTGCGGATTGTGTTGTGTTATCCTGTGTGGGTATATGTTTGCTTTCCTGTGTGGACTGGGTTGTGCTTGGGCTCGGACGTTGGAGCCGAACGGGAATTGATGACTTAGGTATATGTATGGGCATATACCTAATCCGTGTCAGATGTTACTTCGTGATTGTATCTTTCCTTTGTGGATTATCCTTCGTGGATTTCGGGAGACCTTCGGGGGTCTCGGGGTCCCTACTGAGTAGCTTATACTCACCCCTGCACGGGCTTTTCCCGCACTACGTGGTGTTGGTTGCAGACGACAGACAGCGCTGATCGTGGTGGAGGCGTGCGGAGCAGGACGGTACCTGGAGGTGGACCACTAGGCGGGACGTACTCGGAGCGGTCAGGTGGACCCGAGGAGTAGTGGAGGCTATCTGTACCCACCCTTCAGGTGGGACTTCCAGAGGACAGCTCGACGCTGCGGCTTTTACCTTTTAGTTGCTGTTTTTCTTTTCAGTTGTACTTTACAGTTGGGCTTGTATTTCTGGCCCCTTTTACTTTCAGCAGCTTGTTACAGTTTTACATAGTGTTTACTTTTCCGCTTGCTTACTTTGTCGTGCTTGTTTACTTTTCAAAGGAAATGCCTTCCCTTTTGTTGGGATTTACTCCTTGGTGCTAGTCAACAGACCCTGGCCTATGGAAGGCGGGCTTGGGGTAGTCAAGACACGGACCCCGAGGGCGGGTCGTGACAAATTGGTATCAGAGGTGGTCGGTTCTACCACATACTCTGATCTTTCTTCTATGTGAAGAAATAGTGTTTAGCTTATTGAGTGTGTTTATCAATCCAGGGAGTCCAGTGTTGGTGTGGCGGCCGACGTATCCGTACACCAGGACCCTGACTTCTGATTTCCGACTTAATACACGAAAACATTGATTGCATGTGTTTCAAGTTTTCTTTGTGATTACTTGTGTCAGCTCACCAGGTATACTGTTCTGACCGTGGCAATCTTTTTTACTTTTCATGATGGCCCCACGGAGGCAGCCAGCTAGGGTTCCGAGAGTAGAGCGCGATGACAGCCCGCCAAGCGACGAGGCCTCGGTACAGGGCCCGTTGACAGCAGAGGCACCGGAGGTACCTTTACCCGCAGAGCCCCCGATGCTTCCAGCGCCGACCGCTGAGGATGCACGACGCCTTGGAGCTCTGCACGAGTTCCAGTGCCAGCGACCACCCAGGTTTCGTGGGGAGGCGGACCCCCAGGCGGCCGAGGACTGGCTGGAGGAAGTCGTCCGATTTTTCAGGCTAGTGAGGACACCAGCAGACCTCGTGGTGATCCTCGCAGCGAGACAACTGCACGCAGCAGCCGGGCGATGGTGGAGCTTGATGCTCCAGGTACACGATGAGGCCTCCCTCATCTGGACGGACTTCGAGAGCCTCTTCTGCTCAGAGTTCATCCCGGCCACCCTCCGTGCAGTGCGCATTCAGAAGAGAGTCACTCTTTCGTAGCCACAGCCCTTGTTCGGAGCTCAGAGATTCCGACAGATCTGTTGGCTCGATCCTTACGGCTAGAGACTCCTACGGGAGTAGACTCGATGATTACGCACTGGTGCCGGCAGTGTGAGATTACTTTAGGAGGCGAGAGCTTCGGCTGGGATCTTCTTGTAGCGGCGTCGAGGCCTTACGATGTCATCTTTGGCATGGATTGATTATCTACAGTCCATGCTCAGATTGACTGCATTAGGCACAAGGTGCGATGTGTACGCACCGACGGGAGTAGGTTTACCTTCACCGGCGAGAAGGGAGCCTTAGCAGCACAAGACGGACTCCCGCAGAAGAGAGGACAGCCCATCACTCATCAGTTGGCTAGCCTCATCCTGGGAGCAGTTGACGTGCGGAGTCCCAGTTTTCCTGCAGTGGTGGATCAGTATGCAGACGTCTTCCCCGACGACGTTCCATGGCTACCTCCTCGAAGAGAGGTAGACTTTTATATTGATCTGTACCCTGGGACAGCCCCAATATCCACTCCATCATATCGGATGGCCCCCACTGAGCTTCGAGATCTGCGGGTACAGTTGGAGGACTTGTAGGGCAAGGGGTTCATCTGACCCAGTGTTTCACCCTGGGCTTCCCCGATTTTGTTCGCCAAGAAGGCGGACGGGGGCTTGCGACTGTGTGTCAAATATCGTCGCCTGAACCAGGTGACTGTGAGGAACAAGTATCCGCTACCCAGGATTGATGATCTCTTTGACCAGCTCAAGGGAGCACGGTGGTTCTCGAAGATAGACCTCAGGTCAGGCTATCATCAGCTCAGAGTTCGAGACGAGGATGTGCAGAAGGCGGCCTTCATGTGTCGGTATGGCCACTACGAGTTCTTGGTTATGCCTTTCGGCATAACCAATGCTCCAGCAGTGTTCATGAGCCTCATGAACTGGATCTTCCAGCCATACCTCATTCGATTTGTCGTGGTCTTCATCGACGACATTTTGGTGTACTCGACCACGGAGGAGGAGCATGCATGCCACTTGCGGGTTGTACTAGACACACTCTGAGAGCACCAGCTTTATGGAAATCTCTCGAAGTGCCAGTTCTGGTTACGTGAGGTCCAATTCTTGGGGCACGTCATTTCTGATGCGGGATTTGCTGTGGATCCCGCGAAGATCGATACAGTGCTAGCATGGGAGCCACCCAGGAGCGTGACGGAGGTGCGGAGTTTCTTGGGTCTAGCTGGATACTATCAGAGATTCATGACGGACTTTTCTAGAGTTGCGGCGCCACTCTCAGCATTGACGAAGAAGGGGAAACCCTTCGTGTGGTCAGACATATGTCAGCAGAGCTTCCAGGAGCTGAGATAGAGTTTGATCAGCGCACCTATCTTGAGGTTGCTTGGGGAGGGAGTTGGATACGTAGTCTACTGCGATGCATCAGGGACCGGACTCGGGTGTGTCCTGATGTAGGAGCGGGCCGTGATTGCCTACGGATCACGTCAGTTGAGGCCACATGAGCAGAACTACGCCACCCATGACCTGGAGTTGGCTGCAGTGTTCTTCGCTCTGAAGACAGTGTGGCACTATCTGATGGGCGAGCGCTTTACAGTCTTTTCTGACCACCAGAGTCTCAGGTACATCTTCTCTCAGAAGGACCTGAACCTAAGACAGTGGCGATGGCTCGAGTTCCTCCATGACTATGACTTTCAGATAGTCTATACTCCTGGGAAGGGGAACGTGGTAGCCGATGCCCTCGGCAGGAGAACAGTCATCCAGCTACTTGAGGAGGCGACAGAGCAGCTAGCCGCTTTGCAAATACCTTTGTGGATAGAGACAGATCAGCCTTCTTTCAGTCTCTCACCGTCTCTCCCCTAATTCTATAGCGGGTCAGAGAGGCTCAGCGTGGGGATGCTGACTGTGAGACACGGCGTGCAAAGATATCCTCGGGACAGGCACCTGATGGTTTCTCCCTTGGAGCAGAGCACGACGTCCTTTTCAGAGGACGTACCTTGGTACCAGTCGCTTTACGAGAGGAGTTTCTGAGAGACTTTCACACTTCTCCTTTTGCGGTACATCCTAGAGTGGCAAAGATGTACCAGGATCTCAGACGACAACACTGGTGGCCAGACATGAAGAAGTCTGTGGCAGAGTTCGTTTTACAATGCCTCACCTGCCAGCAGGTGAAGGCAGAGCATTAGGTACCAGCAGGCTTGGTACAGCCCTTGGAGGTCCCAGAGTGGAAGTGGGATGACATATCTATGGACTTCGTGACTGGACATCCACGCACTTCCAGAGGTCATGACTCCATTTGGGTGATTGTTGACCGACTCACCAAGTCGGCACCCTTTTTACCCATCCGAGAGCAGGGCTCAGTGGAGAGCATGGGACGTCTCTACATTCAGGAGATTGTACGGCTTCGAGGTGTGCCTTAGACTATCGTCTTAGATCGGGACACTCGTTTTCCTTCCCGGCTTTGGAAGGGGTTTCAGGAGGCGTTCGGGACGCGGTTACGTCTGAGCACCGCCTTTCACCCTCAGACGGATGGTCAGACGGAGAGGACCATTCAGACTCTCGAGGACATGCTCCGCGCATGTGTCCTCGACTTTGGTCGTAGCTGGGAGGACCACCTACCCTTGGTGGAGTTCGCGTACAACAACATCTACCACTCCACCATCGGGATGGCACCATACGAGGTGTTGTACGGCAGGCCTTGCAGATCTCCTTTGTGCTGGACAGACCCTGGGGAGTCAGCACTTATGGGGCCAGAGATGGTACGAGCCACGACAGAGAAGGTCCAGGTCATCCAGGAGCAGATGAAGACAGCACAGAGCCGGCAGAAGTCATATGCTGACAGGAGGCGGAGGCCACTAGAGTTCGAGGATGGCGACCACGTCTTCTTGAGGGTCGCACCTCGACATGGTTTGCGGAGATTTGGCTGAGGCGGCAAGTTGTCTCCCCACTTCATCGGACCCTTCCAGGTCCTCAGCAGGGTTGGTGAGGTGGCTTATCGCTTGGCTCTGCCACCTCAGTTGCACCGGGTGCACGACGTCTTCCACGTATCTCATTTGAGGAGATACGTGCACGACCCGACACATATCATTGACTATGGAGAGCTAGACGTGGATGATGGGGTGACTTTTGCGGAGGTCCTAGTGGAGATAGAGGATCGACAAGAGCGGGTCCTACATGGGAGATCGATTCCTCTTGTGCGCATCAGATGACAGCACAGGAACCTCCAGGAGAGCACATGGGAGCGGGAGGCTCAGATGTGTGCTCAGTACCCACATTTGTTTCCCTAGTTTTTGATATATCTTTACGGGGACGTAAAGCCCTGAGGTGGGAGTAATGTAAAGACACGTAAATTTCAAGGAAATTTTTTTTCTTAATTTTCTTTGGAATTTTTCAAGAACGCAGATTCTGACGGCACCTGATTCTGAGGCCCGGTGTGCCCGGAATCATTTTCCGAAGTTTGGCTCAGTTACGTTCAGTGAACGGACGAGCGGGATTTTCTAACTTTTGAACTGGTGCTCGGAATTGAATTATGAGGGCACCGATGAAATCGCAACGCCGGTATTCACTTAGAAAAGCCTCTTCTGTAGTTGCGTTTGCTTGGGTGTGGTTTCTAATTTTCGGGCTTAAAGTTAAGAAATAAAATAATTTTACGACAACTTTATTTTATTTCACTTAAGCCACTTGGAAGCCACTTGAAGCCACTTAATGACGACTTAAACTGCCTTGATCTTGATAAGATGCTATCCAAAAATATCCAACCCCCTTGGTAGGATATTTGTGACGTGGGTCCCGCACTAGTCCCGCCGTTTCTTTCCTCTAAGTACCGCACCCGTGAAAACCCGTCATTATGAAAGTCAACTGACGCGTTTTCTTAAATTCTTAACAGACCATTTAATTGGGTGGTTTATTTCGTAAATTAAATGAGATGTTTCATTCGTTGAATTAATTCAATGAATTGATGGGTTGTTACTTACCCATTTTCGTTTCTTGGAATATTAATAAAATAAGACCAACCTGTCTTTTGGCGGATTACTCGTTGAGAGAGGATCTTTGAACCTTCATCCTCCTTCACGAAGAACACGAAGAACGTGAAGAACGCCGAACACGAAAATCGACTATGCGACGCCGTGATCCGGGACGCCGACGTTCCCTTCCTGCAACGTTCTTCTGCGACGTCTCTTCCTCCGCGACGGATCTTCGATCGGCTGCTTGAGGTAAGAGTCTCAGACTTTCTTTTTAATCTCCTTTGTGGTTCTTTACCAAAACATAGATTTAATTAATTAAATTAAATCTTTTGTTCTTGGTCCGTTGAGTTCGCCGACTCAACTCCGGATTCCGCGATGACGCGACTCCTTTTCGCGACGACGCGACGATACCCTCCTTCCGCGACGAGCAATTCTGCGAAGAACATGCGTTCGATGACGACTACGAGGTAGAGATTTTATTTCTAGAATTTCCCTTTTCCCGTGTTATTTCTGTTCAAGAATGAAGAACCCAGACATAAGAAGAATTTTATTCCCTTAAAATTGTTGAATTCATATGTTGATATTATTCCTCCCATTGTTTATCACTAACGCGGAGGGTGCGGGCCAAACGAACACGGCCCGACGACCCTCCGCCGTTCTTAGTTGCTATGCTGATTAGACGGGCGAGGATGGAACGTGCCGAAATGGTTGTTTGATGATTCCGCAATGAATTACGGATCCCGGGAGGGACAACGGCACAGACCGGAAGAAAAACGGGCCACCGGGGCAACTCTGGCGGCGGCGCGGGTCGCCGGCACGGCGGCGTTGGCGCCAGGAGGCGGCGTCGCCCGGCGCGCCGCCGGACGAGACCGCCGTGGCACCGGCCGCGGCGGCGGCGCTCGCGGGATGCGGCTGAAGCCACGTCCAGCCTCCAGGGAGACACCCCGCGGGTGTCGCGGGGGTGTCACGCGGGGGGCGGTGCCCCCCCCCCCCCCCCGCATCACTCGGGACGCGGCTTCAGCCGCGTCCGGTTGTCTGGCTGACACCTCGCGGGTGCCGCGGGGGTGTCACACGGGGCGGCGGCTCCCCCCTCGTCGGCCGGTCGGATGCTCGGCCGAGCCGAGCTGGACCGGACCTAGCCGGGCCAGACCGTTCCGACCGGGTCGGACCGGGTTCGGCCGACCCAGGGGGGTCGGGACGGGTCGGCCCGGGCCCGGACCCCCCATCCACGGACCCTTTTCGTTCAAACGCCCGTAACTTGTGCTACGGGCATCCAAACAACTCGCCTTCACCGGAAACTCAATCCTTGGATCGAGACGGTCGTTTCAGTATATTGCACTCAAGGTTTCGGAATACTTTGTGTTCGGCCGGGTGGGTTCGTACACGAAACCAACCGGGCCTTCGGAGCGGAAACGCTCGAGCCACGGACGTCCGATTGACGTGTCATCAGCTTTGTTTTTTCCTCTTTGTGAGACGGATATTTTGGCTCACTCCACCCGATGTTTGGACGCAGGTGGAGTATGGTCGGGTTTGTCTTGCCTTAAAAACCAACCGGGCCCCTGGAACGAAAAAGCCAATAACTCTCAGACCGGGCGTCCGATTGACGCGCCGTCTACGGCGTTGAGTTCCTGTTGACAATACGGAACATTTGGATACATCAAATTTGGACTTTGTGTCAGTTGATGTATCAGCCTATCGGCTCGTGGAGCTGACCCTCCCGAACGAGCTTGCTGTGTGTGGGAACCCTAGAGCTGGCTGCGACTGCTTCTTCGACAGCGACGACTGTGCAGAGATCCTCCGTGGACTCCGACTACGACCGTGCAGAGATCCTCAGTGGACTGCGTCGACAACTGTGCAGATATCCTCAGTGGACTGCGACGACTACTACACTCAGTGATCCTACGTGGATCAGTGCTACAGGTCCTGTGTGGGCCCGGTCCTGTGTGGGCCCGATCTTGTGTGGGTCCGATCCTGTGTGGCTCAGCGCTCAGCGGTTCTGTGTGAGCCAGTGCCTACAGGTCCTGTGTGGGCCCGATCCTATGTGGGTCATTGTGGGGGTTAGTTATCTATCGATCCTTCATGGGTCTGATGACTTAGATGTATCAGTGATCATCTTTATCGTCATCCGAAGAAGTATACTCGTGTGAGCTGAATTATGTGTTACTCTCCTTTGTGGATTGTGTTGTGCTATCTTGTGTGGGTTTACTGTTTACTCTCCTTTGTCGATTGTGATGAGCTATCCTGTATGGATTTACTATTTACTCTCCTTTGTGGATTGTGTTGTGCTATCCTGTGGGGGTATATGTTTGCTATCCTGTGTGGACTGGGTTGTGCTTGGGCTCGAACGTTGGAGCCGAACGGGAATTGATGACTTAGGTATATGTATAGGCATATACCTAAGCCGTGTCAGATGTTACTTCGTGATTGTATCTTTCCTTTGTGGATTATCCTTCATGGATTTCGGGAGACCTTCGGGGGTCTCGGGGTCCCTACTGAGTAGCTTATACTCAACCCTGCACGGGCATTGCCCCCACTACGTGGTGTTGGTTGCAGACGACGGACATCGCTGATCGTGGTGGAGGCGTGCAGAGCAGGACGGTAGCTGGAGTTGGACCACTGGGCGGGACGTACTCGGAGCGGTCAGGTGGACCCGAGGAGCAGTGGAGGCTATCTGTACCCACCCTTCAGGTGGGACTTCCAGAGGAGGGCTCGACGCTGCGGCTTTTACCTTTCAGTTGTTGTTTTTCTTTTCAGTTGTACTTTATAGTTGGGCTTGTATTTCCGGCCCCTTTTACTTTCAGCAGCTTGTTACAGTTTTACTTAGTGTTTACTTTTCCACTGGCTTACTCTGTGGTGCTTGTTTACTTTTCAAAGGCAATGCCTTCCCTTTTGTTGGGATTTACGACTTGGTGCTATTCACCAGCCCCTATCCTATGAAAGGAGGGCTTGGGGTAGTCACGGCACGGACCCCGAGGGCGGGTCGTGACAGAAGTATTATTTTACTAATTAATATGAATAATTTACATAAAAAATATTGTATTTATTAATCTCAAATTATTTTATTGAAAAAAATAGGCCTTATCATTGGCTTCAGATGATGATGTTTATTAGAAGAACTTTTGTAAAGGACCCATATTCCCTTCATATATCTGAAACATTGGTCTGACAATTTATTTGTATGATTTTTGGTTGTCATTAAAATTGAAAACATCATTAAATCAATGTAATTTGATTTTTGGATAGACTCCCCAATCCTATAAAACAGAAATGGTATTTTTAAACCTTTTCCACTTTTTTACCCCATGTCTTACATGGGAAGTAAATCTTTTATGTTAACTATGATAATGTTCCTAAAACATCATGTTAAATTTATCGAATGATTTAAATAACCCTGGTTTATTCCATTCATGAATTTTATGTAGTGGTTTCATTTTAACATAAGTAGGGGAGGGAGGTAAAATATTAATATATATAATTTAGTCCTTTATATCTTGATGTGTAAATTTCTAGTTTTATTTTTATTACATTATTTTCAATATTAACTACATTTACTTAAGTGACTGACCATGTCTTGCATAAATTAACACATAATCCAATTTATTTTAGTTATATATAGCATGATGTTTAATCCATTAATTCATGTGATCATGAAAAAACATCCATAATGAAATTAACCATGAAATTGGAAAGAAATAAAATAATAATGTTCTATAATCAAAATCATTTACTAATTGTTTTTTTTCTGGGATACGAAAAACTTACCATAGAGCTGGTGGAAACAAATTAAACCATGACTCTGTTTGTGTGGCTGTTTCCCACCAATTAACCCATGTAATAATTGGATTTTTATCAGCTAACCTACAAACATGAACATCCTCCCTTGGTATTGTAGCTCCATACATTACATAAACATTTACTCAAATGTATATGATAAAACTAAGGGATTATTTAAGGTTTTCCCATAAAATAAAATTTTGGTAAATATGGAACTAATATAATGAGGGAAGGGATAAAACATCTGATATCAATTTTGTATGATAATAAAATTAAAGGAAACCAATAAATTTTTTTAATATGGTATATGATCATTATCATTGACATGAATTCAATGAAGTGCACTGTTAATAAAATTAACAGTTAATTACAATCATTCTTATTTATGATTAATCACATTTTAACCATTCAAATATCATATTTAATTAATTGTTTATTTTTCCTGGATTCCCATTAGAATTATCATGATATTATCAAACAAAAAAACATCTATCAATTTAAATATTTTTATCTAAAATTAAACATATAAAAACATGCACCTTGATGGCAATATAGGGAGTACCATTTGAACTACCCAATGTATATCATATTCCTATATAGTTTCCACATTTAGGAAGTATGATACATGAATTTTCACATAATTTCATATAATTTATGGGTTAATTGAATAAAACATTTAACATATGTTATTTATGTAGTTCTATGGGTTTCAATGTTCCTAGCGTAGTGCTTGTATTATGGAATATACAGAATATATAGTTCAAAATATTTTAAAAAAATTTATTAGATATTTAAATTTTATATAACCCATCACAAGTAATCTATATATCCAAATAAATGAATTATATAAAAAATGTTTATAAGGATTAATATATATGTAATTGATTAATTTTTTATTAAGTGAAACTTGTTAATATACACGACGTGTTAAATCTTACTACATGCCTTTTATTGTTCTCTTTATCCATCCAAAGAATGAACCCAGTGGCACATCATCTAATAATTCCATGGAAATTAATTATTTAAACATTGTCTATACTGGCTATATATTGTTTGTTTTCTAAGTTACACTGTCCCTAGTCTTGTATTTTAGGTATAAAAATACATAGACCATAATTCACAAGTGAAAAACAAGTCGTGTATGAATTTTACACATCATGTAGTCTATATAAAATTATTTCTAGATGGCCTGGTCAACATGTGGTGTATTTAACTACACACATCATTTAATAAGTTCACACTAATTTAATTTATTCCTAATTAAATCATTAATTATCTTGGTCCATTTAAAAGGGGAACACTATGTATAGAAATGGGATATACGATGTGTACTCTTGTGTTATTTGACAAGAATCCTTTCCAACTCTGGATGAGTTATTTGAATTTCATTCATCCATAAAAAGAAATCTATTTACATTGTAATTTAAACAACAACGCTAAATAAATATATAAATAATTATTTGGATTAAAAAAATGAAACTGGAATTAAAAAGTGACAATAAATGAGTAAATCAATCAATGATCATTAAATAATTATAACCAATTAAATGACCAGAATGATACCACTTGTAGTTTCTTAGTGATATAGAATCACGATATTGGGTATTCCAAACTCATATTTTTCTGTAATTGATGATTAACCTAATATTTCCAATTCTAAAAAACATTGTGACCAAAATAATTGATTTAAATATTAATTGATGAAAGAACAATCGAACCAAGACTTAAGATCATCATATAATGATTTATACTTAATTTACCAATATAAATAATTACATTGAAATTAATTCATTCTCAATTAATGAGTCCTAAAATATCTCTACATCATATCATCATTTCGTTATAGGAATTATGTTTACATTCTTTTACATGGTGATCCACATGTGATCAGCAAACCTCTAAACACCATCATATGAATCTTCATATTCTATTATGGGTTTTCTTTATCTTTCATCATTCATCTTTTCTCTCCCTGAGATCACATTAGGAACTATTCTCTTGGATATCTCTGTAATTGAGTATGGTCGTATAGTATGGACACTCTTCATTCTTGATAGAGTTATTTGAGAGGGAACTCTATTGGTATTTGAGAGATTTCTCACGATGTTTATTTCACCTCAAAATAATAGGGGGAACACTTTAGAAATAATATAAATGTGTTTAAACAGTGATAGGGTAAGAAAAAAAAAGAAAATTCTTCCATATTATTTCTTTAATCCCTATGGAAATCCATATCTATGGTAAAAATATCATTATTATTAATTCTTTACATAAGTAGTACTAGAGAATTAATTATATATTATTTTGTCATATAATAAGTAATATATTTTATTTTTTAAAAGAGAATTAAATGTGATCTGACATTCATACACAATATTTATTGAGCTTGAATGTGGAATATATATTTATTAACTAAATATTACACCATTTTTCACAAATAAATAAAAACATATTATATTCTATAATTTTCAAAATAATATTAATTATATATTATTCTCACAACATATTCTCTAAAATAAATCATGATGGAATATTCATGATAAAGAAAAAATGAATAATTATTAAACTATATAAGATAATAATATTATACAACATGTTATATAATAAACTATAATATTATTTAACTACAGTTCTGGACACACTTAGTGGGTGACCATCTAGGCCTCTTTCTTAGTGAAATTTTTTGAGGTTTCCCCAAGTCCAAGGTTATCATTTATATGAATTCCCATAAACCACTAAAGAAAATATTTATTGTTTCAAAGAAAAAAATCTCATATTAATTCATACTTTGTAAAAAATACCTTTATCATGACTTCTCTAATCCGGTTGGTTTCATTATGGCGTCATCAACCTATGTGCTTGAGGCCTGTTTATTTGAGTTTTCCATAACTGAACATTACCACATTACACATTGGAAATTAATATTTGTAAGTTTTGTCTCATCCACCAACCAGCCTAAGATTTCAACTTCTATGAATGATCTGGCGAAACAATTATTTTCTTTTATTATATATTTTTTAAATATTACTCATGACACAACCAACGTATCCTACTTCACAGAAAAATATTTCATCATGGTTTTAATCTATAAAATGAAGTACACAACAAATAATATATATTAAAAATAATCATAAAGTCCATTTTTCAAATCAGGCGTCCAAGAATAATAATATACTATAAAACATCTATATTTGGATTTCCTACTGGAGGTTCTCAGTCTCATAATCTTATATAAATAAAATTTAATGAGAGTACACCATGAGAATGAGGATAAAAGTTCTTTGAGCCTCCACCAATAAAAAAGTATATAAAGTTTCTCTCTCAAATGATTTCTTCTTGTTATAGATTATGTATTTTAAAAAAACTATCGTCGAATTTCTTGGTTAGCATCAAAGTTTGGAATTTCTATGAAATTTTAGTATGAAATCTATTCTTAGGATATTATCGCAAATATACCACAAAAAATAATAATCTTAATGTGATAAATATTTTACAAATTTAAAAAACTATGAATACAGGTAATAATAAAGAAGGTGGAGTTTGGTTCATGGAAACCAACCCTAGAAATTCTCCCAAAGGAGATTCAAGAACGAAGAATCCCATTTAATAAATATATTGTATCAAAAACTCTTACCTCGGGTCTGAGTTTTCATTGTATGAATTATTAAGATCATCTATAATAAATATTTATTTATTATACATTTATTCCAAAACCATATTCCTAATTATCTTATAATATGAAATTCACTTACTATTTCTAGTTCCACATTTATTAATCATTAATTGCTAATATAAATATTCATGGGGATAATAGTTTTATTTCCCATACGTGTTCTGGACCGGGGATTGTGATACATTTACTTGGATAATAGTTCCAAAAAAATATAGAATAATTATCATGTTTTATGTATCACATTAGGTTATTATTTAATATTTTATAATCATTCATATATCATGGTTATTAAAAATTAGTAACAACAATTCTTGGAGACAGTAGTTCATTCATAATTATATGTAATGTTTTCTTTTTCAATTGAATAGAATGAAAGAAGGTATATAATAATATATATTTATAGAATTGGTATAATTTCACAAATAAAATATATATTCATTAAGTACATTAATTGTTTACTAAATGAACAACAGTCAAAAAAAATTAATCACAATAGTTCACAGATATGGTAGTTTACAAGTATGGATGAAGGAGGTTATCATTTATCATAAGATATAAAACATGTAGAAAATGGTTGAAAATTAATAAAACAAATTTCTTGTATTGTAATGATACTGATTTAATCATGTTAAACAAATTAAAATATTTGGAGGTGGTTTAGGAAGAATAAAACTTCATATACATCGACAATGATAGTTATCTATTCTTTGGGAAATCTTTTTTGGATTAAGCCTTATGCCGTCAAAGTATTGAATTTTGGGATTAAATAATATTTAGCACGTGAGTTTATAATTTAGGAATAAATTTTAGTATTTATCAGATAAAATATATGGATAAAGGTATATGAATAAGTTAAGGTAGGGGCTCCCTTTTATAAGAGAGGTGGATGGAACAATTTTAAATACTTAGAACATTAAAATAGAATAATATCATATTCAAGAGAAAGTGACACCCAGAAAACCCAAGTTCAAATATATTATAATGGTGGATAAAGATACCTTCAAATAATAACATTTACCCCTTTCATAAATATATATTATTCTTTTTATATCTGATAACTATCCCGCTCCCCACTCATTAATCCTTTTAACCAATATCATTATTAAAAAGTTTTCCAGGATTACTATTCATATTGACTAAAATTAAAATTTATCTATTTAGAAAAATATGATATAATTACTTAAAATTTAAAATAAATCATAGCATCAAATTATATTAAATGGATTAAATTTAATTTAAAATTATCTCGCAATACACAAAAAAAATTCTTTTACAAAAATGAAATTTTTGCATTATACTAAATTTTATTCAATTCCATGACTTAAAAAAACCATTATATGAGAGATAAAATATATTATTTGATATATTATATATACATTTCCTTAAAATAAAACCCCAATAGTGATTATTTTCTTCAATTATATAAAAACACATTTCCCACAAAAAAGTTATTTTATAAAAAACATATTTTTTCTATAAAATTCTTTATTTTTCCTTTCTAAACAATTGACAAAGAATTATTTATTTTTATACGTATGTGAACAATTATTTTTCATAAGTTTCATAATGTGAATAAATTTCAAATAAATCAAATATGATATATGAAATTATCATAATGAAAACATTTCAAAACAGTTTTTTAGGATCAACGTTATTTACCATGTGAATTAGAAATTATTATTTTTTTGTAATTAAATATTATTTTAATCAATTTAATGTGCACAGTTTTAGAATGTATATTATTTATTCATACAAGTGTAGGGTTAATTGCTTCATTGTCTATCAGAACCATTAATTAATAAAAGTGTAATATATCCAAAAATATCAAGGTGTTATATTTTACACAATTTATAAGAATTTCACCATTGGAATTCTATCACCGTGATATAAACTACTTAGTATAACTCGACATCCAAAAATCATAGTGTTCCAATGTTTCTTCCAATAATATTATATTCATCAATATAACATTAATAATATTTGTAGTTATGTTCAATATAACTTTATTTCTATAATTGAATATTTCTATTGGATGTTCATCATATGAAAGAAAATGCTCCCGTGGTATGACCAATGAGTTTAGTAGATGTAATGGATTGGATATGAACAATATCATGAGAGTTAAATTGAACACATAGTAAACTTCGGAGATGATTATATGAATTTCAAACCCACTCGCAACATTTCTATGATAATCAATAATTTTAAAGGGACCAATCTATCAGGGCATTAACATTCCCATATTTCTAAATATCATAATATTATTTCATGTATATATTTAAATAAATACCTGATCACTAACGTTGAACTGTTGAAAAAATTTATTGTCTCTGAGATATGATGATATACTGATGAATAGATCTCTCGTTATTTGACAGTTCCTCAACTAGCTCATATGCCAATAAATGTTTTTCACCATCTTCTTCCATGTACGTTTAATTTTAACACTATTCTTTGTTTTGGGATTCATATCTATCCATATAATTTATTAATTAAAATCTATCATAGTACATAAATTTATACCTATGTATGTTTTTATCCTATAATCCATTAAACCAACGATTATACTCTCAGCATATCTTCCTCTTATTAAATTATTCTCTTAAAATTAATAACTATCTAAGGATGATATGATGTGATAAAAGTAAAATTTATATTAATATATTACCAAATACTTCTCCAAAACAGCTTGTTAATCCTTTGATATCGATCAGATATGATTTATAGTGGTATGGTATACAATCATACCACATCCATAATTTATATCATGACGAGGTGGTCTGGACAAATATTTCTTTCCTAAAAATGGAGTATGCCAATTTTATAGCATGGATGACTATAACCAAAATATAATTATTCTCTTTATAATATTTTATGTGTCTTAGGATCAAATCAATTTTTATTTTTTACCATTTTTACATAGGTATGAGAAGCTGTTTTAACATCCACTTTGATATCTATCTCTCAGAAATAACATACCCGTACACAAACCTTTAAGAAAAATTCTCTACAATAACATTTTCTGAGAAATATTATCCTCTACGTCTCTATACATCATGATACTAATTGTATGAATAGATAATAGTGATATATCAACATAATCCAATATCATTTTCTTCAAGTTCTTAAATTTTATCACACTATAATTTGGAGGTTGAATGACAAAATAATAACTACCTTCTTTTATATCACTCAATACTTTTTTTAATATACATTATTCAATGCACGAGTTAATGTTTGAACATACAAATGAGAAAGAGGGGATTTTTTCCATATCTAATTTTTACAGTGTACACCTTCTAAAAATATTTAAATATTGGATGTATTTAAATCCTTATCACGGAAGAGATTTTATGGTCCTTCTGACTGAGAACATTAGCCACCATGTTTCACTTCCTATTGCGCTAATGTATTCAATAAACATAATATTTAATCACATAATACCATATTATTTATCTTATATTAAAATATTTCTAGGATAACATATTCTTAAACATTTTATGATTGGTGTATATGTCACTCCTTTCAACATAATGATAATTCCTTCATATCATTAATAAAAACACAAATATTTTTTTTTTCACAAATCATAAGTCGAATAATCTTTCTGAGGATTTATCAATTGAAGATTTAAATAAGATAAAATCATTACATTATGCATAAGAACATATCACAATCACTTATTTGGTTAATCTTAGTATATATTAAACTGTTTTATAAAACAAGTTAGTGTCTGCACAGATGCTTTGAAAACCCTTCTTTTTAGCCCCTTGAAATTTTATTCACATTCATAAAACCAAAGTAACATAGATCACATCTACTTAAATATGGTTATTATATTCAATAATCATGATATATTTTAAAACAAATATCTGTCTTGTCCCAAAAACCTTAGAAATCTATGGATATCAATCTTAGTTTTTTTCTAGGCCATCATTCATTAACATCAATGATTAAGGAACCAACATATATACCATTTCATGTAATTACACAAACCTTGAATGGTACAATCTGTAGTCAGAATACACACATTATAAATTTATAAAACATGTTCACATTTCACAAGTTCATCAATATATTCTTCATATTATATTCATTATCTACCTTTTTATTGATAATATTATAATTTCATCTATAAAAACTACCGCATACTAATAAATTTATTATCTAAAGACTCATCTTTTTAGATCCATGAGGATAGTTGGGTTCTTGGTAAGTCCTAATGGAATCACTATAAATTCATAATATCTATACCTCATGGGGGAATTATTTCGATGTTATGTTCTTATTTTTAACCCTCATTAGATTATATACAAATCTATGTTAAATCATTAAAATGTATTGAAATCCTTGTAGTTGATCAGGAAAATAATTAACATTGGTTATTAAATAAATTTTATTTATATTGTTATTATTAATTTATCAATATTCAATGAAAAGTTTCATTGATAAATATTTCTTATTAAAAAATATCATGTCATCACTGTGGTAATTTAACTATTTAAAAAATCCCTTAATTATATTTTCCAAGAGTTTACTCAATCAGGGACTTTTGATAAGGAGTATTTGGAATTGGCATACCACAAGGTATATAATTTATTAAAAATATGACTTCACTATTTTTTAGAAGAAGTGGAATCTCCCCAAGAAATAACTTATCATATTTCTTCATAGTAGGCATAAACTAAATATTGAGTTTCTCCCAATCCATTTGAGATAAATACCACTCATGAATTCTTAATAAGACCCAAATAATGGATGGAATTCTCATTGCATGGTCATTTTCATCATTGTACTCAATGGAAATAAATGCTTCAAAAAATAATTTATAATTTCAATTCTTATCCTTAAAAATTTATACGGTATTTATGAAGACATAAAATCCATGCCTAAAAATCTATTAAATTCAATTAGAGGAAGAATAATATGATTTTTAGAAATCACATTCTCACAATCATCAACTGATAAAGAGATATAGTGTTGAGATGAAATCATCTTACTATATGGATTTTTCATAGATAATTCAATATCATATCATTGAGGTGGTGATGTGATTCCATTATAAGAAAATATATATACAAGAGTTAGTATAACTAGAATCAAATAAAACATTTTCATTTCTATAGTAGTTAATAAGTGTACCTTACACCACCTTGTTCTTTGACCCACATTGAAAATTATGATCACATTAGATTTCATTTTATCTATTGGATTAATAGTTTTTTTGAAAATAATTTATATTATTTACTGGTGAATTCATGAACTATTTTAATATATAAAATACTCCTTTGAGTATATGCATTTGACCATGGGTATGAATTTGCTTCATCTCTCTTCACATTCATTTCATTGGACTGCGTCTTTTCTTCTCTTTGATAGTTAACTTCTCAATGGAATTCTTTTCCAAACATAAATCATCAACTATTACTTTTGAGACTACTCCACTTATGATTCTTCAAAAATAACAGGCTCAAAAGAAGATTCGTTTTTTACCTTTGAGTATTATTATTAGTAAATTCTCAATAATCTATATTTCTATTCTAATATGAACCAAGATAATAATGGGAATATCGACTATATATTTATAAATTGATAACACATTGAGCTGTTTTTCATATCCAATAATCTCCTTTATGGAAAAATTCTTTTTAGAAATTTTTTTTCTTCACTAAAGAACTGAATAATTTTTTAGGGTCCATGATAAAAAAATCATACCTCTCACGTATTTTAGTATTTTCCACAAAGGTACCAATATACTAATCATACTCAAGTTCATAAGGCACAAACGAATCCCAAATTTACAGATAATATAATTTTGTGTGAAAATCACTTCAACCTATCATAATAACTCAGATTTAGAGACAATATATTCTTATCTCAAATACAACCCCTACCCATTTATTTGGAATATAACATGGTGATAATGTTTAACCATGATTACAATTAAAAATGATTTAATAAATTTTACATATTTAAAAAAATGGGACATAGTTATATCAATATTGAAACAACATTTTCAAATTTAGTTTCTATAAGTGAATGAAATTCATTTCGATATAATCTTGCAAAATGCAATGAATATCGTTTACAGAAAAATTGGGTTTTATACATAAAAATAAATTTAATATAAATATTTTTCCTACTAAATAAAATTAGATTATGGATAAAAAAATTTAATGAATATATTATCAAAAAATTTCATTTAAATAATTCATTAATAGTTATTAATTTAATTTTATAATATAAAAACACATTTTAGGCCTAAAATATAGTTTTTCAAAAAAAAATTACATTTAAATGCATCTATTTTTATATGAATCTTGTTGATAACTAATGATTTAATTTTTTTAATTCATCATATAAAAATTTTCATATGGTTAATAACATGAATTAATTTTCTAATAAAACATATATGAAAAAAAAATCCTCAAAAAAACTGTTTCAAAACAATTATTTTTTATAAATAGTATTTATAGAGTGAATTAACAATTATCTTCAATAATTATATTTCATTTAAATAACAAATTTTGTGATTCCTTTACCAATTTATAAGTACTATTGAATTAATAGGAGGTTCTCAGGCTTCATAAGATATCAAATGAATATATTTATTAAATGGATATCTATTGTAAATTATAATGGAATAAAATCTAAGGCTTAAGGGTGTCTTGTTGATTCCCCTGTGTTGATTAAGTGTTAATGGATCAATAGTAAACCCATAAACACCTTCAATAACATAGCTTGATCTTATGTATATCCAGTATGGATTTTTTAATGCACTGACCACCGATGCTTGCAATCGGTGCATTATTTTAATACATTGGCTTGATTACAAGGAATCAAGTCCCTAAAGACTAACCAATTTAATAGTATTGGAAGCTAGATTAAATACATGAACGTTATATTAAAATTAGAAAATAAAACACAATATAAATGATCTTTTCAGAATCTCATTAATCCTCTAGCTTAACCATAATTATCAGTCATAATACACTTCATGGAATCCTGGGAAAATAAAACATAAAAAAGGGGTGAGCTCAAACACTCTGTAAGGATAACAATATAGCAGATACATTCACAGATAACCATAAACATTTAAGGCAATTTATAAACCTAAAACAAAAGCCTTTTAAACTTAAACTTCACCATAATAAGGAAAAGATAAATCAAATAATGAAATTTACATATTCACTAGGATATTATACTTGTTGAATAATCACATGTAATATTAATATCTAATTTCATAATGATGGAATACATAATGGAAGACATCATAACCACATAGTCAATGCCTTGTTCCAAGACTACAAATAAGATTTTGTTAAGTCCTTGTGCCATGACACTGGTTTTTCTTATTAGACCTACCAATGCACCGAGGAGCTATAGTGGGATCCACTCATCACTTACTAATTCAAATTAATTCGTCATATGAAAAGGATTAAACATAATATAAAAATTTGTATTAAAACTAGCATATGAAATGTAAATACTTTATCCCTAAACTATGAGTGGTATAAAAATAACACATCTAAAGTCAAACATATCACAAAACCTTTAATATAATATTGAAGATTTTTATTATATTAAATCAACCTCGATCAAGAATAATATCTAGTAAAAGATGTTTACATAGTGGAAAATGATCAGCTAAAAGAGAAATATATCTTTTTTCATGAAATGATTTTTGAAGTCACAAAATTTATAAAGGAAGTAATTTAAAATATATTTTTTAATCAATATGACCCATACCACATTGAATTTTTTGAATAGAATTATCATTCTAAAACATTTATGTTCTTATAAATAAATATTTAAAATAATTTTTGAAAACATGGACATTTATGAGAATGGTTTAGAAAAATAAATCATTAAAACATTTAAAATGATATATTATTAAACGTGTCCCATAAAATAATCACTTTGAAAACTCTTTTATAAAATATGGACATGGATAATAAATATATCCCATTAAAAACATACACATAAACAATCTCGAATAATAATGAGATTGAGGAATTAACCCTTACCTTGATCTTTCCTTTGATTAAGGGTATGTTTATCCTATTTTATAGAGACCATAGTATTTATTAAATTATAACAGAACCATATTAATATTTATTATATCATACATGAATCAATTATGAATTTATACTACCCATTTAATAATGATTTCCATGTGAAATTAACAATTTTTGTAAAAATCGCAATCTTTATTGTAAATGTTTTAACTTGTTATTCTTGGTATTATGATTTATATCATGACTTAAATAATTCCAGAATATAAACCTTGATTTATATATCATAAATATTGGGAATATAAATACTTATAACAGATAGATATATGAAATAAAAGGCACTATTTATGGAAAGGGTAGGTTGTACGTACGCATAAACGTTGTTTCCATTTTCATATCATTTTGAACGAAAGTAAATGAATTAGATAGACATTAGTATATATATATATATATCTAGTAGAATTATTATGTCATTTATTAAATAATTAATAATAATATATATTTTTATAGTCATCATTCAATGGTGAACGTGGAAATTAATCTCATCGCGTTATGGAGATGTTAATCCATACGTACACAATAGTGAAAATATCATTTTATTGGTGGTGAAATCGTATGTAATTGGATGGTATATCACTTACAAAGAATAATTAACTTTTTATATTTATTATTTACATAATTTATACACATTATTATACCCATCCAAATAATGATGTGTTTCAAAAACAAACTACACCATGATGTGGAGACGGTAAGCTGTACGTACACACATATGGTGACATTTTCCTTTATAGGGGGGATAGAATAACGAATATAGATGTACCATATTTATAATAACATCATATTATGTAGTAGTTATTGGAGTTATTATTTTGGTATGTAAACAACAACGAAAAAGGATATATAAGAAAAAAAACTTGAAATAGGGAGGTCAATTTATTACTTCTTCTTCGGGTGTTTCCTTTTGAGTTGTTCAAAAGGGATACTTAGGATGGATTTATGATCAATGCAAGGAATCTAGAAATAAGGGAAGATATTTGGTAGCAGATTTGGGCAAGGATTGGCCGAGCCAAATAGCATTGGTGGTGTGATTTTGTGACAAGGGTAAGTAACCGTTTATAAGAGAGATGAGGGTCACTTTAGAAAAAGTAGGAAATATTATTTTATAATAAATAATTTTCGCTTTCTAATGGCTAAAAAATAATTTATTTGTAGAATAATGTGGGGATGGCTTGAAAAAATCACAAACAATAGGTTTTAGACATGTTTAGGTTACCATTTTACCTTAGATTTTTGATTTAACTCTTAGATAAATTGTTTATCTTTTACCGTTTCTTCTTGTATTACTTACTCAAAACTTCCAAGAAAAACTCAAGTTGATCATTAATGACATATATAATATTATTTACTCCCTTTGGCCAAACATCAGTTTTTAGGAATATTATATCAACCAATAATATAGTATTTTAAAAAAAAAAATTTATCTCAGTTTTGATACTATTTGGTATATTAATTTTGTGAAAGTCATAACAACCTTATCACTTATAAAACAACGTATCTAGTCAACTATAACTTGTCATATAGACCAATAAAATTAGTTTAATTCATTTGAAATCGCAATTTACAATTATTTGGATATTTATAATATAAATAATTTTAATATTTTATTAATTAGGTAATTAATGCATCATCATTATGTCATAAATAAATTAAATTATTTATGTCAAAAAATATAAATAAAATACGATTTTGTAGGAAATATTTTATATTTCTAATGAAAATTTTATGAGAATTTATATTGTGTTTAACCCTATATACAAATGGTTTAGTTGTTAACCTTCGAATTTAACACTTTTAATTCTTCTTTAAATAAAATAATAATAAATGTCCAATTCTAATCTAAGTAGTCCAAAAAGGATCATATATCATTCCTAAGGTTTTTTTTGGTTGAATTAAATTTATAAAATAGAATTAGAACATGTTCTAGGGAAATTACAATATCATTTTTACCCTGAATTACCCTATTTACTTTTAACCACCGTAAATTAAAGTACAAAGTTACTACTCACCAATAATTATTTTAATCTTATTGAACCACATATTACATACTGATGTCAACCGTTTCTCCCAAATTTTTAAAATTCAACTCACATAAGTGGTAAAATTATGTTTTATGCAAACATTCAAATGCTCCCAGAAGGTGGGTAAAAAACGTTAAAAAGTTTAATAAAATTTTATACAGCCAAATTTTTTGTAAAATTTATAAAATTAATTACATTGAACTTATATAGGTATTATATATCTATTTTTATATAGATTAAATTTAAATAAAATAAATAAATATTTAAATAAAAAGTTCATTTTAAATAATAACGTAGTGTCTTCACTAATCATCAAAAATTGAATATTTTTAGAAAAATACCAAAAGTATACCCCAAGCTAATTTTGATATTCTGAATTCGAAAATTATGTCCATTATACCAAATTCAAAACAAGGAAGTTGAATTTATTAATTTAAAAATCAATTCCCATTGTCAATAATAAAAAGTTGTTTTTAAAAAAGTAGAAACTTTCAAAAGATTTACATGTGTTTTTTTCAAATTTAAATGTGAAATTACTTATAATGATATTTATTGTATTAAATGAAAAAAATATATTCTAATTATACATCAAAATAATTAATTTGCATAATTTAACACTATAAATTATTTCAATTAAAAAAGTTGTTTTCAATTAAAACAATGTGTTTTTCACCATTCATCCAAATATGAAAGTTATTAGAAAAGTTCCAAAAATATGTCCAAATAAAATTTTTATGTCCTACATTGAAATAAGAAGATTGTTTTTTCAAATTTAATATAACAGTGTCAGGTGTTTGATTTAAAAAAAATTCACCATCAGTAGGCGGTAAAATTGAATTTCTGAAAAATACTTTTTTTATCTGAAAATTTGAATTTTTTGTTATATTATGTCTATGAAACACATAACATGTGGGTTAAAATTATATAGATTACATTAGATTCAAAAAGTAGTTAATAATATTCATAACCTCTTTTTGAACGGCTAGTTTTGTAAATTGTGGTGTGTTCAAACTCAATGTTACGTGTTGCACATGTTATTGAATTACATTAATGAGATAATGTACAATAAAATCATGGAGTGTTACATTCTACCCTCCTTCAATAAAATAAATCCCCACAATTTAAAATTGTTCTTTGAAAATAAATGGTTAAAAATTGAAAAATACTTTTGTGGAAAAACCCACATCAAAGATTTGGTTAAAGAAATTTAGTCTTAATTAGAGGGAAAGGGAAATGAAAAAGTCACCACCAAATTATGATATTGATTAGGAGAACATCATTGGCAGTTAGAGACACATAATTAGAGGAAAAACATAAATATTTATAGGGAGTGATTGAGCTCATCAATCAAAAAAAATGGTAAAATTCAGGGCCTCAAAGACATCAATCTAAGATGATGTAAAATAACATCGGTTCATCAAAACATATGGTATTAGGGTAACACATTTTTGTTTCTAAGATCCCTTCCATAAAGTTTAAGAATAAATTTATTCATCTAATAAGTAGAATATATATATATATATACTTGAAAAGCAGAGTTTCATCCTTCAACTAATTTCTACCACAAACTAATCTTTCACTCCAAAAGATTATAGAAATCAAAAATATTCTATTTATTCTAATTTTATGGGGTTCCAAAAAAATAATTTACAATTTATCAGTCATACCATTTATGAAAACTACATTATACAAACCAGGACATCATGTAGACCAGTGGTAGGTGATTCATCTTTGTAGCTCTTGGGTTGTGGGTTCAAATCTTGTGGCCTTCCCATACGCGATGGGTTTTCACCCTACCTATGGGTTTTCCTTTTTATAACAATCCAAAAATAATCTAAATAAACGATTTCACCTTCACAATAATATACATTTTGAAACTTAATTGATTCCGCCCTTTAGACTTATCGAAAATACATTCTTCCAAACATTCAATCCAAAAAAATTATAAGAAAGGGAAACACAATAAATATCCATTTTTCCAAGTAATATCATGTGAATACCATTATGATGTATTATTTTAAAACACTTTAACACCTTGAATTACTATAAAACCATATTTTTTTCATTCATGTTCCCTTATTCTATATAAAATACAGAATATACTTCTTCTATCCAAAAATGTTGTAACCTCCAACAATGATGGAATATACAAATCATTATTCAGTTTCAATGTAATCATGAATATCCAATATAATTTATCCAAATCAATTACATTTTATTCCAAAATCACTACCTCAGTATCAGAACTATAATATGGTTTATCTTTCTCTTAAGCATATATTTTACAAAAAAAATATCCGGCTATTGAGTCACTTTTCTTGGTTCTACACAATCTCATGTCCTTAATAAAATTGTACTGCATTACAATCCTTATACACTCTATAGTTATTATAACATGTACATCATTAATACAATACTCAAATATAACAATAATTTAATTATGACATAAGAAATCTAATCATTATTCTTGATCTTTTCTTGTATGATAACGTGGTTATTATCCAATAGTAGCATTTGGGGTATACTCTAATGATTTGGACATTGATTCGCGTAGTGTCCCAACTCCTTGGAGATGATGCATTTACATTTGAAACCTTTTTCTAAACTATGAAATCACGTACTTGGTGTCCTTTTTCTCCACACTTATAAAAAACTCTTATTCCCTTCAAGCATTTACCTAGGTGTTTTTTTCCACAGTCATCATATATAGAAAATTCCTTCGTTCCCCTCTTCCCTTTATCCATCTTTCTCTCTTCCATCCTTTTCTACTCTTGCATCCCTTCAAAGTTGTTAGACTAAGATAATTTTTACTTATCTTATTAACACATGATACGATTTCTTCATATGATGAGAATACGTGGGAGACTATTAAACATTTAAATGTTGGCTTAATACCAGAAAATATATGATATTTCTTAATCTTTCAATCGTGCGTATGCCTAGAATTCTCATTATTTCAAATAGGTTCAATTTCTAATCAATGGAATACATTATGTTAGTTTATAAATCACAATTCAAAATTCCAATCTTGTAAAATACCTACTGAAAATTGAAAATAGTATTCATATAATTTATAATAATAATAAAAATCATTGAAAAAGTATTCACTCTTAAATCCTTAATAAAGGCTTGTAATAAATATGTGAATTATCTTAAGCATAACCCCCAAGAGTGTCATAACCAAAAGTGTATCAAGACACATTTTCATGTACTACAATACCCTGGGTTAAGCCCGAAACCCCTTTTCAATGTTTTCAATCCTATGTACATATACACCAGAGCCTCCTCTACCTTCTTGTATCCAGACAGGGATGTATGGCTTGAAAAAAACACAAAATCTCTACATTACCAAAATTCTAGGAAGTTCATCTATACTAATTCTCACAGTTTATCTTAGGGTAGTGTTCTCAAATTAGAGTTTATCTAAATCTATTTCCAATGTTTTTTCTAATCTGTCTCTGATACCAACTGTAACGCCCTGACCCCAAAATCCTAGAGTCAGTGCATTATTTTAATACATTGGCATGATTACAAGGAATCAAGTCCCGAATGATCGATCAGTTTAGCAGTCCTGGAAAATATATTACATACATGAATGTTACATTACACATTAGAAAATAAAATACAATATAAATGATATTTTGAGAATGACATTATTCCCCTACATTAACCCTACTTATTAGTCACAATACACTTCTTGGAATCCTGGGAAAATAAAACATAAGAAAGGGGTGAGATCAGATTCTCAGTAAGGATAATAGTATAGAGGATACTTTCAAAAATAAGTTAAAACATTTAAGGCAATGTATACAACCAAAACCAAAGCCTTTAAAACAGAATATTCAGAAAAATATATAAAAGATAAATCAAATAATTCTATTTACTTATTCACATGAATGTTCTACTAGTCTAATAATCACATGTAAAATCATTTGATAATTTTATAATGATAGAATGAATAATTCCATACTTCATAACCACATAGTCAAGGCCTTGTTCCATGAATACAAATAAGATTTTGTTTAAGGCCTTTTTTCAAGACACTAGTTTGTCTCATGTGACCTACTGATGCATCAAGGTTCTATAGTGGGCTCCACCTATCACTTACTATGTCAAATGCATTCCTGATATGAAAAGTATTAAACATAACATAAACATTCGTATTAAAACTATCATACGAAATGTCAATACATTATCCATAAACCATGAATGGTAGAAAAATAACACATCCTCATTAAAACATATCACAAAACCTTTAATATAATAAGGACAATTTTTATCATAATAAATCAACCTCAATCAAGAATAATATCCAGCAAAATATGTTGACATAGTTGAAAATGATCAGTAAAAATCATTGAGAGAAATGTCCCATTTCATGAAATCGTTTTAAATGTCTCAGAATTTATAAATAAATTCATTTAAGAGATATTTTTGAGTCAAAGTTTCCCATTAAACATTAAATCATTTGAAATTAATTAAAATTTTAAAACATTCATGTCCATATAAATAAATCTTTAAAATCATTTTGAAAAATTGGACATTAATTAGAAAGGATTCGAAGAATAAATATTGAAAATAATTTAAATGATGTTTCAGTAAAAGTGTCCATTAAAATAATCCCTCTGAAAACTCTTTTATGAAACATGTACATGGATAATAAATATTTCCCAGTAAAAACTTACACATAATCCATCTCGAATAATAATGAGATTTAGGAATTAACCCTTACCTTGCACTTTATTTTGGTCAAGGTTACATTTAAACTCATGTATAATGACCATAATATGTTTTTAAATTATATAGAAACCATATTAATATTTATAATATCATACATGATTCATTTATGACTTTATACTACCCATTTTATAATGATTTACATGTTAAATTAACATTTTGGATAATAATCATTTTCTATATCGTTCGTGTTTTAACTAGTTTTTCTTGATTGTATCATTTATATATTGATTTTAATATATCATGACTATAAAAATTGATTTATATATAATATATATTTATAATATAAATATTTATAATATATATATATATGGAATGGATGGCACTATTTATGGAGATTGTAGGTTGTACGTACGCATAAACGATGTTTCCGTTTTCATATCATATTGAATAGAAGTAAGTGAATAAGATATATGTAAGTATATATATATATATATCCATTAGAATTATTATATCATGTATTACATACTTATTAATAACATATATTTTTAAAATCATCATTTAATGGTGAACATTGAAAATGAATCTCATTGTGTCGTGGACATGGTAATCTGTACGTACGCACGAGCGACAATAACATTATATAGATAGTAAACAAATAGGTAATTGGATGGTATATAATATATAAAAAATCATTAATATTTTATATTTATTATTTATATCAGTTATAATCATTATTATACCCATCCAAATAATGAAGTTTTTGAATAACAAACTACACCACTTGTGGAGACAGTAAGTCATAGGTACACACGTATACTGACATTTTCATTTATAGGTTGGATAGAAATACGAATATGGTTTTAACATACTTATAAGTACATCATAGTTTGTAGAAGGTAATGGAGTTAATATTTTTGTATGCAACCAACAATAAAGGGGAAGTGGAAAAAGAAAACAACGTGAAAGATGGTGGTGAAATTAATACCTCTTCTTCAGGTGTTTTGTTTTTGAGTTGATCAAAAGGGCTCTATAGATAGAATTTATGATCAATGTATGGGAATTAATTCAAAGGGAGGTATTTTGTGATGAGATTTGGTCTTAATTTGGCCAAACCAAATGGATTTAGAGGTCTGATTTTGAGATAATGGGAGGTACACTTTTATAAGAGAGGTGAGGGTAACTTTTGGAAAATCATAAAATATTAATTTATAACAAAATAGTTTTCAGTTTATAATGGCAAAAAATGATTTATATCTTGGATAAGGTATTAATGGTCCGAAACCCTTTCAACTAATAGGTTATAGACAAGTTTAGATTACCATTTTAACATTATATTTTAGATTTAACTCTTAGTTTAATAGTTTAACTTTTACCGTGTCTTCTTGTATTACATACTCTAAACGTCCAAAATAACATCAAGTGGTTCATTAATGACATATATAACAAAATTTATGTCCTTTTGAAGAACCATGTGTTTTTATTAAAATTATATCAACTAATAATATAGTATTTGTTTTAAAATTTAATTTATGTTAATTTTGAAACTATTTGGTATTTTTTGTGAAAGTCATAATAAACTTATCACTTTGAAAAAAATTCATCTAATCAACCATAAAATTTCATATTATCCTTGAAAATTAGTGTAATTGATCAAAAGTCTCAATTTTCATTTATTTGGATTTTTATAATATCAATTATTTTAATATTTCATTAATAAGGTAATTTATGCATCATTATTGCGGCATAAATAAATTAAATTATTTATTGTCTAAAAATTATAAATAAAATACCATTATGTTGGAAATTTTTTATCTTTCTAATTAATATTTATATTTTAATTTATATTGTGTATATTCTTATATAAAAAATGGTTTAGTTATTAAACATTAAATTTAACACTTTTAACTCTTCTTTGAATAAAATAACAATAATGAATTACTATAATCCAATTGGACCAAATATAATCATATTTTATTTATAAGGTTGTTTTTTGTCGAATTCCATTTATCTAATAGAATTAGGACATGTGTTAGGGTAATTATAATATCATTTTTACCCTTAATTACCCTATTTACTTTTAACAGTGGTAAATAAAAGTCAAAAGTTACTGTTCACCAAAAATTATTTTCATCTTATTAAACAACATTTTACTTACTAATGTATACTGTGTCTCTCAATGTTTTGAAGTTCAACTCACAGAAGTGGTAATATTATTTTAATGAAAATATTCTAATGCTCCTAGAAGGTGGGTAAAAAATGTTAAAAAGTTATATAAAATTTTATATATCTAATTTTTTAATAAAATTACTAGAAACGAATTAAATTGAACATATATTGGTATTATATATTGATTTTTACATAAAATAAATTTAAATAAAATAAATAATTATTTATATAAAAATTCTGATTTAAAAAATAACGTAGTGTTTTTCATTATTCATCAAAAATAGAATGTTTTTAGAAAAATTCCAAAATTTTACCCGAATATAATTTTGATATTATGAATTCAAAAAAGTAGTCCATTTTACCAAATTCAAAACATATGAGTTTCATTAATTAAGTTAAAAATAATTCCAGTTGTCATAACATCTTTTTGAATGGCTAGTTTGGAAAGATGTGGAGCGTTCGAACTCGTTCTTATGTGTAACTCAAGATATTCAATTACTTAAATGGGATAATTTACTATAAATTATTAGGGTGTAGTAGAGTTAAAGGTTAACAAAATAGAGCCTATATAGTGAAATTATTCAAAACAAAAAATAATAAAAAGTATATGGAAAATGAGAAAATAAATATTTAACAAAACATAGATTCCCCTGAGCCAATGAATTATGTTAAGTTGAAATATAGATATAACTAAATTTCATAAGTCAGAGAAAAGGTCAATGACACACCCTACATGAGGATTCTCATGGTACTGCATGAGAAAATGACTATTCACCTTGATGGGTAGTAAATATTTTTTCTGAATCTATAAATCTCTAAGTGGGAATGTTATTTTCGCTACAAAATAACCAAACCATCATTACATGATTTTAATTAGGAAAAAATTTTAATTGAATTGAATAAAATTACATCTTAACATAGATTTATTTCACAATGTAAGAAGTGTTTTTAATTAATGCTTTTCATTTTCTTTTTATAAATTGTGGAATTAGTATAAGTATTCTAACAAATCCATTTAAGATCATTCATTTCTAAAATCATTTTTCATCCAATTTCATCAAACTTTTAATTTAAATACTTGACCTCCAAATAATACATGTGGATAATGTCCAATTATGTATTTCCCATTAAAAAAGAGGATTGAGATATCCCCAATGGTGTCTAATATGAAATATAAAAATCCCATAATGCATCATAATGTTTTCTTAATCGATATTTCTAATATACATTGATTTTTATAGACTAATTATTTTTTTACATGAAAATTTTCAAATATAAATGTCCACATGTTTGTGGATGGTACAATGAACTAGTATTATAACAAACTCTTTATTTTCTATCCCTCCTATCATAAATTTTATATCAAAATGTTTTCCACTAAAACTAATATGTTTGTAGAGACTATAAACAAATCAATATATGTTCTTATTTAGAAGTATCATCACCACCTTCACCTTATTTGTAGTGGGGTAATTATTTATACCCATTTCATGAAAATGTATATGAAAAAAATTGTACACTGAGGTATGAAAAGGAACCATGAATTTTATTCCACATACAATAACAAAATTAACTGATTATATGGGACTCTGTGGTCACTCATATATCATCCTAATGATTACAATACATTCACAATGATCACATTCCACCATAAGGCTCCATTAATCTTAATACATTATAGGAAGAAAATAATACTCTCCCATGAATTTAACACCCATGTCTATCTATACCATTATATCCCCACATTTGTGTGGTGTAAAAATAATCTGCCATTATTTATCAGATTGATCTACAATGGGTCTTCACAATATCCATCACATCATGATTCAGTTTTAAATGGAGTAATACCTGATTTAGTAACGCTAATGTGCACCTAAAATCATCAACATATCCAGACTCTTTCTATTCAGGTGAGAATACTATTTTAATATGGAGTGTTACTCACCAACCATGACTATTTTGGTCAGATTTCATGAACTATCAATTTTTTTTAAAGCCCTCAATTATTCGTATGTTAGTGAATATCGTGGTCCAATACCTATGATCAGAAAGTAGATCTCATTCTACTACTTATCCAATTTCTCCAAGAGTATGTGTTGAAATTTATGTGTCTAGGGTGCTAATTAACTTTGTATGGATTACCTATAGATTGGAGTTTCGGTAATGCTAAATATTTTTTTCATTAAATGATGGGTGGATTTGTTTCTCTTCATGAAAAAAATTAGTTTATTCAATTCTTATATATAGGAATGGGTGTGTGAAAAATCCAAGTGAAATATTGAAAAGGGGGTGTTAGCTTTGGATGCAGGTTCAACGGAGATGGTTTAGATCAGTGAAACTTTTAAATTAAGAAATAACTTGTAGGTTGTGCATATGGGAGAACTCATGGATAGAGATACTACAGGAACAGAATTTAATTAGTTATTTTCAGATAATAGGTGATGTCCAGTGATAAAAAAATTACTTCCTTCATAAAGAAGCATCACAGTTTACTACGGATCTGATGGTTGTTGAAGTATTTGCAAAATTAAACCATGAATTGAATATTGTGTTTGCTAATTGGATTTTGGAATCCCTGAATGCATCTGTAACAGCTGGCAGAGAGTGGGTGAATGTTAGAAGTAAGGGGAGGTCGAGAGGGAACATTCTTACCATTAAGGTTGGTAACCATTTTGGGAGCCTGGAGGTTGAGGTTTCAAAACATGGTCAAGGAGACATAATACAAGAAAACATCCAAAAAAAGATAATGATCATGTCAGATGATTATAGCTTCGATGGAACCAGATTACAGGTTGAGTCTTATTGACATAACATAGATGATGGTGTGGTTAAAGGGCACCGTATAGGTATTCCCATCCCTAAGAGGATTAAATAGAATAATGTCAATAGTGATACGGGGATTTGCACTATTCTAAAAGAAAAGAATTCAAAAATTCTCAAGGGCTACTCACATTTACTAAAGATGGTGTAAATTGTGTCTGCCAAATATTTAGTGGATAGTGAACCCAAGGCTCACGGTCAGGTAGAAGATTATAGTTTAATTGTTCAATAATAATATTTATATAATACATTTTTGTTATGTCAAGAAAACAAAAATGGTTGGAGACACTGTGGATGATCTGTTTTATGAGAAAGCGAGAGCCCCAGCTATGGTCAGAACCACTAATGATGTGTTCTTGGATGAAAGGGAAGATTGGTATCTCATCATGAATTACAAGGAAGATATTACAGATAAGAAATTTTATTTCCAATACACACATTAATAATATTAAATAAAGGCTCAATGGTTTCTACATATACACCTTAACCTGGAAAAATATTCATGGATCAATAAGAATAATCATAGTTTAGCCAATGGATTTAATTAAATGAAAATAGATGTGGAAAATTATATCTTGGTGTGGGAAAATATGCCCTATTACTTTTAATCCCTCATCATGGATGACTAGTTAAACGATGCCTTTTCACTGCACCAGAGTTGTTATAGAGGTACAGTTTCTAATAGGCTAAAACCTGACATTAATAATTCAGTCATTTTCTATTCTTTCAGAACATTAATTTATCATAACTGGGTCGATTTCCCACATTTTCTGCAAAAGTTCCTTCAATAATAAAAATTTATCTTCCTTTCATTTGATCATAAAATTTATAAAGAAATTGTTTTACTTATTGATACATGAATTACGTTTATATTTTTATAGTATTCAACTCATTGGAAAAGTTAACAATCCATGGTTGTGTTACGAGATCCCATAAAAAATATATTTATTTTTAAATTAATTTTTTATGTTAACCATTTATTATATACTGATGTCGGTAAAATTCAACTGTAATGATAGTTATCAATGAATATATCCAAACCCTTCTATTATTTCATTTATATATCAAACTCTTATAAAACATAATCCACTCAATTATGTGAGGTTTTTTATCTTTCTCATTCCACAAATAATATAGTTCTGTTTGATCAATATAAAACACCACTCTCGATAAAATAAAAGATGGTAAAATCATTCTGAAGGTAGTTATCACTACATGTAATTCATTATGCATAATAATTTAGTTTAATTGTGCCTTAATGTGAGATTATCCTTCATAATAAATATTCATATGGATGTTGTGCACATTTTCTCCAACACTACCAGTAATGTTTTTTCACACACATTAATCATAATTTCCATGGGAATCACCCAATTATTGTGTATTGTATTTTTGTAATCGACTAGCCTTAACTATATTTCTTTGATGGCCTCTTTACAAATTCTATTAAATGAGAATTCAATTTCATATCCCAATTGATGGGTGGGGGTTAATAATAATTGGATAAATATTTTGAAAATATTTATTAAAACACTCCATGTTCTAATTCTCATAATATATCCCATATCACCATAGTTTTTTGTAATTAAAATATTTCATTTATCTTAGGAGGGTTAAATTTTTTCTCATATTCCAAAATCTAATAGAAACAAATAATATCATGCTTCTCTATGAAACACACATTTTTCTTCTACATACTACATAAATATTTTTACATCTATCTATAACAATTTAAGATTTTGATGATGAAACTATAAGGGTCATAAAAATATGGAAAACCAATATAAGAAAAATTTAGAAAACTAAGATATCATATAATGATTGTTTTGTGAAATATATTATTTAATAGTTTCAAGTAAATCACATATACCAAAAGATATTAATCAACTGGAAAATTTTACTTCATTATCACATCATTGAGCTTCTATTAATCAACAATAACACTTTATCCCATCTCTATTTATATAGATATTAGATCATCATAAAATATTACAACTATAATTACATTATTTTTTTCATAAAATATACCACTTTGGCCCATTCAAATTCAATATTTAGTAGTCAGTAAAAAATCCATATGTTTTAGAAAATAATTACTCAGGACTTACTTTATCAGAGGTGTTAACCACTTTTACTATTATCTATTTGGATTTATTCCATTGTCAAGTCTAAACATTCAATTAAAACAATCAATTATTCTTTTAGAATCAATTATGATCCATGTGATAGTTATTAATTATTATTTTAACACCTCAACCAAATATTTCCATTATTACATTGAAATTACAACACCAACTTCCATATGTTGGTTGTCTAATTTCCCTAATATTCATTATTGCGGGTTTCATGGGAGATTTTTTAACTCTTAATTTTGTGTATTCATGATAAATAGAACCTATTCCATAATGAAATCATACAAAATGTGATCCACAATTGTGAATCCCTCTACATTCTCCATTAATTTTCCATTATTCAATTTTATATCCAATTAATTCATCAATCAATTCCTTCATCACATCTTATTATTTCACATATATATCCAATAATCTAAATAATTCATCAGTCACACCAATAGAGTGGAAAAAATATATTTTTAAACCCAAAAATAATCACTATTAACAGAAAATATTGATATTTGAACTCCACGACATGAAATATTAACCTTCCATGGCCAATGTCAACATTTTTACTCTATGTGGATAGGGAATTGGTGACCAAGAAAAATTGGTATCTCTATCTCTTCATACATCCCTAAAATTTAATAATATATAAAAAATGTGAATTTATTTAATTTTAGAAATAATTCATCTAGAATTTAAATCATTTACATGATAGATCAGATTACTAGAAATAAAACTGTTATAGTATTTGGGCTACCTTTTCCATGATTCTTAAAAATGTTAATTGGAATAAGGTTATGAAAATCCATTAGATCATTAGAAGAATTTTTTAATATCAAAGATTCATTATTGAAATAAATTGAGAACTATTTACATCACATAAATTGATTGGAATTTTAGATTTAATATTAAGTGATATATTTTTAAAAAGTAATATCATTCAAATTTCTTCCATTTTTTTCTTATTAAAATGATGATTCATGAGGAAATTAGCAGACACTAGAATGGGTTATATTTCATTTGATAAAGAAATATATATTTTCATAAAATTAAATATTTTAAAGCATTTATAATTTTTTTATTTTATATTTCCTTGGTTAATCCCCCTAAAAAATAAATATGGGGATAGTAATGTCGTTTCTCATTTTTCATTGATGTTTTTGTACAATTTCAAATCACAACTCCCCATTTTTTATGTGGTCCCTAGTTGAATAATTTTCATTCTAGTTTTTTAATATTAAATTCATATTTTTATATTTATCATGTTAAATAACTTTGTATTTGTACATATCATTTAAATCCATTCCACTTATCAATGTCATCTATAATACTTATTCACTCATTGATTTTTTATCTAATAATATTGTATTGGCTAGTCTCTAAAACAAACATTTAGAATGTTGTTTCAACTAATCATTGATGTTCTAGAGTGATGTTTATTTTTTTCAAGTATGTATTATTCTTAATAATTTCATTATCAATATGAGATATAATTCTATCATGGTTTCATTGTATATGAGAACTAATTCCAAAAATGGAAATCACAATACTTGACATCCTAACTGTAATTTTATTTTTTAGGGATAATGAAAAAATTATTTCCTTGGCGATTGGAATTTCTAATTTATATTTAATGATTCATGATTTCATTCAAAAATCCAAGAGTACCATGTAAAAACCTATGTTTTTCCTAACTATGTTAACATTTCATCCTTGATCTATAAGATTTCTTCCTCAAATTTTTTCAAAACAAATTTCAAAAACCAGTTTGTGGTAGGTGATATCCCCCAAATCTCACTTATCCCATTGGATTCACTTCATTCATAGTATGGTAATCTAAAATAGATGTAATAAACATTACATATTATATGTAATAACTTATTTTGACTTAGGTTATTCTCCATGGTTTTGAATTTCTACAATTTTATCATCTATATTGACATCTTCTATATTTAAACACTCAATAAATGCCTCTTTTAGGTAGAAATCCCTCTTCTTGAAAAAGGGATATGTAGTTCTTACTATTGATTAAAAATTTATTTTCCCCCAATAGTGTATTTCTTTTGAGTCCTACTCCTACTATGACATTTTATATTTCTTATTATTTAAGTTATAATCTCTTGTATTAGGTATGAAAAATTTAAAAATAGACCCTTTTGGTGTGGATATCTCTTTAATAACTGGTTGAAGTTATCCCATGAATCTGATTTGAATTATATATCTTGTTGGAAAAAAATCTAAATATCTCTCTTCATCTTCATCATTTTTTATTCAGGTAAAAACATTTGTTGCAATATACTAGATAGTTCATGCCATTTTGTGATTGAAATGAATATTATAGACTTATACCATTATTTATCACTGTGCTTTAATAAAAAATTAATGGACCTCAGACTGATAGATTCATCAGACACACCATTATTCATAAAAGTATCACAAATATTTAGAAAATTGGATATATGTATGTGAGGTTATTTACTTCAATCAATTAATATTATCATTTTTATTCAATGAAAAACACAGAGTGCCATGACAACTGACTAGGGGTGATAATGTAATGGAGACCAATGGTGTCCTCTCAGACCAATTTCACCCTCTCAGGCTTAATGAGAGAAATGTTGGCTAAACATGTTACATTGGAGCCTTGGACAACAAAAGAGGAAAGATAATCCTCTAAATTGTTCCCCTCACTCAAATAATGGGTTACTATTTCATTGTGGTTGAAGAGGCCCACGCAACTCCAGATGATATAACAGATTGACCATGGAGTAGAGCCTCTACCATGTAAGGATTCATGAATTATCATTGAATATATTTCCACATGGGACAGAGAAATGTTTTTATAAGCACAAAGGGTGATCCCCATGAGGACAAATTTTGACTCTTCCAGTATAGAGAAGCTGATGTCGTATTGTGCAGTGAAGGCCTGCCAAACACTTCCCATGTGGTAGCGAACAACTCCTCCGCTAGGAATTTCCCCTAAAATGAAAGATCCATATATTTTTAGCTTAAGTCCAATTCATGGGGGAGACCATCTCACCCAGTGTCCCTTCCTTGGAATATTTTACGGTAGAGACCCTGAAGCATACAAAGGGAAGGTTCCTCCTTCCAAATATTGATCAACGACACCATGCCAACAAATACAATCTTTCTCCTCTAAATGATTTACTACCCTATTGAAGTACTCCCCTCATATCCTTCCAAATTTTGGGCTTTCCATATACACAAGAACCCATCACCGAGATCTACAACTATTGGTGTTCTTTCGAGGCCCTTGTCATATGATCACTTAAACCAACGGTCTATGAATGGAGTATCACAGAGCTCCTAATAGGTATATGTTGTAATCACACCAAATGCACTCCACACTGCATGAGCTGACTCCACATCATAGAAGATATGAGTCATATTTTCCTCCCTTCCCTCCTTACAGCATTGGGATCTGGAAGGCAGTTTGATGCCCATCCTTTTGAAGTTTTCATCCAAAGTTATAGCCTTGTTCCAGATTCTCGTAATGAGAATGCTATATTTAAATGGAATCATAGTGTACCAGACTGTGTCATTCCATTCATCCTGTTGATCAATAGTGCTAAATTTCCTGTGATAATCTTTTGTGTTGAACTTCCCCAACTTGGAGGGTGTGAATAGACATATATCCTGGACTTAATTAATGATGATTGAAGGGAACAACTCTTGTTAGTTATTTTGTAGGCCCGATAAGAATAACTATGGGTGGAGATTCTCCTCCATAAAGGAAAATTTAGGAACTAGGAATTATGGATAGCCAATCTCTTTGAATGCCTAGTTGTTGTACCAGAAAAAAATACTCCCCTCCCCAAAAATCCATTACAAGTTCTGGAGAAGGATTGGTATAATGATGTTAATCTTAGACTAGAGGGTAGAGGTGTGCATAGAGACAGTGAAAAAATTTCCTCCCCTGTTACTGGACATAAACATTCTATACATGATATGTTGTTCCTAACATTCCCACAAATGATTCGGGTGTATGAAGTCGATCAAGATAGCTTGGCTCTTAACATTAATCCCCTCATCATGAATAGATCTTGAAATGATTACCCTAAAACCAAGTGTATTTTTTCATTATGGCAGAGCATCCCATATAAATGATGTGATAATTTTATCAATGATCTTTATAACACCCTACGACGCCCTAGTAGATGTCAGAGCATAGAGCGGCATGGCAGACGTGACCCTATTAACTATGGCAATTATACCCCTGAAATATATGAAATGATTCTTCCAGTTGAGGACATGGAAGAGGATAATTATTACCACATAGTCTAAGTCTCATATAAACATTCTTCCTAGGGAGATAAGGGTGCCAAGATATTCAATGGGAAACGTTCCCTACAGCATGCCTAGTCTCTAACATAGTTCGGTAGCCCTGTTAGTAACACATACATTCCTGATTTAGAAGCATCTTTTCTCCTTGTTAATAACCTGGCCACTCCAATGGTAGTACTCTTCTAGTACCCAGATTATGCCACACATCGATCTCTTACCCGCATTCATGAAAATAAGGGTGTCATCAGCGAACATCAAATGTGAAAATGAGGTAAGGTTCAAACTCTTTCGGTATGGGAGCATGTCACCATTGGATATACCATTGTTGATCATACAACTAAGATTATCCTATATGAGAATAAATATACTCGGGGAGATGGGGTCAACTTGGAACAATCTCCTAGTTTCCTTGAAGAAGCCCTGTATTTTCCATATAAAGGTCACCGCCATCCAGGAGGACCTGTAGCATTTGAAGAGAATATCACAGGCCCATGTGGAGAAACCAATGCACACAAGCACCCTATTAATGAATTAATTCAACTCTATCATACTCCTTATTTATATCTATCTTCTATATATATTTGAACCGTAGGTCTTCTTGTTTGTATCTCTCAGAAGTTCCATAGACAGCGCTATCACCCCTTGTATATAGCAGCCATTAACAAAGTTTGTGTTGCTCGAGTGAGTTCCAATGGTGAAGGAGCGTAGAAAATATCACATTAATGGAACTAGATAGAATCATGTAAGGGACGTTTCACATACTCATAGGTCTATAGTGAAATAGATATGAGGGATCTTTGATCATCGGAAAAAGAAATAGAGTCGTCGTGCATGAAACCCACAGTAATTATTGATCTCATTGTTGAAATTCAATGTCGCAAAACTATCTAAATATCTAGATCAGGTTCATATGGTATATCCCTTTCCCAAGAGACTATGATGAAAAAAAATATAATTTTTTGTTCATGTAAAAGATAATAAAAACAAAATATAAAAAAATCTTGAACTAAGAAACTAATTCTATGTTACTGAATAAGTCATATGGATCATGTCCTGGGTAATATTTCATAAAACCTGACACACCCGAGAGCATCATCACTTCCCATGATAAGTGAATCAATTTTTATAATTTATATTCATTACCCCTTATTACATAAATTACTAAATTTTAATATTTATATAGATAATCAAAGGTAAAACCACTAGGATCGGGTAATAGATCCAATGAAAATTTTACTTTTCTCAATTGTTGGTTTAAAAATTCAAAATTGAAAATCATTTGAAAATATTTTTAAAAAAAAATGTGAAAAAAACATTTCTATAAATAATTGATATAATGAAACAATTTTAGTGGATATTTATTCTTAAAATATGTAATTTAATTAAAATTTTGGATTGAATGAATTAAATAATTGTGATATACCAAAAATTTTATTAATCTACACTATTTCGATGTCTGTTATTACTATATTAATTTTTATAATTATTAACAATCATATAAGATTAATAAAATTAATATTAATTATTGAATTTCTCAATTATAAAGGAAAAACATAATACCACTATTTTATTCAAATACCACACTGTCGTACTTGGATATTCTACCTTAATGTTTTGGCTCCTGGAATAAGACGTTTTTAATGATTAATTATTTAAGATAAATTCAATATTAGAAAAAATTACCATTCCCCATTAAAAATTGATCAATTTAATTTAATTTCCACCCTCTTACTCTTGATTTATTATATCATAAGAAAATACACAATCATTACAAAATTAACATCACTTATGAGTCAAAATGTAGTATTAAGTGATGGAAGAGACACACACCAAAAAAGTAATTATCAAACTAGATATATAAGAGAAGTGAAAAAACACAACTACAATTCATATATATGATTATATTACCCACAATAATAATATTAATGAGTGTTTCATTGACCACTCTAAAAAATAAGACTAATAATATCTTACTCATACCAGAGATCTGGAACTCAATTGTGAACCCATGTTAAGGGTGAGTCCTCAAAGTCTCTATTTAATCCAAATATATTGAAAATATGAGCTGTAATGCTGAATAATATATGTATAATGTGTGCATAATAAAGGAATGTATGTAAATGTTATTGGGGAATCCTAAAAAAAGGTTATAAAATAATACTAAAAGGTTATGAGAAATATATTCGAATGATATGTGAGAGGGAAGTACAAATGACATATTTTATTAAAGGTATGATACTCACAATATTGGATTCAACAATACATGATTATATGAACACATTTATATAATATATTTTCATTAAATAATGAAAATTTATTCAACATGTATCATTACTCACTATATTGATTTATTATATTTGGTGAAATTGTTAGAACAATATTGAAGTTGGTTATAATTTCTTTGAGTCATTGGCCAAATGAAAATAACATATGAAAGAAAATAATTCACATGCATAACACAAATAATTCCTGAATAAAAAAAGAATTATTATTTGAAAAGATAATCAATATTTTATTCCCCTCATAGATTTAGTCACAATACATGTTCACAAAAGAAAACGATAACATTAGAACATGATAATTGAAATATAATAGGAAATAAGATTATCACAAAGGATTTTTTCACTTTAGTGTGTGGATAAAAATCCCCCATTAATATCCATATTAATTTATTTATAAATCTCTTCTCATCAGATTAGGCCCTACACCAAATATAGATCTATTAGTTCCCTAATGTTTGGTTAGTGTATGTGGTTTATTTCATTAGCTGAATAAATATAACAAATATATATGTAGTTATATTTTTAATTGTTTTTTTACACAAACAACCATCACTATAGCTCACGGTCCACAACCCAAGCTAAACATTTGGTCTTCACATGAAATTTCTCACTATTTATGGTCTTCTTTATCATGAATTGAGTATACCTCCTTTAAAAATTATCCACCGTCTATGTGGGCTCATTGATTCAAATTATTTTTACAACATCCTCTTCAATATTATAAAAATTATCATATTCTTTTTTTTATAATATTAGGATCCACATTATTTTATTTGGTTTTATAATTTAGACTAAGGGATTTTTTATTTTCCTCATTTTATCCTTGAGGTAACATTGAATTTTTAGTGATTACCTTGATATGGTTTAGAGTGGCACTTTTTAATACTTATGTATATATTAGATTATAAAAAATTAATTTATATATCTTCAATTATTCATAGGTTACCTTGTCACATCTCGGTTACCCTGACATGTTCTATGTGTGTTGAATTTACCATAATGTGTGCTCTCAAATAATTTGTTTACCCATATGTATGTACCATCACATAGAATTTGAGAAACCCAGATAAACCATTATATACTTTAATTTCTAAACATAATGAAATAATATTAACAAAAAGTAACTTATATAAGTCATCCATGTCATATTAGATCATTTACATAGGTCATTGAAACAATATGATACCTTCAAACATGTTCCTTCTAGCAAAAAAATACACTTTGTGAGATTTATCAATACATGATTAAAAATTAATTTTAAAAAACAAATTAATATAAAAAATTTAAAATTTAAGAATAAAATTAATCATTAAAAAACAATATATTTCCAAATTAAATTCCTTAATCTTTGTGAAAATTAATTACAAACCAAAAATTAAACTATGAAATTCTAAAAAAAACCAATTAAAATTTTATCAAAACCATCCAAAATATTAATCCTTAAGAATATAGAATCATAATCCAATAATAATTTATAAAATTTTGAAAAAAATATCTTTAAAATGAATCAAAACATCAATATAATAAAAAGTTTCCTAAAAATGGTCAATATTTCATAATTAAAAATTAAATGAATATTAGATAATTAAAAACACAATTATTACTCAAAAGATATGTGAAAACATGTATGAAAATCAGAAATAAAATATCCTCATAATACTTTTCTTTTAAATATTATATATCATAAAAATACTTCATTCCCTCTAAGTACATTGGAATCATAATGTATGTATACTTTTAGACTATTTCATGATGTAGTGCAAAACCATACAACTTGAAGAGTTTAATCTCTTAAAATGATTCCATATCATTTCTATATGGGTGTATTCCATCGAATCCAATGAACCTATGTCAAGATGAAATACATAAAACTATTTCACTTTGAATTTGGAATTTACAATAATGTAAATATAACCTTTTAGTTTTTCACTGTGAAATTTTTTCTGAAATTGTTATCTCATACAGGATACAATGTGATTGTGTCAAAGTATATGTACTGAAAATTAGATTCATCACTGGTTAACCTAAACATTATCAGTTTATGTTATGAAGGACATCACCATGGAATAATTGAATTTAATGTATTTAACACCAACAAGTTTATATATACTATGGTGTGGAGATCCAGGTAATAGTGCATGGGCTTATTTAAATTATTTTGTTATTTTGTCGTAACTTTTATGCAATTTAAGTTAAATGCTTGGAACATAATTTTTTATTATTAATTAATATATATCCATCTTAACTCAATCATTTCATGATTATATCTTTATATAAGGTGGTTTTTCAATTACATGAATTGGTTCAAAACATCTCTAATGTAATATAACATCTATCATCCACTTTAGATCATTGAAAACATTAGAAAGTATGAAAAAGTTCCATTTTTATGATTGAAAATCATGAAAAATATTATATTATTTATTTTTTTATTGAATCATATTTAGATAATTTTCATATTTTTCTGAATATAGTGATAAATAATTTCTAATGATTTTTTTTCCATAAAAATTCGAGAACCATGTGGATAGGGAATGAAACATTATTATTAATTTTTACCAAGTTAAATCCCTTTATTTAAATATTTTTACGTATTTGGGTGAATGGATAATACTCTCTTTTTTGCATAATTTTCTTCTATATAAGGATTATATATAATAAATAAATGGGCACAGAAGAATTTATGTGTTTTACTCACAATGTGTGATATTTACATAGTTTATAATGATTGACATAACACATCCACAATAGATCATTAATTTTATAGAATCTACAAGGGTAAAGGGGAATTCTGAAAACCTTACATTTCTTGAACCAACTATGTTATATGTGTACAAATGACTATTATACCAATCACCATCGTACAATTATTTAAATCATAGAACCAACTATGTTTTCCTCTATAAATTCAAGATTTGGATATCTCTATTGAAATATGATCATCATGAATAATCGATTATCTTCTAGACTAAAAAAATCTAATCTCTCTTCTCAAGATAGAAAGAAACTTTTAGTCTCCCTTTTTTATACATCAATAAAAATGTAATATTTCACCTTATTTAGTCATTTTGATTTAGTGGAACCATAATCCATTCTTCCCAATATTATATGGATCCTTTCATGATTATTAGAAATGTCAATTGACTCCCTCAGTCTTCTCCTTTTCTTCAATGCTCAGTGATTTTCCTTCCATAATAGTGTTGGGGCATCTCTCTTTCTAAAACTCAAAAAATATTCAAACAATGAAGTCTAATTATTATCAATAATCATCGAATAATTCCCCTTGTATACTTGTTTCTAATAATAGAATAATATTATAATAAAACATATTACTATATTTTGAATATGGTGATCTATGAAAATATAACCCCATTATATTTGATTTGGATGCAAAAATAAATATTCAAATAAATTCGTTAAATTCTCTTTATTTTGATCTATATAAATGTTTTAAAATATTTCATTTTAAAATTTATATTTATATACCCAAGGAATTATAAATATTCCTAAATTAATTCCACTTAATTATCTCTATTTAACTCTTATATAATCTCAGCATTAATCATCTCATGATATTTTATAGTCCTCATAATTTTATTTTAAATTTTAAATTCTAAAAAAGTAATATCATTAATTCATCTCTTCATTATAACCTATTGTAATAATATTTGGGCAATTCATTACCCATGGGAAAAGATTATATTCTTCAAGTGTATAAAATAATAGTTTTTTCTACATGATGACTTCCAATTTAATATAATTATAATACCACTATCTTTACACTATCACACATGAAAACATAGATTATTCGTTGTTACATGGTTCTATAAATTTTATTTAAACCATGGAAATTTCCTCACACCATAGTGGTGTGACCTTCTTTTCCATAGAATACCATTCTTCATGAGATCTCATTTTCATTATTTTCATGAATCACAACTACTCATTAAAATTATTATGATGTTTATTTCTAGAATTTCAAAATAGAAATGTCAGAAAATGATTCATCATTAAACTTATTCTTCTAAAAGATCACTTTTTTCATGAATATGTTCATTTTATAACTGATTGGTTATAAATATATAGCCTTATAAATCTAAAGGTTAATCAATTATATCATCGTAAACAGTCTTATATATCCTTAAAATGAATTTTTAAAAAATCTATTAAAATTAATTTACCTCAAGGAAAATATTCTTATAATCTAATTTTATCATTTAAAATTTGTGTTTCCATGGGTTTATTCTAATTCAAAACATGTTTTCTTTTTTACATCCTAGCTACAATGGTTTAAAACTTATGTAGAATTATAAAAATCAACGTAATTTATATATAGCCAACATGTAATGTAATATATTTTTATGTAGTTAGTTTTTTTATGTTTTAATATGATGTATACAATATTTAATTATATATCGTACTTTTTATAAAGATAATTTCTTATACAAGATCATTCTACTCCTAATTAATCATACATAGTAATAGAATATTAAAAATTATTCATATATTAATGAATAATTACAAAATTATTAAAATATATGAATTCCAATAAACGCTAACAATACCATTGTATCACAAAATAATATTTTTACAATCAAATTCCTTCAAAATAACTTAAAATAGATTTATTATTTTATTTCCAAAAATCCTAGCCTTCTTTTAATGAATAACGAACTAATTCTTATAAAATACCTTAAAATTTATCAAATGAACTCATAATTTTCTATAGAAATCACAAAAAAAAGACATACAAAACAAAATTTACTATACCATTTAAATAAATGTTTTACCTCTCTCACACATGATTCTTTTAGGATAAAAAATTCTCAACTATAAATTTAATGTTTTTTACATGAAATATAGTGTTTACCTTAAATTTCAAGGTATCGAATTTAATAGAATTTAAATGTTCATTTGAGGTATTATTATAGGATTGAACATATATAATATCATGATTTAGGAACATGGAGTCATGTATTTATATCATTATATGGATATATATTGATTTGTGGGATCCTCCACATTAAGTTAGAGTAGTGAAAACAACACTGGATGGCTAGTGTAGGGCATCATTCATTTGGTTCCATTAACATAGTATCCTAGATTTTATGAAAACTCATAGTTAACTAGTTGGTGAATATAAAATCAGTAAGTTTCACAAGTTATCCACTGGATATATAGTGTTGGTGCATTGACTAGATGTTTGGGGAAATAAAACATTGTCAACTACTGTGTAGGCCACCAGATACCTAGTGGTTACTACAGAGAATTTGTTTATTTTGAAGTAGGAAGTCTGATCCAAAATTGAATCTGGTTAAAATGTTCATAATTGAGGTATTCAATTAGATTCATTAAATATGAATAATTCTATAATATTACCGAACCTTTTGAAGGTTTTAAAAGGATTCCATATAAATTTTGGAAGGAACAACTTATTCCCAGAAATGCACGTGGAATAATCCCATTGTAAATCAATATTCTCTCTCAAACCCACTAAATGTTCCATATTCTATGAGCTGAAATGTTCTATCCAATAGATACTTTGTGATTTTATGTAATGAAATCAAAAAATATTTCTATTTTAAAATTTTGATTTTTAAATCATAATCATTTTAAATGCCTGATATTTTAATATGGTATCTAATTCTTATTCACACACTCAAGAATTATATGAGATTTATTATTCCTATTACATGAATAAATTTCAAAATTTGTTTTTAATTATATTTACTATGTATGAAAAATAGTAATGCATTAATATTTTCCCAAAAAGAATAAAGTAAAATTGAACTTCCAAATATATTAAAATTTTGTAACTTAATATAAAATATATGAATTTGTTATGTTGTGGTCTTGATAGAAATGAATATAATAATGTATCCACTTGAAAAATGGATTATAAAATATTCAAATTATTAGATGTTAAACATTAAATAACTAATATGGCTGAACACACTATACTATATAAGAATTATTGTGATATTGAATGTTTCTCCATGCATCCAAATGAATCGAATACTAATATGATTTTGAAGTTTTTTTAAATTTCCAATGGGAGAAATTTTGTTAGTGTCTATTTTACTATGGAAAACATATTAATGAATATTATCTAGGTATTTCAATGAAATTTGGCTCTCAATGTCACATAATTTCATGAATTAAAATACAAAAAGAGAATTTTCATAAATGAAAACATTGTATCACTAGTGAACTATGAAATTATGATGAAGTGATAATGGGAGAAAGATGCTAATAAATCTAAATATGTTATGATCAAAATCCCCTTAATATTTACCAATGATTACACATCATGAGGAGACGTTCTGGACTTTCACAAGCATTCTTGGAACATGAACAAATTTTCTTATGAAAAAAAGATCCAAAATTACATTTCAAACGGAAGAACCAAATGTGAAATGTTTTGAATGTGATGAAAATTGTCTCATCAAGTCTGATTACCCCATATATAAATAGAAAAAAAGAAAAAACAATGTAATAATGATTTAAAAGTATATTAGTAGAGTTATATTTTTAATATATGGATCAAATTTCCATATCCACATCATTTAATTCAAACTCTATGTTTCTTAATGAACATGTTGACAATGATTTCATTGTTTATACTCAATATCATATTCTCTCCTCCTCCAATTATTAACATCATTATTCCTATTCATCTTATAATTCTTGATCCTCTAATAACCATAAATATGGAGATATAAAATACTCAGGAAATCAGATAAAAAATGTATTTCATCTACTCGGTTCATTATATAATGATCATTAAAATAAATATATGTAAATACTTTATGAAAAAGAACTTCTTCAAAGAGATATGATTATAACAACCATGCTATTTATTTCACATTAATACATGATTTGTTATATAAAGTTACACCTGATACAACTAAAAAGGTCAATAAGTATAGTTTATTTATGAATTATGTACATTACGTAATAATTTAAAAAGTTACAACATCTTCTATATTGAAAAATTCCTTAGCCCGATCATGCATGAAATTGCATGGGGTAACATGGAGACATAGTAAGAAAGCGGTGAGATATAAATCCTAGTAGGGGAATAAACATGGAATAACAAGAGGAAATAATTACATGTTATAAAATGGTCATATCAGTGAGAAATAAAAGTGGTGATAATCATAAACATGAACACTGAGAAATAATATTTCATCATAATCATAATGAAACATGGGAAATGATAAAAAAACATAAAACAATTCATCATAAACATAGTTCCAGGATAAATAGAAATAAATCAGGAAAGAAAAATTCCCATGGTGGATTATGTTCACTCCCTAATCTCTAGCATGATGTCTCCTAAGACAAAACTATTACACAATTAATTCTGGTATGACATAATTCTAGGAGAACCCATCCCATTCATTTCATTTTCAAATATAAGTGTGACACATGGATCATAAAAAAGGAAAATTTATCATAAAATTTTATTCCATTATAAATTAGTGTGTAATATATATATTATTGTCCCCAACAAAACAATTATAAGTTCATTAATATAAACACCTTTGATACGAAATTGGTATAAGTATTCACTACACAATTGTTTGGAAAAGAAACTAATGATTAAATTTAAGAATTATAGAGGGGCATATAAATGTTTGGGGAAGAGATTTATGAGATTGAAAGGGGTATCTCATCATTTAGACATAAAATGTACATTAAGATGGATATTGAGGAATATATCTCATCATTATTAATTGTGGATAAAATATATACGATAATGAAAATTTTGAATAAATATGATATGGAGATATTTTGATACATTGAGAATGTGGTTCCAAACAATTTTGAGGGGACTTTTCAGAGCTTGGGGGAATCTTGGGAGGAATCTATATAAGGAATGGTGGTGTACAAACATGATATTATATTTTTTAGTGAAGATAAATGGTATCTTTTTGTGGGTTTATACTGTAAATATGGGGGCATTATTTATTATTACTCAATCACAGTTTTGGACTCAAAATAATAAAATAAAAAAAATTAAAAACAATCCCATGGTTTATGTCAATGGTTTCTTCCAAAGGGGATTGGTTTTCATTATTTTATAAGGCCAATGTTCTAACAAATTAAAATAATACAAATTCGGATGTTTAAGTGAGTCGTGTCCTTAATGATATGATTTTAGAAGCATGAAATATATTTTAGGGTGTTAGGATTCATAATGATTTTATAAAATTAATACAATAGACATAAAATCACATTTCTTTAAAGTGGAAACATATATTTGGATGGTAACGCCCCGATATTTCATATTATGTTATTTTCTTTCAAGTAATTCAATAGTTTGTGTTACACGCAACACAGAGTTCGAGCGCACCACGACTTACTAAACTAGCCGTTCAAAAAGCGGTTATGAATAGTATTAACTAAATTTTGTATTTTATATACTACATATAATTTTACAATCAATATAAAATGTTTCTTAGACATAATATAACAAAAAATTCATTTATATCAGATAAGAGAAGTATTTTTAAATAAAATACAATTTTACCACCTTTTAATGGTGAAACCTTTTTAAAACAAATATTTGGAACTTTCATATGTTAAATTTAATGAAATTATATTTTTCTATAGAATCGGGACATAAAAATTTATTTTGGATAAATTTTTTGTACTTTTCTAATAATGTTAAATTTTTTATGAAGACTGAAAAAATAATAAATTTTAATTGAAAACAACTTTTTTAATAGAAATATTTTATAGTGTAAAATTCTGAATTTAAATGGTTTGGATGTATAATAAGAATATATTTTTATCATTTAATTCAATTTAGGATGTTATAAGTAATTTTACAATTAAAATTGACATAATCACATGCCAATATTTTGATAGTTATTACTTTTTTTAAAAACCCGCTTTTTGGTTTTGACAACTAGAAATAATATTAAATTAATTAATGCATCTTCTATATTTTGAATTTTGTAAAACAGAATTCATTTTTGAATTCATAATATCAAAATTTCCTTACGATTAATTTTTGAAATTTCTCTGAAATCATTCAATTTTTTATTAATAGTTAAAAATATTGCATTATTGTTTATAAAACTTCATTTTATTTAAATATATATTTATTTATATTATATTTCAATTCAATAATAGTACGTAATCCTTATATTAGGTCAATGTGATTCATTGGAGTCATTTGTTTATAAAATTTGATGTATAAAATTTTATTGAACTTTTTTATCGTCTTTTACCCACCTTCTAGAAGCATTTTGAAATTGGCATAAAACATACTTTTACAACATAGGTGAGTTGAATTTCAAAAATATGAGAGACACTATTGACATTAGTATGTATAATGTGGTTCAATAAGATGAAAATAATTTTTGGTGAATAGTATCTTTTTACTTTTTATTTAACATAGTAAAAAGTAAATTGGACAATTAAAGGTAAAAATGATATTATAATTACACTAACACTTGTTATATTTATATTAGATAAGTATAATTTGTCTATAAACAACCTTTGTTATATAATATGATCCTTTTGGTCAACTTGTATTGGATTAAGACATTTATTATTATTTTATTTAAAGAAGAGTTAAAAGTGTTAAATTCATCATTTAATAACTAAACCATTTTTAATATATGGTTAAACACTATATAAATTTGACTATAAATATTAATTATAAATATAATAAGATTTCATAATTAATGGTATTTTATTTATAATTTTTAGAAATTATATATTTTAATTTAATTATGAAACAATGATGATGAAATAATTACCTTATTAATGAAAGATTAAAATTATTGATATTATAAATATCAAAATAAACGTAATTTGAGACTTTTGATGAATTAAAATAATTTTCTAGGTTAATATGACATTTTATTGTTGAATAAATAATATTTATTTGAAGTAATAATGTTTTTATGACTTTCCAAAAAATCAAATACTAAATAGTGTCAAAATTGACATAATTGAGTTTAAAAAAATACTATATTTTTAATTGAAATAATTCTCCAAAAAATATTTTGTTCGGAAAAAAGACATAGATGAGGTTATATATATAAATAAGGAACCACTTGGGGTTCTCTTATCTTTTTATTGTATGTTTATTAACCATATATTATAAAAATACATTGAGACATTGTAAATTTCAAACTATTTAACTAAGAGTTAAATCTAAATGATAAAGTTAATATGGATATATAAACCTGTATAAAACCTATTGGTTGAGAGATTTTACACCCATTACCACATTATCCTCTAAATAAATCATTTTTGAGCCATTATAAACCGAATATGACTTTACTATAAAATAATATTACAAGCTTTTCCTAAAGTGAGTCTCACCTCTCTTATAAAAGGGCACATACCTTTCACTTAATTTCACACCCCAAAGTCGTTTTTCATAGAGAAAACCTAAACTAATATCTTCCCAACATTTCTAAATTAATCCTAGAGTCATTACATTGATCCTATAGCAATCCTATGGATCCATTTTGATCTAATCAATAGAAAACACCTGAAGAGGAGGTAATAATTTCACCACCCACATTCAAGTTCTTTTCTTAATCCACTTACTCTTTTTTTTTGTTTCCGTACCAAAATGATATATCCAGTACCTTCAATATACTATGATGTAATTATAAATATGGTTCCACCATATTCGTTATTTTATCCATTGTATAAATGAAAAAGTTACCATACGTGCGTACGTACGGCTAATGTTCTCCACGTCGTGGTGTAGTTTCTTATTCAAACACGTCATTATTTTTATAAGAATAATAATGAGTATAACTGATTTAAATAATAAATATAACATGTTAATGATTTTATATATATAGTATACCATCCAATTACATAATATTACACCATCAATATAATGATATTGTCGCTGATGCGTATGTACGGATTACTGTCTCCACGAACGTGATGAGATTCATTTTCCACTCATTAGGCTTTACTCATAATTTATTGATTATTTTACTCCAAAATTTTGTGTGGAATCACTATTTATCATTTATATAGTAATTTACACTCTTATGTATGTGGATATACCTTTGATATACATAATCAATCCATTGATAAATTCACATTCAATTGATTTAAACTTTTAAATGTTAATCTTAACATAATTTCCATTCATTGAGTTAAACATCCAAGTCATTGGTTTTGTTTTTACAAGAATATGTGTGAATGTAATATAATTTATTTACACTGAATATTCAATTATTATTTGTGTATTTATATTTTTCACAAATATTTATGTAATTTATTCATAATTAATCTAAGGATATAGTCTTAATAAAGTATTTCGTCTCAATTTACATTCCTTGGAGATCTCTTTGTCGTTATGCACCAATTACCTTTTTTATGGTGTATATAATGTTTTGTAACATATTATACCATGAATCAATTTATTCTCATTATATTATAATGGTTTGATTAATGTTATTTCTCAATTACTTGTATTCATGCATCTCTTATTTTGTTAGGAACTCTTAAACAAAAATATTTTTTTAATTGTATTAAATATATATTGTTCTATATTTTCTCATTAATGTCCATGTTTTAAAAATGGTTTTAAGAATTTATTTATATGGACATAATTCTTTAGAAATTAAAATTTATTTTAGAAAATTCAAAGTGGTATGGGACACTTTGATTAAAAAATATCATTGAAATGACTTCTCTTGATAAAAAGTCTAACATTAATTTTTTTTCAAGAAAAAGGAGATATTTCTCTAAAACAGTTTTAATGATTATTTTCATCTATGTAAATATCCTTCAGTGTACTTTATTCTTGATTGAGGTTCACTTAACATAATACAATAATCCGTATTATATAGAATGTGTTATGTTGGACTGTGGATGTTATATTTTTATGCCTTTCATGGTCTGTAGTTAAAATGATGACCTTTTATATGATCATTTTAAAATAAATGTTTTGATTATGTTTCACCCCTTCATATGAGGACTGCATTGGAATTAGTAAGTGATTGGTGGACCCGACTATATGTCCTTGATGCATCGGTAGGTCTCAGGAGACAAACTAGTGTCTTGTCACAAGGCCCTGACAAAATCTTATTTGTAGTCATTGCACAAGGCCTTGAAAATGTGGTTATGATTTCCGACATCATGCATTCCATACTTATGAAATTGGCTATTGATATTACATGTCTTCATTTGACTAGTAGAATATCCATTTGAATAAGTAAATGGCATTATTTTATTTATTTTTGCCATATTATGATGATGTTTATGTTTAAAAGGCTTGTGTTTTAGTCTTATAAATTTCCTTAAAGATTTATGCTTATTTAGGAGTGTTTTTTCTATATTGTTATCTTTACTGAGCATCTGGGCTCATCCCATTATATGTTTTATTTTTCCCAAGATGTGAAGAATTGAATTATGAATGGCCTGTAGGGATAGTCCAATGGATAAGAATGTTTTCAATAGAGAAAATATTTTTTGTGTTTTTCATTTTATAATGTAATGTAAAAAATATGAATGTATCTAGTACTTCCCATACAACTAAACTGATTAGTCTTTCGGGATTTGATCACTTGTGATCATGACAATGTTAGGTAATAATGCATCGACTCTAGGTAAATGGGGTTCGGGCGTTACAGATTGTATCATGAGAAGATTAATACAAACCATAGAAGCTAGATTTAGAAAAAATCTGTTTAGAAAACACTACCCTAAGAAGACTTTGAGGATTAGTATATAAGAACATCCAAAAAATTTGGTAATGTAAATATTATATGGGTTTCTCAAGAAATACATCCATGTCTGGATATGATAACGTAGAGGGGGCTCTAGAACAAATGTACCTTGAAGTGAAAACTCTAAAAAAGAGTTTTGGGAATGACTTGGGGTATCCTAGTACTCTTCAACAGGACTTGTTCCACTCTTGGTAATGACACTCCTAGGGGATATGATTATGATAATTCACATTTTCTTCACAAACTGATTTTAAGGATTTTAATATAAGATGAGAATAAAAAACATTGGTTAATTATAATGTGTTTTAGATTGAAAATAACGTGTCATGATATTTTAAAAATGATTTTATGACTCACAGTATGCTTTCTTCTGTTAATCAATGGATGGATTCCATGGAAATAATAGTAACATTGAACATGATGTACAAGGTAGGAATGATGGTGGAAATTAAAAACTAAATGGAATGTTGATAGGCATAAAAGATATCATGTTCATGCCTAATCAGTTTCCTATAAATATGATCAACAACATATATTTTAAGCAGCCCCAGACTCAACAAAGAAAACAAAGTCGGTGAATGATAAGAGCTCCAACAGTGGAAACTATGGAGAAATGAAAGATTAATTTCCATTATGCTATAAATGTGGAATGGGACACCGAGGAAAGGGTCTCACTAGAATAAATAAATTCTTAATATGTGGTAAATAAGAACATAAATAAGTAATTACCAAGGAAAAATGTAGAGTACTATGGAAGAAAATAAAAATGATCCTAAGAATCCAATTATACTCATTTTCCATAAATATACGGGACCTTGGCATTAGCTGAGTAAATGAACTATTCTATAGGACAACCTCTAAGTCAAGGAAGATACTATATGGAAATTAATGGATGAAAAAAAATTTAAATGTATGGGATTACATTGGACGAATATTCTCTTGTATGTGTAACCATGCAGTTTGTTATGTGAAAATGCTATTTGAGGAAAAATTATCTTTTCTTTTGTGGATATAGTTATAATGAACCATTGGGTTTATATGATCCTTTAATTTTATCCAATTACAGGTTATTAATTTATGGGATAAAAATGTGACGTATGAGAAAACATTTGTGGTTAAATTATTCTACAGTTATTTTGAGAAATTTATCTCATTTTGGGAAAGTTATAAAATATAGTTTTTGAAAAAGGGCAACACAGTGAACAAAAAAACATGAGATCAAATAATCATGGAATCAGAGTAGTGTATAAGTAACATAAAACTTGATATAAAAACGAGTAATAGATTATTTCACATGGAGGAGCATAATTCAGGTATAATCACCAATACCGTTGCACATGGAACATGAGTTAAGGCTAACAACCAATATCGTTTCACAAGAAATATAATGAGACTATAATTACACAATAAATTGGAAAAATATTTGGGAAAGCACATCATAACATCTTAATGAATATGTGTTCAACAGAAAGTATCATACATAAATAATCAAACATAAACATAAGGGTTACTCACATAAATAATTGGGTATCATAATCTAGTCGAAAGGCATATCAAAAGGGAATATCATAATGGTTTCCATAATATAAAGGATTAAAAATAAAAAATGGACCTTAATGCGTAAAAATAGCCATATATCATGAAATTTTATGTTACAATGAATTGAAAAAATTTAAAAAGTGCGTTTAAGAAATTCTAAGAAAAAACATTTTAGTGTCGTTAAATGGAAATTTTCAGGATTTTATAAAATGGAAAAGAAATAATTTTATGAATAAAACAAGAAATTAACAAGTATATTTATTTCTGTTAAAATTTTTTATTTTAAAATTTTAATTTTGTATTAAAATATATTTATGGAGTGCACATGAAAATTGGTAAAAAAATTTAGGAAGTTGTCATTAATTACGCTAGCTTGTCGAGAATAATTAAGAATTTTTTTTAAAAAAAACATGTATATACCTGAAAAAGATGGATGAAATGATCCAGATACATGATTTTGGATCTAATAAATATATCTGATAAGAATTTTAAAAATTTATAAGACAATCATATTGGCGTAAATAGAGTGAAAATTGGACCCAAAAGAAAAATTGGAGGTTCCGAATGAATCCCTTACCATATGTCTGAAGGTGTTCTACACATGAAGTTAATGTTATGGATAATCAAATTAAAACTATTCATTAATTATTTAAGAACCTCTTCAAAATTTATTTATTTGGTTTAATTTTTTTAGGCTCTATTTCACACGTTATATGATATAATTTCATTATTATGGAATGCTCGTTTACATAGTTTTTATGATCAGTTCAATTTCATACGTGTATAAAAGATCATGTAGAATGTAAATAGTTGTCCAAAAACTGTAATTATAAATTATTAATGAAATTACAACAATTTATTTTTTATTATATATCATTTTGTTATATGGTATGAGGATAAATCGTTGTATAATGAATTAATGATAATCATTTAGATTAATTTGGTAGTTTCTCGATTATTAGGAACTATTTTTATTCTATAATTAAATAATATGTTTATAAACTAGTTCTATAACATTAAGTAAGAAATAATACATATATTAAAATCCTTTTTAATCATAATATGGTAGTATGTCTATCCATGAAGGAAGTAAAAAAAATTGAAAATTCGTTATCCATGAATGCAATAAATTAACACATCACATCTGACATTTTATGTTTTAGAATATAAAAGGGGAATAAAATGATGATTGATTATTCCATTAACATAATAACTTTCCATTATATGTGAGATATTTTTTTCCATTACACTTGTATAAGTGGTGGTGAGGAGAGATTGAAAAAATAAAATAAATTCAAATTAAACTAAAACAAAAGGAATGTATATCTTCCTCATGAATTATTATCATGAATAACTTACTTGTGGTACATGAGTTTGGTATTTAATTGATAAAAAGGTGTAGGTACATATTTTTCTCTTTCTAAGTCCTATAAATATTTCTATAAATATTTCATGATCTAGGCACCGATAAAATGATTGATTCTGAGATCCGTGGTGCTTAGAATTAATTTTATAAACCTATTAAATATATTTTATATTGTTTTCCCATGATACCTCAATGAAAAATTGATATCTCTTAAATAGAAATTTAGAATAGAAATTTGAGAACATGGTTGAGTCTGAATCTAGTTTTACCCTTAGTGTGATATAAAATCTGTCAGCATTGGACGTTCAAACATCTCGCTCGTTAGTGGTGCATTTAAAAGAATTAATTAATTAATTTATTTAATTTCTTATTTTTCTGACCTAAAAATATTTATATAAATAATTTTTTAAAGGAAAATTTTTAGGGTTGGATCATTTGTTTATAATATTTTCTAAAAAGAGTGCTCATCCCTCCTCCCTTCAATTAATGATGACAATCCTCTCGATCAAGGTGAATAAAATCATGATGAACGCATGGGAATGACCTAATAATTTCATGAGAATTTTATTCACAAAGACCATCAAAAAATAAGTTCTGTATTTTTTTTGTTTTTTATGTGTCTGGATTAAGTTTTTGAGTATATTGGTAATCATTCTTTGATTTTCACCCCTCCCTACAACAATTTCATGTGCCAACGTACGGCAAATTAGTTATTTCATTTGTCCTTCTAACATTGTATCTCTTTCCTAATCATGGAAAGGAAGACTTGGTCTATTATTTTCCAAAACATTATTCTTATGTCTTTCCCCAAAACATCTTCATGTTCTCTAATAATGGAATCCTCATGGTTTCTGATTTTACAATTTTTGGGAAGCACTGAGCTCTATCGTGGCCCTGGATCTATGGAAGATTGAAAAAATGGGAATGGATTAATGATATGAGAATATATATGGAAAGCATACAGGTTGAGGATTATTTATTTGCTGGGTTAAGTCCATAAAATCATGGATTGGGGGAGATGTGTCATGGAGAATGAGTGGTGGTTCACTGGATCTCTAGCGAAGCCAATTTCCCACAAATGACAGGATTAAAGCATGATATTCGGTTAGATGTAAAGATTTTGGATATATTTAGAGCAGGATCTATATAAGTTTCAGCATATTTGAAGTGGTGGATCATATCTGAGATTTCTAAAAAAATCCTGACTACACACTATGTATAAAGAAAAAAATATGGCTTGTTTCCTCTCTCAAGGGAAGGGTAATCATATAAGGGAAGATAAGGATCATTAAATGTGTTAACATTCCTTATACACAATTTCTCTCCTTTTTTAGGGTAGACTGTGTGGCCGACCATACAGACATGGTGACTGGGAACACAGACATGGGGTCAGGTACAAGGGATTAGCTGGCGGACACAACCCTGGTTCCGGTTATCTATACCTTTCATGTACCTCTAAACAAACAAGAACCCATATCTTGACTAGAGAGACGATGAGGTTTTGAATCAGGACCACCCACCTTGTGGGTCCCCTCACATATCGTGTTCTCTATGAGCTCCCTTTATGAGTTTTTGAATATTCATTTCTCCTTTATTTGAAATCATATTTTGGCCTACAGTTATCCTATGCTGAGTAACATTCAACATATAACTTGATGGTTCCTTCAGAATAATCTTTCGAGAGATGATGTGAAATTTTCAATGTTTGAAATTCACATAAGCGTGACACAATGATGGAATCGGTCAAAAAAAATCCACATATCCTTTCCTGGCATTACCCTCCAACAAGGATGGGCAGTGGAGTGCCCCATTGATTTATTTACGAGCATACAATCTATTAGGTCTAGGTAGTGGAGTTCCCTGATGATTCCTCTTTGCGCTTACCCTCCAATAGGGTTTTTTCTTGGAGTACCCTAATGACCCTTCCGTGTGTCACACTCTAACTGGGATAGGTAGTGGAGTTCGGAGATGCGTTCTACCATGAATTATACTCTATCAGGGTAGGGCAATGGTGTTCCCCAACAACTTTTACTAATAATATCCCTCTAACCGGGATGGGTAGTGGATTTCCCCAATTATATTCTCAAGCATTGTCCTCCATCATGGATGGGCGATGGAATTCCTTGGTGAATTGAAAAGTAAGAACCTCATATCGTACCAGGGCATGAGAACCTTATCTGGAGATTTTGACCCCTTTAATATTGTTTCATAAAAATGAAACATGGTTTGATGTATCCTTAGACTCACGAGGATGAGTAACTCTTTCCCCAATAAGTAGTGTTCTTGTTACATGACCTAAAACCAAGCGGGCAAGTCAGTGCTACCAAAATAAGAAAGTATAAATGTATAGTTATTGATTTCATTAGATATGTCTGTTGGGGTAGGCATGCAGGGTTTTGGGCTTTGTTCATGGACTTATGTAACTATTGGTTACCATTTTTTGGGTTGATCTATGATGTGGAGATCTCTTACTCTCTCATATGGGTTTCTTTGACTGAGTATAAACATATCCCATCATCTAGATTCACACCTTGGGAATAAATATGTTCTTTCCATGAGAGGTCAAGATGTGAAGGGTATTCTATGTTATTTCATCATTTAGCTTCTCTTGGTTAGATGATTCCACTCTCCTTTAATAGGTTTTGAAGGATTGATGGTCAGTTCAACTACTCACCATATTTATCCCCTTATACAAGAACACGCATTTCATCACTATTGTTGATGTATTTTTATTCTTTTTATTTAATTTGTTATATCTCATATTTCCTATTCAATTGTGTCTATTAATGACCCCCTTCACCCATTCATGGAATTATACACGACATGTATATAATCACCCATATGTGGGATCCTCCCACACGTTTCATGTATTTTGAGGAAAAATTTTAGGTTGACCATGACATTATAAGGCATAGAGATAGGGGTTCTTGGACTACGTACGGTGGCTATAGATTGGGATACATGAGTTGGGCTCTCGTATCTATTTACTCATATACATATTTGTTAGGTTGGGACATATATATGCTTGGGAATGTTTTTTCAACTTTACCATTCAGTTTTCACTACCATACATTGTGTAATCTATATGTACATGCATAATTGATTTACATTATAGGATTCTTTAATATTTTCCTTCATTCCCGATTCACTTTTTCATTGATTCGGTAATGTTCTTGTGTATAGGTTTATAGTTAAATTCCTCCCTGATTTGCTTATACCTTTGGCCTTTTTCACCACCCCTAGCCTATGTAGGTAGGCAAGAGGTAGTAGCATCTTGAGAAACATAATTTTTTGGGTCATGAAAGATTGGTGTTAGAGTAGGCTCATTCTATGGGGCGTTATTTTGATTTTACCCTTGAAGAGGATTTGGTTAGGTTTAAAGAAAAACTTTCTAAGTGTCTCTAGTGTGGCTCTCTGGCCAGAGAGTCCAGCGATAGTATGAGTGGGCAACATGTCCATTCATGAAGACCTTGACTACCTTCTGGTTTACTCAACATGTTGATAAATTTTTTTGAGAACCAAAGGTTAATGCATCATACTAGATTACATCATTTACTATCCTTGTTTATTAAGATCCACATTTGTTATAAATATATATATACTCATCTTTCCATGATATTCCATAATAACATTCATGATACCTCCTCAATGTCATTCAAATATATTACCATCTCTAGTTTGTGTTGATGAAACTATCAGTGATGAGACCTAAATTCAGGGTCCATTTTAAAACCCCTTTCTTCTAGATGGGAAGGTGAAATCACCTTCACTTTTTGATTAGCATATCATCCCAAAATATTTGGCTAAAGATGTGGTATGGCTTACCATGATCTAAGGGTTCCAGTATTAGTGACTATTAAGGATCCATAGTGACCATATCCTCAGGTATAAGGTGATTGGCTAAAGGTTTTGGACCATATCCTTATTATTGTCTTCAAAATGATAGATCTACTGGTTTCACTAGAACCAAGCAATTTTTTTGGAGAAGTTAAGCATTAGTGGAGCATTGTTACCCAAATTCACGATGATTGGACACTCTTGTGGGACATCTTCTATCAGTTGTTTCATGAGGACTACTACCCCCGACTAGTTTTGCTCAGCCCAGATCTATGAGATTCAAGAATATCATCAAAGAGTAATGTTAGTGACTGAGTAGAGAAAAAATTTCACAGTCTTTATTCTCTACATCCTTGACATGATCCTGGATGTCTACCTCAGAGCACTAAAGTGTGAGTAGGGACTCTATTGATAGAATTGGGCTATCTTTATTTCCATTTGCATCTCCACATTTGTCGATTTTATGGTGAAAGAACATGTGAAAAGATATTTTTTTGGAGGGGTTCTGGATAGATAGAGATTGTAGTGGGTGAATTATATTTGAGTCCTCTTATGTAGCTAGTAGAACATGGGATATGGGATCTCAAAGATGGATACCCTTTCATGGGTAGGCTCAAAAACATGGTTATATTAATATAAAGAATCCCATTGTGGTAGGGAATCTCAAATAGGGTCTTTTAATTTATTTCTATTAGAGAGGTCACATAGAACAATATTTCTCGACCAGACGTACTGAGTAGCCCAAAAAATAGTTGTTGGATTGCCATGGAAGAGGAATCATCATGATCAAGGATATCATATTCCCTAACATGGTGGTCCCTAATAAGGTGGTTCTAGAAGAAGATCAGGAGGATCAATGGGTGCTGGACTTTGACATGAGATCCTTCCACCATAACCACAAGTCGTACAACATTAGGCTTAGGGAGTTGGTGGTTGGGGTCGCAGATAGCAACAGGCTTTGGATTTCTATGATCACAGATCACAAAATATAAATCAATGTATGATCTTCATTTATTCTTCTCTTTACTTGGTATTTGTATAAATAGGTTCTATTCATTATTTTATCTTGATACCCCTGCTATGAGATCTAGATCTCCCAATAGAGGCACTATTACAATATTTTTGACATGAGGTTTCTACAGGGAAAACATCTTCAATATATTTCATGTAATGGTAGTGTGAGTTGTCTCTTAGAGGATAGATGTTCATGTGGGAAGTTTGGTCATCATGATGGACACCTATGATTTCATAATGGGTATGTATTTTCATTCCATTGTTTGAGCCTAGATTAATTGACACCGTAGACAGGTCAGATATCAACATGCAGATTGGATGATATTACAATTTCTTAGGGAGAGAGGTATCATTGAAGGACTTGTGAAAGCTAAAACCAGAATGTGGAATCCCATGAACCATGTGTTGGAAGGATTATCCCTTTGTGAATAATGATCATATGGAATCTAGGTTCCTCCAATTGTGGAGGATCATATGGATGCATTCTCTGAGGATATTTTTTGGACTAACTCTAAGGTGGGATATAGTGTTTTGCATTGAAATACACCCTGGAAAAGTGTTGATATATTTTTCATTATATTAGATGACACCCACCAATATATGGGACCTATGGTTGTAGTTAGAGGTCATTCATGATAATGTTTTCATTAGACCATGTTTATCCCCCTAGAAAGATCTTGTTATGATCGTGAAAAATGTATATGGGGGCTGTAGATATGAATGTATTATCATCCCTCAGACTAGGCAATGATAAAAAACAATTACCCATTTCCATGTATTGATATCATTTTTGAATAGTTTTGAGGAATTATATGGTTCTCAATGATTGATCTCAAGTCTGACTACAACCAGTTGAGGGTTCTCAATTCTGATGATGAAAATTTGTCTTCCCGTTGTTGTTATAGACACTATGAGTTCCTAGTGATTACCTTTGGGGGGAATAATGCACCTTATATATTTATTGATTTTATAAACTCTGTTTTACAACTATACAAGGATCATTTTGTTATTGACTTAATTGAATACATACTCGTCTACTTTTTAATAGAGGAAGAGGATGTGTAGAACTTGAGGATGGGTCTTGATTTTTTCGGGAGCACCATATTTATGGAAAGCTATCGAAGTACTAGTTTTGGATACATGAGGCTTAATTATTATAGACTTTTATATCTAAATGATGATTTTACATGGATCCAGTGAATATTGAAGCAGTTTTCTCTTTGTATCCACTGAAGAACTTGTAGAGGTGAAGAGCTTTTTTGGCCTAGGGGTAAAACATAAGATTTGTGAAAAAATATCCATGATCGTGGACCCATTGACCTTATTATCAAGAAAATGTATTCTATTTTCATTTTTTGAGAAATTACATAGGGCCTTTGAGGGGTTGAGTTAGTGTCTGACAAGTGCTTCGGCGTTGTGACTACCATAGTAAGGCATTGAGTTTGTAGTGTCTTTCAATGTATCTGGAGATGGACTCGATTTTGTATTGATGCAACATCAATAAGTCATCAAATAAGAGACAAGGATGTTATGACCCAATGAGAAGAACAATGTGACACCCGACCTTGAGTTGGTAGAGTTATTGTTCACCCTAAGGATGTGTAGACACTATCTTTTGGGAGAGAACACTATAGTTTTCTTATACCACTAGAGTATCAGGCACGTCTTCACTCTGAGAGACCTGAGCATGAGTTACTGACCCTAGTTCTAGTTTTTGAATGACTTTGACTCAGATATAGTCCATAATATAATGGAGGTTAGTTTCATAGTATATTCCCTTAATAATATGTCTAGGTCATGCTTATTCATGGAATCTTCAATGCAGTTAACTTCACTACTACTGACCCTAATGGCGGAGGGTATAGTTTTTCTTCATTTGACAGTATAAACTCTATCTCTCCTAAATTTTGTGATAGATTCCCAACTAAGAGGAATAAAATGTATGGTGTTAAATTATTATATATCTATAGTAGACTCAAAAAATTGATATTTTCAATGAAGGAATCATGGCCTCTTATTCGAGGGCTGAATAGTTGTTCTAGTCTCATTGCTTGTGGAGTTGATGTGAAAGTTCCACACTTCTCCCCTAGATGTATATCATGAGGTGGGTAATATGTAGATGGAATGTTTTCAGATGTTTCAGTTTTCTATCATGAGATGGACTGTAGCTGAGTTCATCATTCAGTGCCTCACCTGTCAGCAGGTGAAGGCTAAAACCATGTTCCAACTTGTTTGTTGAAACCTCTCAAGATACAAGAGTGTAAACATGAGAGAATAACCCTGGAAATTCCCACAGTGAATCTAAAAAAAGTGAAGGGACATAAAACAATCTAGGTTATAGTATACCAGCCCATGAAGTCATCACAATTCCTTGCTATCAGGGAGATGATTTAGGTTGTCATTTTGGGGAAGCTGTATGTATGAGAGATCATTGTCCTTCATAAATTAACCTCGATGATGGTATCTGCTCATGACATGTTGTTTACAACACAATAATATAGAGTCATGTTGGTGCAGTGTGGAACCAATTTCATAAGATTAAATCCTTTCACACCGATACCAATGGGCCTAATAAGTGCACTATCATTGGGGTAGAGGAAATGTTGAGGTCTTTTATGTTAGACTTCAATCAGTGCTGGGAGGATCACATTCCCATAGTATAATTTTCATAAAACAACAACTGCCACACTACCATCATCATAGATCATTTTAGGACCAATATGGGAGACACTTTATGTCACCCATGTGTTGGAAATAAATTTTCGAGTTATCACTAGTGCAGAAAACATTTTTTACGTCGGTTATTTTTCATTATTTACGTCGGTTTTTAGGCGACGTTAATACGGACGACGTTATAAATAACGTTTTTTACGTTGGTTATTTAAAACCCGACGTAACATCCCTAACATCACGGTGTTTATCACGTCTGTTCATTAATAACCGACATGAAAAATGATGGGGGATGGGGATTTATAATAGTGGTTATTATATAACCGCCGTGATAAACCGCGGGTGGGGGGGTTTAGCACGTCGGTTATATAATAACCGACATGATTAACCCTTCCCCGGGCCTATTATCATGTCTGTTTCTTAAATAACCGACGTGATAAAAAGGACTGGGAAACGTTTTAGCACGTCGGTTATCCAATAACCGACGTGGTAAATCGATTCCCAGGCCTTTTAGCTCGTCGGTTATATTAAGAACCGACGTGATAAAAGGCCCGAGAACGGTTTAGCATGTCGGTTCTCGAAAAAACCGACGTGATAAACCCCTACCGATTTATTTACCACGTCGGTTAAAAAATAACCGACGTGAAAGCGATATATTTTTTTTAAAATAATTACACTGCTCTCACCAAAAAATAACCTGAAACCAAACAACAAAAATAACCATGCCAGCCCTCCCCCAAGCCCCAACTGAACCCCACCCTCATCTATACCCACCTAACAACCTGGCCAGCCCTCCCCCACCACATTGGAGCCCCACCACAACCCTTGGACACCCCCACCCCTTGGACAACCCCCCCACCCTCATTTACACCCCCAGGACCCCTAGTACAGCCTCAAACACCCATTGGACACCCCTCCCATATCCCTTGGACACCCCCACCCCTTGGACACCCCCACCCCTTGGACAGCCCCCCCTCCACCCTCATTTACACCCCCAAGACCCCTAGTATAGCCTCAAACACCCATTGGACACCCCCCCACACACACCTTGACAGCCCTCCCAGACCCCTTGGACACCCCCCCTGACCCCTGGACACCCCCACGAGCCCTTGGACAGCCCCAAGCACCCCTTGGACACCCCTCCCATATCCCTTGAACACCCCCACCCCTTGGACACCCCCCACCCCTTGGACAGCCCCCCCACCCTCATTTACACCCAACCAGCCCCTTGGACAGAACTCCCAAACACCTTGGACACCACTCCCATATCCCTTGGACACCCCCCACCCCTTGGACACCCCCCACCCCTTCGATAGCCCCCCCCCCCCCCACCCTCATTTACACCCCCCCGAACACTAGGACAGCCCCAAACACCCCTTGGACACCCCTCCCATATCCCTTGGACACCCCCCACCCTTGGACACCCCCACCCCTTGGACAGCCCCCCACCCCCTAGACACCCCCCCCCCCCCCGACCCCTTGGAAACCCCCCCCCCCCCCCCCGACCCCTTGGAACCCCCCCCCCCATCCCCTTGGACAGCCCCAAACACCCCTTGGACACCCCTCCTATATCCCTTGGACACCCCCCACCACTTGGACACCCCCCACCCCTTGGACAGCCCCCCCCCCCACCCTCATTTACACCCAACCGACCCCTTGGACAGCCCCAAACACACCTTGGACACCCCTCCCATATCCCTTGGACACCCCCCACCCCTTGCCCCCCCCCACCCTCATTTACACCCCCCCCCCCGACCCCTAGGACAGCCCCAAACACACCTTGGACACCCCTCCCATATCCCTTGGACACCCCCCAAACACTCACCCACCCCCTTGGAACCTCTCCCCCCATACCAAAATCTAGACCAGAAAAACCATCAACAGTAGACCAAAACAATAAGTAGAGAAAAATTAAACATTCACTTATATAACATTCAAAACTTACACTGTCAACTTCAAAAAAAAACTAAATCCAACCTAAACGACTAAGAAATACACAATTACATTGACAATATTCAAAATTACATTTTACATTACAAACAACTAAAAGTCAATCAAACCTGTAAAATAATTTGACCACTCCACTTGTAAGTGTTTGATATCTTCAGCAGTAAAGGGTTGAGGGTCATCAAAAAGCTACAAAGTAAAAGGATAGTAGTCAACATGTATAATGAATAAATCAAATTGAAATATTATGAGAAAGAGGAAATCTTACCAGGTCAAAACTCAGAACTGTCCCAGTTGTTATTATTTCATACATAAATCTTAACATGTAATATCTGCATTCGATGATGCCTTGTTGCTCATGACATTTCTGTTTGAATGAGTGTAAATTCAATATATTATTTTTATGTAATAAATCAAAATGTACAAATTATAAATGGATATTTACCTTCGCATGTACATATTTGATCTTGAAATTCCTTTTCTTTGCGCTTTTTCGAAAGTGGACCCATGCCCTGTTAGAAAATAATACGAATGGGGTAAATTTAAAATTCATTATAATATATAAAACTATTGTGAAATTGAATCTTACGTTTCCAATATATTATTAAAACTTTCTCGCACATCATCATAGAGAGAGCATATCCAATAAAGTGCATTCTCCCTAGGGAAAAAAACCCCTAACATCCAATGATCCCTGATAAAAGGAAATTTAACGTTAGTGGTTTTTTATGTTAAAAGATAATTAACTCTTTGAGAGGTATGTGTTTCATACCTCTCACAAAAAGGCATCATCCAACACTGTGTGATTACATTCTTTTCAAATCTATCAGCAATATAAATCATTCTTTATTCCTCATCCAATGCACATGCTTCAGGGGAAATCAATTGTGGGTCCACGAATCCAATATACATCTGTCAGCTCATTCCTCTCACAAATTTTATACAGATACCTAATACAAAGCAGACATAAGTATACATTTTTAATAAATATAACGCAAGGAAAAGGTGTTAAGACTTACATGATAAAAATTTGCACCTCGTTGATGCCCAACTTATCTCCAGTGACAAACTCCATGATATCAGTTTTCATAATCACCACACTTAGTTCACGTCCACTAGACATGAGCTTCCATTGTAAAGTCATAATGATCCGCCAACAAATTTGAATATCTTGACAATTTTTCAAGACTGCTAGTATCTGCATCTGATGTCATAGCTATCTGTCTTTGTTGTTGTCTATACAGTATTTCTTTACCTTTGAAGTATTCCTGTAAAAATAAATTGAAAAATATATTAGTTTTCAAATGATAAAACATTAATAAAAATATAAAATAAAAGATATAACATCCATACCTCTATGGTAATGAGAAGAAGATGTCTGGATGGCCAATGTAAAAAATTGCCGATACTATGTCCAACTGTCGTCACCTCATCTGTTGGTAATGGTATCCGAGCTGATCTATCTATAATATCCTGTATAGTGACCCTCTGATTCTCTACCTCTAACTGTTGATGATGAACTGTATCTCCTATACAATATACCATCCCATATGCAACTATATGATGTTGAGGATCATCAACATACAACTCACAATAAGTATGTAGGTGCGGCGGAGGAGGAGGATCAAAAATGGGTTCCACAGGCTGAGGTGGGGGAGTGGGAGCTACTGGGAGAGGTGGAGTGGGAGCTGCACCCTGAAATTGTCTTTGCAAGTCTGCAAACATAAACTGCACCGATGCTCTAATCTTTTCCTCCATTGTCGCATTAATATTATGGACTTCAGCCTCCAAGGATTCTATTTTTTTTTATAAACTCCCTCAACGTTAGAAGTTGAGGAACGTGTCAACACTTTTCTTACCGATACACCTGCCGGATATCCTCTTACACGACCAGGATGTTCGGGCTTTCCCAATGCCACAGATAAAATATCTTCCCTCCCAGATGGTGTAAATGTCCCCTGTGAACTCTACTTCTCAAGAGAGTCCTGTAATAATTAATTGAACATTTCTATAATGATTGGAAATATATGACGAAAATAGTAAACTTAAATAAATAAAATAGATATCTTACAATCCTCTCAACTACGAGTCTCGATTCTTCCGAAATATATTGTCCTTTTTTGACCATCCGAGCTCTTTTCCATTTCTCATGTCTAGATGGAGGGGATGGAGGGGCCACCTCTCCAGAGCTTGAAGACTCAGCTCTTAGTTGTTGAAATTTTTCGGCCATCATTTGTTCTTCCAATAATGCATACCCTCCCCGAGATAAACTATGAGGGTATACATTTTTATATTGGATCTCTTGATGAGCTTTCCTTGTTTGCTGTAAATTAAGAATAAGTAATCATTAACAAAACAATAATAAGATCATTTATATAATAAAACTTATAAAAGTTTACATTTCCCTTACAAAAAAATGATTCTTTTTCTTCTACTTTCAAAAAATTGTCTCCATGTGTCTTCATCTATAAAAGGATATATACGACATGGATTTTCACGACTCCTATGACCATAAATGAAATCAGATGAGAGGGTTGATTTGAAATCCCTTCATCTCCTAGCAGCCAACGATAAGCATTTCTTCCTGACTCCTCCAGTGTTAGGAATTTCAAATGTCATCTGATAAAAAAGAGGTTAAAAATATTATATATACTAGAAACATTTAAAGAACAGTCAAACAATAGAAAAAGATCTTACCAAAATGGTCTCTCACAGCTGAGAAATTATCGCCTTATCCACACTTCTCCAATCATCATAGAGATTGCTTACTTTGCTCTTTAGCCTGAGTTGCTTACAAAACCCTTAAATTCTTTAGCATTTGGACCTCTAGGAAGATCATCATCATCAAACTCCACGACTATCCTCTCATCCTTCGTACGAGCAAGTGATAATTTTGGAAAACGTGTGCACCCACGCTTACCAACCTTTGAACTCTTTTTCGTAATAGGAGCATGTGAATGTTCCTCCCCAGATGTATGACCAATATGCTCATCTCCAGAATCATGTGGCTGATCAACTGATTGATCTATCATTTTCCTTCAAATCAAAAAAACAAACATTACATCACAAATATACAAATTCAAATATTGTAATACTACATAATCAGAAAATAGAAAAGTGTACTAAATTACATAATAGTAAACATTGGTAATATGGTAAGCATGTTAAACAATGATAAACATGGTAAACATAGTCTGTTGTACCCCGCTCTCTTGGATTTTAATGATCACAATCACTCTTTTTTTGTTCTAACTTGTTTTCAAGTGTTTTTGTTGATAGGCAAAAGGTTGCCAAGGAGTTGGCCCAAGAAAGCTGAAAAGTGGACTCACTAAGTCCACCGGTCAGCCGTTGTGAGCTCACCGACCAGCCGGAGGACCCAGGCAGTAGACTTTCCCACTTCCTTGTGTCACCGGTCGGCCGCTGGCTCACCACCGGCCGGCCGGTGGACCAGACAGAGAGCCTTCCTCTGTCTGGACCACCGGCCGGCCGCTGGATCACCACCGGCCGGCCGCTGGCTCATCACCGGCCGACCGGTGGACCAGACAGAGCTTTTCTATCTGGACCACCGGACAACCGGTGATCCACCACCGGCCGGCCGGTGCGCCCAGGACTTCTCCTCTTTATGGTTTTTATTGTTTTATCATTTTGGTTTGATACATGTTTTAATAAGTAAAAAATTTCCAATATCACATATTATATGAAAAAACTAAATGTAAACAAGAAATAAACATGTGTTACCTGTAATTTTAGGAATGTACAGTTGGATTGTTTTCCCAAATTCCTTCGTCATGATCGTTCCTTATGGCACAAACCATGTCTTCAACATACTCATCATTATGTTCTGTTAATCTTTCCATGGAAGTAGGGATCTCACATAAATCAGCATCTTCATCAAATTAATCCTCACCAACATATTGTTTTTTCCCTTTTAAAACAACAGCCCACTGCATAATTGATTGATCTACTACATAGAAAATTTGTTTGGCATGTGTTGCCATTATAAAAGAATCAGCTGTGTCTTCCAATCTATTCAGATTAACAAGTGTCATTCCAAATTCATCGTGTCTGACACTGTTGTTACCGATAAACCATTTACAGTTAAAAACAGGAACTTTAATTTTAAAGTAATCAGCCTCCCATATGTCTTCAATCACTCCATAATATGCACTTGATGCCAAAATTGGGTTTCTGTCCTTAGCACTCGAAAAATGCATTGCTTCTGCAAACACCAATACACCACTATTCTGAACTGCACTTCTGTTGTCCTGAGCTTTCGTATGAAATGTATAGCCATTAATGTCATAAGCAGACCATGTTATCACATTTAAAGATGGACCACCCACTATCCATTTTAATGTCTCTGATACATCTGATCTACCAAGAAAGGTCTTTTTAAACCATGGCAAAAAAGTTTTGTTGTGCTGATTCAAAATCCACATTTCTTTCCTCTTTGGATGACATTGTTTTAACTCATTAATATGCAATGTGATATATGGTTGAACATCAGCTATGTTATTCAAGATGTATGATTCTAACTTCTTCATCTGTTCAGCTGACAGTGATTTGACTTTCAAGCCACGAATCCCCTTTCCCTCATTATTAACCCGTTCATGGCGAGATGGAGGCAAACCTATGTGTTGCGCCGTAGCCAAGTATCTCGTACAAAACTCTGCTACCTCCTCAGAAATATACTTTTCAATACTGGAGGCTTTAGGTCGATATGGATTTTTAACATATCCCTTTAATATTTTCATATACCTTTCAAAAGGATACATCCAACGAAGATATACAGGTCCACAAAGCTTTATTTCTCGAACCAGATGAATCATTAAATGCACCATCATATCAAAAAAAAGTTGGAGGAAAATACATTTCCAAATTACAAAGTATAAAAATTGCATCCTTTTCCAAAATGTTCAAAGCATTCACATCAATCGCCTTGTTACAAATTGAATTGAAAAAATAACACAACCTCATTATAGTCTTTCTGACACGGATGGGCAATATTCCACGCAGTGCAACTGGTAGAATTTGTTGCATCATGACGTGACAATCATGTGATTTCATACCTATCAACTTCATGTCTTTCAATGAGACAAAATTTTTTACATTTGAAGAATAACCTTGAGGCACTTTGATATCATGAAGACACTGACAGAAGCTACTTTTCTCCCTCTTCGATAATGTATGACAAGCCGGCGGAAGAAATTTTCATCTTCCTTTAGGAGTGGGAGCTAACTCCAAACATATTCCCATTGATAGTAGGTCTAACCTTGCATTCAACCCATCTTTTGTCTTTCCTTTAATATCTAGCAATGTTCCGATCAAATAATCACATATATTCTTCCCCACGTGCATGACATCAATATTATGTTTGACTTCATGATACCTCCAATATGGTAGCTCAAAAAATATTGACCTTTTCTTCCAAATATGTCTATCATTACCAGATTTCTGTGTCTTTCCCATTGTCACATCAAGGTTTTTCACCCTCTCAAAATACAAATCTGGGGATAAAGGTTTTGGAGCAGTATCAAATTCTTGTGAGCCATTGAATGCCTTTTTTAGTCTTCTATACGGGTGATCCATAGGCAAAAACTTTCGATGACCCATGTACACTTTTTTCCTCCCATGATTCAATTGACAATATGACGTCTATTGTTCGCAAATTGGACATGATTTATGCCCTTTAACACTGTATCGAGACAAATTTCCATATGCTTGGAAGTCATTTATAGTGAATAGAAGAACTGCATGCAGTTGAAAATATTCTATTTTATAAGAATCATACACCCTAATACCATCAGCCCATAACAGTTTCAAATCATCAATCAGCGGTGACAAGTATACATCAATATCATTGCCGGGTTGCTTTGGACCAGAGATCATGATACTCAACATGACATATTTGCGCTTCATAAAAACTTTAGGAGAGAGGTTGTAAATTACCAATAAAATAGGCCTTGAACTATGTGTGCTACTGAGGGTTCGGTATGGATTCATTCCATCTGTGCACAAGCCTAGTCTCAGATTTCTAATTTCATTTCCAAATATAGGGTATTGGGCATCAATTTTATTCCATTGTGGACAATCAGCTGGATGACATATTTTTCCATCACATACCCGCTCATCAGCATGCCATCTTAACCTTTTTGCATCATGTGAATTAGCAAATAAACGTTTGAAACGAGGAATTATAGAAAGATACCAAAATACCTTTGAAGGGAGCTTTGTAATCTCTACATCAGCTTGTGATTTTTCTTTCACCTTATACCGTGATGTCCCACATTTAGGACACTCTTTCAGAAATTCATATTCCTTCCTATATATAATGCAGTCATTCGGACAGGCATGTATTTTCCTGTATCCCAATCCCATCGGGCATAATATTTTTTTGGCCTTATAATGTGAATCTGGAAGATCGTTATCTTTTGGAAGAATGTCTTTCATCAATTGTAGCAGCTCTGTAAAACTTCTGTCACTCCATCCATGTTTCGCCTTCAGGTTAATCAATCTTAACACCGCCAACAAAACTGTAAAATCTTTACAACCAGGATATAATGGTTTTTCGGCATCACCATATAGACGTGCAACTTTCGGTTCTATCTCAATTTGTTCTGCTAAAATATCGCGAATCATTTCTTCAATTCCATCGGAGTTACCATCTTGCGATTCATTATCATCAGTGACATTCTGTCCAGTTTCGCCATGCCAAATCCAAGGGTTGTAACTCGGATTGAAACCATGAAAATCAGATGATCTTTTATCTCTCTACTTTTCAACTTCTTCATATTCAGACATTTCAGGCATGGACAGAAAAAAATGTCACCACATGGAACATTTCGTTTAGCAAATTCCAAAAAGGCATCAACACCTTCCTCATATTCATTGCTCATTCGATGTGCCGTAATCCAACTTCGACTCAGTATTACCTATAACAAATAGCAAAAATATATATATTTTTTAGATAAGACAAATATATGTTTATATGAAAAAAAATCATAATTTGAATGTAAACAATTTTGAAATATAAAACAAATCGATCTGTATTTAAAAAAAATGCTTGAATATTATTTTTTTAAAAAAATATAGTAAGATATAACACCCCCCCTGGACACCCCCCGACCCCTCTGGACAGCCCCCGCCCTCCTTGACACCACCCCCACCCCCTACCCCCTTGGACACCCCCTGGACATCCCCCAACCCTCTGGACAGCCCCCCCCCCCCCCCACCCGGACAACCCCAAATACCCTCTGGAGAGGCCGCCACCCACTTGGATAGCCCCCCCACACCCATCCACCCCCTTGGACACCCCCCTGGACACCCCATCGACCCCTCTGGACAGGCCTCCACCCCCTTGGACAGCCCCCCACACCCACCCATCCCCTTGGACACCACCCTGGACACCCCCCGACCCCTCTGGACAGCCCCCGACCCCTCTAGAAAGCACCCCACCCCTCCTGGACACAACCCCCCACCCCCGACCTGCTTGGACACCCCCTGGACACCCCCAACCCTCTGGACAGCCCCCCCACCCCTCCTAAACACCACCCCCCACCCCCTACCCCCTTGGACACCCCCCTGGACACCCCCCAACACCCACCCACACCCTTGGACAGCCCCCCACACCCACCCACCCCCTTGTAAACCCCCCTGGACACCCCCCGACCCCTCTGGACACCCCCCCCCTCCTGGACACCACCCCCCACCCCCTACCCCCTTGGACACCCCCTGGAAATCCCCCAACCCTCTGGGCAGCCCCCCCACCCACCCGGACAACCCCAAATACCCTCTGGAGAGGCCTCCACCCACTTGGACAGCCCCCCACACCCATCCACCCCCTTGGACACCCTCCTGGACACCCCACCGACCCCTCGGGACAGGCCGCCACCCCCTTGGACAGCCCCCCACACCCACCCATCCCCTTGGACACCACCCCGGACACCCCCCGACCCCTCTGGACAGCCCCTGACCCCTCTAGAAAGCACCCCCACCCCTCCTGGACACAACCCCCCACCCCGACCTGCTTGGACACCCTCCTGGACACTCCCCAACCCTCTGGACAGCCCCCCCGCCCCTCCTAAACACCACCCCCACCCCCTACCCCCTTGGACACCCCCCTGGACACCCCCAACACCCACCCACACCCTTGGACAGCCCCCCACACCCACCCACCCCCTTGTAAACCCCCCTGGACACCCCCGACCCCTCTGGACAGCCCCCCCGCCCCTCCTGGACACCACCCCCACCCCTACCCCCTTGGACACCCCCTGGACATCCCCCAACCCTCTGGACAGCCCCCCACCCCCACCCACCCACCCCAAATACCCTCTGGAGAGGCCGCCACCCACTTGGACAGCCCCCCACACCCAGCCAACCCCTTGGACACCCCCCTGGACACCCCACCGACCCCTCTGGACAAGCCACCACCCCCTTGGACAGCCCCCCACACCCACCCATCCCCTTGGACACCACCCTGGACACCTCCCGACCCCTCTGGACAGCCCCCGGCCCCTCTAGAAAGCACCCCCACCCCTCCTGGACACAACCCCCCACCCCCGACCTGCTTGGACACCCCCCTGGACACCCCCCAACCCTCTGGACAGCCCCCCCACCCCTCCTAAACACCACCCCCACCCCCTACCCCCTTGGACACCCCCTGGACACCCCCCAACACCCACCCACACCATTGGACAGCCCCCCACACCCACCCACCCCTTGTAAACCCCCCTGGACACCCCCCGACCCCTCTGGACACCCCCCACCCCTCCTGGACACCACCCCCCCACACCCTACCCCCTTGGACACCCCTCTGGACACCCCCAACCCTCTTGATAGCCCTCCCACCCCCTAGAATCACTGAAAATTTACCATAACAAGAATTTTGGCCATTCAAAGAATGTTTTTAGGTGTGGAGGAAGAACTGAGTTTCAATAGATAGAGAAGGAACTCGACATTAGGTTATCTATTCCAGGTGTGGATTTGAAGGAGTTAATGTTTGTTCAGTGACCCAAGAGATTGAATCAGAAATTTAGATGTTGTGCCATTTTCTCATGATGAGGATGAATAATTGGTGGGGTTTGACTTTTAAATGGAGAGCTTAGCAGACCATCATATTTTCTATAGATCAGTAAAGGATGTTAGCATCGAACATAAGGCTTGAGGGATGATTTCAGATCCAAATATGTATGTTGATGGATGCAATGGATCTAGTAGAGGTTCTAGAAAGAATGGTGGTTTTATTTTTTTAGGATAAGTAGTGAAGAAAAAACTAGTTAATTTTTTACTTGCTGAAAAGAGGGTATCTAAAATTTTTAACATGCCGAGGGGAAATCTGGAGAGTCGTCCTCGTGAAACATTGTTTGCAGGGCGTGAAAATGGTGATGTGATCCCAAATCCATGCACCTATGCCATGGTTGTGTGTGAATAAAGTAGTAACAACTGTAAAAGGGCAACCCATCCAAATGGACACGCCCCAACCCTCTCGGGGATTTATAGAAAACGATGAAAAATTAGTGAAATCATAAAATTAGTCAATATTGCAAGTCGAACTAATAGATCTATGGATGATAAATAATATTATGGTGCCAAAACGAGTTAAAAGGGTTCGCAATCGAAGAATCTTAGCTAGTTTCAACAAAAAAAATCACAACACATATATATATACTATCCGCGAAAAAAAAGAACGAGTGGGAGGATTACTTGAGTGCTGCAAGATTAGATGATTGATCCGAGGAGATTAAATATGAGAAACGATGATCGCAAAATGAATCTAAACCAAAAAATGGATGAGCCTATTCGGGTTTACGCGCGAGAGAGACGAGTCGCGACTGTCGAAGGTAAACTCGCGAATGACAATCCACGGGTCTGGGTAAATTTTTAAATGAGTTATCACGTCGGTTATTCAATAACCGACTTTATAATTTTTTTAAAACATTTATAACGTTGGTTATTCAATAACCGATGTAAAAACCTTCCTCCGATTCTTTTTTTACGTCGGTTAATTTATAACCGACGTTATGAAGGCTCAAAATCCGCGTTTTTTTACGTCGGTTATTCCATAACTGACGTCAAAAACATCTGCGGATTCTTTTTTTACGTCGGTTATTTTATAACCGACCTAAAAAGCCCTTCAAAAACCGCGTTTTTTATGTCGGTTATTGAATAACCGACGTAATAACTCGTACATATGTCGATTTGTTACGTCGGTTATTGAATAACTGACGTAACAAACACCCCCCGCTTCTGTTTTTTACGGCGGTTAATGTATAACCGACGTAAAAAACGAAGCCGCGCGATTAATAACGTAGGTTATAAAAATAACTGACGTTAAAGGTGTACCGAACACAGGTTTTTACGTCGGTTATTTAATAACCGACGTAAAAAAACCTCGTTTTACATATTATGACGTCGGTTTTATATAACCGACGTAAAAAATGGTGACGTAAAAAACGTTTTCTACACTAGTGTATCTCTGGTGTTCTCCAAGTTGGTGCATAAGACAACAAAGAAATTATAGGTGATCCATGATTGGATGAAGATGGCTCAGAGTAGATATGAATCCTATGAAAATTGCCATCCTAGGAATTCGGAGTCCTATAAGAAAGACCATGTCTTCTTGAGTGTCTCCCCATAATTAGAATTATGGTGGTTCAGTTGGGGAGGCGTGCTATCTTAAAAGTTCATCATGCCATTTGAGATCACGAAAAGGGTTGCAAGGATTCCGATCATCTCATCCTACCACCATAGCTGTATCGGGTGCATGAAATCTCTCACGTGTCATAGATGAGGAGATAAGTGCATTACCCTACGCACGTTATTTACTAGGATGATATAGAAATTGAAGATGGAAACATATATGCATTTCACCTAGTGGAGACCTAGTATTATGATGAGTGGACTCTACTTTGATATACCATTCTATGCTTCACGTATTGTGGTAGCACAAAAATGTGCAGGAGAGTTCTTGAGAGTGGAAGATCTAGATGTGGGCTCTAAATACCTTGTTTTATATTATTTATACCTTTTGGGAATTAAATTTTGAATTAGATATTGATGTGGGTACATTGTTTTTTCTATATTAGACTTTGAAATATTTATATATTTATTTCCAGCTCTTGGATCTTAGACGGTGTATGATTATGAGGTCTGGTGTTCCATGAAATAATTTTAAAAAAATATTAAATACATTTCATATTTTTCATGTATGAAATCTCAAATAGATTGTGATAAGTCTAAAATATTTGGTCAAATTTGAAATCTAAGACCATGGCTGAGTTCAGAACATGGTGTTTTTCCTAGATGCATCATTTAATGGTTCAATGTGTGTTGTGTGTACCCTTCTCTCATTGGAGGTTCCATAAAGAAATTAATTATATAATTTAAATAAATGATTAACTATTTTGACCAAAAAAATGTATGTAAATAAATCGTTAATGTAAATTTTATAGGGTTGGATCATTTCGTTCTGGAATTCATCTGTGAGATTGATCCTCCCTCCTACCTTCGATGAATGATGACTAATCTTTAGTTCAAGATGATTCAAATCATGATGAATGAATCATCATCTTCAAATCACTACACGAGTGCATTCTTCACTAAGGATCAATCCAAAAAATTAGGACACATATTTTGTTGTTTTACACCTCATGATTAAATTTTCGAGTAGACTTATAATCATTTATTGATCTGAGCCCATCCCTACATCCTTTTCTTGTGCCAAGATACTGTAAATTAATTATTCCATTTGTTTATCTTACCATGTATCACATTGTAGATCATTGGACTGGAATGTTTGTCCAATGACCATAAAAAACTTTTTTGTTGTTCGTCTATCCAAAAATTATTCATATACATTGGCCATGGAATCATTATAGTTCCCAGTTCGAAAATTTTCGGTTGGCGCTAAGCTCGATTGAGCCCCAAGATCTACGATGGATCAAAAAAATCTGAACGTTTTGACGATATAATCATGGATATGTAAATCTTGGGGGAAGAAAAAAAGAATTTAATAAAGTCAGAATAACAATGTGTCATAAATGGAGTATGAATCATAAAAATTATCAATGATACAAGATATTACATGATAATCAAAAAGGAAATATGGGAAAATTTTCAACAACTAAAAACACTGCATCATAAACAAAGTTCAAGGATAAATGACAAGAAATGACGATGGAAAAAGTTCCATTAAGTAATTGGGTTTATACCATTTCATAGCATGATGTATCATGAGACTAAACATTACTGAATTCATTTTAGTGTTATATAATTCTGATCTCATGTATCAATTTAATTTCATTCTTATTCTTATGTGTGACACATCGATCATAAAACATGGATTCATTCATCATCATATTTATTACATGATAGATGATTATGGACTACATACATGTATTCCACTACACGATGATGTATGTGTATCAATGTGAACACCCTTTATAGGAAATGGGTATGGTATTCACTACACAATTGTTTTTTCTAGGAAAGTCATGATGAAATCTTAGCAGCAGAATGGTGTCACATAAAAAATCATAAAATGGGATAATGAGAGAGAATGTGGTATATTATCATGTTTAAATAATTTTTTATAGTAATATGGAAATGGAAATACATTTCCTAATATTATTAATTAGAAATAGAAGGCATAGAATAATACAGTAACATTAATAAATGGTTAAATGAAAAGTTCCCCCACCATGAGAGTGTGACTATAAATGATTGGTATAGGCTTATAGAGTAATTGGAGGAACCATGGGAGGAATATAGAAAAGGGTGTGAAGACTAAAAACATTCAATAAGGATTTTTAGTGTAGATAAATGGGATATCGAGTGGGTTTTATATTTTAAATGATTGGTGAATTCATTATTATTTCTCAAACATAGGTTTTGGAATTTATATAATAAAATAACCAAGAAAAAAATATCCCCTAATTTTTCTCATGGATTCTTCCAAATGGGTGTAGTTTTTAATATTTTATAAGTACAAGGGAAAACGCAATAAAATAATGACTTGATTATGTGTAATTGAATCACACTTCTAAAGAAATGATTTTATAACCTTAAAATATACTAATGATTTTAGAGGATTCATAAAGGATTTATAAAATAAATAAAATAAACATAGAGTCATGCTATTTTAAATGGAAAAAACATTTATTAATTGATACACATTATATTATATATTATTGAACTTTTGGGTAATTTTTATATCATAATATACCATTTATATTTATATAGTATTTAATTTTTACCCAAAAATTGGATTATCCCAGAAAATTATGACAAATTCATTATTGGAAAAATTTGACATTCTAATTCCAAAAATAATATTTATTATAACCAAATAGTATTATAAATATTGGAATTTTCAATTTCAAAAAAATATCGACATCTATTGAGAATGATGGGTTGATTATAATAATAGTTTTCAAAAGCATAAAAAATTATATTTGACTTAAAAAAGATTGTTTGATAATTTATATTTAATAATAATATCGTATTAAAATATTATTTATTTCAAAAATTCTTTAATTAATCAATATAATACCTCGATTGGATTTGAATATTACCCAATATTACACATTTTTTATAGAATCAAAATTAAAATTATTTATAAATTCACAATGATAGGTTGAAAATATAATAAATATTATATAAATAATAATTAACATATTCATATAACTAGGGTATTAATATATATCCCTTTAATACAGCAGAAATTACTTTAAGAGTATTGTTTTTGATGGTGAGACTTTCATGGGGTGGTTCGACATACTTGTTTTGGGCCTTGATCTCAATTATCTTGAACTTATCTCATAAATGATGTCACTCATACCTATGTTTTTTTTATCTCATTCAGTGATTCGTCAAGAATAAAGGCCAATAATGCTATCTCGCTCAAAATATATGATAAATTAGAATAATAGGTTATGATCCTACTGGTTGAATCTATCTCTTATTTTGTTTATGTAAATTGAATTTGATAAAACCTTATATTTATAATATTTTTATCATTATTCAATGACTATGTCATCAACATCAATGATACTTAATATTCAATTAAAACTATAAGGATATAATAAAGTTAAAAAGTTCATATGTTTTCAATAACCAAAATAATTAATAATACATTTATTTTAATTGATAATGATAATTTTATTTTAAATGTGTGGGTCGTTACAATCCCCCCCCCCCTCCTTCAAAAATTTCATCTTAGAGATTTATATTCCCACAATAAAACAGATGAGGGTAATTATATTTTGTCACTTCCTTTAGTTCCCATGTTTCTTCATCGAATATTTTGTTTCTCTGTAACACTTTGACCATTCCCATTATTTTTTTTTCGAGACCATTGCATCTATGATATAATATCTTCATGAGTTTCTCTTCAAATGAGATATCATTCTCAAATGGTACCATCTTGGGATTTAGTACAAGGAAGGGGACCGATATATAATTTCTCAAGAGGGATGCATTGAAAATTCACATACATGAGATAGGATAGGTGGATGTTCTAGGTGCTAGGACACCTCTCTGATGTGATTAGGGATCTCAACGGGGATGATGCATCATGAATAAAATTTATCTTCATTCGAAATCTAATAACATTATTAAATGGAAATATATGGAGACATTCCATATCTCCAACATCAAAATCCAGGTCTTGTCAATGATTTCTAGCAATGCTCTTCTTTCAACTCCTAGAAGCCTTGATGTATTTCTGAATTTCGGGAAATTTCCACCATTTTTGAAAATAAAATTGGACCTAGTATTTTGTGTTATCTAACATCATCACATCACGCTGGTGTTCTACACCTCTTCCTAAAATGGGATTCGTATGGATCTATTTGGTTGCTTGAGTAAAAACTATTATTGTATGTGAACTTGACTATAGGAAGATTTTGATCTCATACACCCTTGAATTCAAGTGATCATAAAATCATAATGTTCTCAATTATTGGGATAGTTCACTTAGATTGTTCACCACATTTAGAGTGAAAGTTGTGGTAGATTTTAACTCAATATTGAGAAATCTTTTGAGACGCTTTTAAAACATGGAGGTAAATATTGGGTCTCATTAAGATACAATTAATAGTACTGATATATGTAGCCAAACCACTTCTCTAATTTATATCCTTGAATTTTGATTGAGTGAGAAATGATCTCGAATTACAGTGAACTTGGAAATCTTCATAGGATGATCCCCCACAGCCCATTGAGACTTAATTCATCATGATGTCTTTGTAATATCTGTGATGAATCCCATGGTGATTTTTTTCCATTTCCATGTAGGTATGGGTAATTTTTTCATCATCCCCTTATAGTTTTTAATTGTTCCCCTTCACATGATGGCTTACAATATATTTTGACTGATATTTTGTGATATCCATAACATTTTACCAAAAATAGCACTCTAAGAGATCTGGATACAACTTTGGGCTACCTGGGTAGATGGAAAATGTTGATCTATGTTAATCAAATAATTAATCAGTCATTAACTTAGTATTTATTATTGTAAACATAGTCATAAACCAAATCCCACAAATCCTTTTTCATTAAAATTGAAATATGAGGATTTCCATTTTCAAATAGTTCAAACATTCTTCTGAATTCTCATATCATCTCTTTGAGCATCCTATAACATCACTAGAATGGATGGATGAGAAATAATTTGTTAAAGGATTGATTACGTTTCTTCCTTTATGTTTCCAATTTTCATCCATTTAAAATCTAAAAATATTGAATCCTTATAAATTTTCTTCAATGAAAAAATTAAAATATTTTTTCTACGTATATAATCTACCACTATTTATCTTTCCCACAGTGGTAGTGAATTGGGGAGTCATAGTCCATGATCATCCCAATACATTTTTTTGTGCATATTCAAGTCTTTCTATCTGAATATATACTTAAGGCTTTAGGGATCCATATATATTTCACACTTCTCCACATTGAGATTATGTGACCATATTTTCAATGAAGAATTCCCTATACTCACCTCCAGATCATGTGTTAGTTGGTCTTGTTCATGAACTTTCAACTATAGTGAATAATAGTCTATAACATTATCAATCATCATTAACATGTGTCCAAATCCCTTCTTCATAGAATCATTGAATATAATAAAATTTTCTCAACTTGGGGAAGTGTGAAAATAACTGTATTGATAAGCCTTTTTTTTCAGATCCTTGAAGCTCTCTACCCATTCATCATTACATGAAAACATTCTTCCCTTCCATGTTAGTTTGGTTTGATGGATTAAAAATTTCATAAAATTCATCACAAATAAATGTTTAAAACTATGAATATCTATCATGAATGATGTCTTTATCCATCCTTCAATTTCTTTTTTTGACGGGTACATAGTTATCCCATTTTGCGATGATATTCACTATGAATTAGACTTCCTTAAAATATAAATCAGATTTTCTATACATAGAATAAATATTATCCCTTGGAAAGGAATTTATAGTTGTGCTTAGTTTCTCCTCACGATCCTCCTTCGTTTTGGAGAATATTAGAATATCATCTATAAATACTACCACAAAATTGTTAACATAATCAATAAAGAATTTATTCATCAGGTCCATGAATATGTTTAGATCAATAATGTGTCGAAATGTCACTAATATGAACACACAGTGCTCGTTCCTTATATGAAAACTAGTGTTGTGGTACATATAGTGGACAAAAAAATTCATCCATTTGTGGGAGAGGAATATTTTTCTTTATTGTGTTCTTGTTGAGATCTTGATAACCAATGAAAAGGCATATTGACCCATCTTTCTTCTTAATGAAGTGGACTGGTTCACACCATGGTGAAGTGATTTGTTGTATAAACCCTTTATCCAAATCCTAATGTTATTGATTCTTCATTTCCTCATTCTCAAAAACAACCATTCCAAATAGAATTTTGGATAATTGTAATAAAACATGTATAAAATCGATTGAAAATTAAAACTATTTAATACGAGGAAAACCAAAAAATTTATTAGGAAACACATTTGTGTATCCCATCACAATGGTCATGTCTTCAAGGATGAGATTTTCCTAAAACTCAATCATTTATGCTTGGTATTATTTCTCATAGAGAAATAATATACATTTCATGAGATGTTGGGGCTAAAAAGATTTATCTTCCTCCTTGAACCTATAGATAATTAATGATTGATTCATGATTAACATAGTTATTTTATTATCATGGGAATTTATTAGGGATATATATTGGAAAATCAAATCTATACCCATAAATTCATCAAATTCTGCAAAATAGACTAAAGGAGGATTATATAGGTAGTTCAACACTAAAATTTGGATAGGAAAGGAGTCTTATACTTGGGATGCAGTAATTTCCCCATTTTCCATTTTCAATGATTGATCAAACTCAATTCTTTGGGGTTTTGTTTTAATAGTTCTATTAAACATTCTTTATATGAAGGATTGCATATAACCAGAATAAAAAATTTCATTTACTATTATAGAATGAATAACGAGTGTATATATCAAGACTTCATTAACGGGATCCACCTCAGTGGGTGTGATAGAAAATATCTCCCCCATGATTCCTAAGAAGTTATTGGTGGTCTTTGAAAAATCTTATTTTAGTGTATTGGTTTGTAACATTTCTTGGTTCCTTATATTTGAAGCAATGAAGAACTGTTTAAAGGGTGACCATATCATTTCTTTCCTCCATCGCATTGGTGGGATTCTTCTACTAGTAATCACTAACTTTTTTCCCTTCCCCCACATCTAAAGCATTTACACGTCCACTATAGGAAATTTATATGGTGCTTCTTTTCACACCTTTGAGAAGTGGGATGTTTATATTTCTAAGAATAATTATATTTTTCCATTGGACCACCAGAATAAAACTCCACTTTTCACATATTATCTTTGTGTAACCAGTGGGATTCACTGATCTCCATGAGGACATTGGGGGTCACGTCACAAATTTTTCACATAGCTATCTATGTCTTAGTTCACCAGGGCTTTTCAAATACCAGGTTTTATCCCAAAAAAAGAAGTAGTGAACCATGTATTCATGGGTAACATAAAATATAGAGGCATGTAATATATTCCTTGTGATGTTTTATTCATACACCCTAATAGATTCAAATTCTTCTTACATGAGGGAAAGGAAATAATTTCTTACTTTATGTCAGAGAGTATAAGGAAAATATTTATCGAAGAACCTTTTCTGTAATTCCGTACACCCCATCACATTGACCTCTTTATCAAGCTTCGTATTATTGATTAATTTCCACCACTAAAAGAAATGTCCCACCATATGATAAACATATATTATAACCATATTTTACTCATAACATTTAAGGATGTAGAAGAACATTTATAAGGAGTTGATCCATTATTTTGGAATTAAGGGATTGAATTGCCCATTGATATTTTGGGGGGATCTGTCACATGAATCTCTCAAAAACATATTTTTCATTATTAGAGGTCTTTTGGACATCCTCTTGATCTGTGTTTCTATTCTCAACCTGAGTTATCTAATAGATTATCATCACAAGTTTCATGATTTCCCCTCCAATCAAGTTCCATATTTCACTTGGGAAGTATTCACATTTTTCCATCACATTAATTATTTTCTGGAATTATCTTACTTCAGGCCATTTTCTAAAATAAATAGAATTTAAGGATGCTAGTTTTTAGAATTTTAAATTCAAATAATGGAATCCAGTAATGTTAACGATATAACCTATAAATTACATGTATTTTCTTAACTGAAGAGTTTTTATTCGTCAATCTATGTTATCCAAAATATATTCCCTAACATATATTCTTATGGGTATTTTCCCACATAATAATGGTTCATACTAATCTCATAAATTTTAAAAAGAAAATCACCACGGTGTTTCAAACTAGGTTTCTAGAATGGAAAATTTTCCTACACCAGTTCACTATTGAGTCTAGCTCAACATGGTGTTTTCAAGTTTTACACCTATTAATATATGTTCCAGAGCCACATCCCATTATAGTATACAGATAGGGATGCATTATCTTTATAAACCACTTATTATTTACATACTTAATTTTATGTATCTTTTATTATACTTAGTCTTATCCCTATGGATTTCTCTAGAGTTTCCTAACACTATTCTTGAAAATATCTACATATTTCATTTAATACCAACTACAACAACCCTACTCTTTATTTCACATTAATCACTGATTTATTAAATAAGTGTATGGTAAATAAATCATGTAAGATCAAGAAGTATAGATTTTTTAGGAATTAGGCACATTACATAATCAATTTTCATCTTTATTAAAAACATCCTAAACATGATTGCACATAAAACGATATGGGGTAACCTCGATATATATATTAGAAAGTGGTGAGTTATAAATCCCAGTAAGGGAATAAAAATTGTATGACATCAAGAAAATAAATCATGTTATACAATAGGCATGTCTCTTCAGAATAAAATGACTACGAATCAAAAACATGAACAGTAAGATATGATATAACATGATAATCATAAAGGAAGCATTGGAAATGTGGTTACATCATAAAATAATGTGTCATAAATAATGTTCATGGATAACTTCCATGAAATAATTATTAAAAAGGTCTCATAAAGTAATCTGTATTACTCAATATCCCAACATGATGACTCATGATACTAAACATTACCCAATGTGTTGGAGCAGTGTATAAATCTAGGTGCACTTATTATATTCATTTCATTCCCATTAATAAGTTTCACACACAGATCATAAACTATTTATTCATTCATAATCATATTTATTCCACGATCATGTAGTATGGAATACATACAGGATTTTTATAATTAAAAGAATTATAATTCTATACAAGGAAACATCATTGATAAGACATGGGTATGGTATTCAATACACAACTATTTTTCCATGATGAATCGTAGTGAAATTTTAGCAACATAACGGTGTCACCTATTGGGATGATGAGAGAAAAAGGGGAATCACATAATTTTATGATAAAATCAAAAGTAAAATGGGAATGGAAATATTTATCCAAAAATTATCAATTATAAATAGAGTTAATAAAACAATAAGGAAACTTTATTAACGGTGAGAAGGAGAGGACCCTTTACATTTAAAGTGCGACTCCAAATTCTTGGGAAGGGATTATTGAGAGTTTGGGGAAACCATAGGAGGACTATAAAGAGAGGTGGGAAGATTATGGACATGATATAATAATTTTTAGTGATGTGAAATAGGATCAAATGTGGGTTTATATTATAATTGGAAGGGGGATTATTTATCATTTCTCAAACATAGGTTTTGGACACAATATAATAAAATAACGAAAACCACAATCATTATCATAGTTTTTTCCATGGTTTCTTCCAATTAAATGTTTTTAACAAAATTTTAAGTAAAAAGGCCAAAATAAATAAAATAATACCCTTAAATATTTTTAAGTGAGTCATACTATTAACGAAATGAATTTAAAACCATAAAATATATTAAGGGTTTTGGAGGATTTATAATTGCTTTATAAAATTAATTAAATAACCATAAAATAGAATTAATTTAAATATTAAACTAATATTTCGTTGTTCATGATCAATATAGTATTTAATACATCACTTTTTTGTTTTATGATGTCATAACACACACCATATTTTTATACGGTATTTAATTTTTACCTCAAATTTCTACTATGTCGTAAAATTATAAAAAAATTAATCATTGGAAATTATTGATGTTATGATTACAAAAATAATATAAATATTGAAAATATTATTTTTTACAATATTTTAATTTTCACTGTTTAAATAAATTCATCATTTATTGAAAAATTCTATATTTTTTTGACAATAACCGTTTTTGAAACCTTATATAAATACGTTTGACTTCCTCAATAATTATATGATAATTTATATTTAAAATTTTATTTAACAATAATATCTTATTAATGTTTTATTTATATAAAAAACCATTAACTCATCCAAATAAATACCTTAATTGAATGTTAATATTAGCTAAAATTAAACATTGTATTTTATTGTATCAAAATCAAAATTATTTATAATGTAACAATAATAGGATAAAAATATTTTTTATTTTTATGAACTATGTAATGTACATAATTATATATCTAGGTTATTTAAATATATCAATTTATTAAACCGTCCAATGACATAAGAGTGTGGTGCATGAAGGTGAGGTGTTCATGGGGTGGTTCAGTGTACACGGATTGAGCTGTGATTATGATGATCTTGATCTTCTCCCATAAATCATTTCTATCATTCTTAAATAGTGAGATATCTTCTTGGGCATGGTCATGGAAAAATTCTCAAGATGATATCTCCATCAAATGCATCGATATATGGGATTCAATGGTTATGATACTACTAGGTGAGGCCATCACTTGCATTGCCTATGTCAATATCATTTGTTAAACCCATATTTTTATACTAATCACAGTATCACTATTAAATGACTATATTATCAATGATAATGATGCTCAACATCCAATTAAAACCATTACCATATAAAAACACCAAATAATTGAATGTTTTTTCTATAACCATAATAAATAAGGAGTTATTAAATTTAAACAATAGGGGGAATTTTATTTACATATGTTTTGCTAATTATAAAGAATATTATCATTAATGAAAAAGGAGATCTATTAAAAAAAATAAATAACTTGATGTTCATAAACTCAAATTCACCAGTAATGATCTTAGATTTTATCTTTAAAAGTTCAATCATGGTAACAATAATATAAATGAAATTATTTTCTCTCAATGATAATAAAAATAATAGTAAGGTTTTAGTTTCTATAGTCATGAATAAACCTTAAAAAATCCACCACAAACTACATTATTATGGTTTAATGAATGATATATTTTGTTAATATTGAAAGAAATTCATTTGATTTATGAATGTGATTATAAAAAATTCATGATATGGTAGACAAAGATTTATTAATAATTTTCCAATTTTTATAAAATAAAACTACAAGATAATAATTTATATATTCTTAAATTTTTATTATCTAACATAATAGGACCCAAGTTTGTTTTGTTACTAAAATTCTGATTCATTTAATTTTATTACAAACATGACTTCTAAGACATATCCTAGAATAATTTTGGTATCCATATGTTGGTTTATCAAACAAAACATGTGCAGATACCTCTCTAAATTTAATAAAACCATAAACTAGAAGGAGGTCAAATCACATTCTATGCTAATTCTATGGGTAATATTATTGGGGGAGGATATATCGATTGAATAAATCAAATCAAATAAAATATTTTAACTATCCAAGGATTGAAAGAAATTTTTCTATGCATTATACAATTGGGTGGTATTTATTTCACATTTTCATTCAAAATTATTTTTGCAATGTTTTTCACTCAGAAAAATAAATATATACCACTCATCAATATCAAAATATTTTTACAAAGTTAGTGGGTCGTGAATTTAGAATAGAATTCTTGGACATTATAACTTTCAATCATATTCCAAACTCAACTTTTATTAAGTAGTATGAGATCTACCGAAGTGTACTTTCATTGATGACATGGTTGGTAATTCATGACAACATGGTAACTAAAAATTCCACTTTTAATTCTAAAAAAATAAATTATTTTTTATCAGATCATGAATTAATTATTCTTAGTCAATTTAGGAATTCTTAAATCAAAAGTCTATATGTAAATTCCTATAATTCATTAATTTCTGGATAGTTCCCGGGATCTACATCAATTTATTTTTAATCTCATAAAAGTGAAGATAGAAAAACCTTTATCAGATTTTTAAAACATTTAAAGATGAAATGGTTTTTATAATTATTTAATGTCTAAGTTATCATAATTATAATTTGAAAAACAAATTGTATTTGATGATTTATGTTATTCTTAAGGATATAATCATTCAATTCCTACTCTTGAAACCCCTTAATAAATCGGGTTGTAGAGAGGTAAAATCAAACAATCCAAGAGACGGCTTGAACACTATTAAGTGAATATAACCTTCCAAAATATTTTGGGGTTGACATTATATGTAATTCATGTTATATAATTAATATTTTTCTCTTAAGAAATTTTCTTTAAAAGACCCATTTTGATCATTGAAAAAACAAAAAACCCAAATTCTTTATTTTCATTGTATTGGGTTATAATTTTATTACATTCAATATAAAGTAAAATGTTGGAAAATTTGATTCTAAATACAATGAATGTATATTTATTAGTTAATTCATATATATAATAAAATTACAATTATTTATTAAAAAACTAAAATGGAGGAATAATCAATCCATTTTTTATGATAATTTTCAAAAATCGAATAAACAATTTTTTTAAACATGATGTTGTCAATATATCCATTAAACATAAATAACATGGATGGGGAAAATAATATACACAAATTGATTTTTTAAATCTCTTAATAAAGAAATATAATATCCCCTTAAAATTATATTATAAATTTTCTAGTTGAAACTCACACTCATTGAATGATTTTAAATGACATTGAACGTCTATCTTTTGTCTCTCAACTACAACTTCAAAACCATAATGATGGACTTAATAGTCGAAATTTGGTTTTATTCTATTCATGATTATCTAAATCAATAAAATCAATATGGGTTTTTAGAAATAAGTTTGATGATTTTGGTAATATCACTATAAATAATTCCTGTTAAGTTGATAAATTTATTAATAAGAATAAAGTATCACCTTGGGTTTTAAAACATTCTCCTTGGGTATTATTTGAATGATTATCAAATTTTCTTTTGTTAGACGGTTTTAAAAAATTGAAAAATGACTCTATTCTATTTTTATGATACATATAAAATAAGTTTTTAACTTATTAAAATTTACATTGATAATTTTATTATAGGTTATAGAAAATAATATCTTTGTTTGAAATTAATGATTTTTTTAAAATGAATTTCATATGAGAATTATGGGTGAACTCAAATTTCATATCAGTTTTCAAATTTATGAAATATGTTATTATATTTATCAAGAACATAGAAAATACATCATTGAACTCTTGAAATGATCTGGAAAGGATCTTGGTATGGAAATTAGTATTCCCATGAGTATAACATATAATCTTATATTGGAAGAATCCGGTAATCTATTTAAAAGTTTGATTTATTTGTGTATGATTGGTAGTCTACTATATGTTACCATAACCTGACCTAAAATCATGTTTACTGTTTGTATTGCTAATTTTTTTTAATAAAATACTATTTAATTTCTTATCAAATCTATCAAAATTATTTTTTTAATATATAAAAGGAACAAAAAATGTGATTAATTAATATCCAAAAGGAATCATGTTAAAATTATATAGGTTTTATAGTGCTCATTTTAGAGGTTACTAACCATATAAGAATTCTACAAGGGGGACATCTCACCTTCGTGTAAAATACCTAATCTCATAGAGTAGTAAGAAAAATAATATTTTTTACTAAATATACAATAGAATATCTAGACATAGTGATTTATTGTTGTCAAATAATATGGTTGAGGAAAACCATTTATGAATTTGGGCTTATAGTTGACCATTTCTATATTAAGTATGAGAAAAATAGTACTATAAGTATCTACAAAAATTATATCCATTACTTTTGAAAAAACACATTTACAATAAGAATCATTTTATTAATGAATTTTTATAAAAGGGTTATATATAATTTAATTTTTTTTACAAGGAATATGAACTAAATGATATTATCACAAATCATATTCCTCTAGGTCATTTAAAATTCATTATTTTATAAATTGAATTCTTTTTATATGCTCTTCATTTGACATATGGTTATCTTGATTTTTCTTTTCATAATACTTGTAAATATTGAAATTATTGTCTAATCATCATATTTCTTTTTTTTATATCCATTTATCTTACATATGCTATCATTTTAGGGGAACTGTTATATTTTTTTATTTTACAAATTTTCAGAAGATATATTCATTTATTAATATAATATTTTTAAATAAAAAACACTTTTATTTTCGAAATTTCAAAAAAAAAATTATAAAATAAAGTAAGTTTTATAATCTTATAATTTTTTAGAAACTAAATTTTATTTTAACACATATATAATTATTTCTGTATGAACAACTTATCAAAATAGTTTGTTTCGGTCTCCTTTAACAGAAGATTACTGATGAGTAAAAAAATATGTACTCGTCTATCAAAAAAATTTCTAGATTTTTTTTTAAAAAATAGGATAAATAATGTTTAAAAAGTATAGAATATAAAAAATTAACTTCTTTTATGTATTTAAAATAAAAAATTCAATCTATGGATGTAAAAGTAATCCTTGAGAAAAGTAATTTCACAAAGATGGAATATCTATTTTTTCATTTTTTTCACCTTATTATTCTTTCTTATTTCTCATCCTTTTCCCTTTCACCTTTTTTTCTATACTTTTTATATTCATTATTCATTTAACTTCCTTCCCAATTTCTCAAATAATAAAATTAAAAAGGTTATTTGGAAGTAAATAGGAGTTTGAAAAATATTCTTGTGTTCTTATTTTTAGAAATCACTTTCTCTTTTGATGTCTAGTATCAAAATCCATTTATCTTTTAAACCATTTTTTCAAATCAAAGCTATATTTATTTAAAATATCCATTAATATTTTCATCAAAATAACATAAGATAATGTTTTATCTAATTGATTTTCTCATTATGATAGTCTTAAATAGGGTTATTTTTTAGGGAAGTGAGGTGTGTTTCACAAAGGGATAAATTTTATCAATAATCATTAAAGAATGTTTTCAAAAAGTGAACATGTGTATTTTGTCACAAAAGTGCCATGTATTACATTAAATTCAGAAGAATTTTAAAATTATATTAATCATTCTTTTATACAATAGGATTAAGTTATTTAGATTTTTAAATAAATTTTTTATGTTCTTAATTGAATGCTATAATTTTATAGTCGTTGAGCTCATTGAATATCATATCAATATCTTGAATTTTGTTTCTCTCTACTTTACAATTAATTTATATCTAATATACCATTTTATTTTAATTGTTAATGACCATAAAAAAGAAATATATTATTATACATATCACTGTAATAGTGTTTTCCTAATTACAAGGACTAACATATGTATCAAATATCTTCAATTATGTGACTTTCAATGATTACTTTTAATATATTATTATAGAATTTAAAATAATATTAAATATCATAGGTTTTGGACATAATATAATAAAATAACCAAAAACACAGACATTAACTTAGTTTTTACCATGGTTTCTACCAATTAAGAGTTTCATTTAAAAAATTATAAGGAAAAAGGCAAAAATAAATAAAACAATACCCTTGATTATTTTTAAGTGAGTCATACTACATAAGAAATGAATTTAAAAACTTAAAATATATTAATGGTTTTGAATGATTTATAATGGCCTTATAAAATTAATTAAATTAACATAAAATCAAAATACTTTAAAGATGAAACATATATTTGGTTTTTCATGATCTTTATAGTATTTGTTACATCAAATTTTTGTTGTTATGATGTCATAACACCCAGCATATTTTTATACGTTATTTAATTTTTAACTTAAAATTCTATTGTCTCCAAAAATTATGAAAAATTAATCATTAGATAATTTTGATATAATGATTACAAAAAATTATATAAATATTTTTTAAATTATTTTTTAAATATTTTAATTTTCACTTTTAAAATAGATTAATCATTTATTGAAGAATGCTATATTTTTTTGATTTTTTTAAAGGGGTAATTTTTTAGGGAAGTGAGTTGTGTTTCAAATATGGATCAATTTAGTTAATAATCTTTTAATAAATTTCAAAAATTGAATATGTGTATTTTATCACAAACGTTTCATGTATTACCTTAAATTCATAACACATTTGTAATTATATTATGGATTATTTTATCCGATAGAAATAAGTTATTTATATTTTTAATTTCATTCTTTATGTTATTAAGGGAATGCTATAATTTTTTAATCCTTGGTCTCATTGGATATCATATCAATATCTTCAATTAATTTTCTGGCTATTTTACTATTAATTAAAATTTAATATATCTATTTATGTTAATTTTTTATGATCATAAAAAAGAAGATATTATTACACATATCACTATTATAGTGTTTTCATGATTACAAAGACACTCCTATGTATTTAATATATTAATTGAAGTGAGTTTAAATTATTACTTTGAATGTATTGTTATGGAATTAATAATAATTTTATAGCTATATTAATGTATTATTAAATTAATAGAAATATCTCAAATTGTTTTTCAAGAACATGGAGTTAAATTTAAAGGTCCTTAAAAAGAAATTAAAAATGTGGATGAAGCTATATAAGAATATGTAGAAATGAAGACTATATTTTCTAGGTGGTGCTTTAATGGAGGTAGCCCGGATTCTTAAAAGACTTATTAGAATGCTAGTGGAAAATGCAGTCATTGGATTATTTTCTTGGTATACACTACCATACAGGTGGAGGTGAACTAAACTTTGATTTGGGAACATTCAACAACAACCAATTCTAGGTACTCTAAGGGCTACCTGGTGGTGGCTACCTATTATTTAACGGCATCGATGTATAAAGTATGATCCTAAATTAAATGCGGTATAAAAATAAAAATAACGGTTTTATTCCTTAACTTTAATAAACCAACATTTTTCAAATATATTCCGAAATATTTTAGAGGCTATAAAAGGAGAACATATGCCACATGCAAAGAAAAACTTTATCTAATCAATCCTATTGTAATGATATGATATTGAGTCACTACACCCCCTCAAAACCACCCATATTGAAATTATTAGTTATAAATATCTGAAGGATCACAACATTTTCTCTCAAATTTCTCATCCCTATTTATTCATCTTCTTAAGAATTTTTTAATGGCATTTTAACATGTTTTCCAAAAATCATGCCTCTATATTTACATGCTCCTTTCATAAATAGGTTTTTACAATTATAAGAGATGGGCTCTTTGCCTACAAGTTATCCTCAAGAGGGTTCTCACAAACCATACCCATTAGGAACCATTTTTTGATAACTTCCTAGATTTAGGGATCAATAATATTTACATATCGAGTACATGGTTGGATATATTGGAGGGCCATGTACAGATATTTTCAGGCATGTTATAAATTATGTTTTCTATCACTTTATGTTTTTAATTACACCATTATTCACTAATTCACATAATTTAAAAAATTTGATAGTATTGTGTCTTGTATGCTAACATTTTTGATTTTATTTTGTATTAAATTTTTAACTTCAATCAAATTCATCAATTATTTTATTATTTTACCTATTTCTTTATCAATTTATATGGCTATAATTTTTTTTTAAATTGAAACACACTCCACTCCCCCTATAATATTCCCCAATCAAAAAATATTTCTATATTATTTAAAAATCAATATGATTGAAAATTAGACACATAGTTCATTACATTTAGCTTTATTAATATTCCAAATAATATTCTTAGAAACTCATCAAACAATTTTTTCAACAAATATAAATTTTTCTCCAAATAGATAAATAATTTATCAATAATCATAATCCATGAAACATTTCCTATATCAGAAATGTCAAAAAATTTCTGAATAATTGAGTTACAATTTTATAATAACAATAATGATATGAATCGCCTCATCCACTTATTTTTCTTTATTAGATTTCTTATTTTGGCATGATAATCAATAAAATAGGGTACTTCACTAATGTCATCAAGTATATTCAAAAAATATTCATTGGTACCTAAAATTAAGTCTATGCTAATCTTATCAGTATATATTGGAAACTTTTAGTATTGAAAATATATAAAACACCAAAATCAACCAAGGGAACAACATAAATTACAAAAAAATTAAAGATAAATAAAATAAATTGGGGGTTTATGGACACTACTTAGGATTTACACAATATATAATAATAAATTTAAAGAAGATAATAAAATTATGGAATGGAATATATAAGGTAATTGGTTGAGTTATAATGTAAATAAGATAAGGGGTAAAAGATATAATTTACTAATTGACTATAATTGTCCAAAGATTCTTTTTATAGTTATAAACCATTATAATATTCTTTAAAGAGGTCGTCATGATCATTTTTTGTGGGTCTAATCCATAGACACAATATAGATTTAAGGATTTTTATTGGAGTTATATTTCATCAATCCTAACTCTATATTATTCTTATTTTAGCTAATAATTATGTAGAATTCCACCCCATGGTCGATCTCAAAAAGAGTTCACTAAAAAAATATACATGTATGGTTACTATTTATTGTCTAAAAATTAACTAGTAAATGAAAACAAAAAAATCGCAAATTTTTAAATGATTATGATATATATATATATATATAATTTTATCAAATACAATATAGAGATATTTTTTTTGAAATACTATTCTTTCTCTTTGAATTCCCTGTGGAAAAAATTATTCATTATTAAAAATTAATTTCATAGTATTCAATTAAATATTGAGATCAATAAATACCACTAAACACCATCCTATTATAAATTTCACTATCCAACAAAAATAACTCTACATTCAAGATAAAAACACTGATTAATGTTACCTATGAGACATATTTTCCACACATCTTCTTCAAAATGATGCTACACTGTATGCCACATTACAATGATGAATGTAATTAATAAAGATGAATATGAATAATAATATAATAATAAGGAAAATAGAGTGACAATATACCTTAATCTGTTTACCATCAAAAAAATTACAATAAAAAAATGTAATCATTAAATCATAAATAACTCAAGTTGTAACACCACATTGCCCATTCGAACAACAGGTAATGTTTATTCTCTATTTTCAAGGTGTTTAAATTTTTGATAGGAGAGAAATTTAGATAAAATTTTAGATAATGTAAAGGTAAACATAAACTATTATTGATTATAAATGATGAAGAGTAAAAAAAATAAACGATAATTTCTTTACATACTAACCATGAATTAATCCTTTGAAATGAAATGTTGCTAATATTTATATATAATTAGTGTAGTGTATTTATTTTCAATTTTTTCTTATTAAAGAGATTATGTACAAGATGCATTGAATGTTATAATTTTTCAAGGTATTATTTTTAAAAAATAATAAATTTCATTCTTGTTCTAGAATAAAATTAGCTTCATTGTATATTTGAGTACAAAATTATAACTAAATCACAAAAGAAATCCATCCTGACCTAGAAGGGTGTTTAAAATTCTATGGAATTTATGGCCTCTAAAACTATTTAATCTCAATAATACACAATTACATAATATTTTTATATTCCTCCCATCTATCTTTATGTAATGTTTTATCTTATTTGGAGCATCCAGTTGTGAGATTTAGTCATATTTGTAAAATTATCCAAAATAGTGCATAAATTTCAAGGACCCAATTATGATCTTAATTTAAGTCTCCTATGGTTGGATTCATAAAATGGTCTAGAAAAATAAAATTAATAACATAAATAATTTAATACTTTAACATATTAGTTTTTTAATTTATTTTAGTGTATAAAATGTTACGTTCAAAATACCAAGATGATATAAAAACCAAATTATTCAATTTTCAAAATAAACCAGATATTATTCCCAACAAATAAAAATGTATCATTTACCAATTAAATAACACATTATTATGATTTAAACATTTATTTATGGAATTAAATTTAATAAAATAAGGATTATTATTAGTCCCCCACACATAATAATTTATCTCTTCAAAAATCATCAAATATACAAATTAAAATGTACAACTAAACTATAATTTCTAAAATTTACATCATCTTTTCCGAAGTGAAATATATTCATGTCTAATATAAGAAACAAAATATTTTCATTAATATCTACTATCACATTTATTTTTCATAAACCTCAAAAATTTATCTATTGCTCAATAATAACATTCCTTTTGTATAAATAAATGTCTCTCTTCCCTCGAGAGAATTGTAATCTCAGGTTATGTTCATATATTTAAAATACACATGTCTCTATAAAATTTTTAAAATTGTAATCTCTATTCACCATGACACTTCAATGTTTTAAAATTTATGTTCATTTTTTCATTGTTATTTTGGTGGCTAATGGTTTTAAATTAAAATCATTTAAAAATTCAAATACAGGAATGATGTGGATGAAATATTAAATAAATTTTCAATAAAATTGTAATAAAAATATAAGAAATATACATCACTCAATTCACATTAAAAATATAATACAACACTCACACTTTTGTGAATTATATGATCCATCAGTTAACGAATAAATGGAATGAATAATTTCTTCTTAATTTTCTCCGTATTTATTTGTTTTTTTTTGTTTTATTTAAATATGATAAATAAAGTAAATTCAGTTAATAAATTATTGTTATTCCCTTAAATAATTTTATATCACCATTATAGTCTCTAATTTTTCTTTTTTCCTTTTAATTTTTTACATATTATAAATTATTATTCATGTGTAAGGGGTGATATAAATGAAGAATAATGAATAATGACCCCTTCACATTTCTCTATATTTCCAAAAAAATGAAATAGTTCTCAAACACCCATCAATGATTTTCTTCCCAAATAAAATACATGAAATTGCATTCTACAATGTTGAATCATGGAATATTCAATAAAACAAATAGTGCAGTTAAAGGTAGATAAGGAAAAATCATCTTGAAATGACACATATACCTCAATATAAATTCATGTATTCTAACCAATGAACAAGTGTAGATGTACATTGTGGGTAAAAAGATTAAAATAATGATTAAAAATATGTTCCTCATTCGTATTAAAAGAATTTAAACTAAACATCTTTAAAAGGGAAATAATCATAGGTTTTATTTCTCACATAAAATCCTTGTTTCTATATATAGGTGAAGGTTTTCAAAATAATATATTAAAGGTTTCTTGAGCACCTCATCAACCTTAATGAATAATTCATTTTATGTTTTATGGTAATGGATTTCAAAATTTTGAAAACATTTAAAAAAATTTTGAAATCAAATTCCAATAAAATTTTCACCATAAAAAATAATTTAAAAACATATTTCAAAAATAAATAAGACTCCATCAAAATCAATTCTTATGTGATATATTATAAAAAATATTCAATGAAGCATGGTGTTTTTAAAAATTAAATAATAACAAAAATAAAGCAAAAAAAATACTAAGTAGGTTTTCAATTCTCCCTGCACATAAATATAACTACCCCTTATTTCATCTTAATAGGTTATAGGGTTATGGGTAGAAAAACTAAATAAAATGTGAAATATAACCTGGTTTCATTTTTCTTTGGTAATATCGAGTTAATATCATTGAGATTATCACTTTAAAACAACGAAAATTTTGGAAAAAACATATCAAATTTATGTAAAGAAAAAAATAAATAAAATAAAATGGAAAATAAAATAAAATGGGAAATAAAATAACATTAATAATGCTTGGTTTGGGAGCCCATTTGGGTATACTTTTTTAATACCAATATTTAGGTATTTCTGGGACATTATCTCCAATCCAATTTAGATGGGGTTTTTGGTATTGAAACACCATATTATTATTCTACCAAAATTTATAAGTGGATTCTAACAATTTGACCCTAAATGAAAAAGAAGATATAGTCCATCCCTTAAAAAATAAATATATAAAAATAAAAGAGAAAAGATGGAGTTTAGATATTAGAGTTAGTGTACCTATCAATATTCATTATATCCTCCCCTATGTGATATCCATGTTTATATTGAGGATTAATTTGAATCATAGATGCCTCCAGAAATTATTATAATTCATCAAATTCTCCAACTGTCTTCTCCTCATCAGTAGTCATTTTATTTTCATCCTCACATTAAAACAATATAAATATTATAGATTAAATTTCAATTAATATAAGTTAGGTCAATTATCAATTATGAATCAAGAAATATTGAATTAAATATTCATAAAAAAGTATTATACCTTTATAAATTTCTACATTAAACACTTTCTCTTTAGTTAAAACAATAACGAAATAATATTTTTGTAAAGGAGTAGATCGTTTTAGAATTATTTATAAACCTCCTTAGGTTCATCAACTAGAAATGTAGGTGGAACTAGATATACTTATTCTTTAAATTTTTTTCATTCCATTCTCAAATCATTGACTTCCTTTATGTAAAAGCTAAGAATATCTATTCGTTTTCTCACCTCTTTAATAATTATGAAATTATCCCTTAATTTAGTATTTATGAATTTTTTCATAATAGACTTATTGTAGTTTTTTAATATGAATGTGATTTAAATAATTAAATCGAAATTCTACATGTATCCAATGGAATTTAGCATATGAAATAATGATATTTTTTCTTGTTTTTGAATTTTTTAATGATAAAAAGTGTTAATGGGGTTTATTCCTCCCCAAAAACATTTCCAAATTAATGTAAGAGTTTTTTCACGAATCTTGGGTCAATATTTTCTTATTTCATAAATGATGAAGCATAGTTAATGAACATTGGTGAATTTATAATCGAGTTAAATCTCACAAATCATTTTTTTAGGCCGCCATTTTTTATTGAAATATTATACAAAATTAAATAATAATTTGTTGATAATTTTATAAATTCATTTGAAAAAATTATAAATGTGATTTGAAATTATAGAAAAGAAAAGAATAAATCATTAATAGGTTATTATAAAAGAATATTTTCGATATTTTCTATTCACGGTGAGGAATATAAATCAATTTAAAATCAAACTATCAAAATTCAAATCAATTTTGAGATCAAGAACTATCACAGAACACTCTCATGTATGAAATGTTACTAATATAAACGGATACCCATACATTTAGGATAATACTCTCCCAAACGGTGTATAGGATACCACTCCATTGTACATGTTCACCATACTTTTATTCCACTATCTTAAAAATTATAATAATGATGGAGATAAATGAAGATAAATTGGATGATGCAGATTATAGGAGGGAAAACTGAAATATAGTACACCCTAATAAGTTTAAAAAAAATTAAAAATCGTAGAATATAATAAATAGACTCATGAATGAAAAATGCGCATAAAGAATAAATAAAATCCCTCCCTTTGAACAATAGTTAATGTTAGTTATCCAATTTCATAAAGATAATATTAATAGTGGGAGAAAACAATATAAAATGAGAGTTAAAATAAATATAAATAGAAATTAATATTTATTATACTTTTTGAATAATGTTAATGTTTTGAAAACAACTTATTAGATACAAAAAAAAATTTGAATAAAAATTGATTATTAGTAGATGTAAAATTTTATAAATAAGTGGTGAAATAGATTCTCATTAAATTATATAACTAAAATATTTTCAATTTGTTTACCATTTAATGGGAATGTTTTTGAATGTTTTATTTTGAAAATTTACTCAAAAATGTATTAAGAAACTTCAAAAAAACTACCTAGGACACATGTAAAATAATTTTTAACTAAATTAATAAATTATAAATTTTTATATTATAAGACAATTTAAATTACCACATTCATTTATATCTATTGAAATGAATAAAACATGAGCATCAAGAGTTAATTATTTTATTCTACGTTATCTATTGCACCGTTATGAAAGATAATTTCACATTTAGAGCATCCATTCATAATATTTTGAAACATTAAAAAAATATCTCGAACTATGTATAGTATTCAAGGCCCAACTTTTGAGCTTCCTTTGGGGCTCATTTGGAAAGATTTAGCATTAGTTACAGTTGAATTAATAGAATCCCATTCAAACTCATATCAAAAAAATATATCAAGTTTTAATTATTTTATAAAATTCTATAGATTAAATACCAAGAAGATATTAAAATAAAATATTGTTAAAATTTTATAATATTACCAAAATTATTACCAAAACATAAAAAAAATCAATTAGACATAAAATAAAGATTAAATAGGATAAAATTGAGAAATAAATAATAAATTATATCAAAATATATCCTTTATAAATCCCCCACACATCACCATTTCACATCCCTATATTCATTAAATATCCAAATAAAAATTCACTCCAAAATTGAAATTGTAAAAAAATTCTTTATCGATTACAAAATATAATTTTATTATGTATATGATATGAAAAAAAAAATATCCCTTAAATTTTCATCTTTCAAATATAAATCGTTTTACATCAAAGATCATGAAATAGCCTTATCACAACTCACCTAACATCGATATTATTTCCACTATTTCCCCAAGATAAATTTAACCTTTAGTCATTAAAAAACATGGGGAAAACAAGTTTCATGACTGTCTTTAGAATAATATCATATCTCAATCCATGTTACATAAAAATGTATTCAATAATTACTTATTTTCATGGTGCTATTAGGGAATAATGCTTAGTATATAAAACAATATAAATAACCAAGGTTAAATAAGGGTGATTTAGGTATATAATACATTTTTTAGAATGTTATAGTGAAAAAACAATAAATATATATCACTGTATTTCCCAACAAAATTGAATCACCACATCCCTTTTCAATTGTTTAACCCAAATTTTATTTAATAAATGCAGTGGATGATTGAAACATAATTCACTATTTTAAATGTTTTTATGATTTATCTTAAATTAGGGAAAAAATACAATGATACATTGAAAAATAATGAAATTAATCACAAACAAGTATTCAATCCAATTTATTTTTTCCCTTTTTGGATTTTTCCATTATTTAATAGAATATAATGATTTATGTGTAGTAAAATTCATTATGAATCATTCCCATTACTTTATATTTACATGAATAATAACTCAAAGACCACATATCCAATAATGAGTTATTTCCCAATGAAAACACACTAAAATACCTCAACCCATGTTAAATATTAAAGTATTCACGTAAAACATTCATGACTGATAATATGTAATAAAAAAATATTTAAATGTCACATAAACCAATAATTAAAATATTAGAATATATTTCCTAAATAAGGTATGATGTAAAAGGTAGAGAACATATTGAAAATATTGTTTCCAAATGTTTTCCTCAAACATATTAGAAACATTTTATGAATATATTATTTGAAAAAATAATAATCACAACTACTAATTGTTAAAAAAAATCAAGACTATCTTAAGAAGGTGAGGGTACTCAAACGAATATTTTAAAGGGGTTTATAATACCTCATAGGAGAGTAAAAATAATTTGAGCCATTTTTCATGGTAACATGCCTTAATATTTGATAAACCTAATAAAATGGTTGAAAATTCAAATTCTAGGAAACAATTCAACATTAATAATCATGAAAAATATAATCTTTCATAAAACAAAAATACTCTATAAAAATAATTTCATGTGTAATATGATAAATTATATTTCATGAAGATAAATTCATATAAAAATGAAAAAACAACTGAAAGAAAACAAATTAATGACGTTTTACACATCCCATAACACTTACATTTAACTACCCCTCAGTTAATATTAAAATTCAAAAAAATATATTCGTATAAAAACTAGAGACAAATAGACATAAAAACTGAGTTTATATTTTTAAATAATATTTATGTTAATCTACATTATTATACCACCTTAATACCGCTATAAATAATTTACAAATAATAATTACTTTATAAAAATCAAAAAGAAAATAAAGAAAATGGATAGTAATGGATAAGGATTAATATTGATTTAGAACACCTAGTGGGTACACAGTGTTTAATTCACATAGGAATATAACCTCCCCACTTTTACCCCAATTATATGGTTGATGGGGGGTTTTATTAAATTATATGGAATAGGTTATTTATTTCATCATTCACAAGTGAATACCAAGAGTGAGAACCCCAAAATAAATGATGAAATATCATAACCCCAAGAAAGAAGAAAGAGATAAATGAAATTGAAAATTGAGTGGGAAGATAGGGTGAAATGTATCTCATTAAACTTTCATGGTTTCCTCCCTTATTTTATATACATTATGATGTATATTATGAGGTCACATCACCATGGAATCATCATGGTAATTTTATTCTTCTAAATACACCATTTTTTTCCCATATGTTGTCGTCATTTTAATTTCATCATCATTTCCCAAGGCCATAACTATTGAAGATGAATTGAAACAATCATTATAAGGGACGTTAGTATTCAATTAAAAATAAATACACATAGAACAAAAATAATTAATGAAAAATGTAAATCCCTCTTCAATTTCATCCCTAAACTATTTCCCCTGATGAAAAATGACTATTAATTAATCTACCAAAGAGGGAGATAGATATTGTAAGAATTATATTACATACCAATAAGGTTTTTACACTTGTTTTATGTGTAAAAAAATCATTACATCTTCATCAAATTTGGATTTTTATTCCATCCATGAATATTTGGTTTATTTTAGTGATGTTTTAGGAATATAATTTGGTTTTCTCAAATATTCATGCATTTCTAAATTCTACTATACCAAGATGTTTAATTATCATCTCCTATTATACACATAAAATTGTATAATAAGATAATAATGTGAAATATAATTATTAATGTCCATTTTTACCTAATAATGTAAGGCAGTGTAATAATGATCTATTATTTAATTTTTAATGATTTTTTTGTTTTATATTAAGATCGTTGTGTGTTTGTGTTTAACCAAGTTGATTTCACTGAGAAATTAATGGGATATATTTTTCATTTATTCTAGAAAAATATTATCTAATATAACTATTTCTTAAGAATAGATCAATACGTAGGGAAAACCTTTCTAGGAGGTCTCAAACACCCACCATTTGTTTACTATTAAATAATAAACCATTCAAAAAATATATAATAATATAATAGGGGATTTAAAAAATATTATGTCATAAATATGTGTAACAGAGTTATATAAAAAAATTATAAAAATTAAAACCAATATAAACAGATCATAGTATGAAATAATATTTTTTATATAGTGAGTTTGTAATTTAGAAAATCATTGTTTGAAAAAATAAAATTCACAATATTTTTTTCAATGTTGAGACAAATAACTCTCACCCAAAACATTAACATTTAATATGGTAATATAATAAATTGAAAAATCATCATATACTATAATACTACAGTTTATTTTGGATATACTAAATCTTTTTCAGTCATATTCTTCATAGTTCTACATTATTGTATGTAATATCCGAATAAAAAATAATTGAATAGAGATGAATTTGAATAAGAAGTTAAATACTGTAAAAATGGAGTAATTGTATACATAATTAAAATTTACTTATAAAAAAATATCATAAAAATAAATGAAACAATTGAATCACTAAGAAGTAAAATCACAACATTGGTCTGTCCCATCGAAAAACTATTGAAGTTATTTATCCAATTTCATAAAGATGTGATTCATATATATAATAAATTGAGAAAGAGAGAGAAAAAAATAAGATAATTTTTTTAGAAACAATAAAAATATATTAATGTATAATTTATCATCCTTTAATTCTAAAAATTACTAACTCATTTATAATTAAGCTGGGGTAAAAATTTATAAAATGGTAGTGTGGAAAGTTTATTTCTAAAAATTTATTGAGGAAGATCAAATATGTTTGGATCCTTAAATAGATTAATAAAACAATGTGTTAACCTAAAATTTTATAACACTATGTATTACTCATCAACACACATAATTATAACTTATTTGGACTGATGTATAGAATGCAATAATTGAATTTATAGGAAAACATTCTAGACTAGAAAAAAAATTCATTACCATGATCTATATTCTTGTGCATTTATTACTATAAAATGCATTAAATCATTATTACAATGAGTAATAAATTATTTATAGGTACTACCCTATATATTCATGTACATATTAAAGTAATTTTTCGAACAATTGGTGATATTTGGTCCAAAAATCTAATATCTAAAAACTATGCACAGATTTTGAGGCCCCCGCTTGTCATCATCATTTAGACCTAATATGGTTGGATTCATAAATTTTTTAATTTAATTGAAATATATCTTATAAACCATTTTATCCCAAAAAAGTAAATTTATAATTCTTATTATTATTGAAAACATTAGAGTGGAAATAAAAATATGATATTAAGAAAACAAATATATTATCCAAATAAATCCAAACTAATTCAAAATATCAAATGACAATGGAAATTAAAACTAAAATAAAAATATTCTCGGACTAAAATATCTCATTATAGGATAAAATTATTTGAAATTTCATCTGTATCAAGTGTTATGTGGTTATGATGTTGTGACATAAAAATTTTGGATTGTGGATGGCATATAGATATCTTCAAGGTACGTTATTAAGTGATATGTTGATATTTAGGTAGAATACAATGTTTGTTTTGATTATTAATATTCAATATATTGTTTCATGTATTTCACCTCATGTATTTTCAAAAAAATTTAATTGGTATATGTAATGTTTGAGTTTAAGAATTGAAAATTTTAATGAATTATTTGTCGGTGTTGTTATGTTTTATTACTATTATAGTTTTGTTTCTATAGTAATATTGTTTTATTATAGGGATATGTTATTCCATTACAATGATGCTGATGATAGTGAGGTATGTATTATCCTATTTATAAATATAATTATTCCATTAAAAAAATTCATCTATAATGTAGTTGTTTTTCAGTAATATATTTCTCTTTCTAGTAATATATAATTTATTAGGTCATATCTATATTCATTAGAAATATTGATGACATGAGGTAATGATTAATTTTTTTCATTAGAACTATGATTTTAATGGTGTATATGTGGTGGAAGATAAATTTTCAAAGATTTTTTTTATTTTTAATCTTCTTTATTTTTAAAATTTATTAATATCTATATATTTCATTCAATATGGTATTAATATATCTATCCACTTGATATAAATGAATATAAAACCAACTGTATATACTTTCATACATATAAAACTATTCTTTTAGGACTTATTGGATCAGTTTAATGGTGGTTCATGTGATGTTATCTCAAATATGGGGAGATCTATATAGGACTTGGAGGACACATGCTCTATAATATCATTTATGTGTAAATTGTGTTTTTTTCATTTATCAGTTAGCATTAATTAGTAGGATTTTATTTTTGGTTTTGAGTTCATTTTATTGTTTTCCTTTGTATTAAATAGTTGTATTTGTAACATAATGGATATTACTCCCATACATTGTATTTCATAACCCCGGTGCTAATCATCACATCATAGAATATTGGTAGTTGGATTCGTCAGTAACACTTGATATTATTTACAGTTTAAGAGGATTCCTAACAATGATTCCATGTGTTAATTAATAAATATTATTCTAATATTTTTCATACCATTATAATATAATTTGATTGTGTTTTTTTCTGTTTATTTCTAATATTTATTCTCCAACATAGATTTCGTATTCCTTGGTTTTACTTGAATTAAAATTAATTATTTTTATTTTATTTTGATACAATTGATAATTGTCTAATCTATTATTCGAATTATGGTCTATATCATTAATATGTTATTTTAAAAGTCAATTTTCTATTGATGTGATTATTTTATGATTATCTGTTTTATAAATTTCTTGTAAATGGATTATTTTATCACATTTAATAAGATTTTCAATAGATCTTAATGCCTTATAACTAAAACATATAATTAGTATTTTCGTTCCATAATTGGACAAGGTTATAAAAAAATCAAGAAACAAAATATGCATTCAAATAAGGGTGAAAATTTTTATTCTTGAATTTGGGTCATGTGGTCACATCACATTTAAGGTGTTCCTTGTACTACAAAAATAACAACCTGTATTTTAAAAAGAAATAAAAAACAGGGAAAATATATGTGACCTTCAAAAAATTACACTTAATAACATGATATCCTATATGTAATGTTTATTTTTTATTTTTATTTTGTTATGTTTGAATTATATATAAACTAAAATTAAATTAAGATTATATACTAGTGTTTTAATACATGATGAATTTTTCACTATATATATTGTCATCATTTATGTATCTGAGAGATAAAAAATGGTCATATATATTATGTTGGTTTTTATTGATATATGATAGTTATTTTTAGTATTCGTATTATATAGTTAAAAATATATTAAAAATAAATTCTATAATAGTGATTATTGTTAATATGCACCATGTGTAGATAAAGATTGGGTGGTTATTTTTTAAAAAAATTATATTTTTCTATTATTCTCTTATATGGTATATATGACTTTTATATGAAATTATTTTCATATATTGAGGTATAGATGATTTATATTTCGAATAACCATTCTATAATTGTGTTGTTATTTCAAATATGATGAAGTAGTTACTAAAAAATTATTCCTAAGTAGAAAAAATAGAAACAACAACATCAAAATTTCATCATGTATCTCCATCAAGTTTATAATATACCAACTTGATAATTTATGAAATAAAAAAATCATTTAATATAAATATATATTATATATCACATATAAATTCCCACAAAAAACATATACATTATAAAAAAAATAAATACATCATAACACTTTTGGTTTACTCGTCACCACCATATACTTATTTTACATCTTAGCCACCTTATAAAAAAATGTAAACATAATATTCATTTTTATAAATTAATAATTGAAAATTTTAAATTTCAATACCTATATATATACATAAACAAACATACTAATTATTATGTTACACGAAATGATAAAATATACAACAAAATTATAGTATTCTTTCAGAATGTATAGATATCCAAATCTCAAAGAACCATACCACATTGATGATCGTTCTCCTAAAACCTATGTTTAATAAATGAAAATTTCACGATGGGGTCAATTTATAATACCAGTAAAAAATGATGATTGACAAATTTATGTAATTATATTTAGAACATTAGAACTACTATGAACACCATCCCTATTAATGTATAAAGTAAATAAAAATACCAAAAATAATGTAGCTTAGGAATAAAAACAACAAACATGTAATTTATAACAATAAGATCATTGTATAAATTATATTATATAAAACCTATTAGATTTTATGATTATTATTTACATGATAATAAAATTGATCTTATTATTAACATAATAACATACCTCAACCAACTTTCATATATAATCTATCATATTGAATATACCATATGCCAATTGATATTTCTATAAGTGACCTTGTACATGTCAATAAAACCTATCAAATTGATTATTTTACACGCATTTCCACTAATTGGTCGACATTATTCATTCTATATAAACCCATATTTATCAACATTATCTTTTTTGGTTCACAATGTTCATAAATAGTAGACCTTTTTAAATTTAACTTGATTATTTCTCTATTTATTTATCATATATGGATTATCATCATTTTAATTGTTACTAGTAGACAATTACCTATGAAATAAAAAAAATATTATATTTCAAAAACAAGTAACCCACCAAAAAATTAATGTTTAAGCAATATTTAAAAAAATCAACTAAAATAGATTAAATTAACACAATTTTTACATATAAATTTTTAACTAAAAAATCTACATAATTTTTTTTCATATTTTAAAAAAATTAATCACCACAAAATTAATTTCTTTCTATTTTAATGCACGTTTGACTAATGATATTATAAATTTTATCTATAAAAAACATTTGATAAAAAATTATATGAAAATGAATTTGATATAATAACAATATGATAAATAATAAATAATATCAAATATAAAATAAAATATAAAATATCATACATTGAAAATTCCACTATATTTATCATATTATTACATTCCTTTTCCAAGTGTTTATAATTTATTCTAAAACATTTTTCATATAAAAACTTTTATAAATGATTTCTCAAAATTTTATTCCCCTAAATGAAATAAAAAATTCAGAGATAGGAAAACATCTTATATACAATTCTTCATTTCATATGAAATAATTTCAAGAGATATACCGACAACATGATCATCCACATTTTGAGCATAATTTTTCTCTTATATCTCATGTGAAACTAAAACAATTTACAAATATTGATAAGAATGACTCGGAGTACAAACCAAAGTTGATCTTATGATATAAAAGTTAAAGGTTCGTATTCATACTATTCTTATGAGGATTCAATCATATGAATCCAATATCATCTAACTAAACTCCATTATTATTATCTACCCAATTAATATTAAATAATTCTATGGAAAAAATCATGTAATCTAATCCAAATATTTGTTGATTTTCCAAAAATATCAATATTTTTTAACACATAATCTAATTTTTTCATTGATTCTCCTAAATGATTCATATATTTATTTTCATTATACTTCTTTCATCCAATACTATATTGAAAACATTATTCCCATTAATTATAAAACCATGTAAGAATTCACTTGAATTATTATACCACATTCGATCCATATCAACCTTTTAAAAATTTAACATCGATCATTATTTTACATCAAACTTATATTTCACTTAATAAGGTTTACATTATAATTTCATCATCTGATATAAAAATATTATTTTGATTTTTGATTCTGAGATCTATCGTATACCTATTTGAATTCTATTGAACTTATTTTGATTCATTTACAGTACATGTACGTTACTCCTCCCATTATTTATATAATTTGATAATAAATCACTACTAGAAATAGAACACTTTACATTCCATTCTACCACGGATTTTAAAACTTTATTGTCATGTATTAAAAAACAAGGCAAGTATGGGGTCAATAAGGTACCTTATAACAACTGTTCTTATAAAACTATGGAAATCTTCCAGTCTTAACACCACATATTTTGTAACTGTATTAGTTTTATATAACAAAAGTGACCAATTTACAATGTTCTTAAAACAATAACAATATGTTTTTTAGAAAAAGTGACTTGTTTATCCATAAATGGGTCAGAATCATACAGAACTAGGGACATATTGACTATTCCCATATTAACCCACTTTTCATACGTCCAAAATATACATGTATTCCCTAATTTTTTATAGATAAGTTCATCTTTAGAGAATACACATATAAATATACGTACACATATATATACCAAAAATTATAATATATATATATATACATCAATTATGAAAATAAACAAATATATATCATGTTACTAGGTTTTATTATGGGTTACTAAAAAAATACGCATCTAATTATAGATCATAAATAATAAATTTAAATTTTTTTTCTGAATTTAAATAATTAAATGTGAAATAAAAATAAATTAAAATGATTGAATGGGTGTGATTCATCATCATTGATGACTATTGGTTAGTCTCACAGGAGGGAAATAGTATAGAATAAGGACAAAAAATTTCAAATGTTAATAAATAAAATTGTTTTAATAAATAATTTAAGCATATGAATTCACCTATAATCATAAGGATTTAGATTTATAGATATATTCATATAATTAAAATCCTAATTAAATATATTTTGAAAAAAAACATCATAATTCTTAAAAACTCATCAAGAGAATACTATCGTTTTCCAATAAAGACCATAGGCATCAGCCAATTTTTTGTTATCAATTATTGAACTCATGTATTTATTATTCATTAAAATAGAATAAAAATAATTTATAAACTATAATTTATAATACTTAATGAGTTAATTTTAATTTAAATTATTTTAATAAGGTTCATCACAGGTTATAGGTTTGGTTAATGTCTATGTTATATGAGGTGTTGTATTCAATAATCATAAGGTTTTATATTTTTGATTTAACTAATTTATGTGTATTAAACTATTAAAAGAAAAATATTATATGTTTTTAGGACTAAGTAAATATATTTTTATCATATTTCATCAGAACCCTGGGTATAGGTCTACAATGATTGCGATAGAACCCTAGGACACAAAAACTATAGAGAATTATTGTAAGCATGGTTATGTTGTATATTTCATCAATTTAAAAAAAATCATATAATAGTGATTTATTCCCCATTATATGTAATTCTACATAATTTTATCGATGCAATTTCCCTCTTGATTATAAAAATGTTTCAAATTTAGTAATATATATTTTTTAAGTCACATGCACTGCATTATAAAACCAACAAAATTTTATTATTTTTACATAAACATTGAATTTTAATATTTAATGTAGTTATATGGATTGAATGTGTAACAATGGGAAAAAATATATAAAATAATATAACTATATTAAGAAATGGAGGACCTACTTGTTCTCATAGAATGATCACCCTCTAGGACAAAAAATTAGAAATGAATTTCATTATTAGTAAATAAATGATCATTTATAAAATGAAAATATATATATCCTTGAGAGAAAATATGTGTTACATAAAAATGAATTAAATATGAGGTATTTATAGAAGGTTGGATACTCATATAACTACTAAAAATCTTAGGGTATGACGTGTAATTTAATTATTGGAAAGAGTAACCATTACTTTAAAGTAGTTACATCACCTATATAATACTTAAATAATATTTAGTTATCCTATAAAATAAAAATATACCAAATGTTCATCATGATAAAAATAAAAAAATATTTTAATAAAGATAAAAGAATTATTTGCTTATTTTTAAAAAACACCTATTTGTTTTTTTATATTTTTATTTAAATGAAATAATTTTTACATAATATAGACTTATAAAATAATATTATTATTTATTTAAAGGAATATAAAATTTTATGAAACCATAGATGTTTTTCTAAAGGGTAAAAAAATTTATTCTAATATAAAAATAGGTATTTTTATAATTAAAAATAAATTTATTTAAATTCTAAATTCCACAAATTTAACAAAAATATTTTCAAAAAATATATTTTATTTCGGGGAATAAGAGGTTACAATTTATTAAGGTCATTTTATGTACTTTTCTAAAATTGAAGAATTTAATTATTAAATTGTGAAATATAAGAAAAAATTTATAACTCACATTATCTGTTTTATATATAAATTATTTAATCATGAATGAATTAACAAACTATTATTTCAAACTTAAATGTACTAAGGATAATATATAATCCCAAAAATAAACATAATTGAATGTGTTGATAAAAAATAATACACTATTCAATTTTATATTAAAATACACCCCTCCCATCCCCTTATAAATGTCACCCATCACAATCAATTATCCTAAAACATTTGAAGATTTAGATACATCCTAAAATCAACCAATTTATATCCCCAAACATCATACCATGGTCATAAATTCTTAGTATCACCCAATGACCATTAAAAGGATCCTTAAGTGATGGTATCAGAGGAGACATCCAAATGTGAATCAAATTATTTAAACGATGCTTTCTAATTTTTCTCTTCATCCCCATCTTCCAGAAAGATCTATCTAACGAGAAATCATTATTTTGTTATAAAAAATATAATTTTTTTTCAAATCAATACCCATTACCCAACCTCTTAACTTTAAAAAATGGAATCTTTTCTTTCAGAATAGATAATTCACCACCTCATTTAAAAACACACTCTATTTTTATCCATTTTCTTCAAGAATAGTAACTGAAATAATGTAATAGTGAATATATTATTATTTATTTAATTTTAAATAATTTATTTATAATCATTGAGTTAAATAAAAATAATCTTGTTTATGATTGTCATTAATACTTCAAAAAATGATATAACTGAATAATGATATCATTTATAATATGTAAATTATCCCTTTGTAGGAACACATGTGGATATTTGGGACCATTTGAATATTTTTTAAAGAAATGAATATAATTTCAATTCACTTTTATATTTTTTGTCCCATTTGGATTGATCATTAATAATTATCCACAAACGAAATAGATTTTGGATCTATGAAATGAACAACCTCAGAATTATAATTATAAACAATATATCAAAATTAAGTGACTATAAACTACTTTTATAATTTTATAATAAATAAAAATTAATTGACAAGGTTGTAACTATTTTATTTAAGAGATCTAATTTTATTATTTATGATGTTATCTGAATGTTCATAAAACAACAATAAAATATTTAACGGAACTATCCAGTCCACACTATTTTGTATAGGATATTCTTTTTCTCACTACAAAAAAATGTCTCTCAATTTATCATTATAGAAGGATTATTAATTATATATATATATTTATTTATAATACATATGTACCTATATTTTTGTACCATTATTTCTAGGGATATACATATCTTATGTTCATTAATCAACATTCTCTTCGAAATTAATCCAAATAAAGGGGAAGTTTTGTATCCCATAGTCTTTAATGTAACAAACTATTTTAATGTATTTTTTCTATTTTTTGTTTTCATAAAATGTGAATAAATTTAGGTAAAATAAATATACTATATCCTTATTTTTAAACGTAATTCCATATTTTTTTCTTCTTTTAATATTTTTAATACATTCGTTAAAAATAATCTTTAATGGATCAATTCCATACCATGTTATCTACCAATTACTATGAATTCTTCTTCAAACACACTCTAATTTTAGGGACTACAAATATTGATAAAAATATAAAATTACAAAATTTATAATTCATTCCACTATCTATAACAATTATGAAATATTCATTGTATATTCGTTGAGAAAATATTATTTAACACATTACTTTCCATGGATATTTCTTATTCGTATGTCATATATTTCATTCCATTATGTGGAAAACATATGAATGTACATGATATGATGGGTGAACATGTATAGTAATCCATTGAAATTAGTAATATTTATATCTCCTGAGATGATATGTATTGGATAATAGTGTAAACATAAATTATGATAGAACATATTCTTCCATGTCATGTTGTCTTGGAAGTGATCCATGACATAAGCTTATGTCATGTTTTATTTTACTTTCACACACCTATGATGTCATTATCTTATAATTACAATTTTTATGACAATATTTCATATGTTTTTTGATGGGACTATCCTTTTATGATATCATGTTATGTTGTTTGACTCATATATTATGCTTCATTGTCATGCATCTTTCATTACTAGGTGCTATAGATCACCCCTTATATTTATGTATTATAAAGGTTATCATATACAATATTTGAAGCTAAAAGGGATCTATGAAATTATTATGGGTATTTAAATTAAGATATTATAATTTTGGTTAAATATCGATGTTTATGTACAAATTATTTCAAATACACAAGTCTTATAGGTCCATGGGTTGGGTTTATTGAATATTTAAGTTATAAAAATGTAATATTTTGTATAAGATTTTAGTGTTGTAATATTTGATATCATACAAATAATAGTTATTATTGGTTATTATTAAAATAATAAATCAGTAAATCCTGATGGATAAGAATAATTGTTAGAAAAAATACAGGAATTTTATAGAGTGAGTGGATTATAGTAAATTCAATCAGTGTCTGGATACTATACATTGATATAGATCTGGAAAAGAATTAATTGTAGTTATTAAACACAAAAGGAATTTTTGGGTACTAAATTGATATGTATCTAATGTGTGATAGAGAGGTCTCACTTCAAACTTTCTTTGGAATTCCTATGGGATATACTTTGTAAAATAGACAAACTATTTTCAAACCATTATGAAGGAATTAAATAGGTTGTTAGGTTATAAATTCTAATAGTATAATTAAAATGGATATCTAAATTTGAAAACTATAGACTCATATATTAAGGTTTATATTTAAATTAAATTTTATTTATTATATGTTCATAATATCTATGTATATATTTTTATTAGTTTATGTATTTATAGCCCATCATTTTCTTTATCTATGTTTTCTGCATAATGGAGAAGAAATTGTTCCAACAAAAAATATGATAGGAAATTTTACGATTAACCTAATGAGATGCCAAGAATATTGGATGTAGAAGTTGATAACATTAATTAATTACTAGCTTAAATAACTCATGTTGTGAAAAATAACATGAATCCTCATGAATTTCCTCTTTATCCTAAGAAAGAGTAGGTTACAGTTAAGTCCGTTAGGCGGTAAAGTCCTCCAACTTTTAGTAGATCTTTTTACCAATAGAATCATGAACAATAGAAAATCACCATTGAAAAAATATTTCCTATCCTCTATTTTTATAAAATATTGAAATTTATTCTTATTATTTATCGCCTATAAATAGAATCCAATCAGTTGTTCACTATGAATAAGAAAACAACGCCAAAGGGGAAAACATAATCCATGGAATTTGAAGGATTTGAGAAAATATTTTTCAATAAATAATTTCCCTGAACACTACATCATAAAATAGAATGTTATTTTCATGGAAAATAGTAAAAGGATGAGGAGTTTATCGGGTCTTAGGATGAATGTTTTATAAGTCATGTATGGTGCAACATCAGTATTATCATTGACACTAAAAGTATGTAAGACCACATTTTTTTTATATTAATATCTTATATATTAAAATCTATAGTGATTCAAGGAATCGGAATTACATAAGGTATTTTTTATTTTTTCCTTCTGATTTATATAGATATTGTTTATTTTTAGTGGTTTTATTGTGTTGGAGAATAAATGGGTAAAATATAGTTAAATTTTAGAGGTTAAATGGAAAATTATTATATATTAAAATCTAAAGTGATTCAAGGAATTGGAATTAATTAAGGTATTTTTCATTTTTTCCCTTAATATTTATATAGATATTGTTTATTATCAGTGATTTTATTTGTTTGGAGAATAAATAAGTAAAATATATTTTAATTTTAGAGGTAAAATGGAAAATTCTTATTAAAGAATTAAAATAGAACTACCCAAATGTAAAAAGGGAGGGAATAAGAGTCCCAAGAATTATCACAATGAAATGGGGAGATAACTAATCTCTATAAAAGAGGGGATGCATGTCAATTAATGATAATGAGAATTTAATAATCCCACTCATGTGATGGAATAAAACAATATTCTGATCAACAATCATCATTTTGTAAGTGGTTCAACTACAAGGAACACAGAAATTATGTAAAACAATACACTAATCCAATGTTTATTAGAGATAATCAATTACAAAAACATCTATGGTAAGTTTATCTAGGATGTTCATGTACTATTACAACATCTAAGGTAGATCATGATAGTGATGTGGTTACAGGTACACTGATAATTTTTTCCAAAATTATGAACAGTTTTTTACATTATTATTATAAAAATTCATTAATATAATCTATTTTTAGTTGAATTAATCATACACCATCTAAAACATGGAGGATGAGTTATCCATGAGAATATGAAATGATCAAATTATTGCATCCTAGGTATATAAACCCTTGTCATTCAATTTTTTCATATTAAACATCACGTAAAATATTTTCATAGTTCCATTAGTGGATTTTCATTCTCGATATGGAATGGATTGGTTATACCTATATATATCCAACAAAAATTCTTTATAGAGGGGTGTTAGTAACACCCTATGATTATAAAAGTAGAATCTAATTTTGATAGTATGTGTGACCTACAACATCGATCCTAAATGAACTATGATTATTTATGATTGTTATAGCCATGATGTTACATCAGTGGATATGAACAGTATTATCTAATTTATTACATATTTATTAAAATATTATTATATATGATTTTTTATAAATTCCCATGATATAATCACTCAATTTCTAAAAAAACATAGTATTATTTAAAAACATGATTCCTTAAAAAATATTTTTTTGGTTTTATGATAAAATATTAATTAATTAATAGAGAATTTATAGATTTAATTTTATAAAATTAAAATAGTTTTTTAAAGTATCATATAATAAATAACATATGGTGAAATTTCTTAATTTTCAAAAAATATTAATTTATCAGTGAATAGTAAAAATACTAATATGTGGTAGAACATTCATTTTCATTAATAATTTAAATAATTTAAATGTCCAATTATTAATTTAATTTTTTTAACATTAACATATGTAATATTTTTTGTTATTTAATCAACATAATAATATTTAAATGATCTATATACTAGATATTACTATATGATTTTTTTGGTTTTGAAACATATTTTTTTAAATCTTGTTTAAGGTGCATAATGTGTTTCTATTTTGACTAATTAAAATAACCCACAATGAGAAATGATTTAAATTAAATGTATAAATTATATATCTAGATATAATAGTTTTATTTAATTTAATAATTTTTTTTTCATGGAGTTGTTATAAGATCATCGTATGCTTGAAATAAAGATTTCTTCAAAACACATTTCTTTCACATGTTTGTGGGTTTAATTTTAATCATGTCTACAATTATTATAATTTGATTTTGAAAATTTGATTTTATATTATGAATAATATAAAAAAATATTATATATTATGTTCTGTTAATTTTTTAATAATTAATTTTAAAGATAGAAAAAAACTATTATAATTGTTAATTGTTAAACCAGTTATTAAGTGGTTAAAATTTTCTAGTAAATAGTATATCAAGTATTATACTGGTTTGTTTTTATTTCTAGAGGTGGGTAACTGAATTGTCTCTCTTATACTATAATATTTTTCTATGTTTTGGTAGTTTTCTTAAGATTCACTTCCAATTATTGATTATCTTTGTGTGTTTACAAGAATGTCACTCCCCCGCCATTATAAGAGAAAACACACTCTTATTTACATTACACACATCCCGAACACATCGTCTTAGGTAATAAATGATAAAATCACTTACTTAATTCCATCTAATCATCTTAGAATCTTTGGTTTTCTTATGAATTCGCTCTATGAAAGATTTATGATCAATCCTAAAAATATGGTCTGATGAAGAGGTATCATTCTTAACAATGTATCTCTATTTTATTTATACTCAATCCTTATTAAAATCTCATTCAACCATTATTATATAATAATAAAACAGTTTTCTCCATTAAATATGATGATTTTTTGATTAAATAATACACCAAATCTTTCCCCACATCCCCTAAATGGGAATAAAAATCAAAATTCATGTGTATAGAAGACTACCCCCATAAAAAAGAAGTAATTCATTATCCATCAAAGCCTCAAATATTTATTTATGATTAGGGATTTATTATTAATATATTATATTAAATAATTATTAATTATTCTTGATATTTAATATAACATATAACTTCATATCCTATGATCCATTTAAAATGATACCATTTTTCTTTTTTATGGTGTAATACCTCCATATGGTTATACTTTGTAGTTTGTAGATTTCATATAGAATTTTGATCTCATTATAGAGAATAAAATAAGGATGATATGTTTTATTTTCATTTTTAAAAATTATGAACCTTTTCTTCCAAATACACTTGTCCTCATGATCTTTAGGTTCATACTTATTAGATATTAGTGTTAAAAAATACTATAATAATAATATATATATATAAGGTAGGGGTTGATATATTTAGTATTAGAGAAAAGAATTATTCAGTATTTGGAATTTAGAATGAGAAAATAATAGTTAGATCCAAAAGGATAATTTTATATATATTTATTATTATAGGAAAATACCTTTGAATATTAGTGAAGGGTAGATCACATGGTTTTCATGAAATTGCATCTCTCTATAGATGCGACAAGTGTATGTGGCTCCAAAGTAATTATACCAATGGGTAAAAATTTTGAAAAGGAGTCATTGAGCTAGGCCTGACCATCACTAAGTTCACAAAAATGCTTCTTTCCACACTCCTAGTTTAAAACATATGTGGGGCATGCTTTGGATATTCAGAAACACTTTTCTAACCATTCTAAAGGACATAAAAATTTTTGATTTGAAAACCTAATTTGAAAATTTACCATCGATAAACTATATTAAAACCTATAGACTCATTATTTAGGATATAAATATTATATATAAGGTATCCCTCTGATTTTTATAAGTTTTTCTCTTTTATGTTTTCTAATTAATATGTTATTATCCTATTTTTTTAGTTAATGGTGGGAAATAGAAGAAACCATGGAAACAACCAACATGATTGCTAATGTTACGATTTCCTTAATGATATTCCTCATCATATGGGAGTATGATAAGATGGATTCATAATTATACTAGAAAAAATATCTCATGTTATGAATAATAACATGAATCATATGTTACATACTCTTAATCCTTATAAAGAACAAGTTGTAGTTGAGTAAATTATGATATAAATCCCTCCTAAAATACCAGATCAGTTGATCCCCTCATTATTGAGCAATATATTAACATCATTGAGATTATTTTCTCTATCATCCAATACTAAATGAAATAGATTGTTATGGTGGAAGACTGTCTCATTGATAGAGAATCCAATCATTGGTGCACACTAATCAAGAACACAAATTACAAAGATTGTTCAGATTCAATTGAAGGGGAATTATTCAATAAAATATTCATCAAAAAATTTCCATGAACTATTCATCATAAATTTGATGTATAATATCAATTTTAAGAAAATCAAAGATGATTGTTGATGGTCGTAAGAATAAAACATCATAAGGATTTAATGGTACACCACCGGATTTTTCATCAACCATGAAATTATGGGGGATTGTTTATTTAGCTGGTTGAATCCAGGCATACTAAAATCCTAATCCATTCATGATTTTGAAATTAATGAAGTGGTTTTTTTCTCCCTTAATGTTGATATAATGATCAGAGGATCCCAATGGTATTAAGGGATTGGAAAAAATATATAAAATGGAGTTTTCTTTGGGAGTGTCCGTAGATAAATCCCATGGAGGAATGGAAATCCCAAATCACATTTCTCATGTTTGGGATGAAGGATCATATAAAATGTTATATAGGCACTTGTATATTCTTAAAATGTGATAATTACGGGCATCGGGATAGTCAATGCTAAGGTAAAATAAATAAACCCACTAATGTGGAAGAAGAAGTAAATGTTATAATGAAAACCCATCAAGGGTTGTATTACTTCTACTAATAGGAAGAGAATAATTTGGAAAATTTATTACCCAATTTAATTGTTTTTTAGATAAAATCAATGAAAATACCCTTTAATCCATAGATATTAAAGAGGAGAAAATATTTTTACCACTACCGAGATGGATTTCAAAAATGATCTTGTGATTGGTCTGCTAGTTATTCATTCATGAATAGTTAACATACAATTTGCTTATATTTTTACACATTCATTTAAAACTTCTAGGTTTGGTAGAAATATTTAAACATCGCCTCAAAAATTGGGGGTTAAGTTATCAATGAGGAGAGAAAATAGAGAAATTATTGAATCCCAAATATATAACTCATTCTTATTCAATGATGGTAGAATGAATCTTCAAAAAATACTTGTATTATATCCAATACAGTAGTTTAGATATATTGGGAATGGATTGGATTTCTTTATATAAATCCATCGTCAGTTATTGAGAGAAATAGATTATTATTCTCAACCCAAGCCATCCTATAATTTTGTATAAGTGTAAGGAAGATGGTGAAACTCCCATGGAGACTTATATTCAAGAATAGATATTATTGACCTATGATAAAACATATCTAACCCAAATTATTGATACAAAATATAGATTCATGTTTGAAATCATTCCCATTTAGAGGGATTATACGGATTTTTCCTCAAAAATATGCACAATCATATATTTTGACATAGAGGTTGTGTTATCAATTGAATATAATTATATATCTCTTATCATATCAAATAATATATATAAATTATCCAATTATTAGTTAAAATATATGGATAAATAGTTACAAGGCAACCTAGAAAAGGGTTTTATATGATTGAGTGCTTCACCATGGGGTGTTTCTGTCCTCGTTTCCATGACGAATGATGGGTAAATGTGCCACTATATTGGTCATAAGGAACCTAAAAAAATCAAGATTGATAAAAAGTTACAATTTCTAGGTATATAAGGCATTTTCAATCAATTATGTAAACCTCGAAATTTTTATAAGGCGGAACTTCATTCAGGATACCTAAAATTAAAGGTAAGGAATAAAAATAATCCCAAAATTTCCATTCAAAAAAGGTATTGAAAATATGAGTACATATTGATTCCTTTTGGAAGAAGTAATTCAAAGAGAATATTTATGTACACTAAAAAAATTATAGATAACCATGGTATATTTGTGTTTGAAATTATAGATAATATTATGATTTACTCCAAATTAATGGAGTAGCATGAAAATCATTTGAATAATGATCCAATGTGCTTTTAATGGGTAAGATATAACAAAAATATAGTAATTTTGAGTTCTAAAAAATGTAAGTACCATTATTGTGTATTATTATATCAGTAAAAGGGATATTTTATAAATCATCTAATAAAAAGGAAATCATGGACTGTACTAGAGCAACATTCATAAGAGAGATCTATAGTTTCATTGGATAATCTTGGTATTAGATATTATTTGTGAAACAAAATCCTGATTTTAAACCCAATAACTAAGAAATAATATAAAGGAATATAGTTTTTCTGATCTAGTTAATTTGAATATATCATTATGGATTTTAAAAATAGCCTTATGACTTCACCACTCCTCACACTTCTCTCATGTGTGGAAGTTTTTATGGTCTATAACAATGATTCAAATAAGGGTTTCAGTTTTTTACCAATGCGAAAAGATAATGTAATTACACGTTCTTCAAGGAATGTATAATTTCATGATCATATTTATCTTATGGATGAACAGTTGTTGGGTGTAGTGATCATTTAATTTAAGATATGGGAAAATTGTCTCTATTGGGAGAAGTGTGAAATATATATAGATCACATGGGCCTCAAATATATATTCAAAAAACGCATTACATGTTCTAGTCAAGATGGTAAGAGAAAATCAAGAACTAGATATTCTAATCCATTTCCATCCTTAAAAAGAATAAAAGTGTCAAAATATCTGAGTACAAATGATCCAACAATTTAATCAATGATGAGAATTGAGAATGATCCAATATTCATAGACATGAAAAGGATTTATATTGTAAGTGTAAATGTAATTATATCATACCTTTCTCAAATAGCTTCTCAACCATTTATTCATGAGAGGATAAAGTAGGGTCATAATTTTTATGCATTCCAATATATAAGGTTACAAAATAATTACTAATTATCATTTTTTGAAGATTGAGTAAAAAGGTTCGGAACCAGGATATGATTCCCACTAAAAATGGAGTAGATGATTAAGCTTTTAGATGATTTTAATATCACATAACATTATATATATCATGGAGGTACTAATATTTATATAGATTATAAGAAAAACATATTCTTGGATGACATCGATAAAGATATTTCGAACCTATATCATGATTCTTGGCATGACAACAAGATAAAGATGAACAAAATAAGTCTAAAATTGAAATGAAATAATTACCCATACATGTATGGAAATAGGAAAAATAACCATGGATTTCATTGGTGGACTCCCCAGGATACATAAGGAAAGATATAATATTTTATGGAGTTCCACATGATATTGTATCCGATCAAAATATAGGGATTACCATATGGTTCTAGAGAATGACTCTATCTACATTGTGAAGATAAATTAATTTCATTACTCATAATAACCTTCATAGTGATGTCCAGTCATAGAGAACCATCCAAACTCTAGGGGATATGATGAGATCTAGTTTAATTAATTTCCTAGGATTTTGTTATTAATAACTTCCACTAGTATAGTTCTAACAAAACAAAAGCTTCAAATCTAGAATAAAAATTCTACATTATGAATATTTGTATTGGAATCGGTGTTGGACTCTTAAATTCTAGGAAAAAGTAGGGGAGTGGACACAAATGGAAGCTAGCCTTGTCTAAGAGATCATATAAAATGTTCAAACCTATCAACATCATATGAAATACACAAAAACTATATATAAATACTATGTATACAATTGTCGATGAAACCTAGGGTTTGAGTTAATAGGTAAGGATTTTTCTCATATATCACAATAGAATAAATTCATGAGGTTTTGGAAGAAGGGAAATATTATCCTTTGATACATCATCCCCTTAGAGATCCATGATCTCTTTAGAGTGGTGGCCTATTGACTAGAAAATCCCCCCCAAAACATATCTCAAGTATATGATGTTCTCCATGTATCTTTATCGATAAAGTATATACTAAAACCCTCACATGAACATAATAAAGTGTTGTTACCACTTGATAAATACCATTCATATAAGAAGAATATGATGAGGATTATATATCCTATAGAAAAATCTCAAAAAAACAAAATAACTTTCGTACTCAACGTATTATGGAGAAACCCAAAATTTGGGGGCAACAGAGGAACTAGAATAGGTGATGATGTAGAAGTACCACTTTTATTATTCACCTTATCTAGTGATATGATATTTCAAAGGTGAATGTATTTTATGTGGGTCATAATTTAAACCCATGCATTTTTAAATAAGAATATTAATCTTGATAGTGGATGCAACACCCAACAAAAAGCGTAAACGAACCGTGATTACTTTCACTGTTATAACCAGGTTGTCATATTAATGGGAATTAATAGTATTAAATAATTTATTTAACATATGTAAAACTCTTAATAAAAAATATTTGTTGACAAATTATCAAAAAAATAAATTCTCAATTTCTATTAATACTTTTTACTCTTCAAAATTATATTTCCTTCAACATGTTTTTTATTGCATTTTTGTGAATATATTATAATCAGAATTTAAAATATTTAAATATATTATTTTATAAAATTAATATAATTTTTAAAATCAGAATAACTATATGAACATAGGGATATATTTTGAGATATTTCATGAAATATTATTTTTTTAGTGAATAATGAAAATTGAAAAATTTTATAAAACAATAATTTATATTAATAAATTAAATAATTAATATGTTGCATTGTTATTATAATTTTATTTAAAATATAATTAATTTTTAATTAATTATATATAATACAATTAATTTCATCTAATAATCATTATAATTGATTTTAATATATGTTTACTTTTAGGCTTTAATATATAGTTTTCCAAAAAACAATTAATGTCCATAATGTATCTCTAAAATAACTAAATTAAAAAAAGACCAAATGATGACTTATTTAAATTCAATTAATATATTATACATTTATAAATATTAATTAAAATTAATATAATGACTATTAAATTTCATATAGTTTTTATAAAAATATGTTTTGAATGAAAAATGAATTTCTTGAAAAAAAAATTCAATATATCAGTTAGATTAATTTTAAATTAAAGCAAACCAATTATTTTAATTTAATATAAAAAATGGATTCAATATTTTTAATAGTCATAATAAATTTTATATAATACTTTCAACATAATGTTTTCAAAAAAAAATAGTGAACTCAATAAAATTCTATTACCATAGATTATGTTAAAACCAGTTTATCGAGGGGTAAACTAAAGAGTTAAATTTAATAAAATGTCTAAAACATATTATATTTGAATTATATAGCTATTAATATGAATTATATATTGTTAAATAATTTATTTTCCAATTTTTCATATGCATGGATTGAAAATTACATCCCATTATTGAATATTTATGATTTTTTACTAGAATTTCACTCCACCTCTAGTATAAGAGATGGCACCATATCCTTCACATTTAGTTGTTAAAAACCCATTTTTGTATTATCATTGAACATATAACTTATTTTTTCACTCATTTCATACTATAAACATTTATTTATTATAAATCTAAACCAGGAAGTCTTTAGATATAATCCAAAAAAATGTACTTCAAAGAAGATGTATCATTCTTTAACGATTATCTTGGTTGTATTACTTTTACCAACTACATATAATATTATTAGACCATGGTAATATAATAAAAAAATATATACATTTTATTCCTGGAATTTGATTTTAATTTAATACATTACATTTGTTTCCACGTCCATAAAATAAGAAAAAACACCATTGTTTGTGTGTACGGAAGACTACTCCCTCACAAACAGATGTAATTCATTTTCCATCATCACCTCTACTGGTTGTTTATGATGATGGATTAAATTTTAATATATTACATTCATGAAATATAAACCATAATGTAATGTAGTCATATAACATACTTTCATACCATACCATCCCTTGAAAATTATAATGTTGTTTGTGTCTACCATGGGAAAACACCTCACTGAGCAATGTGATTCATTTTTTATTTTCACATCACATGGATTATATATTTAGTTTTATTTAAATAAATAGTGATATATATATATAATATAGTAACAATTATTTAATTATAAAATAATTCTCAACTTATTTCCATCATAATTTGTCCAAAACGGAAACACAACTAAAGAATACATGAGGATTATCATCTCCATGATTATATAAAGACAAGAAATTTTTTCATTTAATTTTTTTTAATAATATGGGATTATTATGAGTCTGCAAAAATTGACAGTGCTTGATTCTGAAACCCAGTGTTCTCGGAATTAATTTCTGAAATTTTTTTTGGTACATTAAGTAAACCCACGAGCTGTGTTTTCTAACATTTGAACCGGTGTTTGGATTAAAAATCGGAGGGCACCTTTAAATCTGTAGCATCGGTATTCTATTAAGGGAGACATTACATTGACTGTAGTAGTTCTGGAGAAAACTTTATGTATTGTGACTTTATAATGAAATTAAAATAGAATTATTTTATTATTTTATTTTCATTCTTATCCCCAAACGGACAAGCGGAGTGTGGGTTCAACGATGTGTCAAGCCATTAAATGGATTAAACCTTCAATATAAGTAACAAAAATATTGGATAATTAGGAATATCTTGAATTAATAAGCCACAATTAATTCCCAACATCATTACTGCCCCCCCCCCTCTAAAATTTTTACGGAGCTTGGGGTGGGGTATCTACACAGCTTCTCCAAGAAACAAAGGGTTGGCCAAGTGCCGAGATGCATAACCTTTTGAGGACGGAGCTGATTTCGGTGAGCAGTGATAGGGGACACAGACACCCCAAACCAAAGATCAAAGATCAAGGGGTGTTATTTGATGCTTTTTGATGGGGACAGTTAACACTAATCACTTCCTCAACCGCGGGTGTTTCTCCAATGGTCTTGAGGTAGGGTTTTAACTTTTTTGAAATTCAAAGATTTTGTTGATTCTTTATCTCCCTTGTGTATACAAGAAAATGCAGTTGGTGCGGACCTAACAAACCCAGCCCGGACCCTCCGCTACCTTACTACTCATTTCAGTTCTCTGTGGAAGATCGTAGTGATGGTGGTACCAGCGATCAGTGACGAGAGGGACCAAGGTGGCGACCGACACTAGACGGCCATGATGAAGGTTGCGGAGAAACTGTGTCATTGGACAGACCGGTCACGGCTCTTCAGTCGCGTAGGTTGGGGGAGGAGGTCGTCACACCGCCCTACTACGGAAGGAGAAGGCGGCATGACCAGCTCGCCTCTGGAAGACTCGGGCAGTGGCTCGTCAGCCATGACAGACTGGAGGAAGGTGGCTGACACACCGGTCGACTGCTTGTGGCGGAGCGGTGTGTCATCGCGCACCACTGGAGATGATGGCCGGCACACCAGACGACAACAACGGGGTCTACAAGACCCGCACTAGCGGGTCCTACAGGCCACATGTGTCTCCACATGTTGTCGCCATTGCGGAGGAGCCGAAGGGCCTCCAGTCCATTTGTTAATTCAGGGGTAGCCACTCCCCCATGCCACCTAGCAGGAGCCCCATGGGGATGTAGTTCACTGTAGCATGGCCACCTACCCTATAGGTTTCTTTCTTATGGGCTACCTCTTGCGGGCTGTACCACCCTTGCAGGCCGGGCTAGACCTCGGCCCAGCCTAGAACGGTTCGGGCCAGGTCCAACTGGACCCAGGCCCAATCGGACCAATAAACACTAAAGGAGCCATATTATAACATCTAGGTGCCCATTTGACGAACCTTCAACGATTTTGGGACCCTTTGGGATAGATAGTCCTTCTGGTATATTCTATTTGAGTTATCGAAATAGTTGGTGTATGGATGGGATGGATCAGACCCGAATCTAATCGAGCCATCAGAACTAAAAACACTTATAACATAAAGACCAAGCATGCGATTGACGCACCATCTGTCACGTTGGATAATATAATACATAACGGTCCTTTGGGTTACTCCTTTGTGAAGCTTAATGGTGGTATAGGTGCAACTGATATCTTGAATGGAAGATTCTATAGAACTTGAGCGCATCGGGTGCAAGGATTCCTATGGATTGTTGTAATGTGAAGAAAGAACATTAATCCTGTGTCGGTCAACATCTACCAATCCTGTGTGTGTTGGCACTCAACGTTCTTATGTGGGTCAGCACATACCAATCTTATGTGGGTCAGATCATGTGTGGTTTAGCGCTCAGCGATCTTGAGTGAGTCAGCATATACCGATCCTGTGTGGGTCAGATACTTTGCGGGTCAAGGGAGGTTAGTAACCTATTGATCATGTGTGGGTTATTAGAGATTAGTTACCCATCTATCATCTGTGGTTCATAATTAGGGCTACTAAATTGAATAAGATGAAGTATCCTTATGTCTAATCATCAATACTTTTGTACTTATGTTATACCTGATTGTGAGCTGAGTCACTTCTATCTTTGTGTGTTACCTGTGTGGTTGGTGTTACCTATGTGGTACATCAACCTTTGGGGGGTTTCTTGTGTGATACTTATACCTTTGTGATGTTATTTTTGTGGTTTTAAATTTGTGGTAATTATACCTTTGTGGTGTTACCTTTGTGGTATTATTTCCTCATGTTTTATAGGAGTATATATTGATAACACCAATATTTGAATGAGAAAATACATAGGTAGAGTTGATGCAAGTCACTTCGATCTTTTAGATTGGGGTTTTCTTTGTGGAATTTCCATTATGGAACACTATGTGACCTATGGGGGTCTTGGGGACCCCACTGAGTATCACTATAATCACCCATGCATGGGTTTCGCCCGCACATTATTGTTTCTTGTATATACGACAGACAACATTGATCGAGGCTAAGGGAGCCTGGACAAGACGGTACCCGAAGGAAGACCATTTGGCGTTATGTGACGCAGGGACTGTGGTTCGCAAGTTGTACCTACCCATCAGGTAGGATTTTCTTATAGATGATCCAAGAGATGTTTTTTTTACTTTTTCAGTTATACTTGTACCATTTTTTATTTGGCCTGGTATTCTGGCCCCTTTTATATTCAGCACTCATTACTTACAGGAGACTTTTACTACTACCGATTTTATTGTGGTTGCTTCTTGTTGTGTTCATAGACTGTGTGTCTGAACATGTTAAAAAGAAATGCATTCCAGTTTTAGGGATATTCCATTCTGGTGCTAGTCTCCTACCCCTGGCCTATAGAAGGTGGGATTTGGTGTACTCCCAGCACGGGCTCTGTGGGACAGGTCGTGACAAAGTGGTATCAGAGGAGTTGGTTCTATAGAAGAACTGGGACCCAGATCTTTTCTTTGTGGAAATAGTGATAACTTTTTTGAGTATGGTTTTCATCTTAGGGAATTCAATGTTCATGTGGTGGCTGACGTATCCATACACTAGGACCCCAAATTCTAATTTCTGACTTACTGCACGAAAACACTGATTGCTTGTTTTTTTTGCGTTTTTCATTAGATATTTTTGAGTCAGCTCACCAGGTATAACTTTTTGGCCATATCACACCTATTCTCTATCAGGATTCCACCACATAGATAGCCATCCAGGATTCTTAAGAGTGTATGCGATGATGGCCCACTGAGCGATGAGGCCTCAATCAAGAAATCTCTTACAACGTTAGCACCTTCGGGTTGTGAAACGGAAACACCACTACCTATTGGGAAGTCGTTTCCACTAGCCCCACTTGTAGAGGGCACACGCTAACTGAGTTTATTGCATGAGTTCTTGCGGTAGAGGCCACCGAGGTTCCGAGGTGAGATGGACCAGCTTGCGGTTAAGGACTTACTGAAGGCTATAGTCAGTGTTTTCCACTTGGTTAGGACACCATCTGACCTTATGGTGATCCTAGAAGCCAGTATTTTTCATGAAATGATAGTGATATAGTGGAGCTTAATGCTATAGATACCCTATGAGGTGACCCTCATCTAGGTGGACAACGTGAGCCTTTTCAGGGTGGAGATCATCCCAGTAACCTTTTGAACAGTATGTATACTGGAGCTGGTGCAATTACAGCAGGGCAACATGACTGTGGCCTAGTAAATAGCGTGTTTTACTGATCTCTCTTGCTACACCACCGACATAGTATAGGAACCTTTCTTCAGGGCCCAGACCTTTGAGAAGGGCCTCTTACGGGAGATCAAAGAATTGATGATATCGCTCATCATTCTGATGCAGGATGGGGTGCTAGAGAAAGCACTTTTGGTGCATTGTTTCTTAGCTGAGTAAGCACCAATAGAAAGAGCCACCACCAGAAGTCAAGTAGAAAATTCATCTGTAGTAGGAAGTGGACAGATGATGCAGGGCCCTAAAAGGGTTAGCCCTTCTAGTGGATGACCTCAGGATACAGGGTCGGTGGAGTAGGGCTCACGAGATAGAGGAGGAAATCTAATGAGCAGGAAATGCTTCACGTGCGGTGGGAATGGTCACAACACTCATGACTGCCTAACCCGTTATACGGACGACCGACAGGCAGTATAGGTACTACCAAGGTATTGGTATAGATTCAATTGGGGAGGTCCATATGCACCAGGAAGACATGGTAGAGGAGCTGGTCATGCAGTAGGCGGTGGGCGGCGATTCGAGGTCCCACTACTACCACCTCCAAGTGGTCCACCCCGACCACAGAAAGCATGTAAAAAGGATAAATATCAACTCCAGGAAGGTGAGGCCTATAACCACGACGCTTCATAGATGATTAGAGGTGCAATATGTGTCTACTCATCCTTAGCTGCAGTACTTATATACACACGTTCTGTTCAGCCTTTTATTATCACAACCCTCGTTTAGATCTCATCAATTCTGGTGGAGTCGTTGGCTCGATTATTATGGATAGAGACTGTTATGGTAGTGGATTAGATGATTACACACTGTTTTCGAGTATGTTAGCATATTCAATGAGGCAAGATCTTCGGCTGGGATCATCTAGTAGTAGTGTCTAGGACTTATGACGTCATCATGGGTATGGGATGGATATCCAGAGTCATTGCTCATTATGACTACATGAGGCGCAATGTGTAGTGTGTCCATGAGGATGGGACCAGGTTCTCCTTCACCAGCAAGAAGGGATCATTTGCAGTACATGATGGACTTTCTCGGAGGAGGGTGTAGCTGTTCACACATCAGTTGTTTAGTCGTTCCCTCATAGTAGTAGATGTTGAGATTCCAAGCTATCCTATAGTGGTACAGCAATATATTGATGTATTTCCTGATGATGTTCAAGTAATACCTCCACACAGAGAGGTAGACTTTTACATTGACTTGTACCCCGAGATGGAACCGATATCTACACAATCATTTCAGATGTCTCCCACAGAACTTCATGAGTTACGGGTACAACTGGAGGACTTGCAATTAGAGTTTCTCAAAAGGCCCAACATTTCTCAATGGGAAGCACAAATACTATTCTCCAAGAAGGCATATGGGAGCTTGAGAATCTGTTTGGACTATCGGATCTTGAAACAGGTGACCATGAAGAACATGTATCAACTTCTGACGATTGATGATCTTTTCAATCAGCTGAAGGGAGCTCATTGGTTTTTCAAGATAGACCTCAGATCAGCTTATCTTTTGCATAGGGTACAAGATGAGGACAAGCCGAAGAAAGCCTTAAAATGTCGGTATGGCAACAATGAGTTCATGGTTATGCCTTTTCATATGACCAATACCCCTGCATTGTTCATGGGACTCATGAATATAATCATCCGTCCATACCTTGATCGCTTTCTGGTTTTCTTAATCGACGACATCTTGATTTACTCAACGATAGAGGAAGAGCATGGCTGTCATGTGCATATAGTTATAGGTACAATCCAAGAGCACTAGATTTATGGTAAGCTTTTGAAGGGCTAGTTCAAGATACAAGAGGTCCACTTTATAGAAAACATTATCTCGGAGGATGGAGTTGAATTGGATTTAGTGAAGATAGATGTTGTACTTTCTTGGGATCCACCTAAAAGTGTGACTGAGATGCGGAGTTTCATGGGGATGGCTGGATACTACCGAGGATAATGACTGATTTTCTATAGTTATGGAACACTTTTCAATATTGAAAAACAAGGGATATCCCTCTGTATACATGGAGAGATTCCAGAAGAGTTTTCAGGAGCTGAGGTAGAGACTAATGAGTGCCCCCATCTTGAGGCTACTAGAAGAGGTTTTTGTGTATGTAGTCTACTATGACACATCAGGGACTGTACATAGGTGTGTCTCAATGTAAGAGGGAGCGGTAATTGCCTACAGCTCACAACCGTTGAGGCAACATGATTAGAGCTACGCTACACATGACCTACAGTTAGCAGCAATGGTCTTCGCCTTGAAGATGTGGCGACATTACATAATGGGTGAAGGTTTTACAGTCTACTATAATCACTAGAGTCTTTGGTGTATCTTCTCTTAGAAGGACCTGAACCTAAGATAGTGATGATTGCTGCAGTTCCTCCATGATAATGACTTTGAGATAGTCTATACTCCTATGAAGGGGAACATGTTAGCACATTCACTCAGTAGGAGGTCTGGTCTACAGTTTCTGATTGAGGGAAAAGAGCATCTAATCGCGTTTTAGATGACTTCATGGATAGAGATAAATCAGCATACCATCAGTCTATTACAGTCACTCCCTCACTCATTCAGGGAGTCAGGGAGGTGCATCTAGGGGACATCGATTATGAGGCTTGACTTGCTCAGATATCCTCCGAATAGGCACCTGATGGATTTTCTGATGGTGGGGAGCACGTCATCTTCATCAAATGACGTTCCATGGATTTTCTGATAGTGGGGAGCATGTCATCCCTTGTGGGTGGTCGAAACCTCTGGTGCACATTCAGAGGCAGCACGAGAACCTCTAAGATAGCACTTGGGAGCAGTTGGCTCAAATTCGTGCTTAGTATCCCAATGTGTCTCCTTAGTCTATGTTGTGGATTTTGGGTATGAAAGTCCATAAGGTGGGGAGAATGTAAATACCCGTATTATTTCATGTAATTTTTTTTATTATGTGTAATTATTATGAGTCTGCGAAAATTAACAATGCTTGATTATGAGGCCTAGTGTGCCTGGAATTAATTTCTAACCATTTTTATGGTACATTCTATAAACATGCAAGTAGAGTTTTCTATCTTTTTAACGGGTGATCGGATTGAAAATATAAGGTAACCATTGAATATGCAGCAGCAGGATTTGCTTAAGTGAGACTTTACATTGACCGAAGTAGGTCTTGAGAATATTTTATTTTTTGTGACTTTTTAAAACAAATAAAATGAAATAATTTTATTACATTATTTTTATTATTATCATCCAATGGACAAGAAGAGTGTGGGTACAATGATGTGTCAGGCCATTAAATGGCTTGAACCTTCAATCTAAGTAACAGAAAATTTGGGAAATTAGGAAGCTCCCTAATTAATAAGCTGTCATTAATTCCCAACAACATTACTTACCCTCCCCCTCTCTTATTTATATGGAGCTTGGGGAGGGGTATCGACATGACTTCTCCAAGCAATGAAGTGCTGACCAATTGATGAGACGCTAAACCCATGGAGGATGGAGCCGGTTCTGGTGGACGGTGACAGGTGACACCGAAACCACAAACCAAGTTTCGACAATCGAGGGACATCATTGGATGATAGTTGTGGGGGATGAAAACACCAATCTACTTCCTCAACCACTAGCGTTAATACATCATTCTTAAGGTAGGGGTTTAACATGTTATAAATTACAAGAGTTTGTTGATTCATTATCTCAATTGTGTTTACAAGCTAATGTAGAGGGTTTGGGCCTAACGAACCCAACATGGACCCTCTGTTACCTTGAAACACATTTTTTTCTCTTTGTGGAAGACCGCTGGTGTAGTGGTACCAGCGACCAACGTCGATAGGGACCAAGGTGGTGGTTGGCACCGACAGACAGTGAGGAATGTGGCGGCGCTACTACACTGCTATAACTGGTCGTGGCTCATCAGCCACAATGGTTAGGGGAAGCAACCAGCCATAGAAGAAGAAGGTGATGCGACCAACGTGCCCCCGAAGGACACGGGCCGCGGCTCATCATCTATAGAGGATCGGAGGAAGGTGGCCATCACATGGGCCGGTAGTGATTGGTACAGTAGGACATGCACTCGTGGGTCTCACAGTGGCGACATGACGTGGAACTGCCACTATAGAGGAGCTGAACAGCCTGTGGGCCGTTCGGGAATTCCGGGGGAGCCGCTCCCTTATGAAACCTAGCACGAGCCCCCAGCGGGATGCACTTCACCGCAATTGGGCTACATACCTCGTAGGATGCCTCTTGCGGGCCGGGCCAGACCTCGGCCTAGCGAACCGACCCCACCACGACCGAGCCGAAACCGGACTAGGGCCCAACCATATACAGAAACCCTAAATGATCCATATCCTAAAATCTGGGCATCTGTTTCATAAAACATCTATCATTCTGGGTCCATTATAGAGAGACAGTACTTCTGGTATATTCCACATGAGTTTTGGAAGGTATTGGAGTACGACTGGGTTGGATCGGACCTAAATCCAAACGGGCCCTCAGAACTAAAATGCTTTTAACCTACATACCGAGCGTCCGATTGACGCACCGTCTATCATGTTAGAACCCTTAAAATATGACGGACCTTTGGGTTACTCATTTCTAGAGATCAGTGCTGGTCAAGGTAAGACCAATATCTAAAGTGGAAGATTCTACAAAACTCGAGCGCACTGAGTGTGAGGATTCCTATGGCTCACTTTAGTGTAAAGAAATAAAATCGATCCTATGTTGATATGCATCAATCAATCTAGTGATGGTCAGTTCTCAATGACACTGTGTGGGTAAACAAAAACCGATCCGGTGTGGGTCAGATCTTGTGTTGGTCAACGGGGGTTAGTTACATATCGATCCTATGTGGGTTAGCGACGGTTAGTTCTCTATCAATCCTTGGTGGGTCAAAAGTCATTCTACATAACATAATAAGATTATGTATCCTTATGAAAAATCATTTGTACTTTTGTACTAACGTTACACCTGATTGTGAGATGATTCACTTTTTTCTTCGTGGTGTTACATGTGTGGTACTTCTAACTTCATGGTGTTATGTGTGCGGTACTTCTAACATCGTGGTGTTACCTATTCGGTACTTCTACCATCGTTGTGTTACCTATGTGGTACATCTACCTTCATAGTGTTTCCTTTGTGGTATTATTTCCATAGGTATGAGATGAGTATAACTTGATAACTTTGGTATATATATGGGCATATACCTAAGTAGATTTTATGTATGTCACTTTGTTCTTTTAGATTGGGGTCTTTCTTTATGTTATTTCCTTTGTGGAAATTTTGAGACCTACAAGGGTCTCGGGGTCCCAACTGAGTATCGTTAAACTCAACGCGGCACGGGCTACGCCCGAAAATTGTTGTGTCTTGTGCGGATGATAGACAAAATTGATCGAGGCTCAGGAAGCCATCACTAGACGGAACCCAAATGTGGACCATTTGGCGTGATGGGACGTAGAGACTACTATTGGTGAGCTATACCTACCCTTCAGGTAAGATCATCAGTGGATGATCGAGGGGCTGTTTTTTACTTTTTCAATTTTACTTTTACCTTTTTCAGTTGCGCTCGTATTCTGGACCCTTTTACATTTAGCTCCCTATACGTACATCGCACTTTTACTAATGAAGATTACTTTTTGGTGGCTTCTTGTTGTGTTCTTGGACATTGTTTCTGAACTGGTTAAATGGAAATGCCTTCCCGTTTTACAGATACTCGTTTCTGGTGCTAGTCGCCCACCCTTGGCCTATGGAAGGTGGGCTTGGGGTAGTCACGGAATGAGCCTCATGGGAAGAGTTTTGGCAGATTATAACAAATTTTGTTTTTCATTACCAACCTAAATTTTGTGTTTAAAATTTATAATTTTTTTATAAATTATAATTATTTCATGATTACTAGTTTGGTTATGATGAATTAGTAAGCTATTTGACATTAATAAACTATCTAAATTGATTTTTGATATATGTGCTGAATGAGGTCAAAACATCTCACATGAACATAGATTAACAAATATTTTAATATAACATGATAATATATAAAATAAAAGGAATTATTAACATGAAATCATATCAAATGAAATTAAATTATTATCATACATTTATAATTAATTAATATAAATAACACATGTGAGGAATCCGGGTCTAGGTAAGGATCTCTCAAAAAACCACTATCTTTTAGGTTATGATCACTCTCTCTCTCTCTTACCCACTTATCTATCTCTTTAATATTATAGAATTATTATCAACTTTTTATATATGTCTCTCACATATATACTTATTTTATTCTACCTTAATTTTATGGTTAATTCATTCCTTATTCTCATTTCTAAAAAAATTTATTATGTTATTTCCTCTGATTATGATATGAAGAAAGATTATGAAGCATGTTTTCTTTACACTGATAATTTTTATGTTATACATTAAAATTTATTTAATATATGGAGAAGGGATAGTTTGTGGAAATTTTATGATGGTTGAACATGGATATTTATTCAATAAATTTTATAAAATTTATAGTCTCATGATATTTCATGTATGGGGTGAGGTATTAACCCTATTCGGTTATGGTAATATTCCACCATGTAATGTCATATGGGTAGTTATCGTTGACTCTTTTTTTTGTCATATTTTTGTTATTTTTACGATATCATTATTTCCATGATCTTTGCATACCATTTTTTTATGTTGATCTTTGATGTTATTTCTAATGAGACCTCTTATTATTGAAATGATCTTATACCATTGACAGACAAGTTTTATTTCTTATCATATTTATTCCTATAGAGATATTTTTTTTCTCACCCCGTTGTTTATGTATTCAATAATTTTTATTACGATGTTTTCAAATATCAAATATAATTAATAGATAGCTATGCAGAATTAATTAATGATTACATTTTATATGTTCCCTCTAATTTATTATGAACTTATACTTCCAAAGAAACTAGGCCACTTAAACATAGGGGACACACATATTGGATATTTTTGTTTAAAATTAGGTAATATTATATGTTAAAGGAAGGGGTCACTATAAAATAACTGTTAAAAATATTCATACTGTGATTCTATAAAAAATTATTACGGAGGATGAATCTCATTTGTAATTGTAATCTAAAGAATAGAATATATTGACTTATGAGCAAGCATATCTACATGAAATGATAGTGATAGGGGAGAGAATATTCCACCAATATGAGCTAATTATCAGAGACTATAATGATGTCTTCCATGAAGAGTTTCTTGGGCTTCTTTTAACCAGGATATTTATATCCTAATTGAACATATACATGGACCCCTTCATATATATAATACTCCCAATAAAATGGAAACAAACATGTTAGAAGAACTCATGAAGAAGATGTTATAAGAGAATTGGAATAAGGTTTGTATACTTGTTAGTGTGTCACTATGGTGAAATCCATTCTACTTCATCAAGAAAAAGGACATGTCAATGATTCATTGAATTGATAATGATGAAATCTACAAAATAACCAAATATTAAAAGTGTCCCCTTTAATGGATTTATGATTTGTTAAATTAGTTATGGAGATCCTCGTATATCTGTAATGTGTAACTTTGGTATGAATTTCACAAATAAAGGATGAATGAGGAAGATATTCCCAAGACTACCTTTTATGAAAAGGTATGGAAACTACAAGTTCATGGTAATAACTATCATAATAACTACTTCACTATAAATCTTCAATGACATAATTAATAGTGTTAGTAGATATTATCTCAAAATATTTATTATAGTCTCTTTTGATAATATTTTGATATATGAAAAAAATGGAGGAGCATTTTGATTATTTGATAACTATGATAAATACATTAATAATTGAAAATTGATATCCAATGTATATTAAATTTGTGTTTTTAAGGGAGGAAGTATCATTCTTAAGGTATGATTTTACTAGAAAATGGATATTTGTGGATCGATCAAAGGCAATGGTGTTTGGGGAGTCAACCGGGCCAATACATCTAATGGAGATCAATAATTTACATATACTAGTTGGGTACCCTCAATGATTTGTTATAAAATTATCATTGTTTCCAAACACACTGACCATGCAGAATGGAATGGGAGTGAAGTTTTTCTGAACAATGAATGAAAACAGATATTAATTAATTGGAAAAAGAAGTTTAACATGGCACCGAGAGTCACACTACCCTAGAGTGGGAAATATTATTGGTATAAAATGATGCCTTACAAAATTCCTTGGGTTGGGTACTGATTCAAAATGAAAAACTGATATTATATGCCATAGGGTAATTAAAATATCATGAGTCTAACTTTCCAATACATGATCTAGTGTTTGTTTCAGTAACCAACCCTTTATATATTTAGATACATTATATTTATGGGAATAAATGTAAGATATATTGATCATATGTGAATCATGTATATATTTACAAAAGGGTCTTAATTAGAATCATAGAATATAGTTAGTGATCATCAAAGACTACGATTGTTCAATCCATTACAATCGGGTGATGAAAAACAAATTTAAGATGCTCTAAGTAGATTGGATACTTCATCCATATCAATGATTATAATTTAGAATAATTAAATATAATTATATTTTTAATATATTGAAATGTAAGTCATATAAGAATGAAAAACATCATACATAGCTGAAATGATTTCTCAACCATACATTATGTGGAAGATAAAACATTAGCAAAACAATGATGTGAAAATGAATAAGTTAGAAGATATAATGAAAGGTAATTCCTTAGAGTTAACAATTTATAAGGAATATGTTTTATGATTTTATTTATGAATATATGTACCAAAAAATCCATAGATAAATAAGGATGTATTGAATGATTTAGATATCAATAAATATTTATCCATCAGGAAATTTTGAAAATGTTTCAAGATATTTGAGATATATTTTTGTGGGAAACAATGAAGGTGTGTATTTTTGTATATATATCAAAGTGATGAGTATGTAAAAAAGAAAATTTGGAGAGGAAAAATTCAACGGGAATGATATACCCATTACCCTTACCTATAAAGAAATTGGAAAACATCACCATGGACCTTCCAAAAATGTATTTTAAAGAAAAATAGAAGAAATAATTTGATAAGGATTGTAATGGATAATCTTAAAAAGGCTACTCACTACATTTTAATTTAAGAGGAATTCTCACTTGATAAACTAAAAATATATATACAATATGGAAAGTGGTGTGGTGGTATGTAACACCATTATATATTGTATCGGATTGATATCACATGTTCAGACCAAGATTATAGGAATGTATCCAATATACTCTAGCATTGGGTTTAACTTCAATACAACTTATCACCCCAAAAATTATGACCAATTTATGTATAATATTGAACAACTTGAGTACATGTAGATTATTTTTTTCATAGACATCAATGAAGGGTGTAATGAACATGATTCTTCGGTTGATTTCTTATATAACAAAAGATACCACTCAGGAACCTAGATGGATCAATATATAACACTTTTGTGGATGAGATATGGAACACATAGTACTGGGATGATGTTAATGATCATAATGTGATGGGACCTAATATTGTCAATGAAACTAAAGAAATGGTCAAGACCATTCAGTAGCACATCATGGTAGATTATATTCAACAAAAGATCTATAATGATAACCATATAAGAGTATTGGGGTATGAGGTTAGAGAAAAATTGTTTCGTAATATCTCTATATGGAATATATTCACGTGATTTTAGAATAAGGGAATATTATGTCCGAAATACGTCATCCCCATTGATATTTAGGATCATAAAAGAGATATGTTCTATATAATAGTACTCTAACAAAATATAACTCATGTACATGAAGTGTTCAAAGTAACCCACTTGAAGATGTATCTACTAGAACCATCAAAAAAATATCAATAATTATCCTTAAACAAAAGAAACTTTGTATATCTGAAATGAATGATTTGAGATTGTAACTATAGACACAATATCACAATAAAATGACTCTAAAAATTTAAAATCTTTAAAATAACTAAAATATATATTAATAAGTTTCTAAATAATTTATTTCATATATATAATCTTATTAGTCATGAAAATAAGTGAATCTGAAGAGCAAACCCAGACATATGGTAAGGGAACTCTCCAAACCACCAACCTTTATATAGGTTATGCACTATTATCTCTAACTCAAAATATCTATCAGTTTACCATTATGGAGAAAAAATTAATTCTTTACATATTCCTCTTATATATATATCAAGATTTTTTCCCATTCTTTTTTTTAAATAAAAGTATTTTTTTCATTTCAATGATTAAGGAGGACATTTATATCTCTCAACCCTTTCATATAATATAATATTTTAAGGAAATTTTTCAAATACATATTGTCATTAATTATGAATAATTTTGTGAAATAGATGTGTTAATTACCTCTACTTTTTAATGTGAATCTCATATTTATCCCTTATTCTAAAATATTTTAACCATTTCTTAAAATTTCATATTGAAGATTCATTTTTATAACAAATTCTATACCACATAAAATGAATTATTCAATAAAAAATAAATATTTTTGACCTATTATTTTCTAATTAAAAATGATCATTCATAATATTCAATTACTTCCTCACTTTGTAATATTAATTAAATATTCCTTTAAAAATATTTCGGTCATGATTATAATACCCATTCTATTTCATGGGTAGTTATTATGCTTATAACTTTTTTATTCCAATATTTAAAAGGTATATAAATTTACATATAGTGATGGTTGTTCCATGGGAGCACTCTTGTGTGTTGGTTAATGTTTATATCTCAAGAGATGGTATGTGTGGGATTAAAAAGTAAATGTACATTGTGATGGGACTCTATCCACCGTATTATGTTGTATTTGAAATGAGATTTAAATTATTTTATTTACGATTTTATATTACTATCATATTCCTATGATGTTAAAATCTTATGATTCAATGTTCTTTGAGATATTCTTCCATATGATTATTCATAATAGCATCCATTTATAATATCTTTTACTATTGTTTGACTCTTATGATATTATTTATTTTCATGCACATTACCTTAATGGTCTTTACATATCAAACATTCTTTCTATGTATTCGTCATGTTATCCTATGAATTTTTAGAAACACACTGGATTCTGGGAGAGAATAAATGAAATTTATAGTAAATAAGGTTTAATTTTTGGTCCATATTGGTTTTTAATTTACATTATATTCCAAATATACTAGGATTCTCAGTCCTCAGGTTAAGTTTATAGGATATTTGTACAAAAATCATGTTATAAAATCTTTTTGGTACTTAGGTAAATATAATATAACTTCACTAATTTTCAATCCTATTTATTAAGACATTAAAACCCTAATATTATTGGCAATTTTGACTTTATTTATATTAAATTCAACCACATCATTTATTATGTAATTATTAATATCATTTTCCCTTAGGTTGAATTTGGTTTTCAACTACCCTTTTACAATGTTCATGTAAACCCCAATATGGTATATTCATCGTAAATTGAATAAACATCACATTTTCACAGCATTATCCAAAAAAATGTTTAGATGAATCATTATTTTAATGCAATAATGTGGTTAATATATCATACACACAAAAAATATATTTTCATGAATGACTGGTAACATCATGGGATAATTTTACTAAATATAAAAATATGTAATGAAATAAAATATTAATTCAATTAATCAAAAATCCCCATTTTCTGAGATAGATCATCTAAATTGCAAAATCGAGTTATCAATTCATATAAAAATGACAATATTAGAAGGCTTTATCTAATATTATTTAATTTAAATAAGGATTCCAATGTCAAAATAATATCCCTGGTGAACATTAAAAATTGAAATAATTTCATAAAAAGTTTATTTCATTGTACATGATGTTTGAATTATTAGAAGAAGAAAAGTATGAGATATTTCCTCTCTTATTCTATGTATTCCCTTTTTGCAAAAGAAGCTAAATTTCACCTTATATATATGTTTAAAAATTTATTAGAATTTGATGTATCATACTAATTAAGTAATCACATATATAAACTTCCATATTAATTACATAGTCAAGCTATCTCATGTCTAGTGTATTCATATTTACTATTCGAAGAAAATTAAAAAAACGAAACAACATATTTTGTTCTTTAACATAAATGGTTTTATAATTAAATTATTCAAATATTTAGTATTCTCAAATATTTAGTCTCTAGTTAAGTGAAAATATATCCCTCTTTATTTCAAAATACCATAAAATGATATGATTAACCATTAAAAATTAATACGATATAATAAATATATCTTCTTAATTCTTTGAAGTTGTGTGCGCTGTTTTCTCTGCCTCAGGGTTGTTTCTTCATACATGGTGTCTAGATTTCAAAGGATATATTGATACTAGAAGGTGTTTTCATAAGCTTGAGATATGATTTTTATCGAATTCATGGAAATCAGGGGCGACCATGGGATTGTATGGATGCTTGAGGTTTAGGTGTAGATGGAACTGGAAGTTGATTTTGAGATGGAATAGGAAATAGAGTCACTGTATTGGATTCAGTTTTATGTGGTCACTGGATGGGATTATTTCATGTCCTTCTTGAGATAAACAAATTATTCTCTTTATATGTTTCTTAAATTTAAGACTCGTACATGGGTGGAAACTACTCTAGTTGGTATGTATGCAGGCCAATCACTCTTAGGTATTTTCATGGATACATTTGACGTACTTCCTGCCAATTTCATTCTTCTTTTAACCTTTTTCTCTTTCTTGTACAAGAACATTGTACCACATGTAATTACCTGACATTTACATTTTTCTTAATATTTTTTGGAAAAATAGTTTCTACTCATGCTCTAGTACTTTCTAAGTATGTTCATAATGCTATGCTTCAACATAATCAAATATGTCCCCCCTTCAAAAGTGGTGAATCCTAGTTTTACTAACATGTTACATCCTAAAATGTTTCATAATATTCTATGTTATTGATTTTAGAAAATAGAAAAATTATCCAATTAGAATATTCTTCCACATTTTATCACACAACCTAATAATATTTTTCATTGGATAACATCAAAACATTAATTAAAATATATATAAATTTATTAATGAAATTACCGTATTTTTTTCCATATAATTAGAATAGATGAATTCAAATACACATGTTTAATACATAAATATATTTTTTGGTTATATATTATTATAAAACATATATAATGTTCCATGTGTACTAGTTTTATACCATTATGGTATTATTTCATCATTGGAATGTTCCTAGTGTTTATTAATAGTTTCATGTGTGAATTTAGTGCTCTAAAAATGATCTTTTCACTAAGAAGGATCAGTGGGATATTTTTTATCCTTCAATTTAGTGGTTTACATTCCATTATAAATTATTAGCATTGTCAACACTACTATACAAAAATATAAAATGGAATAATGGTATCATACCATAATTTCTTCTTTATATTATTATCATTCACTATATAGTGTAATACCCCAAATTTTGAGCATCTTCTTAATTAATTATTTATTTATTTAAATAAAACACAATTTTTGAAACAGTAATGTATGATTTTATAAAATAATCTAATATATGTTAATATTTTTCTTGGTACTTTATTTTCATAGGTAATGTATCTCAACATGGATGTATATCTTTCAATAGTATTCAAAACTCAATAAAACGTTTATCACTTCACACATTACATTAATTATATACCATTAAAAATTATATTAATTTAGTAAATAAAATATAACAACATAATAAAGGATAATGTTTGTAACACCTTGATGTTTTATGAGATAATTTTTTTTCATTTGATTGTTGTCTTGTGTTATACTCTACACCAAAATTAGCTTGTGCTATATGAAACACTGTATTATCTTGTAGTATACACAACAATCTTCATGGATTTTGATACAAACAATTATAGTTTTTATATAAAATTAATTTCATGTAATACCTAGTATAATTTAAAACTAAATATTATAACCTATTCATTATAATGGCAGGTATGAAAGGTATTAACATTCTTCAAAAAGAACAATTTAAATTAAAATAAGTGAGTATATAAAATAATAAATTCATTACTTATGGATTTTATTAGTGAAATATATATCTAAAATATTAAATATAATGTTCAAAATTAATCTTATATGTTTTATAGACATGATATAAGAACAAATTAAATTCTTATGGATAAAATGATTGTTTTTCTAAAAATAAAGTTTTACGGCCATTTGATGGAGAACCCATTTAAATGTAGTTTTTTTACACTTTTATAAGTTATATTTGACAAAATAAATTTATTTTCTTTAATAGAGACATATAAATATACATTGGATGATTTTTTCGTATTTTTCTACTAAAATTAATATTTTAATAAATACTGAAAAATACTATATTTTTATTCAAAACTACATTTTCATCAAATTTATTTATATAGTTAGATTATCTTGATAGTTTTTTTAATATGTAATTATATTATGTTTTTTAATTAAATACAATTTTGGGCATTGGTAGTAATCTCACATTTAAATTGGACAAAAAAACATGTCAATATCTTGATAGTTTTTACTTCTTAAAACCCTGATTTCTGGTTTGGAGAACCGGAATTAATTTTAAATTAATTTATCGAAAATATATATTTTGAATTTATAAAAATAGATTTCATATATTAAATTATATGGTAAAAATTATGTAAATATTTCACTTTTATTTTTGGACATTATGAATAGTAACATCAGAAATTATTTCTATTTACCATGGTTAAAGGCTAAATTATGGAAATAAGGGTAACAAAATAATATAATAATAAAATAAAACTACACTAACACGTGTACTAATCCTATTATATGAATCATTGGTGCCCAAAAAATTAATAGGATGATATTTTGGGATTTTAGAACCACTTAGGAGTGAAAATGACATGTTATAATAATTAATTTAATGTAAATGGAAATATAACATAAACATGTATCTTTTTACTAAAAAAAATTTTAAGGTGTATTAATATGATTAATATATATGACAAAAAATATTCATCATAAATATAATCATATTTACTAAATCATGTTATTTTATTTATATTTTTTATACTTTAAATAAAATAATTATTTATGAAAAAACGATGATGTCGTGATTACATAATTAATGAAATATTGAAATAATTAATATTATAAATATTATAATAAATTAAATATGAATATTTTTATTCCATAAAGATATATTTTGGATTCCATTGCCATGATTAGGATTATATATTGACTTTTTGTGAAGGAATCAATTTTCAATGACTTTACCCAAATACAATTACTAAATAGTGTAAAAATTGACAATAATCTGTTTTTAAAATAAATGCTATTTTTTAAATAATTTAATCACCATAAAAATATAAAATTTGGCCAAATGAAATAGATAATGTTTAAAAATTAATTAATTATCCTTTTTTGGTTCTCTTGGAATTTTATAGTAACTATAAAAACCATATATTATAAAAATACAAGAAGACATGGTAAGAGTTAATCTTTTTAACTAAGGGGCAAAGGTAAAATATAAGGTTAATATTGTGAACTAAACATTTCATAAACATATTATTTTATATTATTTATACCCATACTAATTCTATATTTAAATAAATTATTTTTTCACCATCAGAAACTGAAAAACAATTTATAATAAATTAATATTTAAAGGCTTTTCTAAATTGCCCATCACCTCTCATATATTAGTAAACTTTTGCTTATCTTTTAATAACATATCTAAATCCCTTTTTCTCTGCCAAAAAATACCCATTAAATCTCCCAAAATTCCTAAAATAATCTTATAAGTCACACTTTGGGCCAAAATCTATCATAAGGATACCTTTTTTTCAAATCCTATGAAGATACATGAAAATGAGGTAATTATTTTATCACCTCTTTTGAAATTCATTTCTTCTTCTATATCCACTTATTATGTTGTTACCATATTAAATTAATAAATCCTGGATATTATACATTATTATATGTTATTATAATTTTAGTACACCCTTATCCCTTTTTTTACACATCCTACAATGAACTATATCACCATGTGTGCGTATGTATGGCTTACCATCTCCACGCCGTGGTGTAATTTTTTATTCAAAAATACTTAATTTGAATTGGTTTAATGATGAGTATAATAGATGTAAATTATTAATATGACATTATATTTATTCTTCATAATTAATATATTATTAAATTCTATACTATTTAACCATTAAGTGAATGATGTCATTGCTCATGCGTACACATGGCTTACTGTCTCCACGACACGGAAAGATTCATTCTCTACGTTAACCATTCAATAATGATTATAATGTGTATATAATAAATAAAAATTAAATATAAGACACTATAATTATACTGGATTTATATATAAATATATATTTCATTTACTTTATTCCATTCAATTCAATAACGAAACAGAAACAACGTTCATGTGTACGTAAGACCTACCGTCTCCAGGAACGGGGTTTTCCATTTAATCTATATATCTAGTATATATAATTATATGCAGAATATTTAGGATATATAAATCATGATTTAAATTATGGAAGTATTTAAACTACAATATATGTAATAATATCAAGAATAAAAATTCAAAACATGTGTGAAAAATAAAACAAATATTACCCAAAACATTGTTTTAACATAGAATCGATACAGAAATGTGTAATATAAAGTAAAATATGAATAATATATGATATAATAAATATTATTATGGTTTTTTAAAAGTTAATAATAAGTTTAAACCCACGATACATGATTTTTGGTCTCATATAGAATAAATCGGACCTAAGGTAAGGGATAATTTTGCAATCTCCTTATAATCCGAGACTGATTATAAAAAATTATTAATTGGATATATTAAACATCCACATAATTATAACCTAAATATTTAATATTATTTATATTCTTATACTACTTTTTAATTTCAATTTTACCTATTGGTATATTTTTATTAAATGATATGAAAGGGATATTTTTTCGTTATTTGATAAAAGGTACTTTTTAGACTTTTCCAGAAAAAGCACATAGAGAATGTTTTTTACTTGTATAAAATAAATGGTTTATAATGCTTTTATAACTCCTTTATTAAATGAATCATACATTATATGATTTCAATTTTATTTTATATTAAATTTTTTCTTTCAAAATTCTGTGGTAATTTTACAAAACAAAACGTTTTTGCATAAGAGAGGATATTTTCCTCAAGAAATAATTCAATTATTTTATCAAATTTCATTTCTATATAAGAATGCATAGGGTTATCCCTATTTTTAGTTTTATTTTAGTTTGTTTATGATGGAATCATTTTTATGAAATCAATTTATTTTATATGGATTATGATAGAATGATGTTAAGGAGACCCATTTTTGTACCTTGGATAATGCTATGATGAATGGATTATGTTTTTGTGGAACATGTATGAATGATTTTCTTATAAGAAGGGTGGGACCTATATTTCCCTCTAATTTATTAAGTAAATATGTATATCCCATGTGATAGACCTGACTAGAATGACAAGTCAATCTCATTCCGTATTACAGGGTTGGAACAACCAGAAAATCTATTTCAATAATGTAGGGTTGGAATGGCATATAAATCTGGTTTAGAAATACATGTCTATAATGACAAGTAAACCTGATTAAAAAATAGAATTTTCCAATATTTTGGTCATGGAATAAATTCCTTCACTACAATTGAAATCATATTATGTTATTAATTGTAATCCAAAATTCCATGTTTTATTCTAATGCTATTTTATCATGGTAAATGTTCCATTATGATCTATTCCTTGTGTACTGCAAAGATTTATTTCATGGATCAAGATTTTGATATTTAAATTTATCTTCATTTTTCTATATTCTTATGTTTTTGGATTTTTTTTTCTCAATTTTATCCCTTACTGAGCATTTGAGCTCACCCTTTTTATGTTTTCTTTTCCTCAGTATATAAAAAAAGGTTTTAGGTTGGAAAACAAAAATGGGAAGATCTTTATGAGAGATGTTTATGAATCTCACCATGTTAGAATATTATGTTCTAAGTTTCCAGTGACACTAAACTAATATGGTATTTGGGTGTATATTTTTGTAATGTATTATGTATTCTAAAAAACTAAATGTAATGTCTACGTAAGTCAAGCATTGTTTTTTATAGTTGGTATTAGGGAAATGGATGTATTAATGAATTTGATCCATGGGAATGCACATGTGAGAACATTTGGGGAAGTAGGGATATCTATCCAAGGGATTAATAAGGAAATGACTGCCACTAGGGATGGTGGTGTGTCCCAACCAAGTGTTGTACCTTCCCATTGATTTCTTAAATAGGTATCAATTTTTTTCCACTAAAAAAATTCCAAACTGGTAGATTTGGAATTAGATTGAATATTTAGTTAACCTTTGGAAACAAGGATTTAGAAACATTAGTGAGATACGTCGAGATATTTCTAAGGGATGTCTACCGATGTCCCTAAGCATAATTCTAAGAATAGGTTAAATTCATTGAATTATGGTAATGATCATGAATAACCTGGTATTAAACGCAATATGTTAGAGATTTAATGTACTCCATCTTTATTATGTAGTTTTCCTAGCATGATTTTTAATCTCATACATATATTTTTAGGTTTTATAAAATGGATGGAATGAAGAGGATTAATATTAATGGATAATATGATGAATAATAGAATGATATTCTTCATGTCCAAAATATTGAAATGATAGTTTGAAGGTGAAACATAATAATTATGACTAATCAGAAATATCATAATATGATTAGTTATATCAAATTTTATGAGTTTCTTTACCCATAAAATAAGAGAAAGATAGAGTTTTGTGGTGATCACAGGGGAAAGAATGTCCAATTTCATCATATAAATCATGTGGGAAGTGTAATATAGAAGAATGATTTAGAGGAACTAAAAGGTTTGGTTAACACAATGATCAAGGATAATGGGATTGCTAAGACTTCAATGAGGATAATTTTTTAAAAATGTGTTATTTATTTAAATTATGAAAATTTATTCCGTAATGGAAAATCTCATGAATAGAATCATCATGGGAATGTGGTTAGTATAAATTTTGATGACAATGGAAAGACAAAAAATGATATATGATATTAAATAAGTTTTAAGTAATAAAATGATAAAGCTTGGTCAATGTTCTTAGAAGATAGTAGAATGATTACATGATTATGAAAAATAATATTTCAATATAAATTTTAAGGTTTTATTGAATAAAGTGACATATTAAGATTGTTACACTATTGTTTGTCCTTTAATATTTGAAAATATATGTTGAATGGTACCGATAACCATTAAAAGTTATTCATATATTTTTGGAAAACACATGATATGTTCATAATGATGGGATAATGAGATAATGAGATGTTTGAGAGTACTAATGCCCTAATGACTGATATAAGGGAAAAGAGATATCATGGTTTGAGTATATAGATTTTTGGGCATTTTTTGTTTATGGAAAGAGTTAATTTTGACACAATGTATGTTTTTACTTGGTTTTTAGGGTAATTCATTTTATTATCATGTTTTAAGAGAATACATGATTAAGGTATTCACATTTGTGGAATGTGACAACCAAGAAATAAATTATTAGATATGATAAAAAAATGCTATGTCAATTTAGTTCACCTCTTTCTAATGTTTTAAATATTTTTCTTTTGGAAGTATTGCAATGTTATACATTTATAAATATTATATGTTATATTCCAGTTAATGTTTCTCTGATTAATTGAATTTTATCACTATTGGTGGACTTATGCATATTTTATTTCTTATGCTAAATATTTTTTGAGAAACATGGAATGATATATCATTCTATCTCATGATCATCTAACACATCAAGAATGAAAAATACAACTTCATTTCTATAAATATTAGATGAAGTGGATATTGGTCAAGGAACGATAAATGGTGAGATTGTACCAAAATATATTAAGTATATAACCTCCTGAAAAAAAAATTAACTTTAGGGAAAGAATCCTGAAAACACAAACATTTATTTTAGTTCCTTTTTATATGATAAATAAGATGGTCCCTTAAATCATCATAAATTTATGGATTTTTAGTTATGAACATTATTCAAACCTTGTTCCCAGTCATTATACATCAGAACATTATTGTTAGTTTCTTCTCCCATAACCATTTTATATAGTAAAAATTTCACCTATGTGTAAACCTAGTGATTAATTACTTTGGGTAACCTTTATGTTTCGAACCATCATTCTTAAAATGAATTCTTATTAGTCATTTTTCTGATGTGGGTTTCTATGAAATCAATATTCAAGTAGTAATCCTTTTATAAACCCAAATGCATTTTAGGGATAAATTCATTTTAAGGACGGTATAAATTTACACCTTTAAATTTTATGAGATATTGTTTTTAAAATTTCTCTAACGTCTTGTGTTTTGCACTACAACAAGATTAGCTTGCGCTATACGCAACACCTTATTATCCTGAAATATACACAACACTATTCTTTGCTTGGGAAACACAAAATTTCAATCTATTTTGAAAGAATTATTTTTAATCAAGTCCATGTATAAGTGATAAAAAATATTATGTCATAGGCGTTATAATGGCCAGTATGAATTGTTTTTCCATTCTTCTGAAAACAGTTTAAATTATAATAAGTGAGTCTATAAAATAATAAAATCACATTTTATGGATTTTATTAGTGAAATATATATGTAATATATTTAATTTACTATTTAAAATTCATCATATATTTTTTATAGACATGATATAAGAACATATTAAATTTTATAGATAAAATGAGTATTTTTCTAAAAATGATGTTTTACCATATTTTGGTGGAGAACAAATTTTAAGTAGAGTTTTATACATTTTTATGTTCTATTTGAAAATATAAACTTCTTATTTGAAATTGGGACATCCAAATTTACTTTGGTTTAATTTATTGTATTTTTTTAATAAAATTATTATTTTAATAAATGGTGAAAATACTATATTTTAATTCAAAACTAACTTTTCATCATATTTAATTATTTAGTTAGATCATTTTTAATTGTTTTTAAAGTGTAATTTGATTATGTTTTTATCATTTATTATAATTTTTCTCATTGAATTAATTTTACTTTTAAATTAGAATTAAATAGATGAAAATCTTTTGATAGTGTTCACTTCTTAAAAATTTATTTTCTAGTTTTGAAAATATAAATTAATATAAAATTCATATCTACCAATTATATGTTTTGAATTTAGAAAATTGGATTCCATATTTGGAATTATAAGGTAAAAATTAATTAAATGGGTCCATTTTATTTTTATACATTATTAATAGTATCTTAAGAAATTATATTTATTTACCATGGTGAAAGGGTAAATAAGGTAAATAAGGGTAAAAAAATTAATATTAATATTGTATAAAACTACCCTAAATGTGTCTTAATCCTATTATAAGAATTATGGGAGCTGAAACCACCCTTAAGAGGAAATTTTGTCCGTTGAGAACCATTGGGGTGTGAAAATGACACGTTATAATAATTAATTTAAAGTAAAGAGGAATATTACATAAAAGGGCATCTTTTTACTAAAACAATTTTAATGAGGGGTTGTATTATAGATATGTTGGAATATAAATATTAATTTAAAATATAAAACTATTTCCAATATCATGGAATTTAATTTGTATTTTTTATACATTAAATATATTTATTTTTACATAAAGATGATGCATTGATTACCTTTTAAAGAAAATATTCTTATAAATGTTAATTTATATATTAAAATAAATATAATTTGAACATTTTTATTCCGTAAAAGAATTTTTTGGATAAAATTTACATTTTGGGGATGATTGTAACAGCCCGAGATTTTATGAAAAACATTCTTTTTATTTCACTAATGTCTTGTGTTGTACGCTACACCAAAAGGAGCTTGCACAACACGCATCCTTGTCTTGCCTTGCATTACACGCAATCGCGACCTTCCTCGATAGCGTGTGTAATATGCAATACCGAGTTTCACTAAACAACGATGTGCTATTAAAATATTATTAAAACTAGCCGTTATGAATAGTAATAACCACTTTTTAAAATTCTGTAAATCTTTTTTTTCAGAAAGAACTTCATTCTTGGATTCGGAGTATCGAATTTAGCCTAAGGTGAAATTTTGGTACTTTTCGGATAACTTTCATATTCTGATGAATAGTGAAAATTACTAAATTATAATTAAAAACAACTTTTTTAATCGAAATAATTAATAGTGATAAATTATTAATTTGAGTGGTTTTAAAGTATATTTAGAATATATTTTTACAATTTAATACAATGTTGGTCATTGGTTGTAATTTCACATTTAAACCAGACATAATCAACTGTCAATCTTTTGATATATATTGTTTCCTAAAAACACGCTATTTATTTTAACAGCAGGATTTAATTATAAAATTAATTAATGCAACTTCTATGTTATGAATTTGGTAAAATAGATTTCATTTTTGAATTCGGAATATGAAATATAGCTTAGGATGAAATTTTGGCATTGTTCTGAAAAACATCAATTTTTGATGAATAGTGAAACTACTAAGTGGTAGTTAAAAAAACTGAATTTTTCATAAAACTTAATTTTGCCGCTTCTGTGAATGGAATTTCGAAAATCCGAGAGACACGGTTAATATCAAGGACTAAAATGTGGTTCAATGAGATGAAAATAATTTTTTGGTGAATAGTAACTTTTTACTTTTTTTACCGCAGTTAATAGTAAATAGGGTAACTAAGGGTAAATATGATATTACTATTACCCTAACACATGTCCTAATTCTATTGGACAAGTGTAATTCGACCAAAAACAAACTTAGGAATAAAATATGACGATTTAGTCCCACTTGGATTAGATTAAGACATTTATTATTAATTTATTTAAAGAAAGGATTAAATAGTTAAAATCAATGTTTAATAAGTAAATCATTTTTAATATGGGGTTATACATAAGATAAATTCGATTGTAAATATTCATTAGAAAACTAAAAAGATTTCCTACATGATGGTATTTTATTTGTAATTTTTAGACATAAAATAATTTAATTTATTTATGACACAACGATGATGCAGTAATTATCTTATTAATGAAATATTGACATAATTGATGTTATAAACACCAAAATAAATGTAATTTGAGATTTTTTATGAATTCCACTAATTTTCTAGGTTACTATGATATATTAATGTTGATTTAATCAACTTGGTTCGAACATAAAATTCTGTTATGACTTTCACAAAAATCATATATCAAATAGTGTCAAAATTGACACAAAATAGTTTTTAAATCAAATATTATATTATTAATTGTTATTTTATTCCTAAAAATCTAAGGTTCGGCCAAATGACTTAGATAAGGATATATATATTAATAATAAACAATTTGGGGTTCGTTTGGCATGTTATAGTAAGTGTATTAACCATATAGTGAAAGAAAACAAAAAGACACGGTAAAAGTTAAATTATTTAACTTAGAGTTAAATCTAATTGATAAGGTTTAAAATAATATCCAAACATGTCTAAATTTTATTGGTTGATGAGATTACAACCCTATCTCATCTAATCTTCGAATATGAGTCATTTTTGGAGGTTTTTAAGTGGGGTTAGATTTATTATAAATTAATATTTTTAAGAATTCCTAAGGTGCCCCTCTCCTCCCCTATAAAAGGACACCTCCTCCCCCTCCTCCTCACACCAATTTGAGCACTCAAGCTCGGCCAACCCCTGCAAAAATATCTTCTCCACTTCTCTAGAAACATCCTAGAGGTTCTGGTCTTCCTCAAAGACCAATTCTAGTGCCCTAAGAGGAGGTCTCAAAGAGGCACTTCAAAGAAGAGGTAATTACCGTTACCAATTCTTTCATCTTTATTTCTTCTTCCACTTCTTCTTCTTAGGTTGTTTCATTATGAAGTAATAACATCAGTATCACTCATATACGGATATGTTATTATAAGTATTAAACAACCCTATTTCACCATCTATCCATCCTACGGAAAAAGAAATCACCGTGCGTGCGTACGTACGGAATACCGTCTCCACGCCGTGGTGTAATCTATTTTCCACCACCACCTTACATGGATGGGTATAATGGTGTAAAGAATAACTATACATAGTTATTACAACATCATATTGATTCTGATATATTGTATAATCCACTCCAATTCAATTCAATATTTATAGAAATGATATCATCGCTCGTGCGTACGTACGGACTACCGTCTCCACGACGCGATGAGATTCATTATCCATGTTAACCATTTAAGAATGATTATAATGTATATATAAGAAATAATAATGAAATATATGACATTATAAAGCTACTGGATTTATGTATATACATATGTATGTCATCTACTTACTTCCATTTCAAGACAATAAGGAAATAAAAATAGCGTTCATGCGTACGTACGGACTACCGTCTCCATGAACGGTGTTTTTCATTTCATTTATCTATCTATTATATATATATATATATACTGAATATATATGATATATAAATCATATTCTGGAAGTAAGTAAATCATGATATAAGTAATAATAATGTCAAGAACAACAAGTCAAAACACCTATGATAAAAGAAACGATTTTACCCAAAACGCTTCTTTAACATGGAATTTACAAAAGAACGGGTAATATAATGTCATAAGTGAACCATATATGATATAATAACAATGAATATGATTCTGTAATAAGTCAATGACATTATTTAAACCATTATACAGGAGCTTTGGACACGTACAAAGCAAATCGGACCTAAGGTAAGGGAAAATACCACAATCTCATTTTTATCCGAGATTGTTTATTCGTAAGTATTTACTGGGGTGTATTTTATCATCCACATCCATGTTCCCCCAATATGTAATATTGTTTCCATCCACTTACAATAGTTTAAATCCAATTTTACCCTTCGGTGAGTTTTTAGTAAAGAATATGAACGGAATCTTTTGTCGTTTTTTTTTTCATACGAGGTACTTTTGGACTTTTCCGACAAAGGTACGAAGAATGTTTTTTTTAACTTATACGGCATGAATGTATTTTTAAAACATTATTTCCAAGAAGCTTCCTTTACAAGTTTTCAAGTTTATTTTTAATCAACTTCTTTTAGTTTAAAATTTTATGACATGTTAAGAAAGGAAAAGTGTTTTTGAAGTAGAAAGGATATTTTCCTCAAGAATAGAGTTCAAGTATTTTATCAAAATTATTTTCCATCTAAGATAATAAAAGGGTCTGTTTTTATCCCTATTATTACATGGATTTGATTATGTTTTGATGGAAATATTTTTATGAATTCCTTTATCTTATATGAATTGTTTTATGATGTCACGATGTTTAAGATTCCCATTTTTATTACATGGGTTATGCAATGATGTATGATTTAAGATTTTGTGGCACACATAAGAAAGGATTCATTACAAGATGGGTGGGACCTATATCTCCCTCCAATGCATTGGGTAAAGATTTTATATCTCATGAGATAGACATGGCTGGAATGGTAGGTTATACCGGTTAAGTAAAACAGGACTGAAACGAGGGTTACTCGATTCAGAAAGGGACTTTGTCCACTAAGATAGTCTTGGCAATGAGTCATGACTAACAAGAAATGATTTTCCATGATTATGTGTGCATGCCACAAAGTTTCAAGTTTCATGTTATGATTATGGTGATCTCATTTTCACTTCTATGATTTGTTACATGTTAAGATATTATGATCTCTTTTGCAGGTTATGATTTTCAAAAAGATATGATATGATTTTTATTTCTTTTGTATTCCCTTACTGAGCATTTGAGCTCACCCTTTTATGTCTTATTTTCCCCAGGATATAAAGAAAGGTTTTAGGTAAAAAAAAATGGAAGATCTTTATGGGAGATATTGCAGATCTTTCACCAGGATTAGAAGATTATCTTCCGAGTTTCCAAAGACACTAAACTATTACGATCCTTATGTGTGTGTTTTTGTTATGTACTAAGTATTCCGCAAAAGTAATGTAATGTCCATGTACGTCAGGCTTCGGGTCTTTACAGTTGGTATCAGAGGAAAGGTTTAGTCAACCTTTGGAAACTAGGACGCGAAAACGTTAGTGAGATCCCTAGAGATATTTCTAAGGTATGTCTAGGGATGTCCCTAAGGATAAGTATACGTATAGGATATAGTCCTAGAACTACGGTAACGATCTTAGAATTTATCCTAAGATGTTAGATATTGAGGGTGCTCCCCCTTTACTATGTTGTCTTCCCTAGCATGATTTTTGATTCTCACAAAATTATTTTTGTGTTTTAGTTAATGGAGGGAACCAAAAGGAATTCGGTTAACATTGAATCCAATGGACAAATTGGTGACTATGAGCAACAAAATTGTGTAATGCCTAGAGAGAAAGATGTTGTGATTATGCCGAATCAATCATCGCGATATATGATTAACAAGGTGAAATTTAGTGGAATGCCTAATTCTTCAAAGAAGAGGAAGATAGACTATTATGCATGTTCGCATGTTGAGGAGCATAAAGAAAGGAAGATTGAGATTTCTAAAGAAGGGAAGAAGAACCTTGAGGAATACCTCAAATGGAGGGACCGATGTTATCTGTGTGGAGAAAAGGGTCATAGAGTGACAGACTGTTATGGAGTTCAATGTCTTATTTGTGGAGAACATGGGCATTACCCAACTCAATGCCCTGACCTAGAAAGTTACTTCTAAATCAAGGAAGGACTTATTCCAGGATAATCATTGATGTGGATGGACTGAAGTGTTTATGTATTGGTATTCAAGAATAATGTTGTTGAGGTACTTTTATGGTGTATTGGAATATTTATGTATTGCTCTAATGTGGTATTCGAAGTGATTGAGGTATTTTTGGAAAAAAGATGATATGCACATAATGAAGGGAAAATGAAATATTTGATAGTATTCATGAGCTCATGATTGATATAAGGACTAAGTGATATCATGGTTTGAGAATATAAAATTTTTGAGGATTTTGGTATGTGGAAAGTGTTAACTTTTAACTGCACTCATGTTTTCACTAAGGTATTCAAGAGAATACACGAATAAGGACTTTGAGTGTTTGGAATGTGACCAACAAGACATATCTTATGATATGTGGGGATCAACGACAGTATTAAATCTCTGGTAATCGTTGTCACTATATTATGAGAGTGGACTGCAGTATTATGTATAAGCCTAAAGATTAGACTGGATTATGTTGAACATAAGTTAGTATTGTTTAAGGATAGAATATTTTCGATAATATTGATGGGATGTTATAGTGATGTAGTTTTAGAAAAAGGACAACCTGCAGGACGGGCGACAGCCCATCGCTTCGGACAAGGCTGTAGGAATCGAACCCACAACCGAAGTGCAACTGGCCTTTATCGCCTACCACTGGCCTACAGGAAGTCCCTGTTTAGTAGAAACTAGTTTTATTATATTAAGCAAAATGATATATGAAGTATAAGTCTATTTTAGGAACCATATATGATTAATCTCACTATAGACCGACTTATGTATATAATTTTTGCTAACCTTTTGTTTGAGAAAGATGGAATGACCCGTCATTCTATCACATAATCTGCTAACACTTCACGAATAACAAATTCAACTTCATTTATTTAAGGGATGAAGTGGAAATTGTTCAAGGCACGAACAACAGTGAGATTATACCAAAATAAAGTAAGTATTTATTCTAATTCAAATTTTCAACTTTAGGGAAATGATCTTGAAAACCAAAAATGTTGTCCTAGTGATCTTATACCTGATGAATCAGATGGTACCTTAGATCGTCACAAATTTATGGATTTGTGATTACTGTATTTTCCATAGCCATGTTCTCTACCACTCTCCATCAGAACATGATGGTTAGATTTCTCTTCCATACCCATATTTTCACCTATGTGGAAACCCAATGATAAGTTTGTTTGGGTAATCGTTACATTTCATACTTTAGTTTTTAAAGCTAACTTTTGGTATTCCTTTTTACGATGTGGGTTTCTATTAAAGAAACTTTCTAATAATAAACCATTTATAACCCCGACGAATTTCGAGGGCGAAATTCATTTTAAGGGGGGTAGAATGTAACAGCCCGAGATTTTATGAAAAACATTCTTTTTATTTCACTAATGTCTTGTGTTGTACGCTACACCAAAAGGAGCTTGCACAACACGCATCCTTGTCTTGCCTTGCATTACACGCAATCGCGACCTTCCTCGATAGCCTGTGTAATATGCAATACCGAGTTTCACTAAACAACGATGTGCTATTAAAATATTATTAAAACTAGCCGTTATGAATAGTAATAACCACTTTTTAAAATTCTGTAAATCTTATTTTTCAGAAAGAACTTCATTCTTGGATTCGGAGTATCGAATTTAGCCTAAGGTGAAATTTTGGTACTTTTCGGATAACTTTCATATTCTGATGAATAGTGAAAATTACTAAATTATAATTAAAAACAACTTTTTTAATCGAAATAATTAATAGTGATAAATTATTAATTTGAGTGGTTTTAAAGTATATTTAGAATATATTTTTACAATTTAATACAATGTTGGTCATTGGTTGTAATTTCACATTTAAACCAGACATAATCAACTGTCAATCTTTTGATATATATTGTTTCCTAAAAACACGCTATTTATTTTAACAGCAGGATTTAATTATAAAATTAATTAATGCAACTTCTATGTAATGAATTTGGTAAAATAGATTTCATTTTTGAATTCGGAATATGAAATATAGCTTAGGATGAAATTTTGGCATTGTTTTGAAAAACATCAATTTTTGATGAATAGTGAAACTACTAAGTGGTAGTTAAAAAAACTGAATTTTTCATAAAACTTAATTTTGCCGCTTCTGTGAATGGAATTTCGAAAATCCGAGAGACACGGTTAATATCAAGGACTAAAATGTGGTTCAATGAGATGAAAATAATTTTTTGGTGAATAGTAACTTTTTACTTTTTTTACCGCAGTTAATAGTAAATAGGGTAACTAAGGGTAAATATGATATTACTATTACCCTAACACATGTCCTAATTCTATTGGACAAGTGTAATTCGACCAAAAACAAACTTAGGAATAAAATATGACCATTTAGTCCCACTTGGATTAGATTAAGACATTTATTATTAATTTATTTAAAGAAAGGTTTAAATAGTTAAAATCATAGTTTAATAAGTAAATCATTTTTAATATGGGGTTATACATAAGATAAATTCGATTGTAAATATTCATTAGAAAGCTAAAACGATTTCCTACATGATGGTATTTTATTTGTAATTTTTAGACATAAAATAATTTAATTTATTTATGACACAACGATGATGCAGTAATTATCTTATTAATGAAATATTGACATAATTGATGTTATAAACACCAAAATAAATGTAATTTGAGATTTTTTATGAATTCCACTAATTTTCTAGGTTACTATGATATATTAATGTTGATTTAATCAACTTGGTTCGAACATATAATTCTGTTATGACTTTCACAAAAATCATATATCAAATAGTGTCAAAATTGACACAAAATAGTTTTTAAATCAAATATTATATTATTAATTGTTATTTTATTCCTAAAAATCTAAGGTTCGGCCAAATGACATAGATAAGGATATATATATTAATAATAAACAATTTGGGGTTCGTTTGGCATGTTATAGTAAGTGTATTAACCATATAGTGAAAGAAAACAAAAAGACACGGTAAAAGTTAAATTATTTAACTTAGAGTTAAATCTAATTGATAAGGTTTAAAATAATATCCAAACATGTCTAAATTTTATTGGTTGATGAGATTACAACCCTATCTCATCTAATCTTCGAATATGAGTCATTTTTGGAGGTTTTTAAGTGGGGTTAGATTTATTATAAATTAATATTTTTAAGAATTCCTAAGGTGCCCCTCTCCTCCCCTATAAAAGGACACCTCCTCCCCCTCCTCCTCACACCAATTTGAGCACTCAAGCTCGGCCAACCCCTGCCAAAATATCTTCTCCACTTCTCTAGAAACATCCTAGAGGTTCTGGTCTTCCTCAAAGACCAATTCTAGTGCCCTAAGAGGAGGTCTCAAAGAGGCACTTCAAAGAAGAGGTAATTACCGTTACCAATTCTTTCATCTTTATTTCTTCTTCCACTTCTTCTTCTTAGGTTGTTTCATTATGAAGTAATAACATCAGTATCACTCATATACGGATATGTTATTATAAGTATTAAACAACCCTATTTCACCATCTATCCATCCTACGGAAAAAGAAATCACCGTGCGTGCGTACGTACGGAATACCGTCTCCACGCCGTGGTGTAATCTATTTTCCACCACCACCTTACATGGATGGGTATAATGGTGTAAAGAATAACTATACATATTTATTACAACATCATATTGATTCTGATATATTGTATAATCCACTCCAATTCAATTCAATATTTATAGAAATGATATCATCGCTCGTGCGTACGTACGGACTACCGTCTCCACGACGCGATGAGATTCATTATCCATGTTAACCATTTAAGAATGATTATAATGTATATATAAGAAATAATAATGAAATATATGACATTATAAAGCTACTGGATTTATGTATATACATATGTATGTCATCTACTTACTTCCATTTCAAGACAATAAGGAAATAAAAACAGCGTTCATGCGTACGTACGGACTACCGTCTCCATGAACGGTGTTTTTCATTTCATTTATCTATCTATTATATATATATATATATACTGAATATATATGATATATAAATCATATTCTGGAAGTAAGTAAATCATGATATAAGTAATAATAATGTCAAGAACAACAAGTCAAAACACCTATGATAAAAGAAACGATTTTACCCAAAACGCTTCTTTAACATGGAATTTACAAAAGAACGGGTAATATAATGTCATAAGTGAACCATATATGATATAATAACAATGAATATGATTCTGTAATAAGTCAATGACATTATTTAAACCATTATACAGGAGCTTTGGACACGTACAAAGCAAATCGGACCTAAGGTAAGGGAAAATACCACAATCTCATTTTTATCCGAGATTGTTTATTCGTAAGTATTTACTGGGGTGTATTTTATCATCCACATCCATGTTCCCTCAATATGTAATATTGTTTCCATCCACTTACAATAGTTTAAATCCAATTTTACCCTTCGGTGAGTTTTTAGTAAAGAATATGAACGGAATCTTTTGTCGTTTTTTTTTTCATACGAGGTACTTTTGGACTTTTCCGACAAAGGTACGAAGAATGTTTTTTTTAACTTATACGGCATGAATGTATTTTTAAAACATTATTTCCAAGAAGCTTCCTTTACAAGTTTTCAAGTTTATTTTTAATCAACTTCTTTTAGTTTAAAATTTTATGACATGTTAAGAAAGGAAAAGTGTTTTTGAAGTAGAAAGGATATTTTCCTCAAGAATAGAGTTCAAGTATTTTATCAAAATTATTTTCCATCTAAGATAATAAAAGGGTTCTGTTTTTATCCCTATTATTACATGGATTTGATTATGTTTTGATGGAAATATTTTTATGAATTCCTTTATCTTATATGAATTGTTTTATGATGTCACGATGTTTAAGATTCCCATTTTTATTACATGGGTTATGCAATGATGTATGATTTAAGATTTTGTGGCACACATAAGAAAGGATTCATTACAAGATGGGTGGGACCTATATCTCCCTCCAATGCATTGGGTAAAGATTTTATATCTCATGAGATAGACATGGCTGGAATGGTAGGTTATACCGGTTCAGTAAAACAGGACTGAAACGAGGGTTACTCGATTCAGAAAGGGACTTTGTCCACTAAGATAGTCTTGGCAATGAGTCATGACTAACAAGAAATGATTTTCCATGATTATGTGTGCATGCCACAAAGTTTCAAGTTTCATGTTATGATTATGGTGATCTCATTTTCACTTCTATGATTTGTTACATGTTAAGATATTATGATCTCTTTTGCAGGTTATGATTTTCAAAAAGATATGATATGATTTTTATTTCTTTTGTATTCCCTTACTGAGCATTTGAGCTCACCCTTTTATGTCTTATTTTCCCCAGGATATAAAGAAAGGTTTTAGGTAAAAAAAAATGGAAGATCTTTATGGGAGATATTGCAGATCTTTCACCAGGATTAGAAGATTATCTTCCGAGTTTCCAAAGACACTAAACTATTACGATCCTTGTGTGTGTGTTTTTGTTATGTACTAAGTATTCTGCAAAAGTAATGTAATGTCCATGTACGTCAGGCTTCGGGTCTTTACAATGATTTAATGCCTTTTTATAGAAGTAATAAAGTTTTTATGAATTCAGACAAAATCAATTAATAAATTGTGTAAAAATTTACAAAAATGAGTTTTTTAAATAAATACTATTTTAGTAAATGATATACCAGTCATAAACATATAATATTCATAAAAATGACATTGATAATGTTAAAAATTTCATTAATTATCCACTTGGGGTTATCTTGGAAATTTAATGAATCTATAGGTACCATATATTTTGAAACTAATAGACGGCATGGAAAGAGGTAATGTTTTTAACAAAGGGTTAAAGCTAAATAATAAGGATAATTTTGTTACCTATGATTTTCATAAACATTTCTTTATCTGATGATTTAGACCCATTATAATATTTTCATGGAAATAAATGTGTTTGAAAACATTATAAACTAAAAATAATTTTATATTAAATTAATATTTAAAGACTTCTCTAAAGTACCCATCACGTATCTTATAAATGGGAACTTCACTTTATGTTTACAATCACACATATAATGCCCTTTTATTACAAAATCATACCAATTTTCACTTCCAAATTCCATAAAATAATACTAGATGTCAAACATTGGGCATAAACCCATCCTATAGAATCATTTGGTGCAAATCAAAACAAGATAATTGAAAACGATGTAATTATTATATCACATATTTCAAAATTTGTTTCCTATTATACTTATTCTTCTTTTGATGTTTCGATTATAAAGTAGTTAATCAAGTATATAATACATTATGAGATATTATTATAATTATGTGACAACCTTATACATACTTTTACCCATCCTATGAATAACAATATCAAGGTGTGTCTGTGTACGTAAGGCTTACCGTCTCTACGTTGGGGGGTAATTTGTTATTAATAAATTCTTAATTTTTATGGATATAATGCTAAGTATAATGGATGTAAATAATGAATATAATATGACAATTATTCTTTATAATTAATATTACATCCAATTCCATAACATTTAAACATTAATTGAATGATATCATTGCTCGTGCATACGTACGACCTGCTGTCTACATGACGCGATGAGATTGATTCTCAACATTAACCATTAATGAAGGATAATAATGTATATATAATAAATAAGAATTAAAATTATAACATAATAGTTTTACAGTATTTATATACATATATATCATTTACGTGCTTCCACTCAATTTAATAAGGAAACGGAAACAATGTTCGTGCGTATGTATATCATATCGTCTCCATGAATGTTGTATTCTATTTTCTTATCTATCTATTATATATATTTCTATACTGAATATTTATGATATATATATATATATATATTTACATTCTAAAAATAATTAAATCATAATATATGAAATAACATAATCAATAACAAGTCAAAACATGTAAGATAAATAAAACGATTATTACCCAAAACGATTTATTAACTTGGAGTTGATAAATAAACGGGTAATATTAAGTCCTAAGTGAATCATATATGATATCATAAATATTATTATGGTTCTTTTACAAGATAATAATTTTTTTAAAACCACTATATATGCGTTTCAGAAACATACATAAGAAATTAGACCTAAGGTTTGGGATAATTTTGCAATCTCATTATTATTTGATATGTTTAAAATATAATTATTTACTGGGGTATATTTATCAACCACATCATTTTTTCCAAAATAAATAATATTATATATATTCTTATACCACTGTTTATTGTTAATTTTTTCAATTGGTTAATTTTTACTAAAATGTATGAATGGAATATTATTTTTATATTTGATATGATGGAATTTTTTGACTTATCTGGTAAATGTACAGGGAGAATGTTTTTTTATTTATTCAGCATGAATGGAATCATATAAATGTATAACTCCTTCATTAAATTATTATTTCTTTAAAATATTTTTTTTATAATTTTGTGTCATTTTTATAGAATAAAACATTATTTAATAAGAAAGGATATTTTCCTCAAGAATTAATATCATGTATTTTATCAAAGTTATTTTCCATCTAAGATGACATAGCGTTAAGCCTATTATTAATTTAATTTCATTGTGTTTATTATGGAATTAGTTTTATGAAATCCATTTATTTTATATGGATTATTAGGGAGTTATGTATAATTACCCCATTCACGATCCTTGATTTATGCTATGTTGAATGGTGTCTGTTTTTGCGGCACACGTAAAAATGATTTTATTATGAGATGGGTAGGACATATATCTCCATCCAATGCATTGGGTATAGATTTATATTACATGAGATATACATGACTAGAATGTCCTATAAATATGGTTTAGTATTAGAGGACTGGATTTGTAGTAAATCCTGTTAAGAATGATATGGATGGAAGGGAAAGTAAACTCAGTTCAGTAATAGACATTTTCCTCTATGATAGTCTTGAAATCAATGCCTTGTCTACTAATGAAATAATTTTATCTATTTATTTGTTTTTCTAGAATTCCATTTTTTATGATAATGAAATTTTATAATGTTTAACGTTCCATTGTGATCAATGCCTTCGGTACATCCCATATTTATTTCATGACTTATGAGTTTGATATTTAAAATTTTTGTTCATGTTTTTATATTCTTCTGTTTATGGTTTGTTTTATGTTCTCAATTTTTAACATTACCGAGAATATGAGATCACCCTTTTTATGTTTTATTTTCCATAAGATATAAAGAATTGTTTTACGTTGGAAAATAAAAAAGGGTTGAAATTTATGGGAGATACTAAATATATTTCACCATGTAAGAAGATTATGATCCATGTTTCCAATGACACTAAACTAATCCGGTCATTGGAAATTTATCTGTTTAATGAATTATGTATTTTGAAAATGAAATTAAATGTCCATGAATGTCATCCTTTGGTCATTAGATTTGGTTTGAGAACTAATGATGTGGGAATGAATCTGATCCTTGGGAACTGTCACATGTGAATGTTGGACAAAACAAGTCTCTCCACACAAAGTCTTTATAAATAAATTGATGCCACTAGGGAAGCTGGTGGGTCCATCCTAGGGGGTATTTCCCCCCATGGTGTGCTTTGATAGGTACCAATTCAAGTCTACTAGAAATAATTTCATACCATTAGATTTGTTATCATAGTGAAGGTTTATTTAAACTTTAGAAAATTGGAAGTGAAAAAATTTGTGAGATCCCTATTACAATTTCTACGTTATGTCAAGGGATTTCCCTAAGGGTAAGTCTGACTATAGGTTACAATCCTAGAATTATAGTGACAATAATAAATATAATAGGACAATACCTAAGATATTATAAGTTAAAATAACTCCCCTTGATTATTTTTTCTTCCAAGTGTGAATTTTTCTTCTCACGCTATTATTTTTGGGTTTCAGAAAATGATTGGAAATAGGCGGATTCAGGTTATTATAGAATATGATGGAAAATTCAATGATATTCTTCATGTGAAAAAAATTGAAATTGAAGTTGTAAGGTAAAACATCATTATTTTCCCTAATCAAAAATCACATAATATGGTCAATAATATCAACTTTGGTGAGTTTCTTAACAAATCTAAAAAGAGAAAGATGGAGTTTGAGGGTGATAATTGAGGAAATAAAGTTCAATTTTCCTCATTTAAATCATCTGGGAAGAGGCATCGATGATAATGTTTCAAAGGAACTGGAAGATGCTTTGGGTGTAAGAATTAGGACATAAATCCTGTTATTTCAAAGGACAAGGTTTAGTTAACACACTGGACAAGGATATGCGTATTTTTAGGACAATAAATACGGTTAGATATTTTAAATATGGAATATCTGGGAATTAAGAAAATCGATTACCTAATAGAAAATCTCATCAAGATAATCAATATGGTTGTATGGGTTTTATTTTGGTTGATGATGATTAAGAGACTACAAATGATATATGAGATGAAATAAGTGTAAAGGAATAAAACAATGAAGATCGGCTAATGGTTTAAGAACATAGTGGAATGATTACTTGATTATCCATAACAATGTTTTATAATTAATTTTGTGGTATTATTGAATAACGAATCACCTAATCATTGTTACACTATTGTTTATACATAAGTATATCAAAGTATATGATGAATGACACTATTATCCCTTAAAAGTTATTGCGATATTTTTATAAAATGCATGATATGTGTATAATGATTGGATAAGGAGATAATGACATGTTTGACAGTACTAATGAAATCATGTTTGATATAATGAAAAATTGATATCATGGTATGAATATATAGAATTTTTTGTATTTTTGGTGTGTGTAAATAGCTAATCATTGCAAAATTAATATTTTCACAAATGTTATGTGGTAATTCATGTCTTTATCATGTTTCAAGAGAATAAATGATTAAGGTATTCACATGTTTGGAATGTGAAAACCAAGTACTACATTATAAGACATGGGAGATAAATTTTAAGTCGATTTAGTTCACCTCTTTCTAATGGATTATATTTTTAATTTTTGGAAGGATTGTAATTTTATCTATTTATTGATAGTATATGTTATACTTTAGTTGATGTTTGTTAGATTAATTTATTATCTCACTATTGGTTTACTTATGCATAATTGATTTCATGTGCTATCCTTTTTTTGATAGAAGGAATGACCTATAATTCTATCACATGATCTACTAATACTTCAATATTGAAAAATACAACATTATTTCATTAAATAAGAGATAATGTTGAAATTTTTCAAGGCATGATCGATAGTGAGATTGTACCAAAATCAAGTAAGTATTTATTCTTCTAAAAAATAATTCAACTTTAGGGAATGTCTCATTAAAAAAAATGTTATCTTAGTAACTTCTTATCTGATGAATCAAATAGCCCCATAAATTGTCACAGATTTATGGCTTTTTGGTTGATAACATTTTCCAAAAATTTACCACTATCACTATCCATTAGAAAATTATTTATATATTTTTCTTCCATATCCATGTTTTCTCTTTACACCTATGTTCTCCAATCTAGAAACCCAGTGATGAGTTACTTTTTCTAACCGTTATGTTTCTTAATTTCCTTTTTAAAATGAATTTTAATTATTCCCTTTTATGTTGTGGGTTTCTATGAAAAAAAAATCAAGTAGTAGGCCTTTTATAACCCCAAATAATATCAACTGAAAAATTCATTTTAATGTGTTTATAATGTAACTCCCCAATAGTTTATGAGACATATATTTTTAAAAATTTCTCTGATGTCTTAGTTTTATGGTAAACTATGACTAGCTTGCGCTGTACTATATAACGTATTAGCTTGCAGTAAACGCAACACTATTATTTGCTTGTGATACATTAAATTTAATATTATTTTGAAATTATTGATTTCAGGAGAGACCAATTATTTGTCATAACTAAATATTATAAACTTTTCATTATAATGGCGGGTATGAATGGTATTATATTTCTTTTGAAAACAATTTAAAATAAAACAATATAGTATATAAATTAATGAAATCACTCTTTATAGATTATATTACTGAAATATTTTTGAAATATAATCAATTTAATGTTTAAAATTCATCTTATATGTTTTCTGAACTTATTATAAAAACAAATTCAATTTTATGGATCAAATAAGCATTTTTCTAAAAATAAAGTTTTACCACCATTTGATGGAGAACCCATGTTAAGTCTAGTTTTTCCAATTTATAAGTTCTATTGGAAAATATAAACTTTTTGATTGGAATAGGTACATCAAAATTTACTTTGGTGTAATATTTGATATTTTTCTGATAAAATTTATATTTTAATGAAAAGTGAAAAAATACCGAATTTTAATTCAAATGTTCGCTTTCATCAAATTTTTTAAATTAGATAGATTATCATTTTAATTATTTCAAAAGTGTAATTGTATTCTGTTTTTATCATTTAATCCAATATTTATCATTGTTAGTAATTTCACACTTAAATTTGACATAAACACTTGTTATTCATTTGATAGTTTTATTTCTTAAAAACATTCTTTCTCGTTTTGACAACATGAATTAATTTTAAATTAATATCAGCCAATTCTGTGTTTTTAATTTAGAAGAATATATTCCATATTTTCAATTAGAAAGTCCAAATTTTGCAAATAGTTTCCATTTATTTTTTGACATTAGGAATAGTAACTTTTGTAATTATTTTTATCTACCATGGTTAAAGGGTAAATCGCATAAATAAGGGAAAAGAAATAATATTATAATAAAATAGAACTACCCTAACACATGTACCTATCTTATTGTATGAGTAATTAGAGACCAAAAAAAGCATTAGTCCTAAAATTTGGTATTTTAGAACCAATTTGGTGTGAAAATGACATGTTATAATAATTAATTTTAGGTAATGGAAAATATAACATAAACATGTATCATTTGACTAAAATAATTTTAAGGTGTTTTTATATAATTTATATCTTTTAATATTAGTATTCATTAAAAATATAAAAAATTTACTAAATTATGGTATTTTATTTTTATTATTTTGACATTATATAATTAAATTTATTTATGACACAATGATGATGCAGTGATAACATTAATAATGAAATATTCAAATAAATGATATTATAAATATATAAAAAATTTATCTTGAAAATTTTTATTCCATCCAAAAATTATTTGGATAAAATTAACATTATAGGGATACTGTAAAGCCTTTGTTTTGAAGGAATAATGTTTTTATGACTTTAACAAAATAAATTACTAAATATTGTCAAACATGACATAAATGGGTTTTTAAAATAAATATTATTTTATTAAATTATATAATAGTACTAACAGTCTATGATTTTTAGAAACTGACATGTATAGTGTTAAAAATGTCATTAATGACCCACTTCATGTTCTATAGACATTTTATTGTAACAATAAGAACTATATATTTTCAAAATACGAGAAGATATGGTAGGAATTAATGTTTTTACTAAGGGTTAAATCTAAAAGATAAGGTTAATTTTGTTTCCTAAAATTTTCATATACCTTTTTTTTGAGATAATTGACACCCACCATCATCTTATATTCTTAATAAATTAGTTTGGGACCATTAGAAACCTAAAATAATTTCCTAAAAAATTAATATTTATATACATTCCTAAAGTGCACCTCACCTCTCCTATAAAATGGAATGTATCCTCCGTTAATCACACATATAAATCCCGTTTTATCATGATAACCCAACCCATTTCCTCTAAAAACATACCTTTATTAATTCTATTGAACACACATGGGTCAAAAAATCCATCCTACAAATACCTTTTGTGCAAATAAAAATGAGATACTTGAAAGAGTTAATTGTTTTATCACCAATTTCAAAATTATTTTATTCTATTACAACATCTTATTATATTGCTTCCATTATAAACAATAAAATCCAGTATATTATACATGATGATATTTTATTATATTTATGGGACAACATTAGACAATCATTTACCCATCCAACAGATAAATATATCCCAATGTGTGTGTACGTATCGCTTACCATCTCCACATCGTGGAATAATTTATTCTTCAATAACAATTAATTAGGTGGAAATAATGATAAGTATAATCGATTTAAAAAATGAACATAACTTCATATTTATGATTTATTATAAATATACCATCCAATTTAATACTATTTAATCATTATGTTAATGATATCATCACTCTTCCGTACGTACGGCCTACCGTCTCCGCCACACGATGACATTCATTCTCCATGTTAACCATTCAAAAATGATTATAATGTATAAATATTAAATAATAATGAAATATATAAAATAATAATTATATAATATTTATGTATATATATAATTTATTTACATTCTTTCATTTAATTAAAAAAGGAAATGGAAACAATATTCGTGTATACGTACCACATACCTTCTCCATGGATGGTGTATTCCATTCCATTAAACTATCTATTATATATATTTATATACTAGATATTTATGATATATAAATCATTTTTTACATTATATAAGTAAGTCCATGTCTATGTTATATGATCATGAATAATAACTCAAAACACGTACGATTAAAAAATAATTTTTACCCAAAACATTACTTTAACACAGAATTGATAAATAAAAGGGTAATATAGATTAATATGTGAATAAAATATGATATCATAAATATTATTATGGTTATGTTACATGTTAATAATAAATTTAAATGAACTATTTAGTAGTTTCATACTAATGTGAAATAAATCAGAGCAACAGTGAGGGATAATTTTTCAATCTCATTTTTGTCCTATATTGTTTATAATTTTATATTTAATAGGGTATATTTATAATCCACATAATTTTTACCTAAATATGTAATAATATTTCCATTCTGATGGAACATATTAATGTAAATTTTACTATTGGTGAATTTTTATTGAACGGTATAAAATTGAATATTTTGTTTTTAATTCGATACGAGGTACTTTATTGACATTTCTGGAAAAAGTACGAGAATAATGTTTTTTTTCAATTATAGGCAATGGAAGGATTATTAAACATTAATATATCCTTAATTTCATGAAGCTGAATTTATAAGATTTTAATTTTAGTTTTAATTAAATTAATTTATTTTAAAAATGTGAGTTATTTTTAGGATAAAAATGTTTTTGAAAAAGAAAAGATATTTTCCTCAAAAATTAATTTCAAGAATTTTTTCAAAACTATTTTCCATTTAAGATGACATAGGGTTATCCTTATTATTAATTTTATTATATTTTTTTAAAATTAATTACTTATATGAAATTTATTTATTTTATTTTTATTATAATGGAATTGTTTTTAAGAAATGCATATTTTTCTTGGATTATGCTATGATTAATTGTTTATGCATTTGTCGCCAGCGTAATAATGATTTCATTATGAGATGGATGAGACCTATATCTCCCTCAATTTAATTGGGTAAAAATTTATATCTCATGAGATAGAGATGAATGTTCAATAATTAAATATGGTTTAGTAATATAGGGCTCGAAAAAAAGTAAATATAGTTCAGTAATGCAGGGCCAGAATGGCAGTTAAATCCATTTCAGTAATACATGGCTAGAATAGAATGTAAAGACGATTTTGTAATGTAATTTTTTCACTGTGATGGTCATGGAATAATTTCATTGAATATTGATGAAATCATATTATGTTCTTCTTTTTTTCCATAATTCCATGTTTTATGTCGATGCAATTTTATTATGGTTAATATTCCTTTAGGATATGTGCCATACGTACTACCAAGATTTATTTCATTACTCAATTTTTTGATATTTAATCTTTACATTCATGTTTTTATAGTCTTATATTGATGGTATTTTTGTTCTCAATGTTTACCCATAATGGTAATTTGAGGTAACCCTTTTTATGTTTCTTTTCCATAGGATATAAACAAACATTTTAGGTAGGATAACAGAAATGGGAAGATCATTATGGGAGATGTTAATGATATTTTTTCAAGTTAGAATATTATGTTCCATGTTTCCAATAACACTAAACAAATTTGGTATTTGAGTGTCTATGTTTCTGATTTGTTATGTATTTAGAAAAATTAATGTATTTTCCATGTATGCCAAGCTTCGTTTGTTAGAATGGTCCTCAAAAATAAATTTTATAATTTCCTAGAAAATATTTTACTTTATCTTGTATTATTTGAGACATTTTATTATGTTGGAAAATATCAATTAATATTTTGATGATATACAATGAAAATATGATATTAGACTACTCATGGATAATGTTTATTATATTTTCCATTTCAAAATATTTAGGAAAAAATCGGAATATTGAATCAATTCTATGACACACTATACAGTTTTCTAGCCCTAATATCTTATAATGGATTAGCATGCTAATTTTATAAATGTTAATAATATTTTTTTCATATCATTTCATATAAAATAGTAATAATTTAATAAAAAAATCACATCCAATAAAATTTCATACATTAATGAAATTATAGATACTAATTTCTTATCTATTATATCAATCTATTGAAAATTCATGAAATTAAATTTGATTATTAAAAAATCAACATACACAAAAAAACACAGGTAAGAACACATAGGAAAAATTTTAGTATCTATGGGAATCCTTCGAGTAAACATTTTCCCATTTATGATCTTTGTATACATAAATGTGATTGAGTTTTTAGGGATATTTAATGTTTTTTTAATAAATTTATTTTCAAATTTTTCATGTTAGTGATGATATAACTTTAGTGGAGTCTCCTATAAAAAATACATCTCTAAATCATTACCTAAGAAATATAATTTTTCTATTATTAATGTAGTTTTTTTAATTTTTTGCACCAGATTGTGCCTATCTAGGGAATTTAAATAAAATAAAATATTTCACCTTGTCTTGATGATAAAATTATTTCATTCAATTCTCTAATTAAGTTATATCATTAATCTAGAAACTAAAACTAATGGGATGTTAAGAGAATGGGATGATTGAATTATTTATGGTGGTGGTGAGGAGTAATTTCAACAAAGGGATTGAATAATGATGACGATGAATTAATCCCAAAGAATAAGTTGATTTCCATTACGTGAGAATAATTTTTTTATTTTATAATTCACTATTTATTGAAAATTTATTAATCAATGCTTCTATTTTAACAATTTATTCCCTATAATTATTTTATAAATTGTCATGCTTATTCTCATTGTGTTCGAGATTATGGGCATTCAATATAGAACATATTCATTAACAAAAACATGGATTGTAATATTCTTACAACCACCATTCACTTAATATTAATATACTCTCATACCTCACATCACTTACTATAATCAAAACCTCCTTAATCAATCATGTTGGTCAGCAGTTTCATGGTGGAATGATAATAGAGAATGGTGGTGATGGTGTCTTTAGTTTGATGGTGGTGGCATCACCTATTAGAAGACGGTATCTATGATATATAGTGACCATGAGAATTGAAAATTAAATAAAAAATGATGATTTTTATAGAGACATTTGACATTAGTACTCAAGTGAAGTGTCTTAGAAATACCTGATGAAATTGGGAGGCTAGACGTAGAGGTGGTCAATGGGGATAAGTATTATAGAGAGTTAATTGATGGGTGTTTGGTATAGGGAATGAGATATTACCTTATTCAAAGTAGTATGGGAAGATAAATTACATGTGGTAGCTAAGAATCTATGATTTCAAAATATTTATTTCATAAATGTTTACCATTAAAACAAAAACCATATATCTTGTCGGATTATGGAAAGTGTTTCTACAATGTGTTAAGAATCAAAAAATGCGCAGAGTTTGGGAACACATTGTGCCTCATATCAATTATAAATATAGTATATAAAATATGACACATATAACATGGTTTTTAGTTTCATAAAAAAATGCTTGTCTGACCGATATATTCTTGAACTCATATGTGGTAGTACACACCCACATTTCCATGTATATAATAAGGTGTGTAGATGGAATACTTGTAATGCCTATAAAGATGTATAATTTAGGGTGCGCCTTTAAATTATTGAGTAGATATTTATCCCAATATTTGTTTTTTTTTATAATAGAATATAAAAAATATTAAATCTAATAGTAATGGATTTTCATTATTTGAATAATTCACTATTTATAGATCAAATTAAAGATGTTCAGTCTTAAGGTAAAATTATTATTAAATAATTAATAACATAATTTTGTTAATAAATATATTTCTATTAATATATTCTAATTTTTCATGTGTTTTAAGGGATTTTTTTGGAACAATTAATATTTGTATGACTTGGGAAATAACTCATACATTGATTAATTTGACAAAAATTTTATTAAGTGCGTAATGAAACATATAGACATCAGAATGACTCATAAAAGATTGTATGTAACATACTTGAAATATTTATAATAAAATTTCACTAAGTAATTAATGAAACATACATAAAACCCTTATACATGTATGCGTACTACAGAATGGCTCATATTCAGTCTGGTTAACACGTTTATAATTTGGAAGACTCAAACAATGATACATAACCATGTACAAGGACTCCTATATAGTGGAAAATGAATTATCTTCATGACATATTGAAACATATATAGACTTATATAAAAATGAATCATATTAAATAATGAATGACACATACGCAAAAAGAAAAATGACTCATATGCACATATTTCATAGAAAACTTTTTATTCCTTTGAATTTTCTGTATTTTTTATTTTTTATTTTAAATTTCTGATTTTTTATCTATGTATATTTTCAATTTTAAGATTAATATATATTTCAAGGAAACTAATTGGACATGGATTGTGAGAAATTTTAATATTATTAAAGAATTATTAGTAGATCTATTTATTATTCTAATTTTTATTATATTAATTAACAAATCAGTGTACATGTTTATTTCTAAAATTGTATTAATTAAAATAAAAAAGATCATCCATCTGGATATTTTTTTGTCATTTATGAAAATATAACATGTAAATTATTTGGTAAATCATTATGAAACAACTATAAATATTATGGATAAATTTTAAGTAGTTATATATTTTTACATTCATAAACTATTATTTTAAAATCCTGAATTGTAATGGATAGAATATTTTAACATTATATGCATATAGATAACATTTATTAAATGTGGAATGCATAAATAAATCATTATAAATATATTTTTATAGGAAAGGTGTAATTTTGTGATATAAACTCATATTGTAAAAACTAAAAAAATAGTGGTGCACTATGTGATGTAAAAAGTTAAAAAAACACACCATAAAATATTTTTAATCACTAAAGAAATTGTTTTCTCTTTCTGGACTTCGTCCAGCTATATTATATTTATCATTCTACGAACAAGGATACCATTCCATTTGGAGTTTTTGTCGCCAGATGTTTTATCCTATGGTGTTTTTTAATTATAATATTTTGGATGTATGTTAATTTCAATTTACAATTTATCATTCAAAAGTATTGATTTTTATTTATAGTACCCATAAAACTATATATTGTTTTGTACCTATTGGTATAAAAATTAAGACTATTCTGGAAATTAATATAGGTAAAAATGATAGTATTTTTTATGTTGATACTCAATCGTGAAAAAGGTAGGTTTTTATGTTCTAACTCATAGTCGATAACATTAGTTTTTAAAGTGTTTTTAATCATAGAAAACGTCTGGTCTCTTATAGTGAGAACAATTTTCTCACATTGAGAGTTTGAATATTAAACAAAGGATCTCTTCGATATGAACTACTATAAAAAAGTACTTGTGTTCTTATTAATTTTATTCCACTAATTTAATATATTTTATACTTTAGTATAAATTTAATTTTTTTGTAATTATCTCAATTCACCCCACCCCCTTATTGACCATTCATCCATATCACTATCGAGGACAAAATCTCCTTATTATTTCTTCAACCATTCTTTACAATAGACATATTTTTCTTTATAACAAATTTCATAACATAACAATCTAAGGAAAAATATCATTTTTAGGGTTGGCTTATGATTTTATAATGAATGTATTCTTCATATATCACTTGTCTTTGATAGAAATTATTATATCCATTGGAATTTTTAGATGGATTATTATCTTACAGATCTAACAATATTCGTTGTACTAATATAACGATCCCAAGAGGGCCCCACACCACACCATAATCGGCCACATGATCATGTTTACACATGGTTTCCAAACACCTCTCAAATATACTGAATAATGGTAGGAAGTATCCACTTCCTTCTGGAGTTTTATTCCACCCCCCCCCCCCCCCGTAACATGAACTCAGGACCTCGGGCATGACATTCCACCAAAGAGCATTACAGGTACCATTGGTCCAACAGTTCACTAGGAATCTTAATTCTCTATAGTGGAATCTTATGTCAGAGTTCTTAAGATGGTGTTATGGGTGGGGAGGAATAAAACCTAGGTTGGTTCGGGATAGTTCCTTCCATATGGCTATACAGTGGATAGGCATATGACCACCCCATGTAAGCCTGATGATGTGGATGATTATGGTGTGGCATGGGGCCCAATTAAGATCATTATGTAAAAGAAAACTTTTTTGAAACAATCCTAAATGGTTCAAATGACACATCTTATTACACCATGCCATCAGGATTACATATGGTGTCCAAACACCTCGCGACTATTCAACCACATAGTAGGAATTGTCCCCTTATATCAATGGTTTTATTCCCCCTCCCATGTGACATGAACTCAGAACCTCCATCATAAGTGTACACTAAGGACAATTATTAGTACCACTACGAGTAATAGTAATTATTCTTCATGGACTCATATGCCAGAGGTCCCCAGTTCAAGTTACGAGGGAGGTGGAAAATATCCTTAATGTTAGTGAATAGTTCCAACCACAAGGTCGTATAGTTATATAATGATCCTCCGTGGGCCCCAAGCCCCAACTAAATCTTTTACATCATTAGGCTTATATATGGTGACCAAATACATTACCATTGTATGTAAGTGAAATGAAATATCCCTTTCCATCTGGGATTTTTATTCAACCTGCCCTGTAACTTGAACATGATACCTTTTTCATCAGAGTACACCAATAAGCATTAAAAGTACCATTGGGAAAATAGCTCAGTAGTACTCATGATTCTTCTTTGTAGAATCATATGCTAGAGTTCCTCAGTTCAATTTATGGGGTAGGTAGAATAAAATAAATTTATGGAAGTGGGTAGTTCCTATATTTGTGGTTCTATAGTAGAGAGGATTTTGTACACCTCGTGTAAACCTGATTAGGTGGACATCTATTTTGTGTCCTGGGGCCCATCGATAATCACTACAACTACAATTTCAAAACCCTATAAAAAATTGAAAATTGAACCCCACCATCATACATTTTTTGATTTTATAAAAGAAGTATTTAATTATGAAATACTAAATATTATTTGATGTTTTATAATTAAAAAACTACTTTTTTTGTACAACTATTCATTATCTATGGATAAATTTTAAAACCACTCATTAAAGATCTGTAATATTTTTTAGAAAAAATCCTCTAATTTCTAGGGTTGGATGGAAAAATTTATATATGGGTGAGAGTGAATATTCTAATGAACAATATCATTATTTTACCAGTATTATAAATGGAATGAGCTATTTAGGATTATCCTTGGATAAAATTGATGTTTTTGAAACATAACATAGATCATTAAAAATTTGGAAGGTAATAAAGTGCATTATTTAGAAAATAAAACACATTATAATAGTATAAATTTAATTATATTATTGATTTATTGTTTCTAAATAATTTAGATTTAAAAACCCTTAACGATTAAGAATCTATTAAGAGAAAAAATAATTTTATTTAAATAATATATGAATATTTAAATTTACTAGCGTAATTCTAAGTTATAGGAAAGATAAGGTTATGATGTTAATAATGTAAGGAAATAAGTGTTAAAAACTATGAAAGGATATCATGACAGAATAAATTGAAATATCATTTAGATAACTAAAAATAAAGGGAATCTAACTTTGTATTTCACGATGACCCAAATATAACTAGATATGAATGCGGAATAAAATTCTATTTCAAACCTAACTTCCAATTAATTAGAAAAAATATTAACAATAATTTTAAAAGAAATATGATTCATTCTGAAAGGATCAAGAAAATTAAATAATGTAATAATATGTATAAAGGTTTTTCATTGAAGAACAAGGAATATTAAGAAGTAAAATTCAATAACACATGTGAAAAATTAATAATCTATCAAAATTTAAAATATAGGTTTACAATTGAAATTGAATCTTTAAATTATAATATATTAAAACGTTTTCAAGGAGTATAAAGTTATAATATAAAAATTATCCTTAAAATAATTGATAAAAATAAACATAGACAGATATATGAAAACCAATTTCCAAAACTTTAGTGAAATATCATTAAAATAATTCTACAGAATGTTTTTATGTAATTAAATGTTTTAGATATATGAAGGATTTCCATTATAAAATTTAATACTAATTATGTTTTCCAAAATCATTGTGTTTTAAAAATTTAATTATTTTTAAAAAATTTCTATTTAATAGTACAAATGAATATATGATTAAAATCTAACGGGTTTCTAAAAATTTATTTTCTTACAAAATTGAAACCAACTTTCTATTTATATGAAAACTGTTGAAAGTATTTTTTTTCTAGGAAGTATTATTTAAAAGTAACCAAAACTAGTCTTGGTATATGAATTATGGATTCTCCAGGTAAAAGATAGGATATCCTTTAATTTTTTTCATTAAATAGACATGAATAATGTAATGTGACTTTATGAGACCTTTAAAAATGGTTAATGTTTTTGTCGAAGTTAGTATTTTTGAGTTGATTATTATTTTAAAAAGTTCAAATATATTTATATTCCTAAATATAATTTTATTATTAATTTTGATTTATGTTATAATGGTATTTTTTCTATTTTCAAACAAAAATGTTCATTTCCTTTAAAGATAAATAAATTTTATTTTATACTAATCGAAATGTGTATATTTAATTCATTGATTTTTCAAAAATAAATGCTCAAAAATGGTTTCAATTAGAATATTTTTCAATCATAAGATATTATATAGAATAATTGTCTCTGTCGGGTATATTTAATGATGCTACAGAAGTTTTAAAATAATAAATAAAAAGTTTAGCTTCATAGGTTAAAATCCGAGAGCAACAATGTTTTGGAATCTTTCAATAATGGAATTCATCATAGATAAAGATAAAAATATATTATTGAATCCCAAGTCAATAGTTATTATAATATTATCCATATTTACATATTAACAGCAGAATGAAGAGAAACCATGGGGGCATAGTAACCTATTTTTATTATTTTATTATATTTTATTAGATTTAAATTGGTTTATTTCATTACACAATATAAGTGAATCTTTATAAAAGTTTATTTCTTATTCAAAGATAGTTCAAATTGGGAGAGGTTATTAAACATTATCATTTTAATTTGATGAAATATGGGATTTTAAAAAATAATAATTTTTATCTTTTTTATGAATAAAATTTTAATTTTCAAAACTGTTTATCTCTTATGACACCTACAACCAAATTATGAAATTTAAACGAAAATTAATAGTATACATTAAATATAAAAAAATATTAAATTAATTTTAAAGACCTTAATATATTTTATAGAATATATATTAGTCTTTCTATGTTTCAAATTCAATTATTTTATGGCCTATTTTGATGAAACCCCATTATTTACTATTAATGTGGATCAAACCTAATGTATGAGATTTTAGGGATATTTGATGAAATTTGATTTTCATAAGATTCATTAGATGAGTTCCATATCAAATATTGGGAAGGAATATTTTTTTTGAAATTCAAAAATTAAAAAATATCATGATTCTATAATAAAAAACACATTGGTGTGGAAGAATATAATCATGTCAATCAGGATAAAAAAATATTTAAGATCAGAAATGTTTATTTAAAATTCGATTGAAGAAGTTATTATTGATTTTAAATTAATATAATATAAAAATAAACAATTGACTACACCTATAGAGGGGAATAATCACCCTTATGGAATATCTTTGAAATATATATATAATATTATATAAAGAATTATTAGATATGCTGAATCTATAATTCAAATTAAATATTACTTGAAAAAATTTCCTATTAACATAGAATTTATTTCTAATATTATACCAAATTATATTTTACATTCTTTGAATAATCAATAATATATTTTATCTATAGAAGAAGAAAAAAATATATAAATAATTTAGAGGCATCTGTTCAACCACCTAATTATTAACAAATTATGAGTACTAAATGGATATATAGATTCAAGGTTGTTGAATCTGATCAAATTATACAGAAAAAAGATAAATTTAATTCAAAGGAGTAAGTATAAATTATCAAAACACATATTCACTTCTTTACTTATTAGACGTTAATATAATTTTTTTATATTATATAGGTCCTCATGGATTTGAAGTAGTTCAAATGGATGGTGGATATTATTTTAAAAATAGATATATTTTGCAAGAAGTAGTTGTAAAAACCCTCTAGGTTTTTTATATGAAATTAAATATGAACAAGTTTTAAAAAAAATTATAACTCCTAAGGTTATTAATTATACCCCTTGGAAATGTTATTAAATATTTTCGTACTTGATTTTTAATATATATTTTACAGAAAAAATATCATAATTTATTTATTAGTAAAACATGTAATGATATTTTTGTTGTTATAATTTTTTTCCATGACATAATTTATGGATATTGAATTGAAATAATTTGTAATGATTTTCCAATTTTAGTTGATATAACTATTTTGAATGAATTGAAATTACATTTCAATGTTAAAATATTTTAAAGTAGTGATGGAATTTTTATTAATCTATTTAAATATAATAAAGAATTTGATAAAATATTTGGAGTTAAAAATGAAAAAATATACAATATATTTATGATCTTTTTAATGGATGTTCATTAAGATATAATATTGGTCGATAATAATTTTTTGAGGAGTTATGTAACATCTCGTTACCTTGTTTGGGTATGATTTTCCCTCTCCCTATGTTACCTTTTGGTTCAAGTCCTTAAAAGTGGTTTTCTAGATTTACTACAAGTTTCATAGCATGTACATTTCATGTAATTATGGTACATGCAGTGTACATGCTATGGGATACAAGTCAGGAATAGGGGGATTAGGCTATGAAATGGTACATGACGTGATTGGGGCTTACACAATGTGACATAAATAATATCAATTTTTAACCTGAGGTGATGGGTTTTTGGCATACTTATGACCATGTTGTCGTGACACATCAAATTGATTATGTTTTAAGGTTGATTTGTAGTCTAGGGTATACCCTAGCTCGTCTATCAAGGAGCGTTTTTAGGTTTAGAGTGTGTATTTTTAACAAAAATGACTAAGAGAGGGGGTGGTTTTGAAAAGATTTTAAAACAAAGAATTAGTTTAAATGTCTTAAAAATTGAGTGACCTAGTGGATTTTGAAAAATATGAGATAAAAGGTTCGATGTGATTTCACTTCACACATATCATGTTCATTGTTCAAAGAGATTTATCTTATGTTTTGAGTAATTCTTTTGTTGGAGTTAATTGGACTCCCGATTAATCCCTAAGATTTAATTTCAATGCTTTAAGGACCAAACCTTGACGTGACAATTGTCTTGTAAAGATCCAGTACTTATGCATGGAATATGATCTTCCAAAGCATATTGAAATCTCAATAAGGTGGGTCAGAAAAGGATTCTTTTGACGTCCAATCGGAACAACACAAGTCACGCTCTCAAAATCTCACACCGATCGGTTTGAAATTAAGAGCATAACACTCACATGCATCAAATCAAGTGCTCAAATCTGAAATAAAATAATATACATGGAATGAAATGTTTAAACACCCAAATTAATCCAAACCAGTAGCTATTGTATGCATCGGAACTCCCTTGACATGTGTGTAGCTCCCTCACAACGAACACCCAACTTTTTGCTCGACATCAGGTGGAGGAGGAATCTCGGGTGGAACTCCTTCTCATTCCTTGATTCCCTTATGAGTATAGGGGCCTCCAGAACTCCTTGGATGGGAATAGGACTATTTTGGGTCTCCATATTGTCATAACTTCACTCCTTGGCCGAACTTGCAGATGAGGATCCCTTGGTGCCCTTTTAAAGGGTAATTGGAAGGGGGTTTTAGGCTCACATATTTCTTCAATCCACATTCATGATGTGTTTCGGCCTTCAGACAGTCTTATCACTCTTTAGAGAAAATAGAAAATTTTTATCCCTACCTCTTGACTATCTCTGCCAAATGTTTAGCACCATTTGTACAACTACACCTCAAGATATTGATAAAATAGAGAACACCGTATTTGACTTGGTCCAAATTCGGTGGCATGGACAGATTAGTTCTAATGGGACCCATAGAAGCCGAATCATAATTGGGTTTCTAAATATGAAATGTATCCTATTAAATTTTTGACAGGTCCACAAAATTCCAGACCATATGGATGCACGGAATTTGTGTAACATGCAAAACCATGAACAGATGTCCATGGATATATGAAATTTTTGGCATATTTTTCTTTCACTTCATCAAGGGCCATCCAAATCACCTCCACCTACATTGAGACAATAAAAACAAGTAACATTGCCCATTATAATATTGATTAACATTAATTGATTTATTCAAACATTATGTTCAATTTATTATTATATTTGTAATATTCATTACAAAACTAATTTAAATCTGCGGTGTAAGGGTGGAATAAAATAGTAAATCGTGGTGTGATCACCCCCCCCCCCCACACTTAAACATTTGCACTCCTAGGAAAAGTCACATATCCAAATACAATAATTCATATATATATATATATCCAACATCTTAAAGATTTATCATCTGAGGAAATTTTATTTAAAGTAAAGTGATCAATGCATGAACCACACCAAGTAGTTCTTTCCCGTGAAAATGGAAAAAGATGTCTCATAAATCATATCACAATAAAATTCAAAGAGATTTATGACACCAACATGAGAAAGGAATTCAAAGTTCAACCATTACACTAACTCTCCATGTGTGTGTGTGAAAACCATTCCATGCTATTCTTTCCACTTTCTATCAAATAAATATAGGTTATTTTAACATTATTCAGCTTTAAATGATTTTTCACCGAACAAGTGCTGCATCCTTTGCAATAATATTTCAAGACCCACACATTTATGAATTCCCAGAAGTAAAACCATAAGATCCTGACCTAGATATCCCTTTATGTTGAACATTTTATCACTCACCTCATTTATTAAATTTTTTTTGAAGTTGCATTTGGAAGAAATCTCACACTCATCTCTCAACCCGTGTTTGATCTCCTCGTGACACTAATTGCAATAGTTATAACAAGATCAAAGGTTGAGGAGGAGTGGTTTTTGACCTTCCCAAGATACAAAAAAAATTTATTTTAATTTATTTTGAGGGCATACAACAGTCAGACATTAGGTACATAGGCATATGTAAATCTGGTACAGTAATGAAACAGATCCGATAAGGAACGAACATATGGAAATATCATTTCAAGATAAAAAAATATTAACACAACATATATTTACCTTATATTATGTACGAAATATTCACACTGTATGGTTTGGTTCAAAAATGAATTGAGATATTAGTGACACAGTTTTCCCAAAAAAACTCACATAAGGGCAATCAATCATCTCAAATGTTTCACAGTGATACAACCATTTATATCATTGACATAAATCCAATTGAAAAAAAAATCACTCCTTGATGGTAAACTCATACAAAAAAAAATTTTAGCCTTTGTTATGGTATTTTTACTTTCCCCACATTATGGTCCCCAAATCATGGAACTTTGAAATTATTTATGGGGAAAATGAAAATACCCTAAAGAAGGCCAGAAAGATAAAACAAAAGGAGAAAACGATGAAAATTCCTAACTAACCAAGGAATGTATCCACCCCCCACACCTAGAGTATGCAGTGTCCTCACTGTAGTAAAAGAGAGTGTGGGAAGGAAGGATAAAACTTGGATGATGTAATTCATAGTTTTCTTCTTGAACTTGGAGTTCCTCCATCGGGGACTCCAGAACGGGTTCATGAAAGTGCATCAGCCGCTGCCCATTGACAGTGAAGGTTTTCTTGGTTTCTTCATTTTGAACCTGGGCATCATGAAATGGAGAGACGTTAGTAACAGTGTATGGTCCAAACTATTGGGAACGAAGCTTACCTGGATGCAACTTCTGCCTTTCATTATAAAGGATGACCTCTTGTCCAATATGGAACTGATGATGAAGGATAAGATAGTCATGAGCAACCTTGTTTCTCTCCTTATAAATCCTATAGTTTTCATATGCATATCTTCTCATTTCCTTTAGCTCCTGAATCTGCAACTTCCTTTGAGCACCTGCACCAGAATGATTACAATTTCATTGTTTGATGGACCAGTAGGCCCTGTGCTCAATATCAACAGGGAGGTGAAAACTCTTTCTAAACACAAGACGGTAGGGTGACATTCCAATGGGAGTTTTGAAAGCAGTACAGTAGGCCCATAATGAATCGTCAAGTCTAAGACTCCAATCTTTCATATTGGTTTGAGCTGTTTTTCATGATTTTTTTACCTCTCTATTTGACACCTCATCTTGACCATTGTTCTCTTGATGATATGCAGTAGAAACTCAACGACCAACCCCATACCGATGCAAAAGGGATTGCATTGTTCGATTATATAAATGCGACCCCTAATCACTGATGATGAACCTAGGTAATCCAAAACTACAAAAGATCCGAGTTCTCAGAAATTCTACCACTATTTTGGAATCATCTGTCCTTGTGGCCCGTGCCTCTACCCATTTAGATACGTAATCAATGACCAAAAGAATTGGTAAATGGCCCCATAAAGTTAATGCCCCAAATATCTATAATGTCATGAAAGAGCAAGGGCTGTTATGGAATTTCATTCCTTTTAGAGACATTTCCCATTCTTTGATAATGAGAACAAGATTTAAAAAATTCATGGGCATCCTGAAAAAGTGTTGGCCAAAAGAGACCAGAATCAAGAACATTGCGAGCAGTCCATTGGGGACCAAAGTGGCCCCCACAAGAAAGAGTGTGGAAGAATCTACGGACAGACTGAAACTCGCTATCGGGAACACAACGTCTAAGGACCTGATCGCTACGTGTGCGCCAAAGGTAGGGGTCATCCCAAATGTACCAATGAGACTCATGTTTTAGATAACTATCTTGGTTTCTGTTGAAATCAGTAGGAATGCACGATGCTACCAAATAATTTACAATTTCATCATACCAGGGAATAGCATCTTGCACTATGTACTATTGCTCATGAGGAAACATGTCATTAATGGGAATACAGGGGGATGAGACAATGTCCGAGGATGGGGGGATCCTACTAATATGGTCTGCCACCACATTCTCTGCTCGTTTTTATCTCTAATTTCTGGATTGAATTCTTGAAGGAGGAGCATCCAATGAATGAGACATTGTTTGGATTCCTGTTTCTGTAGGGGATACCGGAGGGCTGGATGGTCTGAGAACACAATGAATTTGGACCCTAAAATGTATGACCTGAATTTATACAAGGAAAAAACAATGGAAAGAAATTATTTTTCAGTGGTGGTGTAGTTTTCTTGGGCAGGGTCCAAAGTACGTGAGGCATAGGTAATGACATGTGGAGCTCAATCGACCCTTTGTGATAAGACTGCCCCAACTGCATAGTTAGAGGCGTCACACATGAGCTCAAATGGTAAATCCTACCGAGGTGGTTGGATTAAGCGGGGTGATGTGAGACTCCATTTTAATTTATTAAAAGATTCTTCACATTCTTTATCAAAAAAAATCTTTTTCTTTTTGGAGTAAGTGAGAGAGGGGAAGTTCAATATTACTAAAATCATGAATGAAATGATGTTAAAATCGAGCATTACCTAGGAATGACCACACAACACATACATTTTTAGGGAATGGTAGGGAAGAAATGACATCCAATTTCGATTTATGTACTTGAATACCATCCCCAGAAATGTCATGTCCCAAAACTATACCTTGTCGCACCATGAAATGGCATTTCTCATAATTTAATACAAGATACTTTTCAATACAGCGACGTAGGACGGAACCAAGACTACTTAAACATTCATCAAAAGAGGATCCATAAACAGTAAAATCATCCATGAAAACATCCATGAAATCCACCTGTTAATCTGAAAAAATACTAACCATACATCGCTGGATAGTACCCAGAGCATTGCACATGCCAAATGGAATCCTTCTATAGGCAAATGTGCCAAAGGGGCAAGTGAAGGTTTTCTTTTCATGATCCTCGAGGGCAATATGGATCTGAAAGTATCCAGAATACCCATCAAGAATACAGTAATGGGACATCCCCACTAGCCTCTCTAGAATTTGGTCAATGAATGGCAATGGGAAATGGTCCTTCCTAGGGTGTCAGTTTAGTCAGCGATAATCTATACAGACACACCAAATATTCTGCACATGAGTTGGAACCAATTCATTGTTTTCATTTTCAATTACCGTTAGGCCAGTTTTTTTGGGAACTACTTGAATGGGACTGACCTATTGGCTATTAGATATTTAGTAAATGATTCCAGCAACCAATAACATTGTTACATCCTTTTTAACTACTTCTAAGAGGTTTGGGTTCAATCGACATTGTGCCTACCTCACTGGTTTAGCCTCATCAGTTAATAAAATATGATGTGTACCAATTGATGGGCTAATACCAGGAATGTCTGCAAGTGTCTATCCCAATTCATGTTTATGCTCCCACAAAAGTTCAAGCAGTCTCAATTCATGCTCAAGAGGGAGTGAACTAGAAATAATGACGAGAAACTTGTTTCCAATCTCATGATATGAATATTTTAAATCTTCAGGTAGTTACTTTAGTTCCAATTCAGGTGGATTTTGGATTGATGGGAGTGTGTGTGAAAGTGAGAGGTCACTAATCTCATCTAACTGCTCAATGGTATCATCCTTAGATGAGGAATTAGCTTTTAAAATCGTAGCAGTATCATCGATGGTCATGTGATCCTCCGTGTTCAAGAAATTATCAATTAACAAACATGCATGACACTTTTCTAGACCACTACAACAATCAACACATGACTCATTACCATGAATTTCAATCAAAGAGGAAAATTTAGAAAGGGGATCAGGGGAAACAAATGAAGTGATTTTAGGGGAAGGGAGTACATCAATTGAATTTACCGAGAGAGAGGAATGTTCTTCTGAGGGGTGCTTCATGGCATCAAGGATGTTGAAATGGACTATGTCACAACCAAATTCCATAGATAATTTACCATTATGGACATTAATTACGGCTATTCAGTTTTCAAGAACGGTCTCCCCAATATAATTAGGGCATGTCCATTCATCCTATCATCTTCCATTTTTAGCACAAAAAAATCGACAGGAAATATTAAATTTTAAACCCTAACAATAACATCCTCTATCACACCAGAAGGGTGTGTCGTACTCGGATTTTCAAGTTGAACAACTATTCCTGTGGGCTTTAGTTTTCCGACCTGCAAAGAAGAGTAAATAGATTGAGGCATCACATTAATAGAGTCACCCAAATCAATCATAGCATTGGAGAAAGAATACTCCCCTATGGTGCACGGAATCGAGAATGATCCAGGATCGTTGCACTTGGTGGGAAGTGATGGTTGTATTAATGCTGAGACATTCCTCCCTAGGCTCACCTTCTCATCACCTCTAAGTCACCTTCAGTGGGTACCCATCTCCTTTAAAAACATGGTGTATCTCATAATTTTCTTGACGACATCAATCAATGGAATTTTAAGCTGCGCTTTTTTGAAATCCTCCATGATTTATTTATCAAGTCTAGTTTCCTTTTGTTTCCTTAGTATGGTGGATCTTTGGGGAAATGGAAGAGGAATGCTTGGGCTTGGTAACTCATCAATAGACACACTCTTTCCTTTGGTAGGACTTCTCTCAATACAAGTTTCCATCTCATTTGAACCTTTTTCAGTGGTTGGGTTGGTGGTTCCCTTAGGAGAGGATGACTCTAATGGAGGGTTCATTTGGATTTTATTTTTTGTTCCACTCCTAAGGGTGATGGCACGAACATTTCCCTTATCCCTAGGGTTGATAAGTGGTTGATAGGGTAGTTTACCAGACCCATGGCTTTGGATTTCACCCATTGAGTTAGCTAGTAGGCTCAATTGGGTTTTGAGGTCTTGTATGGATTCTTGGGTGGTTTTTTGGAATTGGATATTATTGGCAGCCATTTGTTTCATCATATCTTCTAGACTAGGTTCGGTTTTTTGAGGGGGTTGTTGGAAAGGCCTTTTGAGTGGTTGAAAATTTCTGGGTGGTGGTGGTTGATGACTACTTTTCCCTAGTTGGTTCCATGGTTTCTGAGGCTGGTTTGAATACCCCCTTTCCTATAGGCTTGGTTTTCTTTCCACCCAGGGTTGGATGGATAGTAAGGTTTTTGCCTAATGGGATGGTTATAGGGGCATCCTGGGAATATTGCCTCACAACTCTCAGAATTTTCTCTTAATTAGGGGCATTGGTCAGAATAGTGGATATCCGAAGAGAATATACCACAATGTATGGGAGGAGGATATTGGAATTTCCCTTGGGAAAGAGCAAGTTGTCGTTGAAGGGTACTCACCTCTTCAAACTTTGTGTCAACCATCTTTTCGAATTCAGTACTTTACACCTCATGGACACCTCGAATGGGTATACTGGACCTTGAACTGAATTTTTGAGTGTTCTGTTCCGTGGTCTCAATTAGGTTCCTTGCATTGATTGGGTTTTTATCCACAAGTGCACCACCTACAGCAGCATCAATCATGTTTCGATCAATAGGGATTAAACCTTCATAAAAATACTAAATTAAAAGTTGATCACTTATTCGGTGATGTGGACAACTTGAAGACAACCTTTTAAATAGTTCCCAATATTCATGAAGGGTTTCTCCTTGATATTGTCTTATACCACATATTTCTTTTCTTATTGTTGTTGTTTGAGAGGCTGGGAAGTATTTTTCAAGAAAAAGTCGTTTCATGTCTGCCCAACCTCTAATAGGTGAATTAACATAATACAACCAATCTTTAGTCGTGTCTTCTAATGAAAATGGAAATGACATGATTTTTACTTATTCTCCATCCACATTAGCAGGTTTAGATGTTGAACACACAGTATGAAGTTATTCTAAATTCTTATGTGGATCCTCTCCAAGCAGTCCATGAAATCTTGGTAATAAATGAATTAAACCTGATTTTAGTTCAAAATTTGGTGCCTCGCCTTGTAATTGAATGTATGTGGGTCGGTTATCAACATTAGGTGAGGTTAGTTATTTTAGTGTTCAATTATTTTCAGCCATTTTATGCAAGTTATGTCCAATTTTAACTTTGGTTTCATAAGAAGATGAAGGATCAAGAATAATTTTAAGATTTGATGTCTCCTCCTTTAAAGTGTGGTCTTGTGTGTCTCAGTTTCGTTGATGTAGGATCCTCTCCGGTTTGGGTTTGAAAGTTTGTAGGTCTCATGGATTAGAATGCTTCATACACAGAACTTACAAAATAAATAAATTATAACACAAAAATAAAATCAAAGGTAGAAGATAAAACAATCAAATATTCACTAAAATTACAAAAAAATTATCAAAAACACGCAGAAAAAACAAAAGCGCTCCCCGGAAACGACGCCAAAATTGTACCGTGTTGTCATGACAAGTCAAATTTATTATGTTTTTAAGGTAGATCTATAGTCTACGGTAGACCCTACATTATCTATCAAGGATCGTTGGTAGGTTTAAAGTGTGTATTTTTAATAAAAATAACTAAGAGAGGGGGTGGTTTTGAAAGGAGTTCAAAACAATGACTTAGTTGAAATGGCTTAAAAATTGAGTGACCTAGTGGATTTTGAAAAATATGAGATAAAAGGTTCGATGTGATTTCACTATAGACATATCAAGTTCATTGTTTAAAGAGATTCATCTTTGGTTTAGAGTAATTCTTTGGTTGGAGTTAATTGGAATCCCAATTAATTCCCAAGCTTTTATTTCAATGCTTTAAGGACCAAACCATGACGTAACAATTGTCTTGTCAAGGTCTAGTACTTATGCATGGAATAATAGCTTCCAAATCATATTTAAATCTCAATAAGGTGGGTATGAAATGGATTCTTGTGATGTCCAATCGGAACAACACAAGTCATGCTCTCAAACCCTCACACCGATCGGATTGAAATTAAGAGCATAACACTCAGATGCATAAAATGAAGAATAAAAATCTGAAATAAAATATGATACATGGAATGAAAAGTTTAAAGACCAAAATTACTCCAATCCAGTAGCTATTGTATGCATCGGAACTCCCTTGACATGTTTGTATCACCCTCACAAATAACACCCAACTTTTAGCTCGACATCAGGAGGAGGATGAAGCTCGGGTGGAACTCCTTCTTCATCCATGATTGCCTTATCAGGATAGGCACCTCCAGAACATCTTGTATGGGAAGAGGACTCTTTTGGGTCTCCAAATTGGTACCACTTCACTCCTTTGCCGAACTTCCAAATGAGGATCCCATGGTGTCTTTTTATAGGAAAATTGGAAGGTGGTTTTAGGAACACAGATTTCATCAATCCAATTTCACGACGCGTTTCGGCCTTCAGACAGTCTTATCCCACTTTGAAGAAAATGGAAAAGTTCTATCCCTAACTCTTGACTATCTCCACCGAATGTTTCGCACCATTTGGTCAACTAAAACTCATGATATTGATAAAATACAGAACACCACATTTGACTTGGTCCAAATTCGGTGGTTTGGACAGATCAGTTTGAATGGGCCTCATAGAAGCCGAATCAGGATTGGTTTTCTTTAATATGAAATGTAGCCTATTAAATTTTGGTCAGGCCCACAAAATTCTAGCCCATTTGGAGGCACGCATTTCGTGTAATATGCAAAAATAGTGGACAGATGTCCATGGATCCATGCAATTTTTTCCCCATTTTTCTTTCACTTCATCAAGGGCCCTCCAAATCACCTCCACCTACATTGAAAAAATAAAAACAACTAACATTTCCCATTCTAATATTGATTAACATTAATTTATTGATTCAAACATTAAGTGAAATTTATTATTATATTTGGAATATTCATTACAAAACTAATTTAAAACTGCAGTGTAAGGGTGGAATAAATCAGTGAATCTTGGTATGATCAACTTATACAGTGTTGACTATACAATATGACCTGGTGATTCACATATTTACTCGTGTCGTGCCCAAGTTTAACTCACGTGTTTGGAATTTTTCTCAATATTTTCTTCCCAAACCACTTATCTCTTGAACCAAAACTCATCCGAGTTTATTTTTAGAGTTGCCTCTCCTTTTGGATTGATCAGATCAACTTTATATAATCATTGCCTCAGTAGTGCCCTATCTAGGTAAGTGTTTGTTATAGTATTTTGTAACAATTGATCGCGGTAGAGCCCTATATTCTTGTTTTTAGATCTGTTAATCTATGATATATGTTCCATTTTGGATTCTTCTAGATATGTTGTGAGATCTTATTCTGTAGTATTTTTCCTTCGTTGTTCATGGTGTGACGAGCGTTCATCCTCAATGTATATGGTTTTCCTATCTTCCTCTGACCTCTTATGTTTATATTTTGATCAATATTGATGTGGATTTTATTCTAGGTCATTCATTTATGTTGACTGGTTTTATTGTAGGTGGTTTCCAATATGGTCATGTGTGACCTAAGTTTTAAGGTAGGCGGTTCTGAGTCTAGCCTATGATAATGGGTCATTTTTTTCATCATGACCTGATTCATCGTCGGATATTGGAAAGATTTTTTTCTGTGTATTGAAAACAATATTCAATGAAAAACGGTTTTCCTCAGTTTTTTGATAAATTTAATTAAAATGGTTATTCTTATGTCACAAGAATGGATTATGAAATGGTTTCGAAATAGATTTATTAAAATGAGAAATGTGTTACCTTGGGTACAAAGGAGGAAGGTTTAGATTGATCCCATTGTCCATTATTTGTGATTATCAAGGAGGTTTGTCTTAAGGAATTCCTATGTTTAATATTCTTGTTGTTCTAGGGGGAAAATATTGTCATTTTTTGTGGTTTGCTCATGGCGTATTCCTTTGCTTCCTAGGCTTTTTTCTTGTATTAGTTTTTGTACAATTTATTATTGTGGTATGAGTAGTCTGTGGCTTGACCTGTAATATTCTTTAGTGTCGTGAAACCTATGCTTCATGTTTTGTATTTTTTTGTCATTCTATGTTATCCTTGATATGAATGTTTATTCTTGTGGAAAATGATATGAAAAAATATGCATTGAAATTGTTATGCCATTGTTTGATTAAACTGTGGAAATTGTAAATGTTTAATGTTGTTTCTAAAAAACTACTTTACTGCATATAATACCGTGTTTTTACGTAAAATGATAGTACAATAATTATTATATAGATACTAGTTATATAACACCGAGGTGGGATCCTACTGAACCAATTAGATCACAGCCTATACAACTCTTTAGTGAAACATAGATCGATGTCTATCTTCTAGTACAGGGAAAGGAAACAGCCTATATTGAGGTGGCAAGGTTCATGTCAGCTGGTTAGTAAGTTGTTGATGATGTGGTGGGAGTTCATATGTTCCATATTCTGGAGGGGCTATTTGGTTCTTATTTATTTACTATTGTACCTTTCCTTGTGTTTTATCTACTTTTTCAGTTGTCTTTTTTTGCTATGTTTCTTATAGTTTTGACTTATATATCTTTTTTTCTTCCATTTTTTTATTACATATATTCCATGAGTTTGATTAGGAGGGGAGAAATTTTTCCCTATATTGTCTTTTTTGATGCCTTTGTGCTTTTCTCTAGCACATGAAGATCAGGAACACCCGTTGAGTTTGGGGAAGATCGGGTCAAGTGTATGGTTTTTGGGAAAACCAGGTCTCTTCATTAGAGTTTGGAATAATAGGAGGTCTATCATCAAGATTCCTTGTCTTATGACATTTTTAAGTCTAGAGATAATTTTTTAGAGACATGAGAGGTATATTATGATAAGTGTATGACCATATCTTTTCCGGACTAGAATCAAGTTGCCATAGAATTTGTGGAAGAGTGTCACTTGTCTCGGTAATTGCTTTAAGAATCTTAGTTTATGCTTATGGTTTTTCTATTCTAAGTTGAAATTTGTTCTGTTTTCCAATTGTTCTTATGTTTTGATGTGCAGTAGTATGCCTCTAAGACATTTTCCATGAGTTCCCAAGGAAGGTAGAGATGATGATCCTCATGGGAACCCACATAGAGATCATAATCTCATTGATACTATCATACGATATATCCATGGAGTAGATCATGATGTTCCATGAGTTCAGAACATAGTGGTTGACGTACATTCAAAAGTTGTAGGAGAAAGAGATTGATCACGTGAGTTCTTTCATGAGAATCCACAATCCTTTAATGGAACGACATAACCTCAAGAGGTGAAGAGTTGGATAGAAATGATGGATCAAATCTTCGACTTCTTTGAGACTCTATCTAATATCAGGGTGAAGTGTGTAGCATTCAAATTCTGGGTTTCCAAAAAGAATTGGTAGGACTCTATGGTCAAGGCAAATACATTTGTGGTCTTGGATGACAATGGTTTCAAAACACTATTCTTTTAAGAGCCCTTTCCAATGTCATTGATGCTGGAGAAGTCTCTGGGGATCCTCTCATTATAATAGGGAAAACATTTAGTGTCATCATACATTATTAATTATGATGATCTTATCCTTTTTCCCCAGATGTGGTGAGGAATGTCCAGGTGATGGTTAAAAAGTACCTGTGGTTTTTCTGATAAGATATTTGAAAACATGTTTTTATACTGATGCTTTATACATATAGGAAGATGATAGATATATCTATAGTGGGAGAAATAAATATGGATGAAATGGTTGGATTTTCAACCTCCTCTTTCCATCATGTGGTATCTTCAGTGGCACGTGTGAAAAGAAGAGTATGTGAAAAGATCATCATAGTGGTGATGAAGTTCAGTCTTGGAAATAAGACTCTTATAAACTACTGGATGCAACTAGGAGTGTGGCTCTAATATGCTATTATTGTGGAAAGGGATGACACAACAGACATTCTAGTATTATGACCACAAAGACCTAAAACAACTATGGGCACATTTATCACTGATAACTCTTCTGTCAGGATAAGAATACACCTTGTTATTTCTATGGTTTGTTAGCTCCAAAGGCTACTCTGGTTACGTCAAAATAATCAATGATTTCAAGGCTCCTGCCATATACCTCAAGAGTGAATTATTTTCACATAGTTTATGAGTGTCCAGTGTAAGTACATATAGGTCCACCAATATTGAGAGGTACTATACATATTTATTATTCAGTATCAGTTTCATTATTTGATATTGGTGTCTCCCACTCAATTATATCTACACATTTAGTTGTTGATCATAAACTATACAACAGAACTTGTGTCCTTTCAAATACAGTTATCAATACCTATTGTTACGAGGAAGTATTAAGGGCTTATGTATCCTTCTTGTTTATTAATAATAGATGATACAGAGACAGTCTGGGATTTTCCCATTGTTGATCTAGATATATTTTATGTCATCATCACTATGGATTGTATTGCTGATCATAAAAATGTGGTTTATTGTTATCATCATCATGTTTCATTTATTTATGCTGATGGGAGATCTTATTTATTTGGGAGAGTGGGGTTCGTAATCAGGTCGTATATGGCCTTCCCACCCAGAGCTCTGAATTTTTCTATCTACTGTTTTGTTTGAGCCTGATGACGTTTCTTCTGTTGATGGTATTCCCATGGTCATTTGAAACATTATCAATGTTTCACAAGATGATTTCCCCTGTCATCCTCCAGTGTGAAAGGTAAAGTTTACGATTGATCTTGTTCTAGGAAGATATCTGATATTGATACCTTCTAATCAAATTGTACAAATAGAGATGAAAGAGCTCATGATTCAATTGGATGACCAGTTTGAAAAAAAATTATCACCTTATAGTTTCTCCTTGGGTAGCCACTATTCTCTTTGATAAGAAAGAATATGGTTCAATATGTTTATGTGTGGACTACCGAACGTTTAACCAGTTAATGGTTATAAAAAATATCATTTTCCTCATTTGGATGATTTTTTAATCATCAAAATAGGGAAAAGTGGATCTCAAAGATCGATCATTGATCATGCCTTCATTATCCCAGTGTTCAGGAGTTTGATATACCAAATACAACCTTCAGAAGTATGTATGGCCATTACGAATTTCTAGTGGTGGAACCGTGGAATGTCTTGGAGATATAAATATTCCTTGTTCTTGTTGGATAAAATAGATGATTTTTCAAGGAATTCCCTAAACCAGTGCCACCATTGAATCCTATTATAGACTAATCAGTGAAATTCTCATGGGATACAAAGTGTCAATCTTCCTTCAATTAACTACAAATGCTTCAGCAATCAGCTCTTATTTTGATCTTACCTGATCCTAGTAAAGGAAATGTGGCATATTTCAACCCATTAGTTGTTGTTTTGGGATGAATTATTATACAGGATGGCCATGTGTTATCTTACAGCTCTTGTCAGATTTGACCACATGAAAAGAATTACCCCAATTAGGATTTAGAGCTTGATACAGTCAAGTATGAGCTAAAGTGCTGGTAGAAATATAATTTTTGGGAAAGGTTCATGCTCATTTCTAATAACAAGAGTTAGATTTATATCATTTCTTAGAAATACTAGAATCTTATGTAAAGACGATGGGTGGAATACCTTCAGATATTTGACTTTGATATAATCTATACTATAGGTATAAGGAATTTTAGTACAGATGGCCTTTGCAGTAATGTTCAATCATAGGCTATTTTAGAATTGATGGAGGAGTGTTCCCTTATGGGGATTTTCATTCAGTTTCACCAAGACTCTTAGGAAGATGTTTCAGGCATGGTTCTAGGTAGTGTTCAACTATCATCATCTCTCTTGGAGTCTGATTTATAGTGTCAATTGTAGGATGAAGAATTTAGTAATGATTGGGAATGAATTTATGGTGAGGAGAATATTTTTTTTTGGAATCATTCTTCAGATAGAATACTTCACATTGGAAAATGGATTTAATTCCCAACAACTATGAGTATTTCAGTATTGTTTTATTATCAGAACCCATCCTGAGTCATTCATCATGGAACTACATAGATGTATTATGATATAAGGTGATGATTCTGGTGGTTGGGTAAAAAGTGTGACATTGTGGAATTTATGTCTCATAGTTACACAAGAAAAATGGTTAAAGGAAGAGTACAAAAAACAATCATGTTTGCTTCAGCGTCTTTTGATGCTGATTTGTAAATGGTACAAGGAATCCATGGATTTTTTATTGGATTGACATAGACAACCATTGGAAAAATATCTATATAGGTCATTGTTGATTAGTTAATGAAGTCTTCTCATTTCATTATAATCAAAGACAAAATTAAGGTAGAATATTTTGGTAAGTTGTATGTGTAGAAGATTGAGATGTTAAATGGGAGTCCTTCTTCAATTGTTTCTTATAGGGATCCTAGTTTTTCCATCAGGTTCTAGAAGATTCTTAAAGAGTCAATAAAAACTCTGATCATGCTGATCATAGCATATCATCCACATACCAATTATCTAATAGATCGTGTAATTCAGATTACATAGGATTATCATTGTTTAGGTATATTTGATTTTAGTGGATCATTGGATATCCAACTAGGACTAGGTAAATTTTCTTACAACAATAGTTATTAGTTTTCGATTAAAATGGCTCTATTTGAAGTGTTGTGTGGACACCTCTGAAAATGACATATTTTTTGGGTAGAGGTGGGTGATGTATCTTTAGTTCGACCATGTTTTTTTCAGGAAATTTCCGCAATGATTCAAGATGTTCAATGACGTCTGGTTGCATCCCAGATTACCGGAATTGTATGCATATGGGAAGTGTCATACATTGGTTTTATCCATAGGTGACTTGTTTTTCATGAATTTTTCTCCTCGTTTGGGTCACCATCATCTTGGAAAATAGGGAAAGTTGGCTCTGTTCATTGTTTAATTGATTGATATCACTGAATAGATTGAGAATATTGATTATTGGTTAGCATTTTCGGCTATGTTGACAGGCGTTAATAATGTTTTCCACATATATAAACTCAATAAGTATCACCCTAATCCTGGACATATTTTGGGTTGGGATGAAATATTGTTAGATCCAGATGATTTTGTTCGAGAGAAACAACATGATATATTGGAATATTAAGTAAAATTATTGCATGGGAATATGATTCTATTGGTCTGTGTCTTGTAGAAACAAGTATCATATTCTCAGGATACTAAGGAACGTGAATCATTGATGGGGGAGCAATGGCCTCAACTGTTTCCAATGATTAAATCTTTTACATTACTTCACAAGGATGGAAATTATTTATGGTGGAGAGTTTGTAACATTATGTTACCTTGATTGGGTATTTGTTCCCTCTCCCAATGTTACCCATCTATTCAATGTCCATAGAAGTGGTTTTCAGGATTTTTTGTAGGTTGTTGCTTAGGTACTCACTGTGTAATGATAGTACATGTTGTGTATTGGTTTCTGGATACATGTCGTGAATGGGGACATCATGTTGTGAAGGAGTACACGTCGTGACCGGGGCTTACATGAAGTGACTTGAAAAAAAGTCAGTTCATAACTTGCGTTGATAGGTTTTTTGGTGTACTTATCCGATGTAGACTTCACGATGTGACTAGGGATTACACATCGTAACTCATCCTACGCCCTTGTTTAAGTTATTCATTTTGATGTTTTTCTTAGTTCTATCTTTCCAGACCACTTCTCTCTCAAACCAAAAATCTTCCAATAAGATTTTCATATGTCCCTCTCCTTCTATATCAATCTGATTGGATTTGGATTTTCATTGTGTCTATAGTGGGTCTCTCTAAGTATGTTTTATTTCCTATCTTCTATCATGATTGATAATGGTACTTCCCTTCAATCTACATTATCAAATTTGTTGATCTAATTTTGATATTTATTCTTTGTTTATTCTAGATCTGTTGTGAGATCTCATTCTGAAGTCCTTCTTCTATATTGGTCGTGGTGCGGTGAGTATTCATCCTCGAGGTATGTGGGTTTCCTCACTTCCACATACCACATTTGTTTAGATTTGGATCAATATTGATGTGCATTTGATTCTAGGGACTTCATTGAAATTTTCAGTTTTCATTGTTGGTTGTTTCTAATATGTTCATGTGGAGACTATGTTTTGATATTGGTGGTTCTTTCCCTATCCTATGATAATGGAATTTTATGTTTTTCACTACAAACTGATTTATAATTAGAGATTGGTATGATTGATTTCTATTTATAGAAATGAGTTTTCAATGATATATAGAATGAAAATTATTATTTTTAAGGTATTGGAATCGATTTTGAAATGGGTTCAAAGTGGATTTGTAGAAATGGGAACATAGGTTACCTTGGGTACATAGGTGGAAGGTTTATCTTGAGGACATTGTTAATTTTTTTGTGATTATCAAGGGGGTTTGTATTTGGTATTTTACCTTTTTCATTGGCCCATTGTTCTAGGGGACATATATTGACATTTTGGGGGGTTTACATATGGGGCATTCCTCTACTTGTTAGACCCATTGTTCTAGGATCCATTATTGTGCACTTGATTATTTTGGTACGAGTAGTCTACAGCCTAAACATGTAGTTATTTTTTGTGTTGTGATACATATGATTCTTTTTTGTAATCGTTTTATTTCTTAGTAATCCATAACATGCATGTTTATGCATGTGGAATGTGATATGGAAAAATGTTCTTTGATAAGATATACCTGCTTTTGTTTGGAATTGTGGATAAAAGTAATTGGATATCATGTTTTCTATAAAAACATCTTTACTACATACCATTCCATGTTTTTACATAAAATGACAATATATGAATTGTTATATAATGACTAGTAATGAAACGCAAGGGTGGGATCCTGCTGAGTCAGTTAGCTCACACCGTACACACCTCTTCGGTGGTGTGTAGACCTTTTTGTCTTCCAATGCAAGGAACAGAAACACACCTGAGTGAGGTAGTGAGGTTCGGGTCAGCCAGTTGGGTAGATGTTTCTGAGATGGTGGGAGTTCACCCATGAAATCTTTTAGAGTTTTTGTTGGGTTCTTAGTACATTAATGCTGAACCTGTCTTTGAGTTTCAGCTACTTTTTCAGTTGTCTGATTTCACTATTTTTCTTACAATTCTGGCATATATAACTTCTTAATCTTATATTGATCCTTGTATTTAAGTACATACATTCCTTGTGCATGATAATTTTTGGATAAATACTTCCCTCTGTTTTCTTGTTTGATTCTCAGGCTCTTGTCACTAGCCCATGGGGATCGTGAATTCCAATCAGGTATATGAAGGATCGAGTAGGGTGCCATGTTTGGGGGAAACCCTGGTTGGTTCATTATAAGTTATTTTTAGTTTTGTTATTTAACTACTTGTATACTTTATCTAAAGATTAATATATTATTATTTGTTTGACATCAATCTAAAGATAAAAATGTAACTTAAATTCTATTAAAGGAATCATTATATATATTAATGGTTCATTAAATGTTGGTATATTATATCCTATAATTACTTATTTTAATTTAATGTGTAATTATGATTTTTATTTATGATGTTGTAAAACAAAATGAAAAAATACTATATTCATGACCAATTTTATTGGAATGATTTTCTTGTATTGTAGTAAAATTAAAAAAAAATTATCGATTTTTCAAAAATTGAGGAAAAAATATATTTTTTGCTATTTTTTGTATATAATATATATAGATTAAGAAAATATTAACTAATTTTGATGATCATTTTTATAGGTCACATAATTTTTTTTAATCATCCACTATTTCCATTTCTATGAATCCTATAAATTATTCAAAAACAAAACAAATATAAGTCAGATATATTTTCATTATATATCATTTTTTTTAAAAGTAGAAATGTTTTTGGAATATTTTTATACTGATGTTCAGTTACTAGACGTCATTACTAACCATTTAGACTCAATTAAATTTGATAAATTTAATTATGAACTTGGTATGATGGATGTTTTAAATAAATTTCCCATATTTTTTCGTTTTTTCATTTTTTTGGGAAAAATTAAATTCTATTGTTACTCTCCCATTTACTTCCATATTTAATGACTACTTATTTTCATATAATTAAATAAAAAAAATTTATGATTAACTAAATATCTTAACATGTTTCAGGGATTCTTGTATAATTTAATGTGTTTTATGTAAGAAGTTATCACTATTTTCTATAATTTTTTTGAAATCACTATATTGTAGTTTTTGAAATACACATACATGATTTTAAAGAAAGAATTATAAATAGTAGGATGAGAAGATAACATTAAAGTGGACTCATACTTTTTTTTATATACCTTTTTTCTCTTCTGTATTTATTAAATTTTCTGGTTGAAATATATTTTTAAAATCAAAACATTTAGGAGTATTAATAAATGTTCTATTATTGTACTAAAAATTTATATAAATTTGTTTAACCCTTTAATACATGTTTTTTAGACATTTATAGACATCACATTTATATTTTAGCCTATGATTCCAAATTTTATTCTCATATAATAGTGTTTAACTTAGGTGGTTCAATTTTCTATTTTCGTAATAATTGAATTTCATTATTGTTTTAAAAGGGTTTAATTTTTTTATTTTAGTTTAAACAAAATTTTATTTATTTAGAAAAATAGTGATTCTGCTGAAATTTATTTATTTTACACTATTTTATTATTCTAAAGTGGATAATAATTTTTCTTAAGAAAATAATTTTGGTAATAATAAAAAATGTGAAGATCATTATGTGGATAATTTCTATTTTATTTCTTTTGTGTTTATAATTACAAAATTATCTTCTATTTTTTATGAAGGATTAACATCATTTAAAGCTCATATAGATTATAGAATAAATGATGAGTTTTGACATTATAGTTGGATTATTTATTAATTTTATTATTTTATTTTGGGTATCATTATATTTTCCATAATGTGTTCACATTTTTTTTGTGATTTATGAACTAATTGGGGAGAAAATCTGCATTATTATTAATTTTGGAATGGATTATAAATTAAAATAATGGACTATTGTTTTTTAATGTTTCAAATGACAATTACTTACATTATAATGACTAATGTGAATATTACATATTACTCTTTAGAAATAATTATATTAAAATTTCACTATGTTTCGAATGAAACATCCTCAGCACCATATGGCATTTACAAAAGCTTCAAAATGAATTGTATATAGTCCAAAAAACTCATAAATAGGACATATGACTCATAAGATGATACTAAATGAAGATAAAAGGCATGAAAAAAAATATCCAAATGACTCAATTATAGAAATAATTAACACTTAAGTTTAATAATAATAAAATCATTAATATCTGGAATGGAAAATCGCAAACAATGAAACATAAATAACTCATATGCATATAATTCATATAAAATTTTTTAGACCCAAATATTTTTGAATAGTTATTTTATTTATATATCATATTTATTTTAAAAAATATTTTTAAATTTGTTTGAATTTGAATATAGGGAAATATTTTGAGGAAAATAGTTTTAATGGATTATGGGAAATATTGACATGATTAAATATTGACTATAGAAGTATTTATTAATATTATAAAATTTTAATTTATTAAAACTATTTTTAGTTGTGGTATTTTTTATAAAGTATTGATAGTAATTAAAGAGATAATCCATGTGTAAATTATTATTTCTCATACATGAATGGAAAACACATGAAGCATATTGGAATTAATTAATCAATTACTATAATTATTGTGAAAAACTATTATGTATTTCATTATTTTAGTATTCATGGTTGATTATTCAAAAATGATGAACTGTAATGGATATTAAATTTGATGATAGTTTGTAGGCAGCTAATATTTTCTGAATATGTTGTGCATGAATAATTCGCTATTAATTGAGTTTATAACAACAAATACAATGTAGCGACATATATAGGAACTATATAATGTAAAAATAATATAAACTCTTTATATTGAATGAAAAGTTTGAATGAATGGTTCTATACTATTTTCAATCAATTTTTAAGAATTTGTTTCCTAATGAACATCATTTTACTACATTTTACTACTAATAGTGTGATCTAGGACGCCTCAAAATTTACACTTTTCATTTTCTAAATAATGTTTTTTATCTTTATAAATACTATCTTTTTCTAAAGATGTTAAATTCTATAATTTACTTTTCACTCAAAAGAATCATTTTTCGTTAACATTATCCATCAAAAGGTAAGTTTAATTAAACCTATGAGTAAAAAATGACAATTTTGATTTTACCTCCATGTCTAAAATGGAACGAATGATTGTGTTATCCCTGTAGGATTGAAAATCATGTTATTTTGGACATTACTCAAGATTAAAAAAGTTAGGTTATAAATGTTTGGGACTACACATCAGAAGTCAACATCACATTCTATTGGGTGACATACTCTCGCATTCGGAGTTTTATGATTATATTTATGATCACTTTTACCAAAACCACTATAATAATAACGTGGTTTCATATAATATTTATTCTACTACGAAATATTTTATACACTAATATGATCTTTAAAATTAAAAATTCTAATTAACACCCCCTACAAAGACATTGTCACTAGTCATCCCTCTCTCGGTCTAATATAAACATGAACATTGTCGAAGACCCCCTGATACTAACATTTCATGTTTTGTAAAAGGACACATCATGTATTAATTGACAATAAGACATTGTATTTTAGGGGGCACTCCCAACTAATAACAATATTAACTATATTGTTCCACCCGTTGGTCATGATATATAGGCTTCATTTACACTATAGAATAATTTATGTACACTCTTAATTTCTAACCAAGTCCCACATGCCATGACCAATAGAATATATTTCATGTATAATTTAACTTTTGGGCTTTATATCTTTTCGGGGTTTTTTATATATCCCCACTTAGGTTTCATAATAAAGTAGTTAAAAATTTTATTCTGAGCATTTTATCTTATAGATTCCAATGATGTAAACATGTTTATCATTCAATGTCATTATCAAGGTGTAACATGAAATTTTATTATCATAGATTTGTAAAGATGATGTCATGGTTTAGGTGAGATGTTCAGATCATAGATGAATTTTGGTAATCCTATGTTGATTTACTAATGGTAGTGCACATGACCCCTATATGTGTTACTAAACATGATTTTCAATGGTATTTTGATGTTATTGGTGTTATTAGTTTAATATGTTGAGGAAATCACATTTTTAAATTCTTACCAAAAATTCATTTTGTATACCCACAGTAAGAATGGTTATTTAAAGAGACATTTTTATTGATGTGTGGGCTTTATTTAATTTTTAAATCCTTAATATGATTGATTTAAAGATTAATTATTGACTGAATATACCTTTTAGTTTTCTATTTATTTTCAAATTATGTAGGTTTAAGGTGTCTAAAATTATACCATGTTCGTGGAATTTCTTTAGAAGATAGAGAGAGAAAAACTAATAATGCTATTACTTCATGTTATTCATGCATAATGTTTGAATTTGTAATAATTATGTGGCATGAGTGCTGTGTTCCCTAGGGTTGGTTACTCCCTTGTTTTGGAATCATGGACGAGGTGTGAGTTACCCATTATGCTGTTGAATCCATAATCTCTCAATGATGGTAAGTGGGTTCACCACATTCGCTAATTGAAAAATAACGATAAATGTTAGTCCTATAGCTATGGTCAGGCTTAGCCATGGATATAAAAAATGAAACCATGGTCAGCTTTGGTTTGGGGTCATAGGTGGCCAATAGCCACTATCAAGGCCGACTGTGACTATAGGGTATTGTGTGATGTAGAGAACATTCATGGGAAGAACTCGCCAACATGGAAAACTGAACAGGAATACACTTATTACCCTGATCCATAGTGTCTTGGGGATATAACATAACACCATGATAAATTGATCCCAAGGGTAATCGCTACCCATGTAAATATGAGAACCAATTACATTAGCCATAGTGAATCATAGCTATACCACCCAACCATGAAAATCCATTTCCATAATACAATGCTTTCCATTGAAATAATATACGCATTTCTTGGGGACACTATGGACCCTTGATATACCACCTAGCTATGATTGCGTATTTCAATGTTCCATCATTTCCTATGGAAATGGGGTCGATATTCATAAGGTCCATTCTCCCAATTTCTAGATGACTTCATCATGAAAATATAATTCCAAGGGATATCACTACATGTGGAAAAATAATACCTATATCAATGGGAACAGTGGACCATGTCAATAGGTATTTGATTATTTTGAATATATATTAATCATAAATATATAATAATTAAAATATTAAAAATATATAATCAATATATAGACATGTTTATATGTATATATTACCAAAATATAATTATGTTTTGTGGAAGACGCTTTCTTATATATATCTAGTTAGTGGATCAAAACAAAATATGGTGTATTTCTATTATTAAGCAATTTCCACTTTCATTTCACTATTTAAATGCATTGTTCTATGTAGAAACCTTATTTCTATGTCTATTGTTTGTTTAGAAAGAAATTTTTCAATATATATAATTCTATATGAACTGATGTACAGCCATAGGAGGTCCTCACTATTATAGCCTATAGGCTATAACCTTGGTAATAAAATCCATGAATAATCTTTATGTGGCTATATCCAATTTTAAAAATAAGGGAATCTATATCAATTGGGAAACCCTATAAATATATCATTTTTTTAATTTTATTATGCTCGATTTCATATTATTATTAGTATTTTTGAAATCATTGTCTTATTTTTTCACTTCGTATAATGGGTAAACAGACTCCCCAAAAGGATGAGGCATATGTCCACAATCTGATTAATTTTTTACTCCCTTAATCTGTGTTTCTTTTCCATTATGAGGTTCCATTCCTCCACCATAACAAGAAAAATCGATGAATAACACTTGGTGTGGCACACTTTCTTGATTTTTGGCCTTTGTGAGATCCCAATGGGTTGGATCATATCAAAATATAATTAAAGTGGTTGATTCTATGGGATGCATTTTGGTGTTTGGTGTCTTGTTAGGTTGGTTTGGAACCCTATGGAAATAAATTATGGAGTCTTAAATCTAGTTTTATACTATAAAATCTGTATGATTGGTGAAACAGTTAAATAATTAATTCACTAGAAGTGTATGATTTTTTTATTGATATAGTTACGTATGGCTCTCATTCCAAATAATATTTAACTAGGTTTATACCTAATAAAGTTCTTTAGTGTATTATTTATTTAATAATATTTTTTCCAAACAATGTTATGATCTCCATATAAAGAGGGTGTGAATTTCCTTAAGAAAACATTACTGATAGAGGTGAAAAACATAACATTTATAGATTTCATAGACATAGAAAATTACTCATGTTAGTTTAAGATTATTGGATTACTCATTCATTGTACTCTTGAAATTCATCACCTAGGTAATTTCATTGGCATTACCCTATCACTAGGATAAAGATACACATGGACATGAAGTATTATTATATTCATGGTGTTAGTTACTTCTGTATTGAAATGTCCTCGATGAGGTAAGAGTTCTACAATTATATACCTAATAGGTATAGTCACCATGTTTGTCAATGTGATATGTATATGGTGTGATTAATCTATACATTTAATGGTATTATGTTTTCTCTTGATCATGTTTCCCTTGATATGAAGATGGTCCCATGTATGATCAATGGAGTTGATAAATGACACAAGAGATAGGGTTTTGGTCCTCCAACCAAAGATTTTCTAAAATAATTATAATATTAGTGTGGTTCCTCTATGAGAAGAGTTGTTATTCCCCTAGTTATAGGTATACGGGTCCTCTAAAAGTAGATTTTCATATCCCCTGTTGATCATGGTATAGGTCCTCTGTATATGGGGTTGTGTACTATCTTGATTGATATGTTTTATAATGGTGAGCATTATATTATCCACTATATATATTCTTTCATAGTGAGTGATGTTTCATCATAGGTGGACTTTTTAAAATCGTTGTATATGGAGTTATTTTGGGGTTCATTTATTCAGAATATTGTATCCAATCAATCTCAACCCTCTCTAAGGGAGCGATCATGTTAATGAGCTAGATTCTAAGAAAGAGATTTTATTTGATATCTCTATCTAGTTTAATGTGAGACGTTGATTCAAAGAGTTTCAGTCTATGGTTCGTATGTATATGATTAATTTTGATAAACATAGAAATCCTTAGTCTATTGATCATGCTTTATTTTTTTTATTGAATGAATATTTTAGTATGATCATGATTCTTTAGGACACTTTGGAAATAGTTATTTAATGGATGAGTGTTCAATGATTATCATATCCCTTTATCGGAGTTTATTAAGGGTGTCTAACATAACAATTGGCACTTTAATATAAACTCTCTATTTCCTGTATCAATACACTATTGGTATTGTTTTGTTTTAGGAAACCTAACCGTTAAAGTATACCAACAATGTTACTCTAGAAAATTATGGTTTGGATTATTAATTTGAGTTAGTCTATGGTAGAAGGGGATGGGCAGTTACACTCCCTTGAGACCAATGTTAAGGAATCATAATTAAGGGATTCAAATAATCCAGACTAAAAGTTACATTGGATTCCAATTGTGTAAAAATCCCCATGTATTTATTTGAATTAATTTTTTAGAAAGTCTAGTAACCTACTACGTGGATTTTACTAGAATATTCCTTATTGTTTCCCAAAAATTGAATAATATATATCATTCGAATGTTATAGTTGGAGACAATTATGTCATAAGGTGTTATATTAGGGCCTAAAGATTCAAGAACTATTTAATATCATAGTGTAGTGGTTTCAATGATAATAATGACTCTAATGTGTTCCTAAATTTTTCTGAGTAATTGTTTTTGTTACAGTGGTATGAAAGAACCCCCCCCCCCACAAAGATTCACTAAAAGTGGGCCCGAATGACCTCATGGAACTCAAATGAATCACGACTTAATTATCCATTTAGTTGTATTTCACTAGAAATCTAGTATAAAAACTTGAAATATCATTATCTAGAAGTACTCTACCATCTACATGATAGAGGAACACAATATAAATATTTGTTGTTCCTAAGAAACATATATTTATATCATGTGCATTGGATAGAATGTGTCATTAGGTAGCTAGTTGATTGTGACATTCCAAAAAATTATAAGAAAATTTAAATATGGTAAAAATGTATTCAATTAACTCTTAAAGAATAATCTCAACAAATAACCACCCTAGAACACAAGAAGGTTATAAATAGAGGATTTAGGAGGCATGGATCATTATCATAATTATGGAAAATAAAAATTAAATTCTTGGTTGTCTCCAATGAATAAGGTTTCTTCTTCAATATTAGAAGAGCTTCAAATATCAAATATTTATAATCCTTTCCAAAAAAGATCAATAGAATATCATCTATTGGATTTGATATTATTTAAAGGGAACCATTAAATGATGTGTTCTTTTTGGAAATTCATCATATTCCATCTTGTTTCACTCTACCATCATTATTTGTATATTATTTATATTTATTCTTGAGACTTAATAACTTATTTTATAACCCCTTGTCTCTCTATATATCTCATTTAAAACTTCTCTATTCCACACCATCAATCATCTTATTATTTGTTAATGAGAAACGATATGTATTTTTGATGAGTTTTCTAAAAGAAAAAATGTATATCTTCTCCATCCCTCTCATTGATGATTTCATGGGTTTTCCATTCCAAAGAAATGATTCTGTTGGTTTCATGCTTCACCATTAGAAATCATGGGATTCATTTTTTTGTTCTCGGTTACAATTAATACTAAGGGAATTCATTTATTTGGTTCTTAGATTTCTGTTAAGACTAAGGGAGTTTATAACCCTATCATGAATTTCAAAGGATAAGAGACCGAGGGGACCTCATGTTTTATTACCAAACACAATTATCAATGTGTTTCATGGATTTTTTACTTCTTCATTTATTTTTCCATTATGATTTAGTTTTTTAATATTTCATGCTTTCAATATATTGGAATAACTTTCAAACCATCGTTTATGTTTTTTTATCTTTTTAATGGAAATTCACCCCACCCCCTCTCTTGTAATTTTTTTTCTGAAAAACAACTAGAATCATTGTGTGATTTATTATTTTTCCAAAAACATAACATTTTCAAAATTTATATTTCTTCTAATTTTTGTTTGTCAATTCATAATAGATTCAAAATCTCTAGATTTTATTGAATCTTATTATCTTTCCTTAGTATTATATAGTTCCAATTAATCTAATTGGAATAATCAAATGTCATCATTTCATTATATTATTAGTTACCATAATAAGAATATCTGTTTTCAAGAATAAATTCCAACTAATCAATCTATAGAAAAATTTACTCTTTATGATGTAAATAATATTTAATTTAATAAAAAAGTTATGATTTCCATACATTTTTTTCTAGGTTGTAATGAGTTTATTTATGTTTCTTCATGAAAAAAACATTATTAAATATGAAAATTATTATATAATACATGTGAAGGAAACAATAAAATGTAAAATATTATATTAGATATGTATCATAAGGTATTTGATATTTTCTCTATGTATCCAAATGGATTTATTACACACATTTTTACTCCCTTTACTAAAATTTGGGATGATAAATATTTCATTGTTATGTTTTATCCATATTAATGCCTTTCAAAAGGATTATATGTGTTTTACCTAGTTTGTGGACTCACAAAGTAGCAACCATCCATGAATCAAAATATATCACGAATATAGTGATATTTGAACTCATAAAATCAATTATGATATATGAAATAAACAAAAAGGTCATGTAGTGAAAGAAATGATGGAAGTTAAGGAAACTAAGAATAAAATTGATTTTAATGATATCAAATATGATATCTCTTATGAAAGTGGAATTTATGATGAAATAGAAATGGATCAAATTTTAAAGAGGGTGTAGAAGATTTTAAATAAGGAGAAATCATCTTAGTGTACAAAAAACAATTATCTCATTAAATAATCAATTTTGAATTTTTATAAAAGAAAATAAATTCATATTATACAAGATTTTTAGATCAACAAAATAAAGATAAAAGGAAATATGAAATCTTATAATTCTATTAATGTTTCAACTTTTAATAACGCATACTTTTTAAGAAAATTATGTCCTAAATGACTCATATTACATCTTGAGGATAGTGATTTGGCCAGTTCATCTATGTATCACTTTCTTTATTAATCCAGTTATTCTATCTCTCTAAGGTCTTATTATTTTCTCTTGAAAAATTATGACCTTTAATACTTTCCTGATCAAATTGTAATATTTTTAAAAAACATGATTCATTATAAAAAAACTAAAAAAATCATTTTCTTAACGAAAATGACTTTTATTCAAATAAAAATATCTCTTTTTAAATGAACAAATTTAGCTTTGATATTAAAATTTATAAAAAAAACCATAATATTATGTCTTCAAATATTATTTAAGGATATAGAAATACCTCTTCAAAATTTTACCTTTGTTGAAAAAAATATTCACATAATCCTTATATTTTGATCCAAACTAGTCTAGATGATGAAAAATAATATGAGCATTTATTAGAAAAAAGTTGACATGGAAAATGTAAGAGGTAAAACAAAGAGTATTTCCCTCATCCAGCATAAAACAGCTTTAAACATAAAAATATGAAAGATCATTTTCATAAACATAACCTTTTGGGTTTCGGTTTTTTAATTATTTACACTTTTTTTCAAAAATTTATAATTTTTTTGAAGTGGTTTTTAAAAACAATTGACTTATATTATTGAAGATATGGGCATTTAATTTATGAATGTGATTGAGAAAATTCATGATATGTAATACACAATTTTATCTATCTTAATTTCAATATTCATCAAATATAAAAATAATTTCGGGTTCTCAAATAATTATTGGAAAATATTAGTATAAATAAGATAGTTTAAGCTTTAAATTGACTATTTTCGAAAACTATATGACCCAAAATATGGGTACTTGAAAGAACATTATTTTTAAATTTTGTAGGGATTTTACAAGAGACGACATTTTCAAATTAAATAGTTGTAATTTATTATTGGAACATTATAACATCCCAGAACCCACACTCTGAGATCCTCTGATGAAATCTACAACATTTCATTCCTATATTATATGCTGATATTTGTGAACTACTGTTTTCCAGAAAATTCCTAAAACATTAAAATTAATACTTGGATCACTTTTATAATGGATGGCCTTTTAGTTTTATAGTTTTATAGAATTAGGAAAAACATATACATAAACAACTCTCGTCAATTTAGACTCATATGTCATCAAAAGTATATTTATCCCATTTAAACTAGATTATATTAATTCACAAGTAATACGTAAAAATAATCCTTGTGATATACTTTATTTTAATAAAACATTGAACAAAATAATTTAAAACCTCGGTGAAATCAAACATATAAAGGGTGAACTCCAATGCTCAGTAATGGTAAACACAAGCATTAATAATTTAATGTCATCAATAAGAAAAATAATACATAAGACAATGATGGATAAATCCAAATGTATGATTGAATCATAAAAAGAAAAAATCCCCATCAATACATAGACCATTAAATATGAAAGCATAAAAAAAGAAGGTCTCCTTGGAAATAGTAATCATGAGCCATGTCACATCAATCTCGATAATTAGAAACATTATAAATGAATTGTATGAATAAATAAACAAATAAATGTGTATTAGGATGTAACTATTATTTTAACTTTTATAAATTGAATAACCAAGAGGTTCATTTCCTTACATTTCACTCATACAAATGGAATAGCCATACGGTTGAATTCCAAACCCACTACATTTGAGGTATATCACAGACCCACCTATCCTTGGTCTATCACAGAACAAACCATCATTGGTTTATAGTGTAACCACTCCTAAAATTTCCTTGTAACCTTGAAAAATAGTTACACCTAATAAACACTTTGAAAATAAATAGGTTCAATAAAAATCTCTTTTAAACATGATTAACCAATGAAAAAATGGGTACAATTATAATATCATTGAAACGAGATTAAATGAAAGAAAGGAAATGGCTTCCATAATAATTTTTTCGAAACATAAATAACCCATGGAAATAAAATTAATTCAAATGAAATCACATTAAAATATGATTAACCCATGGAATGGTAATGGTTTAAATAATAATCTCTTTCAAACATGAGTAACTCATTGAAAATAAAGGGTTTAAATAACTATATCATTGAGATATGATTAACTCATTAAAAGTAAAATATTTAAATAAAAATAAATTTATGGAATGATAAACCCATTGAAAAAACTGTTTATCATACAATATCATTGATACATTATTAACCCTTGTAAAATAAATTGGTTAAATAACAATATCATTGAAACATGATTATCCCATAGCAATGAAATGGGTTAAATAAATGTTTCTTTAAAAAAACATAATACATACAATAATTAATGAGGATGGTATCAATAAAAAGTATCCCCAGTAGATGATAAGAAAAAACAAGGTTTTTTATGTTTATTAATGGAAATACCATTGAAATATCAATAAATCATTTTTATGGAAAATAATCATTAAGCATTGCAAATAATCCCAAAGTACATAAGAACATTTGAACCATTAACCCTTTTAATGGAATAAAAAAATGAAACATATAATATTATTTATAAAATTAGCTTAATGATATAAAATTTCAATTGATAATTATATAAACATCATAAAATAATATTCGTGTATAACATATCAAATGACTCGATGAAGGAAAATTTTGACAATAGTCTATTACTTCTTTGGTAAATTGTAAATCATAAACCCCATGAACGAATTATTATTAAATAAAATATTTATATATCATGAAAATAAAATAAATCATGATATTAAATATAAAACATTCATTAGATGCAATATATAAAAGTAACATGTTTTATAACAATACAATATGCATCAATGCAATGAAATTTAGAAGAAATCCCTTAAAATTTTGGTAACATGTGAATCAGAATCACAAAATGTAATAATCATCAATAGAATTGTTTAAATACCATTAATAAAAAATAATTCATGATATAATATATCAAAATGGGTACTAGAAACAACACACAAAGGAAATAAGCGGTGATTAGGATGTATGCATCATTAAAGTATTAGCAAGACAAGAATCCCTTAATATTGTGGTAACTCTTGAATCATGATCCCCCTAAAATAATAGAATAATTTATAAATTCTAATACCACGAAATTAATAAAATCCATTATATTACATGTTATAGGGTATTATATACACCAAATAAAAGAAATATGGTTTATAACAATAAAATAAGCCTCAATAAAATGAAATTGAGAACAAATCCCTTACAACTGTGATAACATCTGAATTGAAAACACCAAATGTACAAATAAAATGAATGAAACATTTAAATATGATGATGGTAAAAATATTCATTATATAATTTCAAAATGGGTAGTATATACCCAATATAATTTAAAGGTTCATAACAATTAAATATGCCTCAATGAAAAAAATTGAGACAAAATCCCATACCTCATGTCCCATTTTTCAGGTTTGTTCCCTATATTATAAAAAAATTCATTATATACATGATTCATAACACCACCTGATATTATTATTACATTTTTCTAAATTTAAAAAAAGTTATATACAATTACCTTATCAATAATGTATCAATTAGAACTATTGGCCATATTCAGCTTATGTGTCAAAAATAACATTGGCTGGTCAACTGAGGTTAAATAGTTTAATATATAAACATATCCAAAATAATAATAATTAAATAAATATCATATTTATATACCAATTATACCTTAAATATAAATAATAAATTATTTTTTTGAGAAATGAACTAATGTTACAATCATTGAGACGATAGGTTGTACGTACGCAAGAGTAATGTTTCTATCTGTTATGGATCCATATACAAAGAAGTTAAGTAACATTTACAATTATATAATGATAATTATATAGTATATACCACATTATTTAATCATATAATCTTATATATATAATTATATTTATGTTAATTTAATCACATTGTGTTGAGGAGGTGGAAGTCCACATGTCTAAGAACGATGTTATCACTTTTTTGTGTGAAAAGTGTAATAAATAAAATGATATATTAAAATTACTTAAATATATATATTTCATAAATATAATGTATATTTTATATATGTAACATATTTTTATGTAAAAAACCGTTAATAAATTCCATGTAATGTTTGACCATATCCCATAGCTCTGAGGAGGTAGTAGTCCAAACATCCCCAAATGATGTTATTGTATTTAAACCAAATTGAACACATAATGGTATGTTCTATATTGAAATTAAATAAGTATTATGACAACATAAATATCATATATATATATAATATAAAAAAAATCCCATCATAATCCCCTACCATGATAGGTGGAAAAGTAAAAATTAAAGACATCATTAGGTAAAGCAGTAGTTCACCGTACAAAAACGGTAATTTCGTTACCCATTTGATGGGTGTGTGTTTAGCTGTAGTTAAAACCCCTAACATAACAAAATTTATGTATATTTAGGATAATAATTTTATTATATAATCATTTAATAATAAGAAATTAAGGGGTGTTAAAACAAATAAAACATAAATGCATATTGAAGAATGTTACCACTTTTTCAGGTAATTCTATTTTGTTTGAATCAGTGGGATTCCATTGCTGGATTTCTAACCAAAGTGAGGATTCTAGATTGAGAGGAGGTATTTTGGGAGATCCATTGTGATTAATATTTATGATAAAAAGTTTATTGAGAAGTATGATGAAGGGGAATACTGAATTCCTTTTTATAACGGGTAAATACGAAAAGGTATTCCATATCGAGAGGTCTTCCTTACCTCATGTGTATGAAAAATGCACAAATATTGGAGAAAAGTGAATTATGGTAAATACATATCTCCTACACTCAAAAATAAGTGCATTTTAAAATATTTTTCCTTAATAATTATGTTACCTTATATTTTTCAATTTGATTTTTCATTTATGTAACTAGTTATACAACTTAATCAATTTAACCATTAAGACTAAATTAAGGTGTAATTTCTCATAAAATATCATTCCAATGTACTATAAATATGATTTATAATTTTAAAAATAAATATTCCCTAATTTTTGTGTAATTACATTTAAAAAAGGGCATGTAACACAAAAAAATAATTAACCCATAACATGCTAATAATATTTTAACTATCCATGGGTTAATAAGTTAGTTATAACTAATCTATTGGCCCATAAATAGAAAATATTTTGTATTTATTAAAACATAATTATCACTTTGTTTATGATATTATTTTTTTTATTTTAAATCATTTAATAAAATATCATTAACTGTAAATAACATTAATGTGAATTTTGAAATTATTTCTTTTCTTTTAATTTAAAAATATAAAAAGATAATTGAAATTAAAATATATTAGCTTCACATATATATAAAATGATATATTTATCTAAAAAATAAATCATCTCAATAATTCATTAAATATATTATACTTGTAATATTTTTAGCGTTATTTATTTTATTTAATTATTAAATAAAAATACATATGTTAGTGCCTGATAATAGTTAAATTTGATTATATAATATCTAAAAATTAAATTTTAATTACCATGTTAAAAAATAAATTTAATATTCCTATTAATGTTTATAATTTCCAATATGTAGCTTCTTTAATACTCTAATGTTTTATAAATGATAATGGTAAGGAAGGTTTTTTTAGTCTTTTTGTCACATAAGATATTATATATTTCAGATTCTTGAAATCGTATCCCACTAACTAATATAATTCGAACCAAAAGGGAATAAGGTTGATCTATTCGAATTTAATGGGTTTGGGTCGAGATTATTTGTCATTTTGGACCTTATGATTATGGTTTTGAATCTTATTATGCTTGACTTTACATGAATCACTACAATTAATTTTAATTACTTTCACCAATCATCTTTTTCAAAAACAATATTGATATTTTTAGACTATAAATATTATACTAATTAAAACCATGTATGTCAATTTTTTAAAATTAAATTCACATAAGTGGAATAATTAAGTTTAAAGCTAATCCTAGAGAGGTGGTGAGAAAGAGGATTTTTGATATAAAAATACAAAACATGTTATTAAGGATTTACATATAAATTAAAGTTAAAAATGATTAAAAATACCTTTACTGAATTAATATGTATAATTGATTTATTTAGACTTTTTAAAAAATTAAAATATAAATTAACATTCATAACTAATTAGATGAAAATGCATTTTTCAACTAAAATGAAGTATTTTCACTATTCATAAAAAATGATACATCTTATAAAGATAATAATAATTAACCTAAAGTAAATTCTGAGATCATAATTTATAAAATGAATTTAATTTTTCATATAAAAAATATAAAAGTGTTAAATAAATAGAGTTAATGAAATTATTCCATTAAAAGGTGTAAAAACTACCATATTAAGTAATATTATTAAAATTGTATAATTGTTCGGTATAACTAAGTCTTTCAAGAAACATAAGTAACAAAAGGAATTAGATGATGTTTGAAACATAATATAAACTTTTTTTGTTTTATTAAAGATAAACAATGTATTATTTGTGACAAAATTTATTAATGAATTTAAATTTATTTAAAAAATTATATTTCATAAAATTTCGCAATGCTTCATCCTACCCCACTTAGAATGATTTTTACCCTTGATGTTTTTCTTGGATATAAAATGATTCAAATTTATATAATTTCATTATTAAATCCCACATCATAAAAATATTTAATAAAACATTTACCTAAAAATGAAACATTAAAAACATAATGTTCATCAGATGTTACACATTATTATGATTCCACATATGGAGAACATATGTGGTAATGAATGAAAAGTGTAATTAACTATAGAGAGTTTTTGATTTCACTGAAAAATAACATTTTAATGATCAATGTAAAGTTAAGGGCCTCAAAAATATTAATATTTGTAGATCAAAAAGACCATTGGTTTATCTAAAATCAATGTTCAAGGTTAAAACATTTTTATTTCATTATAAGTTTCCGATAGAAAAATAATTATCATACTATCAAGAACAGTAGAAGAAACTATATACATATTTTATGATTATAATATCACAATTTAATTAATGTAAACCAAAATATCATGTTTTTATCAAAATTATTAGTATTCAATATGAATTCTAAACTTTGGAAGCACAAAAAAACTTTTAATAACCACATAACCATAAAAGGGATAGTCGAGATATATCACCTATATTTGGATATTAACCGAAAAAATGGTTAGCACGAGGTGAGAGAATTTCCATAATGAATATCTTAAAAATTCAATAGTAATACTCAAATATCATGTTAAGTTATTCCATAAAATAACTACCATTAAAATTCTTCAAACACTTCCTAACAATTTTTAAATGCCAAGTATATAGGGGATTTAATCATGTATTCATCTAAGATAAATAAACCATATTTACTCAAATTAATTACCATTTGATTCCTAAATACACAAAATCTTTACCTAGAAAAGTGTAATACAAAGCCAGGCATCATATAGGATAACGGTACTGCATAAAACACATACCATTTGTATGTCAAGAGTTCTATCCCTGTCGTATAGCCAAATGAAATGGGTTATCACTGAGAATATGATTTGTCCCCATGTTTTTATTTAAAAATTAAATCTAATTCCTCCCCAAAAAACATATTTTTAATAATAGTGGTTAATAATACCCCATCCAAAAAAAAATCTTCCAAACTCACTTTTAGGTCTCACCACTTAAAACCCTAATGCAACGTTTAATAACTTAAACTTATAATAATACATAAGATTATAGACCTATGATGTAATTAATTACGCTTAATGTAACTTCATATTAAAATATCATACTCTATGAACATATCAAACCCGAACATTGATACAATCTATAACAGCCCAGAACCCATACTATAGTATCCTCTATTGAAGTCTATAACTTTACATTCCCAGTTTTTATACTGATAATTGTGACCCAACAAATTACATAAAACCCTACAATATCAAAATGAAACATAGATAACATATATATTGTCGGATGTTTTTGTTTTATATTTTTAGGTAGTTAAGCAAAACTCTTACACACACAACTCATATCAATATCAGCTCATAAGAAGTTAATAGTATATTTATCACCTTTAAACAAGATTTTATTATAATAAAAATAAGTCATAAACATCATTATTGTGATATATTTATATACATCAATCATTAAACATCATTCCATAAAACCTAGGGAAAATGAAACATAAGAACAGTGAGCTCCAACACTCAATAATGCTAAACATAAGCATTTTAACCCCACGAGTTTTTGTGGACATTTTTTCCATGAATTAATTTTTTTTTCATTTCTATATTGAAATACACTAAGTCAAAAATTCCATTAAAAAGGTATTAACTTAGAATACGTTACATGGAACATTTACTTAGCGTACATGACACACAACACTAAGCATCTATAAAACATGATTTTATTTTTATAATTATTTAAATAAGAAAAATATATCCAAGCTGTTAAAAATAGTAAGCTGAATATTAATAAATAAATTTATAATTTTTTATATAAATAAAACATTTTTTTAACTAAAGATATAAGTTTTGGTAAAGTTATTATATGTTTAAAAAATACTATTTTCTCAAATAAAATTATTTTAATGTCCTTTTGTGAAAAATAATAATATTAATTTTAGATAAATTTATAAATTTGATTTGATAAAAAAATCATTCTTTATTTATAATTGTTAAATTATCGTAGACTAAATTTTAGGATTTTTCTAAGAAACATCATTTTTAGAAGAAAAGTGAAAAATAATGAATTTTGAATCAAAATTACTTGTTCATCTAAATTATTTTTATGGATTAATTATATTAAAATTTTGTTTGAATGTTTAATTAAATCTTATATTTATCAATAATCCCAATTTGGGTAATATTAGTCAATTTTACTTTGAATTTTAATACAAAAACAATGCAAACTCTTGAATGTTTTTACTTTAAAATCATGGATTTTCAACCTGACTACGAGATTAAATTTTAATTAATATTTTCCACGCATATAATTTGAATATGAAAAAATGGATTCCATATTTGGAATTATAATAATTTATAATGTCTAATATTTTAAACGCTGTTTTTTACCCAAAATATTAGTGAATGTGATTAAAATTAATTATGATGATTAAGAGATAAATTATCTTCACAAAAGACTAAACCATAAATTTAAGACCCAAAATGACCTAGACAGTATTTCAAGATATATTTTTTACCATATTACAACCCTTTCCTAACTTTTACTAACTTTTTTACAATATTTGATCCTCTTTGAATATAAAAAACATCAATGGAATTCTCTCTTCAAATTTTTACATGAGTGACACTCCTCCACTATAAAAGGCCTTCTCTCCTCCCACATCCTCACACCTATCTAACCACATAGATATCGGAAATATATTCTCAATACACTATTAAAAACCCCTCTATTAGATAAAAAATATTCACCTTGGGTATAAAGTGTTCCAAGGAAGCCCTATGCTGCTAACAAAATGAGTTACCTAATTTAAAAGTTAACAATTTTCAAAAATCACAAGTATTTCATTTAATTATATTGTACAAAAAATATCTTTATTCCATTGTAATATAATAACACTAGAATCTTTAATATACTTATATGTTTTTTATTAAGTGTTCCACCTACACTTACACACACTTCAACTTAAGGGGTAATGAACGTTCTGTTTACATTTATGGTGAACTACCACATCCTGAAATGACGATTATTTATTTTTATTTTACAGCATTTCATGGTGGAAATTACGATGTAAAATATGTTTTTAAATTTTTTATATTGTATTTATTATTTATTTAATCTTATTTAATTATATTCAAAAATATATGTGTACTTTATATTTGTTCTGAATACAATAATTATGTTTGAAGAATTGTGGACAATCACGCCCAAAGTGATATGATTCATTCACACACTACATGGAATGTATTAATGACGATTATAGTGAAATTATAATATATGTATTAAATAATAATTGTAGTTTAATTATAATATATATATATATATATATATTTCATTTTCATTCTATTATTCAGTATAAAAATTCAAATAGAAAAGAAGTTCATGCTTATGTGCGGCCTACCGTCTACATGATTTTTGTATTCTGTTTTGTACTTTTATATCCTATAGATTACAATAATTCACATATACGGAATATAAATTATTTTTATAACATTTTTTCAATTCTTTAATTCATTATATATGTATAAGTATCAAATATATAAAAATTAAGACAGGTGAGAAGAATAAAGCGGATATTACATATATTGAAACCTTAACATAGTATTGTTAACAAGTGGGTAATATAAAGTCAAAATCAACCCATATAAGGTATTATATTTAATAATAATGTATTTTGATATATTTATAATAATTTTTTTATTATACAAGTGTGTTTTGTGATTACAAAGAGAGTCAATACACACGGTAACGAGATTTTATCTCACTTTTTATTTCTATGAGATTCATGATTTATTCACCACTCAATCCTTTTTTTGGTGTGTATACTTACAATGTATGTATTAAATATATATTATAATTAAATTTATGGTTATTTATATATCCATTATATGATATTTTCCATGGGGTTAATATTTAATAATCAACCAAATTTGTAAGAATGTTTTGTCCCGTTTTACATTCATTGAGACACATGTTTTATTATGCACCTATATTATTTTTAGAGGTATCTATACTTGCAATTTAAATGTTATATATTTATTCTAATTCATTTCATGTTATATCAATCTTCACGTAATTTAATTTTATTACATAGATAGTAATATCCAATGTCTCCAAGTGGTAAGAGTATATTGAGACAATCTCATTATTTATTAAGATTGGTTATGACTATGGTACATTTATTTAAATATTTTTATCCATATCTCAAGAAAACTCATGAGTTTACTTATACAAAATTTATTCAAGGTATAACTCTATATTAGTACCATTTTTTTACTCTTTTGTACTTAAGATAATTAAGAAAAATGTTTTCATAAAAATCTAATAGTATATCTCTCTTCTGTCAGATATCTGTTTTATTCAAAAACCTTGTTTTCAAAAATGTTTTCAAATTATAATTGAATATAATTTTCATTAAATAATTATTTTAGAAATGTTTTCTTATTTTCAATGTTTTATTTACAATTTTTAAAATACTTTTTCACAGAAAAATGATATCAATTTTTTTTACATTTTAAAATGGGTTTTCAATATAGAAATGATATTTTCCTCTATAAATGTTTGTAAGTTATCTTTAAAAACATTTATCATCCATTATTACATAATATGGTGTATCTCATTCCTTCATAATGAAATAAATCAGTGTTTCCATTAATACTTTTTCTCTTAATGGATTATGTTTTGGTGGCATTATGTTTATGAAACGTGTTTCTCCTCAACATTTTTTATTCTTTCCAAAACCCAATTCATTTCACGGGTTATACAATCATGAAATCATTATAAAACCATTATTTTTAAATAGGATAAGATAAAATTACATGTTTATGGAACCCATTTTATTTTATGGGTTATGATATGACTGTTTGTGATCATGTGGAACATGTAGGTATAATTTCTTTATGAGTTTAGTGGGACATATATCTCCCTACAATGGATTAGGTAAATATTTATATCTCTTGATATATAAATGGATTGAATGAGAAATTTACTTGGTTCAATATTATAGGTCTGGAATGTGGAATGAACTCAGTTCAGTAATACATGACTGGAACGGGAAGTGAACCAGGATCAATAATGGACTTTTTCCACAAATATGTCCTCGACAATAATGTCATGAATACTATAGAAATAAATATATATACTTATGTGTCTCCCATAATTTGTTTTCCTATACCTATGTTATGATTTCATGTTTTATGTTATATATTTCCTTATGATTCATATCTTATGAATGACCAATATTTATTCCATGACCCATGTTTATGATCTTTGGTATGTAGGGTATGATCTTATATTTCTGTAATCATATTCTCAGACTGTTATGATCATGATTATTCTTATGGGTCTCCCTACATTACCCTTATTGATTATCTAAGCTCACCCCTTTTATATTTTTTCACCCTAGGTTATGAGTTTTTTTTATTTTTAATGTTTCAAAGAAGGGTAATTTTCCATAAGAACCTAGCGGGAAATGATTTAGCTAATCTTTGTAATAATTTTTAAGTGTCCATGTTTCCAAATTCAGTAGAATGATATAGTATTTGGGTGAATATTTGTATAATTTTTTATGTATTCAATAAAATTTTTGTAATATTAATGTACGAAAATTGAGAGTCTCTATAAGAATTAATAATTAAATTTAATCAATAATAAAAAGAGTTCATAATGGAATGATAACTTTTTCAAAGTTTATGATCAAATAATAAAATAACTCAAATCAATCAATATATAGACAATAAAATATTATAAGAATTAAAAAATAAATAGTCATCAAAAATAGGTATTAAGATCTATGTGACATAAATCTTGATCGTTAGAAACATTATAAACTCATTTCATGCATAAATAAACACATAATGGTGTCTTGGGACATCATTATACTTTTGAATCATATAAATGGAATTACCATGTGGTCTAAATCTATAAAGGTCACTATTTTAAATGGAATATCCATATGGTAGACTTCCAAAACTAATGCATTGGAGGGATATCATTAACCCAACTATCCTTGGTCTATCATGGAACTACCCATCATAGGATTAAAATGTAACCACCCAAATAATGACCTAGTACCATTGAAATATCATCACCCATAATTAACCTATGTAAATTAGTTGGTTTCATAACAATAATTTCAAAACATGACTAACCCAAGAAAAATAAATAGTTTTAATAACATTATCCTTGAAACGTTATTAACCTATTAAAAGAAATGTGTTCTATAAAAATTTATTTGAAATATAAATAACCCATGAAAATAAAATGGGTTCAAAGGAAATAAAATTTATACATTATTTACTCATTGAAAGGAAATTATTTATATAAAAAATTGAAACATGAGTAACCCATGCTGAATAAATGGTTTAAATAACAGTATCTTTGAAAAATGATTAAACCATTGAATAGAAAGGTATTAATTAACAATATTTTTAAGACACTATTAACACATGGAAATAAAGTACATAAAAATAATCTCTTCGAACCATTAGTAACCCATCAAAAATAAATGGGTTAAATAAACAATTCATTGAAACATGATTAACCCATATAAAAAATGGGATTAATAAAATCTATTTAAAATAAACATAATCCATTCAAGGAATGGATGTGTGTGGTTTAAATAAAAAAAATATCCCTTGTGGAGAATATTTAACAACAATGGTTATTGATTTTGATGAATGGAAATACTATAAAATGATCATTAAAACATTTTTGATGAAAATAACCTTTAAAAATTCCAAAGAATTCCATTGCATTATAAAACATTTGATCCATTAACCCCATGTGTGTAATTACAAAAAATTAAACTTATAATATCATGATAAATATCAGATTTGTGTTGTAAAATTTCAATGTAGTGTTATATACACCTCGTAAAATGATATATGTGTTTAAGATATCATATCACCCAAGGAATAAAAATTGCAACCTAGGTCCATTACCGCTTTGGAAAATTCAAAACTATAGACCCCATAAATGAATAAAAATTAAATGAATCATAAAAATACATTTAATAGAAAATATTTCGTGATATACTATAAAAATATGGGTAGTGGGTACACCATATAAAAGTCACTAGGTGGATATCAATACAATATGCCTCAAAGAAATGAAATTGAGATGAAATTCATTACAACTATGGTAAGATCTGAATCGAAAACCCCAAATGTAATAATAATAAAATATAAATTTAAATAAAATTAATATAAAATAATTAATGATATAATATATCAAAAATATCAGTACATAACGCAAAAAATAGTTTTTAATTTTTCGTATTCCTCATGAATGTAAAATAGAGAAAAGAATCCCTTAATACTTGAGTAACTTTTGAATCGTGATCCACATGAAATAATGACATCAATTAAATCATTTACTATAATTAAATAAAATAAATTAATTTTATTACATTCCATATAGAAATATATAGACCATATAAAATAAAGTATGTGTATTACATTACAATATGCCTCAATTAAATGAAATTAAGATGAAATCCTTTTCAACTGTGGTAACATCAAAATCAAAAACCCCAAGTGTAATAATCATCAAAAGAAAATTTTAAATAACATGAATATAAAATTATTAATTATATAATAAATCAAAATGGGTATTAGATTCACCATATAAAAGTTACTAGGTACATAATAATACAATATTACTCAATGAAAATAAATTGAGGTGAAAAACCTATCCTCAAGTGTGATTTTTCATTATTATTCTCTATCATCCTACATAATAAAATTATTTTAATTGTATAATTTCTTTTTAATCTATTCCATTTTTAATATTACTTTAATTTCAATTATAGACAAGTTATATACAATTAAATATTTAATAACGTGTAAGGCATATGTTTGGATGATATTCGGTTTATTTCTCATAAACGAATATGGTTAATCAGTAAAGTTCAAATAAGTCATCGTATTAACATATCCAGAATAATAATCCTGAAATAATTATCATATTTATAAATTCATTAATCTTTTTAAACATACAATGGAATGATTGTTATGAAATATTATCCAACGTTACAATCATGGAGATGGTAGGTCGTACGTACAGATGAGTAACATTCCCATTTTTTATGATACTTATGGAAAGACGGTAAGTTACATTTATATTTATATTTATATAATTATATCATAGATTGAAAATTATTTCATCACATATACTTGTCTATATAAATAATTTTATGTAAAAGGAATCACATCTCATTGACGAGGCTGTAGTTCATATGTCTATGAATTACATTATAACTTTTTTGTGCAAAGGGTAATAAATAAAATGATATATTATACTTGAATAAAGTTAATAGTGTAATTATTATAATATATATGTAATTTATCACTTAAATATAATTAAAATAATACTTAATACAATCCATGTTATGTGAGAAAGGATCACATGGATTTGAGGAAGTGTTAGTCCACACATCCACAAATGATTTTTTTTTCTTTACAACAAATAGAATGCATAAAATTATGCATTATTTAAAAAATAAATATTTGATGAGGAAAAATAAATATCATATAAATCATATAAAAACATTTTTTCCAACATAAGTCCCATCCATGAGAGGCGACAAGGAAAAAAACGAATGAAATAGTTATGTGAGGTAGTAGTTCGTCATACATGAATGGTAATATTATTACCAATTTTATGGAAGTGTGTGTATGTAAAGTTTGAAAAAGTAACATAAAAAATTAAATATAATAAAGAAACATATTTTCTAATATAATAATTTTAAATAAATAAATTAATGGTAAGAGAAACAAATAAAACAAAAATTTATATTGAAGAATGATACCTATTTTTCGGGTAACTTCCATTGGTTTAAACTAAAGGGCATCATTGGTTTTATTTATGTGGAAAGTGGGACTTCTAGGTTTAGTGAATGGAAGTAACGAGGCCTTTTAGGAAGATTTTTTATAATAAAAATTGGATTTAGATTTTTGAGTAAGGGGAAGAGTGAATGAATTTTTATAATGGTGGGTGTGTGGAATTCTTGTAAATAACAAAAGGTAGTCACAATTGGGAGGTCTCACATACATTATTTGCATCAAAAATGAAAAAATAAGAGAATATAGTGAAAATATGGATGATAAAAAGATTATCTATAGATTATTAAATGAATTTTAATAATTTTTTTCTTTTTTATTTATCGTTGTTTATATTTTATATTTTCATTTTTCATTTAGGTAACTTTTTTTCCAACCTAAGTAATTTTACCATTAAGATTAAATTAGAGAGTGTTTTATTAGAAAATATTTTCCCACATAATTATAAAAATGATATCTATTTTACAAAATGAAAATCCCTTGTGTGTTGGAAATTTATTTTAAAACAAGGGACATAACGTGAAAAAAACACTTCTCTAACTCATACCATGCTAACAAGTTTTTTACTGTCTATTGATCAATATGTTAATTATAAAATATGAATTGTCCCCTTAGTATAACTTATTTTCTATTTATTAACACCTAAAATCACTTAGAATAAGGTATTATTTTTATTAATTTTGAATCATTTAATAAAATATCATTTACTTTAAAATAACATTAATGTCAACATTGACATTATTTATTTAATTTGAATTTAATAATATAAAAACACGATTGTATTCCAAATATATTCAGTCAAAATAATTTTAACAAGATATATTTTACTATAAAAATTGTGTAACATTATAATTCAATAAATTCACTATACTTGTAATTTTTTAACATCATTTATTGTATTTGATTATTAACTAAATAATCTATGTGTTAGTATTTTTAAAGAATTTAATTTAATTATATCATATCTGAAAATTAAATTTAAATTACCCTAATATTAAATAATTTAAATATAAAAATATCTTTTACAACCAAAACTATGTAGATTCTTGAAAACTCTAAATCTTTATAAACATTAAAGTTAAGGAAAGATCATTTTTTGTATTTTTCCTTATATAAATTATTATATAGGCCACTTTAATCAATTAGTATCTCTCCTACTCATAAAATTCAATAAAATAGGCAACATGGTGAAACAATTGGTATAAACTAGATTTTTTAAAATGTTATAGGTCATTTTTTCCCTTAAGGTGAAGGATTGGTCCCACATTAGGCTTAATTTTACTTTAATCACATTTATTAATTTTAATTAATTTTATTAATCATTTTTGTCAAAAAATATATTTACCATATTAAAATATAAATATTATACGTATTATAGTAGTTTTTTCCATTTTTCCACAATCAATTCACGTATGTTAAAAATATATTTTAATGATAATCCTGCATAAGTGGTGGGAAAACATGTTTTTAAAGTGAAAATACTCAAATGTTCATTATGTATTTATATATAAACTAAATATCCAAATGATTCCAATGAAATAAATTAGATTAATAGTTATAATTTGTATATTATTACTTTTAAAAATTATAATGTAACTTAAGGTTAGAAATTATTTAAATAAAAAGACAATTTTCAACTAAAATGCTTTATTTTTAACTATGCATAAAAAAGAAAACTTCACTGAAAAATACCAAAAATTCACATAAAGTATATTTTTATAATATGATTTAAAAAATAAGGATAATTTTTTCATATAAAATGATAAATGATCAAAATTTTTTTTTCAAATTATGTCTTCCCTTAAAATGGAAAAAATATTTCATATTAAATAAATTTATTAAATGTATATTTTTGTTCAGTACAACTCAGACTAGCGTTTAACATAATTCTTCAACATAATTTGATGATGTGTGAATTTTAAGATAAAATTGTTGTTTTCTTTTATGTATGATAAAAAATGTATTGTGCGTAATAAGATTTTTTGAAATATTAAATTAATTAGAAAGAAGATACTTCATAAAATGGTGGGATGTTACAAACATAAGGGATCAGTTATCTCAAAAGAATTCCATTTTCAATTAATTTTGGGGATTACCTGAGTAGTAATGTTTTCCTATAATAAAATATAAATCCCTTGTTCAAATTAGAGAGGGAGGCAATTTTTTCAGGTATTGTTGCAGTACTATAACAGACATTGTAGAGTCAATGTAGCACTATAGAAGTGTGTCTATTATTGAAGAATAAGTAGAGGGCTACTATATAAGTAGTATTATTCAAACCAAATGAGATTTTGGGCCACTGGTCCTTCATTCTTGTGAGGGTATAAAAATGTAGGAATGACATGCCAGAGTTGATGCATACATGATGCATGAAGGGACATTGTCCCATAAATGGCGGGCCTACAAGCCATATAATGTTCTTAATTCTAATTTATCCTTCATACCATAAATATTTAATGTAATAAAGTGGCCAGATGGGTGGGTTATCACTTGGCGGGATATGGCATGCCTTCCAGGCATGTGTGTGTGAGATGTGTGCGTGTTTGAATGTAATTTTCCCCCCATTATCTTAATATAAAATTTCGTTCAAAAGGAAAATGAATGGAGGTGAAATAAAAATAAATAAATAAAATATCATTATTTTACTCATTTGATTTTATATAGTTTATTTTTTAATGATCTATTAACTTTTATTTTCTTACCTTAGGATGTGTTATCATGAAAATATTTTCGTAAAATAATATTTTAAATTTCATTAAATTGAAATAATTATTATAAATTATTTTTCAATCTAATATTTTTTGGTTAATATGTTTATACTCGATTAAAAAATCCTTATTTTCAAAATTATTTATTTTGAAGGGGTTTCTATTCTTATGTTGCTATTGTCTTTTCTTGATCATATCCAAATGTTTGAAATCATCATGAATTATTAATTTTAGACATTTTTATCACTTTATATTTTTAATCATGAATTTATAAATATCACGTCAGTTAAATTTTTCATATTTCTATTTATGGGAAAGAAAATTTTATGCTCAATTTTTTTATTTTGTTTTATAATTCTTTTTAATATATTCAATATTTATATATTTCACATAATAATATTTCTATGTAATTTTATTTTTGATAATCGTAATGGGGGAATTTTTTTTATAGAGAGGGCAAACATGAATGATTTATTAATGTCACTAAAGTGGGAACATTCAAATGAAGTGTGATTTTTGGGTACTTAGGTGCAGCAAAGTGACTGAACAAGGTCATCTATCAAAGGAGGAAGTAAATTTAAAACATATTAAAGGTATTTTTAAAATAAAATAAAATGTAATAGAAAAAACAATTAATATATGGTGGGTTTCTGTTATGAAACAAGAATAGTAATTTTATAAGAATATTAATTTTTATTTTGTTTTTGGAATGAAATTTTATTAATAAAACACAATGAGAAAATGTTTTTTAAAGAAAATAATTTTAGAAGTTGTAATCAATCTATATCTACCTATTCACTATCTTATTAATCATTTTCATTAAAATAAATAACAACTTAATTATTGTCCCTTAATTTTTTTAATCCCTGAACCCTATGGGAGTTAACCAAACCACATAGATGAAATTAATGAAACCCGAGGATTGCCTCGGCACATGCAATCGTAGAACCCTTATTTGATTAACATTATATGTCAATAATATGGTCAGTGGTAAATTAGGGTACATATACATTCAATAAAATGATGATAAATTGTGTTTAGGCATTATATTTTAACTCTATAAATTTATCATGTGTGCTTTTGTTTCCCTGGATAAGGTCACGTTCCAAAAATTCCAACATTATTCGGCCTCGTGTGTTTTTGCCTGATTCCTTCAATTGATTTTTAAGTATAAATTAAATTTAAATTCAATTCATTGATTATTTTAATTTAATTACATTATCTCGTTGATTCAAAATAAATGAATTAATAAGGTAATAGGAACACTAATTACTAAAAAGAACTACTCTTCTATAAGGTGTGTAGTCACCATAGAAATGTTTTGCATTTACAAGGATTTAGAAAGGTTATATAACAATATTTCTATACTCATGAATTATTTCCCAAATTTAAAGATTACTAAAAGCATAAATTTGAAAATAACATAGTAAATGTAATATAAACAAAGAGTTTATTAATATCACATCAATATTGCTAATTAAAGACTAAGTAGAAGGCTTCGATGAAAGGGTCTTATCTTCACGAGATCTCCCTTAAAAATTTCCTAGATAAATGGAGTTAAACCATTTATCCTCTACCTCCAATCTCCTAATGCACTTCGCAACCACTCCTAATGAAAAAAAACACCAATTTATATAGTGGAGTGTGCTAGGATTCAAGTAGTTTCAAGTGTGAATGAGGAAATTCGGCCAAATATTTTTTTCCAGGTTCCACATCATGCTTGACCTTCAAAACACATGAACCATTTGTCCTTATAGAAGGATGATTTTATGAGAATTTTTTGCACAATATACTCTATATATTTTGTCCGAATTCAAGAAATCATGTAGATATTATGGCCTAAATACTTAACTGATTCCCAATATGGTGAGTCAAGACCAAATTTGACTTCATGGCCCATTAAGTCCAATCAAATTCACAATTTAAATTATATGTCCTGAATTAATGTTATATCTCATTATTTCAAGAATATAGTAAAATCAATTTAATTTTAAATAATTCAAATAAAATAATTTCTATTTGAAATAATATAGTGAATTAGTAAAGGGTAAAATTGGAATTTTCATCAAATTTTCAAATGAATTATCTAATCCCAAATATTTTATTAAAAAATTATTTAACACAATGTGAGGAATGTTTTTCATTTATTATCTATAAAATTTTCTACAATATTGTGTTTTATCAACTCCTCCACACTAACACTTTTTCACATTGGGGAAAACCGTCATATCAAATATTCGATAGCAATATGTGAAAAAATATTCATGTTCCTATTTCTCAATCCACATTGGAAATATAGGCAAAGTAAGAATCCCATAAAGAGTAAATATCGATCAATTTTAAATTCATTTTATAATAAATTGTTCCAAAATAATATAGTGAGATTCATAACACAAATCTCATTGAAACAACTCATGCATCTACTATGACACTAATTCTCCATGTCTATGTGATAACCATTCCAAGATTTTAAATCCACCATTTATTTAGTATATTTAGATCATGTAAATCAATTCTTCTTTCCTAGTTTAATTCACCGACCCTTTTCTATGTTCAAATGTAACTGAATTTACATAACCACTCACTTATGCATTCCTGAATTTCAAACCATAATCTCCCGACATAGATATCTCTAGATGTGGTACATTTCATCACATTCCTCGTTTATTATTATTTTTAGTCGCAATTTAAAAAAATCTCACATTCAACTCTCAACCTTTATTCCATCTCCTCGTGAGACAAATTGTAAAAGTCATAACAAGATCAAAGGTCGATGAAGAGTAGTTTCTGACCATCCCAATACACAACTCATATTTGCTACATTTTTAGGGTATACAATAGTCAGATAATAGGAACATATGCATTGGTAAATTCGGTAAATTTATGGAAATAATCAGAAGATAAATGAACATATGGATCAACCAATGAATTGTTTTTACCTTAGAAGACTATAAATTCAATTGATTAGGATAAATTTCACAAGTCATGGTTGAGTTAAAAGATTTTGGAAGAAATAAATGACATAATTTACTATAAAAAATATAAAAATAATAATGAATTTAGAATATAAAAGGTTTTATAATGACAAAACCAATCATAACATTGACGAATTCAATTTTTATAAAAATCAACCCTTCATGATGAGATAATACTCATGGTTTTTAGGCCACTAATGAATTTTGAAATTAATCATTTTTCATATAATCCATATCTAAATGAGCATGATACATGATTTGGGATTTTTCCCTTTTTTTGAAAATTTGAATAGAAAAACATAACAAAAAACACAAAAAACACCCAAATGAAAATCCTAAATAACATCCACCAAAATTTTTCCCATACCCGACAATTATAGTATTTAATTTTCCTCAATGTAAAAATATTAAATGATAATTGAACATGAAATGAAAAATTTTAAATAGGACAAAGAATATAGAAGTGAAAGGGTTAGAAACAGCCTGATATTCACCAGTGATGATTGGTTCATGTAGTGTCATGAAGTCCACTATATTGGTAGAAATTACCTCAATATATTTCTTTGAGTTTTTTCCAATTGTCTATAAATGTTCTTGTAATGTCCTTTTGTGTGATATACACTGCACTATAAGGAAAACCATTAGATATTATATAAGGACCCAACCATGTGGAATGTAACATACAATGAATCTACTTTAGTCGTGAACTATAAAGTACGACTCTCTATCCAACATGAAACTATCTTTTTTGACCATTCTTTCAAGAGAGTATTTTTATCATTCATTGTAGAGACTTGAGTTCTCGTATGATGATAATAGAATCTCCTCAAACACTTGATTTTACAACATCCTTTATATACCAAATTGGGCCAAACCCATATTGCATTTCTTTATAGCCCAATATTCCTGATGATCAAATTCCACTAGGATATGACAAGGTTTCCGAAAAATAATCCTAAATGGGGAAATACTAATGGGTGTTTTGTATGCTAACATATAATCCCAAAGTGCATCATCCAAGTGCTTTCTCCAATCCTTCCTATTCGGTCGTACAGTTTTCTTCAATATTTGTTTCAACTCATGATTTAAAGGCTCAGCATGGATATTTTTTGGGGGTGGTATGGTGTTGATTATTTGTCTTTCACCCCATGATTTCAATTTAGTGAACCCAAATTACAATTTCAGTAGTGTGTCCCTTGCTCACTGATGATGGCCTTTGGTTCTCCAAACCTAAAAAAATCTATGTCTTCACAAAGTCCACAACAACATGAGAATCATCAGTCTTGGTGGCCTTAGACTCTACCAATTTCCTCACATAATCAATAGTAAACAAAACATAAAAAAACAAATGAACTAGGAAAATGACCCATAAAACTGATGCCCCATATATCAAAAATATCATTTAATAATATTTCTTGTTGGGGCATCTTGTTTCTCTTAAAAATGTTTCGAGTGTGTTGGAAACATGAGAATGACTTACAAAACAAATTACCAGCATGGAATAATCTAAGACAATATAATTTAGAGTATAATACTTTCCAATCTATTCGTTGGGGTCCAAAGTGTCCTAGACATGAATGTTCGTGGATAAAATGAAGAACAAACTCATATTTGGTTTCAGGAACTCACCTCATAATAACATGATCACTACACATGCACCAGAGGTATGGACCCTCCCAAAAATATAATCTTAAGTCATTATTTATATTAGGGAATTTATTTTTCTATACATTTATAGGAATTTAATAGGTAACATGGTAGTTAACAAAATCATTAGACCAAGGATTCCTACCTGATGAGGAATAAAGATGCTCATTGGGGAAAGTGTCTCGAAGTGGTACCCTATCTATGGTTTCAGCCACTAATGTGTGAGTAAGCCTACTCATGTTGTCTGCCACTATGTTCTCTAACACATTCTTTCCCTTTATCTTTATATTGAATTCTTCAATAAGGAGCATCCATTATATAATCCTAGGCTTTACATCAGGCTTCTTCAATATGTACCTTTGAGCTACATGGTCAGAAATAAAAACTACTTTAGTCCCCAAGAAATATGAATGGAATTTTTCTAATGAAAATATGGTGGAAGGAAACTAATTTTCCATGGTTGTGAAATTTTATTGGGATGAATACAATGTCCTTGATGCATAGGCAATCACATGTGATCATCCCTCCACCCTCTGAGATAAGACGCCTCTGACCGCGAAGGTGGAGGAATCACAAATAATATCCAAAAGAAGCTCCCTATATAGGGGATGTATGATCAGTGGAGTGGTCAAACACTTATTTATCTCATCAAAGGATGTCCCATAGGAATCATCAAACACAAGATCAGAATACTTTTGAATTAATCATGCCATAGGAACATAAATCTTACTAAAATCTTTAATGAAGTGCTGATAAAATATTGTATTCTCTGGGAAACATCAATCATCACGCACACATGAATGATAGGGTAAGGATGAAATAATATCAATCATATATCTATCAACTTTTATCCCATGTTTTGACACTACATTGTCTAAGACAGTTTTATGATCTACTGTGAAATGACGCCTATCAAATATCAAGACTATATTCTTCTCAATTAAATGATTCACTACCATTTCCAATATAAATATACAATCATCAAATGAATATCCATACATTGTAAAGTCTTCCATAAATACATCCATGATGGTCTCAATAAAATTTGAAAAAATACTCACCATGCATCTTTGAAGGGTACCTGGCGTGTTTCAAAGTCCAACTGGAATCCTCTGGTAGGAAAATGTACCGAATGGAAAATTGAATTTTGTCTTCTTCTTATCCTCTAGAGATATAGAAATCTACAAAATATCAATAAAATACATCCAATAAACCAAAATGTGTTTTCCCAACAAGTCTTTTAAGGATTTTATCAATAAATAGGAGGGTAAAATGGTCCCTGCAAGTGGATTGATTTAGTTTCTTATAATCAATATGAACATTCCATATTTTTTGTACCCTCATTGGAAGTAACTCCTTATTATAATTTTAAACAACTATAACACCATTTTTTATGCATAAACTGAAAAGGAATTACCCACTGTGAATCTAAAATGGGATAAATTATACCTTTATCTTGCAATTTTTTATCATCTTTTTTACAACTTCTTGAATAGTTGGATACAGTCTAATTTGTGGCTGCCTCACTTGTTTAGCCACATCATCCAAAATAATAATATGCATGAAAAATAATGGGTTAATTCTTGATGTTTCATCCATGGTCTACCCAATTCCAGTAATGTTCTCCCTCAAATTTATCAAATATTTTTCTTTATTTAAAAAAGGGAGATTGTTAGCAATTATGAAAAGTAATCTCTCACCACTCAACTAGTATGATTATTTTAGATTTGGTGGTAATGGCTTGAGTTTCAATGCAGGGGGAGATGTATGGATAGTGAAATTGACGGAACGAAAATATGTGCAAATTTTAACATTAGTACAAGAATAATAATCTTTAAATTCAGAGATTAATGCATCAAAACCATCAGCATATTCAACATCCAAGTCATGCTCCGAGTGAACCTAATCAAAATTATAATATGAATCCATTTAAAAATAAAAAATAAGACTATTTTGTTCATTAAAAATATGCGTGTAAGTGCTCTGAGATATCAAAGTAGAACCAATACTCATAATCTCTTTATGAATAGGACAAAAAAAGTACATTTTGTTTTTATTTGGTGGTTCAAAATGTAAAAAAAAGAGTGGTCCCCTAAGGGGTAATTCATGGAGTCCATAACGTTAAATATTATAACTTCATCTCCAAAATCCATTGAATGTGTACTCTCAATGACATTTGTGATCATTTTAGAAGTTTTGAGGGAGGGACTACCTAATATAGTGGGATCATGGGAACTAACCTAATCATCCTCCATGAAAATGCATAGGAATATACTGGAAAGATCATGTCTCTTACCCAAACTAGTACATCCTCAAGGACTCCTACTGGGTATGTCTTAGCTCAATTTTCCAACTAAACCACTACCCTCATTGGCTTTAACTCACCAACCTATAAAGTAGAGAATATAGAATGACGCATCACATTTATGGAAGCTTCCAAATCATGATGAGCATTAGAAAAGTGAAACTACCCTTTAGTGCATGGGATGGTGAATGTCATCATATCCTTGCACTTTGATTCATTTCTAGAGATGGTTTAATGAGTGTTGACACATTATTTCCAAGATATATCCTCTCATTTACAATGAGTCCTATTTGATTGGCACAATGATATTTTAAGAATTTTCCATACAATGAGGTTTTCTTAGTGGATTCAACTATAGGGATGTTGTTCTCAACACATTTTAATGTATCCAAATATTCTCTCTATATCTCATATTCAGTCATATTCTTGTATTTTACAACCCTATTTGGAAAGTGAATGGGTTTAGGAAGAACATAATCAATATGTTTCTTACTTTTGACTTTCTCCTTTTTGTTTCTCATCAGTGGTTATTGAATGAATCCTCTCCGTATTTAATGTGAATACTGGTGGAATGGTAGGTTCACATGTATCAGTTATTTACTACCCACTTCTCAATGTGATAGGAATAACATTCCACTTCTAATTTTTAGTAGGTTTGCAAGGCGGATTTTTGGAGTTCTTACTTACCAGTTCACGGAGGGTGGTGGAAATATGGAACATTTTTATCTTCAACTCCCTCAACTCAGAACCTTGACTCTCCAAGTCATTGTACTGGTTAAGAACAATTTGTTTCAAAATATCATTAGTGTTAGAATATACCTTTCTTTATGAATTCCCTCATTGCTGATTTTTTATTCTAGGGATTTAAATACCCTTTGGGGTTATTAGAATCCTTTTTGGTATTGCAGAGGCTAGTGGAAATTTTGTTGAAACAGGGACCTTTTTTATTGTCCAGAGCCATACCTCATGTATGATGGATCCTTACACCCATGGTTTTATAATGGTTCAAAGGAATCATACTTCTTTTGGGGATTTGATTGTTGTGGAAGATTATATGGTCTCCAAGGGAATACCATCAAATAATCTTATGTCTCTTGTAATTTGGGGATTAGTCAGTTAGGTGGTATGTTTCAGTGAAAATTCCACAAGGTCTCACGTGAGTGGGTTGGATATCTTTTGAGCCATTGTAATTATTCTTGCCATATTGGTCAATTCCTCCAAAATGGTATCAATTAAATGACTTTCAAGAGAATATGGGCTTACCTAATGTACTCCCCTGACATGTGGAGTACCTTGATCACATAATAGTTGGGGCTTTTGTGCCATATTGTCAATCAATTAAAATGAATATATGGGTGCTTTGTCCACCAATGTTCCCTCATATATGGAATCCACCATGCTCCTATCCATATATTTGAGTCCTTAATATAACTATTAGATGAGTATTTTCTCACTAATATGGTGATGCGGGCATCTTGGACACAACTTCATGAATCTCTCCCATCATTCATAAATTAACACCCCTTGTTCTTGTTTGATTCCAAGATCTCCTAGTGAATGAAAGTAGTATTTGATGCTGGATAAAATATAAGTAATAAACTACCTTTAAAATCATTCCAACATGTTACATCTTCAGTTCGTAAATAATACATCCATTTTTTTACAGCCCCATCAAGTGGAAATGGGAATGCTCTTATTTTGATTTGATCTCCAGATATATTTCTTGGTCTTAAGGTTGAGAAAACCAAATTAAATTATTTTATATGTTTATTGCGATCCTCATAATTGAGGCTATGTTATTTTGGATGAATTTAAATTATCACAGATTTCAATTCAATGCCCGATTCAATATTTTGGCATGCAATAAAATTTGTTTGATAGTTAATATCTAGTGCACCCTATTCTTGAATAGTTCTATTAAGTCACTATATTGATTTTTGGACATTGGTTCTTGTTTTATGTTTGATTCAGATTGTTTTTTTCCAATTTCAATGTTCTTAGAGGGTTGTAATTACCCAGTTGGGTAAATGTTGACACTTCCCATAGAATAATATTGTCCAATTAAACCCCTAAGGCTGCATTAAATATTAGTGTCTACATAAAAATGATTCTTTGGATGCTATCTTATTATAATTCATAGAAATTGAGAAAGTGGACCATAATATCATGAGAATATTTTTCAATTGATGGTTTCATATAGAAGAAAGAGAGAGAGAGAAGAAAGAGGGATAGAAAAAAACAAACCAAAATTATGAATGGTGAAAGAAGAAGGAAGAATGAAGATAAAACAAAAAGATGAAATAAATGTAAAAAAATAACTCTAATAATTAGAATAAAATACTCCCTTCCCCGGAAATAGCACCAATTTGAAAGGCGATGTTAGGGGAACATTCAAATGAAGTGTTATTTTTGGGTACATAGATGTTGTAGAGTTGATGACTAAGGCCTTCTCTCAACGGATGAAGTAAAATTCACAACATATTAATGATATTTTGAAAATAACATAAAAGGGAATAAGAACACTAATTTAAAGGATATGGATTTTCATTTATAAATTTATAAGAATAATTATAGGAAAATATTATATATTGTTTGTTTTTGTTTTTGGATTGAAATTTGATTATTAAAACACAATGAAAAGATGTTTTTTTAAGAAAATGTTTTTTGATAGTGTAATAGATCTAAATCTACCTCTTCACATACATATTAATCATTATCATTTAATTTAATATCCACTTAATTATATTCTGATAATTTTTTTACCCTCGAACCCAATGAGAGTTGACATAACCACATAGATGAAATAAATTAAACCCGATGCCAGATTCAGAACATGCAATCATAACACCCTACTTTAATTGACATTCAAAGTCTAACATATGGTCAGTGGAAAACTAGAGCACAAATAACTTCTAGAAAATTAGGATAAATAGTTTGTAGCGATTATATTTTAACTCAACAAATTTATCTCATATACTTTTGTTTCACCATTTAATGTTTCACTCTCGAAATTCACACATTACTCGACCTCGTGTGTTTTTTCATGATTCCTTCAATTTAATTCATAGAATCAATTAAATTGAAAACAAAATTCATAGATAATTTAAATTGAATTAAATTATCTCATTGATTCAAAATCAATGAATGAATAAGGTGAGAGGTAGATTGATTACTAAAAAGAACTACACTTCCATCGGTGGTGTAGTCATCATAAAACGTTTTACATTCTCAAAGTGTTTAGAAAGGGTATAAAACTATCTTGATTCAACTATTGAATTATAGAAAAAATTAAGAATATTATTAGAAGAATAAAATTGAGAATAAAAGAATAAATGTAAGAGAAATTAAGAGTTTAGGCAAATCACAACAATATTATTAAGTGAAGAAAAAAAAGAAGGCTTTGATGAAGGGATCCAAGCATCAAAATATCTCCCTATTTAAATTTCTGTATAAATGGAGTGAAACCAATTATACTCTTCCTGAAATCACCAAATTCATGTACCAACACCTTCAAATTAGAAAATCACCAATTTATAGAGTATATGGGAGGTTAGATTTCAAGTGGTTTCATGTGTGAATGGGGAAATTCTTGAAAAATACTTCCTTCCAAGTTGCACCACCAGTTTGACATTCAAAATGTGTGATCCTGATATCCATCTAGGAGGATGATCTATGATAATATTTTTTCGATCTCCTCTCCATATTTGTTCCCAATTAAAACATTTCTGTAGATGTTTTCGCCCAAATACATAACTGATTCCCAATACAGTGAGTCGGGAACATTTTTGAATTTAGGGCCCATTATGTCTAATAAAATGCATGATTTAGCTCATATGTTCTGAATGAAAGTTTTATCACATTACGTTAAGAAAAAAGTTACAAAATTATAAGTTTAAATAATTAAAATAAAATTATTTATGTTCGAAATACTATAGTTAATTTGAAAAGGGTAAAACTGGAATTTTCCTCAATTTTTCAAATGAATGATCTAATCCAAAATATTTTATAACTAATCATATAAAATACAATGTTGGGAAATTTTTCCATTTAAAATCAATAAAATTTTCAACAATATTGTGTTTATCAATTTTTTTAGTTCAAATGGTGTTTTTTTTATCAATTTATCAAAAAGGGGATACATGGTTTCATTAATTTTTTTACTATTCTATTTTAATATTTTACATCTTCCTTATCATAATTTTCATATCAAGTGTTTGTGATCATAATATTAGTATAGATTATTTAAATTAATGGTTTAATTATTTTAATGATCACAAAAAATTTGACATGTTTCAGAAGTCATTCTACTTATTTTCTGAGTAATAGTGTGGACAATGAAATCATAATTAACAATATTTTTAAAGTTGTCTTAAAGGACCCATTTTAAGTCTAATGTGGTGGTGCATCACCGATCATAAAGTAAGAGTGCACCAACTAGCTGAAACAACAACCTGGACTCAAATTATCTAGAATAACTACACATACTAGACAATGGAGGTTCCAGAGAATTAGGTGATACCGTTGTGTCTATAAGATTGTTGGTAGAATCGATCAGCTGCATATTTTCCCAAATATAAAACATTATACACTATATTAATTATATATATAAATTTACAAATTTAGATCATAAATACTTGGATCAAATTAAGACTACCATGAAAACCAAGAAGGATATAAAAAATTGGACTTGGGAGGCATTGATCACCCTCCAGTTTAAGTACAATTCCACCAAAATTATGTCTGATTTCCAATAATCGGGTATTACTCTTCAATTTTCTAAGTGCTTCAAATTTCCATTCTTTCCCATCATTTTCCAAAGAATATCAATAGAATATCATCTTTTTAAGAGTTGAGATTATTCAAAGGGGATCATTACAAGGTTTGATATTCATTGATATTGATTAATTTATAGATATTTTATTTATTCTATAATTTTTTATCTAATTTATCTTAATTACTGAGTCTTTACACCTTCATGTATCTCTCATTTGTTGTATCTATTACATTTGAAACTTCTCTATCTATATCTCACCTTATTCCAACTTACTATCTTCTTGAGGGAGTTCAGTTGACATTATAAGGAGTATGAAAAATGGAAAACCATATATATTATCCCAACACATCATTAGTGGTTTCTTTCTTCCTCCATTCAAAACAATGTTTCTCTTCATTTCTTTCTTCATAGATCAAAAAAAGGGATTCTTTATAACACAGAAATATTTCAAAAGAGGAATATCATGTTAAATATAATATATAAACTAGAAAAATAAACATAGAATATAATAAAACACCTCAACACTTTATGATATGGTTATTTTTTGATAAATTCAATATCATAAATATCTTTCAATGAACAAAACACTGGGTTTAAATGAAACATGACTCTCTATTAAAATATTTTTCTTCAAACATGAAGTTTGTAATTTAACCATTAAGTTAGAAGATACGTATACAAGTAGATAAATTATTTAGATAATATGTTTTATATATTTATAAAATAAATTTAATGGTTATATATTTATTTATATGAAATAAAAAAAGAACCATTTGAAATAAAAAAATTTCTTGCAAAAAACCTATATTTCTCTAGAAGGTGGTATAGTCACACATTGCGATCATAATTTAAAATTATTTTTTAATAATTTTATAAATTTCATTTTAAAAAAATTACATAATTTTATAAATAAAATTATTAAAATTTTATTGTGTTGAATGTTTGTGACTATTTAGAAAATATTGATTTATGAGTGTATAGTTAAAAATACTGATTTTTTTGTAAAAGTATATTTTCAGGATAATAAATAAAGTAACTTGAGATGACTATTATACTATTTATTTTATATAATATTAAATTAGAATTTTTATTTCCTATGAAATTATTATTTGTATTTAACACATAATAAAATAAATTAAATTTTAATTACCATTGTAAATGATTTTAGTATAGTTTTATTATTCGCTTCAAAAACAAATTTTTCAAAAAACCGTTCAAAAGTGGATAATGTTTTGCAACAAAAATTAATCAAAATAACATCAAAAATTAATTATTTAAACGATGGTAATATATTATAAAACAACGATCATACTTATGAATTCATAAAATGATCATTTGAATTCATATTGTTAATATAAGATAATGTTTTACCAAAGAAAAGAATTTTCTAAAAATAGATTTTTAATCACATATATAGAATTAATTTGAAATTATATTCCGCAATATATTAAAATTGTATATGAAGAAATGGATTTAAAATGTTGAATAAGAATAGTTTATACTATATAATAATTTATACTTAATTTTTTACCATAATGACTATAAAAAACATTAAAAATTAATTACTATGTTTAAGGTAAAAACGGATTTACCAAGGGGTTAAACTAAGAAGATAAGCATTAAAATTACTTAAACCATATAAAAAATCCATTTTTGTTCATATATAGTTCTTATAACCTATTATGGTTTATTTTAACCTATTTTCTATTTTTATGAGATAATTGTGGGTATGCCATTAATGTTTCCAAACATCAATGTGTGGCATGTCCCCTACTAAGAGAAGGGCACACATATCTTCTCATATTCCCTCTTACAAAATCATTTTTCTTCTATTAATACATACCAAAATACATAACTAAATTCCCTAAAAACATTATATATTCATTATTTTTATTAGGAATCCATCATAATAAGTCTTTATGTATAAAACTAAAAGGCTCTCTGAAGAAACGGAAAAATTATTAAACATGCAGATTAGTTTTATTTCAACATCCACCTCCTTAAAATCTTCTTCACATATGATAATATAAAAAATTATACCCGATATATCAAGATTGTATTATTTTAATGTCATAATATAGAACTATCTCCCAATCCATCTAATGGGAAACAAAATCATCGATCGGGTATACCACGGACTATCGCCTCATTAACCGATGTAATTTATTTTCCATCACCATCTTTAAAGGTAGGATATAATTATTGATTTATTATTTATATATTAAATTTATTATGTTATTATAATTTTCTATATTTTATATCTCATTTATCATTTTACATACAATTTTGTCAGGAGATATGATAACATCGCTCATGTGTGTGATAGACTACCACCTTGCAAAGTGACATGATTCATTTCTATATTACACATTAAATGAAATGTAGTTAACATACTATTAATGAATATATGAGATATTTATAAAATAAACATAATTTTAGATATATAATATCAGAAAAAACAGGTTACCTTACAATCCAGTTGACAACAACAATGTTGTTCATACATAAGTGTGGACTGGTACCTTCATTTAGTGATGTGAAATATTTTACATTTTATTTTGAGATGGATGGTAATAATGATGGATTTTATTGATATATATTCTATATATAACATATTTATTTTTTTAGTTGAATTAAAATTTATTTTCTTTAATTACATCCATCGTGAAAAAATGGAAACAGTGTTCAAGAGTATATACGGCATACCATTTCATTGAACAATATAATCCAATTCTTATCTCTAGCATCAATAGATGCATCTAAATACATAAATAATAGATATATATTATATTTATCTCATTTATAACATTATTGTCATTATGTAACCATGATCAAAGTAAAAGTGAAAAATTACCAAATAATACATACATGAAAAACAATATATTTTTCACCCGAAATAGGGATATTAACAAAATATTGATAATAAATGAGTGACAAAATAATATAAGTAAATCATATATTATATAATATATATGGTTATGTTTATCATATATATTTATAATTAACCTATATTCATTATACAGGTGTTTTGAACATGTACAAAGAAAGTTGAATCTAAGGTAATGAATTCTCTTCTAACTTTTACTTCCATGTGAAAAATGACATATTCACCACTTATTTCTTTGTTTTTTTGTATACACAACCCCTTTTTATATCATATATCATGAACTTATTCATCTTATTTAATCTTTATGTTTTATATGATTTTATTCATTTTATGGGGAATATTATTCAAAAAATTCCCAAAGTGGAATGATATTTATATTTGAGTTTAATTTTAATCAACATTGTTTATACATGAATATACCATGGAAGAAGTTATTTTATCATTGTAAAATATAACATATTTATTTTATTATCCACTCTTTATTAATTATTTTATCAATTAATTGAACAATGTTTATCACTTTGGTACTTAAAATGATCGATAAACATTATTTATTAAATCCAACATTATTTTTCTCTTCAGTATAAAATACGCTTTATTACAAAACTATGTTCTCTAAAAAAGTTTAAAAACATGTTTTTAACACTATTAAAGGGAATAATTATAGAAACTATAAAACATATTTTATTTTTTTACAAAAAACTGATGGGAATATTCAGGTTTTTTTCTAAAGAAGGATCATTTGGATTTGATCCAAAATGTGAAAGGAATCATTGTTTTAATGTGTATGAAATGTAAAGAATTTTATTCCTTGAGAAACACTAAATTTTTTAAATAATAATTTGAATGATTCTATTGTTTTTTTTAAAGAAATATATTTTCAAAATATTTTATGATATTTTATTTTTAAAATAGTTTCAATGTATAGAATCATATTTCCCACCTCAATGATTTTAATTGAATTATTATGGTATTTATATTTATAAAAAACATTAACTGTTTATTATATATATGATATTTTGGGGATAATAATTTTTCATATCATCTCAATTATTTATATGGATTTTTTCTGATCATTTTTACTGAGGATGTAAAATTTTATTATTATTCATTGTACTACTCTGAATATTATATGATTCTGTTTATTGATTTGGGTAATCATTAACATTTCATAATTTATTTTTTCAATACAGATGTTTTTTTTATTATGTTTCACCCCTTTCAGATGTGTAATGCATTGGACATAGTAAGTGATGGTTTGGACCAGTCATAGTTCATCGATTCATCGGTAGGTCTCAATAGACAAACTAGCTTCAGTTTTTATTTAGGGGGTTTCCATTTATCTAATATGTCTTAGAATGAGGCCTTAATTTTATGGTTATAATGTTCACAATTAGTCAATATTTAATTGTGATAATACTCACTAATTTATTTGTGATTAATCAATTATTTATAATATATATGGAAAATTATCGAGCTTAGGTGATTACCTGTTTGGAATTATTTACATTTACTTATTCATAGTATATTTTTCTCATGAATAAAAATAAAGTGTTCTAATTATTTATATTTTCGTATTTTTTATTTATTTATTCGATCATATCTTATAATATAATTATACAATTACTAATCATTTGAGCTCTCCAATTTCTTATGATTCTTTTTCAATGATGCAAATATAATTATTTTGATTGATATGAAGTGTTTTGCTAGAGTAAGTAATGTAGAAAATAAATAAAACAACTTGTTGTACTCTGTTTATAAATTTTTAAAATTACCTTAATATATGTGTCGTGTTACTAGGATTACTAAAATATTCATTACATCAAGATATAAATCCTTGTATATAATTATAATGTAATAATGTTTCCACCAACATTGATATATTGGGGTTCATGTATTTATATTTGATTTTCAATTAAGATTCATAGAATATCTATGATCTAAAATTTGGAAAACATATATTAATAAAAATAAACCTATGATATAATTTGAGGATAAGCATATAAGAAAACCTTATTTTTTAATGAAGGTATTATATGGTTTTTTATCAACATATCCATGTCTAGATACTATATGGGAACGTTGCTAAAAAATAGATGTAACTATGGGATGTAACCCTAAAAAAGGAATGTCGGGCATGACTGGTGCACTACCTGGTATATAGAAACATGCCTTACTACTCACCTAGTATGACACTCCCATAAGATATACATTGGATAATTCATATTTTCTATACAAATTATTATGAAGGATTTGAAAAAATGATGACAATGAATGATCTAGGTTAACCATATTGTGTCGTATATTGAAATAATGTTTTTAGATTTAATAATATTGTAAATGATTATATGTTTTTATTACTATGTCTATTATTATTCACATTTTTACTTTTGGTTTTAGTTAACATATTGAACCTAATTGAATCATGTTAGCATTTTATATGGATGAAAATGTGGTGAGAATTACCCAAAAAATGGGATGATGACTAGATTGAATTATAAAATTATTATCAATAAATTATTAACCAAAAAAATAATTAACAAACTTTAAATTAACGAAATATTGGAATCATGAAAGAAGGTAATGATATCACTTTCGAAGAACTTGAGTGATGGAAACTGTAGAGGATATAAGGAATTATTTCCTTTATGTTAGAAATGTGGAAAGAGACACCTGATAAAGTCTCTCAAAAAACATATGACATGAATTATATGTGGAAAATAAGGTAATAAAGTAATTAATTTTTATAGAAAATAAAGAGTATGATGGAAGGATATAAATTTTATCCTACGTATCTATTTATAGTTTTTTGTCTTAAATATGGGGAACCTATGAAGAATCTGAGTTAATTCCATATTCTAAATTTTAAATCTTATACCAAATAAGGACCTATTTCGAAGTAAAAGGGTTCATGTATTTATGTATTGATATTTAATAATTAAATTTTAAGATCATTTTTATCAATACAATTTTTGATATAATAATCCTAAAATAACCACAGATTTTATTAAATTTTATAAGAATGTAAGAATTTATTAAATAATTTGTTATGAATACCATAATGGGATTATTATCTAAATGTTGATCATAATTTGTATTTCTTAAGCACCCCTTTTTATATTTTATATGATTGGTGTTGAAAAAGATTGATGATATTTTCTGAGATATTTAAGGAAATATAACCAATTTTTTAGTATATGACTTATTGAAAAAATTATTTCAGGCATAATTCCTTTAAATATAATGGGAATGGAATTAATGGAATGGGTATCATTTAGGATTTGACTTATATTTCATTCTAAGGTAATTATTGGTTTTTAAAAATTGGGAAAATAAATCATCATCATTATGAAATGGATCTTACAACTAAAATGTTATAATATTACCTTCATATATGAATAATTAAAAGATTATTTAAATAATATTATATTTATTAGTTTTATTTCAATAACATATCATTTATCATTCAATTTCATATGATAAATATACTCAATCACTCTTTATAATTATTTTTGTCACGAACCGTCCTCGGTGCCAGTGTCGTGACTACCCCAAGCCCGTCTTCCATAGGCCAGGGGCTGGCGACTAGTACCAAAGGCATAAATCCCGATAACTGGGAAGGAATTTCCTATATAAAAGTTAACAAAACACCACAGAGTACAAGCAGAAGTAAAACACTAAGTACAAAAGGAAGTGCTGAAAAGTAAATGGGGCAGAATACAAACCCAATCGAAAGTAAAGCTACAACTGAACAAAAGTACAACAGAAAAGACAAACAGCTGGAAGAAAGGATGTAGCTCCTGGGTGGTCCTCCTTGGATCCTACCTGAATGGTCGGTATAGATAGCGCCACTCCCAGATCATCCACCACGTATCCTACCTGAAGGGTATGTATAGATAGCGCAGCTCCTGGATCGTCCACCACGGATCCTACCTAAAGGGTAGGTACAGATAGCCTCTACAACGATCTCGCCCGTCAACCTCCTCCAAGTGTTGCCTCTTCCTAAAGTCCACCACCAGATATTGTCTGGTCGTGAGGTCCACCTCCGGGTACAGTCCTGTCCTCGAACACTCAGCCTTTGTTTGTGATGCCCGTCATCTGCAACCAACACAATGATGTGCGGGAATAGCCCGTGCAGGGGTGAGTATAATGATACTCAGTAGGGACCCCGAGACCCTTAAGGTCTCACTAAATCCAACAAGGTTAACCATAAATATTATCTCAACAGATAACCTCTACTTAGTTAAATGCCCATACATATGCCCAAGTTATCAAGTAACCCAACTCAATCATGAGATAAACACAAAGATCATAGACTCATCTCAAACCAGGATTTTCAATATTGAAACTGTAACTGCTGAAGAGCCCCATCTCTGGAGTGTACATTGGTCTTGTCACGACTCCAAGGTACTGGTCACTAAACTAAGACTGCTGAGGTACTCCTCCTGTCGAGTACCGCGGGACAGCCGCCCAAACACAGTATTGCTTCCTACCGGGGTATGTCATCCAAACACAACAGTGCACACCCCCTAATATCATGTAGAGGCACTCTCCGGACGAGTACCGTGGGTCTGTACTGTCACATAATAGTGCTCCATCAGCCATAGGTATGCACCCAAACAAAGTAGTGCTTCGTCAATTGGGCTAGTCGAATCACTCCAAGTTGAGCCGGTCAAGTAGTCGTCAGGTCTCAAACGGCTACACGGTCTCTGTACTCCGTATGCTCGTCTTTGGGAGTGTCCGCACCATGAGCTATAGGTTGATACTCCAAGTATCTAAAATTCCCACGAAGAAATATCATGATGTACCCCCTCGTCATAGGGGTCTCAACACAACTGACGACTCGTCAATTGGACGCCCAGTCTGTGAGTTATTAGCCATGTTGTCCCAAGGGCCCGGTTGGTTTTGGGTGCGAACCATCCAGGCCGTATCTCGGCTGTACCTCGAACTGTCATAGGGTATTCTCATAGAGACCGTTTCTCAACGTGATCACCAACGCCGCTGACTGTTCGTCAAACGGACGTCCAGTCTGAAAGTTATCATTTTTTCCATTCCAGGGGCCCGGTTGGATTTTGGGTACAATCCAACCCGTCCGCTATCCAACTGCATCCAAAACTCAGGAGAAGTTTTCCAAAAGTTCTGTCTCATCAATAGGAATCCAACAAAGTAGACGGCACGTCAATCGGACGCCCGAAGCTTATGTTATAAGTGTTTCCGCTCTGAGGTCCCTGTTGGTTTCGGGTTCGAACCAACCCGACCGTACTTTAAATGACACCAGTTAACCAAACCGGTCACACCATTGCAATCCATACGGAAAAACACATAATATGGACTACCCATTGGTCCAAAACGTATAACTGGTGATAATGTTTCATTTCACCGCAACACGCCGGGCCTCGTGGGGCCCGTGCATCGACCTCGACTTAAATATCAAAAATTGGTCTTGAAACATCCGTCTTAATTCCATGGTCGCAAGGTCGCAGACGATTCATCATTCTGATACCATATGAGAGAGATATGTCCGATACAAGATCTCATAATAATATAAATATTATTATTATTCCGTGTTTCGTGGCCTCGAGACACGAACCAGAATTTAGTATCTAACATTAGACTTGAATCAACCGTATTAATGACAGGATTACATCGCCACTGACGGCAAGCCAGTCGGACATCACACAAAGGAGTTGTGGCGGGTCGAAGATTTAATAATAATATTATATTATTATTGTTTGAAAGTTTCAGGTACCCGATCCAAAAACCCAAAAAAGACATTCAATATTGGACTCGGAATGTCTGTCTCGGATTCTGGGTCGCACTGTCGCTGATGGTTCGTGAAACCGAGGTAGCGCGAGGATGATACCTTCAAAAGGTTTTTTATCATCAAAAATAATTATAACAATATTTTATTGTTATTATTAATTAATAATTTGATTTTTTTTATTCTGAAAATTCAATCC